>JAPDNY010000003.1:233447370-234794870 GCA_029375565.1 Gekko gecko
TGCTGGGTCAGTGGTCCATCTAGTTCAGCATCCTGCCTCACACAGCGGCCAACCAGTTCCTCTGGAGAGTCAACAACAGGGCAGAGAGGGTGAGGCCTTCATAAGGACATGAGAAGAGCCCTGTTGGATCAGACCACTGGTCCATCTAGTCCAACCTCCTGTCTCACACAGTGGCCTTGGACTCTATGTCCTGCTGTTGGGCCTCCAGAGGAACTGGTTGGCCTTGGCCGCTGTGTGAGACAAGATGTTGGACTAGATGGACCACTAGTCTGATCCAGCAGGGCTCTTCTGATGTTCTTATGAAGGTCTCAGGGCCACAGTGGCTCAGAGGTTAAGACACCGGAAGATCTGTAGTTTGGCAGTTCGATACCCGAGTGCTGCGTGACGGAGTGAGCTCCCATCTCTAGTTCCAGCTCCTGCCAACCTAGCAGTCCGAAAGCAAGAAATTGCAAGTAGATAAATAGGTACCACTTCGGTGGGATGGTAGCAGCGTTCCGTGTGTCTCAGTGTCTAGTCATGCTGGCCACATGACCATGGAAATGTCTTCAGACAGTGCTGGCTCTTCAGCTTGGAAACGGAGATAAGCACCACCCCCTAGAGTAAGATTTGACTGGCTTTCGAGCAAGGGAAACCTTTACCTTTAGCTTTAATGAAGGTCTCAGCCTCTCTGCCCTGTTGTTGGCCCTCCAGAGGAACTGGTTGGCCCCTGTGTGAGACAGGATGCTGGACTAGATGGACCACTGGTCTGATCCAGCAGGGCTCTCCTGACGTTCTGATGAAGGCCTCAGCCTCTATATGCCCTGTTGTTGGCCCTCCAGAGGAAGTGGTTGGCCCCTCTGTGAGACAGGATGCTGGACTAGATGGACCACTGGTCTGATCCAGCAGGGCCCTTCTGATGTTCTAATGAAGGCCTCAGCCTCTCTGCCCTGTTGTTGGCCCTCCAGAGGAATTGGTTGGCCAATGTGGGAGACGGGATATCGGAGTAGATGGACCACTGGTCTGATCCAAAAAGGCTCTTCTGACATTCTGACAAGTCGGCTATTTCTTGACATCACCTTTCACCACCGATAACACAGCATTGTTGTGGCCTCGGACAATGATAAGTTCAAATGGCTCTCCAGGGCCTAGCTCGTAGCTCCATTGAGTCAGGCAAAAAATAACCCTTTTTCATCAGCCGAAGCTTCAAAGCAGAGAGCAGAAGGGGTCACCGGTGGTGACAGTTTTTGTCCTCTTGGACCCTCAAAGATCTCTCAGCGGGCCGGCTTCCCAAAGAAACAGCCTTGCTTAAAAGCAGACCGAGAGGGTGGGCTGACCCGTCCTTTGAACAGATGTGCAAAACAACATCATATGGTGTGTGGGGGGGGGAGTAATGGGAAGAGAAAATACATCTTAATCTGAGCATTTTGCACCGGGCAGTCCACGCCGGGAAGTGAAGGGAGGACTTTTAAAAATAGCTCCTCCATACGGTAGGGCGGAAATAAACAAAGCGGCCTCTGAAATCGCAGCCCGCACATCAGCGCGCCCACACAAACGGCAGAGCAATTCTCTCCACCTCGGTCGCCACAAAACTGGCTTCTTATATTATTTTTTTATCACCTGGCCCTCAATTCTGGAATTGAATCAGGGCTATTTGATGGGAAACGGTGGGCATTTTCGGCCATTTTGTTAGCTTCCTTTGTTGGGAAAATTCGAAGGGGGTGGGGGGGGAAGAGTCATTTTCATCTCTCTCTCTCTCTCTCTCTCTCTCTCTCTCTCTCTCTCTCTCTCTCTCTCTCTCTCTCTCTCTCTCTCTCTCTCTCTCTCTCTCTCTCTGTGTCTGCAATTTCTTTCACCCCTCAGGAACATGTCTATTCCCAAGCCAGAGAAGGCCTCCCAAGTCCGGTGTTACTAAGCCTTGTGACTTCTGATGGTTCAGTCCTGACCTCTGTGTGTGTGTTAAGTCCCGCCAAGTCACTTCTGATATACCCTATAAATCAACGTCCTCAAAGACATGCATTCATTAAAAGCCTCATTCAGGTCTTGCAAACGGAGGGCCTTTGTGGCTTTCTTGACAGAGTCCGTTCATCTCACGTTGGATGGTCTTCCTCTTTCCCTGCCACCTTCAACTTTTTCTGGCATTCCTGTCTTTCCTCATGACCCTTGTCTTCTCGTAATGTGACCAAAGTATGATAGCCTTCGTTGAGTCATCTTGGCTTCAACTGAGAGTTCAGGCTTGGTTTGATGATGATGATGATGATGATGAAGAAGAAGAAGATGACGATGATGATGAAGAAAAGAAGAAAAAGAGGAAGAAGAAGAGGAAGAGGAAGTAGAAGAGGAGGAGGAGGAGGAGGAGGAGGAGGAGGAGGAGGAAGAAGAAGAAGAAGAAGAAGAAGAAGAAGAAGAAGAAGAAGAAGAAGAAGAAGAAGAAGAAGAAGAAGAAGAAGAAGAAGAAGAAGAAGAAGAAGAAGAAGAAGAAGAGTTGGTTCTTCCACAGGAGTATCAGGGTTCGTTCAGACGTGCCGTTTAGTCCGTTTTCGGCATGCTTCGGTAACGGATTTTATATCCGCGTTCAGATAAAACAGATGAAAGAAAGATAGAACAGATAGAACAGATAAGAGGAAGTCCTTCTTCATCCAAAGAGTGGTTAACACGTGGAATTCACTGCCACAGGAGGCGGTGGTGGCTACAGGCATGGACGGCTTCAAGAGGGAATTGGATAAACATATGGAGCAGAGGTCCATCAGTGGCTATTATAGGGACGCTCAGTCTGGGGCAAGTGATGCTCTGTATTCTTGGTGCTTGGGGGGGCAGCAGTGGGAGGGCTTCTAGTGCCCTGGCCCCACTGGTGGACCTCCTGATGGCGCCTGGTATTTCTGGCCACTGTGTGACAGAGTGTTGGACTAGATGGGCCATTGGCCTGATTCAACATTGTTCTTCTCTTATGTTCTTATGTTCTCTTATGTTCTTATGCTCTTAAGTATGAAGAACGGAAACACATGCTCCATTACGGGTACCTTCATCAGGATCTAAGAGTTAAGGTTTCAGTAGACACCAGGTTTGGTCATGGAAAGTCAATTCACAGCCAGCTTATGCTGACCCCCATATGGTTTTCAAGGGAGGAAGAAGGAGGAGGAGGAGGAGGAGATGTCACAGGATTTTGAAGAAGAAGAGGTGGAGGAGGAGAAGGAGGAGGAGAAGGAGGAGAAGATGAAGATGAAGAAGATGAAGAAGAGGAGGAGGAGAAAATGAAGAGGAGGAGGAGACTGGATTTATACCCCAACAGGCCCATAGCCAGGATTTTTTAAGTTGGGGGCATCCAAATTTCTTAGGGGGCACCGGCTAATTGAATTAAATGAATACCCAGCTCCTTCCCTGCACCTTCCACTGTTGGGGGCCCTGGACTGGATTGGGAAGTCGGGGGGCCTTGCCAGTAAGTCAGGGGGCCTAGCCCCGAGTTGCCCCACTGTAGCTACAGGCCTGTACCCCACCCTTCACTACTCCAAGGAGTCTTAGAGCAGCTTACAATCTCCCCCCCCTTCCAATCTTCAGGTTGCTTCCTTTCCCAGTCTGTGAGCTCACCGACTCGCTGCTCCAAGCCCTTGGTGGGCATTAAGGGGCAATCCACGGCAGGGCAGACTCCTAAATCACAGCCTGCATTCAGCGTCCCAGCGCCCAGGGTAAACATGTTTTCGGTTGGCTGGCAATCCCTTTGAGTGACACCTGCCATTTGCCAGGACGGAATCATTGTACGTAATCGATAATTGCTCTGCAATTAAACATTTTGGAAGCCAAGGCGGGATCATTAGGGTAGAAACTAGTCGAGAGCGGGTCGGCCTCTTATGGAAAGCCGCAGCCGCCTTAAGGGACAGCCCAAGAGGACTGATCCACGGGGGGGGAATCCTAGATTTGTTTCCTGGGAGGGGAAGATTGTCACCCACTGCTTCCTGGCTGCGGGTCCCGGTTTCCAATCCCATTTGGGAAAACGGCAACAGAGGTGCTTTGCCCTTGCCTGCCTCTGCGTAGCAACCCTCGACTTCCTTGGTGGTCTCCCATCCAGGTACCAACCGGGGCCGACCCTGCTTAGCTTCTGAGATGTGACGAGATCAGGCAAGCTTGGGCCACCCAGGCCAGGACAGAGGACATATAGAGGTGGCTTGGCATTGCCTGCCTCCACGTAGCAAACCCGGGCTCCCTTGCTGGTCTCCCATCCAAGTACTAACCGGGGCCGACCCTGCTTAGCTTCCGAGATCTGACAAGAATCAGGCTCCCTTGGGCTACCCAGATGTATCAGGTTGCAACTAAGAACATAAGAACGTAAGAGAAACCAATGTTGAATCAGGCCAATGGCCCATCTAGCCCAACACTCTGTCATACAGCGGCCAAAATATACCAGGTGCCATCAGGAGGTCCAGCAGTGGGGCCAGGACACTACAAGCCCTCCCACTGCTGCCCCCTCCAGCACCAAGAATAGAGTGCATCACCTGCCCCAGACTGAGAATTCCCATCTATACCCTGTGGCTAATAGCCACTGATGGACTTCTGCTCCATATGGCCTAGAGGTCTTTCCCATCACCTACTGCCAGGCTGAGTTCAGACTGGCAGTTTGAAACGGGAGCAAGGCGTGGCAGAAAAGGCCCAGAACAAACTGTTCCGTGTTTTCCCGGGTCACACTGCACAGACTGATGCCGGAGCACACTGGGGAGGAAGCGCAAGGGGCACTGTTGGCCCGAAAGTGCGGCCTTAAGGCGCGGCTTTCTGTTTTGCTAATCTGGAGATATTCGCTTTTGCGCATGAGCGCATATGCGCACATGCGCACAAGCAAAAAACTATGCATTCTAGTGTTCACACTGTGTTGGTGCGGAATATACATGGGATAGACATGCTTTCCGGGGTTTGATACCACTTTTGACAGATATCTTTTTAACTCGGGAACGAAGCATTACAAGACGGGTTGAATACAACTGGGGAATGCCGGACAGATGTGCCTGTGTGAACGCCCCCTTTAATCTGCTTGTGAAATGTTGCTGAAACGCGCCTCTCTCGGGGCAAACAGCCAGTCTGAACTCGGCCCCAGATTTTTATTTTTTTTTAACTGGAGATGCCAGGGATTGAACCTGGGACCTTCTGCATGCCAAGCAGAGGCTCTACCATTAAGCCACAGTCCCTCCCTGAGGGAACTGCATTCTCCACCTTTCTCTTCTCCCAGCTTCTGCCCATGATAAGTCCCAAAAAGGTGATGAGGGGGGTTACGGTTCTCACATGGAACATGGTTATGGGCAGCGTTCCCTCTAAGCTGCGTTAGTGTGAGCCAGCTCAAGAGTTTTTTAGCCTCTATCTCATGCATTTTTTTATCTCAGCTCAGGAAGGATGGCTCCCGAGAAAACTAACTGATGCAGCAGTCAAGTCACTCGCTCACCACTTGAAGGCCAGCAAAGTAGAATGTTTGCTCACAAGACTCCACAGCATAGAGGGAGCATTGGTTATGGGGTTCTGGCCCTCACCTGGGCAAAGAGGCCGTTGAACACCAGCAGCCACAGGACTCAGGTGAGCTCGTTCCTCCTCCCTCTCCCGCCAATCAAAACCCAGCCCCGTGTTTGGTGACCCTGAAAACTAAACCCCGCCTCGTTGGTCTCACTCACTAGATTGTGAAATCCAAGCTCGGCCAGATGCAACTTAGCCGGACCGTCTCAAAGCGTGCCTCCCCCCTCCGCCCCTCCCCGCCGACACTAGTCTTTTGGAACCCGACAAGGAGATCTTCGGGCACCTCTCGTTCCCACATCCTTCAAGTGTCTGCGATTGTCCGGCGGTGAAACCCGATCGATGAACAATGCCGAAAAGAATGTCTTGGGATTGTTTCGTCCCCCTCTTCCAGCCCCGCCTGGGCCCGTTCCTCCTGGGTGTTTCTTTTATCTCCCCCGAGCCCTCTCACACACTCTTTCCCACCCCTTCGCCGTGACATTGAGAAGTCCACATGGCCAGGTGTGCAAACTTCCTCTCTCCCCCTTGACACATCTTTGGCAGGGCGTAGGGAGAACACGGCAGGTAAGGTCAGGGTTGCGAGAACGACAACAAAGGGTGGCAGGGTGGGTTTTCTTCTCCTTGTCACCATCTTTGTTTTCTCAGTCACCTCGGCCGGCTCGCCGTTTCACAATAGTATTGTTTACGGCTGCAAACACTAACCGGTTCAATCAACCCGAGTTATAGCTGATTAACTGGTGAGCACCCGGTGTGGTGTCGTGGTTAGGAGCGCGGACTCTAATCTGGAAGAACCGGGTTTGATTCCCCACTTCTACTCCACATGCAGTTGCTGGTGCGACCTTGGGTCAGTCACAAGTTCTCTCAGAGCTGTTCTCTCGAGGGCAGTCCTCGGAAGAGCCTCTCTCAGCCCCACCTACCTCATGCTGTCACACATGCTAAACAATGCAGTTTCAATCCCCTTCAGCGACCGTTTGCAAGTGGAGATTGTTATTTCACACAGCAAAATCCAGTTGCAAAGTGGATTAAAAGTGGCTTGAGAGTGCATTATTTAGTGAGTGTGAAAGTTACACCTGTGTCTGTTGTGGGGAGGGGAAGGGAAAGGAGATTGTGACCCACTCTGAGACTCCTTCGGGTAGTGAAGGGCAGGGTATAAATTCAAACACTTCTCTTCTTCTTCTAAACCAGGGGGCAGCTGTGTTGGTCCGCAAAAGAACAGTGAGATTCAAGTCCAGTAGCAATGTCACTATTTTCTCAGTCATTCCCAATTACAGCAACACACTGGAACCAAAGTAGCCTCTAAACAATGAACAAGTGTGTTCTCACATCACATGGTTCCTAGCTAAAATGGCTAGATTCGAATCCAGTAGCACCTCAGAGATTAACAGGATTTTCAGGGTGTAAGCTTTTGAGAGTCAAAGCTCTACTTTACTCTAGATTTTGGGACCATTTGATTTTGGATAAAATCTCGGATTCTCTAGCAGATAAAGATCCTTCATTGGGGCCTTCTTATTATTTGGAAAGACGGCATCCAATTCTAATTAAATTTGAGAGTCAAAGCTCTACTTTACTCTAGAATTTGGGACCATTTGATTTTGGATAAAATCTCGGATTCTCTAGCAGATAAAGATCCTTCATTGGGGCCTTCTTATTATTTGGAAAGATGGCATCCAATTCTGATTAAATTAGAAGAGATTCTTGAAGGGAACACACAGTTAACAAACTATCGTTATCTTAATCTCCTGAAAGTAAGTTGGTTAATTGAACAACTCCTAATGTAGTATTTGTTGTATTAGTTGTAGTTAGGTAAAGGTAAAGGTCCCCTTGCTTGAAAGCCAGTCGAATCCGACTCTAGGGTTGCGGTGCTCATCTCTGTTTCAAAGCCGAAGAGCCAGCGCTGTCCAAAGACGTTTCCATGGTCATGTGGCCGGCATGACTAAACACCAATGTTTATGTTTTTGTTGTGTTTTGGATGTGTTGTCTATTGGAGGACTGTGATCTGAACAATGGTGCAACGTGTTTTTTTGCACCTAAATGTTGCTATTGAATGTATTTTGGATGTTGTGAATTGTCATATAGAAAATTAATAAAATATAAATACATAAACAAAAAAAAGCTCCTGACAAAGGGCAATTCTGCATCTGGCATTTGCTCCACATTTTCTCAACAATGAGGAAAAAGCGCAGCTCAAGACCACATTCAGATATCCCAGGGCAACACCGTACTGACTGCAAAGTCACCCACGAATGGCCATAAATCTATGCAGAAGGTACCATAAAATCAGATGATTAAAGAAAGTGAAAGCGGCATGCAGTGCAGAGGGGAATTTCTGTTCCAGGGTAGGTTTAATAAAACACCAGAGGGAAAAGCCAATGTGGAATCACCCAAAGAGAGCCTTGACTCTTGACACCTTATACCTCCTCAAAATCTTGTTGGTCTAAAGGTGCTACTGGACTTGAATCTAGCCATTTCATCTGGGATTTATGTGATGTGAGAGCACACCGGTTCTCTTCCTTCTCTTCCTCCTTTTATATAATAAATGGTGAAATAACACACCCTTGTCGAACACATCCTTCACCTGTGCTGAAGTTTTGGCAACATGTAAGAGGCAGTGTGACTGAATTCTGATGTGGTATAGTGGTTAGAGTGTCAGATCAGGGTCTGAGAGACCAAGGCTCTAATCCCTGCTCTGCTATAGAAGCTTGCTGCGTGACCTTAGGCAAGTCTCCCACGCTCTGTCTAGCCTCAACCAGACAGAAATTGGTTGGATATTGTATCTCTGCATGGAAGAGGATCTGGGAGGGAAAGGATTAAGAGAATTCTCTACTCTTTGGTGTAGTGGTTAAGTGTGCGGGCACTGATCTGGGAGAACCGGGTTTGATTCCCCACTTGCTCCTGCTGGATGACCTTGGGCAAACCGTAGTTCTGGCACAGCTGTTCTTGAAAAAGAGCCGTTTCTGTCAGAGCTCTCTCAGCCCCACCTACCTCACAGGGTGTCTGTTGTGGGGAGGGGAAGGGAAAGGAGTTTGTAAGCTGCTCTGAGACTCCCCTGGGTAGTAAAGGGCAGGGTATTAATCCAATCTCCTCCTCTTCTTCTTCTTCTAGTCCCCTACACTTGGCAGTTGGCTCCACCTTCTCATCAGTTAGACGTTGAGCCTCTTTTGGCTGTTGCTTGCCTTCTGCTTAATCTAACATAAGACCTTTCTTCTCCCTCTCTCTCTTACCTGGGCTTGAAGCTGTTGCAAGTTAACCTTTTTGGAAGTTCATCTGTTCACAATAAGTAAAGTGTACCTACGTGACTATGTCATATAAGATGAGCTTTTTCCCCCCTAAGTAAAATTTCTTTCTCCTGCTGCCGATGGAGTCAGATCACCTTTGTAATTTGTTTGAACGGCATTTCCCCCTTAACTGGGAAATGCAGAGGAACGAGGACACTGTGTAAAGCTTCTGTGCTTCCCGGGGAAATGATTTTTAAAAAAACATTTAATTCAACAGAGATGCCTAAAGAGGCACTTTGGAGATAACAGGTGGAGCCTGGGATATTGGGGCGGAGCCTACTGAAGTAGAGGTGGAGCCCAGAAGCACTTGATTAAGGAAGAGAGCGGAGTCTGTGTTATACCAGAGGGGGTCAGGGCTGGAGCCTGCCAAAGATGGCGGGTGGGGTGTGAGAACCAATTGCGAAGGGTTGCAGGGAGGAGGAGGAGGAGGAGGAGGAAGAAGAAGAGGGGGAGGAGGGGGAGGAGGAGGAGATTGGATTTATACCCCGCCCTTCACTACCCAAAGGAGTCTCAGAGCAGCTTACAAACTCCTTCCCCTTCCCCTCCCCACAACAGGCACCCTGTGAGGTAGGCGGGGCTGAGAGAGCTCTGACAGAAACTGTCCTTGAGAGAACAGCTCTTATCAGACCTATGGCTTGCCCAAGGTCATCCAGCCAGGTGCAAGTGGAGGAGTGGGGAATCAAACCCGGTTTCCCAGATTAGAGTCCGCGCACTTAACCACTACACCAAACTGGCTTGAAGTACTGTAGGCCTTGATTCTGATGCTTTGCCCTAAGTTTTTTACCCTGCCCTTGGGGACTCTGAAATGCAGTGTTGAACTCTTGAGAACCTCTCCATAAAACTGGAGGACAACATTCCAGGAAGGGACCGCTTTATAATGACTGCGAACGGGGTCTTTCCAGTAGTGGCCCCTGGCCTCAGGAATGCCCTCTTCCCTTGCAGCATGCCTGGCACCTACCTAACTTTCTTTTCAGTGTCAGGTCAGAAGTACACATCTTTTCACCCAGGCTTTTAATGGGGGGGGGGTTATCCTACTGGCGTTTGTTTTTAAGGGTCTTCTTCTGTTTTGGGGATAGCGTTTTATGCTGTTTATGTCCAAAGGTTTGATTTCCCCCCTATCATGATGTTCTTTTAACCAGTAAACTGCCTCCAGCAGGACTCTGAAGAGGGGGCATAGTAAATCTGTCTCATCTATCTATCTATCTATCTATCTATCTATCTATCTATCTATCTATCATCTACCTATCATCTATCTATCTATCTATCATCTATCTATCTACTCTATCTATCATCTATCTACTTCATCCATCCACTCCATCCATCCATCCATCCATCCATCCATCTATCTATCTATCTATCTATCTATCTATCTCTATCTATCTATCTATCTATCTATCTATCTATCTATCTATCTATCTATCATCTATCTATCTATCATCTATCTATCATCTATCATCTATCATCTACCTATCTATCTATCATCTACTTATCTATCATCTATCTATCATCCATCTATCTATCTATCATCTATCATCTATCATCCATCTATCTATCTATCATCCATCCATCTATCATCTATCTATCTATCTATCTATCTATCTATCTATCTATCTATCTATCTATCTATCTATCATCTATCTATCTATCTATCTATCTATCTATCTATCTATCTATCATCATCTATCTATCCATCCATCTATCTATCCATCCATCTATCTATCTATCTGGCTTCATCCAATGCTAGGTAATATGACCTTACATAGATCCATTGGCGTTTTAATTAGTACACCATTTAAATTAATCTCCAGCTTTGTTAATATAATGATTGCCATGTTTTTCATCTGCTCTTGGCCTTTCAAGGGACCAGTGGGAGCCATCTGTTGTTATAGAGACATTTTGATGAATTACTGTTTTGTTTTTAAAAGAAATCAGTTGGAGGGGTTCCACTGCCCAAGTAGACGGAATATCAGGGTGGTGCTGTGGTTAGACTGTACAAGAAGTGGGGACCCCGTGATACTCCACGTGGAGCTCCACGTGGAGGAGGAGGAAGCAGCCACAGGTGAGCCTTCTCCCCCCCCCCCGGCACCAACAGCCAGGTCCCTGTGGCTCCCAGCCACCAGGCCCGCCAAGCCTTCTCTCTCACCTCCCCCCGCAATGGCAGGGAGGCACAGTTCCTAGTGTGTTCTCTGCACATGCTCAGGGAACACACTTTTACATTTGGGGGGATATAAGTATTCCCCCTATAGTTTTTTCTACATTTCAGATTTTCCTGCACACCTGGAGAGTGCCCCAAGTGTGCAGGAAAATCTCTTTGCCCCTTAGGTACCTCAGATGTGTGGATTTAGATATCTGCACACAGGGAGGACCTTGGCTATTAGATATATAGATGAATAGGCTCAGCTAGACTGGGAATCCCCAACCCCTGACCTTTTTTGAACCTGTGAGCACCTGTGCTGTCTTGGCTGGCTACCACAGAGACCACCCACTGGAAGCTTGTAAACATAGTGCAGAATCAAGGACAGTCACAGAGCTGAAAGTCAAAGAGCCAGGGAGGTGAGTCAAGTCAAGGCTGCAAGTTGAAAGGACAAGGAGTGGCTGACACACACACAGAGAGAGAGAGAGAGAGAGAGAGAGAGAGAGAGAGAGAGAGAGAGAGATCTGAGTGAGCATGGAGTGCTTTTGAGCAGGAAGGAGCTAAAATCTGGCACTCCTTCTTCGCTCCTGCATAGTCAGCCTCTGGTGTGCCCTACGTCTGGGGCACTCAGGAGAACTAGGTGGGGAGTCTGACCTCAGAGTGTCTGCAACTGGGGGTGCTGGGCCAGGCTTGGGATCGGTCTCTTCTTCTGGCTGCACTTCCTGTGCAGCTGCTGGGAACTCTTCCTCCTCAGGTACTGTTGAGGGTTCTTCTTCTTCTTCTGGGCTGACTCCAGAGGAGGCTGGGTTGCTCCCTGCCTCTTCCTCATCTGAGGAGTAGTCAGCCTTGGCAGACCTAGTAGCCACGACAGCAACTTTGGAATCCTGGTGCAGTGTGGCGGAAGCAGCCGCAGAATGGCTGCCACAAAATGTCTGCCGCAGGAGGTGGAGCTAGCCGCAAAAGGATTGCCAGTTCACCACAGCTTAACTTCACTCATGGAGAGGAAGTGCCATGGCGGACACCGCTGCCCAGGCAACATTTTCAAAAATCTGCACAGCCAATCAAATCTCCCAACAGCTAATCAGAAGCCTTGCTGGGCAAAAAGGCACACATGGTTCCACCCACATGTTGTGTGGCAAGAGTTGCCAAACTACAGGTGTTAAAAAAAAGAGCAACCTTTACGCATGGGATAGAGCAGGTAGAGAAAGAAGTCCTTTTCTCCCTTTCTCACAATACAAGAACTCGTGGGCACTCAATGAAAATTGCTGAGCAGTCGGATTAGAACGGATAAAAGGAAGTCCTTCTTCACCCAAAGAGTGATTAACACTTGGAATTCACTGCCACAGGAGGTGGTGGCGGCCGCCGGCCAGCGTTCCCTCTCAGCTGAGTTAGCGTGAGCTAGCTCACAATTTTTTAGCCTCTGGCTCACACATTTTTGCCTTCGCTCAGGAAGGGATGGCTCCAGAGCAAACTAATTTATGCCACGGCCAAATCGCTCACTCACAACTTTAATGCCAGTAGCTCCCCAAGTAGGATTTTTGCTCACAAGTCTCCGCAGCTTAGAGGAAGTGTTGGTGGCAGCTACAAGCATGGACGGTGTCAAGAGGGAACTGGATGAGCATATGGAGCAGAAGTCCATCAGTGGCTATGAGCCACAAAGTATAGATAGGAGCTCTCAGTATGGGGCAAGTGAGGCTCTGTATTCTTGGTGCCTGGGGGGGTCAACAGTGGGAGGGCTTCTAGTGTCCTGGCCCCACTGCTGGACCTCCTGATGGCGCCTGGTATTTTTGGCCGCTGTGTGACAGAGTGTTGGACTGGACGGGCCATTGGCCTGATCCAACATTGGCTTCTCTTATGTTCTTATGTATAGATGGGAACTCTCAGTCTGGGGCAGGTGATGCACTCTATTCTTGGTGCTGGAGGGGGCAGCAGTGGGAGGGCTTCTAGTGTCCTGGCCCCACTGCTGGACCTCCTGATGGCACCTGGTATATTTTGGCCGCTGTGTAACAGAGTGTTGGACCGGATGGGCCATTGGCCTGATCCAACATCGGCTTCTCTTATGTTCTCTTATGTTCTTTCCGTCATGAGGGAACAGGTGGCTTCAGCGCCGCGTATCTGACAGGACGTTGCGGCTCCAAGATTAAACCAGACCTGAAGAAGTGTTTGAAACGTGAGTCTTACCCGGGACAGGCGTCTCGTTGGTGATGTTTGTACTGAGGGCCACCTCCCTGAATATTCTCTACACGCAGTGGCTCCTTATCAAGGATTTTGGAAGCCTGTCTCAGCATGATGTAATAATGGTTTGCTTTTGGAACTTGGATCCTGCCAACCTAGCAGTTCGAAAGCAAGAAATTGCAAGTAGATAAATAGGTACCACTTTGGTGGGAAGGTCACAGCCTTCCGTGCACCTTGGTGTTTAGTCATGCCGGCCACATGACCACGGAAACGTCTACGGACAGCGCTGGCTCTTCGGCTTTGAAATGGAGATGAGCACCGCAACCCTAGAGTCGGATTCGACTGGCTTTCGAGCAAGGGAAACCTTTACCTTTACCTTTGGAACTTACAGTTTAGGCTTATTGTATGAATCAATTCGTGCCTGCGAGTGCAAGGAAAATAGCAGCTATACAAATTATCGAGGGCCTGCGAGCAGAGGAAAAAAAGCAGCTTGTTGCTTTAAATTCTGTCGAGTGCCTGTGTGCACTATTTTGTGCGTCTCAGCCGTTTGGCTGTTACATTTAGAAGGAGAAGAAGAGATTGGGTTTATACAGTGCCCTTCATTCGGAGTCTCAGAGCAGCTCACGAACTTCCTTTCCCTTCCCCTTCCCACAGCAGACACCCTGTGAAGTAGGCGGGGCTGAGAGAGCTCTGACAGAAACTGCTCTTTTTCAAGGACAGCTCTGACAGAACTATGGCTTGCCCACAGTCATCCAGCGGCTGCGAGTGGAAGAGTGGGGAATCAAACCTGGTTCTTCCAGACTAGAGTCTGTGCATTTAACCACTACACCAGGCATAAAAGATGACACCGAACGGTTATAAAAATAAGTATTTTATTTAATTTGTTATAGTTTGTGACGTTTGTGTCTCAGCATTTGTGTTTGTGTCTCAGCATTCTACCCCCCCCCCTTTTTTGCTAACCTCTGCCTCTTGATGAGGGTGAAAGAGAAGAGTGCAAAATTTGGTTTGAAACTCAACATCAAAAAACCCCTAAGATCCTGGCATCCAGACCCATCACTCCTTGGAAGATAGAAGGGGAAGTTATGGAAGCAGTGACAGAATTGACATTCCTGGGATCCAAGATCACTGCAGATGGTGACTAGAGCCATGAAATTAAGAGACCCCTGCTCCTTGGGAGGAAAGTGATGGCAAACCTAGCATAATAAAAAGTAGAGACATCACCCTGCCAACAAAAGTCCGTACGGTCAAAGTAATGGTATTCCCAGTAGTAGAAGAAGAAGAGGTTGGATTTATACCCCACCCTTCACAGCAGAGTCTCAGAGCAGAGTCTCCTTCCCCTTCCCCTCCCCACAACAGACACCCTGTGAGGTAGGGGGGCTGAGAGAGCTCTGACAGAAACTGCTCTTTTTCAAGAACAGCTCTGATAGAACTATGGCTTGCCCAAGGTCACACCAGCAGCTGCAAATTGAGGAGTGGGGAATCAAACCCGGGTCTCCCAGATTAGAGTCCGCACACTTAACCACTACACCACTACACTAACCACTACCCCAAACCACTACACCAAACAGTAGTAATGTATGGCTGCGAGAGATGGAAGGCCGAGCACCGAAGAATAGATGCTTTTGAACTATGGTGCTGGAGAAGACTCTTGAGAGTCCCTTGGACTGTGAGGAGATCGAATCAGTCAGTCCTAAAGGAAATCAACCCTGACTGTTCCCTGGAAGGCCAGAGACTGAAGTTGAAGCTCAAATGCTTTGGCCACCAAATTAGAAGGGAGCCCTCCCTGGAAAAGACCCTGATGCTGGGAGAGACTGAAGGTCAAAGAAGAAGGGGACAGCCAAGGATGAGATGTGTTATCGATGCAATGAACATGAAATTGAGCAAACTCCGGAGGGCGGCAAAAGGCAGGCGGGCCTGGCGTGGTGTAGTCCATGGGGTCGCGAAGAGTCCGACTCGACTGTGCAACTGAACAACAACAACTACAAAAGGTGTCGTCTGGAGATCTTCCCGGGGTTACAACTGATCTCCAGGTGACAGAGATCAGATCACCTGGAGAAAATGGCTTTTTCAGAAGGTGGACTCTATGGCATTAGACCCTATCAAAGCCCCTCCCCTCCCCAAGCCCCACCCCCTCAGGCTCCACCCCCAAATCTCCAGATATTTCCCAACCCGGAGCTGGCGACCCTACATGACCTGAGCCCGGACACCGAAACAAAGCAGAGTTTTCTTAATACCTCTGAAGGCTCTGCATACCTTTTCCTGGTGCCTCCGCTGACCAAAAATTATCGGCATGTCGTCCTGCTTAAATATATACCTGGCAGCCGAGACAGAAGAACATTGTCAAGAGCTCGACAATAAAGAGTTTGAGAACTTTGGGAAACATGCACCCCGCTTTACAAACACATTCACGGGATAAATGAATAGCTGTGGGTTTAGGCGGGGCGTTAAGACCTTCATTCAAACGCCCTCTGAAAAGAAAAATGCAGCAAGCTCACCTTTCACCACACCTGATCGACCTCCTGCCAGGGCGATCATTCCCACGTTCCTGAGACGAGAAGCTCTCGAGAGAGATTGAATTGCTCACCTGTTTCTCCCGTTGCTCTTTTCAGCCATCGCAAAGCGGAAGGTCCAGAGATATCACCATTGGGTCCCCGATTAGGTTACAGAACAAAACCAAAGTCGGAGGAGGAAGCTTGAATGCGGACGGCTTCTGTAAGTTTAGGGCTTGGGAAAGAATAAACAAGTAGAAGGAGATGGATTCCTTCAGGTGTGAACGGCATGGGTAAGGTGCTTTAGATCCAAGGGAAAGTCCCGTTTGGAAGAAATGGGAGGTTTTTATTTGCGCCTGCAGTTGTCTTTTGGGAAAACACACGGCGATTCTCCATCGGCTTTTCCCTCTGTTTTAACCAAACTCACCCTGGAACAGAAATTCCCCTCTGCATTGCATGCCGCTTTTACTTTCTTTGATCATCGGATTTTATGACACCCTCTGCATTGGATGCCACTTTCGCTTTCTTCGATCATCGGATTTTATGGCACCCTCTGCATTGCATGCCGCTTTCGCTTTCCTCGATAATCGGATTTTATGGTACCCTCTGCAGTGCATGCCGCTTTCGCTTTCTTCGATAATCAGATTTTATGGTAGCCTCAACACTGCATGCCACTTTTGGCTTCATCGGATTTTATGGTACCTTCTGTATGGATTTATGGCCATTCAGGAGTGACTTTGCAATCAATACAGTGTTGCCTTAGGGTATTTGAATGCGGTTTTGAGCCGCACCTTTTCCTCAGTGGTGAAAAAACGTGGAGTGAATGCCAGATACCGAATCGCACATAAAGCAAAGTCCAACCACACAGAAAATATCTTCCAGCCCCCACATATGAGAACACAACGTTCTAGCGTGACTGATCTGCAGAAGGTGATCTGCAGTTACTGTCCACCAAAACTGTTTCTAGGGATTCCCTAGGGTTACCAACCTCCAGGTGGTGGAGAAGAACAAAAGTGTGATATATTATGCCAATGAAAAATATCCACAGACTTATAAGTTCTTATTCAATGTCCAATTTACTTGGAACAATTCAAACGCTGTAAACACTGCAATGGACCCTGCATATCACGTCTCATTTCATTTTCAAATTTTGTCAAAGTGGATAGCGTTGAAACCCTTGTTTTATATGATGTTTTCCTCCTTTTCAACACTACCCACTTTGACAGAGTTTGAAAACGAAATGAGACAGATCTGCAGGGTCCGTTGTGGTGTTTATGGCATTTGAATTGCTCCGAGTAAATTTGACATTGAATAAGAACTTATAGATCTGTGGATATTTTTCTTCGGCATAATATATCACACTCCATCATCCATCCCGTGATCTCTCTCCCTGGTTTGTAACCTCAGGGTGGTGGCCGGGGATCTCCTGGAATTACAACTGAGGGAAAAGCCAATGCAGAATCAGTCATAGTAAAATCCATTTGGGAAGTGCACTGAAACTGGATTGAAACTGGATTATTTAGTGTGTGGGACTGCAGCCTAGGACCCTTTCTGCGCTCTCCTTGTAATCCATGTTCACCCTGGTGTCCTCCAAGCCATTCTGCACTAAAATCGAATTCAACCTTCTTTTTAATCCAGGGTTTCTTCCCATTCTGCACTGAAATCGAGCTCAACCTTCTTTTTATTCTGGGTTCCCCCCCCCCCATTCTGTATTGCATTACCCATCCCCTTCAGTGGCCAGCCCCGTTTCAGCCTGCTGTTGCACCGGGTTATTTGGATGCTGTTTTGCCATGGACTTAAAGTGCCTCGACTTAAAAACTGAGAAAATCCAGAGTGGTAGGGAGTGTTCCCTCTAGAGCTGCCAAGTCCCCTCAGAGGGCAGAGATTCCCCCGCTAAAAGTGCACCCAATCCACCGGTCCACATCCGGACGGTGGGGGGAACCCCACCCCTGAAGTGGCCAGATCATGCCGACATGCCCGGCATGATGACGTAGCCCAGAAATTACATCATGCTGGGCACGTCACCAGGGGACGCTCTAGCAATCTCCCTGAAAACTCTATGGTACCATAGAGTTTTTAGGGCGATTACCAGAGCGTTGCCCGGCGACGTGCCCAGCGTCCTATGTCTTATATGGTGTTTTCCTCCTTTTCAACGCTACCCACTTTGACAACATTTGAAAACAAAACGAGACGTGATATACAGGGTCCGTGGTGGTATTTATGGCATTTGAATTGTTCCAATTCGTGCACGTGAGAGGACTCCCAAAGAGAACCCTGGACCACCCCCACCCCTGCTATTACTTCGGTAAGACTTGGCAACCTTAGTTCCCTCTAAGCTGAGTTAGTGTGAGCCAGCTCACAGATTTTTAGCCTCCGGCTCACACATTTTTGTCTCCACTCAGGAAGGGAGGGCTCCGGAGCAAACTATGTTATGCAGCTGCCAAGTCGCTCGCTCACAAACTTTAATGCCGGTAGCTCCACAAAGTAGAATATTTGCTCACGAGACTCCGCAGCTTAGAGGGAGCATTGGCAGGCCAATATGGAGAGGACCTCGGTTTTCCACTTGGCTGAGCGGAGCGCTAGGCCGCAAGCCAGTCCATATTCCCCACCCTGGAGAAATCGACACAACCCCAAGAGTGGCAGGACTTGAAAACGCAGCCCCTGGAAACCTCCGCTCCCCTAATCAGCCCTTTGCAAGGTCTACGGGGAGCCGTGGGAGAGCTCCGCTTCCAGGGAGGCCCGCAGAGAGGCTTCATTAACCCAATTAAGCAGGTGGCTCGAGAGAGAGGCCTCGCCGATCGCTTACACCTTGCTAATGAAGGAGGCGACGGAGGGCTCATCTCGTCCGAACAAGGAGCACTCCAGAAATGCCCCCAGTGTAGGGAACGGGGGGAGGGGAGGATTAATTAAGGGAAGAGGAGAGGAAGAGGAGGAGATGAGATTATCACCAGGGGAAGATTGGACACTGGGCGACTGTAACCCGGCTGATTAGTCATTTATCTCTCTTTTCGAGGAACCCAGGACGGGTGAGAGACGGCGAGCGGAAGGCGGGGAGGCCTCGCTGGCTGGGAAACAAGGGGCCTTCGGGGGACGGGAACAGTGTCCCCTCTAAGCTGAGTTGGTGTGAGTTAGCTCACAGTTCTTTAGCCTCCAGCTCACAGTTTTTTTGTCTCAGCTCAGGAAGGAGGGCTCCAGAGCAGACTGATTTATGCAGTAGCCAAATTGCCGGCTCACAACTTTCATGCCGGTAGCTCGCAAAGTAGAATCCTGGCTCACAAGACTCCATAGCTTAGAGGGAGCACTGGATGGGAGGTGTGAAATGGAGCCAGGATCTTACCAGATGTTTCAGCTGATGGATGGATATTCCCGTCCCGGCTCAGTGCCAGAGAACATGACCTATAAGACTAAGCAAAATTATATATTTAGTATTTAAAGTTTATATATATGTGTGTGTGTTTGTGTGTATGTGTTTGTGGATAGATAGATAGATAGATAGATAGATAGATAGATAGATAGATAGATAGATAGATAGATAGATAGATAGATAGATAGATAGATAGATAGATAGATAGATAGATAGATAGATAGATAGATAGATAGATAGATAGATAGATAGATAGATAGATAGATAGATAGATAGATAGATAGATAGATAGATAGATAGATAGATAGATAGATAGATAGATAGATAGATAGATAGATAGATAGATAGATAGATAGATAGATAGATAGATAGATAGATAGATAGATAGGCAGGTAGGTAGACAGGTAGATAGGTAGGTAGATGGACACATATATATATATATATATATATGTATGTGTATCCATATGTATATATGTGTAGATAAAGGTAAAGATTTCCCTTGCTCGAGAGCTGGTTGAATCCAACTCTAGGGATGCGGTGCTCCTCTCCGTTTCCAAGCCAAAGAGCCGGCACTGTCCGAAGACATTTCCGTGGTCATGTGGCCGGCACAACCAGATGCCAAGGTGCACGGAACGTTGTGCAACCTATTTATCTACTTGCAATTCCGTGCTTTTGAACTGTTAGGCTGGCAGGAGCTGGGACCAAGGACGGGAGCTCACTCCGTCACATGGCACTCGGGGCTCGAACTGCCGAACTACAGACAGTTCCGGTCTGCAGCTCAGCGTCTTAACCTCTGGGCCACTGTGGCTATTCTACACTCAATTAATTAATTAATTAGTTCTCTCACAACAACCGTGTGAAGTAGCTTAGGCTGAGAGAGGCTGCCTCGGCGAGCTTCATAGAAGATTAAGGATTTGAACCTGGGTCTCCCTAGTCTTAGCCAATGCTCCCTCTAAGCTGTGGAGCCTTGTGAGCGAAGATTCTACTTTTGAGCTGCCGGCATTAAAGCGGTGAGCGAGCAATTTGGCTGCGGCATAAATCCGTTTGCTCTGGAGCCCTCCTTCCTGAGCTGAGGCAAAACTGTGTGAGTCGGAGGCTAAAAAAGCTGTGATCTGGCTCACACTATCTCAGCTTAGAGAGAATACTGGGCTAAAACCAATGGTCTTAGCCCAGTATTCTAACTGCCATACCCCACTGGATTAGGTTTGCATAGCGGGAGAATCTGAATTCCCCCTGACAGAGAAAGCCAGTGCAGTGGCTAGAGGACTGGGCTAGGATTGAGGAGGCCTGAGTTCAGATCCCCACAGTCACAAAGGTCATTGGGTCAGCCTCTTTCACCTCACAGGGCTGTTGTGGCGATCCAATGAAGGAGAGGAGATACATGCATATCACTTTGTGCTCCTCGGGAGAAGGGCCCGATAAAAAAAATATAATGGCAACAGGAAATGCTGCTTTGGAAGATTTCTGGAAATGAGGAGTCTGGCACACATTCTTCCGCTAGAAAGGATTTCTGGAAGCGAAGACATGAGTCTGCCTTATGCCGAATCAGACCCTCGAAGTCAGCATTGCCTACTCAGACTGGCAGCCGCGCTCCAGCGTCTCAGGCAGAGTCAGAAAGCCAGTGTGTTGTGGTGGTTAAGAGCGGCAGACTCTAATCTGGGAGAACCGGGTTTGATTCCCCACTCCTCCACATGCAACCAGCCGGGTGACCTTGGGTCAGTCACAAGTTCTCTCAGAGCTGTTCTCTCAAGAGCAGTCCTCAAAAGAGCTCTCTCAGCCCCACCTACCTCAGAGGGTGTCTATTGTGGGGAGGGGAAGGGAAAGGAGATTGTAAGCCGCTCTGAGACGCTGAGAGAAGGGCAGAGTATAAATCCAAACTCTTCTTCTTCTACTACTTTTTCTCCTCCTCCTCCTCCTCCTCTTCCTCCTACTGCCAGATCCTTTAACTGGAGATGTTTGGGATTGAACCTGGGACCTTCTTCGTGCCGAGCAGACGCTCCATCACTGAGCCACGGCCCCTCCCCTTCTTGTGTTTTTGACAGCTTCCCTTTGTTGGGTTCTTCTCAGAGGTGTCCTGAATATTATTAGCATTGTTAGGCCAGAAATCATCTGTCTGTCTTTCAGGCGCTTCTGTTTAGAACAAAGGTACTCCGACCAACTTTCTGACAACCGAAAGAACAAACCAAAGCCAACTGTCGTCAAACTTGTCTCTCTAAATCCCACAGCAAAGTTAAGCTTAGCTCACTTTTCCTTGCCAGGGGTAATTTGCGGTTTCACACAGCGTATCTGGACCGCCAGGGCCATCACTCACGGAGGAGGCTGACGAGGCAACCTAGACGCACAAAGCGCCGTTTCCTTGTCTTTTCATTGTTCCAAATGGCTCCATCGGCCCTACGGCGGTAGTACTAGAATTTGGGCAAAGATCGTTTTTCTTCTGATAGTCGGCGCGGGGGAAGGATTATGCTATTGAAGAAGGATTTTTTTCCCTCTTGACGAGATTGTCCATGGATTTCCTAGCCATCATTTTATGACTCAGACTTCCAAATCAGATACATTCCTTAAAATCTAGACATGACACCAACGATCTCTCTAAGCTGTGGAGTCTTTTTTTAAAAAAACAACATTTTATTGTTAATAATCAAATAGACACAACAAATAGGTAGGTTAGCGTCCATTATCATATATACCTAATTTTTAACTTTTATATACAACTCCAGGATATACGAATGCAAGTACTGTTACAGCAGAACCAACCGAAAAGGAGAATAGCTTGACCGCAGGTTTAAATAATTAACAATATTAGGCATATCACCTTGTGAAACTAAATATTCTAATATAGGAAGCCAGATTGCAGCAAATTTTAGCACAGATTCATAGTTATCAGTATCCTTAATCTTTTCAGTAACTTTTGACAGTATCTCCAGCCCGTACTGAAGGCACCGCACTGGCTGCCAATAGCTTACTGGATCCATTTCAAGGTGCTGGTTTTGACCTTTAAAGCCCTATATGGTCAGGGGGCTTTGACCTTTAAAGCCCTATATGCCTACTCGAGGGACCGCCTTTCCCCATATGTGCCCCAGAGAGCACTGAGGTCAGGGACCCAGAGTCACCTGGCTCTTCCTGGCCCGAAGGAGGCCAGGTTGGCTGCCACCAGGGCCAGGGCCTTTTCAGTGGTGGCTCCATACTGGTGGAATGAACTCCCGGAGAACATCAGGGCCCTGCGGGACCTTCCGCAGTTCCGCAGGGCCTGTAAAACGGAGCTCTTCCACCAGGCCTTCGATTACGAGCCACCACTGATTAAATTTACCATCGAAACACGCTGTGGTCTTATGAACATCATGGGGATATTGCCGCCGGTGAGGGGAAGATAGACTGAGACTGCCACTAGTTTGTTCACTCTGTCTAGCACTGTTAGTTTTTAGGGTGCTAGGTAGAATGTTGATGTATATTTTTAACTAGGGAGCAAAGCCCGTTGTGGTGGAAGACAACGGGCCCTAGGAAGGAAGGGAGGGAGGGTGGAAGGGAGAGAGGGTTGGAGAAAGGAAGGAAGGAAGGGGGGAAGAGTGAAAGAAAGGAGAGAGGAAGAAAGGAAAGGGGGAAAAGAAGGGAAGAGGGGTGGAAAAGGGCTTCTCTGGGCCTACTGCCCCCATAGAAGGCCCAGGGGGTGGTGTGGGGGGGGCGGAAAAGGGCTTTTCTGGGCCTACTGCCCCCATAGAAGAAGAAGAAAAGAAGAAGAGATTGGATTTATACCCTGCCCTTCACTGCCCAAAGGCGTCTCAGAGCGGCTTACAAACTCCTTTTGCTTCCCCTCCCCACAACAGACACCCTGTGAGGCAGGTGGGGCTGAGAGAACTTCTGACAGAAACTGTCTTTGAGAGAACAGCTGTGCCAGAGCTGGCCCAGGGGATGGGGTGTGGGGGACGGAAAAGGCCTTCTCTGGGCCTAGTCCCCTCATAGAAGGCCCAGGGGATGGTGTGGGGAGGTGGAAAAGGGCTTCTCTCACTTGCCTCAGCCTTGAGGTCCTGTCCCTGCGCTCACGCTCCAGACGGTCCTCTCCTGTCGGAGGACTGGAACAGATTGAGCCGAACACACTGACTGGGGCTGACGTGGGCGGGACTCCGCCAAGCAGCCAGTCAGCCCTGGCCAGTGTCCTCTGACTGCCAGTTCTTGTGCCGAATCAGTTATGGCAAGCATAGAATGCGGTGGAACCAAAATTCAAATATATATAAGGACAGGATGTGTTTTAATGTATTGTTTTATTGATGAAATGTCTTGAGCCGCCTTGAGCCGACATCCGGCAAGGCGGGATCTAAATGGGAATAAATAAATAAATAAATAAATAAAACTATATCGTTTCCCTATCTTAGCATGCCAATGTTGTCGTGTTGGGCTCTTAGTGTTTTCCCAAAGCAGTGCAACAGCATATTTGGCAGCTGCAAATAAAATCGCCACTCCCATATTTGTACTATTTGTATTATTGCTCGGTTGCCATCAATTTACCAAAATATGTTCTGGTGTACATTATTTGTCTTGTCCAGTTAACATAAGAACATAAGAGAAGCCAATGTTGGATCAGGCCAATGGCCCATCTAGTCCAACACTCTGCGTCACACAGTGGCCAGAAAGTTCCCCCAGTGGGGCCAGGAGGGCACTAGAAGCCCTCCCACTGCTGCCCCCTCCAGCACCAAGAATAGAGTGCATCACCTGCCCCAGACTGAGAGTTCCCATCTATACCTTGGGGCTAAAAGCCACTGATAGACCTCTGCTTCATATCTATATATCTAATTCCCAAGTTGCCCACGTGTCCCCACGTGTGCAGAAAAATCTAAAAAGTGTTTAAAAGTCTAGGGGGGATATCAGAATCCCCAAAAAGTAAGAGTGTTCCCTGCGCATGCGCAGGGAACGCTCTGGGAACTCTGCGGCGGCTGGCGGCTAAAAGCCGCTCAGTCCTCGCCACGGGGGGGGGGAGAGGAGAGAGCTGAAGGGGGGAGGAGATCGGCGGGCCCGGCGGCTTCCAGCCGCTCGGGCCTCACCTCCGGAGCCGGGGGGTGGGGGAAGGAGGAGGATCGCTGGGGGGGGGGAGAATCTGCTGGGGAGGGGAATCTCGGCGGGCCAGCTGGCCTTGCCGCTGCCGCCGCCATTGCTAGGGGGAGGGAGGGGGAGGTTTGAGGGGCCGGCCAGCCTCACCGCCCCTCCGCTGCTGCTGGGGAGGGGGAATCTCGGCGGGCCGGCTGGCCTCGCCGCTGCTGGGGGGAGGGGGAAGCTTGGTGGCCGGGATACTCCCTCCCCCCCGCGAGTATCGCGGGTCCCGCCTCTTGTGTTTATCTAATTCCCTCTTGACACTGTCCATGCTTGTAGCTGCCACCACCTCCTGTGGCAGTGAATTCCATGTGTTAATCACTCTTTGGGCGAAGAAGGACTTCCTTTTATCCGTTCTAACCCGACTGCTCAGCAATTTCACGGAGTGCCCACGAGTTCTGGTATTGTGAGAAAGGGAGAAAAGTACTTCTTTCTCAACCTGCTCTGTCCCAGGCATAATCTTATAAACCTCGATCATGTCACCCCTCAGCCGTCGTTTCTCCAAGCTAAAGAGCCCCAAGCGTTTTAACCTTTCTTCATAGCGAAAGTGTTCCAACCCCTTTATTAATATTATTAATATACTATATTACTATTATTGATATACATTATCACTTCTTTCAAATATTCTTCCAGCTTAGTTCAGCCGACAAGGAGTATAGGTTCCTATCTCTCCTCATTGCTTCCAGCATAAAGGTGTCCGTGAAGGTGTAATATAGGCCCATTTTTGTAGTGTCAAATACCAAAAGGTAAGTATTTTGAAAGTCTGCAATTTGATTTCTATGATGTATTGAAAGGAACGGCCTTCCATGTTTGTTGCCATTCATTATTAGTTAAAATAACATTGCAAACATTATGCCGTCTGTTAAGCTGTGGAGTCTTTTTGAGCAAAACTGCGCCTTTTGAGCTACTGGCATTAAAGTTGTGGGCGAGGCGATTGGGCTACTGCATAAATTAATTTGCTCTGGAGCCCTCCCTTCCTGAGCGAAGATCAAAATGGGTGAGCTGGAGGCTAAAAGACTGTGAGCCGGCTCGCCCTAACTCGGCTTAGAGGGAACACTGCATGACACCCACAAATTTCTTGGTCATTGATAGCAAAAGTTTCCCTTTTTATTTTCGCTGTTTTAAGCTAGAGATTCCCCGAGATTTGTGGGCGGAGCTTGGGGACGGCAGGGTTTGGGGGAGGGAGTATAACCCCATCTAGTCCATCTTCCAAAGTGACCATTTCCTCCAAGGGAACCCATCTCTGTCGCCTTGAAATCAGTTGTAACAACAGGGAATCTCCAGCTACTGCCTGGAGGTTGGCAACCCTGGTCACAGCTGACTTTCGGCGACCCGGTAGGTTTTTCAAGGCAAGTGGCAGACAGAGGTGGTCGCCTGCCTCTTTGTCACTCCCCTGGACCTCTTTGGTGGTCTCTCATCCAAATGATAACCGGCCGGAGACAACACCCTTCAAAACAGCCGTTTTCTCCGCGGGACCTGAACTACATTGTCTGAGGATCAGCTGTAATATCAGAGGATCTCCAGGTGCCCACTGGAAGTTGGTAACCCTAATGTGAATGCATACAAAGCCGCTCTACGGCTTTCTCCTGGGCCCTGCAAAAGAGGCAAAGGTTTGTTCTTATTCAGTCGCATAGTCAAGTTTGACTCTCCGCGACCCCACGGACCACATCACGCCAGGCCCTCCTGTCTTCCGTCATGCTCCGGAGTTTACTTAATTTCATGTTTGTTGCATCGATGACACTGTCTGACCATCTCATCCTTGGTCGTCCTCTTCTTCTTTGACCTTCAATCTTTCCCAGCATCAGGGTCTTCTCCAGTGAGGGCTCCCTTCTCATTTGGTGGCCAAAGTGTTTGAACTTCAGCTTCAGTCTCTGGCCTTCCAGAGAGCAGTCAGGGTTGATTTCCTTTAGGACTGACTGATTCAATCTCCTTGCAGTCCAAGGGAGTCTTCTCCAGCACTATAATTCGAAAGCATCTATTCTTCGGCGCTCGGCCTTCCTTGTGGTCCAACTCTCGCAGCCATACATTGCTACTGGGAATACCATCGCTTTGACCATATGGACTTTTGTTGGCTGGGTGATGTCTCTACTTTTTATTATGCTGTCTAGGTTGGCCATCGCTTTCCTCCCACGGAGCAGGCATTAGCAGAGACCTAAGTGGTCTGGAAGACCATCCACTTCGGGTTCCCGCAGACTCAGTTTGTGGCAGGGAGTGGGGAGGAACGTTCTTCCCGAACCGAAACGAGGTCCTTGGCTTACAAAAAGTAAAATTCGGTCATGTGGTTTTTACCTCCTCGCTGTCTTGCCCCCTCCATTCCTGACCTACTTGGCTGGGCTCCAATTCCATCTACAGAGAGGCGGCCGCACAGCTCCCGGAGAGGTATTGTTTTGTCGTGGAATGAGCACAGATTTCACAAAAGGACCTGCGCCCCGACTCTTTTTATTTGTGGATGCTGGTTATTGGGTTAAACGTAAAAGAATTATCGTTTGCCTTGGAAGCATGGAGGCTTTACACAGTAATCGTGATCCTCCACGTTTCCCGGGTAAGGGGGAAATGCCGTTCAGACCAATTACAAAGATGATCTGACTCCGACGGTAACAAGAGAAAGTAATTTTACTTACAAAAACAGAAGCGCATCTGACATGACACGTCCATAGAACCATAGAACCACAGAGCTGGAAGGGATCTCCAGGGTCTTCTAGTCCAACCTCTGCACAAGAAGAAGAAGAAGAAGAAGAGGTTGGATTTATACCCCGCCCATCACTGCCCACGGGGATTGAGCAAGTTGAGAAAGAAGTCCTTTTCTCCCTTTCTCACAATACAAGAACTCGTGGGCACTCCATGAAATTGCTGAGCAGTCGGGTTAGAACAGATAAAAGGAAGTACTTCTTCACCCAAAGAGTGATTAACATATGGAATTCACTGCCACAGGAGGTGGTGGCAGCTACAAGCATGGACAGTTTCAAGAGGGAATTAGATAAACATATGGGGAAGAAGTCCATCAGTGGCTATTAGCCACAGGGTATAGATGGGAATTCTCAGTCTGGGGCGGGTGATGCACTCTATTCTTGGTGCTGGGGGGGGCAGCAGTGGGAGGGCTTCTAGTGTCCTGGCCCCACTGCTGGACCTCCTGATGGCACCTGGTATTTTTGGCCGCTGTGTGACAGAGTGTTGGACTTGATGGGCCATTGGCCTGATTCAACATTGGCTTCTCTTATGTTCTTATGTTCTTAAAGGCGTCTCAGAGCGGCTTACCAACTCCTTTCCCTTCCCCTCCCCACAACAGACTCCCTGGGAGGTGGGCGGGGCTGAGAGAACTCTAACACAAACTGTCCCTGAGAGAACAGCTGTGCCAGAGCTTGTGACCGACCCAAAGTCACATCAGCAGGTGCGAGTGGAGGAGTGGGGGAATCAAACCCGGTTCTCCCCGATTAGAGTCCGCGCACTTAACCACTACACCAAACTGGCTCTCAACAAGGCATTTCATGTAGGTACATTTAACTTATCGTGAACAGATGAACTTCCAAAAAGGTTAACTCGCTACGGCTCCAAGCCCAGGTGAGAGAGAGAAGAAGAAGAAGCCGCCTCGGGAGGTGGTGAGCATTCCCACACTGGAAGTCTTTAAGCAGGTTCTGGACAAACACTTCTCAGGAATGCTCTAGGCTGATCCTGCAGTGATCAGGGGGTTGGACTAGATGGCCTCTTTGACCCCTTCTGAGTCTGTGGTTCTAGGATTCTAAGAAGAGGGCAGTGTTCCCCCTAAGCTGAGTTAGTGTGAGCTAGCTCACAGCTTTTTAGCCTCCGGCTCGCACATTTTTGCCTCAGCTCAGGCAGGAGGGCTCCAGAGCAAACTAATCCAGGCAGCAGCCGAATAGCTCGCTCACAACTTTAATGCTGGTAGCTCACAAAGTGGAATTTCTGCTCACAAGACTCCACAGCTTAGGGGGAGCGTCGGAAGAGAGTCCCATATAAGACGGAGCAGCAGACAAGCAAGGGCCAAAGAGGTTCAATGAGAGGGTGGGAGGGCCAACTGCCAAGTGTCCCCCAGTAAGAGAATTCCCTGAACTCCTTCCCTCCCGGTTCCTCTTGCATGTAGACTTCAGGATAAAGGTAAAGGTTCCCTTGCTCGAAAGTCAGCTGAATCCGACTCTAGGGTTGCGGTGCTCATCTCCGTTTCAAAGCCGAAGAGCCAGCGCTGTCCGAAGACGTTTCCGTGGTCATGTGGCCAGCATGACTAAACACCAAGGCTCACGGAACGCTGTCACCTTCCCACCGAAGCGGTACCTATTTATCTACTTGCAATTTCTTGCTTTCAAACTGCTAGGTTGGCAGGAGCTGGAACTAGAGACGGGAGCTCACTCCGTCATGCGGCACTCTCGGGTCTCGAACTGCTGAACTACTGACCTTCCACAGCCTACAGTTCAGCGTCTTAACCCCTTGAGCCACCGCAGCTCCTAAGACTTCAGGATACCCAACGTCAAATTGACATCAATAAAGCCCCAGAATTTTTGGCTGCAGAACATACAAAATATAAGGGGGCTCCAGCACTGTACCTGTCCCAGCTGGAGATTCCAGCCCAATGGAGGGCATTTTCGCTAGCTAGATGGCGAGCTCTTCCCTCCGCTGTGTTAGACGGGAAGTTTAAAAAGACCCCCATGCAGGAGAGGGTTTGCCCCTGTGGGGACGGCGAGGTCGAAACAATCGAACATGTATTACTGTATTGCCCCATGTATCATGAAATAAGATTAAAGAAGATTTCCCCTCTTCTTAAGAAATATCAAGGATGTACAAACATAGAGTTTAGCAAAATGCTCCTTAGGGGTGTTAACCCAACAGTCACAGCTTCCAGTGCGAGTTTTTTAGCAGCTGTATATAAAATACGTCAAGAGATACTGCGTAGAGTATCCGAATTTTAGCCGTTTTAGCCTTGTAATTTTTGAGTGTACATATTGGTTATAAGATTGTCTAGGAGTCATATGTAAGATATCGTATGTTTTGTGCTGGTCAATGACTGTATCAATAAATCTGATTCTGATTCTGATTCTGCACGTAGACTTACAATATTCAACACTGGTCAGGGCTGCCAGCCTCCAGGTGGGGCCGGAAGATCTCCTGGAATGACAATAGGGCTCTGTTCCCCTGCAGAAAATGGCAGCTTTGAAGGATGGACTCGATGCTATTATACTCCATTGAGATCCCTCCAGTTTGGTGTCGTGGTTAGGAGCGCGGACTCTAATCTGGGAGAACCGGGTTTGATTCCCCCACTCCTCCACTTGCACCTGCTGGTGTGACCTTGGGTCAGCCACAAGTTCTCGCAGAGCTGTTCTCTCAAGAGCAGTCTTTCAAAGAGCTGTCTCAGCCTCCCCTACCTCACAGGGTGCCTCTTGTGGGGAGGGGAAGGGAAAGGAGTTTGTACACCGCTCTGAGACTCCTTTGGGTACTGAAGGGCGAGGTATAAATCCAATCCTCCTCCTCCTCCTCCTCCTCCTCCTCCTCCTTCTTCTTCTTCTTCTTCTCCCGACCCAAACCCTCCCTTCCCCAGGCTCCAGCCCCCAAAACTCCAGGAATTTCTCCACCCTGAGATGGCAACCCTCAGCCCTCGTCCTCATTTTCTGCTATCTGATTTCAGGCCCTCAAATCCCTTTCCCTATTTTCAACCTCAGTGCATACCTTATTAAAATGCTGTCACGCTGGGGGGGTGAAAAACCGGCCTTCGTCAAGGTCCACCTCCCTTTTAAAAAGTCTTGGGGGGGGGGGAGTTCAGATCGCCGGGGGGCGATCAAAGCTCAGTCCGATCTCAGGGGAGTGACGTCCGGAGCGATTTTTCTAGAGCGCGTGCCTGTGAATGAGAACCCCCTGAGCCCCTGGGCGCCCCGTAGCCCAGCCTGCTATTGCACATATGGGAATATTTCACATCTGCTGACGGATAACAGTTTGTGGGCCTTTGGCGAGTATTTGCAATGGTGGTGGAAAAGTCGGAGCTGTCAAGTTGTAGCGAGGGTTTCCTAGCTCGGAGTTGGGAAATAGGGGGAGATTTGGAGGGGTGGAGCCCCTGGAGGGCAGGGTTTGGGGAGGGAAGGGACCTCGGCGGGGTAGCATGCCACAGAGCCCGTCTTCCAGAGTGGCCGTTCTCTCCGGGGGAACTGATCTTCATCACCTTGGAATCAGCTGCAATGACGGGAGATCTCCAGCCCCTACCTGAAGGTTAACAATCACACAAGAATGGAAATATGCTGAATACCATTGAGCAAAGAAATGAGAGAGAAGAAGAAGAAGAAGAAGAAGAAGAAGAAGAAGAAGAAGAAGAAGAAGAAGAAGAAGAAGAAGAAGAAGAAGAAGAAGAAGAAGAAGAAGAAGAAGAGGAGGAGGAGGAGGAGGAGGAGGAGGAGGAGGAGGAGGAGGAGGAGGAGGAGGAGGAGGAGGAGGAGGAGGAGATTGGATTTATACCCCGCCCTTCACTACCCAAAGGAGTCTCAGAGCAGCTTACAAACTCCTTTCCCCTCCCCTCCCCACAACAGACACCCTGTGAGGTAGGCGGGGCTGAGAGACCTCTGACTGAGAACTGCTCTTTTTCAAGGACAGCTCTCACAGAACTATGGCTTGCCCTGGGTCATCCAGCAGGTGCAAGTAGAGGAGTGGGGAATCAAACTCGGTTCTCCAAAAAGAAGAAGAAGAAGAAGAGGAAGAAGAAGAGGAAGAGGAAGAGGAGATTGGATTTACACCCTGCCCTTCACTTGGAGTCTCAGAGCAGCTTACAAACTCCTTTCCCTCCCCCCCCCACAACAGATACCCTGTGAGGTAGGCGGGGTTCTTTTCAAGAACAGCTCTGACAGAACTATGGCTTGCCCAAAGTCATCCAGCAGCTGCAAGTGGAGGCATGGGGAATCAAACCTAGTTCTCCCAGATCAGAGTCTGTGCACTTAACCACGACACCAAACTGAACAGAATAATCCATCGTGTGGCTCAAATCACACTCAAGACTCTGTCTTCTCATACAGTCCTACTGGCAACTATAAACAGTACACATTAACAAACGGTTTTGCCACCATGCATAGATGAGACCAGATGAGACCAGGCTAGCCCAGGGATGGCCAAACTGCGGCTCGGGAGCCACATGCAGCCCTTTCACACATGTTGTGTGGCTCCTGGCAGGGCGGCCGGGGAAGCGAAGGGGAGGCATGCCTCCCCGATCGGTCTTCCCTTCCCCAGCCGGCGTTCTCTCTGAGTAGGCTTAAGCTGGCCCGTAGCCAGGATTTTGTAATTCAGGGGGGCCTTTAAATAAGTTGGGGGGGACACTGATGTCACAAAATAAAAAATAAAATGTTAAAAACTCACTTTTGCAGGGTTCTCACTCTGCTTGCCTATTTGGGGAAGGAAGCCATGCTTGGGGAAGGGGCAGCAGTGGGCAGTCCTCCGGGTGGCCCAGAGAGCCAGGGATGGAAGTCAAGGGGGCTTGGTAGAAAGTCAGGGGGCCAGGCCCCGAGATCCCCCATAGTAGCTACGGACCTGGGCTTAAGGTGGAGGGGGAACAGGGAAAGGAAGCAACTTTAACTTTAAACGTGTTCTCAAAGCCACCCCCCTAAGCCTACAAATGTCATTGGATAAATAGGTATCATTATCAATATCTGTTTTTACCCCCTTTTGAGGAGATACACAACTGAGCAGCAGATAATGTAGATTCCTTTCCTTTCCGCGGGGGGTGGGGCCTGAGGAAGGCGGGGTTTAGGGAGGGGAGGGACTTCAATGGGGTACGATACCCAGGGCTCTTTTTGTGGCAGGAACTCCTTTGCATATTAGGCCACACACCCCTGAGGTAGCCAATCCTCCAAGAGCTTACAGAGCAATTCTTACAGGGGCTACTGTAAGCTCTTGGTGGATTGGCTACATTAGGGGGGTGTCACCTAATATGCAAAGGAGTTCCTGCTACAAAAAGAGCCCTGATGATACCACAGAGTCCACCTTCCAAAGTGGCCATTTTTTCCAAGCGAATTGATCCCTATCACTTGGAGCTAGGGATGCCAGCCTCCAGGTGGGAGCTGGGGATCCCCCAGAATTACAGCTCATCTCCGGACTACAGAGATCAGTTCCCCCTGGAGAACAAGGATGCTTTGGAGGGTGGACTTCATGGCGCTGTACCCCACTGATGACCCTGTCTTCCCCAGGCTCCATCCCCGGATCTCCAGGTAGGGTTGCCATCCCCCCAATGGGAGCGGGGGTTCCTCTGATATTGGATCCCCCAATTCCCCACCAGCAGGGGGAGCTCCACCTCAAAGAGCCCCATCCCGCCTGATGTGCCTGGCAAGATGATATCATCAAAAGGTGATGTCATTGTGCTGGGCATGTCACTCAGGGGACATGCTAGCATTTGGGCAAAAGCTCTACGGTCACCATAGAGTTCCCCCCCAAAATGCTACAGCGTCCAGCCTAACATGCCCAGAATGATGACATCACCTCCAGGTGACATCATCATGCTGCATGCACTTCGCATGTGCGCCAAAAGACTCCTGGAGCCAGGCTAGGAACCCACCCACCCCCAGCAGCCAGGCAAAACCTGGCAACCCTGTCTCTAGGAGTTTCCCAACCTGGATCTGGCAACCCTACCCCCTCATCCCCCTCCAGTGGCCAGAGAGGACCCGTAATCCCAACCCTCCAGCCACCACCTGGAGGCTGGCAACTCTAGAGCTCTTATAAACTGACCAGTTCTAAATGCCATCACGTGCCAGCAATCAAATACTACCGAACCTTCGACAGAAAATATCCCTGTGTGTCCTCTAAAGGGGCACCAAACATTCGGTTAACATTCGGGAAATGGCCGAACAATCCATGTTTGTTGAGTGCTTATCTGACGCCGAAACTCGCCGAGGAAGATTCGGGAAGCAAATTCATTCCAGATTTCCATTTCTCCCCCACCCTTTCCCCTCAGCAACTGTATCATAATCCTCCTTGTCTCCCCCGTCTGAATCCTGTTGTTTTTGTAGGGGGAAACAATAGGCCTGCAGATTAAGGCTATATTCTCTGGGCCTAGCAGCGCAGTGGGATTTGGGGGAAACTCACATCAATCCTATCAATTCCTGGCATCCCTCGGCCTCTACTCCTGGTAATTAATCTTTTCATGAATCGCAGCCACATTTAGAGCCATTTCATTAAGTTTTCTCTCCCTTTTACGTAACCCGCTCGCTGGGCCTCACATCTGCTCCATCCGCCGGGAGAGGTCACTCCAAGGAGATGGCCTCAGCCCCCTCACCCTCGCTTGTTTTTCTCATCGCCGGACACACATCCAGATCAACACGTTTATGTAACCGCCCCGCCCACACGCAAGGAAAGCCGCAGCTCTCCAAACCGATGGCGCTGGACAGAATAGGTCTGGAATACGTCTGGAAGGGGTTTTCAGACCCAGAGTAGTTCCCCCAAAATAGTTCCTAATTCTTCCTCAGGACCCCCTCCCTCTCACCCCTGCTAAGCTTACAAAACCACCTGTGTGTGTGTGTATTGAGACCCAGTTTGGTGTAGTGGGTTAAGTGCGCAGACTCTAATCTGGGAGAACTGGGTTTGATTCCCCACTCCTCCACTCGCACCTGCCGGATGACCTTGGGCAAGCCATAGCTCTGTCAGAGCTGTTCTTGAAAAAGAGCAGTTTCTGTCAGAGCTCTCTCAGCCCCACCTACCTCACAGGGTGTCAGTCCTGGGGCGGGGAAGGGAAAGGAGTTTGCCAGCTGTGCCAGAACTATGGCTTGCCCAAAGTCATCTGGCAGGTGCAAGTGGAGGAGCAGGGAAATCAAACCCGGTTCTCCCAGATTAGAGTCTGCGCACTCAACCACTGTCATTAGATTGATCGAGTCCATCAAGGAAGCCACAGCCCTCAGTTTGCAAGACCTAGGGATGCCAGCCTCCAGGAGGGACCTGGGGATCCCCCGGAATTAGAACTCATCTCCAGACTACAGAGGTCAGCTCCCCTGGAGGAAATGGCTGCTTTGGAGGGTGGACTCTGGGGCATTGTCCCTCTATGAGGTCCTTGTCTCCCCCAGGCTCCCCCCTCTAATTCTCCAGGAGTTTCCCAACCTGGATCTGGCAACCCTATGCCCTTATCCCCCACCAGGGGCCGGGGGGGAGGACCCGGCAGCCCTAGCAGCACCTGAGCAAGGTGGTCGATGGGATATTTTGGAGGTCATTCATTCATAGGGTCCCCATAAGTCAGAATGGAATTGACGGGATGTAACACACACACACACACACAACCCTGTGGACAGAACTGTGGGATACACACAGCCTTGAAGAGCCAGTTTGGTGTAGTGGTTAAGTGCGCGGACTCTAATCTGGGAGAACCGGGTTTGATTCCCCCACTCCTCCACTTGCACCTGCTGGTGTGACCTTGGGTCAGTCACAAGCTCTGGCACAGCTGTTCTCTCAAGGGCAGTTTCTGTCAGAAGTTCTCTCAGCCCCACCAGCCTCACAGGGTGTCTGTTGTGGGGAGGGGAAGGGAAAGGAGTTTGTAAGCCGCTCTGAGACGCCTTTGGGCAGTGAAGAGCAGGGTATAAACCCAAACTCTTCTTCTTCTTCTTCTTCTTCTTCTTCTTCTTCTTCTTCTTCTTCTTCTTCTTCTTCTTCTTCTTCTTCTTCTTCTTCTTCTTCTTCTTCTTCTTCTTCTTCTTCTTGAATGTGTGAATGGCTTGATGTAGTGACTAAGAGCGATAGACTCTAATCTGGAGAATGGGGTTTGAATCCCCACTCCTCCACATGCAGCCAGTCACCTTGGGTGATCTTGGGCCAGTCACAGTTCTCTCAGAGCTGTTCTCTCAAGGGTAGTCCTCTCAGAGCTCTCTCAGTCCCACCTTCCTCACAGGGTGGCTGTTGTGGGGAGAGGAAGGGGATTGTAAGCTGCTCTGAGACTCTGAGTGAAGGGTAGGGTATAAATCCAATCTTCTCCTCCTCCTCATCTTCTTCTTCGAGAACCGGGTTTGATTCCTCACTCCTCCACTTGCAGCTGATGGAAGACCTTGGGCAAGCCATAGTTCTGACAAGACCTGTCCTTGTAAGGGCAGTTCTGGAAAGAGCTCTCTCAGCCCCACCTACCTGACAGGGTGTCTGTTGTGCGGGGGGGGAAGGGAAAGGAGTTTGTAAGCTGCTCTGAGACTCCAAGTGAAGGGTGGGGTATAAATCCAATCTCCTCCTCCTCTGCTTCTTCTCCTTCTCCTTCTTCGAGAACTGGGTTTGATTCCCCACTCCTCCACTTGCACCTGGCTGGATGACCTTGGGCATGCCATAGTTCTGACAAAAGCTGTCCTTGAAAGGGGAGTTCTGGAAAGAGCTCTCTCAGCCCCACCGACCTCACAGGGTGTCTGTTGTGGGGAGGGGAAGGGAAAGGTGCTCTGAGACTCCTTTGGGTAGTGGAGGACGGGGTATAAATCCAATCTCCTCCTCCTCCTCCTCCTCCTTTTTCTCTTCTTCTTCCTCTTCCTCTTCCTCTTCTTCTTCTTCTTCTTCCTCTTCCTCTTCTTCTTCCTCTTCCTCTTCTTCTTCTTCCTCCTCCTCCTCCTCTTCTTCCTCTTCCTCTTCCTCTTCTTCTTCTTCCTCTTCCTCTTCCTCTTCTCTCTTCTTCTTCTTCTTCTTCTTCTTCTTCTTCTTCTTCTTCTTCTTCTTCTTCAGAAAGGTGCTTTTCTGAATGGATGTTCATTTCAAGCAGCGACCCGCCGCTCTCATTTTATCCTCCTCACAATCGTACCGAACTGGGTTCCATCAAAGCATTGGGGTGGAGAGCGTTTTATTTTATTTTATTTTATTTAGACTCGCCGCTCTTCCCCGTTGCGACTGGGGAGGGAAAGTCTTCTCATTACACTCTCCCCAAGAAGGAGGGCATCTTCAAAGGAGAAGGGAGGCGGGGGGTGAGCTCCTTAACCCTAATTTCCCTACCTCCCCCCCAGCTTTGCTCGTCTGCTCATCATAAAATTAGTTTGCATAGACGCCTTGGTCGGAAAGGCATGGTGTGTGCGTTTTTTCCCCCTGGGTCTGTTGTTGGTTGTTTCTTCTTTTTCTTGTTTTTTTAATCATCCCATATTGTAAACCTGGTGATTATTGCATGCTGTTTAAACTGTGTTTTGTCGCCTTTGATGCCGCATTAGAGGATGAAGGTTAACGGCAGACCCATCGGGGAGAGCTGGGATCCGTTCCTCTCCTTTGTTCAGAGTTTGCTTATTTCCGTGCAGAAAATAATGTCCCTTTGTTTCCAGAAGGCGTTCAGGGGGTGTGACACCCTTTAATGAAGCCCAGTTGAGCCACTGGCGTAAGAACATAAGAGTATAAGAGAAGCCAATGTTGGATCAGGCCAGTGGCCCATCCAGGCCAACACTCTGTGTCTCACAGTGGCCAGAAATACCAGGGGCCATCAGGAGGTCCAGCAGTGGGGCCAGGACACTAGAAGCCCTCCCACTGCTGCCCCCCCAGCACCAAGAATAGAGTGCAGCACCTGCCCCAGACTGAGAGTTCCCATCTATACCCTGTGGCTAGTAGCCACTGAAGGACTTCTGCTCCATATGTTTATCTAATTCCCTCTTGACACTGTCCATGCTTGTAGCTGCCACCACCTCCTGCGGCAGTGAATTCCATGTGTTAATCAGTCTTTGGGTGAAGAAGGACTTCCTTTTATCCGTTCTAACCCAACCGCTCAGCAATTTCATGGAGTGCCCACGAGTTCTTTTATTGTGAAAAAGGGAGAAAAGGATTTCTTTCTCAACCTGCTCTATCCCATGCATAATCTTATAAACCTCGATCATGTCACCCCTCAGCCGTCGTTTCTCCAATCTAAAGAACCCCAAGCGTTATAACCTTTCTTCATAGGGAAAGTGTTCCAACCCTTTGATCATTCTAGTTGCCCTTCTCTGCACTTTTTCCAATGCTATAATATCCTTTTTGAGGTGTGGCGACCAGAACTGTACACAGTATTCCAAATGAGGTCGCACCAATGATTTATGCAGGGGCATTATGATACTGGCTGATTTGTTTTCAGTTCCCTTCCTAATAATCCCCAGCATAGCGTTGGCCTTCTTTATTGCAGCTACACACTGCCTAGACATTTTCATTGTGTTATCCACTATGACTCCAAGATCTCTCTCTTCGTCCGTCTCTGTCAGTTGGTATGGATAGATGGACGATTCGTGAATGAAGCAGAGAGGATCCAAGGGGATCTTGTTGAGGATGGGTGAGTGGGAGTCAACGTGGCAAGTGGGGTTCGTTGTGGCCAAGTGCAAAGTGATGGACATTGGGGCAAAAAATCCTAACTATAAGTACACATTGATGGGGTCTGAACTGGCAGAGACAGACCAAGAGAGAGATCTTGGAGGAGGAGGAGGAGGAGGAGGAGGAGGAGGAGGAGGAGGAGGAGATTTGATTTATATCCCATCCTTCACTCGCAGCCTCAGAGTGGCTTAAAAACTCCCTTCCCTTCCCCACAACAGACGCCCCGTGAGGTCGGTGGGGCTGAGAGAGCTCTGACAGAAACTGCTCTTTTTCAAGGACAGCTCTTGTCAGAACTATGGCTTTCCCAAGGTCATCCAGCAGCTGCAAGTGGAGGAGTGGGGAGTGAAACCTGGATCTCCCAGATTAGAGTCCACGCACTTAAGCATGACACCAAAAAGCAGGGCTATTAATAGGGTTGCCACCCTCCAGGTGGCATCTGGAGATCTCCTGCTATTATTGTTGACCTCTAGAAGACCACCCTGGAGAAAATGGCTGCTTTGGAGGGTGGGCTCTATGGCATTACACCCTGCTATGGCCCCTCCCCAGACCCCGCCCCTCCCCAAGCTCCACCCTCCTCCCAAATCTTAAAGGATTTCCCAAACCAGAGCTGGCAATTAACGAGTTCAAGACCCTAATCCACAAAACGATCTTCAGACAGAAGCATGTATAACTGGAGATTAATCCCTTAATCGGTTAGTGGTTTTGTGTGCATTAAGTGCTGCCAAGTCACTTCTGACTGAGGCTGCGGTCACACGGGCCAAATAATCCACTTTCGATCCACTTTCAGTGCATTTTTCCACGGGATTTTTACTGTGTGATTGGAAAGTGCATTGAAAGTGGATCATTACATGTGTGTGACCGCAGCCCGAGTCAGTTTGGTGTAGAGGCTGGGAGCGCGGACTCTAATCTGGGAGCACCGGGTTTGATTCCCCACTCCTCCACATGCAGCTGCTGGCGTGACCTTGGGCCAGTCACAAGTTCTCTCTCGGGGCTGTTGTCTCGGGAGCAGTCCTCGAGAGAGAGCTCTCTCAGCCCCACCTACCTCACAGGCAACGCTCCCTCTAAGCCGTGGAGTCTTGTGAGCAAAATATTCTACTTTGTGAGCTCCTGGCATTAAAGTTGAGAGCGAGCAGTTTGGTTACCACATTGCTTTTTGGAGCCCTCCTTTCTGAGCGAAGACGAAAATGTGTGAGCCGGAGGTTAAAAACCTGTGAGCTAGCTCACGCGAACTTAGCTTAGGGGGAACACTGCTCACAGGGTGTCTGTTGTGGGGAGAGGAAGGGAAAGGAGATTGTAAGCCGCTCTGAGACTCCTTCGGGTAGTGAAGGGCGGGGCATAAATCCAGCCTCCTCCTCATCATCATCATCTTCTTGTGGGGACCCTATGAATTAATGACCTCCAAAATATCCTCTTGTGGACAGCCTTGCTTGGGGGTCTTGCAAACTGAGGTCCACGCCTTCCTTGACCGAATCGATCCATCTCATGTTCGGTCTTCCTCTTTTCCTGCTGTCTATAGTCATCGATGCAACGAACATGAAATTGAGCAAACTTCAGCGGACAGCGGAAGACAGGAGGGCCTGGCGTAATCTGGTCCATGGGGTCGCAAAGAGTCAGACTCGACTGTGCGACTGAACAACAACAACATAGTCCTTTTTAAAGGGATCCTTGCACAATCCTTTTCTCTATGTTTATTCACTCACACCTTGGGATCTCTGCAGGTTTAATCCTTACCCTCTTCACTGGGGGCCGGATCCTCGCATACCTTTCCTTGGGTCCTCAACCTGATTTTCCTGGAGTTGCCCACTCCAGGTTGGGAAATACCTTGAAATCTGGGAGGGTGGAGCCCAAGGAGGGCAGGGTTTGGGGAGAGGAGGGATTTTGATGGGGCATTGTGCCCTAGAGCCCACCTGTCAGAGTCCCACAGCAATCAGTTCTCAACAACGTTCCTTCAGAGAAGTTCGAGTTTATCGAGTGCAGTAAAGGCAGGTCATCTGTGCATGCATTCTGTGTCAGAACTGATGGTAAAGGCGGGAGGTGAATAGATAGGCAGGTTTCAAAGTGGGGTCCCCTGACCTGATGGAGCCAATCAGGGAAATAGTTACAGCTCGCCTAAACTAATGGGTTCACATTCCCAGCAAGGTCAGACGGCCAAGACCAGGAGATAAGACCCGGCGAGAAGAAGTGGAAGTTAACACCGCAACCCCACCATCACCAGCATCCATGGCAGCACAGCTGACACCACCTTCCCAAGCAGCTATTTTGAACTGATCTCTGTTGCCTGGAGATCAGTTGTAATAGTGGGAAGTCTCCAGTCACCCCCTGGAGGTTGACAAGCCTCATTTTCCCCTTCCGCAGAGGATTCCGTGCGCATGTTCACAGGGTGCCTCTGGATGCGGTCCACCGGCACCCAGAGTGATTGCTTTGCAGTCTTCCAAACTCACAAACATTGAAATGGGTGAAATCATGATGACGATGATGGTGGTGGTGGTGGTGGTGGTGGAGATAATTGTGATGATGGTGATGGTGATGATGGTGGTGATGGTGATGTTGGTGATGATGATGATGGTGGTGATGATGATGGTGATGGTGATGATGGTGGTGATGGTGTTGATGATGACGATGGTGATGATGATGACAGTGGTGGTGGTGGTGGTGATGATGGGGATGATGGGGATGATGCTGGTGGTGGTGATGATGATGATGGTGATGGTGATGATGATGGTGGTGGTGGTGATGGTGATGGTGGTGGTGGTGATGGTGATGATAATGGTGATGGTGGTGATGATGGTGGTGATGGTGATGATGATGATGGTGATGATGATGGTGGTGGTGGTGATGGTGATGGTGATGATAATGGTGATGGTGGTGATGATGGTGGTGATGGTGATAATTGTGATGATGGTGATGGTGATGATGGTGGTGATGGTGATGTTGGTGATGATGATGATGGTGGTGATGATGATAGTGATGGTGATGATGGTGGTGATGGTGTTGATGATGACGATGGTGATGATGATGACAGTGGTGGTGGTGGTGGTGATGATGGGGATGATGGGGATGATGCTGGTGGTGGTGATGATGATGATGGTGATGGTGATGATGATGGTGGTGGTGGTGATGGTGATGGTGGTGGTGGTGATGGTGATGGTGATGATAATGGTGATGGTGGTGATGATGGTGGTGATGGTGATGATGATGATGGTGATGGTGATGATGATGGTGGTGGTGGTGATGGTGATGGTGATGATAATGGTGATGGTGGTGATGATGGTGGTGATGGTGATAATTGTGATGATGGTGATGGTGATGATGGTGGTGATGGTGATGTTGGTGATGATGATGATGGTGGTGATGATGATGGTGATGATGATGATGGTGGTGATGATGATGGTGATGGTGATGATGGTGGTGATGGTGTTGATGATGACGATGGTGATGATGATGACGGTGGTGGTGGTGGTGGTGATGATGGGGATGATGGGGATGATGCTGGTGGTGGTGATGATGATGATGGTGATGGTGATGATGATGGGGATAGATTATGATGATGATGATGATGATGATGATGATGATGATGATGATTTTTGATTTATAACCAGCCTTTCCTGCACAGGCAGGCTCAAGGCGGTGTACAACAGGTTAAAATACAATAAAACAAGGATGCATAAATGCAATACTATAAAGTTTATATAGCAACAATGCACATACAAAGTGCACCTAAGTGCAGACGGCGATTGCTGCGTGATGGTCCGATGTAACTAAACCAGTACCCCTAGTTGTTCTTAGCGCCACTAGCATGAGGGCAGTAACAATTCAGTTTTCAATAGCTCAGTCCTCAGTGGCGGCTCCTAATCGAAGACCTGGTGGGAACAGCTCTGTTTTGCAGGCCCTGCGGAACTTCAAGAGGTCCCGCAGGGCTCTGACGTCTTCTGGAAGCTCGTTCCACCAGTGTGGAGCCACCACTGAAAAGGCCCTGGCCCTGGTAGAGGCCAGTCTGACGTCTTCCGGACTAGGAAGAGTTAGGTAATTTTGCGACTCTGACCTCAGTGCTCTCTGGGGGACATACGGGGAAAGGCGGTCCCTCACGTAGGCAGGACCCTGACCATATAGGGCTTTAAAGGTCCAAACCAGCACCTTGAAACGAATCCAGTATGCTATTGGCGGCCAGATAAGAAGCCACAAAGCATGCAGCGAAGGTCTATGCAGTCTGTCTGTCTTAGAAACTTGCCATTCCACCCCCCTCCTTTCTGCCTAGTTCATTTTAAACCATTTGTGGGTATACGTGTATAACAATTCATGTCTCTCCAATGAAAGTATACGGGGAAACACCGGCCTTTCTGCGACGAACCTTGCCTTCACGTCACGAAATCTGGGACTGAAAAGAGAAAGAAATCTGACTGTCGGAGCCTCCGAAAGAACTACGTGAGGGACCTCGTGAAAGCAGCAGAAGTTAGAACTGCAACTCGGATAAAAAGTTCTACATCTGAAGTTTTTTCCCTCCTGGGGAGAGGGAAAGGGGGGGGGAGTCTTCATCCTGAACAGGTTTCTCCCCCTCCCCCCACCACTCCCGAATTTGAAATTATTCTTGACATCGACGGCGACTCCCGAACAGACTGTGTAACTGTTGCCCAACGGACATGCCCAAGTGTGGCACTAATTTAATTTTAATGTTGCACCCCGGCGTTTGTCTCCGATCCACCCCCAGCTGGCCGGTGCCCGTCATCTGTCGACAGAACCCTCCCTAAGCCATGCTGGGCTAAATCGGGATTATAAATGACATGGCCCCCATGTGCTCTAAATCTTCTTATTCGGCTAGCCGGGAAGGTATGCGGCCGCCACGTTTGACTGGCAGCCGGCTCCGTTCGGTCGATTGACTCGGAAGGCCTCCGTCCGATTGGCCCTTTCGGGGCATCCCGGAGGCTCCATTGACCGTCACCTGCTGATTCCAGCACGTGCCTGACCTTTGACCCCCCCTCCCCCGGCCCTTCCCAGCTTCTCTCGTCCCCCTCCACCACCCCGACTCGTTCGGTTACCAGCTCGGAACGCTAGTCGGGTAGCTTCGGCGGCACGTGGAACCGATAGGGGCATATGGCCAGCTAGTTGCATGCGGAACGGGACGAGGCCGGAGCCAAGCAGCTCCGCGCTGTTATCGCAGCAGATGGGGGAAGCGTGGCATTCAATATTTAGACAGATGCCGCCTCCTTGTTCCACCTGTCTGGAACTTGGATGTTGTTCAGCGTGAACTGTCTGTGCCTCATTATTAAAGAGACAAAGGGGGCTTTTATGGAGTGCGGCTCGGAGCATCGTATCGGCGGAGCGCGCGCCGATTATTAATTGCTGACCCTCTCTTGTAAAAGGCCCCTGAAACATCTTTGCAATTACTGCTGGAGAACTGTACCGTTTCCCCCACACACCCCAAGCCCGCCTCAAGCGTCTTCTCCTGGTCTTTATCTAGCCCGGGTTGCCGCATTAAATTAAGCGAGGAGGAAAGGGTTGCCGGAATTATTATTATTACTATCCTTATTATTGTTATTATTACAATTATGAAATCACATTGGGAAATGACGGTGTCGTTCCTTCCATTAAGAAGGCCAACCTTCCCATCTAACAATCAGGGCTCCATTGTGCTCTGTCCTTTCTTGCAAATTTCCTCTTTGCCTCTCAGTAGTCAACAGTTCTTTTAAACAGCCAGAGGCTGGAAAAACACTCTTTGAAAGGGTGCTATTATATTCCGCATATTTTTACACAACAATTTCATGCCTTTCTTGGGTTCTGCTTTGTTAAAAAGAGAACGGGCAAAATCGAGAGAGACGCCGCTGAAACAGTAAAAGATCTCCAAAGGCTGTTGTCTGACTTCAGGTATGGTTGGGGCTTCACACTTTTGAGGAGGATGGCTTCAGGTGAAGAAGAAGAAGAAGGAGAAGAAGAAGAAGGAGAAGAAGAAGAAGAAGAAGAAGAAGAAGAAGAAGAAGAAGAAGAAGAAGAAGAAGAAGAAGAAGAAGAAGAAGAAGAAGAAGGAGAAGGAGAAGAAGGAGAAGAAGGAGAAGAAGGAGAAGAAGGAGAAGAAGGAGAAGAAGAGGAGTAGGAGCAGGAGTTTGGATTTATACCCCACCCTTCACTACCTGAAGGAGTCTCAGAGCGGCTTACAGACTCCTTTCCCTTCCCCTCCCCACAACAGACACCCTGTGAGGTAGGTCAGGGCTGAGAGAGCTCTTTCAAGGACCACTCTTGAAAGAACAGCTCTGAGAGAACTTGTAACTGACCCAAGGTCACACCAGCAGCTGCATGTGGAGGAGTGGGGAATCAAACCCGGTTCTCCCAGATTAGAGTCTGCGCACTTAACTAACTACTACACCCAACTGGCGGCCATGTTGGTCTGCTGTGATACAGACTTGAGTCCAGTAAGGCCTTAGGGACCAACAAGAGTTTTCAGGATGTCAGATTTCAAGGGTCACCTGAAGCTGCCTTATACTGAATCAGGCCCTTGGTCCTTCAAAGTTCAGTCTTGTCTATTCAGATTGGCAGCGGCTCTCCAGGGTCTCAGGCTGAGGTCTTTCACATCACCTCCTACCCGATCCTTTTAACTGGAGATGCCGGGGGATTGAACCTGGGACCTTCCGCATGCCAAGCAGATGTTCTACCACTAAGCCACAGCCCCGTCTAAGTCCACCTAGCTCAGTTGCCTGTTCTTAGCTTGCAGTTTCAGGCTGGTAGCTGTGTTGGTGAAGAGCAAAGTTTCGGCTCCAGTAGGAAAGGAAGAGGAGGAGGAGGAAGAGGAGAAGATGGGATTTATACCCTGCCCTTCACTACCCGAACGAGTCTCAGAGCAGCTTACAATCCTTTTCCCACCCCACGACAGACACCCCGGGAGGTAGGTGGGGCTGAGAGAGCTCTCCTGAGAACTGCCCTTGAGAGAACAGCTCTGGGAGAACTTGTGACTGACCCAAGGTCACCCCAGCAGCTGCATGTGGAGGGGCGGGGGAATCAAACCCGGTTCTCCCAGATTAGCGTCTGCGCTTCTAACCACGACACCAAACTGGCCAAGATTTCAGCTCCAGCAGCACCTTAAAGACCGATCAGACTTCCAGGGCATCAGCTTTCGAGAGGCAGAAACAAAATCTCCATTCCTACTCACATCTGAGGAAGGGACTTTCGCCTCCCGAAAGCTTCCCCCCCTGGAAATCTGGTTGGTCTTTAAGGTGCCGCAGGAGCTGAAATCTTGTTCTCAGTTGGCAGCGGCTCTCCACGGTCTCAGGAAGAGACAGCTCTCTCCAAGCATCTCCTACCAGTTTGGTGTAGTGGTGAAGTGCGTGGACTCTAACCTGGGAGAACCGAGTTTGATTCCCCACTCCTCCACTTGCACCTGCTGGATGACCTCGGGCAAGCCATAGTTCTGTCAGAGCTGTTCTTGGAAAAGAGCAGGTTCTGTCAGAGCCCTCTCAACCCCGCCTACCTCACAGGGTGTCTGTTGCGGGGAGGAGAAGGGAAAGGAGTTTGTAAGCCGCTCTGGGACTCCTTTGGGTAGTGAAAGGGCGGGGTATAAATCCAATCTCTTCTTCTTCTTCTTCTTCTTCTTCTACCAAGCTTCCGCACTGCCATTTATGTCACTCGATTGTCCCTATTCCTTTGGGTCGTCCTTCCCTTTTCCACACGTGTTTAGCTCCCTCAGGTTGAGTGCATGTGGTTAAGTGCGCGGACTCTAATCTGGGAGAACTGGGTTTGATTCCCCACTCCTCCACTTGCACCTGGCTGGATGACCCTGGGCAAGCCATAGTTCTGGCACAGCTGTCCTTGAAAAAGAGTCGTTTCTGTCAGAGCTCTCTCAGCCCCACCTACCTCACAGGGTGTCTGTTGTGGGGAAGGGAAGGGAAAGGAGTTTGTAAGCTGCTCTGAGGCTCCGAGTGAAGGGTGGGGTATAAATCCAGTCTCCTCCTCCTCCTCCTCCTCCAGAACACATGGGGGGGGGGGACCCTGAAGCAAGGTTGAGAGGTGTCGTGGTTAGGAGCACAGACTCTAATCTGGGAGAACTGGGTTTGATTCCCCACTCCTCCACATGCAGCTGCTGGTGGGACCTTGGGTCAGTCACAAGTTATCTCAGAGCTGTTCTGTCATGCACAGTTCTTGAGAGAGCTCTCTCAGCCCCGCCCACCTCACAGGGTGTCTGTTGTGGGGAGGGGAAGGGAAAGGAGATTGTAAGTCGCTCTGAGACCCCGTTGGGTAGTGAAGGGCGGGGTATAAATCCAATCTCCTCCTCCTCCTCCTCCTCCTCCTCCTCCTCCTCTTCGTTGTCTTCTTCTTCTTCTTCTTCTTCTTCTTCTTCTTCTTCTTCTTCTTCTTCTTCTTCTTCTTCTTCTTCTTCTTCTTCTTCTTCTTCTTCTTAGAATTATGGACACCACCTGAACCTAGAGAGAGAGCTCACCTGGTCTTCTCAGTGATGCCAAGGAGAAAGCTTGGTCTCAAGAAGGAAGCTAGCATCCGTGGTCGTTCCTAGCACAGAAACATCAACGTGGTGTAGTGGTTAAGAGCGGCGGAATCTAATCTGGAGAACCGGGTTAGATTCCCCACTCCTCCACATGAAGCCTGCTGGGTGATCTTGGGCCAGTCCCAGTTCTCTCAGAGCTCTCAGTCTCACCCACCTCACAAGGTGACTGTTGTGGGGAGGGGAAGGCGATTGTGAGCCACTTTGAGACTCCTTAGGATAGAGAAAAGTGGTGGTGGGGGGGTATAAAAACCTACTCGTCCTCTTCCTGATTTCTGGGGATGACGATTTTCTCTCTCCGTATCTCCCAGGATGACTCTGTTTATTCAGTGGCTCGATGGCTTTCCTTTCAAAAGAAGAACACTTCTACTGCTTACAATGGGAAGGTCGGAGTTACAATGACGCTCCCTTTTTGTAACTTTTTCTGTGCACGTTCCGACCACATCCTGGCCAAAGCAAGCATACTTTCCCATGCACGCGTGAAAGCGTTCCTAACCGCTCCTGTTATATTTCCCTCCAGACAACGGCTTGGATGCGGGAACGCTCAGCAACTTCAATGGTGCTTAAAAATTGGTGCTGGAGATTTAAATGAATACAACCACAGAATCCTAGAATCACAGAGTTGGAAGGGGCCATAGAGGTCATCTAGCCCACCCCCCTGCTCAATGCAGGACCAGCCCAGAGCATCCCTGACAAGGGTTCGTCCAGCCGCTGCTTGAGGACTGCCAGGGAGGGGGAGCCCACCACCTCCCCAGGCAGCCCATTCCACTGTTGGACAACTCTTACTGTTAAAAGGTTTTCCCTAAGATCCAGCCGGTACCTCCCCGCCCTTCATTTAAACCCATGCTTACAAGTCCTTTCCTCTGCTGCCAACAGGAACAGCTCCCTGCTCTCCTCTAAGTGACAGCCCTTCAAAGACTTTAAGAGGGCAATCATGTGTCCTCCCCCTTCAACTGCTTCATCTCCAGGCTAAAGATTTCCAGGTCCCTCGGCCTTTCTTCACAGAGCTTGGTCTCCAGGCCCCTGATCATCCTCGTCGCTCTCCTCTCCACCTGCTCCATTCTGTCCACCATCCTTGCTGAAGCGAGGCCTCCAGAACTGCACACAGCACTCCAGGTATGGCCCACCCAATGCAGTGTACAGCGGGATTATCACATCTTGCGATCTGGATGACATGCCTCTATTGATACAGCCCGAGATCGCATTAGCCTTTTTTGTTGCCGCGTCACATTGCCTGCTCATGTCTAACTTACAGTCCGCCCATCCCCCAAGATCTTGTTCACACACACTGCTACTGAGAAGTGTATCCCCCATCCAGAATGTCTGTCCCTCGTTTTTTGTTACCCAGATGTAGAACTCGGCACTTATCGTTGTGAAATCGAAACAGGCTTTGCCAACTGTTACATATAGGTAGAGAGAGGGAGAGGAGGGAGTTAGTTGCCAGGAAAGGCCAATTGGAGTCTTGTATCTGATGAAGTGTGCGTGGACACAAAAGCTTTTACCCAGAATTAAACTTTGCCATTCTTAAAGATGCTGCTGGACTCGAACTCTGTGTCATTACAGGGGTGAAGGGAAGTGTCAATAGGGTCGCCAGCTCTGGGGTCCCGATCACATGCAGAAGTAGCCGCGTGATAGGCACAAATGCCGGGTGGAATTTAAGGGCACGATCGCACGGGAATATCTGGCAAGCATCCTGCACCCGTTGGCAACCCGTCTCACCCCGCCGAAGAAGCGGAGTTAAAAAAATACCAGGGAAAGTGCTGTATGAAACGGGTTTGCGACGGACCACAGACAGACTTCCCCGTGTGATCGCTCTGGCACTTTCCCATTGCATCGGTGGTTCCTCGTTGAAGCAACCGGAAACATGTGGTGATGGGAAAACCCCCAATTCACCCGCCAGTGCATCTGATCACGCAGTGGCAGGTCAAATTGCTGCAGAGCAAATAGCCTCGCTTCTCCCCCTGCGTTATCTGGCACATGTGACCGCACCCTGGGATGGGAAATATCTGGAGGTTTTTTGGGGGGTGGAGCCTAGGGAGGGTGGGGCTTGCGGAGGGGAGGGACTTTGTCAGGGTACACCCTCCCAAGCAGACATTTGCTCCAAGTGAACCGATCTAAGTTGTAATCCCAGGAGAACTCTAGCCACCACCTGGAGGTTGGAAACTCTGCCTACATGTGAAGTGACCCGGGGAGAGCATTTTAAAAGCCACTCCCAACGAGATGGCAGATCGGTTAGAAAAGATTCCACGATATCTGTTACTTAGAGCCCTCTTAATCTTTAACAACCCATGTGTTGAAGAAGAAGAAGAAGAAGAAGAAGAAGAAGAAGAAGAAGAAGAAGAAGAAGAAGAAGAAGAAGAAGAAGAAGAAGAAGAAGAAGAAGAAGAAGAAGAAGAAGAAGAAGAAGAAGAAGAAGAGGACGAGGACGAGGAGGACGAGGAGGACGAGGAGGACGAGGAGGACGAGGAGATTGGATTTATACCCCGCCCTTCACTCGGAGTCTCAGGGCAGCTTACAAACTCCCTTCCCTTCCCTTCCCCTCCCCACAACAGACACCCAGTGAGGTAGGCGGGGCTGAGAGAGCTCTGACAGAAACTGCCCTTTGAAGGACAGCTCTTGTTAGAACTATGACTTGCCCAGGGTCATCCAGCAGCTGCAAGTGGAGAAGTGGGGAATCAAATCCGATTCTCCCAGATTAGAGTCCATGCACTTAACTACGACACCAAACTGGGAAGCGACAGAGTCGTAGTTCTTCACTAAATGGCCCACCGGTCTCACGCCCAGCCGCTGTCGTTGGGGAGTCCCTACCTGTCCCCCTGTTTTAATTTCCAAGCTAATATGTGTTCATCTTTTTGGTAATGCTGTTTCCACATCAATAGCCCATTGAACAGAAGACATATGGATGGAGAGGCGGGTCTGTCCGAATTGGACAGCCCAAAACTCGGGAGGTTAATTACAGATATTAAGATTACTTCTCTCCGGATACTTGCCCCCCAAGAAGGCTATCGCGCTTCCAAGCAAACTGGCCCCTAACCATAAGCCTCTCTTCAGCCCGTGAACTAATTGATAAAAAAGTGAGTATTTTGGTAAAGAGTCTAATTAAATCACTGCTTCACTGGAAAAAGTTCAGAGAAGGGCAACTAGAATGATAAAAGGGTTGGAACACCTTCCCTATGAAGAAAGGTTAAAATGCTTGGGGCTCTTTAGCTTGGGGAAACGACGGCTGAGGGGTGACATGATCGAGGTTTATAAGATTATGCATGGGATAGAGCAGGTTGAGAAAGAAGTACTTTTCTCCCTTTCTCACAATACAAGAACTCGTGGGCACTCCATGAAATTGCTGAGCAGTCGGGTTAGGACGGATAAAAGGAAATACTTCTTCACCCAAAGAGTGATTAACGTATGGAATTCACTGCCACAGGAGGTGGTGGCAGCTACAAGCATGGACAGTTTCAAGAGGGAATTAGATAAACATCTGGAGCAGAAGTCCATCAGTGGCTATTAGCCACAGGGTATAGATGGGAACTTTCGGTCTGGGGCAGGTGATGCACTCTATTCTTGGTGCTGGAGGGGGCAGCAGTGGGAGGGCTTCTAGTGTCCTGGCCCCACTGCTGGACCTCCTGATGGCACCTGGTATTTTTGGCCACTGTGTGACAGAGTGTTGGACTAGATGGGCCATTGGCCTGATTCAACATTGGCTTCTCTTATGTTCTTATGTTCTTATTAAACAAACACACAAACATTTGGGAGTTGTCGGGAAACGGGCAACGTCAGCTGGCACCCTGGGGTCAAAGAAAAGTTTCTGTTAGAAAGCCGAATGAACAAATCAAAGGCAGCTTTAAGAAAGGAGGCAATGAAAGGTCGAACCCCCCTCCTCCCCTGGGTTTAGTTAGAATGAGCGACTCAATGTGCCTGGAGATTGGGGGACGCTGCATCACTCTAAGGGAGTATAGGTGTTATCTTCCTGAATAGGATGCCTCTCTTTGTCTTAACCCGGGAGCTGCCCTCTGACCCCTTCTCCCTTTCTCTTTCTGTCCTCTCCTTCTCTCCACATGGCCTTCCATGGAGACACGTGTCTCTGCGCTTTCTCCTGTAGAGACAGTGCCCTCATACTCTCTCACACACGATGCCGGACAAGCTGGCCATTTGTGACAGGGAAAGTCCTCTTTGGATTTGGCTTCTCTTTCTCTCCTTTCGACCGCAACCTGAATGTGAATTGGATCTACTTGAATAAATGTAAGTTTACCTCTTTTTGCAATATGCTTCTTGGGCGATTGATTTACTGCCCTCGATATCAGGCTTCCATGACTGCGCGAAACACTGCTGTCTTAACCCAACGTCCCAATGACGTCACGTTCACAAGCCAAATCAGGACCACGCACAACCGTTAAGGTAAAGTTAAAGGTAAAGGTTTTCCCTTGCTCGAAAGCCAGTCGAATCCGACTCTAGGGGTGCAGTGCTCATCTCCGTTTCCAAGCCGAAGAGCCAGCGCTGTCCAAAGAATTCTCCATGGTCATGTGGTTGGCATGACTAAACGCCGAGGTGCACGGAACGCTGTTACCTTCCCACCGAAGTGGTACCGATTTATCGACTTGCAATTTCTTGCTTTCGAACTGCTAGCTTGGCAGGAGTTGGGACCAGAGACTCACTCCGTCACGCGGCACTTGGGTCTCAAACTGCTGAGCTACCAACCTTCCGGTCTGCAACTCAGTGTCTTAACTTCTGAGCCTGTGTTGTTGTTGTTCAGTCGCACAGTCAAGTCCGACTCTTCGCGACCCCACGGACCAGATCACGCCAGGCCCTCCTGTCTTCCGTTGTCCTCTGAAGTTTGCTCAATTTCATGTTCGTTGCATCGATGACACTGTCTAACCATCTCATCCTTTGCCGTCCCCTTCTTCTTTGACCTTCAATCTTTCCCAGCATCAGGGTCTTCTCCAGTGAATGCTCCCTTCTCATTGGGTGGCCAAAGTATTTGAGCTTCAACTTCAGGATCTGGCCTTCCAGGGAACAGTCAGGGTTGATTTCTTTTAGGATTGAATGATTTGATCTCCTTGCAGTCCAAGGGACTCTCAAGAGTCTTCTCCAGCACCATAGTTCAAAAGAATCTATTCTTTGGCGCTCGGCCTTCCTTATAGTCCAACTCTCGCAGCCATACATTACTACAGGGAATACCATTGCTTTGACCATGCGGAAGTCTGTCACTACTTCTACGACTTCCCCTTCTATTTGCCAAGGAGTGATGGGGCCAGATGCCATGATCTTAGTTTTTTTGATGTTGAGCTTCAAGCCCACTTTTGTGCTCTCCTCTTTCACCCTGAGCAAGAGGCTCTTTAGGTCCTCTTCACTTTCTGCCATCAGAGTGGTATCGTCTGCATATCTGAGGTTATTGATCTTTTCCCCAGCAATCTTAACTTCAGCTTGTGATTCATCCAGGCCAGCATTTCACATGATGTACTCTGCATATAAATTAAATAAGCAAGGTGACAATATACATCCTTGTCGTACTCCTTTTCCTATGCTAAACCAATCAGTTGTTCCATATCCAGTTCTAACTGTTGCTTCTTGACCTTTATACAGGTTTCTCAGGAGACATGTGAGGTGGTCTGGTACTCCCATCTCTTTATCTGAGCCTGTACATGTAATCAAATCTCGCTTGTGTTTCCAAACTTTCTATCTGCTGTGTTTTATTAATGCACACATGCAGATTGGCAACTGACGCATTTCACAGGGAAACGCAGCCCTTTGCCATCACAGATCCAGAAGATGCGTGGGCATAACCAGCTCAACGTGGAAATTCACACTATTGAATCCCAGTGCTGTGCAAATATGTCACAATCAATGATCCCTCTAAGCTGTGGCGTCTTGTGAGCAAAAATTCTATTTTGTGAGCTCCTGGCATTAAAGTCGTGAGCGAGCCATTTGGCTGCTGCATCCATTAGCTTGCTCTGGAGCCCTCCTTCCTGAGCTAGGACAAAAATGTGTGAGCCGGAGGCTAAAAGAACTGAGAGCTAGCTCACACTAACCCAGCTTAGAGGGAACACTGGTCACAGTGGTTAAGATATTCACATCCGCTTGATGTGCATCGGAGATCCCTGACTGAGAAGGTCAGCTGTTCTTTGGCCCTGAGTTCGGGTCACCTTGGAACAGACTTTTCTTCTTTTTTGTAAGAATCGCAAAGGCCCGGGTTGTCAGCTGAGTTGGGAAATACCTGGAGATGTGGGAAGGGTGGAGCCTGGAGAGGGGGGTTGGGGAGGGGATGGACCTCAGCGAGGTATAATGCCATAGAGTCTGCCCTCCAGAGCAGCAATTTTGTCCAGGGGAACTGATCTCTATGTTGTTGAAGGCTTTCACGGCCAGAGTTCATTAGTTGTTGTAGATTTTCCAGGTTGCCTGGCTGTGGTCTTGGCATTGCAGGACCTGACGTTTCACCAGTAGCTATGACTGGCATCCTCAGAGGTATAACACAGAAAGATGGAGTACTCTCTGTGTCAAGGTGAGAAGAGAAATGGTTGGCAGGTAATTTATATCTTCTACTCAGGAAGGTGGGGTAGGGCTGAGTCATTATCTTGTAGGAGTTCCCCAGGCTATGAACATGCTGAACTGGAGTCGAAGCTTTCTTCTGAGGAGGTTCTTTTGTATATGGATTGTTTCTGGGTTTCCTGTTTCTGAGAGTTCTTTTGTATGGATTGTTTCTGGGGGTTTCCTGTTTCCTGAGGAGGTTCTTTTGTATATGGATTGTTTCCTGGGGGGGTTTCCCTGTTTCCTGAGGAGGTTCTTTTGTATATGGATTGTTTCCTGGGGGTGGGAGGTTCTTTCTTAGTTCTTTCCTGAGGAGGTTTCCTAGGTTTCCTGAGGAGGTTCTTTGTATATGGATTATTTCCTGGGGGTTTCCTGTTTCCTGAGGAGGTTCTTTTGTATACGGATTGTTTCCTGGGGGTTTTCCTGTTTCCTGAGGAGGTTCTTTTGTATATGGATTGTTTCCTGAGGGGGTTTCCTGTTTCCTGAGGAGGTTCTTTTGTATATTATGGATTATTTCCTGGGGGGGTTTCCTGTTTCCTGAGGAGGTTCTTTTGTATATGGATTGTTTCCTGGGGGGGGGTTCTTGTTTCCTGAGGAGGTTCTTTTGTATATGGATTGTTTACTGGGGGGTTTCCTGTTACCTGAGGAGGTTCTTTTGTATATGGATTGGCTGTTTCCTGAGGAGGTTCTTTTGCATATGGATTGTTTCCTGAGGGGGTTTCCTGTTTCCTGAGGAGGTTCTTTTGCATGTGGACTGGCTGTTGAAATTCTAATCTTATCTGTAGTGCTATTGTCAGCGTTTTGTCTGTTTTTTCAGGACAGGAAACCGTGCCCAATTTATTTTTAAACTCTCTTCTTTCCCATTGAAATTGTATTTATGTTTAGGAATTCCAATGGCTTCCCCATGTAATCCCGGAAACCCGGAAAATCGACAGCAACTAATGAACTGACCTCTGTCGTCTGGCGATCAGTTGCAATCCCAGGAGATCTGCCGCTACCACCTGGAGGTTGGCAACCCAACTTGCCGTCTGTGCGGCTGCCTTCAGAGGGTGAGGTGGGCAGCGGCTAGATGCAGGGCCTTTTTGTGGTGGCCTGTCACCTTTGGAACTCTCTTCTCCTGGAGGTTCACCTGGCAACTACTTTGCTTTCTGTTAGGCGCCAGGCTGAAACACCCCCTTTTAGGAGGTTTTGCCTTCTCAGCTTTGAAGTGCTCTGCTTCTGTTTCCTGGACAGTTTTTAATGCTCCTTGTGCTTGAGTGTTGGTGTTTTAATACTGTGGTTTTTAACTGTGTGCCACCTCAAGCAGGACTGAAGAGGAGGCGTGGGGATATCTCTAAATAAATAAATAAATCGCATGACGCCGTGTTGTCATTTTCTGCCGATAAAACAGGAGGGGACGTCACCACGTCGATGTGACGCTCGAGGAGTTCCCTGATTATTTTCAACCTGGTTATCCAGCAGTCCAACCCGCCAGCCCCCACCACCCCGCATTCTGTTCTACCAGATGTTAGCTCCCCTCCCCATAGACCAGAGGACAAAAATGAACCTCGCAGCTGACAATCTGCTGAATGTAAAATGTATGGAAATGAGACGTCTTTGGCCTTTTCCAGATGAAGGAGAGTAGGGTTTTCGTGCACTGCTTTTCTCTAGGTTTGTATGCGCCGCTTTTCTGTACCTGAAGGAGTCTCAGAGCGGCTTACAATCGCCTTTCCCTTCCTCTCCCCGCAACGGGCGCCCTGTGAGGCAGGTGGGGCCGAGAGAGCTCTGAGAGAACTGGGACTGGCTCATGGTCACCCAGGTGGCTTCATGTGGAGGAGGAGTGGGGGAATCAAACCCGGTTCTCCCGATTTAGAGTCTACCACTCTGTCATCGAGAAGATGGTAAAGGTCAGACCAGAACCAGCAAGTTTGAAATTAAATCAGAAGAGTTTTCGGCTGAACATGAGGAAGAACTTCCTGATGCTAGAGCGGTTCCTCAGCAGAAGAGGCCTCCTCGGGAGGTGGTGGGCTCTCTTTCTTGGGAGGTTTTCAGACAGAGGCTAGAGGGCCATTGGACAGCAATGCGGATTCTGTGAATTTGGGCAGATCATGAGAGGGAGGGCAGGACGGGTTGCCTCCGTGCTTGGCTCTTGGACCCAGGGTCTGATCCAGTATAGGGCAGCTTCATGCCCAGGAGTGAAAATTCAGCATAACTCCAGCAATATCGAGGGTTGCCAACCTCCAGGCAGGGCTGGAAATCCCCCACTATTAGAACTGGCCTCGAAATGATAGAGATCACTTCCCCTGGAGGAAATGGCTGCTTGGGAGGGGGGGACTCTATGGCATTGTAACCGGCTGGGGCTCTTCCCCTCCCCAAACCCCGCCCCCCCAGGCTCCGCCCCCAAGATCTCCAGGTATTACCCAAGCCAGAACTCTGGCAATAGCCCCCACCAGCAATGAAATTCTCCCCAGGACTCAGAGGCTCCAGGTGACAATATCAGCTGTGCAAAAGTAAGAAAGAATATTGACCAGAGGCACTGTGGCGTAGTGGTTAGAGTGTCTGGCTAGGAGGTGGGAGACTGAGGTTCGAACCCCCATTCTGCCATGGGAGCCTGGCGGGTGAGTGCGGGCGGGTGAGTGTGGTGTAGTGGTTAAGAGCGGCGGACTCTGATCTGGAGAAGCCAGTTTGATCCCCCACTCCTCGACATGCAGCCAGCTGGGTGAACTTGGGTCAGTCACAAGTTCTCTCAGAGCTGTTCTCTCACGAGCAGTCCTTGGGAGAGCTCTCTCAGCCCCACCTACCTCACAGGGTATCTGTTGTGGGGAAAGGAAGGCGATTGTAGGCCACTATGAGACTCTGAGCAAAGGGTGGGGTATAAATTCAATCTCCTCCTCCTCCTCTTCCTCTTCTTCCTCTTCTTCTTCCTCCTACCCACCCTCCTTCTCCCCTCTTCTCCTTGTTCTTTCTCTTCTTCTTCCACTTCCTCCTCCTCCTCTTCCTCCTCTTCTTCTTCCTCCTCCCTTCCCCCTCCTCCCCTCTTCTTCTTCTTCCTCCTCCTCCTCTTCCTCTTCCTATTCTTCTTATTCCTCTTCTTCTTCTTCCTCCTCCCCATCTTCCTTCTCCCCTCATCTCCGTTTTCTTCCTCTTCCTTCTCTTCCTCTTCCTCCTCCCCATCCTCCTCCCCCTTCTTCCTCCTCCTCCTCCTCCTCTTCCTCTTCTTCTTCCTGTTCCTCCTCCCCTCCCCCTCCTCCCCTCTTCTTCTTCTTTCTCCTCCTCCTCCTCCTCTTCTTCCTCTTCTTATTCCTCTTATTCCTCTTCTTCTTCTTCCTCCTCCCCATCTTCCTTCTCCCCTCTTCTTCTTCTTCCTCTTCTTCTTCGTCTTCCTTCTCTTCTTCTTCCTCTTCCTTCTACCCATCCTCCTCCCCTCTTCTTCTTCTTCCTGTTCCTCCTCACCTCCCCCTCCTCCTCTCTTCTTCTTCCTCTTCCTGCTCCTCCTCCTCTTCTTCCGCTTCCTATTCTTCTTATTCCTCCTATTCCTCTTCTTCTTCCTCCTCCTCCTCCCCATCTTCCTTCTCCCCTCTTCTCCTTCTCCTTCTTCTTCCTCTTCCTTCTGTTTTTCTTCCCCATCCTCCTTCTCCCCTCATCTCCTCCTCCTCTCAGCCTAACCTCCCTCACAGGGCTGTTGTGAGGATAAAATGGAGGAGAGGGGAATGACGTAAGCCGCTTTGGTTCCCCATCGGGAGAAAGGGCCGCTGGAAATAAAGTAAATAATAGCCAGGGCCTTGTTGCTGTATATAAGATCTTGCCAAGGCCGGGGTCTAGAGCCGGGGAGGAAGGGGAGATCATTAATTTAAAAAGCGGGCCTGAGTTGAAATGTCTGCAAGCCAAGTTGAAAACAACAACAACCCATATGCATCCTATATTGATTTGTGTGCTCGGGAAAAGCTCATGATGTGAGTTCGGTGCCTTGTTCAGGCAGGCCAGATGGGCCGTTGGCACCGGCAAGCCGAATGCAAGATGTGCGGTTCTTTACCCAAGCGGGCTGAGACATTATCATAAACCACTTATGGATATCCGTCAACCATGACGTCTAATAATAAAATTAAATTAAACAGGGAAACTTCCAACATGACTGTGTAGAAAAACTGGCAGGAGAAACCTCCCTGGAACGGAGGGAGCCGCCGCTTTGAGGTTGTGGGTTGCAGGAATTTTTAAGGCAGGGCTTGAGCTGATGGGACCGGGGTTGCCAACCTACAGGTGTGGGACTGGAGATCTCCTGGAATCACAACCGATCTCCAGGTGACGATTGATTGATTGATTGATTGATTGATTATACTCAACTTATCGCCTGCCCTTCCCTGCAAGCAGGGCTCAGGGTGGCTCACGTCAGAAAGCAATACAATATCAAGTTAAAACAACATTAAGATAATTAAAAATGGCCAGAGAGACAACACTAACTCCAAGAGAGAGCACCGGTGTGGTGTCGTGGTGAGGAGCGTGGACTCTAATCTGGGAGAATTGGGTTTGATTCCCCACTCCTCCACATGCAGCTGCCGGTGCGACCTTGGGCCAGTCACAAGTTCTGACAAGAGCTGTTCTCTCAAGGGCAGTCCTCGGGAGAGCTCTCTCAGCCCCACCCACTTCACAGGGTGGCTGTTGTGGGGAGGGGAAGGGAGAGGAGATTGTAAGCTGCTCTGGGACTCCCTCAGGTGGTGAAGGGCGGGGTATAAATCCAATCTCCTCCTCCTCCTCCTCCTCTTCTTCTTCTTCTTCTTCTTCTTCTTGATGGTAATTTCCACCAACAGGTGGAAAGTTAGTAAATCCCATGGGGCACGCATGTTCTCTGGCAGGGAGTTCTACCAGGTGGGGCCAGGGCTCAAAAGACCCATTGGATGGGGAGGGCAAAACAGCCCTGGAAATGCTCCCTCCCCACACCACATGCCTCATGGGGAGAGGCCCCACCCACAGTTGGGCCACAGATTGCAGAAGAAGAAGAAGAAGAGGAAGAGGAAGAGGAGGAGGAAGAGGAAGAAGAAGAAGAAGAAGAAGAGGAAGAGGTAGAGGAAGAGGAAGAAGAGGAAGAGGAGGAAGAGGAGGAAGAAGAAGAAGAGGAAGAAGAAGAAGAAGAGGAAGAGGAGGAAGAAGAAGAAGAAGAAGAAGAAGAAGAAGAAGAAGAAGAAGAAGAAGAAGAAGAAGAAGAAGAAGAAGAGGAAGAGGAGGAAGAAGAATAGGAATAGGAAGAAGAAGAGGAGGAGGAGGAGGAGGAGGAGATTGGATTTATACCCCGCCCTTCACTCAGAGTCTCAGAGCGGCTTACGATCTCCTTTCCCTTCCCCCTCCCCACAACAGACACCCTGTGAGGTGGGTGGGGCTGAGAGAGCTCTTTTTTGGGATGGAATTTGCCCGTGAAATCTCATACCCACCCCAAGAACATTCATTTTTTTACTTCTGCCCAGTGTGATGAGAAACACAAAACACACTGTTCATTTAAAAAAAAAAAATCTCACCAGGCTTAAGTCGTCTTACCAGTTACACCACAACCAGTTCGGCATTCTCTCGACAAGTGGGTTTTGTGTTCCCCGGGGGTGGGAGAACAGGAAAATGCTACTGCAAAACACAGTGGATGAATGAGAAGCAAAAAAGGTAGATGGGTGGGCGGAAGTCCCAACTGCCCCCTAATTGGTCACTGCAACGAATCTCTTCTCTGGGGAGAGATCGCCTGCGTGCGCCAAGGTAATGGCTGAAACACGTAGGCCCGAGCCGTGCAATAGAGGGCAAAGTATCCCTGATGGATTGGGCCAGGGCTTTAGTTTCCAGGATTATCTGGAGACGGTGGGTAATTATTGAATGGCATTGCTTTCGCGCTGATTAGTATCTGCAAGGCTTGTTCCTTCCTTTCCCGAGGAAAGCATTGATAAAAAAATGAACCCAGCTGCTGTGTGCTCTTCATGAGAAAGGAAAGGGGAGGGGGAACACCCTATATTGCAATCTGGCAGGATCAGGCCTCTTCCCCCCCTCCACCCCTCTCCCCGTTTGATCGCAATCTGTTACCTAGATGTCTCTGCAAATTAATCAAGGCTCGCGCATTTAGCCCCGTCCCGTTTGTACTGCTAAATGAATACATGTAGCCAGAGCCGTGGAATACATAATTAAATCCTCCCGTTTAATCTCTCCGTCATAATTTTGACCTTCGTCTGGAGATGCCGCGGTTGGAACCGATGACACACCGGGTCGCCGAGGAGGATGATTCGCGGCGGTCTGAAGAAACTGGACCGCAAAGTGAGAAAGCGTCAGGTGGGTAGCCATGCTGGTCTGCAATAGAAGATCAACATCGGAGTCTAGTAGCACCTTGGTGCCCGCTCTGCCTTGCAGGCCCTGTTTTTTCTATGCCCTCCTAAGTTTTTCTCAACACCTGGAGAGGTTTTTCTTCCACCTGACCTTTGTACAGAATGCCTACTGGGAGGGTCAGAATTCTCAGCTTCCCTTCCCAGTTCTGAGGCCTTGCCTCTGTGTCTCCCACTGCCCAGCACCTGGTGAGCACGGGGACAGTTTACTGCCTTGCGTGCCCCAGGAGGAATAGCCACTTGCCAATTGCCTGCCTTCCCTCGGCCTTCCTTTTAAAATAGCATGTCTGAGACAGTGGAGGTCTCTGTGGTACAGAGAACCCCTACCAGCATCAAAAGTTATAAAGCATTTATTAAAGAGAAAACGTTCACAAGCGTACTTTTAGCACAGCACCAGACTGAGCAAGGGATTCCAAAAGGAACAGGTAAAACACAAATCCTGTGTCCATCTCTCTATACATGCCCCATCAGATGTTAAAATACAGGACAGGGTCTTTTGCTTAGGAGTTCTAGATCTCTACAGGGTGACCATTACCTTGACACTTGTTCCAGCTCTTTAGGCAAGCACATGGTCAATGGCTGCCTTCCCAGTGGAGAGGTCTGTGTGCTCTCATGGACTCAGCACCTAAGGAAAAGACAGCTTCCTCCTCGCTCTCCTGAGTTTTATCATCTCTTTCCCCCAGCCCCTGACCAGGTCAGGTCAGTGTTGATGGGTGCCATAGTGCTCCTGGGCAACACACTGAGGATCCCTGTTGTCGGCCTTTAAAGTGCTACTAGATGAGCACCTAAGTGCAAAAATGGCTATGGAGGACACAGGGCATGGTTAGAAAAAAAATAAAATGGGAACGAAACAGCCAGCGTTTCAGCCATTTCCTGGAATTATGGCCGATGCTTCATTAGAGCAGAACCACTCTCCCTCAGCATGGATTCATACATGCATGGCATGTGTGAAACTGCTGTCAGAGGATAAATATCACTGTAAAGAAATGTTCAAGACCACCCTGGATTCTGATCCTGGGATATGAGGGATGCAATCAGCTAATGGAGGGGCTGTGGCTCAGTAGAAGCGCCTCTGCTTGGCATGCAGAAGGTCCCAGGTTCAATCCCCGGCATCTCCAGTTAAAAGGACCAGGCAGCAGGTGATGGGAAAGACCATCCTGGACAGCCACTGCCAGTCTGAACTGATAATACTGCTGCTGATAGACCAAGAGTCTGATTTGGTAGAAGGCATCTTCATGTGTAGTGCGCCACCATTAAGCTCTGGCCAAAGTGGGAACTGCAGGGAAATCCACCAGGCTGCAGCAGGGTCAGGTGGCATTTATGGGTTGGGCTTGTTTGCAGCTTTGAGCTACTAGGAGGGTCTGCTCTTGATGCATCTCACCGTGGCGATGGACCACCTTAGCACTCCGGCCCTGTTACACAGGAGACAGGTCTGGCAGCCACAACCACAGCCTCACAATGCCACGTTTTTCGATGGAGTCAGTTCACACATTCAAGCCACCAGGCCTCAAATTCAAACCAAGGATGGAAATCGAACAATGTGGATGGATTATGCAGCTGAACATCGCTCAGGCTTTTTTACCATGCCTCATTAGGTTTTGCAAACATTCCAACACAAAGACATAAGAACATCATAGAATGTTAGAGTTGGAAGGGACCTTGCAAGTCATCTAGTCCAACCCCCTGCACTCTGCAAGAGCGTAGCCAAAAGATAGCCCTACGTACCTATCACATACCCAAAAGATGGTCGTCCAGTCTCCTCTTGAAAACGTCCAGCGAAGGAGCATCCACCACCTCCCGAGGCAGACCGTTCCACTGCTCAACCACTCTTACAGTTAGGAAGTTTCTCCTGATATCTAGCCGGTATCGACTCCCTCGTAATTTCCACCCATTAGATCTAGTCCTGCAATCCGGAGCAAGAGAGAATAGATCTGCTCCATCTTTTACATGACAGCCCTTCAAATACTTGAAGACTGCAATCATGTCCCCTCTAAGCCTTCTCTTTCCCAGGCTAAACAGACCCAACTCTTTCAGCCTTTCCTCGTAAGACTTGGATTCCAACCCTCTCACCATCCTGGTCGCCCTCTTCTGGACACGCTCGAGCTTGTCAACATCCTTCCCAAAGTGTGGTGCCCAAAACTGGACACAGTACTCCAGGTGAGGCCTGACCACAGCAGAATAGAGTGGAACCACCACTTCCCGTGATCTGGACACAATGCTTCTGTTAACGCATCCTAAGATTGCATTAGCTTTCTTCGCAGCCACATCACACTGCAGGCTCATGTTTAGGTTGTGATCAGAGAGCCTTGTGGGACCAGATCAAAGGTCCATCGAATTCAGAGTATGGTTGTCCACAGTGGATGCATTGTGGAAGGTGCAGAAGTCAGGGCGCAGAATCCAAAGTCTCTCTCAGCTGCTACTCCTCACCACCTGGGACTCCAAGATACACCACTTTTGATCATGGAAGCTCCATTATGCCCCCCACAGCTACTGATGGATCTGTCCTCCAAGAACTTCTTTAAAGATTCACCTATTCAGGCGGCCATCATTACCTGCAGCAGTAGAGAATTCAATGAATCGATTGTGCGTGGTGTGAAGAACTTCCTTTGGTCTGTCCTGAATCTGTTGCCCATCATAGGAACATCAGAAGAGTCCTGCTGGAACAGGCCAGTGGTCCATCTAGTTCAGCCTCCTGTCTTACACAGTGGCCAACCAGTTCCTCTAGAGGGCCAACAATAAGGCATAGAGGCCGAGGTCTTCCCCTGAGAAGAACCTAAGAAGAGCCCTGCTGGATCAGACCAGTGGTCCATCTAGTTCAGCCTCCTGTCTTACACAGTGGCCAACCAGTTCCTCTAGAGGGCCAACAATAAGGCATAGAGGCCGAGGTCTTCCCCTGATGTTGCCTTCTGACACTGGGATTCACAGATTTAGTGTCTCTGAACGTGGAGGGTTCCCCTTAGTCTTCATGGCTAGTAGCCTTTGATAGATCTCTTCCCTATGAATCTATCTGATCCCCTTTTAGAGCTGTCTATTCCTGTGGCCATTGCAACCTCCTCTGGCAGCGAATTCCACATTCTAATCACGCTCTGTGTAAAGTAGTACTTCCTTCTGTCCATTCTGAACCTACTGCCCATCAGTTTCATTGGATGCTCTTGAGTTCTAGTATTCTGGGAGAGGAAGAAAAAAAATTATCTTGGTCAACTCTCTCCACCCCACGCATCATTTTATCGGCCTCTATCATATCCCTCCTTACTCATCCCTTTTCTAAATGGATAAGTCCCGTTTTACTATTACGGAAGAGAGATAATTTCCCCCCCTCTGTCTTCTTTCCCTAAGCCATGCTCCGTTTTGCAAAGTTCTCCTTCCTTAGCCGTCTTTCATCTGAGCCCCAAAGCCCTGAGCCTTTTCTCATAGAGAAGGTGTTCCAATCCGTTGATCACTTCGGTTGCTCTTTCCCAGCTCTGCAATATTGTTTCTGACATGGGGCCTGCAGTTCTGCAGGCAGTATTCAAAATGCAGCCACGCCATAGATCTGTACCACCAGCATCACAAGATGGGCTGTTTCATTGTCTACCCCTTTCCAAATAATCCCTGGCACAGAATAAGCCCTTTTCTCTTCTGCTATACACCGGGTAGGTGTTTTAGTCGGTCTAGCTGTAGATGGCCCAGGCTAGCTATGATCTCATCAGATCTCAGGAGCTAAGCAGGGCTGGCCCAGCTTAGCATTTGGATGGGAGACCCTCAAGGAACGGCACGGTTGCTATGCAGAGGCAGGCAATGAGATGCCTCAGGACATCTCTTGCCTTTAGCATGCAGGTGCAAGTCTATCTGGCTGCCTCTCTTCTGTACTGTTGCCCTAGTATTGGCGGGTGGAGTATCATCTGAGAAGATAATGAACTGTACGTGAGAACCAACAAAGTTTCCTGTGGGAGAAATCCCACTAAATGCCCCTGTAACTTTCTTCTCCACCTCCTCCTCTTTTTCTTCTTCTACTTCTTCCCCTTCTCCTCCTCCTCTTCTCCTCCTCCTCCTCTTCTCCTTCTCTTTCCTCCTCCTCCTCTTCTTCTCTTCCTCCTCTTCTCCTTTTCTTTCCTCCTCCTCCTCCTCTTCTCTTCCTCCTCCTCCTCTTCTCCTCTTCCTCCTCTTCTCCTTCTCTTTCCTCTTCCTCCTCTTCTTCTCTTCCTCCTCTTCTCCTTTTCTTTCCTCCTCCTCTTCTCTTCCTCCTCCTCCTCTTCTCCTCTTCCTCCTCTTCTCCTTCTCTTTCCTCCTCCTCCTCTTCTTCTCTTCCTCCTCTTCTCCTTCTCTTTCCTCCTCCTCCTCTTCTTCTCTTCCTCCTCTTCTCTTTCTCTTTCCTCCTCCTCCTCTTCTTCTCTTCCTCCTCTTCTCCTTCTCTTTCCTCCTCCTCCTCCTCCTCCTCTTCTTCTCTTCCTCCTCTTCTCCTTCTCTTTCCTCCTCCTCCTCCTCCTCCTCTTCTTCTTGTCCTTCCTCCTCCTTCACTTCTCCTCCTCCTCTTCTTCTCCTTCTCTTCCTCTTCTCCTCTTCTCCCCCTCTTCTCCTTCTCCTTCCTCCTCTTCTCCTTCCTCCTCCTCCTCCTTCTCCTCTTCTTTTTCTTCTTCTTCTTCGTCTCCTCCTTCTATAAAGTTTGTTAGTCTTAGAGGTGCTACTGGGTTTTTTACTATTTTTTTTAGAATTCTAGTCACCAAGTCATCAAGAAATATATATTGCTGCTGAAATCACAAGAGAGTGATATTCCTGTATCTGCTGTACGAAGAGACGGGGAGACATGGTCACGACTGTATTCAGAAAAAGAGATTTCACATAACGCCCAATCCGGAGATTGTTTAAACTGGAATTCTTCGGATGCTGGCATTAAAAAAAGACTTTGTTTTCTGGACTGGCTCCCTAACCCTCCCGATCTCCCAAGAACCCTTGGCTCAATTCCAAGTCCTCGAGTATAATTTATTTGGATATCGCAGTAATGGCCACGCGGCTCCCCGTTCTCCTTCCCTCACCCCCCATCCCCACCCCCAGGTTCACCCTGTGAATGCTAGGCCTTTTCCGCAATTAAAACTAATTATGATATTATCTGGGATGCCGCTAACCGCCGCGATTGGCCTGGGCCACGGAGGCTCGGCAGGTGCAGTTCACTTTGGAGGAAAGATGCTCAGGTGAACGATGGAGGGGGCTCCAGCTGCATCCTCCGTTGCCATGGCGACGCGTACTTAGGTAGCTAAGTACTCCTGCCCCCACAGAGGCTTGGCAGATTAGGCCCCCGGTAAGTTGCGGAGAGCACGATTGGGCAGCAAATAATAGATGCATTTAAAACTCGCCGATCAAATGTCGGAGGTGTCCCCGCTAATTGTTTGGAATAAAGCGAGGCCGAACGGCTCGGCGGGCGCCATTTTTATTTTATTTTTCTACCTTGGGTAAAATATCGCTCGCCAGTCAGACGTTGGCGAGTGAACCGCGCCGAATAAAGGCCTCGGAGATTGGAACGGATCACGCAAAAAAAAATGAGAAAAGGGCCCAAATATCGCCGTCTGGATCCCATGCTAGGATTATCGACTAGGGTTTGGCGGCCTCCAAGTGCTACTTGGAGGTCTCTCAGAATTGCAACAGATCTCCAGACTGCCAGAGATCCGTTCCCCTGCAGAAAATGGCTGCTTTGGAGGGTGGACTCTACGGCAGTTCTACTTGGTGTAGTGGTTAAGTGCGCGGACTCTTATCTGGGAGAACCGGGTTTGATTCCCCACTCCTCCTCTTGCACCTGCTGATGTGACCTTGGGTCAGTCACAAGCTCTGGCACAGCTGTTCTCTCAAGGACAGTTTCTGTCAGAAGTTCTCTCAGCCCCACCTACCTCACAGGGTGTCTGTTGTGGGGAGGGGAAGGGAAAGGAGTTTGCAAGCCGCTCTGAGACGCCTTTGGGCAGTGAAGGGCGGGGTATAAATCCAATCTCTTCTTCTTCTTCTTCTTCAGTTTGGTGTAGTGGTTAGGAGCATGGACTCTAATCTGGGAAAACCGGGTTTGAGTCCCCACTCCTCCACTTGCAGCTGCTGGATGACCATGGGCAAGCCATAGTTCTGTCAGAGCTCGTCTCTCAGGAGCAGTCGTCAAAAGAGGTCTCTTGGCCACACCGACCTCACAGGGTGTCTGCTGTGGGGAAGGGAGGGGGAAGGAGATTGTAAGCCGCTCTGAGACTCGTTTCGGTAGTGAAGAGCAGAGTATAAAACCAACTCTCCTCCTCCTCCTCCTCCTCCTCTTCCTCCTTCACAAGTTCTCTCAGAGTTGTTTTCGAAAGAGCAGTTTCTGTCAGAGCTCTCTCAGCCCCACCTGCCTCACAGGGTGTCTGTTGCAGGGAGGGGGAGGGAAAGGAGATGGTAAACTGCTCTGAGACTCCTTCAGGTAAGTGAAGGACTGGGCATAGATTCAATCTCTTCTTCTTCTTTTTCTTCCAAGGGATTGGGAATCCTGGTCCTTTGCTCATTGAGATCCGGGCCCTGCGGGACCTTGCTCAGTTCCGCAGGGCCTGTAAGACGGAGCTATTCCGCCGGGCCTATGATTAGGAGCCGCCACCATGGTTAGCCATCTGCCATTGCACTATTGTCACCATTGAGTGCGGGGCGGCCCTGGCAGGAGAGGGGGTGATGAGCTACTGTTTGGCTGCTGTTTGGCTATTGGGGGTTAACGTCTGCCGGGGGCTATAATCTGCCCCATCTTGTTTCATTGCCTGAATGTTGGTTCTATGTTTTATAATGTTTATGTATTGTTTATATGTTTATATTCTGGTTTTATACTATTGAACTTGTTTTAAAGTTGGCATGCCTGCCTTGTTGTTAGCCGCCCTGAGCCTTCGGGGAGGGTGGGATACAAATCCAAATAAATAAATAAAAAATTTGCCTGCCACTCCAGAAATTCTCAATGGCCAAGTCAAAGCAATTTAAGGACACAGCAAAACAGCATCCAAATAACTCAGGGCTGAAACCGGGATGACCACGGAAGGGAGGGAATGTAATGCGGAATGGGGAGGGGAGAAGAAAAAGAAGGTTGAACTCGATTTTAGTGCAGAAGGGAGAGGGAGACCCTGGATTAAAAAGAAGGTTGAATTCGATTTTAGTGCAGCATTGCTTGGAGGCCACTATGGTGAAGATGGATTAAAAGGAGAGTGCAGAAAGGGCTTATGGCATAATACTCCAATTGGGTGTTGTGGTTAGGAGCGCGGACTCCCATCTGGGAGAACCGGTTTCGATTCCCCACTTCTCCACATGCAGCTGCTGGTGTGACCTTGGGTCAGTCACAAGTTCTCTCAGAGCTGTTCTCTCCAGAGCAGTCCTGGAAAGAGCTCTCTCAGCCCCACCTGCCTCACAGGGTGTCTGTTGCAGGGAGGGGGAGGAAAAGGAGATTGTAAGCTTGATTCCCCACTCCTCCACATGCAACTGCTGGCATGATCTTGGGTCAGTCACAAGTTCTTTCATGGCTCCATAAGCATATGGAGCAGAGGTCCATCAGTGGGTATTAGCTACAAGGTATAGATAGGAACTCTCAGGCTGGGGCAAGTGATGCTCTGTATTCTTGGTGCTTGGTGGGGGGGTCAACAGTTGGAGGGCTTCTAGTGTCCTGGCCCCACTGGTGGACCTCCTGATGGCACCTGGTCTTTTTGGTCACTGTGTAACAGAGTGTTGGACTAGATGGGCCACTGGCCTGATCCAACATCGGCTTCTCTTGTGTTCGTATATGGAGCTGAGGTCCATCAGTGACTATTAGCCACAAGGTGTATAGGTAGGGACTCTGGGGCAAGTGATGCTCTGTATTCTTGGTGCTTGGGGGGGGGATATTGGGAGGGCTTCTCGTGTCCTGGCCCCACTGCTGGACCTCCTGATGGCACCTGGTATTTTTGGCCACTGTGTGACAGAGTGTTGGACTAGATGGGCCACTGGCCTGATCCAGCATTGGCTTCTCTTATGTTCTTATGTTCTCTTATGTTCTCAGAGGAGCAGTCCTCAAAAGAGCTCTCTCAGCTCCGCCTGCCTCACAGGGTGTCTGTTATGGGAAGGGAAAGAGAAAGGAGTTTGTCAGCCACTCTGAGACTCCTTTGGGTAGTGAAGGGCAGGGTATAAATCCAATCTCCTACTCCTTCCCCCCTTCTTCTTCCAATGGATTGGCCACCCTATTATCAACTCACCCCATTTCAGTTTAACAAAGGAAAAAGCTGATAGGTCAAAGGGTTGAGCCCCAAAGACAACACTTCAATTCATTTTTATAGTCCTCCGATAAGCTCAAAGCAGCAAGTGCGGCTGTCCAGCATGACATAATGGATAGAGTGACAGAACAGGATCCTGGGTGACCCAGGTTCGAATCCCCACTTTCGACCATGGAAGCCCACTGGGTGACCTTAGGCCTGTCACAAGCTCTTGGCCTCACCTACTTCACAGGGTTTCCGTTGTGAGAGAAAGTGGAGGAGGGAAGAACAATATCCTAAGAAGTGTAATGCATCCCGTCCGCCGTATCTTCCTTATAACAACCTATGGAGGTCTGGGGAGGTGCTGTGGCTCAGTGGTAGCACCTCTGCCTGGCTTGCAGAAGGTCCCAAGTTCAATCTGTGGTATCTCCAGCAGGGGCGGATTAAGGCTTCCTGGGGTGCCCCTGAGCACTGACCAATCTTGGTACCCCTCTCCTTTCCACTCTGACCCAATCCATTGTAGTTGTTGACCTGTCTGACCAGATTGACCATGCAGGGTTGCAGCAATACAGAAATTTATTCCTATGATAACACAGGATACTGTACAAACTAAGCCAAGTTTGGCTCCATAAAGTCCTAAAAAAATGCAATACAACATCTATTTTAATGTTCCCCAAGTTAAATGTATCGAAGTCCCAATATCCATGGCCTGAAAGGCATTTCTTCTACATTTTTTCACCCTTTCCCCAACTTTGTGGTGCCCCCTTCGGCCCTGGTGCCCTAAGCACGGGCTTGGTCTGCTTAATGGTTAATCTGCCACTGATCTCCAGTTATAAAGGCCCAGGCAGGGGGTGATGGGAAAGATCTCAGCTTCAGACCCCGGAGAGCCGCTGCCAGTCTGAGTGGACGATACTGACCTTGATGGACTAAGACCAAGACGGGTAGCCGCGTTAGTCCGTCTGTAGCCGTAGAAAAGATCAAGAGTCCAGCAGCACCTTAAAGACTAACAACGCTTGTGGCAGGGCGGGAGCATTCGGGAGTCACGGCTCACTTTGTCAGACACAGTTAGAATGGCTAAGCGTCTGATTCAGACTCAGGCAGCCCTGCGTGTTGAAGACTGTCAGGAATGGGGCTGTGGAACAATGGCAGACCACTTAACCACTACACCAAACTGGCTCTCCTTAGCTTCTGAGAGCTCTAACAGAAACGGCTCTTTTCCAAGAACAGCTATGCCAGAACTATGGCTTGCCTAAGGTCATCCAGCAGGTACAAGTGGAGGAGTGGGGAATCAAACCCGGTTCTCCCAGATTAGATTCCGCACACTTAACCACTACACCAGACGGGCTCATGTTGAAAGACGGGGAGGAGGAGATTGGATTTATACCCTGCCCTTCTTTCGGAGTCTCAGAGTGACTTACAATCTCCTTTCCCTTTCCCCTCCCCACAACAGACACCCTGGGAGGTAGGTGGGGCTGAGAGAGCTCTCTGCCCTTGAGAGAACAGCCCTGAGACAACTTGTAACTGACCCAAGCTCACCCAGCTGGCTGCATGTTTGTTTGTTTGTTTATTTATTCTATTTATACCCCGCCCTCCCCATGAACGGAGGAGTGGGGGATCAAAGCCAGTTTCCCCAGACTAGAGTCCATGCTCCTAAACACTACAACAGAGTCACTAAGCCAGGGGTCCATAATTTAAGGAGAACAGTAGCTTGCCACAGGAGAGGGGGAGTGCAGTATTTATTTTACGCTCTACACATCCCCTTGTACAGTAAAACGTCTGATTCTCCTTCAAGTCATGATTTAGGAACCTTGCCCCACCCCGTCCCCTTTTCTTACAGGCATTCAGGAAAGAAAATCTTACATACCCCCCTTCTCCAGGGACAAGCGGGGAACAACGGTTTTCAAAATAAAATTTAAATAGTCTCTAGGTGTGCCATTTCACAGAGGCTCCCGTCCGCTGCCGCCGCCAAGTTAAGTAGTAGGTGGGCATCATTATCGAGAGGTAATTTAATTTAATTTACGAACACCAAAGCGAGCATTCGTTATTATATATATCTATCGGGAGAGACGGCGCGTCTTACAATGTGCCGGATTATATTCGATACCTGCAAGTGGTGATTATCCTGGTGGTCTCGCCCATGTTGGTTCTCTGAATGAGTCTCTTGACGTACAAAGTTGGTTCTATTTCTTGTTAGAATTGCCGAAAACGACTCTCTGTCTATAAATAAGATGACGGACAGACTGGGGGAGGCGGAGAGGAGTTTTTGCCTCTTCTTGCGACTCTTTTAAAGCAACGGAAAGCTTCCCAGTCATAAGCAAACTAGAAGGGATGGCAACTTTGAAGAAGAAGAAGAGGAGAGATTGGGTTTATACCCCGCCCTTCACTACCCGAAGGCATCTCCGAGCGGCTTACGAACTCCTTTCTCTTCCCCTCCCCACAACAGACACCCTGGGAGGCAGGTGGGGCTGAGAGAGCTCTTTCAAGGACTGCTTGTGAGAGAACAGTTCTGAGAGAACTTGTGACTGACCCAAGGTCAGCTGGTTGCACATGGAGGGGTGGGGAATCGAACCCGGTTCTCCCAGATTGGAGTCCGTGCTCCTAATCACTACACCAAACTTTGCTGTTGCGACCACAGGGCTACCCAACATTGGCGCCCACCAAGTGTTTTGGAAGGTGGATAGGGCCAGGTGGGGCTTCTGGCTAGCAGGGCTTCTGAGATCTGTACAGATCTTTGAACATCTTGTTCTGGCAGTAGCTGCCTCCACAGCATAAGGATCTTCACAGTGCAATTGAAGGTAAGCGGTATGGAGTGAAGGAAATAATTTAAAACAGCGTGTTCGTTTAAAAAGGCATCCTGTGAAATGGAGCTTCTGACTGGAATGTTAAAGAGTTACTATTACAGTTATGCACAGCCTCCCTCCCTGACATTTTGTGGTTGGCTTTACCTCCCACAGCAGCCATTTTGTGCTTGCTTCCGCCTCCTGTGGCAGCCATTTTGTGGTTGGCTTTGCCACCTGTGGCAGCCATTTTGTGACTGGCTTTGCCTCCTGTGGCAGCCATTTTGTGGTTGGCTTTACCTCCCACAGCAGCCGTTTTGTTGTTGGCTCCACCTCCCACAGCAGCCATTTCGCGGTTGCCTTTACCTCCCACAGCAGCCATTTTGTTGTTGGCTCCACCTCCCACAGCAGCCATTGTGCGATTGGCTTTGCCTCCTGTGGCAGCCATTTTGTGGTTGGCTCTGCCTCTTGCGTCAGCCATTTTTTAGCTGGCTTCGCCTCCTGTGGCAGCCATTTTGTGGATGGCTTTGCCTTCTGTGGTGGCCGTTCTAGGATTGTGTCCACCACTCTGTGTTAGAATTCCAGAGATGTCCACAGGCTGAAAAAGGTTGGGGGCTCTTGGCCTGATACCTATCCCAAGTTACCCAAATCAGTCTCCATCTCACACCTGTGACTGGGGTTGCCACTCTGCCCAGTTTGGCAGTCCGCCTCCCACCAGCAGCCTTCTTTGAATGAATAGTGGGGGGAGGGGGGGAACAGTGTCACACGACACCGCAACGTTACTTGCAGGTGAGTTTTTGCCATAGAGATCGGGGAAATTCCTAGAGCGTCATGCTGTGGAATCACATGACGACTTTTTCGGTCAGTCTCCACTCTCTCTACCTCCCTTAGACTGGATGAACTAGAATGCAAGGCCCAAAGAGATCTTTTTAGCATGCTTTATGCATGGATTCTAGTTTGGCAGAATAAATCCTTGATGCGGGAAAGATGGGAAGGAGACGAGTACTCAAGTTATCGTAATACCCTATCCAAGGTGCAGAACAGAAAGTGGCGAATCCAAGATAAAAGCAGAAGACAGAGACACTGAACTATTCAAGTGTAACTATTCAAGTGAGAGCTAGTTTGATATAGTGGTTAGGAGCCCGGACTCTAATCTGGGAGAATAGGGTTTGATTCTCCACTCCTCCACTTGCACCTGCTGGATGACCATGGGCAAGCCATAGTTCTGTCAGAGCTCGTCTCTCAGGAGCAGTCCTCAAAAGAGCTTTCTCGGCCACACCGACCTCACAGGGTGTCTGCTGTGGGGAAGGGAGGGGGAAGGAGATTGTAAGCCGCTCTGAGACTCCTTTCGGTAGTGAAGAGCAGAGTATAAAACCAACTCTTCTCCTCCTCCTCCTAACCTTCTTTGATCCCCTACTTCTTTACATGCAGCTGCTGGTGTGACTTTGGGTCAGTCACAAGTTCTTTCAGAGCTGCTCTCTCAAGGGCAGTTCTCAGGAGAGCTCTCTCAGCCCCACCTACCTCACAGGGTGTCTGTTGTGGGGAGGGGAAGGGAAAGGAGCTTGTAAGCCGCTCTGAGACTCCTTCAGGTAACGAATGGCTGGGTATAAATCCAATCTCTTCTTCTCTTTCTCCTTCTTCTTCTTAATAGTGCCATGGCAATTGACATATGACAATCCCCAACATGTTTCCTTCTTTGACTGAGCACTGGGCTTCCTGGATTGTGGGAATTATGAGGGGGTTGGAGCCCCTTCCCTATGAGGGAAGGCTGAAGAGTCTGGGACTTTTCAGTGTGGAAAAGAGACGACTACAGGGTGGGGGGGACAGGATAGAGGTTTATCAAATGATGCCTGGGGTGGAGAGAATGGACAAAGAGAACTTTTTCTCCCTCTGCCAAAAGACTAGAACTCGAGGGCATCCAATGAAACTGATGGGCAGTAGGTTCAGGATGGACAAAAGGAGATACTTCCTTACACAGGGAGTGATTAAAATGTGGCAAATAAACACGCACTGCACAAATAACGCAGACCACAAGTGCTCAAAAAGTTATGCACAAAAATCAATTTATATAAGAGGACCACATATATCGGTGAAACCAAATTACATCATATAGTATAAAGATAAAGGTAAAGGTTCCCTTGCTCGAAAGCCAGTTGAAACCGACTCTAGGGTTGCGGTGCTCATCTCCGTTTCAAAGCCGAAGAGCCAGCGCTGTCCGAAGACATTTCCGTGGTCATGTGGCCGGCATGACTAAACACCAAGGTGCACGGAACGCTGTGACCTTCCCACCAAAGTGGTGCCTATTTATCTACTTGCAATTTCTTGCTTTCGAACTGCTAGGTTGGCAGGAGCTGGAGCCAGATACGGGAGCTCACTTCATCATGCGGCACACTCGGGTCTCGAACTGCTGAACTACTGACCTTTCACAGCCTGCAGTTCAGTGTCTTAACCAGGTCCATAAACAGTAAAAGTCCATAAATGGTACACAAACAAAATGGACGAAGACTCCGGATTTTGATCTTCGTTTCGATAATTCTTCTTCAGTAAGTTCACACTACTTCATACAGTACTCATAGTGTACAGAAGAATCTTAGAAGGAAAAATCCTTAGTATAGCACTCACAGTGTATAAAAGCCTTCAACTCAATATTACAGGAAAAATTCATTCCTATTATAATCATTCAAAGCCGGGCATCCGATCAACAATAGCGACTATTCCAGGTTTGATTCCCCAGTTCTCCACTTGCAGCTGCTGGATGACCTTCTGCAAGCCATAGTTCTGACAAGAATTGTCCTTGAAAGAGCAGTTTCTGTCAAGAGCTCTCTCATCCCCACCTCCCTCACAGAGTGTCCATTGTGGGGAGGGGAAGGGAAAGGAGTTTGTAAGCTGCTTTGAGACTCCAAGTGAAGGGCGGGGTACAAATCCAATCTCCTCCTCCTCCTCCTCTTCTTCCTTGTACCTACACGAATATGTCATGTCAGATGAGTTTCTAGTTTTGTAAGTAAAATTACTTTCTCTCGTTCCCATTGGAGTCAGATCATCTTTGTCATTTGTTTGAATGGCATTTTCCCCTTACCCGGGAAACATGCGCTTCCAAGGCAAATGATTTCTTTTTTTTTTACTTTTAACCCAATGCATTTCAGTCCCACCCTTTTTTAAATGACTGCACACACCACACCTCAGTATCATCCCTTCAGGCTTTCCTAAAGTCAGTCCCGGAGGTTCTGTTCTCCCCACAGGTGAAGCCGGATTCAAGCTTTGCGGGGTGACAAAATGGCAGGCACGTGAAATGCATCTCATTTGTGTCCCATTTCCCCCCTGCTATTTGCCAGGGTGAAAAGGGCCAACCATTTTAAAAAAATGTAATTTGCAGGGTATATGCTCTATCTGTCAGAAGCAGGAGGGAAGGAGTCCTCGTCTTGCAGTTTATCAGACACATGCCGCCCATCTGCTCGAGCCGGGGTCGAGGGGGGATTTGCTGGTAATCCCCTAGACCCATCTGTAGGGGGTTCGAAACGCTGACCACAAAGCTAGACGGGGATGAAGTTTATTTAATTACAAAAAAACACTGCTCCAGAGGTTACTGGAAATTACTCTGGAGAAGAAATCATTGGTGGTTGGTTTCCCCCCCTTTTTTTATTGTGTCATTCCTCGGATCGTTGAGGGTGGGGGTCGCTTTTGTATTGACACAAGCAAGATTGTGACTCAAAATCAAAGCTGGTGCGGGCGACCCGGTTCGGCACACGAGGTCAGCTCCCCACCTGTTGTGCCGGATAACTTGGACTGAATGATGAAGCCAGATCCCGGGCTTTTGTTGTTCAATCGCACAGTCGAGTCCGACTCTTCGCGACCCCATGGACCAGACCATGCCAGGCCCTCCTGTCCTCCGCCATCCTCTGAAGTTTGCTGAATTTCATGTTTGTTGCATCGATGACACTGTCTAACCATCTCATCCTTTGCCGTCCCCTTCTTCTTTGACCTTCCATCTTTCCCAGCATCAGGGTCTTCTCCAGTGAGGGCTCCCTTCTCATTTGGTGGCCAAAGTATTTGAGCTTCAGCTTCAGGATCTGGCCTTCCAGGGAACAGTCAGGGTTGATTTCTTTTAGGATTGACTGATTTGATCTCCTTGCAGTCCAAGGGACTCTCAAGAGTCTTCTCCAGCACCATAGTTCAAAAGCATCTATTCTTCGGCGCTCGGCCTTCCTTATAGTCCAACTCTCGCAGCCATACATTACTACGGGGAATACCATTGCTTTGACCATGCGGACTTTTGTTGGCAAGGTGATGTCTCTGCTTTTTATCATGCTGTTTAGGTTTGCCATCGCTTTCCTCCCAAGGAGCAGGCGTCTTTTAATTTCATGGCTGCAGTCACCATCTGCAGTGATCTGGGATCCTAGGAACGTGAAGTCTGTCACTACTTCTACGACTTCCCCTTCTATTTGCCAAGGAGTGATGGGCCCAGATGCCATGATCTTAGTTTTTTTGATGTTGAGCTTCAAGCCCACTTTTGCACTCTCCTCTTTCACTCTGAGCAAGAGGCTCTTTAAGTCCTCTTCACTTTCTGCCATCAGAGTGGTATCGTCTGCATATCTGAGGTTATTGATCTTTTCCCCAGCAATCTTAACTCCAGCTTGTGATTCATCCAGGCCAGCATTTCGCATGATGTACTCTGCATATAAATTAAATAAGCAAGGTGACAATATACATCCTTGTCGTACTCCTTTTCCTATGCTAAACCAATCAGTTGTTCCATATCCAGTTCTAACTGTTGCTTCTTGACCCTTATACAGGTTTCTCAGGAGACAGGTGAGGTGGTCTGGTACTCCCATCTCTTTAAGAACCTGCCATAATTTATTGTGGTCCACACAATCAAAGGCTTTAGCATAGTCAATGAAGCAGAAGTAGATGTTTTTCTGGTACTCTCTTGCTTTCTCCATAATCCAGCGAATGTTGGCAATTTGATCTCTAGTTCCTCTACCTCTTCGAAACCCAGCTTGTACTTCTGGCAGTTCTCTATCCACGTACTGTTGGAGCCTAGCTTGTAGGATTTTGAGCATGACCTTGCTAACGTGTGAAATGAGTGCAATTGTGCGATAGTTTGAACATTCCTTGACGTTGCCCTTCTTTGGGATTGGAATGTAAATTGACCTTTTCCAATCCTGTGGCCACTGTTGTGTTTTCCAAATTTGTTGGCAAATTGAGTGCAGCACTTTAATCCCGGGCTATTCCTCTCTAAATCTAGGGCCGATATGAAGGGTGCGGAAATGTGCTACAGGTAGGAACGCACAGCCTGGACAAAGACTAAAAACAAGAGTCGGACACAATCTAGAAATGTGCGGAGATGCACAAGATCAGCTGCCCTCATGACCCTCGTAAGGGCAGAAAGGCAGGATACAAATTTGGGAAATAAATCATAGAGTCGTAGAGTTAGAAGGGGCCAGATAGGCTAAAATTATAGCTCGTGTCTGGACCACGGAGATCAGTTCCCCTGGAGGAAATGGATAGTTTGGAGGGTGGACTCTATGGTATTGTCCCCCACTGAGATCTCTGCCCTTCCCCGGCTCCATCCCCAAATCTCCTGGAGTTTCCCAATCTGGAGCGGGCAACCCTGCACCCCTCATCCCTGCGCCAAGAATACAGAGTGTTACTGCCTAGAGCGGGAGTGTCGAACTCGTTTGTTACGAGGGCCAGATCTGACATAAATCAGACCTTGTTGGGCCGGTCCACATGTGTCATAAAATGTAATGCCAGTTGGCAGAGAGGTAAACTTTATTTTTTATATATAATTTTTTAATTATTTTCTTCTATAAACGACCACAACGACAAACCACAAAGTACAAACACTACACACTACAAACACACTACGAACACTAAACACTAAAGAGAGCAACAAGGTACTAATAGGTGCTTACTACATGCTTTCTACCTTTCACTACACGATATATAATCGGTTTCCATGATTCGCTACTTAAAGAATAAACCAAAAAGAAGTTAAAGATTCTATCTCTTCAGAGCTTACAATTATACATTTTAAATATACAAATTGAGAACTTTATTTAGAGGTCTTCTTATCCTTATGCTTCTTCTTCTTTTACCAGGGCAGCTTAACCTTCAAAGATTTGGGCGCAGCTGCACCTAAATCTGAGTCTGTGTCAGAGTCAAAAATTTCTCCCAGAGATACCGAGGTGTCAGAGGAAGAAGAATTGTCTGTCCCAGTCTTTTGGTGCCTGCTAGTTTCTTCTGTTGCCTTCTTGCCCTCTCCTCCTTTCTTTTGTTTGCTCGACAAATGGTGTTGCTTCAAAAATAATTCCGCTTTCAGTAAAGAGTCAATCCTTTCTTTCTTTTCTTGGAAATTAAAGATGAGTCCTTCTGGTAGAGATATAAACTTTATAAAGGACACAAACACAAGAGGTTTTTTTTAACTTAAAATAAAAACATGCTGAAAACATTAGCACTCTTGCCATATTTTGCGTATTTAACAGTGTCTGATAACTGACACCTCTTGCTCTGAATTATTGCATCAAAATGTCTGTGCTGTTGCAATCTTGCATATATTGTTCAAGTGTGTATTTGTAAGCTGCAAACCTACGATGATGCAGCAGCAGCAGAACTGGAAAAAGAAGCAGAAGGCAGCCAGTTCCACTCCAAGCCTGATAGAAGCCCTCCGGGGGCTTGATCCAGCCCCCGGGCCACAAGTTTGACACCCCTGGCCTAGACAGAGGTGGATTGACTCAATAAAGAAAGCCTCAGTTTGCAAGGCCTCAGCAAGGCTGTTAATGAGAGGGCGTTTGGGAGGTCATTAATTCATAGGGTCGCCATAAGTCCAAAGTGACTTGACGGCATTAAGCATACACACACACACACCCCTTGGCTGAACCTATTAGATATCACCATACCCTTGGTAAAGGAACCCAAGAGTGAAGCCGAACGCATTCTAAAGTCACGCAGAAGATATTCAAAATGCACATTTCTTTATCTGGTTGAATCAGGTCCATCCCACTGTTTTGGCACGGGTTCTTCCCCACCCCCCAGGGTTTTGGTTATATAAAAACATAATAAAAGGGGGTAATTCAGCTATTCTCTGCTGCTCCAGAGGAAAAGACAAGATCTCATGGGCTTTAGTTGCAGGAGGGTAAGTTTCAGCTGAACTTAAGGAGAACTTTCCTACTCATAAGAATGGTGGTCTGGAAATGGAACCAAGTACTAGGGGTGGTGGGCTTGAAGAGGTTCCACGAGGGATAGCCCACCAGCCCTAGGTAATTGGTTTCATCTTGAAGGACAGTCACCACATTCAGACAGGAACACTCTAGCTTTGGAGTTCCTGCCCTCAGCATTAGGGATGGGCACAAACCACATTTTTGCAGTTTGGTTAGTGGTTTATGGTTGAAACATGAAATGAACCACAAACCCATACGAATGGGGCAGTGGGTTCGTGAACCGACCCAGTTTGCGTTGGTTTGGGAGCCATTTGAAGTTTAAACTCCTGCCTTCTGATCCCCACAGCTTCTCACGAAGAGCAGAAAGCAGTGGTTTAAATTGCTCTGATCCATTTCACCCCCTGCTTTCTACTGACCACCACAGGGAGCAGAAAGCTGGGCATGAAATGGCTCCCAGCCATTTAAACCAAAGAGCTGCACAGTGGAGAGCTCCCCAGGGCTCATCTGTTTTTCATGAAGAGCAGGAAGCAGTGGTTTAAACCCCTGCTTTCTCCTCTTCACGAACCACCACGAACTGAATCAAGATTCATGAGAGTTCATGGCCGTTCTTCAGTTCACGAACATCGCTTCACGAACTGCCCAAAATTCGTGATGAACTTTAGTTCGTCAGCCAGTTTGTGCCCATCCCTACTAACCCAGCAAGTCCCTTGCAACTGTTGCATTCTGTGGCTGATGACTTACATTGTTTAAAAACAAAAGAAATATATAGGCCTGGATCCAGCCCAAGATTTCCATGGCTGGAAGGACTTCTGCCCATGGAGTGCGACTCTGCTCTTGGGGCTGCAGTGAGAGTGTGGAGGCAAAAAAGATGCACTCCACGGGTGGAAACTCTTCTCCAAACTCTTATCTGGATCCAAGCCACTGAAAAGCATCATAGCAGAAAATAGCAGTTTAACAGTCTCGTAATCAGGGCTATTTTTGGGCAGGAACACACAGGAACGGAGTTCCGGCTGGCTTTTGAGTTGGCCACATCTACAGCCTCCCCCCGGGAGGGAGCTGCACTGTTGGGGGTGTGGCCTAATATGCTAATGAGGTTCTGCTGTTGGGTGTGGCCTATTATGCTAATGAGTTCTTGCTGCTCATAATCATAATCCAACTCCATCTATCAGCAAAGCCAATCTGAGTAAATTTGGAGGCATAACATCCAGACTGCAAGATGTCATAGAGTCCCACTGCGCATCATGTTAGTCAGGCCACCCCTGGAGTACTGTGTGCGGTTCTGAAGGCCTCGCTTCGCAAAGGATGTGGACAGAATGGAGCGCATGCAGAGATGAGCGACGAGGACCAAGCCCTATGAGGAAAGGCTGAGGGACTTGGGAAGGTTCACTCTGGAGAAGAGGAGGTTGAGGGGGGACAGGATGGCTCGCTTGAAATATTTGAAGGGCCGTCGCTTAGGGGAGGGCAGGGAGCGGTTCCTGTGGGCAGCAGAGGATAAGAGTCGCAGTGATGGGTTTAAATCAAGGGCAGGGAGGTACCGGCTGGATATCAGGAAAAACTTTTTGACAGTCAAGAGTTGTGCAAGAGTGGAATGAGCTGCCTAGGGAGGTGATGAGCTCCCCTCCCTGGCAGTCTTCAAGCAGCGGCTGGACAAACCCTTGTCAAGAATTATTTAGGCTGATCCCGCATTGAGCAGGGGGCTGGACCAGATGATCTCTTTTGCCCCTTCCAACTCTATGATATGAAACCAAAACACTTGTGTAGGTGGAAGGATTTGTGATATCTCCCCCAAAACCACAAAGGAAACTGTCAAGCTGCCCCTTCAAGATGGAAGGCATTGCACAGTCTCCGGGCTGCCACTGAAACGATCCTATCATTCGTTGTCATCCATACATACCTGAGGGATCACCTCTCCCCATATGTTCCCCAGAGGGTGCTACGATCGGGGACCCAGAATCGGCTGGTCCTCCTGAACGTCAAGGAGGCCAGGCTTGTGTCAACGAGGGTGAGGGCCTTCTCGGTGGCAGCTCCATTCTGGTGGAACGAGCTCCCGGAGGAGATCAGGGCCCTGCAGGACCTGTTACAGTTCCGCAGAGCCCGTGAAACAGAGCTCTTCCGCCAGGCCTTTGGAGCTGCCACCACCACTGCCAACACTGCCAACACTGCCATCTGATAGTTTGTGGACAGCAAGCCCAACCCCCTGGGTCTCCCAAGTATAGCCTGACCCGAGTGCCTGGGACATCTGAAGTCGATCATGATGCTGACTGTGCACTGCGGGATTAATGCTAGCACTTTACTAAGTTGTATAGTTATGGTTTTTTAAAAAAAAATTGTGTCTGACTGGGTTTTATTATTTATTCTACTGTTTTATATTATCACTTGGAATAAGGCCCGTTGTGGAAATAAATACAACGGGCTCTAGAAAGAGGCTCTGGGAGAGTGCCCCGGCTTTGGGCACTCAGTGACAATTTGCTGTGGCAATCTCAGCAGGGTATAATGACAGAGTCCACCATTTTCTCCAGAGGAACTGATCTTTGCTACCTGAAGAGCAGTAGCAATTTTGAGTGATCTCCAGCCCACCCCCAAGATTGGTAACAGTGGTTCCCCAGGAGGGAGTGGCTGGTTTGGAGGGTGGAGTCTATGGCATTGTACCTGTCTGAGGTCCCACACCTCCTCAACACTCACCCTCTCCAGGTTCGACCCCTCAAATCTCCAGGAATTTCCCAACCTGGAGTTGATAACCCTATCTCCCTCCCAGCCAACTATCAACCTACCTTTAGTTTTCCATCTCCTCCCCCATCCCTCCTACAGAGCAGTTGTAATTTTTAGTGATCTCCAGCTACCACCTGGAGATTGGCAGAAATGGTTCCCCATCAGGGAATGGCTGGATCGGAGGGTGGAGTCTATGGCATCGTACCTGTCTGAGGTGCCAGCCCTCCTCAAACCTTACCCTCTCCAGGCTCCATACCTCAAATCTCCAGGAATTGCCCACCTGGAGTTGGCAACCTGATCAGGACTGGGCCCAATGAGTTTTCTCTCTAAGGCCAACATAGGTGTGGAAAGGGCCTTTTACTGACAGAGGAGAAAGTACAGATGCCAACTTTGATTAGGGAAATACCTGGAGATTTGGGGGGTGGATCCTGTGGAGGGCAGCATTTGGGTGTGTGTGGAAGGACTCAGCAGGGTATAATGCCATAGAGTCTACCCTCCAAAGCAACCATTTTCTCCCGGGGAACTGATCTCTGTCATCTGGAGGTCAACTGTAACAGTGGGAGATCTCCAGGTCCCACCTGGAGATTGGCAGCCCTAGGGGAAAGTCAGCTGCACAGCGGGGAGTTGAAGAAAATGGTTTGATGGTCGCTGGCCCACCTTGTTAGCCAGCCATGCTGAAGCTAAGCAGGAGAAAGAGCCTTTTTCCATTTATTCTGACAGGAAAGTGGCCGTTGGGGAGGGGGTTATGGGCAGGGGAGGGGGTTATGCTGAAAGTCCTTTGTTTTTTTACTCACAGAACCAAGCTTGGCTGCCTACCAACAACCATTGAGGGGACAGTCCCTCACAGGAGTCAAGAGAACTGTCTTCCTCAGGAGACAGAGCTGTTTGCCAGGGGGAGTGGGTGGGGAAGAGGAGCAGACCCATCACCCGGCCAATGGCACGCGAGTACTCTTGAGTGGCGGCTGATGGGCCAATGGCTGAGGGAGAGCATTTTACAGCCAATGGGAGCGCATGGAATCTTGCGAAACCAAAAGATAAATATTTATAAGGAGAGATGCTGGCCACATGACCACGGAAACGTCTTTGGACAGCGCTGGCTCTTCGGCCTTGAAACACAGATAAGCACCGCAACCCTAGAGTTGGATTCGACTGGCTTTCGAGCAAGGGAACCTTTACCTTTAAGCCGCCCTGAGCCGGCCTCGCTGGGAGGGCGGGGTAAAAATCTAATGAAATAAAATAAATAAAACCTTCAGGCACAGTTGCACAAACAGAGCTGGGTTTCACTAGTTGACCTCGCTGTCTGGGTATGAATGTGACTGATCCACTCCCAGGCATTTCTCTTCAAAGAAGAGAACGGGCATTTGAACCATCTCCAGTAACCTTCTATCATACTTTTATCCCATGCTGCCCCGACCTGAATAGCTCAGGCTAGCCTGATCCCATCAGATCTCGGAAGCGAAGCAGGATCGGCCCTGGCTAATATTTGGAAGGGCGTCCCTCTAAGGAATACCAGGGCTGTGACACAAGGGCAAACCACCTCTGAAACATCTTTTGCCTCAAAAAACAGATCTAGCTTGCCACCTAGTGGTGCATGATGCTAAAAAGAGCTAGAACTTCTGGGTGCCAGACAGTCTTAGGATCTCCTGGCTACACTGCACACAGGTGAACTGCATTTAAACATCGAGTGGGAAAGGCTATTGCCGGATTTTAAAAAAGCAGAAAACTTCGGTGCTGCACAGCACAAATGATACACACAGGCATTCGATAAAAGGACCAAAGGATCTCAAACCCATTTTTGAGCTTCAGGGCTTTGATAAGGGTTCTGTTTTTGAAAAGAGACGCTTATCCAGAGCCCTGGAGCCCAATGGTTCAGAAGTTCTCCAGATATTTGGCAACATCTTTTATGAAACATTTGTTTCAAGCACAAGTTGCATTGAATAGAGTATTGGCAAATTGCTTTTTGGACTGTTTTTTATGATTCTTGCGCAAGGTGTTATCAATTTTCTGTAAATGCTTGTTAACGCTTGGACATGCTTCTAAACTGTGTACATTTTGGCATTTAACATATATTTATTATCGTTTTCATGGTGTGTTTATTTTGCTTCTTATATACCAAACATACTGCTGAAGAAGAAGAAGAGATTGGATTTATACCCCGCCCTTCACTCAGAGTCTCAGAGCGGCTGACAATCTCCTTTCCCTTCCCCCTCCCGACAACAGACACCCTGTGAGGTAGGCGGGGCCGAGAGAGCTCTTTCAAGGACTGCCCTTGAGAGAACAGCTCTGAGAGAACTTGTGACTGGCCCAAGGCCACACCAGCAGCTGCACATGGAATAGTGGAGAATCAAACCCAGTTCTCCCAGATTAGAGTCTGCGCACTTAACCACTACACTAAACCACTACACCAAACCACTACACCAAACCACTACGATAATTAATTTGTTATTATCATCCCACGCTTCCTCTAAGGAGCCCAGGGGCGCATATATGGTGGTTCTTCTTCCCTCCATTTTATTCTCACAGCAATATCATTGCGAGGTGGCTTTTCTGAAAGAGACTGACCGGCTCAGAGTCATCCACTGAGCTTCATGGCCCAAGGGGGATTTGAACCTGAGTCTTCCGGGTTCTAGGCTAACACTCTAAGCACTCCACCACACCAAGTCTCCACTAACTTCATCTTGGAAGAGTAACGCTCTCACTGCCCTCTGCAGGACAAGTCAAAATATCTGCCAGGGCAGTTTGTCTGCCTTTACGGTTCTTCTCATCAAGGAGGCTCTGACCAGGGGTTTTGAAAACCACTGCCTGGTCTGTCTTCCCCTTTTCCACTTCTCTGGTCATCGGCTGTTGACTTGAGAACCAGCTGTGGTGTAGTAGATAAGAGCGGCGGATTCTGATCTGGAGAAACGGTTTTGATTCCCTGCTCGTCCACATGCAGCCAGCTGGGTGACCTTGGGACAGTCACAGTTCTCTCAGAGTTGTTCTCTCAAGAGCAGTTCTCTCAGAGCTCTCTCATCCCCACCTACCTCACAGGATGTCTGTCATGGGGAGAGGACGGGAAGGTGCTTGTAAGCTGCTCTGAGATTCCAGTTTGGTGTAGTGGATAAGTGCGTGGAGTCTAATCTGGGAGAACCAGGTTTGATTCCCCACTCTTCCACTTGCAGCTGCTGGATGACCTTGGGCAAGCCATAGTTCTGACAAGAGCTGTCCTTGAAAAGGCAGTTCTTGAAAGAGCTTTCTCAGGCCCACCTACCTCACAGGGTGTCTGCTGTGGGGAGGGGGAGGGAAAAGAGTTTGAAAGCCGCCCTGAGAGTCTGAGTGAAGAGCAGGGTATAAATCCAATCTCCTCCTCCTCCTCCTCCTCCTCCTTTTCTTCTTTTTCCTCTTCCATTTGGTGTAGTGGATAAGTGCGTGGACTCTAATCTGGGAGAACCGGGGTTGATTCCCCAATCCTCCATTTGCAGCTGCTGGATGACCTTGGGCAAGCCATAGTTCTGACAAGAGCTGTCCTTGAAAGGGCAGTTCTCAAGAGAGCTCTCTCAGCCCCACCTACCTCACAGGGTGTCTATGGTGGGGAGGGGAAGGGAAAGAGACTGTAGGACACCCTGAGACTCCAAGTGAAGGGCGGGGTATAAATCCAGTCTCCTCCTCCTCTTCCTCCTCCTCCTCTTCTTCTTCTTCCTTCAAGTAGTGAAGGGTGGGATATAAAGCCTACTATTATTATTAGTAGTAGTAGCAGTAGTATTTAATAATAATTAATATTGTTTAATAGTTATTATCAATTAATATTAATAATAATTATTGTTAATTAACAATGATAACCATAATAATAATAACAATACTAACAATAATAATAATAACAATCATAATAACAACAATAACGACAATAACGACAATAACAATGATAATGATGATGATGATGATGATGATGATGATGATGATGATGATGATAAATAGGAGGCCATTTGTGTATCCAAAAAACCAGCCCACATTAAAAGCATTCTGTCCACATTCTCTTTTTTTTTTTAACCTTTGAAGTGTTTATTAAGATCAAGTATAACATATCAAAACATACAATAACTGCAAAATATTATGTAGAAGTCTTGCAAATCCAAAATTGCAATCCCATCAATCAGTCACCAACAAAACAGTAACATACACCTACAAATAAACATAATAAGATGATATCAATTCCGTTCACCTATACCAAAGTGCTGTTTAAACCATATATTCCAATGAATTGAGTCAAGTTTATTGCTCTGATATACAAGAAGAGTCTCGGCAGTAAGATGAAGGTCAAGGTGAAATCAGAAGTGGAGCCATGTGTAATAGCTCGTCCTAGATGGAAGCACATTATGCTCTGCCATAAAGTCAAGTACTGGATACCAGGTAAGTACAAATTTATCATAAGTTCTGCTGGAACTGTTTTGTAATCGATCCACAATGTTAGAGATTTTATTCATCACAAACTGATCCCAAATCTTGTCATACCAGGATGTCAGAGTAGGAGGTGTTGGAGATTTCCAGTTTGCCGCAATTGTGAGTCTGGCTGCTGCAAGGAGAATGGAGGTAAGGGTCTAAGAACGGATCAATGAATTAAACGAGAAATCTGGAGCAAGTGGGAGTTCATTGCTTTGTAGAAACATAACAATCGAAATGACATGACGGTAATTAAGCCCCCCTTCTGTGTCCGCCCCTCTCACCAGACACACATGTTGTTGTCGGGAGTTTTTAATGCCACCGGCGTCTCCATGCAGGAGCCAAAATGATGAAGAGGAGACAGATGGGAAGAGCCAAGAACATAATTAACCCAGACTTCAGGAAAGCTTACAGCAGGGCATTCTAGATTAATCCACGAAGTCAGTAAATACAGTGGGGAAGGGGGGGAGAAAGGAAGGTGACGGGCCCGACTAGCCAGGAAAGAGCAAACTGGTAAATTCTGCCAGTCGTCCAGATCCGAGGCCTCAAATGCACCATTGGTAGCATCCGGCGCTTAGTGGCGTTCGATGCATTGAAACCGAGGATGCTCGAACACTTGTTGATTCGGCTCACGAACGGTGCGCTCACCGGGCATCCGCGGGCAGCCGAATTTCTGTCGAAAAGTTCTGCAGCTTCCGAACAGCTTGTGGGCAGTTCAGTAGGTGGCTTTTCGGGTACAACACGACGCAGCTGGAGGCATTTCACGCACGCAGGTTCTCACACAGCCCCCGAGGGGGGTAGTAGATTCCCTCCCCGTAGACCTGTCTTAGCTGAGCACTGTTTGAACAAAGATTAAGCAAACCAGTCAGTCAGTCAATTGAAATCTTACCACTGAGCATTCATCAGAATCCATATCGGTGATTTCCCCCCTTCCCACAATACAGGCAGAGTTCTTTGCATTGCTTTAGCTATACATTTGTAAAAAGGATTTATTAAAAAAGATGCTTGGTAACCCCCTCCGAACCCATGAACCTGCTTTATTCAGAATCAAACCCTCGGTCCGTCAAGGTCAATACTGCCTTCTCGGACCGGCAGCAGCTCTTCGGAGTCTCAGGCTGAGGTCTTTCAGAGCCCCTACCACCCAGTCCTTTTGATGGGAGATGCCAGGGGTTGAATCTGGACCTTCTGCATGCAGAACACCCACTGAGCCACACCCCCTCCATTAATACACAGAGCTGAATCTGACCCATCAGCCCATCATATTGTCTACTCTGACTGGCAGCCGCTCTCCAGGGTCTCAGGGCTGAGGTCTTTGACATCACCTACAACCTAAGCCAGTTTGGTGTAGTGGTTAAGTGCGCGGACTCTAATCTGGGAGAACCGGGTTTGATTCCCCACTCCTCCACTTGCACCTGACTGGATGACCTTGGGCAAGCCATAGTTCTGATAAGAGCTGTTCTTGGAAAAAGAGCAGTTTCTGTCAAGAGCTCTCTCAGCCCTGCCTACCTCACAGGGTGTCTGTTGTGGGGAGGGGAAGGGAAAGGAGTTTGTAAGCTGCTCTGAGACACCTTTGGGTAGTGAAGGGCGAGGTATAAATCCAATCTCTTCCTCTTCTTCTACCTCACAGGGTGTCTGTTGTGGGGAGGGGAAGGGAAAGGAGTTTGTCAGCCGCTCTGAGACACCTTTGGGCAGTGAAGGGCGGGGTATAAATCCAATCTCTTCCTCTTCTTCTACCTCACAGGGTGTCTGTTGTGGGGAGGGGAAGGGAAAGGAGTTTGTAAGCCGCTCTGAGACACCTTTGTGAAGTGATGGGCAAGGTATAAATCCAATCTCTTCCTCTTCTTCTACCTCACAGGGTGTCTGTTGTGGGGAGGGGAAGGGAAAGGAGTTTGTCAGCCGCTCTGAGACACCTTTGGGCAGTGAAGTGCAAGGTATAAATCCAATCTCTTCCTCTTCTTCTACCTCACAGGGTGTCTGTTGTGGGGAGGGGAAGGGAAAGGAGTTGGTAAGCCGCTCTGAGACACCTTTGGGTAGTGAAGGGCGAGGTATAAATCCAATCTCTTCCTCTTCTTCTACCTCACAGGGTGTCTGTTGTGGGGAGGGGAAGGGGAAGGAGTTTGTAAGCTGCTCTGAGACACCTTTGGGTAGTGAAGGGCGGGGTATAAATCCAATCTCTTCCTCTTCTTCTACCTCACAGGGTGTCTGTTGTGGGGAGGGGAAGGGGAAGGAGTTTGTAAGCTGCTCTGAGACACCTTTGGGTAGTGAAGGGCGGGGTATAAATCCAATCTCTTCTTCTTCTTCTACCTCACAGGGTGTCTGTTGTGGGGAGGGGAAGGGAAAGGAGATTGTAAGCCGCTCTGAGACACCTTTGGGTAGTGAAGTGCGGGGTATAAATCCAATCTCTTCTTCTTCTAATCCTTTCACCTGGAGCTGCCAAGGATCGGACCTGGGACCTTCTGTGTGCCAAGCAGATGCTCTGCAACTGGGCCACAGCCCCTACCCACAACCCTTCATCTCCACCAGCATCCAACTGGAAATGTGTGGGGATTGAACCTCGGGCCCTGTGCCTGCCAAGCAGATACTCTGCCACTGAGCGATGGCCTCCTTTCCTCCTGTCCTGAGTAGACATCAACAACAAGAAGCTCTTTTCATGGGCCACCATCAGTGGGCATCTCTTGGCTCGAATGTTCCGAAGCTGGCCATAGCTATTCTGTGCTCTGTTCCAAATTCTTCAGCACTGTTGAAGACTGAGAGTTGAGATGATACCCATCTTCAAGTACTTAAAGGGCTGTCCTAGAGAGGGTGGTGCAGAGTTGTTTTCCGTTGCCCCAAAAGGTCGGACCAGAACCAACGGGTTGAAATTAAATCAGAAGACTTTTTGGCTAAACATGAGGAAGAACTTCCTGACCGTTAGAGCAGTTGCTCAGTGGAACAGGCTTCCTGAGGAGAGGTGGTGGGCTCTCCTCCTTTGGAGGTTTTCAAGCAGAGGTTAGGTGGCCACCTGACAGCAGTGCTGATCCTTGTCAGAAAATATGCATTTGATGTTTCTCACTGAATCCATTGTTGTATGTTCCCTACCCCGCTATGCGCTTGCGTAGGTATGCAGGCAGAAACGTGGGAGCTTCTTCCCTGCCGCTTTTCCTTATCACGGTGGCCTTGAATGTAGGCTTTGGACTATTCTTGTTTCGCTGAGAATTTTTCCAGTCCTGGGAAGGCAAGGGGAGGGGGGAGTAGTCTCCCGCTCATCAAGTATTTCTCCCGCCGGGAGTTCCCGCGCGAGTGCTCAAGTTTTATTTGCTAGGCGCTTCATTGCATCACACTATAAGTCAGCTTGCTTTGCTTTGTCCCCCATTCCTGACAATGACCTCCTACTGTGGGTTTATAGCAAGATAATCCAATAAACCTTTCTTTGTGCAAGAATGACTGGATCTACTTGATTTTAACCTGACAGAAATTGTCAGGAATCTCATCATTCCCACTACCGTCAGTTTCCGCCGTCTACCACGATGAGCGGAGCGGGTACGGGAGCTACGGGCGCAGCCCCAGCGACTACTCCTTCGGGCGCAGCTGCGGCGGCTACCACTCCAGGAGCCACGGGCGCAGCAGCAGCGGCGACGTCCACTCCAGGGGCCACAGGTGCAGCGGCGGCAGCCGCTACGTCAGGAGCCACGGTTCCAGTTACCACTGTGGCGGCTGCTGTAGTCACCCTCCCGACCACCACTGTTGTTCCAGTGACTACTACTACGGTTTTGGTCGCACCGACATCACAATCGGGAGCCGGATTAGTGACCCCACCATTAGTCAGCACATTGGGGGTTCAGTACACTCTCCCTGTCTACAGCCCGGCTGGGCAACTACCGAGTCAGGGAGGAGCGATTCCCCGAACCTATGTGCCAGGAGTCCCAACACCATGGGACAAAGGGGTGACCTATCGTAGGTCACGCGATTGGACTAAGAACCTGTTGGATACGACTCAGTCGACCTGGACCATGCCGGGAAGCCAAAGCCGCGACAGTTTGTTGGACCCCCGAGGTAGTTTTGGACTTCCCCAAGGGAGGATACCTCGAGGCTCTCCTAGAACTGGGTCTGGGCCAGATACCGACGCTCGCGTGGACTCTATCCAAGAGGATACCCGACGGCTGGTAAGGGACATGAGCAAGCTAATGCAATCCCTACCCCAGATGATGGACCAAGCCATTCGGGCTCATCCGCTGACACAGCCTAGACCGGCACCAGCCCCGGCACCACCGCTGATACCGGGTCGTCCACCTCCGGCTCCTCCGGGCCCGAGACCGGGCCAACCAGCACCTCCGGGTCCAGGGCCGGGCCAGCCAGCACCAGCACCTCCTCCACCGGTCGTTCCAGCACCAGGACCAGGGCCAGGCCAACCAGGGCCGCTCCAGCCGCCAGTTGTGCCTCCGCCTCAACTCCCTGCCCCAGCACCACTCATGCAGCCGATCCCGGTTATGGCGCCGGCCCCCCAGTGATCCGTCCTAAGGACATGCTTGAAATCACATTTGATGGAGATCCAGAGACTGTGTCCTTTTTTATATTGCAAGTCGGAAAATTTGTGCAAAGATGGGGCTATGTTTTCCCAGATGAAGAACAACAGGTGGAGTTTATCGCATCCAGATTTCGAGGGAGTGCTACCAGCTGGTATGTAGCGCTTCATGATCTGGAGGCTGCGGAGTTGGGGAATGTAGATGACTTCATGTGGGCTCTGAGAAACCGTTTCGAAGACCCGGGGGCGGCCGAAAAAGCCGAAGCCTTCCTTCGTACCTTCAGACAAGGCAAACTCTCAGTGCGAGAGTACTCAAGGGAGTTTCAAAGGCATGCTGTGAAAATTCGGGACTGGACGGATGCGGTCTTGGCCCAACAATATCGAATGGGTCTAGCTGTGGATATCCGCAATAACATCCTCAGCTCTCAGCAACCCCGCACCCTCCAAGGTTGGATGGAAGAAGCCGAGAAGGCCGAGAGCCGCCTACGCATGATGAAACTGGATTTGTCGTTCGGTAACAACCGCCCTAGTTCAGCGGCGGGCCAAGCCAGACCTAAACCGGTATCCACCCCAAGTGGAATGAGAGATCAACGTATGCGGCAGGGGCTCTGCCTGCGGTGTGGGGAGAAAGGGCACTTTGCCGCAGCCTGCCCGAAAGGAGACCCCAACCGGGGTCTACCACAAGACGAGCCCAGAAGGTGGAGTACCAACCCAAAGAAAGGCACCGCAAAACCACGCAATACACGGGCTCTTTTCGCGGGTCCTGACCAAATGGATACCTTGTTGCTGGAGGAAGAGAATGAAATGCCGGGAAATGAAATGGTCCTGTTTGTGAATGGCGCTACACAACAGGACCCAACACCTGAGGCGCCTAAACTGGTGAGCAATTACCCCTCTCTCTTCTTTGTGACTGTCCTAGTAATGAACCCAGCAATGATGACCCACATTCGGGTCCGAGCCCTCATTGACTCTGGGTGTGGGAGGGACCTTATAAACCCGTCTATTGTTGTAGGGCTGGAGGCAGCCGTGGTCCATTTGAAAGACCCAATAACTTTTACACAAATGGATGGGTCTCCAATGAAAGAACCATGCCGATTTGAGACTGTTCCTTTAAGAATAGGCATTGGTGACCACTGGGAGCTACGTTCGTTCGTGATAGCTCCTCAAGCCCAATTTCCCTTAGTGTTGGGTAGCCCTTGGTTACATGGACATAACCCTTACATTCTATGGGAGGAAGGGAATGTTCAATTTATCTCACCGAAATGTAATGAACACAAATGGGACCCAGGGTGGGGAAACCCTCCCTGCAATGAACCTCCACGTGCTTGTTTGGCAATGGAGGACCTTAACCGCATTCCTGAGGATTACCACTATTTGACTAGGGTTTTTGAGGAGGAGGAGGCTGATGAACTACCCCCCACCGTAATTCTGACTGCGCTACTGAAATTCTTCCGGGACAGAAATTGCCAAAAGGGAAAATTTATGCCATGAGTCCCAGTGAGAAGGAAGAACTGCGCCGCTTTATTGATAAAAACCTGGCTCGTGGATTTATTAGGCCAGCTTCATCCCCTTTCGCCGCACCTGTGTTGTTTTGTAAAAAAAAAGATGGGGGGCTCAGACTATGCACGGATTACCGGGGACTTAACGCAGTGTCTGCAACCAATGCCTACCCGATGCCTCTTATCAAAGACTTATTGGCAGAGGTGGCAAAAGGGAAAGTGTTTTCTAAACTGGATTTGAGAGATGCCTATTTTCGAGTTCGCATCAGAGAGGGGGATGAATACAAAACTGCATTTAATACCCCGCTGGGACAATTTGAATATCGGGTTATGCCGTTCGGTTTGCAGGGGGCACCCGGGGTCTTCATGAACTTAATCAATGAGGTCCTACACCCCTACTTGTTCAAGGGGGTGGTCGTTTACTTGGATGATATCTTGGTCTATACCCCAGACCTACAATCTCACACCATTCTCATGCGAAAAGTGTTGGAAAGGCTATTGGATCACAAACTGTTTGTTAAACTTTCGAAATGTGAATTTCACCGGGAGTGTATTGATTTTCTGGGGTACCGCATATCCTCTGAGGGGTTGGAAATGGACCCAAAGAAGGTCCAGGATGTGGTAATGTGGGAGCCCCCAAAACCAGACGACAGCTTCAGAGTTTTCTCGGTTTCGCCAACTTTTACCGGCAATTCCTGCCCCACTTTGCCCAAGTTGCCCTTCCCCTCACTGAACTTCTAAAGACTAAGGGGAAGGGATCCAAGGCTTCAGTGCCAGGGGCCCCTTTGAACTGGACCCCGCAGTGTCAGAACGCGTTTGAACAATTAAAACGTCTGTTCACGTCTGAGCCAATTTTAGCACACCCCGATGAGACAAAAAAATTTGTGGTCCAAGTAGACGCATCGGATACTGCTATGGGTGGGGTGATTTTGCAAGAGAACGCTCAGGGACAACTACAACCTCTAGCTTATGTATCAAGAAAATTCAATGATACCGAAAGATTCTGGCCCATTTGGGACAAGGAAGCTGCGTCTATACGTTTAGCATTGATCACTTGGAGACACTGGTTAGAGGGGTCCCAAGTACCTTTTGAAATATGGACTGATCACAAAAACCTTGAGGTACTGCGAAAACCCCGTAATCTAAATGCTAAACAATTTAGGTGGGCTGAGTTTTTCTCCAAATTCCAATTCACTCTCCACCATTTCCCAGGGAAGGCTAATCATTTGGCGGATGCTCTTTCCCGTCTTCCCCAACATTTCTGTAAGAGGGTGGAAGTACAAGAGTCTATGTTCACCCCAGAACAACTGGTCGGTGCGGTTGTCACCCGCAAAGCCAAACTAACATCAAAGAACCCCATCCAGACATTCCCCTGGGAAAAACAATTTCTCACCGACATCACCCCACAAGAAATAAGTGAGTTACAAGTCAGGGATGATGTGAGATGTGATCCAAATGGTTGCTGGTTTAAGGGAAATAAAATGTTTGTTCCAGAAGCTACTCGATCCCAAATGTTGCAAACAGTTCATGACTCAAAGTCTGCGGGGCATTTTGGATATGTGAAATCATTGAGACTTCTGCAACGTGGGTTTTGGTGGCCCCGAATGAAACAGGATTTATCGCTCTACATACAATCATGCACAACGTGCAACCGTTGTAAAGCCAGGCCGGGGAAACCACCAGGTCTCTTACAGCCTCTACCCACTCCAAGCCGACCCTGGGAAGTAATTTCGATGGACTTTATTACTGATCTTCCCCCTCTAGACATATGACGGTCATTTGGGTGGTAGTGGACTTGTTCTCAAAACAAGCTCACTTTATACCGTTCCCAGGTTTGCCAACCGCCAAGGCTTTGGCCAAAGCATTTCTTCAACACATTGCCAGGCTACATACATTGCCACTCAAAATAATATCCGATAGGGGAAGTCAGTTTGTTTCTAAGTTGTGGTCAGAGCTAATGACCCTAATGGGTATTGAACGGGCTCTTAGTACTGCCTACCACCCCGAAACTGATGGGCAAACGGAGAGAGTAAACCAAACATTAGAACAGTATCTGAGATGTTTTTCTAATTATCAACAAGACAATTGGGTTGATTTACTGCCATTAGCGGAGTTTGCATACAACAATTCATGGCACGCTTCAACAAAGATGTCTCCATTCAAAGCTGCCATGGGTTATGACAGCCCCCCTCTCCCTTTCTTGAAACCTGGTGAAAACGTGGGGAAAGCTTCAGCATGGTGTAAAACTTTCCGCGATTCTTGGCCCCTAATTGTTGAGACTTTGAATGAAGCCAAGTCACAGTATAAAAAACAAGCAGATAAAAAAAGAGCCGGGGGATGGAATCTGAAACCAGGGGACTCTGTCTATCTGTCAACAAAGAATCTAAAGCTGGCGCAGCAGTCCAAAAAACTGGCTTGGAAATATATTGGTCCTTTCAAGGTGCTAAGATGTATAAATCCAGTGACTGTACAGCTAGATCTGCCAAAATCTCTTAAAGCAATACATCCAATTTTTCATTACAGCCTCCTCAAACCGGCGTTACCCCCGACTAAATGGCAACCTGCGATGTCGGAGCCTCCCCCGCCTCTGATGGTTGACGATGAGGAACACTATGAAATTGCGGAAATTCTAGACTCTAAGATTTTGCGTGGACAACTCCTGTACCTGGTCCAATGGGTACACTTTGGGCCCCAACATAGGGAATGGGTGAAAGTTTCAGATATCAAAGCACCTGACCATTTAAGACGCTTTCACCTTCGGTACCCTAACAAACCTGGGGGGCCCACGTTCTCTCCTTCCTGAGTGGTGGGTGGGTGGTATTTTGGGAAGGGCAGAATGTCAGAAAATATGCATTTGATGTTTCTCACTGAATCCATTGTTGTATGTTCCCTACCCCGCTATGCGCTTGCGTAGGTATGCAGGCAGAAACGTGGGAGCTTCTTCCCTGCCGCTTTTCCTTATCACGGTGGCCTTGAATGTAGGCTTTGGACTATTCTTGTTTCGCTGAGAATTTTTCCAGTCCTGGGAAGGCAAGGGGAGGGGGGAGTAGTCTCCCGCTCATCAAGTATTTCTCCCGCCGGGAGTTCCCGCGCGAGTGCTCAAGTTTTATTTGCTAGGCGCTTCATTGCATCACACTATAAGTCAGCTTGCTTTGCTTTGTCCCCCATTCCTGACAATGACCTCCTACTGTGGGTTTATAGCAAGATAATCCAATAAACCTTTCTTTGTGCAAGAATGACTGGATCTACTTGATTTTAACCTGACAATCCTATGAACTTGGGCAGATCATGAGAGGGAGGGCAGGAAGGGTCGCCTCAGCGCTTAGTTCTCGTGGCCCCTTTCTTACACACCCAGGGAACTGCTGGTTGCCACTTTGTGGTCAGGAAGCCATTTTTCTCCAGGCCGGTTCGGCCAGGGATCCTTGAGGATTTTTGTCATCTTCTAGGCATGAGACAGCGGTCACTGGGGGTGTGGAGGGGGAGATATTTGTGGATTTCCTGCATTGTGCAGGGGGTTGGACTAGATGACCCTGGAGAGTCAGTTTGGTGTCGTGGTTAAGTGCGCGGACTCTAATCTGGGAGAACCGGGTTTGATTCCCCGCTCTTCCACATGCACCTGGCTGGATGACCTTGGGCAAGCCACAGTTCTGATAAGAGCTGTTCTAGAAAAAAGGGCAGTTTCTGTCAGAGCTCTCTCAGCCCCACCTACCTCACAGGGTGTCTGTTGTGGGGAGGGGAAGGGAAAGGAGCTTGTGAGCCGCTCTGAGACGCCTTTGGGTAGTGAAGGGCGGGCTATAAATCCAATCTCCTCCTCCTCCTCTTCTTCTTCTTCTTCTTCTTCTTCTTCTTCTTCTTCTTCTTCTTCTTCTTCTTCTTCTTCTTCTTCTTCTTCCAACTCTATGATTCTATGACTCTGTGTTTGTTTATTGCATCTGGTGATTGTGGGTTGTGCCTGTTCCCCCCCCCAAGTGGGGGTTTCTCTCTGATCTCAGGAAAATTGATTCTTTGGGTCGCGAGACCCGTGTGGAGTTATAGATGTGTACAGACAGCAGAGAGCAGTGAAGAGGAGGAAAGGAGAAAAATTGGGGGTTTCCTCCCCCCATTTCCATCTGTGCAGTCCTGATGATGGAAGGAGCCGGAAGGACGATTTTGTCTCCACAGCCGCCCTAACTGAAGTCAGCTGATTCACATGGCTGTTACTTCAGGGTGGGTTCCCTGACCCCAGAAAGCAATCTCCTTGGGAGCAGGAGGAGCACATAATCCTCATCATCATCATCAGGGCTATTTCTGGGCAGGAACGCACAGGAACGGAGTTCCGGCTGGCTCCCGAGTTGGCCACGCCCAGCCGGAACTCATTAGTATAACAGGCCACACCCAACAGCAGAAACTCATTCGGATTGGCTACATTAGGGGTGTGTGGCCTAACATGCAAAGGAGTTCCTGCTACCAAAAAAGGTAAACAGAATAAGAAGCAAAAGGTGGGTATGGCTGGATGGCCACACTTCTGGTAACATGGGGTGTGTGGCCTAATATACTAATGAGCTGTGATGTCAGGGGTGTGGCCTAATATGCTAATGAGTTCCTGCTGTTGGGTGTAGCCTATTATGCTAATGAGTTCCTGCTGGGCTTTTTCTACAAAAAAAGCCCTGATAATAATAACAGATTGGATTTATACCCCGTCCTTCACTCAGAGTCTCAGAGCGGCTTACAATCTCCTTCCCTTCCCCTCCCCACAACAGACATCCTGTGAGGTAAGCGGGGCTGAGAGAGCTCTTTCGAGAACTGCTCTTGAGAGAACAGCTCTGAGAGAACTGTGGCTGGTCCAAAGGTCACCCAGCCGGCTGTATGTGGAGGAGTGGGGAATCAAACCTGGTTCTCCAGATTAGGGCGGTTCCGCATTGGCTTTTCCTAACGTTGTTTCACGGAACCCACGTTGGCACAGAAATTCCCCACTGCATTGCATGCCGCTTTCACATTCTTTGATCCTCGGGTTTTATGGCACCTTCTGCATAGATTTGTCGCCCGTTCAGGGATGACCTCGCAGTCAGTACAGCATCGCCCTGGGGTCTTGAATGTGGCTTTGAGCTGCTGCACCTTCTCTTCAGTGTTGAGAAAATGTGGAGCCAAGGCCAGATGCCGAATTGCCCTCAGAGTCTGCCGCTCTTTCCCACCACACCAAACTGGCTCTCAAGGCACTGTCAGGGAGAGAGGGAGGCGGAGAAGAATTCTGCCTTCAGCCCCTTCTGCTGGATCTAGGGCTGCCAACTCCAGGTTGGGAAATCCCTGGAAATTTTTTGGGGGGTGGAGCCCAGGGAGGGCAGGGTTTGGGGAGGGGAGGGGAGAGACCTCGGGGAGGTATTATGTTATAGCAGGGCGGTTTTTTTGTAGAAAAAGTCCAGCAGGAACTCATTAGCATATTAGGCCACACCCTTGACAGCACAGCTCATTAGCATATTAGGCCACACCCCCATGTTACCAGAAGTGTCGTCATCCAGCCACACCCACCTTTTGCTTCTCATTCTGTTTACCTTGTTTGTTGCCAAAACCCAGGGCTTTTTTGGTAGCAGGAACTGCTTTGCATGTTAGGCCACACACCCCCTAATGTAGCCAATCCTAATGAGTTTCTGCTGCTGGGTGTGGCCTATTATGCTAATGAGTTCCTGCTGGGCGTGGCCAACTCGGGAGCCAGCCGGAACTCGGTTCCTGTGCGTTCCTGCCCCCCCAAAATAGCTCTGTGTCATAGAATCCACTCTCCAAAGCAGCCATTTGCTCCAGAGCAACTGATCTCTGTCATCTGGAGATCGCTGGCAACTCCAGGAGTTCTCAAGGGCCCCCGCCTGAAGGTTGGCAACCCTAGCATGTTTTGCCAGATCCAACCCTGAAAACACTCAAGAAGTATCTCACAAAAAGGAGAAGGGACCCAACACGAGATAAAAAATAATTAGTCGCGAGAAAGGTAATAAGAATGAATCGATCCCGTTGATAACCGTCGGCCTGTCAGAGAATATCGCCGTACATTTCCATCTTCTCAAGGACTATTTAAATGAATGTGTGGGTTTTAAAAAACAAAAACCAGAAGGCATCCCTAATAGAATTCAGTCGATCCGTGATACGCCATCATAGATCATGTATGTTGTTTGCTCGGAGATTAATAGGTGAGCCCCGCGTTGATTGCGAAATTAAACATAAACAATGCCGAACCACGTCCATCATTATGTTTTCGGTGCGGGGTGACAGGCTCACTACATCCCTGACATGACCTTGGATTCCGATTCTTTGATCTTCTCTGCTTCGAACTGGGGGGGACAACAGGAAACATTATGCAAATACCTTCCCCCCACACTGCAGTCAATCAAAACAGTTACCAAAGCAAACACTTCCCAGGTCAAACCAAGATCTTCGCCTTGACGAGTCAAGGAGGAACGGTGGAAGCCCGCAGAGAGGGGAGCAAAGGCAGGCCTCCGGCAAGGTCTTCCTGAGCAGAGATACAACCTTCCAAGCAGTGTTCCCCCTAAGCTGAGTTTGCGTGAGCTAGCTCACCGTTTTTTAGCCTCCGGCGCACACGTTTTTGTCTCCGCTCAGGAAGGAGGGCTCCGGTGCAAACTAATCTATGCAGCCGCCAAATCGCCTGCTCACAACTTCAATGCCAGGTAGCTCACAGAGTAGAATTTTCACTTGCAAGACACCACAGCTTAGAGGGAGCATGGCTTCCAGGCCCATTGCATTCAATGGGTTTCGATGGGTATAACTCTGGCTTAGGACGGGAAAGCAATTCCGGTCAGTCCAGAAAACATACCCCCAATAAGACTTTATGGTAGTTAGCTAATTACGGCAGTGAGACATTAGATTAAATTTTAATCTGCATTTCATGTTTTATTGATGTATTTTAAATTTTTGGAATATTGTAAAGGCCTACTTCTTTTTTTTTGCATGACTCATCTAAGGACCGCAACAATAAACTGAACTGAACCTCAATAAGATGTTCTAGAACAAGGACATGGGTAGAGCTGAACAGCAATAGGAACAAAACAGGCCGTAGCTGGTTCCAGGTTTCTTAGGGGCTCAGGGCAGACAGGGCCTAGGGGTCCTTCTCTGCCCACCATCACAACTGGGATGCCCAACACATCCCCTGAAATTACAGTTCCTCTCCAGACTAGAGAGATCAGTTCCTGGAGGAAATGGATGCTTTGGAGGGTGGACTCTGGCATTTGGGCCTCACTAAGGTCCCTGTAGGGATTCCAGTGCTTGTAAAGGCCTATGTGCTTGTAAAGAGAGCCGGTTTGGTGTTGTTGTTAGAGTACGGACTTTTTTTTTTTTTGGTAAATACAATTTATTATTGGATATATCACATGTTCGTACAAATTAAACCTACCTACATATCCATTTTTCTTATTTCCCTTCTCCCCCCCAAACAAGGCTTCCCGCACTGCTCCAACCCCATTAATGTCTCTCTTATTCTGTTACAATTACTTCTAAACTTATTTTCTCTTACAAACGGTAACATTTCAAAGATCTAATTCTCTTTCATTTTCTTCTTAGTAACTATCATAACAAATCAAACCACGTTTAATGTCCCAATTTTTCAACAAGTATTTTTGAAAGTCTTTCCAGTCTTCAAAGAAAGTTTCATCTTCTTCGTTGTTTAACTTTCTTGTTAATTTGTCCATTTCTGCCAAAAACAACGTCTTTTTAATCCATTCCCATGTTTCAGGTACTTTATCTTGTTTCCAATATTGAGCAAAAATCAGTCTAGCTGCTGTAATCAAGTACCATAATAGTGTTCTCTTGGCTACATTTACTTCTTCCATTTTAAGACCTAACAATAACATCTGTGGGTCTTTCTTAAAAGTACATTTCAAAATTTTTTGTATCTCATTGTGAATCTCAGTCCAATACTTTACTGCTTTATCACATGTCCACCACATATGGTAAAAGACCCTTCATGTTTCTTGCATTTCCAACATTTGTTAGACATACTTTCATTTATAATAGCAATTTTTTTAGGCGTCATATACCATCTGTACATCATTTTATAACAGTTCTCTTTAACATTTACACAAGTTGAAATTTTCATTGACTTTTTCCACAAATATTCCCAGGATGTCATTAATATCTCATTATTAACATTTACAGCCCATTTTATCATTTGTTCTTTTACAGTTTCATCCTCAGTATACCATTTCAATAAAACCTTGTACATTTTAGAAATCATTTTTTACCTTCTCAAGCCATACAGTTTCAATTTCAATGTTCTTTCTCTGAAACCATGTTCTCTCTTATCGGTCTTAAATAAATCATAAATCTGTCTGTATTTCAACCAATCATAGGAGTACAGACTTTAATCTGGGAGACCGGGTTTGATTCCCACTCCTCCACATGCAGCTGCTGCATGTCAGCCTTGGGTCAGTCACAAGTTCTTTCAGGGTTGTTCTATGAGGAGCAATCCTCGAAGAGCTCTCTCAGCCCCGTCCACAGGGTGTCTGTTGTGGGGAGGGGAAGAGAAGGGAGATTGTAAGCCGCTCTGAGATTCCTTCAGGTAGTGAAGGGTGGGGTATAAATCCAATCTCCTCCTCCTCCTCCTCCTCCTCTCTCACCTGGAAACAAGGAGCTTATTGGATACAGAGTTCAAGCGGGAGATCAGGGGCATAAGTGATCAGTGAGACAGATGTTTGGCCGATTTTTAAAAGGTTTGCTTTACAGGAAGTGTAGACTCAGGCACGCACACACAAGCTCACACAGTCCATGGTTTGTGGGAGTTAAGGACGGAAGGAAAGCTTCCTGGTTTTCAAAACTGTCCAGTTCCACCCCAACCCCGCTTGAACTCTGGCAGCAGTGGTGAATGTCAGCGTATCTAAATGGAGTCCAGGCATCTCAATGGGGTCGCTGTGGCACCGATTTGCGGTCCCGCTTCAGCACCATGGCACTCCCAATAGAACGTTAAAAAAAAAGAAAACTTCTCAGGAAATGGCGGGAAACGAAAGCGGTGCAGTTTGAAACGGCACGCTGCTTCAGAGACGGCTCCTTCGTCCTTACCGGAAGGGAAATGCTGCGTGAAACAGCCATCCCTGTAACAGTTTACTCCACGATGGGCCAATAACGGAAGCCATTTGGTTTAGAAAGGTAATGTGAAATTGACCCATAACCGTGAAGCAGGGTTGTGAAACGCCAGGTGGTTCCAGGACGTCTTCCAGAATTACAACTCCAGGCAGCAGAGATCAGCTCCCCTGGACAAAATGGCTGCTTTGTTAGGGGGCGCCTTGGTGTTTAGTCATGCCGGCCACATGACCACGGAAACGTCTTCGGACAGCGCTGGCTCTTCGGCTTTGAAACAGAGATGAGCACCGCAACCCTAGAGTCGGATTCGACTGGCTTTCGAGCAAGGGAACCTTTACCTTTACCTTTATGGCACCATAGCCCACCAAGGCCCCTCCCCTCCCCAAACCCCGCCCTCCACTGCCAAAATCTCCAGTTATTTCCCAACCCAGAACTGGCATCTTCTGTGAAGACTGATTTGAAAATGTGCAGGCCAACACTTCAGGAAGAAGAAGAAGAAAAAGAGATTGGATTTATACCCCGCCCTTCACCCGGAGTCTCAGAGTGGCTTACAAACTCCTCTCCCTTCCCCTCCCCACAACAACCCTGTGAGGTAGGTGGGGCTGAGAGAGCTCTTTCGAGGACTGCCCTTTCTGGTATATAACACCTGAAAAATTAGCTAAATTTGATAACAAAAGCTCAGATAAATGCTGGAAATGTCAGGAGAAAACAGGGTCATTTTACCACATGTGGTGGTCATGTGAAAGAGCAAAAAAATATTGGGCAGGGGTACATGCGTTAATCCAACAGATTTTGAAATGTAATGTACCTTTTACTCCTGAAATATATCTACTGAACATTCTCCCTCATAGTTTTAAAAGTGATGACTCTTACCTTTTGATATATATAACTACTTCAGCCAGAATACTATACGCTAAACACTGGAGGTGCCAAGAGATGCCGTGTAGGGAAGATCTTATTAATAAAATTTTGGAAGCCGCAGAAATGGACAAACTCACATTAATTTTGAAAGGTCACTTGGACGAGTTATTTGATAACACTTGGCAGAGATTTTACGAATGGAATGATCAACACACTCTGACTTAAACAGGACAGGATACATAAACAAAAGGAAGAGAAGAAGAGGACATGAAGAAATGAAATTTTATTATTGTTGTTGTAAAACAAACTTTATTTAGTATGAAGTAGAAACTAAGGCTGAGGACAGACTGGCAGTTTGCTCCGGTAGCCAGTCACGGCAAAAAAGCCCCGGAATAAACTGTTCCGGGTTTTCCCGTTCACACAGCCCGGGCTGCTGCCGGAAGATACGGGGCAGAGCTGGGCGGGAGCGTTCAAACTGCTGCCCCAGAGGCACGCTGTATTCGGCGTTTCCCCATTAATTCAGCTGTGGGTGTAAAGGTGTATGTGCGCATGAGCGCTTATGCGTTCACGTGCTCATGCGCATAAGCACATTTTGCCGATTGGGGGAGGATCCCACAGAGCCGGCACCACATTGGGCAGTAGAGTGGAGCATGGCCAACCATACTACTGCTGCCCAACGCAGGTTGCTCCTGGCTTTTCGGCTGCGCGTTCAGACGTCCCAGAAGCGGAGAAACACATGACACACGCGGGCTTCCGGATTTGCTACTAGATTTATGAGGTATCTGTTTAATCCGGTGGTGAAGCACAACAGCACGGGTTGGCTATAGGAGGGGACCGCCAGGCAGATGTGCCTGTGTGAACGCCCAATTTACTCCGGGATTGAATTGGCTCTGGCCCGGGTCCAAATTGCCAGTCTGAACTCAGCCTAAATGTAACAGAAAAGAAGCATTCATCGATATGTAAATACAAGATACTCCATTTTTATGTCTAGATTATGTGTTGTTTGTATGTTTTTGTTATTGTAGTTGGAAAAAATAAAATTCTTTAAAAAAAAGAACTGCTTTTTCAAGGACAGCTCTTGTCAGAACTACGGCTTGCCCAAGATCATCCAGCCAGATGCAAGTGGAGGAGTGGGGAATCAAACCCGGTTCTTCCAGATTAGAGTCTAAGATTTCCAGCTATCCCAGATGGGGGGGGGTGTTGGTTCCCATATCATGCAGAGTTGCTTGCCCTTCCCCATGACCAGCCAAACTAGGACAGCTGATGCCAAATGGTGTCTGCTGCAGAATGAACAATGCAAAACAAAGGCTTGCTGAGTTGCAGGATTCATCTTTTCTCCGACTGTGACACTTTCCCAGTGCGTACCCTTTGCCTACAACTCGAGTGTTTCAAAGCCGTCGAGGCTGACCACTTATTAAGTTGTTGCATTCATCTCCCCTGCCCCTTCCTTCATCAAGCAGGGCAGAAGTTTGTCCGAGTCAGAGCTAATGCCAATTTCCCGGCAAAATATTATCCAAACATTCCACGCAATGGTCCGTGAGACTCTATCTTCTGCTTCAATAAAATTAATAGAGGCAGATATTGACTCTTGTTCCTGATGTCATTTTCCCATCCGCTGCACTCCAAACACTGAAATGACACTAAAATCATTGCAAGCAAACGTTGGAGCACTGTTATTTTAAACAATCCCTAATTTAATTTTCGGTGTTTGGCATGCAGTGATTGGAAACGATTAATACTCCCCTCTCCTGTCGGCGGCGGATCGTTCGGCTATCAATGATTCGCCGACGCCCAAACAGATCCGTATTCAGACATTTGCATTAGCTTTGCAAATTATTTCTTTTAAAAAACCTGTTCTGAAATGATAGCCTGCCTTTCGGCAGATGGGAAAACTCAGGTTAACCCCCCCTCCAAAAAAACACACCTGCCTATAAGAACTCCCTCTCTTTTGCAAGTGATACAGCCGCAAAGTTTGATTTGCAGCTTAGACATGCTTGAGATTGTTCAATATTTATTTACTTATTTAAAATATTTACCTCCTGCACACTCAGTGCCCAGGCTCCAGTGGGGGAATTCGGATCCTGGTGGTTAGAAACGGTAAAACAGAAATCAATGAACTTTGGGTGGGGACCCACAACAGAACAGGAGCGTGCAAATAACACCCACAGAGAGTATGCTTAGAAGACCCACGGCCATAAATCGATCAAATAAAAACAGGAGGATGGAAAGGTCAACAGTAAAAACTGAACGTACACCAAACAATTGGAAAATCACCAACCAAATCAACAGAAAACTGGGGAGGGGGGTTATAGAAACATGTTCAGCTGGTGCTGAAAGTCATTAAACTGGAGGCCAAGCAAAGAATCTAAAAGAAGAGAGTTCTTATACTAAGATGCAATGTCCCTATCTCCGATAGTCATCCAGCTTGCCTCGAAAGATGAAGAAAGCAGCGACTTGGAATGACTTCAAATTTCTCCTCTCCCTGCACTGTTTTGACTCAAAATCCCCCGTTTTTTTGTTTTGCTTCTTCATGTGAATCAACTCTACAATTCTATAAACACTGCTGTTTTCCCAGCCCTATAAAAGACATGTGTTTCTCCAATGCTGCTTATGCATTCTCACAGAATTGCACATTGTATTATAAATACTATATAAAAATGTTCCCCGTGCCTACACACAAACCTGGCAAATTGGCGGTGGAAAAGCAGACGACTGAAACTGTTGCCGAAACACTTACATGGACTTGAAAAGATCTGGCACAGGAAACATTTGTGTACCTTTTGTAGGCCTGATGTGGAGGGTCCAGGTTAGCCCACTCTCATCTGAAAGCAGGGCCAGCTCTGGCCAGTATGTGGATGGGAGACCGCAAAGGAATTCCAGGGTCCAGGCTGGCTGTAACCAGGGCCAGGGCTTTTTCGGTGGTGGCTCCGTATTGGTGGAATGAGCTCCCGGAGGAGATCAGGGCCCTGTGGGACCTCTTACAATTCTGCAGGGCCTGCAAGATGGAGCTCTTCCACCGGGCTTTCAATTAGAAGCCACCACCATCACTAGTTACCATCACTAGTAACCATCACTAGTAACAACTGTAGAGCCTGGTTCCTGGTGAACTATTGACAGCCTGTGCACGCGGATTAAGATCAATGCTGGAAATGAGAAACTGCTAGATGCAGCAGAAATGGACAAATTAACGCTACAGCGACACGAAAGACCTGAAGGTGATTTTGAAGAAAGATGGAAACGATTCTATAATTGGTTGCAAAAATATCGGGGTAATATAAGCGGGGAAATTTAATAACAATTATTAATGTTACAGATTCGGAATAAGTGGTTGTACTGTAGAGAACATAGAGTATGGACTCCAGTATCTGTTTCTTTTTTATTCTGTATCTTATTCTTTTTCTGTTTTACTGTTTTTCTTTTCCTTTTTATTGCTTTCTGTTTTCTGTAAAACATTAATAATTCTTTTTAAAAAAAGATCAATGCTGGAAATGAACACCATATGGTATGCACTCACTCGGCAACGCCATTGTTATGATATTGGTATAAACAGGGGTCTTTTCGTAGAAAAACAGCAGCAGGAGCTCATTAGCATATGGTATGCTAATGAGCTATTAGGCTATTAGCATGTGCCACGCCCCCTGACATCACCGGAAGTGATGTCAGAAGGGGAAGCAAAAGGGGGAGGCATCTTCAAAAGCCTCCCCTTCCCTTCCCCAGCTGGTCTGGGTGGGGGAGCTAAGAGAGAAGGGGTTTAAAGTTTAAACTCCTTCTCATGAGAGTTGGGCCACAGAAGGAGGAAAGAGGGAAAGAAAGAGAGGGAAGAAGGAGGGAAACAGGGAAAGGAGGAAAAAAGAGAAGAGAAGAAGGTACGAAAGAAAGAAAGAGAGAAGAGAAGAAGGAGGGAAAGAGGAAAAAGAGAGAAGGAAAGGAGGGAATGAAAGAAATTCGGCGGCAATTCAGCCTCATTATATCCTATGGGCCATTGAAGTCAATGGTGAAAACATAGGGTATATTCCGGGGATTGGAGGGGAGGGGGTTTGAGGGAGAGGCTCCAAACTCACAGGGTAGCTGATAGAGCCTCTCCCCAAGATACCCACCAAGTTTCAAGAACATTGGACCAGGGGGTCCAATTCTATGGGCCCCCAAACAGGTTGCCCCTATTCCCTCCATTGTTTTCTATGGTGGGAAAAAAGTAACTAACGGGTCATCATAAGATAACTGCAAATTGACAGCACTTTTCACCCCATGCTCTGACCCTGGGTGGCCCAGACAAGCCCGATCTCATCAGATCTCAGAAGCTAAGCAGGGTCATCCCTGGTTAGTACTTGGATGGGAGACCACCGAGGAGGTCAAGGGTTGCTACACAGAGGCGGGTGATGGCAAACCAGCTCTGAATGTCTCCTGCCTTGAAAATTCTAGGGGGTCGCCGTAAGTCAGCCATGACTTGACCGCGCTTCCCACCACCAAGCAGAGGGAACCCGGATCGGAAAGTGCAAACCGAGGAATCCCGTGTGCTGAGATCATGCCGACGTTATTTGCTTTTATTACGGAACTTGATTTGCTTTGATCATATGTTTTTGGAAACGAAAGGCAAATGACGGGTGAATACTAAATTTTTTGTCTCTGCTCAGGAAGGATGTGGATCCAGAGCGCAAACTAATTCATGCCGTAGCCGAAAAAAATTAGTAAACTTTTCTACATATAACAATACAATACAATACAATACAATACAATACAATACAATACAATACAATACAATACAATACAATACAATACAATACAATACAATACAAACAAGACACATGACATAAAACACAAACGGGGGTGATACATTCTCGTACTTATTACCTTGTCTATGCCGGAAATACAATAAGTAATGGCTTGATCAAAAAGTGAGTATATCTCCTGTCCTTTCTCTTCCCTCTTATTGGGTTCCATAATAGTATGTAATCTTATGAAAGTCTTATCGTGTGTTTGCCTACAACCGAAGTAGAGAGCCAGTTTGGTATAGTGGTTAAGTGCGCAGACTCTAATCTGGGAGAACCGAGTTTGATTCCCCCACTTCTCCACTTGCACCTGGCTGGATGACCTTGGGCAAGCCGTAGTTCTGATAAGAGCTGTTCTTGAAAAAAGGGCAGTTTCTGTCAAGAGCTCTCTCAGCCCCACCTACCCCCCAGGGTGTCTGTTGTCGGGAAGGGAAGGGAAAGGAGTTTGTAAGCCGCTCTGAGACGCCTTTGGGTAGTGAAGGGCAGGGTATAAATCCAATCTCTTCTTCTCTTCTTCTACCCAGAGTTATTATACCAGTTATAGAACCGTGCCCAAGTGTTCTGAAATATGGAATCAGAATATAGAGGGAGCATGGGTTGCCATAAGTCAGCTATGACTCGACGCCCGACGTCCCCCAATTTCAAACCTACCACTCAGTTTCTGACAGGGCCTCTATGACCCGTTCCATTAAAAAAAAAAAGGCTAATGTTACAAGCTTTGGGATTGGGCCGTTGGGCGGCTAACCGCCCATTCGTGGCTTGCCATGTTTTGATCCGGCGGCACTGCGACGCTGAATGGCTTGATTGCCTATGGCAGGCTTAAGGCTCCACAGACCCGCCCCGAAGCAACATGAAGGGGTTTTTTATTAGTAAACATGGTGACATAAAGACAAATCTGGAAATCTTAGGACCAAATTATGTCTAATTACCGTTCGGCAGGAGGGCTGCCACTGAACTGCCAATTTGCATACGGGGGACGGAGACACGCGGCATTGTTTTAAACAAGTTCACCAAACATGTCATTATGTGCGGCCGCCTCCCACCTTCTTCGTCTTCGCTGAAGGTCTTAATTAGTGCTCGGCTCAGTTCTGAACAGGCCAACTTCGAGGAAGTGCTCCTTTGGCAGAGGCCCAAAAGTGTTTCTTCAGCAGAAGATGAATAAGAGCTCATCATCCATGGGGGAGACAGCTTGAAGATAAGTAGAGGCAGTTCGGGTAGATGGCTGCTGATCCCGATGGCCCATGCTAGTGTGATCTTGTCAGATCATCTACAACCATAGACGGTTCAAAAGGGGATTGGAGAAACATATGGCACAGAAGTCCATCAAAGGGTCTTAGCCACAAGGAATAGATGGAACACTGTTTGGGCAGGTGATGCTCTGTATTCTTGGTGCTTGGGGTCAACAGTGGGGTGGGGGGCTTTGAGACTACATGGACAAGGTTTTACACCAGGTTGGAAAATTATATTAACTTAAAGTCGTAGTCAAACAACACATTCGTGAGGATACAGAGAAAAGAGTCCATTATACCGGCAACAAAAGACTAAAAAAATTTGAGATCAAACATTTGACCAATATGGTTTAGTTATTAGGCACAAGAATTATGATTACTTGAAAGATTTCCCCCTGTGTATGTATGTATATTTGTGCGTTGAATGTGTGTTTGAAAATTTAATAAAATATTGTTAAAAAATAACAGTGTGGGGGGGCTTCTGGAGTTCTGGCCCTGCTGGTGGACCTCCTGGTGACACCTGGTATATTTTCGCCACTGTGTGACACAGTGTGTTGGGCTGGATGGGCCATTGGCCTGATCCAACATTGGCTTCTCTTATGTCCTATCCTCTGTGAACGGGGGGCAACAGTGGGAGGGCTTCTGGAGTTCTGGCCCCACTGGTGGACCTCCTGATGGCACCTGGGCTTTGGCCACTGTGTGACACAGACTGTTGGACTGGAGGGGCCATTGGCCTGATCCAACATGGATTCTCTTATGTCATTCGATTCTATCCTCTCCCAATTGGGGGCAACAGTGAGAGGGCTTCTGGAGTTCTGGCCCCAAAGAAACAGGAAACCTCCCCAGGAAACAATCCATAGACAAAAGAACCTCCTCAGGAAAGCTCCTCCATTAGCATGTTCGTAGCCTGGAGAACTACTACAAGATAATGATTCAGCCCTACCCCACCTTCCAGGGTAGATATAAATTACCTGCCTACCATTTTTTCTGCTCACCTTGACACAGAGAGTATTCCATCTTTCTGTGCTATACCTCTGAGGATGCCAGTCACAGCTACTGGTGAAACGTCAGGCCCTACAATGCCAAGACCACGGCCACACAACCTACAGCAACTATGTTTATTCTCTTCATCCATGGGACATGAGGGGAACCCAGGTTCCTGAAAAGCAACTTGTTTTTCCTTTTGAGTCCAGCAGTGCCTTAAAGACAAACAAGAATTCCAGGGTATAAGCCTTTGAGAGTTTGAGCTCCCTTTGTCAGACACACTTTGACTTTTGAAATCTCATGCTTGCTGCCTTCTAAACTGCGACTGGACTCAACTCGTCCTCTTCCACTGCAGAACAATACAGCTAACCCCCTGAAACCAGTTTTTCCTTCGTGATTCCATCCAGAAGTGGAATATAATCAAAAGTGGAATAAAATCAAAAGAGAGAAGGGATTATCAGCGAGGGCTTTTTTCTGGGGGAATGTGCCAGAATGGAGTTCCGGAACCTCTTCGACAAAATTCTTTAAAAAAATTTTTTTAAGTTCGTGAGTTTTCAGTATACATATTGAAAACTTCATTTCCCTCTTGAGAGTTTTGGCACCTCTTTTAAATAATAATAAAAAAGCCTCGATTATGGGCAATTTTGCACCTGGCATTCACTCCAAATTTTCTTTCCTGGGAGGAAAAAGTGCAGCTCGAAACCACATTTAAATACCGTGGGGCAATGCTGTACTGACTGCAAATTCACTCCTGAACAGCCATAAAAGGGCCATAAGTCTATGCAGAAGGTACCATCAAATCCAATGATCAAAGAAAGCGAAAGCAGCATGCCGTGTGGAGGCCACCATAAAATCTGATGGTGAAAGGAGGTGAAAGTGGCATGCAATACAAAGGGGAATTTCTGTTCCAACTTGGGTTTTGTAAAACAACAGAGGGAAAAGCGAACGCAGGATCAGCCTATCACTACACCACTGCTACACAAACCCAGACAACGTGTAGCACAGTCAGAATTCTGATTCTGAACGGCAGCCCCTCCTGATTTCCTTCATCCCATTCATTGTCCATCTAATGGTTGATCCACTCGTGCGGGATTTCCCTCGTGCTGTGCAGGGGAGGGAAAGAGTTAAGTGAGACGAAGGGACTGGAGGGGGAGGAATGGGCTGAGAGCGTTAATCAGAATTTAATCAGAGTCGTGTGCCCCATCAAAAGTGTGTTCGGGGCTGATAGCATTGTGATACACCATCTACATAACATCTCTTCATTCTGGCAATGAGGGTCAGACGATTTGATCCGCGAGAAGCCGTTTGTCTGCGGTCTTACTTAACGGAGACACCTTTAATTAAACGGCCCCAAACCCTCTATTGAGACGCTGCGATATTAATTTGAATCAGTTAATGAATCCATCGATCAGGTATAAAGCTGGGTAGGAAATGACTTTTTTAAAAAAAATTAAAACCACCTTCTATAGAGTTGATTGCATAGTAGGTGATTATCCTGGGAAACAAGGGCTTCTATCGGTCCAGCTAAATTTGAATCCTTTCTCTCGTTTAAGGAACACAATGAGAAGATACAAGCCGTGGGAAGGGGGGGTAACTAAATATGATCTCAGAGATGTATATGAGCTGCCAAAATGAAAACTGGAGTTTAAGCTTTGGCGGATTCCATCATTGGGATGAGGCGCTATCTTAAAACTGGACTGGCACCTAAAAATAGCACCTGGGGGGGGCAATAATTTCCAGTTTGGGGAATGCCGATTGCCACTCGGGGTTCAGGAAGGAATTTTCCTCCAGGCCACGTTGGCCTAGGGATCCTGGAGGGTCTTTTTGCTTTCCTCTGGGCATAAAGCAGGAGTCACTGGGGGATTGGGGAGATAGCTGTGAATTGTGCAGGGGGTTGGACTAGATGACCCCTTGAGGCGCCTTCCAGCTCTTATGTTTCTATAACGTCTCCACCCTGAGTATTCCTCAGTACCAGCTCCACACTGCTGCCTGCCAGGGCAGGGTGCACGCATGCATGGTGTGACGTGGTCATAGGAAGTCCGACTATTGCTTTGTTTAGCTCAGTATTCACTAATCGGCCCGGCAGCAGCATTTCGTGGTCTCGGGCTAAGAAAGGTCCTTCCCAACTCCAGCTTTCTTTTAAAATTCAAGATTCCAATCAACCTAAGGCCTTCTATCTGCAAAGCAAATAGCATTATGGTTCCTTTGCAAAAATGGCACACACATCATCTGTTTCTCTAACTAGAGTAGTTCGATTCGAGTCCGGTAGCCCCTTAGATTTTTCAGGGTACAAGCTTTCGAGAGGGAAAGTTCCCATCATCAGAATCTCGAAAGCTTATCCCTTGGAAATGTTGCTGGTCTCGAAGGTGCTACTGGACTTTAACCTCACCGTTCTGCAGCTGACCAAGGGGGCGACCCTCTGAAACTAACCAGAGTAGGCATGCTGAGAACTCTGGTCCTTTCCGCAGCTGCCTGCCACTCTGGATTTTCTCAGTGTTCGAGTCGAGGCAATTTGTGGCCAATTCTGCATTGGCTTTTCCCTCCGTCGTTTTACCAAACCCCCGTGTTGGAACAGAAATCCCCCTCTGCATTGCATGTTGCTTTCATTTTCTTTGATCGTTGGGTTTTATGGTACCCTCTACACTGCACGCCGCTTTCGCTTTCGTTGACCATCGGGTTTTTATGGTACCTCCTTGCATAGATTTATGGCCCTTCAGGGGTAAATTTGCAATCAGTGCAGCATTGCCCCGAGGTATTTGAATGTGGTTTCGAGCTGCACTTTCCCCTCCCAGTTTAGAAAATGTGGAGTGGATGCCAGATACAGAATCGCGCTAAGTCCAGGGCAAAACAGTGTCCAAATAACCTTGGGCAACAGCAGGCTGAAACTGGGCTGACCATTTAAGTGAAGTAACATAATGCAGAATGGGGGGGGGACACAAAATAAAAAGGAGAGTAGAATCGGGGGAAACCTGGATTTAAAAGGTTGAATTCGATTTTAGTGGATCGCTTATCTTGCAGGAAGAAAACGGAAACGTCCATCTGGTGCCATCAGGAGCGCACTTCAATCAAGACAATTTGAACAAGGGTAATTTACTTTGACCGATTTCCCACAAGCAGCTGTGCCGCCCTTACTCTTCCCTTCCCCCTGATTGTATTTGTCAATTTCCCACTACTTGCTGTACAGCCGCATTTTGACCCACAGCATCCCCTGATTTTCCCCACATCTTCTCAATCTCAAAAAACAAGGATCGCGAAGACGCGGGGGAAATCAGGGGATGCTGTGGGTCAAAATGTGGCCGTGCAACAAGTAGTGGGAAATTGACGCATACAATTGGGGAATGGGAAGAGCGAGGGTGGCACAGCTGCTGGAAATCAGTCTTCTTCATTCGCTTCATTTGTAACCCACCTTTTTCCCCCAAAAGGGACCCAAAGCAGCTTTCATCATTTTCCTCTCCACCACTTTGTCCTCACAACAACCCTGTGAGGTAGGTTAAACTGAGAGAAGGACTGGCCCAAGGTCACCGAGCAAGCTCCCGTGGCAATGTGGGATCTCCTTTCCCACAAAAGAGTTACATATCCCCTGGGGCCATGGCCGGCTTGTTCATCTGCCTCATAAAACCATGGAATCACTTGCTGTTTCTTCCTTCTTTGCCTCTGGACAGTCACATGAACACACGAAGCTGTCTGAAACTGGGTCAGACCATGAGTCCATTGAAGACAGTCTTGTCTACTCAGACTGGCAGCTATTCTCCAGGGTCTCAGGGAAAGGTCTTTCTCATCACCTACCACCTGGTCCTTTTAACTGGAGATGCCAGGGATTGAACCTGGGACCTAGATGCTCTACCACAGCGGCCAAACAGTTCCTCTGGAGGTCCAACAACAGGGCATAAAGGCTGAGGCCTTCCCCAATAAGAACCTAAGAAGAGCCAGTGGTCCATCTTGTCCAGCATCCTGTCTCACACAGTGGCCAGCCAGTTGCTCTGAAGGGTCAGCAACAGGGCACAGAGGCTGAGGCCTTCATTAGAACACAGGAAGAGCCCAGCTGGATCAGACCAGTGGTCCACCTAGTCCAGCACCCTGTCTCACACAGTGGCCAACCAGTTCCTCTGGAGGGCCAACAACAGGGCACAGAGGCTGAGGCCTTCCCCTGATAAGAGCATGAGAAGAGCCCTGCTGGATGAGACCAATGGCCCACCTAGTCCAGCATCCTGTCTCACACAGTGGCCAACCAGTTCCTCTGGAGAGCCCACAACAGGGCATAGAAGCCGAGGCCTTCCCCGATAAGACCATGAGAAGAGCCCAGCTGGATCAGACCAATGGTCCACCTAGTCCAGCATCCCGTCTCACACAGTGGCCAGCCAGTTCCTCAGGAGGGTCAGCAACAGGGCACAGAGGCTGAGGCCTTCCCCTGATAAGAACATGAGAAGAGCCCAGCTGGATCAGACCAATGGTCCATCCAGTCCAGCATTCCGTCTCACACAATGGCCAACCAGTTCCTCAGGAGGGTCAGCAACAGGGCGTGGAGGCCAAGGCCTTCCCCTGATGTTGCCTCCTGGCTCTAGGTTTCGGAGGCACTGAGCCTCTGAATGTGGAGGTTCCCCTCAGTCACCATGGCTAGAAGCCACTGACAGACGTATCCTCCATGAGCCACTGACAGACGTATCCTCCATGAGCCACATGAAGACTTCTCCTTCATGAAAGTAGCTGCTCTTAAAGGAGCTACTGTATGCTTAAGGAAACAGAACAAGTTATTATTAGCTTAGTACAAGAAGGAAGGAAAGGAAGTTATAGAGAGGTTTGGGGGCAATTATTTGAAGGTCCTTCGTCCGGTTGCATCTTGAACCCTCTTCGCCGCCGAAAACTCCTTCTGCCCTCTTCGTCCAACCCCGAAATGGCTGCGAATCTCGGAAGCGACTCCTCGGCCTGCTGCTATTTTTATTCACCTCACACTCCGAGAGCTCACTGACTGGAATTCAATAGAAACTGTTCTCTGTGTGAAAGTAATTTCAGAAAGTAATCTAGTTTATGGAAATGAACGGCATCAAAACACAAAAAAAAAACACACCACCCCTCCGCACTGTTTCCGAACAAGTGCTCCGCTTCAAATATTTGACATGGAAATTTATCTAATCCCTCTGGGGCATGCAGGTTTCACGAGTGTTAACGTCTTTCGAAATGAATTTCACCAATGTTTGTTTGGGATTCCCAGGCAGACAAATAACAGCGGAAATCCAGGCATCGCGCGGGATCAGTCTTAATGATCGAGATCTCAGATGGCTGAGAAGGTTAAAGGGTATGAATTTTAATTGAGGGGGGGCGGAAAACGCTGGGCCTGCAGAGGCTAAGCACGCCACTCTGCGTTGCTGTAGCCGAGCCTCCATTTCCCCTCCGGCACTTAAGGCAGAGAAGATTTGGGTACGTTTTAGGAAATGGGGTGTTGCAAACTGGGGTGCAGGCCTTATTCGAGCGGAAGAGAACATCCTGCATTCGCCGATGTGTTCCAGACGATGACATTAGATGACGGTATGATTTGTCGGAAGTTGCCAATGTCCGCCATTGCCTTGCGATGGGCACTAGCACTTTATGTTTTTATTTCTTATTTATTATTATACTGAATGTACTGAATATAGGTACCTGACAAGGATGTTATGATAGCACACAATGCACTTTATAGAATGATAGTTATAAACAGAGCATGTTAATCTACAGAAGATTTTTTGCAGCGTATATTTATTTGTCGCGTGACTCTCCTGACACTGCAGCACAGGTTGTTACAGCCACTGGCTTCCAGCTAGGCTGCTTCAAAAAAAGATCCCAATAAAGGAAAACGGTATCCTAACTGCGCTCAATTTTTTAAATATCGAAGTGGACAGGATAGAAAAATTATTCATGAAGTACAAAACACATAAGATGAGTACAAAACATATAAAGGTATTCAACAGTTATTAGTTGTTGTTATGAAGGAGAAGAAGAGAAGTTTGGATTTATACCCCACCCTTCATTGCCCAAAGGCGTCTCAGAGCGGCTTACAAACTCCCTTTCCCTTCTCCTCCCCACAACAGACACCCTGTGAGGTAGGTGGGGCTGAGAGAACTTCTGACAGAAACTGTCCTTGAGAGAACAGCTGTGCCAGAGCTTGTGACTGACCCAAGGTCACATCAGCAGGTGCAAGTGGAGGAGTGGGGGAATCAAACCCGGTTCTCCCAGATAAGAGTCCACGCACTTCACCACTACACCAAACTGGCTCACTATTATTGATTGTTGTTAACGATGATCTCCGGAATGTTCAACCGTTCCGAAAGGTATCTTCTTCTGAACAGATGAAGGAAAATGAAGAACCTTATAAAAGGTAAAGGTAAAGGTTCCCTTGCTCGAAAGCCAGTCGAATCCGACTCTAGGGTTGCGGTGCTCATCTCCGTTTCAAAGCTGAAGAGCCAGCGCTGTCCGAAGACATTTCCGTGGTCATGTGGCTGGAATGACTAAACACCAAGGTGCACAGAACACTGTTTCCTTCCCACCGAAGTGGTACCTATTTATCTACTTGCAATTTCTTGCTTTCGAACTGCTAGGTTGGCAGGAGCTGGAACTAGAGACGGGAGCTCACTCCGTCACGCGGCACTCTCGGGCCTCGAACTGCTGAATTACTGACCTTCCACAGCCTGCAGTTCAACATCTTAACCACTTGAGCCACCGCAGCTAGAATAACATTAATAACAATACTGCATTAGAATCCATGGTAATTGTATCCATAATCAACAATGTTGTAATAATAAATCATTTCTTACGTGTAACATCTCTGGTCAGTTTTTCAACTGGTACATTTCAAGAAATTCATGATTTTCTTTGACATGTCTATAAAACCTGTCATCCATTTCCTTTTAGAATTTGCACAATCAAATAAAGATTCATGCAGTTAGGATACAGTTTTCCTTTATCGGGATCTTTCTTTGAAGCACTTCTTGGCTGCCACCATCTACTTTAAGCTTCCAGCTAGGGTGGTCATTCCCCCGACAGAAGCGGGGGGTTACCCATTTTCGGGGGGCGGCTGATCTGCTGCTGGCAGGGGGAACCTGGCCCCCAAAGACCCCGGTCTGCACCGATGTGCCCAGCGCAATGACGTCACCCAGAGGTGACATCACTGCACAGGGCACATGGGGGGGACGGATACTCAAGTCTTTGCAGGAAAAACTCTATGGTTACCGAAAGACTCCAGGGCATGGGGAGGGACGTAAACCCCCCCTCTGGCAGCCAGGTAAGACCTGGCAACCCTGTTTCCAGCCTGCCGGCCCGCTCCCCATCCACCCGGGCCTTCCTGCCTCCCGGCTCATCTCTGTGACACCGGAGACCGGCTCTCCTCCGGCGGGGACCCTCCCCTCTCATTACCTCAGCCAGCAGGGAACACAAAGGCCTCTGTTTCCCTCCAGCCTCTCTCATGAATAGGCGGCCAGGCCAGGGGGAGGATAAGGCTTGACAGGCAGGGGAAGTGGGGAGAGGAGTGGTCCCACCCAGGGCATCGTTTTCATTGAGAGAAGAAAAAGGCTCCGGCCTGCTATTCAGAGGCAGGCATGTACTTTCCCCTCCCTGGACCTTAGCGCTGCCCCGCCGGCTTTCATTGCGGCCTAACCCCGGTGACCCCTGGGGTGTGTCCCAAGCCATGGGAGAGTGAGCCAAAGGAGGGGGCCTGCTCCGGCGAGGACGGCGGCTTCGGCTCTTGGGTCATCTGTTGTATTTATCCATTCAGGAGGGGTTTTTTTAAGCGCCTCATCTGCAGCAGCTTGCCGTTCGCACAAGAGATCTGTACAAACAAAACGATTTGGTTTCTGGTTTTAAAAATTATAATCAGTTTAATGCATTATTGTTCGGACCGAGGGTTGCTAACTCCAGCCTGGGAAATTCCTGGAGATTTAGGGTTTCCGGGTCTCCTCTGGTCACCAGCTGGGGATGGGGGGGTAGGTTTGGTTGTTAAATTCGGGTTGGGAAACTCCTGGAGATCTGGGGATGGAGCCTGGAGAGGACGGGGACCTCAGTGGGGTACGATGCCATCAAGTCCACCTACCAAAGACTCCGTTTTCTCCAGAGGAGCTGATCTCTGCGGTCTGGAGATGAGCTGTAATTCCAGGGGATCCCCAGGTCTTAACTAGAGGCTAGCATCCCTAGGCGACAGAGACCAATTCACTAGGAGAAAATGGCCACTCTGGAAGAAGAAGGAGAAGAAGGAGAAGAAGGAGAAGAAGAAGAAGAAGAAGAAGAAGAAGAAGAAGAAGAAGAAGAAGAAGAAGAAGAAGAAGAAGAAGAAGAAGAAGAAGAAGGAGGAGGAGGAGGAGGAGGAGGAGGAGGAGGAGGAGGAGGAGGAGGAGGAGGAGGAGGAGGAGGAGGAGGAGGAGGAGGAGAAGAAGGAGAAGGAGAAGGAGAAGGAGAAGGAGAAGAAGAGATTGGATATATACCCCGCCAATGTTCTCTCTAAGCTATGGAGTCCTGTGAGCAAAAATTCTACTTTGTGAGCTACTGGCCTTAAAGTTGTGAGCGAGCAATTTGGCTACTGCATAAATTAGTCTGCTTTGGAGCCATCCTTCCTGAGCGAAGACAAAAATGTGTGAGCCGGAAGCTAAAAAACCGTGAGCTAGCTCACACTAACTCAGCTTAGAGGGAACACTGTACCCCGCCCTTTACTCAGAGTCTCAGAGCGGCTTACAAACTCCTTTCCCTTCCCCTCCCCACAACAGACACCCTGTGAGGTAGGTGGGGCTGAGGGAACTCTAACACAAACTGCTGTTTCAAGAACAGCTGTGCCAGAGCTTGTGACTGACCCAAGGTCACATCAGCAGGTGCGAGTGGAGGAGTGGGGAATCAAACCCGGTTCTCCCAGATTAGAGTCTGCGCACTTAACCACCACACCAAACTGGACTCTACGGCATTGTACCCTACTGAAGTCCCTCCCCCTCCCCAAACCCCGTCTTCGCCTGGCTCCACCCCAATGCTCCCTCTAAGCTGCAGAGATCTCATGAGCAAAAATTCTACTTGGAAAGCCACTGGCATTAAAGTTGTTGTGAGCGAGCCATTTGGCTACTGTGTAACTTAGTTTGCTCTGGAGCCCTCCTTCCTGAGCTAAGACAAAAAGGTGTGAGCCGGAGGCTAAAAAAACCTGTGAGCTAGCTCACACTGACACAGCTTAGAAGGAACACTGCTCCACCCCCCCCAATCTTCCAGATATTTCCCAACACAGAGCTGGCAACCTTACCGAGAATCTATGGTATACCATAGAGTCTGTCTTCTGAAGCTGCCATTTTCTCCAGGGGATCTGTTCTCCAGGGGACCAGGAGAGCCAGTTTGGTGTAGTGGTTAAGTGCATGGACTCTGATCTGGGAGGAACTGGGTTTGATTCCCCACTCCTCCACATGCAGCCAGCTGAGCGACCTTGGGTAAGCCATAGTTCTGGCACAACTGTTCTTGACAAAGAGCCGTTTCTGTCAAGAGCTCTCTCAGCCCCACCTACCTCACAGGGTGTCTGCTGTGGGAAGGGGAAGGGAAAGGAGATTGTAAACTGCTCTGAGACTTCTTTGGGTAGTGAAGGGCGGGGTATACATCCAATCTCCTCCTCCTCCTCCTCCTCCTCCTCCTCCTCCTCTTCTTCTTCTTCTTCTTCTTCTTCTTCTTCTTCTTCTTCTTCTTCTTCTTCTTCTTCTTCTTCTTCTTCTTCTTCTTCTTCTTCTTCTTCTTCTGTGGTCTGGAGAGCAGCTATGTAATTCCAGGAAAACTCCTGCCCCCACCTTGAGGCAGCGAACCACAGTTCTAATTGGGTTGTTGGGTTACCATGGGTGGGTTGGAAAACTTTGGGGCAGGTTTATTGTTGTAACATTATCTCCCTCTGAGGCAGGAAATAGAAAATGAAATCAAATCTTAATGGGGGGGGAATCAATCGGAATGTATTGATCACAAATTTACAACAGAATACAAGAAAAAGAGGAAGAGGAAGAAAAGGAAGAGGAGGAGAAGGAGGAGATTGGATTTATACCCCGCCCTTCACTACCCAAAGGAGTCTCAGAGAGACTTACAATCTCCTTTCCCTTCCCCTCCCCACAACAAACACCCTGTGAGGCAGGTGGGGCTGACAGAGCTCTCCCGAGAACTGCTCCTGAGAGAACAGCATTGAGAGAACTTGTGACTGACCCAAGGTCACACCAGCAGCTGCATGTGGAGGAGTGGGGAATCAAACCCGGTTCTCCCAGATTAGAGTCCGTGCTCCTAACCACTACACCAAACTGGCCTAAGTAATTCTCTAAAACACTCCTTCAGTGCCTTCTTTGGCAAATGTATCTATCATTTTATCCTGCAAAGACCTCAGGGCACTACAGAGGGCTGTTCCTTCCCAAAATTTATACCCGCAGCAATTTTCTGTGGTAGGTTAGGCTGAGACAGAACAATTACCCTAGTGAGCTTCAGGGCAGAGTGGCGATTTGAACCCTTGACATCCACAGACACCTTTCCCCATGCCTGCCAAGTGTTTTTAGGAAGTGGGCGGGGCGAGGTGGGAATTCTGCCCAGCAAGGCTTTGGATTGGAAGATTTAAAAAACAAACAAACCACGTTACCTTGGCAGCAGCTGAAGGACCTGCGCTCTGTGGATGAAGGTAAGCGTTGGGAGCCATTTTGTGCCTGGCCCCGCCTCCTTCAGCAGCCATTTTGGGGCTGCACCTGCGTCTCGTGTCAGAATTCCAACGGTGTCCCCAGGATTCCTGTCCTGAGCAGTCACAAATGACTACAGTATATCTGTTCAGTTTTGGGAACAAAGGTTTTCCAGTGAAGATCTAGAAAAGTAAGAAGACGTTACACTGCAGTCGAGATGTTCTTGTTCCTTTTCCATTTCAAATGGGGCCATTGGGTTCGTTCTGCCCTCTTTTTGCGTGGTTTGCATCATTTTAAGTTCGTTCTTGTGGCATTTATGTCCTGAATGCTACATGTACACCCTCCAAGCAAAGACTAGCGTTCAAATAGGCAAGAGTCCCGTAGCACCTTAAAGACTAACAAAATTTGTGGCAGGGTAGAATCTCCTGTGAGTCACTGCTCAAAACTCAAGAAAGCTGCCACAATTTTGTTAGTCTTTAAGGTGCTACAGGACTCTTGCTCTTTTCTACTGCTACGGACAGACAAACACGGCTACCTGTCCTGATCTATCACCTTGGAAGGAACTGTCCTTGAGAGGACAGCTCTGACAGAACTGCCCAAGGTCATCCAGCAGCTGCAAGTGGGGGTGGGGGTGGGGAAATCAAACCCGGTTCTCCCAGATTAGAGTCCGCGCACTTAACCACTACACCAAACTGGCTCTCTGTAAAACTCTCCTCCAACACCACATCTATTTGAGGGGCTGTGACTGTGGCCCACTGGCAGAGCTTCTGCTTGGCATGCAGAAGGACGCAGGTTCAATCCCCACCATCCCAAGTTAAAAGGATCAGTAGGAGGCAATATGAAAGGTCTTGGCCTGAGACGCTGGAGAGCTGATGCGAGACGATACTGACTTTGATGATTCAGTATTAGGCAGCTTAATGTAGATGGATGGATGGATGGATGGATGGATGGATGATAGATAGATAGATAGATAGATAGATAGATAGATAGATAGATAGATAGATAGATAGATAGATAGATAGATAGATGATAGATAGATAGAGGATGGATGGATGGATGGATGGATGGATGGATGGATGGATGGATGGACGGACGGACGGACGGACACAATACATTGTATTTTTAAAGAAAATCTATGAGACACCAAAAGTAGAAATAACATACTTGGGAAATCACAACGCTTGCAGAATTTTAAAAGCTACATTCATTTAATACAAATAGATCCCACAACCAATGCTCCCTCTAAGCTGTGGAGCCTTGTGAGCAAAAATTCTACTTTGTGAGCTCCTGGCATGAAAGTTGTGAGCGAGCCATTTGGCTGCTGCGTCAATTGGTTTGCTCTGGAGCCCATCCTCCCTGAGCCAAGACAAAAAAAGTGTGAGCCAGAGGCTAGAAAACTGTGAGCTGGCTCACACGAACTCAGCCTAGAGGGAACACTGCAGCCGCAACCCTCTTCTGCTCCTGTTGGTGCTTTTCATTGGTACAAGATATTCCCAGAGAGTTACTCCAGTCTGAGCCCATTCATTTCAGTGGGTTTAGACCAGAGTAACTCTGCTTAGGACTGCACAGTCACATCAGCACAAGTCTCCAACTTCTGGTGATAGTTTCAGGAGGGTAGCCCTTATGGTTGCCAGCCTCCAGGTAATGGCTGGAGATCTCGTAGGATTACAGCTGACCTCCATGAGACAGAGGTCAGGTCCCCTGGAGAAAATGGCCGCTTTGGAAGATGGACTCTACAGCATTGTACCCTGCCGAGGCCCCTCCCCTCCCCAAACCCCACCCTCCACAGGCTCCACCCCAAAAAACTTCCGGGTGTTTCCTGACCTGGAGTTGGGGCAACTCTAGTAGCCATGTTGGTCTGCCGTAGAAGAACTAAATTCGAGTCCAGTCGTATCTTAGAGACCGACAAGATTTTTTAAAAAGAATTTCATTAGTTTATGCACAGAGAAAGGGAAAGGGGAAAGAACGGGAAAGGAAAGATACAGGAAAATATATATATATATATATATATATATATATATATATATATATATATATATATATATATATATAATCTCCAATCTAACATTCTGCATGCAAATCTTCTCATGAGAGCCTCACAGCTACTATGTCCATCATTATTATCCTTCGTTTACGCTTATATTCTCAGTACTCAAGTTTCAGCCAGTCATAAAACGCCCTCCACAGTCCCATAAATTCTTCTTCCACTCGTCCTTTTAATATTTTTGTCAATCTGTCCATTTCAGCACATTCTGTAATTTTCATTATCAACTCACACAGCGTTGGGATCTTCAATGTCCTCCATGCCGTTGCCAATCGAATTCTGGCTGCTGTTATAACATGTAAAATAAAGTATCCATGGTTCTTATCGAAGTCGTCTGGTTAATAGTTTAACAGGAATATCTCTGGTTTAAGAGGTGTTGTAATATTCAACAGGACCTGCGGTGGCTCAAGTAGTTAGGATGCTGAACTGCAGGCTGTGGAAGGTCAGTAGTTCAGCAGTTCGAGACCCGAGAGGATTCCCAGTAACATGACCATGGAAACGTCTTCGGACAGCGCTGGCTCTTCAGCTTTGAAACAGAGATGAGCACCACAACCCTAGAGTCGGATTCGACTGACTTTCGAGCAAGGGAACCTTTACCTTTACCTTAATATTCAACACTGATTGTAAGAGAGTATGTACTTCAATCCAGTATTTATGAACCTTTTTACATGTCCACCACATATGATAGTATGATCCAACGTGGTTGTTACATTTCCAACACCTGCTACTCAAGTTTTGATACATTTTGATTTTGAGGGTACAAGCTTTCACGAGTCAATGCTCCTTTTCTCTTGTATGTGACAAAGGGAGCTTTTGACTCTCTTTTAAAATTACTGTTTATTATTTTCTCAAGGGGAGGGGGAAGTGGGGTACAGAAGGGAAGAAGGGGAGGGGGGAAATATAGATGCAACAAGTTTGTTAAATATTATGAATTGTTACACACAGCAAGTAAAATCAAATGTATTACGTAGTTCAAATATAGAGACAATGAATAAAGGATAAATTTCACATGTAAACTAAATGTAAACATGTAAATGTAAACTAAATATGAGCAGTCAAGTGTGATGCGGTGGCAAAAAAGGCAAATTCAGTCTTGAGTCGTATTAAAAGGGCCATAGCATTGAAATCGCAGGAGGTCAGAGCCCCTCTGCATACTACCTTGGTCAGGCCGCACCTGGAGTCTTGTGTGCAGTTCTGGAGGCCTCACTTCAAAAAGGATGTGGGGAAGATCGAGAGGGTGCAGAAGAGAGCAACGAGGACGATCAGGGGTCTGGAGACTGAGCCCTACGAGGAAAGGCTTAAGGGCCTTGGGAACGTTTAGTTTGGAGAAGAGGAGACTGAGGGGGGACAGGATTGCTCTCTTTCAATATCTGAAAGGCTGTCACGTGGAGGAGGGCAGGGAGCTGTTCCAGTTGGCAGCAGAGGAGAGGACCCGAAGCGACGGGTTTAAATTACATGCAGGAAGGTATCGGCTGGCTATTGGGGGAAAACTTTTTCATGGTCAGAGTGGTTCAAAGGTTGAATCAGCTGCCTAGGAAGGTAGTGAGCTCCCCATCACTGACAGTTTTCCAGAAGAGGCTGGAGAAATATTTGACAGAGATGCTTTAGGCTGGTCCTGCATTGGGCAAGGGGTTGGACTAGATTGCCTGTATGGCCCCTTCCAACTCTATGATTCTATGACTCTATACAGAATTTTGGGTTAGATTCTCTCTTCAAGGAGTATACAAAAACTCTCCTAAAATTAGCAATAATATATTAATGATAAAAGAGAGTACATCTTTAACAGATGGACGGACTTCTACAGTAAAAACCTAAATATTGTCTTAATTGTTTACCTAAATCTGAATTTTATTCTTGCTGATTGCGTAAATACTGAAAAAGTTAAAGGTTCCCTTGCTCGAAAGCCAGTCGAATCCGACTCTAGGGTCACGGTGCTCATCTCCGTTTCAAAGGCAAAGAGCCAGCGCTGTCCGAAGACGTTTCCGTGGTCATGTGGCCGGCATGACTAAACACCGAGGCGCACGGAACGCGTAAATACTAATGGAATGCAAAATAAAATGTTGAAATTTTAATCAATATCTTTATCATCTTTAATGTGATATTCTAATAATTCCAGAACTAAAAAAAGAAAAAAAGTTAATTATCCCCTTAATGAGAGTAATACGCTTGCCATTTCTGCTGAAATCCATTCAACGGTCTTTTGTTGATATGCATGGTTAATTTTGCCAGTGTTGCATACTCAGCTAGTTTTTCTTCCCAGATCTCTACTGTAGGACAGTCTTCTGTCTTCCATTTCACTGCAAATATTATCCTGGCAGCTGCCAACATATATCGAAGTAAGTCTTGTGAGGTTCTGTCTATATTATCTGGAAGGATTCCCAGTAACATAGTCTCTGGTTTCACCGGGAATTTAGTTTTTAAAATATCTTGAATTTTTTCATATACGTTTTCCCAGTACCATTTCATCTTGATGCAGGTCCAGGGGGCTTTTGACCCTTGAAAGGTTACTCCCCCTAAATCTTTTTTTTTTAATTTATACGACTTTGTGTGTGTGTGTACGCACACCTGGAAGTCATGGTGACTAGGAATGGGCATGAACCAGGAAAATGGCAGTTTGTGGTCATTCGTGGTTCGTTTGATTCCACAAACCCTGAACATTCACAAACTTTTCCCATTTCCCGAATCAGTTTGTGGTTCATTTGGTTCATGAGCTCAGGAGGTGGTAGGACAGCCCCTTCATGAGTGAGAGACGCCAAACTCACAGGGAGTCTCCAGCAGGCTCTCCTCCACCTGCCCTCCAAGCTTGGCAAAGATTGGATTTGGGATGCTTGAGTTATAGCCCCCCCCCCAAAGCAGATGCCCCCAGGAAAGCTCAGCTTTGGCCTCCCCTTAAATCAGCCACACAGCAAGCAATTCTTCCTAACTCGCTCTCTCACAATGACTAACTCCTCTCTCTTCCTGCTGCAAAGTGAACGCAGCTGAGTCAGGGTGTGGTGTATATATACAATCTGCTCCCATAGTGCAGAATGGGAGCTCCGTGGTTGGCTCCCAGAGCTGCCAATCGAGCTATGGACAACTGCTATGGGTGTTTCTAGGGCTCTCCACAAGTCCACCCCCAGCGTTGCTTAGGAACTGATTGAATCAGTGCCATGCTGTCTGGAAAACAAACCACTCTAAAGAACCAAGCGAACCTCCACGGAAAAAAAAGGTGGTTCGTTTTTGGATTTGGGAACAACATGACCAAACGAACCGGCTCAAAACAAGCCACGCACCAGCCTGGTTCATGCTCGAACCACAGTTTGTTTCTTGGTTCGAACCCATCCCTAATGGTGACGTCTGGTGACTGGAGTACTGTGTCCAATTTTGGGCACCACATTTTAGGAAGGATGTTGACAAGCCCGAGCGTGTCCAGAAGAGGGCAACCAGGGTGGTGAGAGGGTTGGAATCCAAGTCTTATGAGGAAAGGCTGAAAGAGTTGGGTATGTTTAGCCTGGGAAAGAGAAGGCTTAGAGGGGACATGATGGCAGTCTTCAAATATGTGAAGGGCTGTCATGTAGAACAGCGTTTTTCAACCACTGTGCCGTGGCACACTAGTGTGCTGTGCGATATTGTCTGGTGTGCCATGGGAAAAATTCCAATTTCATCTGTAACATATGAACAATTATAAAATAAAGTATTATTATTTCATAATAAAGTAATTATAAAATAATTTCTTTGTGTTTATTTGATTCCTATTCAAGAGAATTACTTTATATATAGTCAATATAGGCACAGAGTTAAATTTTTTAACATTTTCTAATGGTGGTGTGCCTCGTGATTTTTTCATGAAAAAAGTGTGCCTTTGCACAAAAAAGGTTGAAAAACACTGATGTAGAAGCTGGAGCAGATCTATTCTCTCGTGCTCCGGATTGCAAGACTAGATCGAATGGGTGGAAATTACAAGGCAGTCGATACCGGCTGGATATCAGGAGAAACTTCCTAACTGTAAGAGTGATTGAGCAGTGGAACAGATTGCCTCGGGAGGTGGTGGATGCTCCTTCACTGGACGTTTTCAAGCGGAGGCTGGACGACCATCTTTCGGGTATGCTATAGGGCTATCTTTTGGCTATGCTCCTGCAGAGTGCAGGGGGTTGGACTAGATGACCTGCAAGGTACCTTCCAATGCTAACATTCTATAATTCTATGACCCCTACTGGGGGGCCTGGTGGATATTCAGAGAGGCAACTGAATAAAGCCTGCCCCCGCCTCCCAACTGCTGGTCTTCCTTGGAGGTCTCCCATCCAAGTACTTGCCAGAGTCAACTCTGCTTAGTTTCGGAGATCTGACGCGATTGGGTTTGCCTGTGCTATCCAGGTCAGGACCATTAAAGCTTATACCTTGAACAAAACTTTTGTTGGTCTTCAAGATGCCACTGGGCTCAAACTCTGTTCTGCCGCTTCAGACCAACACGGCTGGCCACCTGGATCTAAATACAACCGTCGAACACAACAGCTCTTTAAAAATGTACAGCTTCCGCTCTACCTTTGGGATATCCAATCAGCCTGCAAAAAGTTCCGCCCCCCCCCCAGGGAAAAGAATGGCCAAATGAGACCTAGAACGGCACAAAACGAAAACCACTTTTCTTTAGAAAGGTACGTTTGGTTGATGTGAACTCACTTTGGCATTTCTGTCCACATCTGGTAACCTAACCCAACGTTGCGTTCCGGGGCGAAACACTGTGATTAGGGTTAAGATGACGGCTGGATTAATTGGCGACCAGCGACAACGTTTGCCGATCGCAAAGATAACGAAGATAAGGAGGGGAGGACAATGAAGAGCACTGACCGCTTTGTTCCCGGGGGGGGAGGGTGGTAAACCGACCCTCCCACCGATAGATTACATCATCACTGGACACTTTATTGAGAAGTGAATGTGTTTCTCTTCTTAGATATCAGGTACTGGTTCGTGCTGGGGGGAAGCAAGTCTCCAGGTTCCACGACTCAGTTTTCTGATTCAGCAAGCAGAAAAGCTCTTCCTACAAGGGACCGGGGAGACGGAGAGCAGAAGAGCTTGGAAGAAAGCGAAACGTTGCCGATAACTCTCACCGGGGAAGCCAAACAAACAAGCCTCCAGGACGCGAATGGCTCCCTTAGAACCTTCTCGAAGTCAATTTGGTTGTTTTATGTAATTTTCCCCTTCAAAAGGACAACACAGAAAATGCGCTTGACGGGAGAAGACCAAACTCCCTTTGGGCAGTTTATTTTATTCCTTTCGATTGTAGTTTTTGCTCTCCGGAGGAGTGGCTTTCCTATCATGGGCTTCCGGCCAAAGCCCTCGGTAAACTCCATTTTCCTCCGGATAAAATCTTTTCAGATTAACAGCTCCCCGTGTGGCAACGAAACTGTAAAATGAATCCCATCTTGTGTGTTATTGCTTCAACTATTCAGGTATTCTCTTTCTTGCGTGTACGGCAAAGGGGCCCGTGGCAGAAATTCAATCTCTTTTCTAATTATTATTTATTTGCAGAAGTAGCTACCATTGACGGGACTTGGGAGTTTTCCAGATAGTCATAAAGGGGCCATCGTTGCTGAAAGACCAAGAGCTGAAGCGGGGTTTATTTATTTAAATGCCTAGCCCACCACAATCCAAAGCCTCGGGGCCTAGTAAGCCTACCCAAGCCCTCCCTTTCACAGCTCGCACGCCTGTCGCATCTGATGTGCAGTTCAACTCTCCCCGTGGTCGTTCCATATGTATTTACTTAAAATATTTAAATCCCACATTTTCGGGGCATAAACTCGAGAGATGGCTTCCAGGCCTTGACTTGAATCGTACAAGCCAAGAGCACAAAATACTCATGGGCCGTGGCTCTTTCTGTAGGGTTGCCAGCTTTGGGTTGGAAAATACCTGGAGATTTGAGGGTGGAGCCTATGGAGGGCGGGGTCTGGGGAGGGGAGCTGGTCTTGGCAGGGGTCATTTCTTAGAGAAAGAGGTGCAGGAGCTCATTTGCATAGCTCATTTGCATAAGCCACACCCCCTGACAAAGGGCAGGCATGCAAGCATGCCTGGGTTCCCTGCCTGATCTTCTCAATATCGGGCAGGGAACCCAGGCATGTTTAAAATGCCTTTCTTTCCCTTCCCCAGATGGGGAAGGGAAAGAAAGGCATTTAAATCCACCCAGGCGGGGGGGGGCATGCCCCTGGGCTCCTTACTGTCAGAGCACCGCTCCGGCGCACTCCAGCAGGAAATGACCCCTGGGTCTTTGTAGTCTGAGAGCCAGTGTGGTGCAGTAATTAAGAACAGCGAACTCTAATCTGAAGAACTGGGTTTGATTCCCCACTTCTCCTGCACATGAAGCCTGCTGGGTGAACCTGTGCCGGTCACAGTCCTCTCAGGACTCTCCGAGCCCCACCTACCTGTGGGAAGAGCCAGCGTGGTGTGCTGGTTAAGAGTGGCAGACTCTAATCTGGAGAATGGGGTTTGGGAGAGTCTTGAGAGAACTGTTCCTGGCCCTAGGTCACCCAGCAGGCTTCACTTGCAGGAGGAGTGGGGAATCCACAGGGATGCCAGAACCCCCCCCAGAGGGGGAGGGGCCCTGGGTCTGGATGCTCCTCTTTGCTACCCCAATTACCTGCCTCCCCAAAGGCAAGAGGCTCACACTACTAGAATTCATGGGCATGTAATGAAATTGCTGAGCAGTCAGGTTAGAACGGATAAAAGGAAGTACTTCTTCACCCAAAGAGTGCTTGACACAAGGAATTCACTGCCACAGAAAGTGGTGGCAGCTATAAGAATAGACAGCTTCAAGAGGGGATTGGATAAACATATGGAGCAGAGGTCCATCAGTGGTTATCAGCCACAAGGTATAGATGGGAACTCTCAGTCTGGGGCAGGTGATGCTCTGTCTTCTTGGTGCTTGGGGGGGTCAACAGTGGGAGGGCTTCGAGTGTCCTGGCCCCACTGCTGGGCCTCCTGATGGCACCTGGTATTTTTGGCCACTGTGTGACAGAGTGTTGGACTGGATGGGCCATTGGCCTGATCCAACATTGACTTCTGTTATGTTCTTAATAAACATGATGTGCCTACACCATATGGAAGTGACATAGGCATGCTGGTGATGTTGGGGGAGGGGGGCTGCGTCTATCATAGACGTTTTGCCCACAAACCAGAGCGTCACCCACAACGTTCCTGATGTGGCCACGACACATCCGGGTTATGTAGCCACATCACGTTTATTTCTGGCTTCTTCCCTCCCCGCTCTTGGTAAGTTCACCCCCATCCTACATCAGCTCGTCCAACGGACCTGGCAACCCTCGGAATCCAACCTGGTTCTCCACATTAGAGTTCACTGCTCTTAACCGCTACATCACACTGGCTCTAGGGTTGCCACTCCCAGGTTGGGAAATTCCTGGGGATTTGTCCAAGGTGGACAGGGTTTGGGGAGGGAGGGGCTGCCATTTTCTCCAGGGAAACTGATCTCTTTCATCTGGAGATAATTCCGGCACATCTCCACACCCCACCTGCAGATTGACAGCCATAGGGTCGGTGCTTGCTCTCCACATGGAGCTCTGAACTGAAAGGCTGGGATAAAAAAAAATCTGTTGACAAGACAAACTATCATACTTCGAATAAACCTTTGTTGGTCTTAAAAGTGCCACCGGAGTCGAAATTTGTCCTACCGCTTCAGACCAACACGGCTGACCATCGGGTCTGCCCTTGCACTTGTGGTTCGTGGGATCAGAGCCACAGTCACGTAAAACAGGAATCAATAAGATGACATTATGTACCACCAGAAGGAGGAGGAGGAGGAGGAAGAGGAGAAGAAGGAGAAGAAGAAGAGGAGGAGGAGGAGGAGAAGAAGAGGAGGAGGAGGAGGGGGAAGAGGAGAAGAAGGAGAAGAAGAGGAGGAGGAGGAGGAGGAAGAGGAGGAGGAGGAAGAGGAGAAGAAGGAGAAGAAGAGGAGGAGGAGGAGAAGGAAGAGGAGGAGGAGGAAGAGGAGAAGAAGGAGAAGAAGGAGAAGAAGGAGAAGAAGAAGAGGAGGAGGAGGAGGAGGAGAAGAAGGAGAAGAGGAGGAGGAGGAGGAGGAAGAGGAAAAGAAGGAGAAGAAGAGGAGGAGGAGGAAGAGGAGATTGGATTTATATCCTGCCCTTCACTTGGAGTCTCAGAGCGTCTTACAAACTCCTTTCCCTTCCCCTCCCCACAACAGGCACCTTGTGAGGTGGGTGGGGCTGAGAGAGCTCTTTCCAGAACTGGCCTTGAGAGAACAGCTCTGAGAGAACTATGGCTTGCCCAAGGTCATCCAGCAGCTGCGAGCGGGGGAGTGGGGAATCAAACCCGGTTCTCCCAGATTCGAGTCCGCGCACTTAACCGCTACACCAAACTGGCAACGTCTAAGCTCCAAAGATCATCATTTGAAGATCCAGAATAATCAAATCAACAGAGTCAGACCAGGAAACAGCAAGGTCAGCAGTAAAATGTAAAACCTGGACCAAGAAGGGGACGAGAAGGAAAGGTCTTCCAACATGGATGAAATGACCTCTCTCCTTTTTTGTGCTATAGAGAGCTGGCGGCAAGCACCTCCTTATGTGTAGATGTTAGGGTTTCCAGGTTCCTCCTGGCCACTCATGGAGGTATGTAGGGTTGTCCAATTCAGGCTGGGAAGCTCCTGGAGATTTTGGGGAGGGAGCCTGGGGAGACAAGAAGGAGGAGGAGGAGGAGGAGATTGGATTTATACCCCGCCCTCCACTCGGAGTCTCAGAGCGGCTTACAATCTCCTTTCCCTTCCCCTCCCCACCACAGACACCCTGTGAGGTAGGCGGGGCTGAGAGAGCCCTCTTAAGAACTAACCTTGAGAGAACAGCTCTGAGAGAACTTATGGCTTGCCCAAGGTCACCCAGCAGCTGCAGGTGGAGGAGTGGGGAATCAAACCTGATTCTCCCAGATTAGAATCTGCACACTTGACCACTACACCAAATTGGCTCTCTAGGATACCAGCAGAGTTCAGTGCAACGGAGTCCGCCCTCCAAAGTATCCATTTTCTCCAGGGGGAACTGATCTCCGTAGTCTGGAGACAAGCTGTAAATCCGGGGGATACCCAGGTCCCCCCTGGAGGCTGGCATCCCTAGCAACTTGATGCATCACAGTTTATTATGACCATCGCATGTCTGCAGGGAAGGTATAAAGCCAGGAGCAAAACAAGAACGCAAGTGCCGCACTATCATCACACAATCCTTCCTGTTCCAGGGGCCAGTATGTATCCCCCCCCAGTACCTTTTTCGCCTTGGACGTTTTCCCCCAGCTCCCTTGCCTGATCAGACCCTGATAATTTTCTTTGCAAGATAGGGTTGCCAGCTCTGGGTTGGGAAATACCTGGAGATTTGGGGAGATTTGGGGGGTTGTTGTGAGGATAAAGAAGGGGCTGCGGTGGCTCAAGAGGTTAAGATGCTGAACTGCAGGCTGGAAGGTCAGTAGTACAGCAGTTCGAGACCCGAGTGCCGCGTGACGGAGTGAGCTCCCGTCTCTGGCCCCAGCTCCTGCCAACCTAGCAGTTCGAAAGCAAGAAATTGCAAGTAGATAAACAGATACCACTTCAGTTGGGAAGGTAACAGCATTCCGGGCACCTCGGTGTCCAGTCATGCCGGCCACATGACCACAGAAACGCCTTCGGACAGTGCCGGCTCTTCGGCTTTGAAACGGAGATGAGCACCGCATCCCTAGAGTCGGATTTGACTGGCTTTCGAGCAAGGGAAACCATTCCCCGTGAGGATAAAACTGCAGACAGGAGTGTGATGCAAGCCACTTTCGGTCCCCGTTGGGCAGAAAGGCGGGGTTATAGATGAAATAAATAAAATCTCTACAGTCTGGAGACCTGTCCTAATTCCAGGGTATCCCCAGGCACCGCCTGGAAGCCGGCAATCCGGACTGGGCTGCAGCCTCCTAGTAAAGAGCAATGTCATGTTTGTTTGTGTTAATATCTAGTGTCCGATGTAGAAAACAGTAAAGGAATCTTAAGAGGGGGAGAATAATGTCATATTTGAAGGCCCCCCCCCCCCCACGGAGCAACAATCCGCAGTGAACGTCGAGTTATGAAATCATTTCATCTTTTCGTGATCTGACAAATCTAATCAACTATAGTGGACAGAGCACCGGAACATGGAAACGAATGAGTCTCGGCTCCTACCTCTTCGTGTCTACACAGGCATATATACGTACAGACATACAGAGATGACTCCCCCGGCGTTTATTAATATTAATACCGAATACCCCGAGAAGAACAATACATCACAGTAATGAGAACTGCAAAATCCCGTCCTATTGACACGGGTGTATCAGAAGCTTAAGGATTAGCAGGTGAACTCTGCGGAGTTTAAAATATTGCTTGGTCCGGGGGGGTGGATGGGGGGGCACGTTGCATTCATATCAAAATGCCAGGCAGACTGATAACAAGGCCACGGCGTTGAATGCAGGGATCTGAAGGTTTTTACAAACCAGATATTGCACTATAGCTGTAAGCGGACTTATGCTGTCAGAATTCCCCTCCAGTGTTTACTTAAAGGCCCTTCTCACTTTCTCTCCTGCTTGGTGTAGTGGTTAGGAGTACGGACTCTGATTCTTTAACCGATTTATGACATTACTGGGCACAATAGACCTATGAGGCCAGAACTTGTCTTGCTTAATTTATGGGAGGGGATAGACGTTCTTGCTGTCAGGAAAGATCTCATTTCTCATATGTTGGTGGCAACCAAAACTTTAGTGCTTAGGTATTGGGGAAATATGGGGACTGCAGCCCTGAAATTAAAAGACGCCTGCTCCTTGGGAGGAAAGCGATGGCAAACCTAGACAGCATAATAAAAAGTAGAGACATCACCCTGCCAACAAAAGTCCGTGTGGTCAAAGCAATGGTATTCCCAGTAGTACTGTATAGCTGCGAGAGTTGGACTGTAAGGAAGGCCGAGTGCCGAAGAATAGATTCTTTTGAATTATGGTGCTGGAGAAGACTCTTGAGAGTCCCTTGGACTGCAAGGAGATCAAATCAGTCAATCCTAAAAGAAATCAACCCTGACTGTTCCCTGGAAGGCCAGAGACTGAAGTTGAAGCTCAAATACTTTGGCCACCAAATGAGAAGGGAGCACTCACTGGAGAAGACCCTGATGCTGGGAAAGACTGAAGGTCAAAGAAGAAGGGGACGGCAACGGATGAGATGGTTAGACAGTGTCATCGATGCAACGAACATGAAATTGAGCAAACTGCGGAGGACAGCAGAGGACAGGAGGGCCTGGCGTGATGTGGTCCATGGGGTCGCAAAGAGTCGGACTCGACTGTGCAACTGAAGAACAACGACAATGGGAAAATAGTAAACAACCCTCATCAATTATGTGGTTTAATAAGTTATGGGAATACCTGGTCATGGACAAAATATCAGAAGTTATATCCTTGGCAGAGAATCCAGAGTTCCATTCAGATTTTCTGGAACGCTGGTTTCCCTTTCTTGAATATATGGAATGACACAGTAAGCTGATTTGATTCCCCAGTCCTCCACAGGCAGCTGCTGGTGTGACCTTGGGTCAGTCATAAGTTCTTTCAGAGCTGTTGTCTCAAGGGCAGTTCTCGAAAGAGCTCTCTCAGCCCCCCACCTACTTCACAGGGGTGTCTGTTGTGGGGAGGGGAAGGGAAAGGAGATTGTAAGCCGCTCTCCTTCAGGTAGTGAAGGGCAGGGTATCAACCCAATCTCTTCTCACGTACTTTCCAACCAACAGAAACAGGATTCTTTTTACTGGCTCCCCGTATTCGTGCAGGCTTCATGTTGTGAGCCTGATAATTCCTTGAAGTGTCAAAACTCTTGAAACAGTGTATATGAGTTTTGTTTCGTTCATATTATTTAGGCTTGTAAATGTATTGTACCTTTACAGCAACTAATACAATACAAATATTGTTCATATAGTTATATGTTTATTTCCATCTTAATCTACAATTCATTTCACACAGTGCTTTAGTATTTGAATACCTCCTGGTGGCACCTGGTATTTTTGGCCACTGTGTGACAGAGTGTTGGACTGGATGGTCTGTTGGCCTGATCCAGCATTGGTGTCTCTTATGTTCTTAACATCAGATGGAGAAAACAGCTGATTTGGAGGGTGGATTCTATGCATTATATCCTGCCGGGGTCCAACTCCTCTCCAAATCCTGCCCTCTCCAGGTTTCACCTTCAAATCTCCAGGTATTTACCAAGTTTGAGTTGGCAACCCTAGCTCACAGTCAGCTGTACCTTTGTGAGATGTACCTATTCCAAGTTTACATGTACAGAGCCAACTTGGTGTGAGAGCCAGTTTGACGTAGTGGTTAAGTCTGCGGACTCTAATCTGGGAGAACTGGGTTTGATTCCCCACTCCTCCACTTGCACCTGCTGGATGACCTTGGGCAAGCCAAAGTTCTGTCAGAGCTGTTCTTGAAAAAGCAGTTCTCAAAAGAGCTCTCTCAGCCCCACCTCCCTCACAGGGTGTCTGTTGTGGGGAGGGGAAGGGAAATGAGTTTGTAGGCTGCTCTGAGACTCCGAGTGAAGGGCGGGGTATAAATCCAATCTCCTTCTTCTTCTTCTCTTCTACCTACCTACTCCTAGGTTTTCCCCCAGAAAAGCAATGACAAGTCAGGATTTCTCACTTTTTTCAGCCTTCTTTTTTCCCTTGGAGATGCTGGGGATTGAACCCGGGATCTTATGCATGCAAAGCAGACACTGTACCATTGAGCCATAGTACATCCCCAGCATCTCCAGTTAACAGTACTGTCTTGCAGTGTGAAAGACCTCTGCCCAAGACCCTAGAAAGCCACCACTATTCAGAATTAACATAAGAAGAGCCCTGCTGGATCAGACCAGTCCAGCCTCCTGTCTCACCCAGTGGCCAACCAGTTCCTCTGGTGGGCCAACAACAGGGCAGAGATGCCCAGGCCTTCATAAGAACGTAAGAAGAGCCCTGCTGGATCAGACCAGTGGTCCATCTAGTCCAGCATCCTGTCTCACACAGTGGCCAACCAGTTCCTCTGGTGGGCCAACAACAAGGCATAGAGGCCGAGGCCTTCATAAGAATGTAAGAAGAGCCTTGCTGGATCAGACGTGGTCCATCTAGTCCAGCATCCTGTCTCACACAGTGGCCAACCACTTCCTCTGGAGGGCCAACAACAAGGCATAGTGGCCAAGGCCTTCATAAGAATGTAAGAAGAGCCTTGCTGGATCAGACGTGGTCCATCTAGTCCAGCATCCTGTCTCACACAGTGGCCAACCACTTCCTCTGGAGGGCCAACAACAAGGCATAGTGGCCGAGGCCTTCATAAGAATGTAAGAAGAGCCTTGCTGGATCAGACGTGGTCCATCTAGTCCAGCATCCTGTCTCACACAGTGGCCAACCACTTCCTCTGGAGGGCCAACAACAAGGCAGAGTGGCCAAGGCCTTCATAAGAATGTAAGAAGAGCCTTGCTGGATCAGACTTGTGGTCCATCTAGTCCAGCCTCCTGTCTCACACAGTAGCCAACCAGTTCCTCTGGTGGGCCAACAACAAAGCATAGAGGCCAAAGCCTTCATAGGAATGTAAGAAAAGCCTTGCTGGATCAGACTTGTGGTCCATCTAATCCAGCATCCTGTCTCACACAGTAGCCAACCACTTCCTCTGCAGGGCCAACAACAAAGCATAGAGGCCGAGGCCTTCATAAGAATGTAAGAGCCTGGCTGGATCAGACGTGGTCCATCTAGTCCAGCATCCTGTCTCACCCAGTGGCCAACCAGTTCCTCTGGTGGGCCAACAACAAGGCATAGAGGCCGAGGCCTTCATAAGAATGTAAGAAGAGCCTTGCTGGATCAGACGTGGTCCATCTAGTCCAGCATCCTGTCTCACCCAGTGGCCAACCAGTTCCTCTGGTGGGCCAACAACAAGGCATAGAGGCCGAGGCCTTCATAAGAATGTAAGAAGAGCCTTGCTGGATCAGACGTGGTCCATCTAGTCCAGCATCCTGTCTCACACAGTGGCCAACCACTTCCTCTGGAGGGCCAACAACAAGGCATAGTGGCCAAGGCCTTCATAAGAATGTAAGAAGAGCCTTGCTGGATCAGACTTGTGGTCCATCTAGTCCAGCCTCCTGTCTCACACAGTAGCCAACCAGTTCCTCTGGTGGGCCAACAACAAGGCATAGAGGCCAAAGCCTTCATAGGAATGTAAGAAAAGCCTTGCTGGATCAGACTTGTGGTCCATCTAATCCAGCATCCTGTCTCACACAGTAGCCAACCACTTCCTCTGCAGGGCCAACAACAAAGCATAGAGGCCGAGGCCTTCATAAGAATGTAAGAGCCTGGCTGGATCAGACGTGGTCCATCTAGTCCAGCATCCTGTCTCACCCAGTGGCCAACCAGTTCCTCTGGTGGGCCAACAACAAGGCATAGAGGCCAAAGCCTTCATAAGAATGTAAGAAGAGCCTTGCTGGATCAGACTTGTGGTCCATCTAGTCCACCATCCCGTCTCACACAGTGGCCAATCAGTTCCTCTGGACGGCCAACAACAAGGCATAGAGGCCGAGGCCTTCCCCTGAGATTGCCTCCTGGCTCTGGGATTCAGCGGATTGGTGCCCCTGAATGTGGAGATTCCCCTTAGCCACCATGGCTAGTAAACACCGACAGACCTAACCAACTACCTTTTAAGGCTGTTTATTCCTGTGGCCACCACAACATCCTCTGGCAACGACAGAACAGATCCCGATAGACCACACTAGCCTGATTTTGTAGTGTTAAGTATGAGACGCTAGTCATCTCTTAACAAGTGATTCAGCTTTATTTGAACATGACAGAAACCAACAACAAAACAGGAGAGAAGAAAGCTCTCTTTTAAACTTTCCGGGCTTGGATAACCACGCCCCCTAGTGAGCTAAGAACCAATCAATATGCTTACATAAAGGCCAACAGGCTTTGTTCCCTCCAAAACCTTCTTAGTCTCTGATTGGTCAGTTACGCAGAATATCCAATCGGAACGTTGTATTTACAATACCTTTGCTCCTATGGAGTTATGCCCCAAGCTAGACCTTCAGTATGTATTCACAATGCATAACATGTAGGGTTACCAACCTCCAGTTAGGGCCTGGAGATTTCCCCTGGAATACCAGCTGAGCTCCAGGCTACGCAGATCAACCCCCTGGAGAAAATGGCCGCTTGGGAGGATGGACTCTATGGAATTCTACCCTGTTAAGCTCCCAGGTTACACACACACACAAATCTCCAGGTATTTCCCAACCCAGAGCTGGCAACCGAAGATGGCGACCCTCGAGCTTCCCAGCATGCTTTTCTCTTTCCTCAAGGCCCCCAAAGGATCCGTTTGCTCTTGTGTTTCCTAAATATCGGGGCAGGGGAGGGAGGGTGTGAGGAGGGGGCCTATCAGTGGAACTCCAAGCGATAATCGCTTCTTAGCCCGGGCCTTTATTCAAATCGGGAGCACTGCTGAAGCTTGAGATGCAAATGGAGTTCAAAAGGGAATAAAACGAGAAGCAAGGGGCGGCCGGCGGGGGGGGGGGAGTGGAGATAGGCCCGTCCTTGAGCCGAGGCCTTATCACTCAATTAATGCAGAGACGGAGGCAGAAAGGGGAGGCGGCCATCGGGTTCAGCGTCTTCCAACCGCTCCAGGAAGCCCCTTGGCATTAGCCAAACAAAACGCGCTTGACACCGTCTTAATATGAACTCGCGAGAGGTCAAAATCGGGCTGGCTTTGTCGGCTAAATCCCCGCAAGACCCATTCTAATTTCCTTCCTCAAGGACCTCTCAGAGGTCCTCGGATGGGCTTTATGAGACTTTGATCCATGCCCGGTTGTGTTGAAACTTTGTCGCTCCGGTCTGCCGGAGAGAGTGGCGCCAAACCCGGTTCTCAAAGTGTTTGCTAAGACCTTGTATGGGAAACGACTTAACCGCCATGGTGGGAAGGGCAGTACCCATAAATCCATGAGGAGAAATAGAGTTGTCAACCTCCAGCTGGGGGCTGGGGATCTCCTGGAATTACAACTGGTCTCCAAACTGTATACACTGCTTATTTACCTATTTAAAAGGTTTCTTCCACTTTCTGGAGAAAATGGCTGCTTTAGAAGGTGGATGGTATGGTATTATACCGTACCGAGGCCCCTCCCCTCCCTAAACCCCACCCTCCCCAGGCTCCGCCCCCAAATCTCCAGGTATTTCAGAACCCAGAGTTGGTGGCCTTAGAAAAGGAACCTCCCCTTTGCACAGTTAAGGTAATCACCAGAAATAAATAGATTTGAGGTCGGGGGATCGGATAGCAAACACAGGCAGGGTCGCCAGCGATGGTCTGGAAAATTCCTGGAGATTTGGTGTGAGGGGAGCCTGGAGAGTAAGGTTTCCAACTTCCAGGGGGTGGCTGGAGATCTCCTGGGATGACAACTGACCTCCAGGCAACAGTGATCCGTTCACCTGGGAGAAGATGGCCACTTTGGAAGGTGGACTGTGTGGCGTCATACCCTATTGAGGTCCCACGAGGTGGTGGCAGCTACAAGCATGGATGGCTTCAAGAGGGGACTGGATGAACATACGGAGCAGAGGTCCATCAGTGGCTCTTAGCCACAAGGAATAAATAGGAGCTCTTGGTCTGGGGCAAGTGATGCTCTGTCTTCTTGGTGCTTGGGGGGGTGCAACAGTGGGAGGGCTTCTGGTGTCCTGGCCCCTCTGCTGGACCTCCTGATGGCGCCTGGCATTTTTGGCCACTGTGTGACACAGAGTGTTGGCCTGGATGGGCCATTGGCCTGATCTGACATTGGCGTCTCTTGTGTTCTTATGTTCCCCTCTCCCCAAACCCCACTCTCCTCAGCGTCCACCCCCAAAATCTCCAGGTATTTCTCAACCTGGAGCTGGTGAGCCTACTGAGGAGGAACCTCAGTGGGGTATTATGCCACAGAGTCCACCCCCAAAAGTCGCCATTTTCTCCAGGAAAACTCCAAGGTCCCGCTTGGAGATTGGCAACCCTACATTCAGGAATCTGTGGGTATTTGTTATATTATATTTTCACTTAAAAACAAACAAAAAAGTGGGATGCTGTTCCTGCGGGACGTCGGAAGTGCTGATTTAAGACTGGCTTTAAAACAGGGTCCCCCAACTCTTTTGAGCCTTTGGGCACCTTTGGAATTCTGACACAGGGTGTTGGGCATGACTACAAAATGGCTGCCACAGGAGGTGGGGCTAACCACAAAATGGCCACTACAGGAGGCGGAGCGACACAGAGAGGAAGCCCAAGTGCAGGGGAGAAGAGTAGGACTTTCATTGGGAAAGAGGAGCACGAGAAAGAATATAAACGTGTTGGCCCCTGCCACCAAAACAATGTCATTCCAGTCTGCGCAACCAATCAGATCTCTGGTGGCCAATCAGAAGCCCTGCTGGGCAAGAGCCTCACTTGGCCCCACCCACATTCTAAAAACACACCAGGAAAGGTGCTGGCAGTTGAAAGGGAGCCCATGGGAACTATGTTGAGAACTAGGATTGCCAGGTCCTTCCTAGCTGCTGGTGGGGGGATCCCACTTCTCCTCTGGGATCTTCTGGCATGGGCACAAGGAGCAACAATGTCACCTGGAAGTGATGTCATCGCATTGGGGATGTCGAGGGTCGCCGCTCTAACTTTTGGGCAACACTCTATGTTTCTTTGCCTTCAAAACCATAGTTTGCCCAAACACTAGAGTGTCACCCTGACGTCCCCAATGCAATGATGTCACTTCCGGGTGATGTCATCATGACAGGGACATTGGCGACATGCCTGTTTGGGTGTGGGGCTTCCCCTGCCGACCAGCTGGCCAGCGGTGGTCTGGAGCCCCAGAAATCAGGGAGAAACCCCACCCGGACCAGGGGCCTGGCAACCCTATTGAGGACCCCTGCTTTACGATACCTTGTCTTGAAGAAACTCCTGACTGATTAACCAATCTGAGAAGGAATTCTTAAACGTGCCCTATGGAACTTACGGAAGATTCTGGGCATGAAGGAATGTTCTAATATGGACACTCCATTACCGTAGGATGCTGGTGAGTCCCATGGGAATTGAAAATACACCCACCCCCCATCTCACCCAACGCACCTCCCACAATGGTGGAGGGACTGGCTTCTATGCCTTCTTTGTAGGCCTTCTAGGAACAACAGCCTAGCCAGTGCATGAAACAGGATGCTGAATGAGGTGGACCCTTGGCCTGACCCAATATGTCTGCTCTTACGTGCACATTACGGGGGAAGGTTATGCATGAAAGACAAAGGTCCTTTCAGGGCAAATCATCCACCATTACTGACCTCCTCAATGAAGAATACTGAGAAACTTTTGAGGAACGCCATTTGGAATCATTTCCCTACACCAGTGATCCCCTCAGCTAAGCATCCATGGACGCCACGGCACCCACCAAGGAGTTTCCTGACATCCATTCGCTTCTTCTCCAGAGCAAAGAGCCAGCCCTGCCTTCCCTCAACCTCCTTGGAGCAGAAGATGCTCTGAAAAGGACCCAATAAATAATATCCATGGAACTCCTTGTTACAAGTGTGCAGCGATAGAAAGGCCTGTTTTGGGAAGTCTGTCGATCCAGTACCGGAAAATCAATCCGCCATTTTGTTGTCAGCCGTCGGACAGCCGTGATGGGTTGTGGGTTTGTTCTTGAATCTTGAACGTCAGCTGTTCTACCATGCGGAAAGCCACAAGACTCAATCCGATCACTCAGTGGCATCAGAGGAGGATTGGGGGGAAAGCACTACCGTTCAATGAGCAGAGCAGTAACCACAACCCGAGTTCCTCAGCTCACAAGCACAGCCGTACCTGAACTTCTCCACACTTACCAGGATACTGCTAGAAAGCATTTCCCTCTCTGTTTTCAGGGCTTCCTGTTTCTAAGATGGGCTTGAGGCAAGTCCCGTCAGCCCAATGCCTGGCCAAAGCGCTCCCGTGCCAGATCTTAAGAACGCCACCTAAAGGTTTGACGTCTGCTTTTTCAGAAGTCACAACCCGAAAAGACGAGAGAAGAAGAAGAAAGGAAACCAACAAGCCGTTCCTAAACAATGACTGTTTTTGTCTTCGTCATGCCCGGCGGGCAATCGAGTGGAAATGCTACTTCCATCTTTAATCTACAAAATGAAATTAAAGTTGTTGAAAGATCTCTCCCTGACCCAGGAAGGCCTTGTTTCTTGACAGGAGGGGAGGGGTGGTGGTGGAAAAGCTGAAACCGCAAAATAGTTTAGCGGCTTTATTAAATTTCCAATTATGTCTGGAATCGCCACGAAGAACACGTCGGAGGCACACACGAGAAAAAAGGGCACGTGGGCTCACCGGGGGGAGGCGACGGGGAGGCTTAACGGTTTTCTCTGGCGTTTTTTTAAAAAATGAAGAACTATCTGAAATATCTGAAGAAGTGAGGAGTGACCCACGAACGCTCCTCCCTTGCCTCAAATTTCGCGAGACTTTAAGGTGCTATGCGACTCTTGCTCTTTTTTACTGCCACAGACGGACTAACACGGCCACCCATCTTGATCTTTTTTTAAAAAGTAGTCGATGAAAGGGATTTGACAATCCGGAGCGTTAGCACGTGAGCCGGGGAAGCAGCCGTGGCGGCGTTTCTCTGTGGTGAGGCACAGCTTCCGGGTTCCCGGAAAATGGAAGCCGGCGATCTTAGAACTACCGCCGTGTGGTAACGCCTGGTGGGAGGAAGAAGAAGAGTTGGTTTTTACACCCTGCTTTTCTCTACCTTCAGAAGACTCAAATCAATCATCTTTCCTTCCTCTCCCCACAACAGGCACTTTGTGAGATAGGTGGGGCTGAGAGAGTTCTGAAGGACCAGTTTGGTGTAGTGGTTAAGTGCGCGGACTCTAATCTGGGAGAACCAGGTTTGATTCCCCCACTCCTCCAGCTTGCATCTGGCTGGATGACCTTGGGCGAAGCCGATAGTTCCTGATAAAGAGCCTGTTCTTGGGAAAAAAAGAGCAGTTTCTGTCAAGAGCTCTCTCAGTTCTGCCTACCTCGCAGGGTGTCCGTTGTGGGGAGGGGAAGGGAAAGGAGTTTGTAAGCCGCTCTGAGACGCCTTTGGGCAGGGAAGGGCGGGGTATAAATCCAATCTCTTCTTCTTCTTCTTCTACCTCCCAGGGTGTCTGTTGTGGGGAGGGGAAGGGAAAGGAGTTTGTAAGCCACTCTGAGACACCTTTGGGTAGTGAAGGGCGGGGTATAAATCCAATCTCTTCGTCTTCTTCTTCTACCTCCCAGGGTGTCTGTTGTGGGGAGGGGAAGGGAAAGGAGTTTGTAAGCCACTCTGAGACACCTTTGGGTAGTGAAGGGCGGGGTATAAAATCCAATCTCTTCTTCTTCTTCTACCTCACAGGGTATCTGTTGTGGGGAGGGGAAGGGAAAGGAGTTTGTAAGCCGCTCTGAGACACCTTTGGGTAGTGAAGGGCAGGGTATAAATCCAATCTCTTCTTCTTCTTCTACCTCACAGGGTGTCTGTTGTGGGGAGGGGAAGGGAGAGGAGTTTGTAAGCCGCTCTGAGACACCTTTGGGTAGTGAAGGCAGGGGTATAAATCCAATCTCTTCTTCTTCTTCTTCTTCTTCTACACCACATTGACTCTCCCCACAACAGGCACCTTGTGAGGCAGGTGGGGCTGAGAGAGGTCTGAGAAAGAAATGGTGACTGGCCCTAGGTCACCCAGCAGGTTTCATGTGCAGGAGGAGTGGGACATTGAACCCAGTTCTCCAGATTGGAGTCTGCCGCTCTTAACCACTACACCACAGTGGAAGGGGGACCCACAGGCTGAAAGAGACCATTCGGCCAGTTGGCAAAGAGTTCTGGCTGCAAGTCACCAGTGCCCCTTCACCAGGCGCAGATTAACGACAGAGAAACGCGATGCAATGGCGCAAGAGCATTCATATAGAAGTGCTAAAATATAATTAAAAACATAATTATTTCTTAGCACTTCAGGATGCGTTATTAAATTAAACACCAGTGCTTTGTACATTTGTGCTATGTCCTTTATTATATTTTACTTTCTTTTATTGTTCCAACCTTTTTGGTTACCTTTCGCATGCAGGGCTGTGTTTTTCTCCCCCTTTTTTGGGTTGTACCCAACATGCATGCCACAGCCTCATTACTATGCATGGGTGCAAAAGTGGGACAAAGAAGAAAGCGGATAAGGAGAAAACAGATTCCTTTGACATGTGGTGTTGGAGGAGAATTTTACCAGTACTGTGGACCTCCAAAAGGAAAAATCAGTGGGTCCTAAATCAAATTAAGCCAAGGAGGAGGAGGAGGAGGAGGAGGAGATTGGATTTATATCCCACCCTTCAGTACCTAAAGGAGTCTCAGAGGCAGTTGGGTGTAGTGGTTAAGTGCGCGGACTCTAATCTAGGAGAACTGGGTTTGATTCCCCACTCCTCCACTTGCAGCTGCTGGTGTGACCTTGGGTCAGTCACAAGCTCTTTCAGAGCTCTCTCAGCCCCCACCTGCCTCACAGAGTGTCTGTTGTGGAGATAGGAAGGGAAAGGAGATTGTAAAACCACTCTGAGACTCTGAGTGAAGGGTGGGGTATAAATCCAATCTCTTTCTTTTTCTTCTTATATCAGGAGTGCCCCAGCCAGTTTGGTGTAGTGGCTAAGTACGCAGACTGTAGTCTGGGAGAAATGGGTTTGATTCCCCCACTTCTCCACTTGCAGCTGCTGGATGACCTTGGGCAAGCCATAGTTCTGTCAGAGCTGTTCTTGAAAAAGAGCCATTTCTGTCAGAACTCTCTCAGCCCCACCTACCTCACAGGGGAGGGGAAGGGAAAGGGAGGGGAAGGGAAAAGGAGTTTGTAAGCCACTCTGAGTTTGGGTAGTGGAGGGCAGGGTATAAATCCAATCTCTTCTTCTTCTTACAATCTCCTTTCCCTTCCCCTCCCCACAACAGACGCCCTGTGGGGTAGGAGGGGCTGAGAGAGCTCTTTCAAGAACTGCCCTTGAGAGAACAGCTCTGAGAGAACTTGTGACTGAACCAAGGCCACACCAGTAGCTTCATGTGGAAGAGCGGGGAATCAAACCCGGTTCTCCCAGATTCGAGTCCGCGCTCCTAACCACTACACCCAAACTGGCTCTTCCTGTGTGTGTGTCCACTGTCATAAACAGTGCTTCATTTATCGGGGGATCCTAGCCTCCCACCTCTTGAGATGGACTCCTCAGGGTTTACCGAAACATGACTCTGAAGAAGCAAAAGAACTCATTTGTGGGACTTCACATGCCTAAAGAGAGCCAGCTTGGTGTAGTGGTGAAGTGCGCGGACTCTGATCTGGGAGAACCAGGTTTGATTCCCCACTCCTCCACTTGCACCTGCTGATGTGACCTTGGGTCCGTCACAAGCTCTGGCACAGCTGTTCTCTCAAGGACAGTTTCTGTCAGAAGTTCTCTCAGCCCCACCTACCTCACAGGGTGTCTGTGGTGGGGAGGGGAAGGGGAAGGAGCTTGTAAGCCGCTCTGAGACTCCTTTGAGCAGTGAAGGGCGGGGTATAAATCCAATCTCTTCTTCTTCTTCTACCTCACAGGGTGTCTGTGGTGGGGAGGGGAAGGGAAAGGAGTTTGTAAGCCGCTCTGAGACGCCTTTGGGCAGTGAAGGGCGGGGTATAAATCCAATCTCCTCTTCTTCTTCTACCTCACAGGGTGTCTGTTGTGGGGAGGGGAAGGGAAAGGAGTTTGTAAGCCACTCTGAGATGCCTTTGGGCAGTGAAGGGTGGGGTACAAATCCAATCTCTTCTTCTTCTTCTTCTAAAGCATCTCCTCCTTTAAACTAGGCTGCTACGCAGGACTGGGTAGCTATAACAGGTAGGTTTAAACCTATCTTTTTGAGTCTGTGGGCATCCTTGGCGTTCTGACACAGTGTGGTGGGAGCAGCCCCAAAATGGCTACCAAAAAATGGCTTCCAAAAAAGACCCCAATAAGGGAAAACTGTATCATAACCGTGCTCAATTAATTTTTTTAAATATTAAAGTGAATAGAATCCAAAAAGTATTTGTGAAACACAAAAATACATAAAGTAAAGGTAAAGGTTCCCTTGCTCGAAAGCCAGTCGAATCCGACTCTAGGGTTGCGGTGCTCATCTCCGTTTCAAAGGCAAAGAGCCAGTGCTGTCCGAAGACGTTTCCGTGGTCATGTGGCCGGCATGACTAAACACCGAGGCGCACAGAACGCTGTTACGAAGATCTCCGGAACGTTCAACCGTTTCGAAAGATATCGTCTTCTGAACAGAGGAAGGAAAATGAAGGACGTGTGACGTCCCTGGTCGGTTTTTCAACTGGTACGTTTCAAGAAATTCATGAATTTTCTTCGATAGGTCAACATATTCCTGAGAGAAAGTTCCTGATGATTCTACAGTGGGCACGATGCTGTAAAAACATGGCCGCCACAGGAGTAGGGTTGCCAGACCCAGCAGGGGTTTCCCTGATTTCGGGGGCTCCTTCCCACTGCCAGCCAGCTGGCTGGTGGGGGGAAGCCCCGCCCCCAAGAGCGACCACCCGGCCACCCCTCCTGCAAGATTTAAAGGCCCCTCCCACTGCCCCTTTAAATCTTGCAGGAGGAAGGGAGGAAGTGGGGTGGCCGTATGCGCCTGCCCTTCAAGCGCGAATTCACGGCTTGGAGTGTAGGCAGGCATGTTCGGCCTCCCTCCCTTCCAACGGCATTTAAAGGGACCCTTTAAATGCTTTTGGCAAGAAGCAGGGGGCGCCGGTCCCCAGCGTGATGAGGTCACTTATGCGTGACATCATCTCGTTGAGGATGTCCCCGCCCCCCCTCCAGTAATGCCCCTAAAGTCCCCCACTGGAGACTTAGAAGAACCTGGTAATTCTACGCGGGAGCCAGAGCAAGCCACAAAATGGCCGCCACAGTTTACCTTCAGCCACGCAGGAAGGATCCTTCTGCTGTCATCGCAGCTGCTGCCAAACTGCCATTAAAAAAGAAAAAAATCTGCATAGCCAATCAAATGTAGTTCCGGCAGAGCTGTTCTTGAAAAACAGAGTCAGACTAGGATCCCGGGAGACTTGAGTTCAAATCCCCCACTCTCGTATGGAAGGTCGCTGGGTGATTTTGGGCCAGTCACACGCTCTTGGCCTAACCCACCTGACGGTGTTGTTGTGGTGAGACCCTGGAAGAGGAGAGGATAATGTCTTAAGCCGCTCTTGGGGAGAGAAGCGGGGCCGGGGTATGGATAAATGAAGGCAAATGAAATAAACGGATGCAAACGCAGGGACTTCTTCCTCCGCCCCATCAGTCCGAGCACTGCATTTAAATCCTGGGCTGGCATTGCATTTGCAACCGGGAGGGGGGGTACACAGTCTCACTGCAACATGGGCTCAGAGACAGAGTCCACTGTTTTTTCTTCCCAAGGGAGGAAGGGGATCATAAGTCATGCAGCCTTCGATGGCATTCTGTTCCTCTATGCCTCTGCTGTCCCATTTGATCAGCCCGAGAATCAGGGCTGACATGGATGAGAAAGGAAAACAGGGAAAGGAGGTTTTGGAAAAAAAACCCTTTTCCGGGGTCGTGGCTTTGGAGAAATGACTGGTGTCCCCCTAGCTACAGGAGTATCGCCCTGCGCACCGCCGCAATTTCAAATGACTCGTCCCTGCTGTTTAGATTTGGAAATTCTGCTTTGATTTCGCGTCCAGATTATGGAATCCCCTCCCTGGGGGGGAATACATCTGTAGCGCCCGATCGTCGTCTTCCACCAGCCATGAATATTTATCCGTTTCATTTAGCATTCCCCTCATTAACGTCCCTTCTCGTTAATGCGCTTTAATTGTTGCTTTTGATTGGTGTTATAATATGTGTCATTTAAAAGTTGTTTCTAAATGGTTTCGATTGTCGGCTGCTCCGGGGAGCCGAAATGGGGTGGAAAGATGGCGTTTGGGGGGAAAAAAACCCTTCTACCTAAATAAATACATAAATATTGTCAGCCTCAGATCCTTGGTTTTTTAAAACAAAGTTCATGGCATTCGCCCCCCTTTCCTTGCATCATTTCTCCCTTGCAAAGCGTACACATTTTCCAATATTGTTTGTGAGTCAAATCAATATTGCACATAATTCATGTATTAGACATCTAAACGACAATGTAAATTTTTTTTTTTAAATGCACAAATGTATACAATACATATGAATCTACAAAATCAAGGAGAGGAGAGAACCAAAAATGCTGACAGAAATGATAGATGATAATAATATAAAGTGAAATAAGGAGCCACAGCGGAGCCCTGCTGGATCAGACCAAAGGCCCATCAAATCCTGCATTCTGTCCAACAGTGGCTGCTCTGGAAAGGAATGAGGAAGAGGAGGATCAAGACAGCTGCCGCAAGTCAGGAATTAAGAACATAAGAAGAGCTCTGCTGGATCAGACCAGTGGTCCATCCAGTCCAGCATCCTGACTCAAATAGGGGCTGAGCAGTTCCTCTGGAGGGTCAACAATGGGGCCCAGAGGCTGAGGCCTTCATAAGAACATCAGAAGAGCCCTGCTGGATCAGAGCAGTGGTCCATCTAGTCCAACATCCCGTCTCACACAGTGGCCAGCCAGTTCCTCTGGAGGGCCAACAACAGGGCAGAGAGGCCGAGGCCTTCATAAGAACATCAGAAGAGCCCTGCTGGATCAGAGCAGTGGTCCATCTAGTCCAACATCCCGTCTCACACAGTGGCCAGCCAGTTCCTCTGGAAGGCCAACAACAGGGCAGAGAGGCCGAGGCCTTCATAAGAACATCAGAAGAGCCCTGCTGGATCAGAGCTGTGGTCCATCTAGTCCAGCATCCTGTCTCACACAGTGGCCAACCTGGTTCTCTGGAGGGCCCACAACAGGGCATGGAGGCCGAGGCCTTCATTAGGACATCAGAAGAGCCATAAGTCAGTTGCGGCTTGACGGCCCTTTCCACCTCTGCCATACTGAATCAGGTGATCGGTCCATCAAGACCTGGATAGCGCAGGCAAGCCCGATCTCATCAGATCTCAGAAGATAAGTAGGGTCAACTCTGGCAAGTACTTGGATGGGAGACCTCCAAGGAATACCAGCAGTTGGGAGGCGGGGGCAGGACTTATTCAGCCACCTCTCTGGATATCCTCCAGGCCCCCAGTAGGGGTCAGTCACCAGAGGTCGCCATGACTTCCAGGTGCACACACCCTCAGGCTGAGGTCTTTCACATCACCTCCTATCTGATCCTTATTCTGAGAGCCAGTTTGGTGTAATGGTTAGGAACGTGGACTCTAATCTGGAAGAACCGGGTTTGATTCCCCACGCCTCCACTTGCAGCTGCTGGGTGACCTTGGGTCAGCCACAGTTCTCTCCGAGCTGTTCTCTCAAGAGCAGTTCTCGAAAGAGCTCACTCAGCCCCATCTACGTCACAGGGGTGTCTGTTGTGGGGAGGGGAGGGAGAGGGAAGGAAACTGTAAGCTGCTCTGAGACTCCGAGTGAAGGGTGGGGTATAAATCCAATCTCCTCCTCCTCCTCCTCCTCCTCCTCCTCCTCCTCCTCCTCCTGAGAGCCAGTTTGGTGTAGTGGTTAGGAGCACGGACTCTAATCTGGGAGAACCCACTCATTACACATGCAGCCAGCTGGGTGACCTTTGGTCAGTCACAAGGTGTCTCAGAGCTGTTCTCCTAACAGCAGTTCTCTCAGTACTCTCTCAGAACCTCACAGGGTGTCTGTTGCAGGGAGGGGAAGGCAAAGGAGATTGTAAGCCGCTCTGAGACTCCGAGTGAAAGGTGGGGTATAAATCTAATCTCCTCCTCCTCCTCCTCTTCCTCCTCCACAGCTGAAGATACTAGTGATTGAACCTGGGACGTAGTGATTGAACCCACTACTGGACCTCCCGATGGCACCTGGTATTTTTGGCCACTGTGTGACAGAGTGTTGGACTAGATGGGCCATTGGCCTGATCCAACATTGGCTTCTCTTATGTTCTTATGGGACCTTCCGCATGCCACACAGGTGTTCTATCACTGAGGTATTTAGAAGAGCTGGATTCAAATCCAGAAGTACCTTAGAGGCCAACAAGATTTTCGTGGCATAAGGTTTCAAGAGTCCAAGCGCTCTCTTCCCTTTGTTAGAAAAGAGCTTTGACTCTCAAACGCTTTCTACCCCTGAAATCTCAGCCTCTAAGGCCCTAATGGGACTCAAATCCAGCTCTTCTCTACCGCAGACTCACACGGCCACCCTCCCGAAAGCTGAGCTATTTAGAAGAAGAGGAGGAGGAGATTGGATTTATACCCCACCCTTCATTCAGAGTCTCAGAGCGGCTTACAAACTCACGAACAGAGAGGCCTCCCCACAACAGACACCCTGTGAGGGAGGTGGGGCTGAGAGAGCTCTGACAGAAACTGCTCTTTTTCAAGAACAGCTGTGCCAGAGCTTGTGACTGACCCAAGGTCACATCAGCAGGTGCAAGTGGAGAAGTGGAGGAATCAAACCCGGTTCTCCCAGATTAGATTCCGCACACCAAACTGGTATTTAGGAGATACTTCCCCTGTCTCTTCTCCCCTCAAAAAACAACCCTCTTCTTCCCTTTCCAAAAGTTACCATATTACATTTTTTTAAAAAAAGAGGGGGGGGAATTGCAATGACTCATCCTAGCGTGACAATTAAATCCCACCATTTAACGAGTTGCATCTGTCAACAGAGACCTCGTAAACCAAGCGCCGTCTTCCCCGGTGCGCCGGCGAGAAGGGAACACAGTTTTAAATCTGACGCCCGCATTCTGAATCACATTCCAAAAATGTAAATACACGCACAAGCATGCGGGCACATATTTTGATGGATACAATTACAAGACGGTCTTTATCAGCTCCTCTCCCCTGCCCACCCCGTTAAAGAGAGGCTTCCAAGCCCTACCTGGCACGCCCTCTGCTGGAGAGAGGACGCCACCGCAAGCCGCGCCGCCTCCCAATTAAATGTTGGCACCTTCTTCCCGCATCTGCTATACGAATGCCAAGCGTGAAATCTGGAGTAGCAGGTTTAATATTTGATCCAGCCAAAAAAATTTCGCTACAAGGACTTACCTATGGAAGGGTTTCGGGGGGGGGTTATTTCCCCCCTCCGCTTCCGCGTTTTGTTCCCCTGCCACCCAGCTGGTCTGAGCTCAAAAATCTGTCACCAAAGTAAATTTTGTGGCAGGAATAATTTCATGGCTGTGCAAAAAAAAAAAAAAAAAGTGTTTAATTTCCCATTTGGTACAAATAATTACTTAGCATAATGCCACTTAAAATGTGCGCTCTTATCTCGAAAACGCCGACGGTGCATTATACCCTCCCCCTCAAATTAAAAAAAAAACCCATAACTTGAGAAAAATTAGGGTATCACAGGAGGGGGTCTGCGCTCGTGCGTTTCTGCTTGGGTCAAAACGGTTGCTCGCTGATGCACGCAACGTCGCAGGCGACGGGTCACACATCGGGCCAAGTGTTAAGCAAAACTTTCATATCGTGCGCAACTCAAGAATAATAGACCTCTGTTTCTGGCACTTGATGGACAATTGCTAACTACAGGAGATCCAAAGGAACGACGCATGCGTGGGTACGTGAGTGGTTTTCCGGTGCAAAGCATCTCCCGCATTCATGTCTAGAATTGACTGTAATTGATTGAGTTTGGGCATAGGTCAAGGTCTTCCTGTACCAGAAAGCCTGCTGCCGCAGTCAGACAGCAGAAGAGCCCTGCTGGATCAGACCGATGGTCCATCTAGTCCACACAGAGGCCAGCCAGTTCCTCTGGAGGACCAATAACAGGGCAGAGCAAAAGAAGAACATTGCTGGATCAGAACAGTGGTCCTTCTAGTCCAGCATCCTGTCTCACACAATGGCCAACTAGTTGCTTTGCAATGCCAACAACAGGGCAGAGAGGCTGAGGCCTTCCTAAGAACATCAGAAGGGCCCTGCTGGATCAGACCGATGGTCCATCTAGTCCAGCACCCTGTCTCACACAGTGGCCACCAGCCAGTTCCTCTGGAGGGCCAACAACAGGACATTGAGGCCAAGGCCTTAAGAAGAGAACATTAGAAGAGCCCTGCTGGATCAGACCAGTGGTCCATATACTACGGCATCCTATCTCACACAGTGGCCAGCCATAGGAACATAAGAACAGCCCTGCTGGACCAGACCAGTGGTCCGTCTAGCCCAGCTCCTCCACAGAAGCCAACTGATTACTCTGGCAGTCCAACAACAGGGCAGCTGTCACCACAGCACGAAGATGCTCACTGCCTGTCTGATACTGAGTCGTGCGTAGGCAAGAAAATGTTTTAAAATATGTCCTTTTTAAAAGGCAGCCTGTTAAACGGAGGCTTTGCCTGGAATGCTGAAGAGTTACCGTGGGAGTGATGCGTGGCCTCAGTCGGCGACATTTTGTGGTTCGTTCCACCTCTTGCGGCAGCCATTTTGTGGCTGGCACCACCTCCGGGGCAGCCATTTTGTAGCTGCGCCCAGCAACCTGTGTGAGAATCCCAAAACTGCTTGCATGTCCGAAAAGATTGGGTACCCCTGTTCTAGAGGTTGTGGGCACCACTAATAACTTTCCTTACCAGTGGTAAACAGCCCAAGAGATACGACAAGATGTGTCAGCCCCGCTGCCCCACATCAAACCGGAGTGTCCAAATTTCCTCAGTTCCTACAAAATCTGTGTTCACCAAATAAACTCTGGACAAGAAGGCAACATAGCTGAGATCCCTTCTCCTTTTTGGCTGTCAGGAATGTATTCCCCCAGGTCAGCTACAGCCATTAAAGCCCTCCCTTTGACATATCTCCGGCGCACTGCTTGAGAGTTTTTGTCACCTCGGTTCCACATGGCCTCGGCCTGGCTCCCATCACCATAAACCCCCACCTCCACAGAAACCAGGGCAACCAACACTGGGGGGGTGGTCAGATTTGTACTATGGCGCCACATAAGCTAAAAGGTAAAGGCTTCCCTTGCTCGAGAGCTAGTCGAATCCGACTCTAGGGGGCGGTGCTCATCTCCGTTCCCAAGCCAAAGAGCCGGCGCTGTCTGAAGGCGCTTCTGTGGTCATGCGGGCAGCATGACTAAATGCCGAGGCGCACGGAACGCTGTGACCTTCCCACCAAAGTGGTACCTATTTATCTACTTGCGATCTCTTGCTTTCAAACTGCTAGGTTGGCAGGAGCTGGGGCCAGAGACGGGAGCTCACTCCGTCACGCGGCGCTCGGGTCTCGAACTGCCGAACTACCGACCTTCCGGTCTGCAGCTAAGCATCTTAACCACTGAGCCACCGCGGCCCCATGATGCCATATAGGTTTATGCTTTTATGAACCTTGTGTGTTACCTGTCTGTTTTTATGATTTTTGTATTTCACATGTGTACCTAGATTAGCTGATTGTTTTTGAGAGAGAGAGAAGAGATTGGATTTATTCCCCATCCTTCACTACCCAAAGGAGTCTCAGAGTGGCTTACAAACTCCTTTCCCTTCCCCTCCCCACAACAGACACCCTGTGAGGTAGGCGGGGCTGAGAGAGCTCTTTCGAGAGCTGCCTTTGAGAGAGCAGCTCCGAGAGAACTTGTGGCTGACCCAAGGTCACACCAGCAGCTGCATGTGGAGGAGTGGGGAATCAAACCCAGTTATCCCGGATTAGAGTCTGCACTCCTAGCTACTACACCACACTGGCTCTCCTTGATGTAAATTGTTGTACACCACTCTGAGCCCACTCTGCAGGGAGGGCAGTATAAAAGTTTAATAATAAGAAGAACATGAACAGATGAGTACGTGAAACTGCCTTATACTGAATCAGTCTCTTAGTCCATCAAGGTCAGGATTGTCGACCCAGACTGGCGGAGGCTTCCCAAGGTCTCAGGCGGGAGGGCTTCCACATCACCTTCTGCCAGATCTTTTAACCGGAGATACCAAGGTAACAGCGTTCCGTGCGCCTTGGTGTTTAGTCATGCCAGCCACATGACCACGGAAACGTCTTCGGACAGTGCTGGCTCTTTGGCTTTGAAACGGAGATGAGCACTGCAACCCTAGAGTCGGATTCGACTGGCTTTTGAGCAAGGGAACCTTTACCTTTACTTTACCAAGGACTGAACCTGGGACCTTCTGCTTGCGAAGCAGTCGCTCTACCACTGAGCCACCAACTCTCCGACCATTCCCTTTCTCCTCACTACCCTCAGCAAAGAAAACAGATCAAGATGTTAGTCTGCCTGTAGGAACAGAAAAGAGCAAGAGTCCTGTAGCGCCTTAAGGCGTAATAAAGTCTGTGGCAGGGCAAGAGCTTTCGTGAGTCGCTTCTCATCAATTTTGTTAGTCTTTAAGGTGAAGAAGAGCAGAAGAGATTGGATTTATATCCCGCCCTTCACTACCCGAGGGAGTCTCAGAGCAGTTTACGATCTCCTTTCCTTTCCCTTCCCTTCCCCACAGCAGACACAGCAGAGGTAGGTGGGGCTGAGAGAGCTCTTTGGAGGACTGCCCTTGAGAGAACAGCTCTGAGGAAAAAATGTGACTGACCCAAGGTCACGCCAGCAGCTGCATGTGGAGGAGAAGTTGGGGACTCAAACCCGGTTCTCCCAGACGAGAGTCTGTGCTCCTAACCACTACACCAAACTGGGTCTGGACTCTTGCTTTAAATAATGAAAATACTGGACAACCACTCGTAAGAGTCGGGAAGCTCACAAGGATTCAAGAACATACATGACGCAGTTTTTGAAGACGGCCGTTGTGCATGTGGTGGAGGGGGAGAGGCTCTGTTGCATCAGGTGCTGCGTGGAGGCAATTCTCCTGGGACGGAGGGATGGGAGGTTAGGTAAAGGTAAAGGTAAAGGTTCCCTTGCTCGAAAGCCAGTCGAATCCGACTCTAGGGTTGCGGTGCTCATCTCCGTTTCCAAGCCAAAGAGCCAGCGCTGTCCGAAGACGTTTCCGTGGTCATGTGGCCGGCATGACTAAACACCAAGGCGCACGGAACGCTGTTACCTTCCCACCAAAGTGGTACCTGTTTATCTACTTGCAATTTCTTGTTTTCGAACTGCTAGGTTGGCAGGAGCTGGAACTAGAGACGGGAGCTCACTCCATCATGGGAGGTTATCGTCCCCCAAATCTGCCATCTTAGGCAACCGTCTCCGTCAGTCTGATGGCCCCATCGGGATATCTGACCACATACAGACCCAACATACAGAGCTTTCCATTTTCGCGGCAGTCCAAAAAAAGGCTAAGGACAAGGCGCCGAGCCACTACCGTCTCGGCGAACACACGAAAAAAACACAGGTGGATTTCAAAAATTCATAAGGCTTTGTTAAAATGGTATACTGAGGATGAAATTGTAAAAGAACAAAATGGTAAAGTGGGCTATAAATGTAAATAGAGAAATAACTATGTCATCGCGGGAGTGTTTGTGGAAAAATTCAATGAAAGTTTCAACATGTGTTAATGTGAAAGAAAATTGTTTTAAAATGATGTATAGACGGTAAAGGTAAAGGTCCCCTTGCTCGAAAGCCAATCGAATCCAACTCTAGGGTTGCGGTGCTCATCTCCGTTTCAAAGCCGAAGAGCCAGCGCTGTCTGAAGACGTTTCCGTGGTCATGTGGCCGGCATGACTAAACACCAAGGCGCACGGAATGCTGTTGCCTTCCCACCGAAGTGGTACCTATTTATCTACTTGCAATTTCTTGCTTTCGAACTGCTAGGTTGGCAGGAGCTGGAATTAGAGATGGGCGCTCACTCTGTCATGCGGCATCCGGGTCTCGAACTGCTGAACTACCGACGTTCCACAGCCTGCAGTTCATGACACCAAAAAAAATGCTAGTATGAATGAGAACGTTCTAACAAATGTTGGAAGTGTAAAAAAAGGAAGGCTCATATTTATCATATGTGGTGGACTTGTGATAAAGCTGTAGCTTACTGGATGGAAATTTACAAGGAAATACAGAAAATCCTGAAACGTACCCTGAAGAAAGAGCCAGAAATAATGCTTCTAGGTCTCAAAATGGAGGAAGTCCATGTGACAAAGAGGACATTGTTTTGGTACTTGATTACAACGGCGAGAATGACTTACGCTCAATGTTAGAAGCAAGAGAAAGTGCCGGAAAAATGGGACTGGATAAAGAAAATGCTTTTTATGGCAGAAATGGACAAATTGACAAAGAAACTTAATGATAAAGAAGATGACGAATTTTTTTGCAGAATGGAAAGATTTCAAAGACTATGTTGAAACGAACTGGGATGTAAAAAATAATTTACTTTGCTTTGACAGCTATTGAGAGTAGAAGACAGAAAATAATGATTGAATAGTAGTTAAAATGTTACCTAAGAATTAGATTAAGCAAAGGAGAGTGTTTGAAATGAAGAATTGGGGGGAAAAAACAGAAGTTTTCAGTGTAACTTGAAAATTGAACTGACAAATAGCCGGAGCTTTGCTGGAAGTCATGAAGGGGGGATGGAGGGGATAATAGAAAAGGGTATGTTTAAAGAAATACTTGGAAAAATGGAATATGTCATAACAATAATATCCTATTAATAAAATTTCTTTAAAACAAACAAAACACAGGTGGACGCATATTCCCAAAATGGCAGCTTTTCTCCTCAAGCCAATGGTTATTTGCCATTGGTCCCTGCAGGCCTCAGTTCGGCCTACGCCAGATCCGAGGCGTCTATGCTGATTTCCCCCAACCCTGTGGTCCGGTGGCACCTTAAGAGATCAGCGAGGATTTTGAGGCATATGTTTTCCAGAGTCCAAGCTCCCGTTGGCAGACAATTCTATTATTTACTTCATTTCTATCCTGCCTTTCTACCCAACCGGGAGGCCAAAGCAGCTCTCGTCATTCTCCTGAGTTTAATCTCACAACAGCCCTGTGAGGTAGGTTAGGCTGAGTATGAACGTGTGTGACTGGCCCAAGGTCACCTTCCATGGCAGAACCCTGACCTGGATACCCCAGGCTAGCCCGATCCCATCGGATCTCAGAAGCTAAGAAGGGTCAGCTTTGACTAGTATTTGGAAGGGCAACCTCCAAGGAATACTAGGGTTGTGAAGCAGAGGCAAGCAACAGCAAACAACCTCTGAAACGTCTCTGGCCTTAAAAACAAGTCTAGCTCGCCACCTAGTGGTGAATGACGCTAAAAACCACTAGAACTTTTGGCTGCCAGAAAATCTTAGGATCTCCTGGCTATTCTACACACAATGCCACACGATAATTGTTATTGCTATTATCCATGGCAGCGCAGGGCTTCACGTCTGGACTCTCCTGGGCTTTTAGGCTGCTTTCAAGCAAGTCGGGGCCATTGTTCCCTCTAAGCTGAGTCAGTGTGAGCTAGCTCACGGTTTTTTAGCCTTTGGCTCACACGTTTTTGTCTCAGCTCAGGAAGGGAGGGCCCCAGAGCAAACTAATTTATGCTGCAGCCAAATCGCTCGCTCCCAACTTTAATGCCAGTAGCTCACAGAGCAGAATTCTTGCTCACAAAACTCCACAGCTTAGAGGGAGCATTGGTGGGAGCCACTCCTCAAAGGTTGCTGATGCCGGCTCACTTGGTACTTGGTGTTCATGCATACTCTAGGTAGACTCAAGTGAGTAACCATGTTGGCACGGCCGGATCGTCCATTGGGCGAACTAGGCGCTCGCCTAGGGCGCGCCGGCCTCAGGGGTGCCAAATGGCGCCCCGCTCCCCCCCCAAAAGTGCCCCCCCAACCCCCTAACCGGGCGCCCACTGCCACTGCTGCCGAAAAGAGCCCGGCTAGGGTGCTGGTTGCCCTCCCCCTCCCCCTGGGGGGGAGGAGGAGGAGGCAGCCACTGGCGGCCAGTGGGATCTCCCCACTGCCGCCGCTGCCGCCAAGCACCCGGCTAGGGCGCAAGTCGCCCTCCCCTCCTCCCTGGGGGGGAGGCGGCAGTGGCCAGCGGGGACTCCCCCCACTGCTGCCGCCGCTGCAGAGCATCCAGCCAGGGCACAGCTTGCCCACCCTTCCCCTCCTCCCTGGGGGGGGAAGGAGGGGGCGGCATGGCTGGGTTTCCAGGCCCAACCAGGAGGTTGGGATCTGCGCCCGCCTAGGGCGCAGAAATTCCTGGAGCTGGCCCTGCATGTTGGTCTGAGGCCACAGAACAAAGTCTAGAGTCCAGTGGCACCTTTAAGACCAACAAAGTTTAATTCTGGGGATAAGCTTTTGTGTGCAAGCATTAATGGGCCCCACCTCCCTCACAAGGGTGTCTGTTGTGGGGAGGGGAAGGGAAAGGAGTTTGTAAGCTGCTCTGAGACTCCGAGTGAAGGGTGGGGGTATAAATCCAATCTCTTCTTCTTCTTCTAGGTGATGAGAAAGATTATACTGCTGTGTACAGTGTTTTCCCCACGTGTACACAAGAGCATCCAATACTGCCCCGGAGAACAACCCCTAAGAAAGAGGTGTTCTTCTGAAAAAGAGAGGAAGAGAAGAGATTGGATTTATACCCCGCCCTTCACTACCCGAAGGTATCTCAGAGTGGCTTGCAAACTTCTTTCCCTTCCCCTCCCCACGACAGACACCCTGAGAGGTAGGTGGGGCTGAGAGAGCTCTCTCGAGAACTGCCCTTGAGAGAACAGCTCTGAGAAAACTTGTGACTGACCCAAGGTCACACCAGCAGCTACATGTGGAGGAGTGGGGAATCAAACCCAGTTCTCCCAGATTAGAGTCCACGCTTCTAACCTATACCAAACTGGCCCTGTCAGACAGAATCAGGCGGATCAACAGACTTAAGATGCCATTTCAGTCACCACGAGCAGAACTGAGTCAATGCTGGAATGTAAAGCAGTACCCCAAATACCCTCTTCTCCGACGATCGTGCATCACACGTGATATGGAGCGGCAGAGGGGCTCCGGAGAATGCTGCAGGGCCTGGATCCGTTTGAAGGGGAGGACGCCGTTGTTATTTAGGGATGCTGCCGAATTTTCACGGTCTCATTTCAACTCAAAAATCCCCGTTATTGTTCCCTTCCTCCTTTTGTGCTATTTTTATAAGGTTTTGTTTATTACGAAGAAGTTTACAAAATGATGCTAATGCGAAATGACACTTAACAGACAACGGCAGAAAATTCGCTAGGACACACAGACACAACGGGAGAAATTGAGCCCCATTAATAAATTGTGTGTGTGTGTTATGTGCTGTCAAGTCGCTTCTGACGTATGGAAACCCTACGAACGAATGACCTCCAAGACGTCCTGTTGTTAAAAGCCTCGCTCAGGTCTTGCAAATGGAGGGCCGCGGCTTCCTTGACCGAGCCCATGCATCTCAGGTTGGGTCTTCCTTTTTTCCTGTTTGGTGTAGTGGTTAAATGTGCGGACTCTAATCTGGGAGAACCGGGTTTGATTCCCCACTCCTGCACTTGCACCTGCTGATGTGACCTTGGGTCAGTCACAAGCTCTGGCACAGCTGTTCCTGAAAAAGAGCAGTTTCTGTCAGAGGTCTCTCAGCCCCGTCCACCTCACAGGGTGTCCTCTTGTGGGGAGGGGAAGGGAAAGGAGTTTGTAAGCCACTCTGAGACTCCTTTGGGTAGTGAAAGGTGGGGTATAAATCCAATCTCTTCTCTTCTTCTTTTTCCTGCGGCCTTCCGCTTTTCTTAACATTCACATTTCCGCCAGGCCCGTAAGGCTGAGATGTTCCGCCAGGCTTTTGGTTGAGGACAGCAAACGTTTCCATCGTAGCCGGCACCCTCCTCTCTTTACTCCTACCTTGCCGGCTTTGGCCTCCTCCTCTAACCTGTCCGTGAGACAGAGGAACAGCCCAGAGCAGGGTTTTGAGTTAAATTATAGACGACATCTGGAGATTGTGTAATTACGATCAATTGACTTGTTGATTTCAATCTGTATTTTGTATGTTTTAACCTGTTGTAAATCGCCCAGCCAACCTAGCAGTTTGAAAGCAAGAAATTGCAAGTAGATAAATAGGTACCACTTCGGTGGGAAGGTAACAGCATTCCGTGTGCCTCGGCATCTAGTCATGCCGGCCACATGACTGCGGAAATGTCTTCGGACAGTGCCGGCTCTTTGGCTTGGAAATGGAGATGAGCACCGCAACCCTAGCATCGGATTCGACTGGCTTTCGAGCAAGGGAAACCTTTCCCTTTCCCTAAATCGCCCAGAGCCCTGTATACTCAGGGATGGGGCGATTCAGAAATCTAATACATAAATAAATTAATTAATATTATTTTCTTTCCTAACAAATCTTGTGTTCTCATGATGAGATCAAAGTATGATAGGCCTCAGTTTGGCTTCTGAGGAGAATACAGGCTTGACTTGATCCGGAACCCACTTATCCGTCTTTCTGGCAGTTCAAAAATGATAATCTTTTATAAATTGTACAGTAGAAAAGGGCAAGACACCAGTAGCACCTCAAAGACAAACAACATTTGTGCCGGGGTTGAGCTTTCAGGAGTCAGTACTCAGCGACTCACAAAACCTCTTCCCCTGCCACAGATTTGGTTAGTCTTTAAGGCACTACGGGAACCTTGCTGTTTTCTACTGCTGCGGTCAGACAAATGCAGCTACCTGTCTTGATCTAGATCAGACAGTCTTTATACACAAAAGATGCATCGATATCCAAATAAATCTGCCAATACAGACCGATTATCGAGTGATTTCACTTTTGCATCTTATCTATTAAAGGCAGCTCTTTCTTCGGCCACGGGGTCTAACGTTGCTTCACTCCCCCGTGCAAATCGAACACGGACAACTTAAATTTGACATCTCTACCCCCACCCCCCGGCTTCTTGCACTACATTCACACAGGATTGCCGCTCTGCCCAGCTAAAAGCCCCAGAGGAAGTCCCTTTGTGCTGGTGGTAGGCGCTGCCATTATATGGGCAGAGAGGTAGAACACAAGCAACGATTTTTAATGTTATTTGTGTGTCAAGTACCTAAAAGGTATAAAACATAAAAATTATATTCAAATGACCTAAATCTAATATGGAACCAAAAGGCACAAAGCAGATGGAATGAAAAGGACAATAATGACAATATATATATACATTATATATATATATTAAAAGAAAAAAAACTCGCCCTGGAAAAGGGAATATTCGTCCACCTTTATTTTTACTGTAGACCTCCTTCAATAGTTGAAGCGGTTCAGAAATTTCGTTAGACAACCTTGTTCCAGATAAAGAGATCTAACAACTTTCCTACTAGTGTATGCCAGCACTGGAAAACTGGAAAACAATGAGCTACAGAGCAGTAACCTTGTTATCCTGCTGCAGTTAAAACGGAAGTCTGGCGATACCTTGAAGACGAACAAGATTTATCGGGGCAGAAATTTCGCACAAACCTTATAGCCTACTTCAACTTCATCCGTTATGCAGATACAAGGCCATCCTGAAGAGTAATACTGTATACTAAAACGACCGTGGTTCAGAGGCAGAAGGGGAACGAACATCTGAACGCGGCGAAACTGCCTTATGCTGCTGAGTCAGACTATTAGGTCAGTATTGTCTGCTCTAACCAGTAGGGGCCCTCCGGGGCCTCGGGTCAAGGTCTTCCACAACACTCACTGCTTGATCCTTTTAAAAGAAGATGCCGGGGATTGAACCGGGGGGCCTTCTGCATGCCTACATTTGGATACCCTTTGGCGGGACATGCTCAGCTGGTGGGCGTTGCCTGCATTCTGTTCTAGCGAAAAGCAAAACGTGAGCACCCAGCACCCAGTGGAGTAATTCCGACTTGGTCAAGGCGCTGCCTGAGACACACTTACTTGCGAGTAAGTCTCGCTGAACTCATTGGGACTTCTCGTAGGGCCACTGGGGTAGGACTGCAGAGGTGCTGGGTGTTTTTAGAAGTATGTGACTTTGAAGGCTAACATTCTAAATGCTTGCTTAATCTTGCATTTTTATGCACTATTAAGGCCTCAATAAGCTTCTCTCGCTCTCTTTGGAAAAAAAAATGCTTTTGTGGCTGGAATAAGGGGTAAAAAAACTTTTTCTTTCCTTCTGGGGTCCCTTCCCATGGAGAAGTTACTTTCAAGTCAGTGAAAGTCCTTGGCCCATGATTAAAAGTCCTTGCCAATTAGGCCTCAACAGCTCCCATTCATTCCCCCCTTTCCTTTCCCGTTCAAGACAAGTAGGACACTAATAAGACCCGCGATAAAAGGGCAAAAGGCACCGAGACAGCCAAAGAGGGGATTAATGAGCCTCCTCGGGTTACTCGTCTCCCTAACAGCTGAACTGTTACATCTATTGATGCTCTTCAAAAGGCCCCGCTCAGAACCCTATAGGCTCCAGTGGGCGTCTTCAAACCACGGCGAACGGGAGGGAAAGAGTGTGTCCCCCCCCCGACCTGGGGTCACGCCAAAACCAACAAAGGCCCACCACTCAGGTAATCAAACATCAACGCCTCTTCTCCGCCGCACCACCACCTTCTCTTCGCCTTGTCCCCCCATCCGACCCCCCGGTGGCTGACAAGGGGCAAATTCAGACCGGGATTGTGTAGTCAAGACCTTGTCGCGGTCTCCTCTGGCACCCCTCACCGTGAAGGACCTCGGTGACTGGCACGTCACTCAAAAAGCTCCCCCGCCCCCCCCCTCCTCCGGGCCTTAACAGCTTATGACATCACAAAAGGACACTCCAAAACAGATGCCTACACGGCATCCTGCCGCACTTTTAAAAGAGAATTAGGGGTTTTAATTATGGCCGTCGTCTGAAAAGGAGCCCAGCGAGGAGGTCTGTAGGAGGCCTTTGATCAAGGACCTTGGCTAGCACAATGCTGCGGAACTCTGACTGCTCCTTGTAGGGGAAGGGGGGGCCCCGCTTTTCTCTCTCTCTCTCCCCCTGAATAGCTCACCAGTGATCTTTGAATGCAGGCAAGCTCTGAACCCTCCCTCTTCATTAAGGGGACATTTCTATACAGGGGCCTATGGAGCACTTGGGAGTCTCGGAGCGACACAATTGGAAAGGGGGGGAAGGATCCCTACAGACTCCGGGCTACTACTTAGGAAGTGCTGAAGGGCCCTGAGTGACTTAATTCATTAAAACAGGTTGCTATTAATTAACTGTCATAATCGAATAAAGCGCCATTATTTGCATTTCTTAACGTCGTTCCCTCTCGTTCGCGCGCAGAAAAGATTCTAGTAACAAAAAAAATGAATTTTTTTAAGGGGGGGAAGCATTAAAAAAAGAGAGGGGGGGAAACGAGGGAGACAAAGAGGCGGGGAGGGGGAGAACCAAAAAAAAACCCACCTCCCCTCAAATTCCCCTTTTCAAGACCAAGGCAGCATGAGCCCGCGGCTAATTACAAGGACCAGATCAGCAAAGAGAACAAACCGGGAGGTGAAAAACACAAATAGGAAAGTAATTAGGAAAATGCAAAACGGTGTTTACTTGGCAACCGGTTTGTGCAACTGAGACGAATGGAACTGTATGGGGCTTCCCTCCCCGCTTGTTTGATAAACTTTGCAAGGCCAGCGCTCTACGAGGGCAACCAAAATTAAATTCCTGCCAGTTGGCGCCTTCGGGAATCCCTTGTTTCGCCTCGCCGTTCCAAAGGGGTCCATTTAGTCAAAGCCATTCCTGAAGGAATTAGCAGGCCTCAGTCTGAAAACCGTGCATGATGGAAGAACTCCACTGTGCCCACGTCGCGTGGGGATTTTCAGCTGCAATTACGAAACAAGGCTTCGAGTTCCTGAACAAATTCTGCATTTGGTGAAATTTTTGGACCTGTTTCCACAGAAGACATAGGGCCTGTTCTCACACATATGCACCCGTGCATTTTCAGGGGACGTTTTAAGAACCACTAATCCACCCTGTGATGGGTGTCTCCCACAAAATGCAGTTTTTTAAATCCTCACTCAAGGCAAGCCAGGTTATTAGGGATGCTTACAAAATTCTCCCAATCCAAATTTCATACCGCCTTGTTTGCCAAGTTGTATCAATACCTTAAACAGTTTGCTCCCCTCCCACTTTTTATTTTCCAACTTTGTGCAGATTGTCACGTACGGGCTGTTTGATGTGCACACTCCGGTTCCTTGAGCTTATTCACATCTCCTCTCCACATCTCCTCTCCCCCTCCCAAGGTTACCGAATTGCACCACTGCATGCGCACACTGCTGAAAATACAACACGAGAAACTTGCCATGACAACAACGACGCAACACGCTGCAAGGAGAAAGCTTGAGGCAAGTGATGGAACAGTACAAAGAGGGAATCGTAACATGATGTGCTTCAGCACTGAGGAAACGGTGCAAAAAACCAAGGACTCTTGATGCGACAGGGCGCAAAAGGACCTGTGCGTATCAGTTAGACTAGAGTCCGGTAGCATATCAGTTATATTTTTGTGCATATCAGGCTGCGGTCACACGCACTAAATAATCCACTTTCAATCCACTTTCCAACTGGATTTTGCCGGTTCATACAGTAAAAATCCAGTTGGAAAGACCACTGAAAATGGATTACCTAGCGTGTGTGACCGCAGCCTGTTAGATTTTCAAGTTCTTGAGAGTCAAAGCTTCCTTCAATCTTGTTGGTCTCTAAGATTCTACTGGACTTAACGTAAGAACATAAGAGAAGCCAATGTTGGATCAGGCCAATGGCCCGTCCAGTTCAACACTCTGTCACACAGTGGCCAAAAATACCAGGTGCCATCAAGAGGTCCACCAGTGGGGCCAGGACACTAGAAGCCCTCCCACTGTTGCCCCCCCCCCAAAGGACCAAGAATACAGAGCATCACTTGCCCCGGACCGAAAGTTCCTACCTATATCTTGTGGCTAATAGCCACTGGTGGACCTCTGCTCCATATCCTTATCTAATTCCCTCTTGAAGCCGTCCATGCGTGTAGCCGCCACTACCTCCTGTGGCAGTGAATTCCACGTGTTCATCACTCTTTGGGTGAAGAAGGACTTCCTTTTATCCACTCTAACCCGACTGCTCAGCAATTTCATGGCGTGCCCCCACGAGTTCTTGTCTTGTGAGAAAGGGAGAAAAGGACCTCTTTCTCGACCTGCTCTACTTGAATCTAACCGTTCTACTGTAGACCAACACGGCTACCGTTTGGAACTTCTGCATATCAAGGTAGCCGGGAGGGAAGAGCCCTTCCAAAGGAACAGCAAGCAGCATTCTGGAAATTCTCCAGGTATAATTAGAAGATGAGGTGGAACAGAACGAACGTGGAATGGGGGAAATCTAATCATGAGGAGCAGCCTTAAACAGAGGCAGCAGAACGAATTTCGAGCCCGGTGGCACCTTTAAGACCAACAGACGTTTATTCAAGGTATGAGCTTTCATGAGCAGGCCCTCAGGGTTTTGTTTCGTTGTTGACATATTTATTACTTCGCTGTCCGCCCCCCTCATTAAATCCAAACAAATGGTGGCCATATGAACTTAGCCTGTTATTGCTATTTAGTCGTTGCATACGTCAAAACAACTTCATTAAGTTTGCTAATTTGCCTCTCTCTATATATGAACTTCCACTTCAATGTGTCTGAGGAAGGGCACCTGCACACGGAAGGTCATACCTTTGAATACACTTTCGTTGTTCTTAAAAGGTGCCACCGGACCCAAAATTGGTTCTACCGCTTCAGACCAACACAGCTGTCCACCTGGATTTAGACAAGAGGCAGGTAGCTGGACCATCTAGCCCATCACGGCCTATTCTTCTGATTGCCCTGATAGGAGAACCCGATCTCATTTGTTCTCAGAAACTAAGCTAAGCAGGGTCGGCCCCGGTTAGTACTTAGATGGGAGACCACCAAGGAAGGAGAAGAAGAAGAGATTGGATTTATACCCCGCCCTTCACTGCCCAAAGGCGTCTCAGAGCGGCTTACAAACTCCTTTCCCTCCCCCTCCCCACAACAGACACCCTGTGAGGCAGGTGGGGCTGAGAGAACCTCTGATGGAAACTGCCCTTGAGAGAACAGCTGTGCCAGAGCTTGTGACTGACCCAAGGTCACATCAGCAGGTGCAAGTGGAGGAGTGGGGAATCAAACCCGGTTCTCCCAGATAAGTGTCCGCGCACTTAACCACTACACCAAACTGGCTCTCCAAGGTCCAAGGTCATGTGGCGTAGAGGCAGGCAACGTCAAACCACCTCTGACCTTCTCTTGCCTGGAAATCCCCACTGCCTTGGGGTCGTCATGAGTCAGGCGCAACTTGACAGCGCACCATTATCATGCGCTGACTGGAGAGCCCAGGCTAGCTAGACCTCGTTAGATCTCAGAAGCTGAGCAGGGTCGGCCCGGGCTAGTCCTCGGATGGGAGACCACCAGTGCTCCCCCTAAGCTGAGTCAGTGCGAGCTAGCTCACAGTTTTTTAGCCTCCGGCTCACACATTTCTGTCTTCGCTCGGGAAGGGATGGCTCCGGAGCAAACTAAATTTACGCGGCAGCCAAATCGCCTCGCTCACCACTTTAATGCCAGTGGCTCACAAAGTAGAATTTTTGCTCACAAGGCTCAACAGCTTAGAGGGAGTGCTGGAGACCACCAAGGAAGTCCAAGGTTGTGACGCAGAGGGCAGGCAAAGGCAAACCACCTCTGATCCTCTCTTGCCTTGGAAACCCCATTGTCCTGGGGTTGTCATGAGTCGGGCACAACTTGACCGCGCACCATTATCATGGCCCCAGGCTAGCTAGAGTTTTTCAGATCTCAGAAGCTAAGCAGGGTCAGCCATGATTAGTACTTGGATGGGAGACCACCAAAGTCGAGGGTTGCTATGCAGAGGCAGGCGATGGCCTCTGGACATTCCTTGTCTTGAGAACCCTACAGTGTCACCAAAGGTCAACTGTGACTCATTATATCAAATATGGTAAACCACAAGATTCCATTTACTGCAGTTTCATTATATGTTGAATTATTGGCCAAATCTTTCATTAACGACGCTTGAAAAGGAATTCAATTTCCATTTTATTATCTGCAGCTAAAAATCTGCCAACCCTGACCCTGACTGTTCCCTGGAAGGCCAGATCCTGAAGCTGAAGCTCAAATACTTTGGCCACCCAATGAGAAGGGAGCACTCACTGGAGAAGAAGACTTTGATGCTGGGAAAGACTGAAGGTCAAAGAAGAAGAAGGGGACGGCAAAGGATGAGATGGTTAGACAGTGTCATCGATGCAACAAACATGAAATTGAGCAAACTTCAGCGGACAGCGGAAAGACAGGAGGGCCTGGCGTGATCTGGTCCATGGGGTCGCGAAGAGTCGGACTCGACTGTGCGACTGAACAACAACAACAAAAAATCAGATCGCTTTAGTATGGAACCAACCTAGAGTTCCTTCTGTAAAACAATGGATATTGAAATGTTGGGATTTGGCCGTGGCTGATAAAATAGCCACACAGATTTTAGTTGCTCAAATTCCTACGAGCGCAAACCATTTCTTGGAAAGATGGTTTTCCTTCTTTCGACTATACCTCGTCTAATATTAACGTACTATTTAAACTACCTGAAAAATGTCTACGTTTCACCCTATATCAGTACTATATTTAATAATTAAATTCTGACGAATTGCTTCAGTGATATGATATTGAGTAAGGCATGTTGTTAAGAGTTGATTTTTCTTTGTTCAGTTTTTACAAATTTGCACGTTATGTCTTGTTATTGCTTCTTTATATGTTTTGTAATCTGTTGGGAAAAAATAAAAAAGTTTTGCATTTTAAAAAAAACAACAAAACTGTGACTCGATGACACTTTGCGCCAACGTTTCTTCTGACTAGCGGTGGCCTTCGAGGGCCTCATGCAGAGAAAGCTCTCTTATCCAAAAACCTGCTTCCTGAAACTCCGTAACAGCGACAGAACCGAAGATCTTTGACTTGCAACGCACGCCTTCCAAGGCTGAGCTACAGATCCTCACCCTGACCAGTTTTCCATCACAGGACAATAGAATCACAGAGTTGGAAGGGTCCATAGAGGCCATCTAGTCCAACCCCCTGCTCAGTGCCTGACAAGGGTTCGTCCAGCCGCTGCGTGAAGACGGCCAGTGAAGGGGAGCTCACCACCTCCTCAGGCAGCTGATTCCTCCGTGGCACAACTCTGTCAAAAAGTTTTTCCTCAGCTCCAGCCAGTACTTTCCCGCCCTTAATTTAAACCCATGATGGCAAGTCCTCTCCTCTGCTGCCAACGGGAACAGCTCCCCGCCCTCCTCTAAGGGACAGCCCTTCAGATACTTCAAGAGGGCCGTCATGTCCCCCCTCGACCTCCTCTTCTCCAGACTGAACATGCCCAAGTCTCTCAGCCTTTCACAGGGCTTCTTGGTCTCCAGGACATCAGAGGAAGCGTCCTCAGAACCTAACACATGTCTGTGCCCATTTTTCACGTACCCGGCCTACTCAGCCTGGCCAAGCGTTCCCCCATCTCCATGGAAACCTAAGCAGCCAAATGATTACGATGTACAATTCACACTGGGGCAACCACCAGCTCATCTGGAGGTGACTTGATTTCACAGCGCACGGACATCGTTTCCACATGGCCTACTCTTATTTACTTGTTTATTTTATTCAATTTATATTCTGCCCCCCCCCCCCCCCAGCAAGCAGGCTCAGGGAGGATTCACAGCAGGATGCTAAAACACAAAAGCAGAATTTACAGGATAATTAAAAAGATAGCATCGATTTAAAAGAAAACACACAAAACAGGTCGCACTATTACATTTTTCTCAAGCTGGTGCCATTGGGTCTCTAAGATTTTATTGGTCCGGGCCGCGTTGAGGAAGAGGAGATTGGATTTGTACCCCGCCCTTCACTCGGAGTCTCAAGGATGGCTTACAATCTCCTTTCCCTTCCCCTCCCCACAACAGACACCCTGTGAGGTAGGTGGGGCTGAGAGAGCTCTGACAGAAAATGCTCTTTTTTCAAGAACAGCTCTGACAGGAGTATGGCCTGCCCAAGGCCATCCAGCAGCTGCGAGTGGAGGAGCGGGGAATCAAACCCGGTTCTCCCAGATTAGAGTCCGCGCACTTAACCACTACACCAAACTGGCGCTGAGGTGGTAGACTTCAACTTCAGTACGGGAGACCAAGTTTTTTATTGGATGCCCGTTGCCTCAGCCAAAGGCCTCGCGGAACACCTCCGTTTTACAGGCCCTGTGGAACGGTAGTAAGCCCCGCAGTCTCTGGAAAGCATTCTTAGGACTGCCCTGTTAAAATTCCTTTTCAGAAGGCCACACAGAACATACTGACATATGAAGCTGCCTTATACGGAATCAGAGCCGTGGTCCATCAAGGTCAGTATTGTCTACTCAGACTGGCAGCAGCTCTCCAGGGCCTCAGGCAGAGGTCTTTCCCATCCCCTATCACCAGAACCCTTTTTTATGTTGGAGATGCTGGGGACTGAACCTGGGACCTTCTGTGTGCCAAGCAGATGCTCTGCCACTGAGCCACAGCCCCTCTCCAAACACATAAAGCTGCCTTATACTGAATCAGACCCTGGGTCCATCACGGTCAGTATTGTCTACTCAGACCGGCAGTGGCTCTCCAGGGCCTCGGGCAGAGGTCTTTCACATCCCCTATCACTGGAACCCTTTTTTACGTTGGAGATACCGGGGACTGAACCTGGGACCTTCTGCATGCAGGCTCTACCACTAAGCCACAGTCCCTCGACATCCGGCAGTCTTTCCATTGACTTGGGAGACCAATTTAAGATGTCGCATGCGGTACAAAGTCAAGCAGGCCAAATTCTGTAGTCGCCGTTCACCTGGATTGGGGAACACTGGGGTTCAGTTCCGGATCCCGGAGCTGAGACGGTGCCTTCTGAGATCATCTAGTAACCCCCGTGGAGACCAAGGACTTCAAGGCCACTATGACAGGATAGAATCATAATCCCAGGGCTGTTTTTGTTTCTTGCGCTTTAAAAGATTGGAGGTGGTTGCCCCTCCATTAATTCAGCCCCCTTAAGCAAGAGACCTCTCTTTTCATGGGTTCTCACCCAGGAGGGTACACAGCTGTTAGCACTATGTTCTATGGGACTGAATAACAGCTTTAAAAGGGGATTAGATAGATTCATGGAGGATAAGTCTATCAATGGCTACTGGCCATGGTGACCAAGAGGAACCTCCAGATTCAGAGCCTCTGAATCTCAGAGCCAGGAGCCAACATCAGGGGAAGGCCTCGGCCTCTATGCCCTGTTGTTGGCTCTCCAGAGGAACTGGCTGGTGGCCACTGTGTGAGACAGGATGCTGGACAAGATGGACTACCAGTCTGATCCAACAGGGCTCTCCCTTATGTTCTAATGAAGGCCTCGGCCTCTCTGCCCTGTTGCTGGCTCTCCAGAGGAACTGGCTGGTGGCCACTGTGTGAGACAGGATGCTGGACTAGATGGGCCACTGGTCTGATCCAGCAGGGCTCTTCTGATGTCCTAATGAAGGCCGAGGCCTCTCTGCCCTGTTGATGGCCCTCCAGAGGAACTGGCTGGCCACTGTGTGAGACAGGATGCTGGACTAGATGGGCCACTGGTCTGATCCAGCAGGGCTCTTCTGATGTTCTTATGAAGGCCTTGGCCTCTGTGCCCCATTGTTGGCCCTCCAGAAGAAGTGGTTGGCCACTGTGTGAGACAGGATGATGGACTAGATAAACCACTGGTCTGATCCAGCAGGGCTCTTATCAGGGGAAGCCCTTGGCCTCTGTGCCATTGTTGGCCCTCCAGAGGAACAGGTTGGCCATTGGGTCAGACGGGATGCTGGACTAGATGGTTGGATCCAGTACAGCTCTTCTGTTCTTATGAATCAACACCCTGAATATACTGACTTCGCCTTACCTTAGAGCAGGGGTCCTCAAACTACGGCCCGCGGGCCACATGCGGCCCGCCGAGGACATTTATACGGCCCGCTGGGTGTGCGCGGGGGACACGCCCTCGGGGGGCGCGCAGGGCTCTCGCTTCTGCGGGTGGGCACGAAGACCCGGAGGAGGGCCTGGCGGGGGGCGGCCGCTGCCACGGCCCCGCCCCGAATCTCCAGGAGCCCCCCGCCTGGCCCAGATCGCTACCTTCTTCCTGCGGCGGAGCAAGCCTGGCGGGCGGGTGCCGTGGTCTGGTCCCGGGCCGGTCCTGCTCAGCGGAAAGCCCCCTCCCCCCTTCGCTGGCGGGCCGGGGGTTGCAGCCTGTAGTGCCGCCCGACGCATGAGCAGACCTCGGGTGGGCTCAGGAGGAGGCGACTCTGCGGGGATCCCGCAGGGCGGGAACCAGGCGCGGGGAGGGGGCGGATTGCGCATTGCCCGGGGGAACCTCCAGGGAAGGACCCCGCGCTGCCTCCTGCTTCCTGGCGTCGCCCTCTGCTGCTGCTGCCGCCTCTGGACTGTTCCATAGTCCGGCCCTCCAACGGTCTGAGGGACAGTGAACTGGCCCCCTGTTTAAAAAGTTTGAGGACCCCTGCCTTAGAGCTTTAAAATAAAAATAATTTCCCTCAGCCTCCTGCTGAACCCCCTAAGGTAGCGTTGCCTGCCACTGTCACATCGACCGCTTGAACGACCAGCGCCAGCTTGTAATACAGAAAGTCTAAGCATATCAAAGGTGTTTTTTGGCCTGACTGCACAGATAATTCATCCACTTATCCACCCTTCCTCCACTGAGCTAAAGAGAGCATACATGGCTCTTCCCACCCCGGTGTTATCCCCAGAACAACCTGTGAGGTAGGTTAGAGTTAGAGTGACTGACCCAAAGTCACCTGGCAAGCTTTTCATGGCTGAGTGGGGATTTGAACTGGGATCTCTCAGGTACGAGCTTGATATTCTAAACACTACAGCACACTAGATCTTCACAATACCCGTTTGACAGATTTTTACGGCACTGAAATACAAAAACCGACGTCGACTATCAAGCACAAATTTCAGCAGCCGAATTTTCAGTAGGAATTTCGCCTCTGGCCTTACCGAACATGTCTCCCTGTGAGTGCATCTATTTAAAAAGGACATCATGCGCTACTTGTGCATCCTAATTCTTAAAGTCCAGCTACGAGATTGTCCAATTTAATTTTCATATTCACTTGCGTTCTCGACCCAAAAGGCTTTTCCAAGACCGGCCTACGTCCGTCCGATCCCATGTCAAACCTTCTGAATCTCAACATATGGCAGGTCACAAAGTCAGTTGGGTGCGTTCTGTCTCTTGATTCCTCTCTTCTCTTTTCTAAGGTCCCGAAGTTCTTTCTTCAGGTGCTTTACGGCTTCCAAAATACTGTCTTCCTGGGGATCATCGTCCGCCTTCTCCACATAAAGGCGGAAGTGCTTGATGGTGTCCAACAGCAGCTCTTCCGGGTCCTCCCATTCCGGGTGAAGGCGCAACATCCTCTCGCATGCAATTGCGTAGTTTTTATGCCAGTTCACCGGATGCGTTTCGTGCACGCTGACGATTTCCTTGTACAGCTACAACGATCGAGAAAGAGTCAGTTTTGAAGCCGTACACAAAAGCATTCATGGAAAATAAAAATGAAACAAAGAACTCGACGGCTTGATGCACGAAATCTCTGTAAAGTAACGGAAAAAAGGGGAATACAGAAGGAGAGAGGGGGAAGTGGGGGGGGAGGCCAGGAAGACAAATCTAAGAAGTCACTAAAAGGAGAAAAGCAAATGAGGAGAGAGAATTTGAAAACAGAGAGTACGGGGCAGGGGGAGGACTGAAGCTGCATATTTGATACGAAATCAAATGGCTGAAGTTCTCGAGCTGAAAGTATTTCTCAAACTACGTCAGACTGGCATCAAAATGTACACACCACGTATTGGACTGCCCCCCACACACCCACATGCGATGGAAGCCATGTCAGGCCACAAAGGAAGGAAAAGGCTTGCAGGGCTGAGGTTTGTGTGTGTCGAGTGCCATCAGAGTCATTTCCCACTTACGGTGACCCTGTGAACAAATGACCTCCAAAACATCCTCCAATGAAGCCGATGGGCAGTAGGTTCAGGACAGACAACAGGAAAGACTACTTTACACAGAGAGAGACTAAAATGTGGAATTCGTTGCCAGAAGATGTTGTGATGGCCACAGCAATAAACAGCTCTAAAAGGGGATTAGACAGATTCATGGAGGATTAAGTCTATCCATGGCTACTAGCCGTGGTGGCTGAGGGGAACCTCCACGTTCAGAGGCACTAAGCCTCTGAACCCCAGAGCCAGGAGGCAACATCAGGAGAAGGCCTCGGCCTTGTTGTTGGCCATCCAGGAGGAGGAGGAGGATCTGCTTGGCATGCAGAAGGTCCCCGGTTCAATCCCCAGCATCTCCATTTAAAAAAAAGTACCAGGCAGAAGGGCTTTTTTCCCTAGAAAAAGCCCAGCAGGAACTCATTAGTATAATAGGCCACACCCAACAGCAGAAACTCATTAACGTATTAGGCCACACCTCCATGTTACTGCAAGTGTGGTCATCCAGCCACACCCACCTTTTGCGTCTTATTCTGTTTACCTTGTTTGTTGTCAAACCCCCAGGGCTTTTTTTGGAGCAGGAACTCCTGTGCATGTTAGGCCACACCTCCCAGGGTAGCCAATCATAATGAGTTTCTGCTGTTGGGTGTGGCCTGTTATGCTAATGAGTTCCTGGTGGGCGTGGCCAACTCGGGAGCCAGCCAGAACTCTGTTCCTGTGCGTTCCTGCCCCAAAAATAGCCCCGCCAGGCAGTTGGTGATATGAAAGACCTCAGCCTGAGTCTCCGGAGAGCGGCTGCCAGTCTGAGTAGACAATACTGCCTTTGATGGACCAGAGGTCTGATTCTGTATAAGGCAGCCTCACGTATCATGTCCAGAACTCTTATTCTTTGTTTTAAGACTGCTGTGATTCTAGCGCTCTTGGACGTCTCACCCTATTGATCGCACTCACTTCCACTGTCTGATCCCCCCCTTCAGTCTCAGCGAGAAAGGAGAGCTATCAATCAAGTTGAAGCCTGACAATAAAATCACTTACGTTGTACGCCAGGGTGTACAGTCGTGCTTTGACAACCCCGGACATGGAAGGTGTTTCCGCAAGGCCGAACAGAAAGAAGGCCGTTTTCATCCTGGGCAAGTAGAAATATTTTGTTACTCCGGTCACTTCGGCAACGATTTAAATACAGATTGCTGTCCAGGAAAGGAGGACATAAGGATTTATTCAGAGGGTAGCTATGCTGGTCTGTTGTGGAAGAGATAAATTCAAGTCTTGTAGAACCTGAGAGGCCAAAAAGATTTTGAGGGGGGGGAAGCTTTCAAGAGTCAAATGATGGATCCGACGAAGAGCAATTTGACTCCTGAAAGCGTATACCCTCCAAATCTTAGAATCATAGAATATTAGAGCTGGAAGGGACTTTGCAGGTCATCTAGTCCAACCCCCTGCACTCTGCAGGAGCATAGCCAAAAGATAGCCCTACATAACTACAACATACCCGAAAGGTGGTCATCCAGCCTCCGCTTGAAAACGTCCAGCGAAGGAGCATCCACCACCTCCCGAGGCAGACTGTTCCACGGCTCAGCCACTCTTACAGTTAGGAAATTTCTCCTGATATCTAGCCGGTAGAGACTCCCTTGTAATTTCCACCCATTAGATCTAGTCTTGCAATCCGGAGCAAGAGAGAATAGATCCGCTCCATCTTTTACATGACAGCCCTTCAAATACGTGAAGACTGCCATCGTGTCCCCTCTAAGTCTTCTCTCTCCCAGGCTAAACATACCCAACTCTTTCAGCCTTTCCTCGTAAGACTTGGATTCAAACCCTCTCACCATCCCGGTCGCCCTCTTCTGGGCATGATCGAGCTTGTCGACATCCTTCCTAATATGTGGTACCCAAAAACTGGACACAGTACTCCAGGTGAGGCCTGACCATAGCAGAATAGAGCGGAACTACCACCTCTCGTGATCTGGACGCAATGCTTCTGTTAATGCATCCTAAGATTGCATTAGCTTTCTTCACAGCCACATCGCACTGCAGGCTCATGGTCTCGTAAGGTGCGGCTGGACTCAAACTTAGCTCTTGAGGATATATTTGTGTATTTTATTGAGCAAGATTCAATTCCAGCAGCACCTGAAAGAGCCCTAAGATCTCCAGGCAGCCCTTCAGCTGATCGACGGGGAGCACGTGGCCCGCTGATCAGCTGGAGGGCCCTTTAAATCTTGCAGGAGGGGGAGGGAGAGGGGCGTGCACCCCACCCCCACTTCTTTCACAAGCATTTAAAGGATCCCTTGAAATGCTTTTGGGAAGAAGCTGGGGGGGCCTTTAAGGAAGGGGGCCAGCCCCTTAAGGTAGGGGGCAGAGCCCCCAGTAGCCCCGCCATAGCTATGGGCCAGTTTCCAGGGTATACCCACATGACTATCCAAGCAAAACTGGCACTGACCAGACTCAGAATAATGTCCATATTTTTGCCCTGCCTTTCCTTCAAGGGGCTCAAGCCGTTCCCCAACTTTATCCTCACAACAATCCTCAGAGGTAGGTTAGGCTGAGAAAGAGCACCGAGTCAGTTTCACAGCCTGGTGGGGATTTGAACCCAGGACTCTGACCCTCAAACTCACCATACCGCACTGCCTGCCAATCTGTTTACGTTTAACAAGGTTACCGATAGAAGAAGAGATTGGATTCATACCCCGCCCTTCACTACCCGAAGGAGTCTCAGAGTGGCTTACAATCTCCTTTCCCTTCCCCTCCCCACAACAGATACCCCTGTGATGTAGGTGAGGCTGAGAGAGCTTTGGGAGAACTGCCCTCGAGAGGACAGCTCTGAGAGAACTTGTGACTGACCCAAGGTCACCCAGCTGATTGCATGTGGAGGAGCGGGGAATCAAACCCAGTTCTCCCAGATTAGCACTCTTAACCACTACACCACACTGGCTCATTTGCCTTTGCACTGTAGCCCAGCAAAATGATATAGCTGAATTCGCACACAAGGCATCTTGCCTCCAGCTGTGTGCACAAGGTGGGGTGGGGGTGGGTTTCTCGATTCTCACCGGGCTTGCCACATCTCTTCATTGGCTACGGCTTCCCACGTGGTTGGATCAAACCTTTAAAAAAAAAAAGAAACAGAAGAGTTGACATTCTGGGCCGGACCAAAAAGTATAGCTCAGCATTCTGTCTCCATCCGCGGGCTGGCAGTTGCTTCAGCGAGCTGAAGTTTAATTCGACGGAGGCATCAGGACTAATGTATTCCACAAGAGCAAAATAATTAAAATTCTGCACCATGGTTATTGGCCGCCCAGGCTAGGGGGGTCAAGAAAAGATGAATTCTGGACCAAACGAAAAACAATGAAAATCCCGTGAATTCATAAAACCTCCCTTTATTATTGAGTTATTTATTGAGCAATTTTTACCACGTTGCATCATTTGTCCTGGGTTTGCTACTCACCTGGGCAAGCAACAGGGCAGGTCCAACGGCCTGTCCTCACGGCTTTCAAGTATATCTTTGCAAGCTGTAAGGACTACAAACTTTGGGTCTTTTAAATTCACTGCCGCAGGAAGAAGAGGAGACTGGATTTATGCCCCGACCTTCACTCGAAGTCTCGGAGCGGCTTACAATCTCCTTTCCCTTCCACTCCCCACATCGGACACTCTGTGAGATAGGTGGGGCTGAGAGAGCTCTTTCAAGGACTGCTCTTGAGAGAACAGCTCTGGGAGAACTTGTGACTGACCCAAGGTTACACCAGCAGCTGCATGTGGAAGACTGGGGAATCAGATCCGGTTCCCCCAGATTAGACACTGCGCTCCTAACCACTACACAAAACTGGCTACAAGTGTGTGTGTGGGGGGGAGGCTACAAGAACAGACAGCTTCAAGAGGGGATGGGATGAACATATGGAGCTGAGGTCCATCAGTGGCTATTAGCCACAAGGTCTAGATGGAACACTCTGTCTGGGGCAGTGATGCTCTGTGTTCTTGGTGCTTGGAAGGGGGGCAACAGTGGGAGGGCTTCTGGAGTCCTGGCCCCGCTGGTGGACCTCCTGATGGCAACTGGGTTTTGGCCACCGTGTGACACAGAGTGTTGGACCGGATGGACCACTGGCCTGATCCAGCAGGGCTTCTCTTATGTTCTTAAATTTTTAACCTCCGTTTCTTTTCTTTAGAGAGGACATACTCCCCCATCCTTTTTCTGTTAAGAAGAAGAAGAAGAGAAGAGGAGATTGGATTTATACGCCGCCCTTCACTGCCCAAAGGTGTCTCAGAGCGGCTGACAAACTCCTTTCCCTTCCCCTCCCCACAACAGACACCCTCTGAGGTAGAAGAAGAAGAAGAAGAGATTGGATTTATACCCGGCCCTTCACTACCCAAAGGCGTCTCAGAGTGGCTTACAAACTCCTTCCCCTTCCCCTCCCCACAACAGACACCCTGTGAGGTAGAAGAAGAAGAAGAGATTGGATTTATACCCCCGCCCTTCACTGCCCAAAGGCGTCTCAGAGCGGCTTACAAACTCCTTCCCCTTCCCCTCCCCACAACAGACACCCTGTGAGGTAGGCTGGGCTGGGAGAACTTCTGACAGAAACTGTCCTTGAGAGAACAGCTGTGCCAGAGCTTGTGACTGACCCAAGGTCACATCAGCAGGTGCAAGTGGAGGAGTGGGGAATCAAACCCGGTTCTCCCAGATTAGAGTCCGCGCACTTAACCACTACACCAAACGGGGGGCGGGGATACCAAGAACAATACACAACCTAACGAATCGTACTGGTTTCTATTGCGTGGCTTTCCGGTTCTGTAACCCACCTCCGAATCTCGACAAGAAAGGCGATCTATAAATGGAATAAACGAGTAAGGAAGCTGAATAAATGGATCAAAAGGAAGCTTGACAGGAAGACAGAATCCAACATCGCCGAAAAGCCTAAAATGGCCAGATTCCAGTCCAGTAGCACCGCTCGGGAATGAGTTTTTGAGAGTCGAAGCCCCAGATCTGACGGAGGAGGAGGAGGAGGAGGAGATTGGATTTATACCCTGTGATCTTGGGATGTACCAACAGAGGCGTAACATCCAAATCGCAAGATGTCATAGCCCCGCTGGACACTGCATTGGTCAGGCTGCACCTGGAGTGCTGTGTGCAGTTCTGGAGGCCTCACTTCAACAAGGATGTGGACAGAATGGAGCGGGTGCAGAGGAGAGCAACGAGGACGATCGGGGGGGGGGGGGGTCGGGGACCAAGAAGCCCTGCAAGGAAAGGCTGAGGGACCTGGGAATGTTCCGTCTGTAGAAGAGGAGGTTGAGGAGGGACAGGATGGCTCTCTTGAAGGATATGAAGGGCCGTCACTTAGAGGAGGGCAGGGAGCTGTTCCTGTTGGCAGCAGAGGAGAGGACCAATGTTCCCTCTAAGCTGAGTTAGTGTGAGCCAGCTCACAGTTTTTTAGCCTCCAGCGCACACATTTTTGTCTTAAGCTCAGGAAGGATGGCTCCAGAGCAAACTAATTTATGCGGTTGCCAGGGCTCTTTTTGTAGCAGGAACTCCTTGGCATATGAGGCCACACGCCTCTGATGTAGCCAATCCTCCCAGAGCTTACAGTAGCCCCTGTAAGAAGAGCTCTGTAAGCTCTTGGAGGATTGGCTACATCAGGGGTGTGTGGCCTCATACGCAAAGGAGTTCCTGCTACAAAAAGAGCCCTAGCAGTAGCCAAATTCCTCGCTCACAACTTCAATGCCAGTAGCTCAGAAAGGAGAATCCCTGCTCACAAGACTCCATAGCTTAGAGGAAGCATTGGTTAGGACTCACAATGACGGGTTTAAATTAAGGGCGGGAAGGTACCGGCTGGATCTTAGGGAAAACTTTTTGACAGAGTTGTGGCACAGTGGAGTCAACTGCCTGGGGAGGTGGTGAGCGCCCCTCCCCCCGGCCGCCATCTTTAAGCAGTGGCGGACAAACGTCAGGGACGCGCTAGGCTGATTCTGCATTGAGCAGGGGGTTGGACGAGATGGTCTGTACGGCCCCTTCCAACTCTGAGATTCTGTGATTCTATGACCCGCCCACATTCTATGACCTGTGATTCTATGACCCGCCCACATTCTATGGCCTGTGATTCTATGACCCGCCCACATTCTATGACCTGTGATTCTATGACCCGCTGCATCTAACAAAGGGACACTGTTTCCCCCCTCAAAAAATGTATCAATCCTCCTGAACTTTTTTTTAGCCGAAGTTTGCAAACTTTTCCAAGCCGGGGCAACTCCTTCGCCTCTCACCTCCCATACTCCTCACTCCAATTGTAGAGATTTCGGGTACGGTGGGCCCACTCCGCAGGGTCGAAGGCTGTTTCCGAAGGCACCAGCTTGTCGCAGGAGCCCCAGGGCCAAAGGGAATAGGCCTCCTTCCAGGTGGGGTCGCCTTCATGAAGTCCTATGCAGACGAAGGTTTCTTTGCTGTCGCAATCAAACAAGGGGGGGGGGGAGAAGCAAAGTTGACGCAGAGCCAGATTTATTTCTTGAACGTGCACAGGGGCTGAGGGCAAAACTGGCAGCGCTCTAGGAATTTCGCAGATCTCTATGGCAGGGGTGGCCAAACAAGAGCCACATACAATAAACGCCAGATGTCTGAGAGCCGCAAGACATGAACAGATATTTTTATTTAAAAATAGGCAAATCTGCTTTTTTATTAACATTAAATGAGACTGCCAAAGATAAAAGCAGGAGGGGTAAAAACAGATATTGATAATGATATTTATTTCTCCAATTATATTTACTTGTTTGCTAATGGTATTTATTTGTCAGAGAGAGAGAGAGAGAGAGAGAGAGAGGTGGAAAGAAAATAATAAGGTGAAAAGAAAGGAGAGAGAGAGAGAGAGAGAGAGAGAGAGAAAGAAAGAAAGAAAGAAAGAGAGAGAGAGAGAGAGAGAGAGAGAGAGAGAGAAAGAAAGAAAGAAAGAAAGAAAGAAAGAAAGAAAGAAAGAAAGAAAGAAAGAAAGAAAGAAAGAAAGAAAGAAAGAAAGAAGAGAGAAAGAAAGAAAGAAAGAAAGAAAGAAAGAGAGAAAGAAAGAAAGAAAGAAAGAAAGAAAGAAAGAAAGAAAGAAAGAAAGAGAGAAAGAGAGAAAGAGAGAAAGAGAGAAAGAGAGAAAGAGAGAAAGAGAGAAAGAGAGAAAGAGAGAGAGAGAGAGAAGAGAGAAAGAAAGCAGAAGGAAGGAAGGAAGGAAGGAAAAGCATGGCTCTGCGTTCTCATTCACCCTGCCGGGAGGCACACAATATATGTGAAAGAGTTGCACGTGGCTCCCGAGGCACACTTTGGCCAACCCTGCTCTATGGTAAAAACCACAGAGAGATGGGGGCATTCCTAGAGAGTCACCCGACGTTAATTTCTGCAGCCCCTGCAGCTCCCAGGGGTTGCTAGCCAAGGGCTGGCAAACTCTATAATCCCATCTACCATCCCGTGATTTAGACTGGGCCGACAGAACACAAACTGATCCACCGTCCTCTAGAAAATTTCATGGCGAAGTCGACGTTTGAACCGAGGCGTCCCCCAACTCTTAGCCTCACTGCTACACCGCACCGATCCTCATAAAAAGGATGGCAGAGAATGCCCCCGTGTGACGCCGTGCTTTCGGACCGGTGGCTGAGAAAACACAATTTGAAAACAAGGCGACCAGGTTTTAGGAACGCTGCTGCATGGAGACAGAATGCTTACTGCTTATTTACTTTGAGGAAATGATGCAGATTAAAGGCGATTGATCCATCGGGTAACAGCCCCTCCACAGGATTCCATCGGTCCCCGGGGAAGACCACCCCGGGGAGATGTTTAGCTATCTTGGGCAAGTACCAGGGGTAAGTCATCATCTGGAACAGGTAAGACAAATGATAATTAAAAACATTTTCCCGCACCTTGAGCTTAAACTTATTTTATTACTTATTTTATTAACTTCATTTTTAATCCACCTTTCTCCTCAGTGGGGACCCCAAGGTGGCTTGTCTCATAAGAGCATAAGAGAAGACATCTTGGATCAGGCCAATGACCCATCCCAGTCCAACACTCTTCTGAGTCACACAGTGGCCATAACCCAGGGAACATGAGAAGGTCCACCAGTGGGGCCAGAACCCCAGAAGCCCTCCCACATTTGCCCCCCAAACACCAAGGGTACAGAGCATCACTGTCCCAGACATAAGAACATCAGAGAAGCCATGTTGGGTCAGGCCAATGGCCCCTCCAGTCCAGCACTCTGTGTCACACCTAGTGGCCAAAACCCAGGTGTCGTCAGGAGGTCCACCAGCAGGGCCAGGACACTACAAGGCCTCCCACTGTTGCTCCCAAAGCACCAAGGATACAGAGCATCACTGCCCCAGACATAAGAACATCAGAGAAGCCATGGTTGGGTCAGGCCAATGGCCCCTCCAGTCCAACACTCTGCGTCACACAGTGGCCAAAACCCAGGGAACATCAGAAGGTCCACCAGTGGGGCCAGAACTACAGAAACCCTCCCACTCTTGCCCCCCCCAAGCACCAAGAAGACAGAGCATCACTGCCCCAGACATAAGAACATCAGAGAAGCCATGCTGGGTCAGGCCAATGGCCCCTTCAGTCCAACACTCTGTGTCACATAGTGGCCAAAACCCAAGGAACATCAGAAGGTCCACCAGTGGGGCCAGAACTACAGAAACCCTCCCACTCTTGTCCCCCCAAGCACCAAGAAGACAGAGCATCACTGCCCCAGACATAAGAACATAAGAGAAGCCATGTTGGGTCAGGCCAATGGCCCCTCCAATCCAACACTCTGTGTCACACAGTGGCCAAAACCCAGGGAACGTCAGAAGGTCTACCAGTGGGGCCAGAACCCCAGAAGCCCTCCCACTGTTGCCCCCTAAACACCAAAGATACAGAACATCACTGCCCTAGACATAAGAACATAAAAAAGCCATGTTGGGTCAGGCCAATGGCCCCTTCAGTCCAACACTCTGCATCACACAGTGGCCAAAACCCAGGGAACATCAGAAGGTCCACCAGTGGGGCCAGAACTACAGAAACCCTCCCACTCTTGCCCCCCCCCCCAAACACCAAGAAGACAGAGGATCACTGCCCCAGACATAAGAACATAAGAGAAGCCATGATTGGGTCAGGCCAATGGCCCCTCCAGTCCAACACTCTGCGTCACACAGTGGCCAAAACCCAGGCACCATCAGGAGGTCCACCAGTGGGGCCAGAACCCCAGGAGCCCTCCCACATTTGCCCCCCAAACACCAAGAACATAGAGCATCGCTGACCCAGACTTAAGAACAAAAGAGAAGCCATTTTGGATCAGGCCAATGGCCCCATCCCACCCAACGCTCTGTGTCACACAGTGGCCAAAACCCAGGCACCATCAGGAGGTCCACCAGCAGGGCCAGAACTCCAGAAGCCTTCCCACATTTGCCCCACAAGCACCAAGAATACAGAGCATCACTGCCTCAGACACAGTGTTCTATCTAGACCTTGGCGACTAATACCCACTGATGGACCTTTATTCCATATGCTTCTCCAATCATACAGAAGAGAAGCCATCTTGGATCAGGCCAGTGGCCCCTCCAGTCCCACACTCTGTGTCACACAGTGGCCAAAACCCAGGGGCCATCAGGAGGTCCCCCAGTGGGGCCAGAATTCCAGAAGCCCTCCCACATTTGCCCCCCCCCCAAGCACCAAAAGCACAGAGCATCACTGCCCCAGACAGAGGGCTCCATCTCGCTCTACTCTTTTCCATTTTATCCTTACTACAAAAACCCTGTGAAGTACATTAGACTGGGAGCGTGTGACAGGCCCAAGGCCACCCGGCAAGCTTGACACTAAAAGCACACACACCTTGCTGAAAGTCACTAAGCCCAGGGAAGAAGTACCAGGGGAGGGTCTCGCTGGTGCAGGATCCAACCGGAGGAAGAGGAGAAGGAGATTGGATTTATACCCCGCCCTTCACTACCCGAAGGAGTCTCAGAGCAGCGTACAATCCCCTTTCCCTTCCCCTCCCCATAACAGACACCCTGTGATGCAGGTGGGACTGAGAGAGCTCCCTCGAGGACTGCCCGTGAGAGAACAGCTCTGAGAGAACTTGTGACTGACCCAAGGTCACACCAGCAGCTGCAGGTGGAGGAGTGGGGAATCAAACCCAGTTCTCCCAGATTAGAGTCCGCGCTCGTAACCGCTACATCAAATGGGCGCGTGACACAGACAAATTTAACCACTTTGACATTACCTTGGGAGAGAAAGAGACTTATGCTCCGCTTTGGGGGGGGGGGAATCATGCTTTCAGAACAGACTTATTCTGCATACAGTTACACAGGTTGGACTAATCTGCATTATGTGGATTCAGACATCTTGTTTGAACATAACGATCTCTTTCTCCTGACATCAAGGAGTCCCACATCGATCCGCCAGTTCCCAGTGATCAAACTGATGAGACGGAAGGTCGTGTATCTTGTTCTGTCCGTAAAATACAGCCACAGTTTGCCTCGGGGCCATGCAGGGAAAGGGAGAGGAGGTTTTAGTTCTTCAAACTCTGCTGCCTGGCTCCCTGCATTTTAAAGGAGGCCACGTATCCTGTAAAGACACACAATTCTCCTTTAAAATGCTAATAGCTGAGCAGGGAGTCCGTTTCAAACAGCAAACAAAAGCAGGCGGTGAAGGGTTAAACCTTCTCTCCTTTCACCGCATGCCCCGAGGCAAAATAAGGCTGCACTAGCCTAAAATTTGTATCTTATGGAAGGACCAAGATACATTACCTTCATTCCTCCTGCTGGAGCCCTCAGGTTTACCCAGCCAAACTTTCCTGTTCTCGGATACGTTAGCCGCTTCGTTCCGCCTTGCGCATGTTCCGCCTACCTCTTGATCGACCAAGGTAATGTCCGGTCTCGCTCCCTCGCAGTAATGAAGGTAACGAAGAGAATTCCCCGGCAGGTCTCCTCTCAAAAGAACGATGGCGTCTGGAGGCAGGGAGGACAGAACGTTCCTTGCAAACTGGTCGATGGCGTAATTGTGGCTCTGGTCACAGATGCTGGATAAAAACCAGACACAAAATGGGGTGACGCCCAACGTGGTGCCGATCTAGTATATTTTTACCCTGCCTTACTGGCTCAGGATCACGGAGCGGTTCTTCTGTCCCTGTTTTATCTCCACGACAACTCTGCAAAGTAGGCTAGACGGGCTAGACTGAAAGAGAATGACTGAGCCAAGGTCTACCATTGAATTTTTTCACCGAGTTGTGACTCGAACTCAGGTCTTCCAGACTGTAAGTTGGGTACTCTGACCATTTTACACCCCGTTGGCCCCCTTCTACCAGTAATCCCCCCATTAGTCATGCCCTAAATGGACTTTAGCTGCGGTGGCTCAAGTGGTTAAGACGCTGAACTGCAGGCTGTGGAAGGTCAGTAGTTCAGCAGTTCGAGACCTGGGTGCCGCATGACGGAGAGAGCTCCCGTATCTAGTTCCAGCTCCTGCCAACCTAGCAGTTCGAAAGCAAGAAATTGCAAGTAGATAAATAGGTACCACTTTGGTGGGAAGGTAACAGCGTTCCGTGCACCAAGGTGTTTAGTCATGCCGGCCACATGACCACGGAAACGTCTTCGGACAGCGCTGGCTCTTCGGCTTTGAAACGGAGATGAGCACCGCAACCCTAGAGTCGGATTCGACTGGCTTTCGAGCAAGGGAACCTTTACCTTTACCTAAATGGACTTTAAGGACAGTTCGCTGTCTGTTACCTGTAATTGGAGTAGATCTGTCCCGTAACGAGAACGGTGGCGGCCATCCATTCCAAGCAATGTAAAATTCGGCAGTTCTCAGTTAGAGCCTCGGCCAGAGAAAAGAGGGAGGACAATCCCAGGCCAGCTAGAACAGCGAGGACCACGTTGCTCTGCATCCAGAACCTCTCGACCTGCAGAAAATCAGGCGCATAACAGCCCTTAATCCAAAGAGGAGCAATTCACCCCAAACTTCCTGGTCGCTGTTTCGTTAATATGGCCAGGGGAGGGGGCGTGACCCCAACCTGGTGACACTTCTTGAATTCCGAGAAAGGGTATTTGTGCCGCCGTAAAAAGACAGCTTTAATGGATAGGGCCAGTCACAAAATGGCTGCCACGGGGGGAACTGCATGATGGGAACTTTGATCTGGGAAAGAGATGTTGTTTGTTTTCGGTTTACAAATGAAACAGGAAACTGGCACCCACTGGGCCACGGGGAAAGGTTGCTGGGCCCACGGACGTGAGAATGTCTGTGTCCGTGGCCAAGGCATGTATATGCCTGGGACCAGCTCTGTGATTTGCCAGTCAGGGCCAAACTAGACGTGACAGCATCCTTATGGACACCTGGGGGGAACTGCTGCCATTTTGAAGTGATTTCAAAACAGAAGAAGAGGAGGAGATTGGATTTATGGAATTCACTGCCACAGGAGGTGGTGGCAGCTACAAGCATGGACAGTTTCAAGAGGGAATTAGATAAACATCTGGAGCAGAGGTCCATCAGTGGCTATTAGCCACAGGGTATAGATGGGAACTCTCAGTCTGGGGCAGGTGGTGCACTCTATTCTTGGTGCTGGGGGGGGCAGAAGTGGGAGGGCTTCTGGTGTCCTGGCCCTACTGCTGGACCTCCTGATGGCATCTGGTATATTTTGGCTGCTGTGTGACAGAGTGTTGGACTAGATGGGCCATTGGCCTGATTCAACATTGGCTTCTCTTATGTTCTTATGTTCTTATACCCTGCCCTTCGCTACCCAGAGGAGTCTCACAATGGCTTAAAATCTCCTTTCCCTCCCCCTCCCCACAACAGACACCCTGTGAAGTAGGTGGGGCTGAGAGAGCTTTCTCGAGGACTGCCCCTGAGAGAACAGCTCTGAGAGAACTTGGGGCTCAGGGCTCTTTTTGTAGCAGGAACTCCTTTGCATATTAGGCGACACACCCCTAATGCAGCCAATCCTCCGAGAGCTTACAGAGCTCTTCTTACTGGGGCTACCGTAAGCCCTTGGAGGATTGGTTACGTTAGGGATGTGTCGCCTAATATGCAAAGGAGTTCCTGCTACAAAAAGAGCCCTGTTGTGACTGACCCAAGGTCACACCAGCAGCTGCATGTGGAGGAGTGGGGAATCAAACCCGGTTCTCCCAGATTAGAGTCCGCGCTCCTAACCACTACACCAAGCTGCAAGGACCCGATCCTGACCAGATCTTGACATCTGCATTTCCTGTAAATGGAAAAAAAATTGCAACGGGTGGGTTTTAGCCCGAATTCCAATGCCGAAACCACGTCGATCATTCTTTTCTCTATTTAATTTACAATTAATCGTTATTTTTTCCGTCCTCCCCAAGCGGGGAGATTGGGAGCAGGAGGATCTCAGAAAATCCAAGGAGTTCGTCCTATAAGATGCACTTAACACACACTTATTGAAGTGCTGAGGATGTAAACAACAGCATTAAATAAGAAACCACCAGAGAATCTCAGTGTTCCGAAATGCCAGGGCACTTCCCCTTCGTAAGCCCGCAACACTGAGGCTGGCCGTCTTAAGGCGGCGAGACGGCTATCGATAAAACAAAACGAGCTTACCACGCCCATAAAGAGAGGCTTTGAAATGTCCAAGTTTGCTCTCCAAGCAAAGAACAATGAGTACGAGAAGAGCATCAGAGTAAACAGAAGCACCAGATGCGGCCTCTCCACCTTCCGCCTAGAAGAACAAGGAAGCGGATCAATCGATTAGAAACATACAGACACTGGGGGGGGGGAATCACAGACGGCGAAGCATTTCCCACTTACACCACGACACGTGAACGTCTCCGAGGGCTACTTACGCCGGATAATGATCAAGACGATTTGAAGTCCTGGCAAATCGAGTGGGACAGCATTGCTCGGAAGTGCTGGGTGGAAACAACAGCTGGTGCGGGGCAGTGCTTCCTCTAAGCTGATTTAGTGTGAGCCAGCTCACAGTTTTTTAGCCTCCGGCGTGCACTTTTTTTGTCTCAGCTCAGGAAGGGTGTCCCCAGAGCAAACTAACGCCTGCGGCAGCCAAATCGCTCACTCACAACTTTAATGCCAGCGGCTCACAAAGTAGAATTTTTGCTCACAAGGCGCCACAGCTTAGAGGGAGCGCTGGTGTGGGACTGTGGCTCAGTGGCAGAGCCTCTGCTTTGCCACGCAGAAGCCCGCCAGGTTCAATCCCTGGCATCTCCAGTTACAAAGGACCAGGTAGTAGGTGATGTGAAAGACCTCCGTCTGAGACCCCGGAGAGATGTTGCCAGTCTAGATAGACGATACTGGCCTTGACGTACCGATGGTCTGATTCAGTATAAGCAGGGCTCTTTTTGTAGCAGGAACTCCTTTGCATATTAGGTGACACAGCCCTAATGTAGCCAATCCCCCCCAAGTTTACAGTAGCCCCTGTAAGAAGAGCTCTGTAAGCTCTTGGAGGACTGGCTACATTAGGGGTGTGTCACTTAATATGCAAAGGAGTTCCTGCTACAAAAAGAGCCCTGATTATAAGGCGGGTTCATGCATGGTGTAGAGATCAGAATGCAAGGCCGAGACCCCAAAGACCCTGGTCTAAATCTTCAAGTACATGATCGCCCCGACCTGGATAGCCTGGGCAACCCCCAATCTCGTCAGACCCTGGAAGCTAAGCAGGGTCGACCCTGGCAAGTACTTGGAAGGGTGACCTCCAAGGAATACCAGGGCTGGGAGGCAGAGGCAGGCTACCAAGCCACCTCTCTGAACGTCCTCCGTGCCCCAGTAGGAGTCACCAGAGGTCACCAGGCATTTCCAGGCAGGGGCACGCAAACACACACACAGACAAAATCTTCAAATAAGTGATCTTGCTCAGTGTCCTTGCCGTGTGTATTATAAGAGCCAAACGGAAACCCTCAATTTCGCAGCTGCTTCTCTAACCTGATATAAATGTTTAAGAGAGAGAGAGTGTGTGTGTGTGTGCATTTACATATAATCACAGTTTTAATTACGCTCTTAGGAAGCAGAAGCAGAAGAAGAGGAGGAGGAGGAGACTACAAGCATGGACAGTTTCAAGAGGGAATTAGATACACATCTGGAGCAGAGGTCCATCAGTGGCTCTTAGCCACAGGGTATAGATGGGAACTCTCAGTCTGGGGCAGGTGCTGCACTCTATTCTTGGTGCTCGGGGGGCAGCAGTGGGAGGGCTTCTGGTGCCCTGGCCCCACTGCTGGACCTCCTGGTGGCACCTGGTATATTTTGGCCGCTGTGTGACAGAGTGTTGGACTAGATGGGCCATTGGCCTGATTCAACATTGGCTTCTCTTATGTTCTTAGGTTCTTATGACTGGATTTATACCCTGCCCTTCACCACCTAAAGGAGCCCCAGAGCGGCTTACAAACTCCTTTCCCTTCCCCTCCCCACAACAGACACCCTGTGAGCAGTGTTCCCTCTAAGCTGAGTTAGTGTGAGCCAGCTCACAGTTTTTTAGCCTCTGACTCACACATTTTTGTCCAAGCTCAGGAAGGATGGCTCCAGTGCAAACTAATTTATGCAGTAGCCAAATCGCTCGCTCACGACTTTAATGCCAGGAGCTTGCAAGGCAGAATTTTTGCTCACAAGACTCCACAGCTTAGAGGGAACATTGCCTGTGAGGTAGGCGGGGCTGAGAGAGCTCTGACAGAAGCTGCCCTTGAGAGAACAGCTCTGAGAGAACGGGTGACTGACCCAAGGTCACACCAGCAGCTGCATATGGAAGCGTGGGGAATCCAACCTGGATCTCCGAGTAGAGTCCGCATTCCTAACCACTACATCGAACTGGAGTTTTCATGTGGTTACCAACAGCCGCCTTCAATAATAATAAATAAAATTTGTTCCCAACAATGCTACTGCAATTTTTATGCCCTTAGAACTTAATGTAACTAATAAACAGAACAACAGAACGTCTACAGACGTGTAAACGTCCTTCCTGCAAAAAGTGAGCTCTTTGTTTCTATCATGGTGGGACCCAGGTTCTTTTATACGACTGATCGGTGGGACTTAAGGTACAAAAAGCTGACGTAATAGATAACTCACTGAAAATGTCGAGACAGTGTGCGACTGCACTAAAAAAGGCCAACACTATGCTGGGGATTATGAGGAAGGGAGTTGAAAACAAATCAGCCAGTATCACAATGCCCCTGTATAAATCGATGCTGCGACCTCATTTGGAGTCCTGTGTACAGTTCTGGTCACCACACCTCAAAAAGGATATTATAGCCTTGGAAAAACTGCAGAGAAGGGCAATTAGAATGATCAAAGGGCTGGAACACTTTCCCTGTGAAGAAAGGTTAAAACGCTTGGGGCTCTTTAGCTTGGAGAAACGACGGCTGAGGGGTGATATGATCGAGGTTTATAAGATTATGTATGGGATAGAGCAGGTAGAGAAAGAAGTCCTTTTCTCCCTTTCTCACAATACAAGAACTCCTGGGCACTCAATGAAATTGCTGAGCAGTCAGGTTAGGACGGATAAAAAGAAGTCCTTCTTCACTCAAAGAGTGATGAACACATGGAATTCACTGCCACAGGAGGTGGCGGCGGCTATAAGCATAGACAGCTTCAAGAGGGAATTAGATAAACGTATGGAGCAGAAGTCCATCAGTGGCTATTAGCCACAGGGTATAGATAGGAACTCTCAGTTTGGGGCGAGTGATGCTCTGTATTCTTGGTCTGGGGGGGCAGCAGTGGGAGGGCTTCTAGTGTCCTGGCCCCACTGCTGGACCTCCTGATGGCACCTGGTATTTCTGGCCTCTGTGTGACAGAGTGTTGGACTAGATGGGCCACTGGCCTGATCCGAAATTGGCTTCTCTTATGTTCTTATGACCACAGCCTCAGGCAAGCCGCTCTCTGTCAGGATGCATTCAGACAACAAGTTTAACTCTGGTTAAATAAAAATGAGCCTGAATCAGGCTAGTGCAGGTCCTGAGCACACCCCCGTCTCCCCTCTCCACGCAAAACCACACAGAACAACAATAGTTTAAGGATAACTTCCGTTAACTGTGGCATAAGAATGCAGGTACGCAGCTAACTGGATTTAGCTTTTCTTCCACTAACCAGGAAATTAAGGCAAGATGGAAGCCTGGTTAAGAGCCGCTGGCTTATGGGACGGGAATACCTTTGGTGAACCCACACCCCTGCCTTCATATGTCACAGATAAACAGAATGAGCCCTCAATCACCACCTGTATCCTAGAATCATAAGCGTTGGAAGGGACCTCCGGGGTCATCTAGTCCAACCCCCTGCACAATGCAGGAAATTCACAAATACCTCCCCCCACTACACACCCCCAGTGACCACTGTTCCACGCCCAGAAGATGACAAAAAAACCTCCAGGATCTCCAGCCTGGAACAAAGTTGATTCCTTTGAAGAAAGGAAGAAAGTTGATTCCTTTGAAATGCGGTGTTGGAGCAGGTTTTTACGGATACCGCGGACCCAAGAAAAGATAAATAAGTGGGTTCTAGATCAAGTCGAGTCTGAAGTCTCCCTAGAAGCTCAAATGACTAGCCGGAGGCTATCGTACTTTGGTAACATCACAAGAAGACAAGAGTCCCTGGAAAAGACGATAAGGCCAGGCAAAGGGCAAGGCAGCAGGAAAAGAGGAAGGCCCAACAGGAAATGGACTCACTCCACCAAGGAAGCCCCGAGGGCCCTCCGTTTGCAAGACCCGAGAAAGGCTCTTAGGACGTTTTGGAGCTCATTCATTCATGGGGTCGCCGGAAGCCAGAAGCGACTTCACAGCACTCAATACACACGCACACCTCGAAAGATACACGGCGTTTTGAAATGCTCTAAAGCGGGGGTGGCCAAACATGCTTTAATGTTAAGAGCCGCATAGAATAAACATCAAATGTTTGAGAGCCGCAAGACACGAACGCGCACGTTTTTACTGGAAAACATGCACATTCGCATACTAGGTTAAAGAGACCAACTGCCTTCTCCGAGCCGAGCCAGACTGCTGGTGTGGCAGGGCTTGGAGAACACATTTAACTTTGGAAGGGGAGGGAGGGGAGAAAGATAGAAAGAGAGATGGAAAGAAAGCAACAAAGGAAAAGAAACAGCTTATTACTATCTGCAGCCAAAACCACAACAGCATCTACATGGCAATCCACAAACAATCTAAACGTCATCCTCTGGTATAAAAAACTTTGGAACATATACGTAATGGAAAAAACCTCAGACATTCTGAAACAGAACAATTCTAAAGGTGAACATGATGATATTAAAAGTTTATGGTCTCCCATATTGGCACATCTAACCACTAAAGGAACAATACCTGATGTAATAAATACTCTTCGCCTCATTTAGCGATCTCAAAAGGTACTACAGACTGTATGGACAGCACGTAATGGAAAGTATCACTCTTTAGACTTTTTAGATTAGACTCCAAGCTCTCATGTCGTAAGGTTTGACTAGTAAGACATTGGAAAACAGCATCCTTAGACTAGACTATACAGAGCTATATTTATTTGTATGTATAAAATAATATATGCAGGCTATATGTGCATGCCTATCCTGTTGTTAATCTTGTTGTTAATGTAAAATGAATAAAACCATTTTGGAAAAGGAAAAAAAAAGCGTCCTCCGAGGCCCCCATGCCAGCTGGCTTGGCAAAGGGATTTAAAGAGACAGGTGCCTTCTCCAAGCCGGCCAGTGGGCGGGGGCCTTTGTGAACACATTTAAAGTTGCTTTCTTTCTCTGCTTCCCCCCACCTCAAGCCTACCCAGTGAGGTAGCTTACCTTCGCCTCCCCGGCCACCCTGCCAGGAGCCACACGATATGTGTGAAAGAGCCGCATGTGGCTTCCGAGGCCACAGTTTGGCCACCCCTGCTCCAAAGTAATACTGTTATTAAGTTATACAAGCCTGGCTTAAGCAATCCAGAATGGGAAGACGCTTCTTGTAACAAAAAGAGGCCCCACTACCTGGCTGCAGCGCACAGGCAAGCGGCGATCGCCAGGGCTGGGACCAGGAGGGAAAGCTCCGCCCTCATTTGAGTCACCTGGAAACTGTGAAAACATCAAACGGAAACAAAAGGGGTCTTGAGCGAATGCATGAACATTAGCCTACGCGGAAGACATCAGAACTGTAGCAAACCAAAGAAAGCGAAAGGTACAATATGTTGTCGAAGGCTTTCACAGCCGGAGTTCATTAGTTGCTGTAGATTTTCCGGGTTGTGTAGCCGTGGTCTCGGCATTGTAGGACCTGGCATTTCGCCAGTAGCTGTGACTGGCATCCTCAGAGGTGTAACACAGAAAGATGGAGTACAGACACAGAAAGATGGAGACCTTGATACAGATAGTACTCCATCTTTCCGAGTTATACCTCTGGGGATGCCAATCACAGCTACTGGCGAAACGTCAGGTCCTACAATGCCAAGACCACGGCCACACAACCCGGAAAATCTACAGCAACTAACGAAAGGCACAATCTTTGCAACGGTCAGAAACCAATGTCAAGGTTAATAAATGCATTGATTTTTACCAGCAACAGGTACCTGTAAATCAGCACAGTACCCTAATAGCTTATGAAAGGGGTCCCCAAACTTTTTAAGCCCGCAGGCACCTTTGGGATTTCGACACAGTGCGGGGGCGCAAGCACAAAATGTCAGAGAGTGACATCCTTCATGACTCTACTGTTCGATGTTTCAGGCAGAAGCTCTGTTTTAACAGGATGCCTTTTAAATAACTCTACTGTTCAAAAGTATTTTCTTGCACACCCGCGGGTTACCTTCAGCCACCCAGTGAAGATCCTTGTGCTGCTGTGGGAGCTGCTGCCAAAACAACTTTTTAAAAGTTTGTACAGCCGATCAGAAGGCCTGCGGGCAGTGCTGGGGGAAAGCCTCACCTGGCTCCACGCACTTTCCAAAGACAGGGGTCAGGAAAGGGGTCAGTGGGCACCACAGAGCCCACAGGCACCACGAGGAGGGGAGAGACACCCCAGATTACCAAGTGGTTCTACAAACCGAAAAGGTGTTATGGGGTGCAGACACAATAGTGGAAGATCAGTTTTACTCTACACAGTAACATTCGTGCACGAGCAACCGTAAGATCAAGTGCTGAATTTTCACTTCTGATTCGTGTACAAAAATCTCACCATCAAAAAGGTTATTCAGTGCAGTCGTTACAATCCAATTTGAAAGTGGGGGATGATTGGAGCCATGTCATTATCCAGTGAGGAGGTTACTAAAACATATACCTTGCACTATCAGTCATAGGTGACTCTCCACAAAGGTTACTTGCAAGTGCTTTCTAAGTGCTTCTGTTTGAGCGACTGATCTCGCGTGAGCACAAATAGGTATCCAACGCACTGACGTCTTCACTTGATGTCACAGTTACTGAGGAAGCTCGAACAGATCCATTATTACATTATTGCAAAGATTCAGCTCCTGGATTTTCTTATGGGAAAATCCAGGAGCTGAATGATGTCACAGTCGCTGAGAAAGCTCCAACTAAGGACAGATCCATTATTACATTATTGCAATGATTCAGCTCCTGGATTTTCCCATAAGAAAATCCAGGAGCTGAATCACTGCAATAGCGCAATGTCCAATGACATGTAGATTCTGCCAAACTGTGCTTGCATTCATAGCGATGTGCCAAACTCCAATGTCCTTTATGTCTGATTCTCCAGAAACAAGATCCTTTCTTTCATTTGCAAGTGTGCAGCCTTTGCGCCAGCATGAACGGCCCGGAGCTAGGCGGATAAATTGTCTGGCTCGGTAATGATAGCTTCATACGAATTAAACCATACAGCCTGCATTTACTTACAGCAATATATCAGTCGTACTGGATCCATTTTCTGATTTCGCCTGGACCGAGAAAAGAAGAAAGAAACCTTTCCTTTATGATGCGTACATTTAAAGCAAAGGCCCATGTAACATGTTTATGCCCTCTTACTGTCGAGGTTGTCCCACAAAGGTTGTTCCAAAATAATTACGTATGTCGACAAGAAAAAGCAAATCCGGATTAAATGCGAGTGGTTCTGGGGGGCTAAAAAGGTAAAGGTAAAGGTTCCCTTGCTCGAAAGCCAGTCGAATCCGACTCAAAGCCGAAGAGCCAGCGCTGTCCGAAGACGTTTCCGTGGTCATGTGGCCGGCATGACTAAACACCGAGGTGCACGGAACGCTGTTCCCTTCCCACTGAAGTGGTACCTATTTATCTACTTGCAATTTCTTGCTTTCGAACTGCCAGGTTGGCAGGAGCTGGAATACTGTATACTGTATTACTGTATTTCTAACTATGAGTTTGATGCACACTAGGTACGACAAAAATAGGTCAACATCTGAAAATTCGTTCCACTAATTGTTGGTGCTTTTCTCCGAAGCGAGCCGTTTTCAACCGATGCCAGAGGCCGTTTTGCTGCTCGATGCTTTCTTTGCGCCAGAGGAAAACTGCCACCAATAGCAAAACAGATCCATAGGACCTAACCCTATAACTTGATTAATATGACGTTTATAGAAAGCGGCTGTACTGGCATTCATCAACGAAACCAGTTTTAGTCAGTCTCTCAGTTAACACGAGAACAGCTCAGGTGCATGGAGACGGATTAAGGTATTTCTCAGCATATTAACGAGCGGTATTGCAACTCCATCGTTATTTGAAACTGCTCCCACTTGTGAGACAGGCTGCACGAACACCCAGATGACCGAGTGCCATCATTTCTCCCTATCGGAACAACTCTTAGACAAAGACAGCAAAGGCCAGGCCAACTGTTTGAACAGTAACTGCTTCAGTTGGACAGCAGCCACTTCTCTCACTCTCAATTTTGGGATATTAAGGTAAAGGTTCCCTTGCTCGAAAGCCAGTCGAATCCGACTCTAGGGTTGCGGTGCTCATCTCCGTTTCAAAGCCGAAGAGCCAGCACTGTCTGAAGACGTTTCCGTGGTCATGTGGCCGGCATGACTAAACACCAAGGCGCACGGAATGCTGTTACCTTCCCACTGGAGTGGTATTTATTTATCTACTTGCAATTTCTTGCTTTCGAACTGCTAGGCTGGCAGGAGCTGGAACCAGAGACGGGAGCTCACTCCGTCATGCGGCACTCTCGGGTCTCGAACTGCTGAACTACTGACCTTCTGCAGCTTGCAGTTCAGCGTCTTAACCACTTGAGCCACCGCGGCTCCCTTTGGGATATTACTGTCATCCAAATATCATCTTATGTCAGGATGATACCTGGTATTACTAATATCAACTATTTGAGGAAGGGGTGAAGGCTTGGTGGGTAGAGCAACTGCTTGGCGTGAAGAAGAGGATTGGATTTATACCCAGTCCTTCACTACTCCAAGGCGTCTCAGAGCATCTTACAATCTCCTTTCCCTTTCCCCTCTCTACAACAGACACCCTGTGAAGTAGGTGGGGCTGAGAGAGCTCTTTCAAGGACTCCTCTTGAGAGAACTGCTCTGAGAGAACTTGTGACTGACCCAAGGTCACGCCAGCAGTTGCCTGTGGAGGAGTGGGGATGCAAACCCGGTCCCCCCAGATTAGAGTCCGTGCTCTTAACCACTACGCCACTATACCAAACTGGTTCTCATGCAGACAGTCCCAAATTGAATCCCTGGCATCTCCATGTAAAAAGATCAGGTAGTAGGTGATGAGAAAGATTATACTGCCGTGTACAGCTTATTGTAGGAGGATCCTATGACTTGATTTCTGTACCGCCGAATGTGTCATGTGAAAATACATGTGTCACGCTTCGGTTCTTTCTGGTGGTTCTGGACTTCTAAAATCCTAATACGCGGGTTCCTGAATGTCCCATTTTGTTGACTGTACTGATTCACTCTGTGTAATCTTCCTTGAGTCCCTTTGAGAAAGGTAGACTCTATAGAACATAAATAAGACTAAAGACCTCTGCCTGAGAGCTGCTGCCAGTCTAGGCTTGCCAAGAACTTACCATATTTCAGTGGGGGAAGGATTCGTCCTGGCAGGACCATCCCCGGGGGAAGGAAAGATGCGCGCACGATGCCATCGCCAGGAAGTGACACTGGGCGACGCTCTGGCAAGGGGGATGGAAACTCGTTGGTACCATCGAGTTGCCAGCCCATTGCCAGAGCGTCGCCCAGCGTCACTTCCTGGCGACGGCATCGTGCGGCATGAGTGTTGCCCGGGGGAATGTTCTGGCCGGGGACTGTGCGTCCCCCGCCGAAATACGGTAAGTACTTGGGAACCTTATGCCAGTCTGAGTAGATAATACTGACCTTGATGGACCAAGGTTCTGCTTCTACATAAGGCAGCTACATGTGTTCATAGAGAGTGGACTTGTAATGTGCTAAGGTTATCCCCATTCACTTTGGCTGAAAGGATAACTCCGAGCATGCCAGAGGATGGATACTTAGGGCTAGCCCCTTTGTAACTGAGGGCTGCCAGCAGCGTTCCCTCTAAGCTGGGCACATGAGCAGCCGCTCATTAACACAGGAAGCCCCGCTCAGCAGCAATCTGGAGCCACATAGGGTCTTGCACTGCCCATGGCCCATTTTAAGATAACAGTAGTTAAATTATGCTCAAGATGTGAACTGCTCTGCTCAATAGGGGGGGAAAATAGAGGGGACATTGGTTGCCAGGTCCCCCCAGCCACTGGCAGGGGATGGGGGGTAGGGTTGCCAGATCCAGGTTGAGAAACTCCTGGCGATTTGGGGTTGGAGCCTGGGGAGGACAGGACTTCGGTGGGGTACAGTGTCATAGAGTCCACCCACCAAAGAAGCTATTTTCTCCAGGGGAACTGATCTCTGTTGTCCGGAGATGAGCTGTAATTCTGGGGGATCCTCAGGTCCCACCTGGAGGCGGGCATCCCTATCTTTGTTGTAGGGAGCAGGGCATTTGAGCCCCCCCCCCCCAGGTTCCCAATCAAGGCACAAAGCAGAGACTGGGCTACACCCAGCTGCAAACTCACTCCCCTGTCTTACCCAAACAACTCCCTGTCTAAGCAGCGTGAAGGTGGATTAAACGATTTACCCAGCTACCAGGTGACTATAGCTATCCTAAGGAACGAGTGCGACAACTATTAAAACTCGCTATCACCAAACACAAAACGGTAATAATTGTAAACCTCTTCTGCTTCCAGGATGTCCAACCTGTGTGTCTCAAAGATTCGCTGCCGCACGAAAGAAAAAGAAAATTCGTTCTTAAGAAGAGAGCCCTGTTTACCAGATTGAACGTTCCGTATTCTTCCCTAAGAAGGTGGGTCATAAATCCTTTCAGAGTCGTCTGGTCTCCCCAGGTCCAGCGGGCTTTGTTGAGGTAGGAAGAGGCAGGCAAGTAGAGATAAGGGAGGCAGCCAGCCAAGAAGCAGAGAGTCAACTTCAGCATGTGGCCCGGAGTCAATTCCTACACCGAAAGACACGCCGTGTTGCACAAGAATGGTTATTTCAGTCGAATCGTGCTACAGCTGCCAGGATCAGACAACGAGCCCACCCGCCCCCAAAAAGGAGAGGGGGGGAAACCCTGAACATATATTGACAGGTGGAGCCAATCTCTCAATTTGCAGTTTTGTTTTGTTTTTTTAAAAAAATATATTAAATTTTATATATTAAAACAATAACAACATTCATTTATTTCCAGATAAACATTAAAGTATAAACAAACAATTACGAGCAGAATAACTTACATAAAATAATGAACTTCATAATACTTTTGGGGTACAGAGTAACTTAAGGGTATATCATCGTTAAAGACCGATTCAAGGAAAGGTAACCATTTCAAGAGCAAATCAGAACGTTTGCGAAGATGCAACGAGTATAGGCAACTTTATCAGAAATTTTGCCCATTGCACAGAAATCCCAAATCTCAGAATACCATAATGATTTGCAGCTTTAAGTCCCTGCAAAAACGAAACAATACAACCCCCCCCCCGATGTGTTTAAAACAGCACGAATTTTCGGGGGTTACTGGAAGGGGAAGACAGCATTGCTCTGATCTCTTTTGCCTACAGAGTTGCCAGGGCTGGGGAAACCTGGAGATTTTGGGGGGTAGAGCCTGAGGAGAGCGGGGTTCGGGGCATACGCCAGAGTCCAAATCCCAAATCAGCCATTTTCTCCGGGGAAACTGATCTCTGTCACCCGGAGATCAGTTGTAATAGCGGGAGATCTCCAGCCACCGCCTGGAGGTTGGCAACCCGATCTGCACAGCGGGTGCACCATTAAGTGGAGCGAATAATATTAGAGGTTCCCAAGGATCACATTTGTGGCATCTCTTTTGCAATTTAAATCGTACCATGACATTCCTGGACGGCTCAAACGCTGCCAGGCTGCGATAAACCACTTTGGGGTGATTAAGAGTTGGCTGGTTTCCCCAATGATGCCCCCCCTCCCATTTTGAAAAACGAAAAATGAAAATCTATTTAAATATGTATTAAAAAAAAAAGATTTTAAACATGGTTTCCACCAAGAGCTCATCCCATTTTTAAAAAAACCTTCATCTTGACTGCTTTGGAGAATATCGAGACGAACCCAGGTGGAAGGATTTTAAACAACGGCAGGATATGCACTCGGGTGCGTTTCTAACTGCACCGAATAATATGAGCCAAGATGCCTGGGAGCTCTTCCGGTCCCTCCACTTGTCTACTACAGACTCTAATGCAGGCCGCAGCAACTACGGGACTACAGAATGGAGTGTGAACATTTCTGATTTATCACACAGTGGCCAACCAGCTCCTCTGGAGGGCCAACAACAGGGTAGAGAGGCCGAGGGCTTCCCCTGATAGTGCAGCATCCTGTCTCACCCAGTGGCCAATCAGTTCTTCTGGAGGGCCAACAACAGGACATAGAAGCCAAGGCCTTCATAAGAACATCAGAAGAGCCCTGCCTGGCTCAGAACACTGGTCCATCTAGTACAGCATCCTGTCTCACACAGGGGCCAACCAGCTCCTCCAACAGGGCAGAGAGGCTGAGGCCTCCTAAAAACAAAAGAAGACTGGTGGTCCATCTAGTCCAGCATCCTGTCTCACACAGTGGCCAACCAGTTCCTCTGGAGGGCCAACAATGGGGCATAGAGGCCGAGGCCTTCCCCTGATGTTGCCTCCTGGCTTTGAGATTCAGAGGCTTACCGCCTCTGAATTTGGAGGTTCCTCTTGGTCACCATAGAAGCCAAGGCCTTCATAAGAACATCAGGAGAGCCCTGCTGGGTCAGAACAGTGGTCTCTCTAGCCCAGCATCCTGTCTCACACAGTGGTCTACCTCTGGAGGGCCAACAACAGGACATAGAGGCTGAGGCCTTCATAAGAACATAAGAAGGGCACTGCTGGATCAGACTGGTGGTCCATTTAGTCCAGCACCCTCTCTCACACAGTGGCCAACCAGTTCCTCCGGACAGCCGACAACGGGGCACAGAGGCCGAGGCCTTCCCCTGAGGTTGCCTCCTGGCTCTGGGATTCAGAGGCTGACTTGCCTCAGAATGTGGAGGTTCCCCTCAGTCACCACGGCTAGTAGCCATTGATAGACTTACCCTCCACGAGTCGATCTAATCGGTGGTCTGATTCCATATAGGGCAGCTTCATGTGTTCAATGATACAGGGAGACAGACGAGTCTCTTTGGGGAGGGAGTCCCAGAGTTTTGGTGCCATGAGAGCCAGTTTGGTGTAGTGGTTAAGTGTGTGGACTCTTATCTGGGAGAACCGGGTTTGATTCCCCACTCCTCCACTTGCACCAGCTGATGTGATCTTGGGTCAGTCACAAGCTCTGGCACAGCTGTTCTCTCAAGGACAGTTTCTGTCAGAAGTTCTCTCAGCCCCACCTACCTCCCAGGGTGTCTGTTGTGGGGAGGGGAAGGGAAAGGAGTTTGTAAGCCGCTCTGAGACGCCTTTGGGCCGTGAAGGGCGGGGTATAAATCCAATCTCCTCCTCTCCTCCTCCTCCCAAGAAGGCCCTTTCTCAGGTGGCCAGCATGCATACTGATAGTGGGGAACCAAACCCCCTCTAACAACGGTAGAGAGCCCTAACAATGGTATTTATTATTCCGATTTATACCCCGCCATCCCCGAGTGCGGGCTCAGAAGAGATTGGATTTATACCCTGCTCTTCACTCAGATTCTCAGAGCAGCTCACAAGCTCCTTTCCCTTCCCCTCCCCACCTGTGAGGCAGGTCAGGCTGCGAGAGCTCTTTCGAGGACTGCTCTTGAGAGAACAGCTCTGAGAGAACTTGTGACTGAAGAAGAAGAGATTGGATTTACACCCCACCCTTCAATACCCAACGGAGTCTCAGAGTGGCTTGCAATCTCCCTTCCCTTCCTCTCCCCACAACAGACATCCTGTGAGGTGCGTGGGGCTGAGAGAGCTCTGACAGAAACTGCTCTTTTTCAAGAACACCTCTGACAGAACTATGGCTTGCCCAAGCTCATCCAGCAGGTGCAAGTGGAGGAGTGGGGAAGAAGAGGAAGAAGAGATTGGATTTATACCCTGCCCTTCACTACCCAAAGAAGTCTCAGAGCGGCTGACAATCTCCTTTCCCTTCCCCTCCCCACAACAGACACCCTGCGAGGTAGGTGGAGCTGAGAGAGCTCTTTGGAGGACTACTCGTGAGAGAACAGCTCTGAAAGAACTTGTGACTGACCCAAGGTCACACCAGCAGCTGCATGTGGAGGAGTGGGGAATCGAACCCGGTTCTCCCAGATTAGAGCCCGCGCTCCTAACCACTACACCAAACTGGCTCTCATGGAGAAGACCACAATTTAAAATCACAATGAGGACTGCCAATACATAAGAAATGAAACAAGTCAAACGCAGTTGTAAATAAAGCCGTCTTCAACTGCCTCCTAAAGACTGAAAGCCATTGGGTCAAGCACTCCTCCGTGTCTGGAGAATCGAGGACCCACTTACCCTGAAGAGAAGGTCATACTAATTCTTTACAAGGGTGGACCCTGGACTTCTTGTCCTTCCAAACTGCCTGAGCCAAGGGACACGCCCCCACGAGTGCCCAGAAGCCCCCCCCCAATCTGGGTAACAAGCCCCGCCCCTTCCACCTGCCAAGCTGCCCCCATCCTGTGCATCCTGTACTTCTGGTCTCGGGGTCTCTCTCTCTCTCTCTCTCTCTCTCTCTCTCTCTCTCTCTCTCTCTCTCTCTCGTCCACCTGCTGGCTTTCCCAACCTACAGATATACTCACCCTTTCCCTGAACAAGCGAGAGAAAACCCACAGTACTATGCAGAGCACATAGACCACAACGGTGTGCTGGTTGCACAAGCTCAGGCCACAGCAAAAGGCTCCAACTTTACAGACCTGCAAAAAGGAGGAAGGGCACATTTAACAGAGGTTCTTTGAATCAGCTCTGCTATTAAAAGCAAAAAAAAACACTGTCTTGCTGTCACACCAACCCTGTGAGGTGGGATGCTGTCTGCACCGTTACGGCTTAAGGACTGAAGCTGTTGACCAGGCAATGGCTTTCCATCTCCCTCCCTTGCTAGAGGCTTGTGAAACAGCTCTGATCAGCCGGAGGAAGGTGATTATTCCATCAAATGGATAGAATCACAGCATAATAGAGTTGGAAGGGGCCATACAGACCATCTAGTCCAACGCCCTGCTCCATGCAGGACCAGCCTAAAGTATCCCTGACAGATATTCGTCCAGCCTCTTCTTGAAAGCTGTCAGTGAAGGGGAGGCTCGCCACCTCCCTAGGCGGCTGATTCCACCTTTGAACCATTTCTGACTGTGAAAAAGTCTTTCCAGGGGGAAGTGCTGTCGAACGACAGCCAACTTACGTTGACCCCATCAGGTTAACAAGTCAAGAGACATTCAGAGCTGGTTTGCCCTTGCCTGCCTCTGTGTAGTGACCCTGGACTTCCTTGGTGGGTCTCCCATCCAAATACTAACCAGGGCTGACCCTGCTTAGCTTCCAAGATCTGATTAGATCCAGCTAGCCTGCGCCACCCAAGTCAGGGCATAAGAAGGCTGAAATCCGCCCCGGAAGATTCTGCGCATGCGTAGGTGGCCCACCCCCACCCCTGCTCGTGCCCCCGGTTTTGCCTTTACATGTGCATTTTCACTTGGCATAGATTTCGCATGAGCTCTGCTGTCGTGATGTCTAGCTTCACTCCGGGGGTAGGGGGATCACAGAATCTCAATTTAAGCAGGCAAAAACCTCTCCCTTTCATATTCTGAGAGCCCCCTTCCCCCTGTCCCGAAGAAAATGGGACTGGAAGCCCAGAACCGGGACCCATAATAAAGTAGGGAAATCGTCATCTTGGATTTTTATCTACACTGAGATTTTACTAACGTTGTGTGTAAATTTAATGTTTTCTGTTTTGTATTTTATGACACTGTGTCTTGTACATCGCCCAGAGCCTGGCGCGAGCCGGGATGGGGTGATATAATAACAACAACAACAACAACAATAATAACAATAATAATAACAACAAAAACAATAATAATAGAGATAACAGTCGAGGTACAGTGATGTTCAGGGCTTTTTTTGCATGCTGGTCTGGCATACCAGCACCAATTTCTGGCCAGCATCTTCGCAAAGGGGCTAGTAAAGACAGGGGCAGGTGAGACTGCAGAGAAGGTGACAGGGCAACATGATATATTCTGCTGCGCCCAATGATGATGTCATCAGCAGGCGCAACGGAGTATATTGGCTGCCCCGTCGTCTTCTATGCAGGCCTCCATCGTGAGTGCTGGTACCTTGTGTGCGTGTGTCTTTAAACAACAACGAAAAAAAGGAACTTGTGATGTTTTTCGATCCTGCTCCAGTTACCTTTGATCTCTCCTCCGGGGACGCCGCCTCCTCGAAGCGCAGGGAGAGCGCCATCAGCAGCCCCACAAACAGATTGTTCAAGCTGAAAACCTCCGCCGCGATGGACCACTGCCATGTGAGGCGAGCAAAAGAAAACATCCCCGCGGCAAAGATGCCTGCAGCCTGCGTGCCGGAAAGCCTGCAAACGCAGATAACAAGAATGTATCTTCTCTGCCAACCGCCATCACCAGAAGGGGAGGGGGGGGAACCACACAAAACTTCATGCCCTTCCCCGTCACCGTCCTCGCCCACCCCGAAATGCAAAAACCACACAGCCAGAAAAAAGACACGCTTCTTTGCCTTCGCCAACGCAAGATATGCTTTTATATGGTTCACGACGGAACGCGACAGCACACGATGAGAAAGGCGGGGCCGAAAGGAGCCTGAACTAGGGTTGTCAACCTCCGGGTGCAGCCCGGAGATCTCCTGGGGTTCGAACTACGGGTGACAAAAGATCTGCCCCCCCGGAGGAAGTGGCTGCTTTGGAGAGTGGACTCTATGGCACTGAAATCCCTCAGGCTCCACGCCCAAACGTCCTAAGCTAGAGTTGACAACCCTAGCTGGGAGTTATCCTGGAAGAGAAAAATGCGAATTAACTCGTTTTCGGTCAATAGCACAGACACGTCCTTCAGAGAGAGACAGAATGCTGCGGATCGGAGTAGGGAAGCGTCAGACAGAGTAGCACGTGTCTTGGGTTTCAGACAAGCTAGGCATCACTTAAGACAGCTCCGGAGTACATATATATATATATATTTTTATAAAGGCTTATTTTTTGTAGATTTTCTATATATTACATAATATCTTTTGTCTCCTTACTTTACATAACTCGAGCTCTGGAGTACATATTAAAGTTTTCCCTTGCTCGAGAGCTAGTCGAATCCGATTCTAGGGGGCGGTGCTCATCTCTGTTTCCAAGCCGAAGAGTCAGCGCTGTCCGAAGACGTCTCCGTGGTCATGTGGCCGGCATGACTAGACGGCGAGGCGCACTGAACGCTGTGACCTTCCCGCCGAAGCGGTACCTGTTTATCTACTTGCAATTTCTTGCTTTCGAACTGCGAGGTTGGCAGGAGCTGGGGCCAGAGACGGGAGCTCACTCCGTCACAAGGCACTCAGGTCTCGAACTGCCGAGCTACCGACGTTCCGCTCTGCAGCTCAGCGTTTTAACTTCTGAGCCACCGCGGCCCCGGAGAACATATTGGGAGCTGGCAATTAGAGAAGGTATCAAACCACCCCCCAGAACTTAGTGATATCTTGGTTACCAAAGACTGCGTGAAGAAGGAAAAACCTCAGATCTCTACACAATCCACATCAATGGCGATTATGGTTTGAAAAAAAGAATATCGGTTGGGAGGTGAACAGGGCATTTCTGAAGGACGGCCCAGAAATAATACCTGCACATGCACTTGGAAATCAAAAATGTGATCTTATGAGTCTGAACAAACCAAGTGGGAAAAAGAGAGGTGGAATTATTAGTATCTGCAGCCAATGCTCCCTCTAGGCTGTGAAGTCTTGTGAGCAAAGATTCTACTTTGCGAGCTACTGGCATTAAAGTTGTGAGCGAGCCATTTGGCTGCTGCATGAATCAGTTTGGCTCCGGAGCCCTACTTCCTGAGCGGGGCAAAAACGTATCAGCTGGAGGCTAAAAAAAACTCACACTAACTCAGCTTGGAGGGAACGCTGTACTGCAGGTGAGATGCGTCACGAATAAATGTCTGCAGAAAACTCCCAGGTATGAGTAGGGTTTGGTGAACCCCTCTAAATATTAAGAGCAAATTCTCTTATTCCAGAATTTCATTCTATACCTTCAATAATGACCATATTCTTTTAAAAAAACACCCTGTATTTAAAGGAAACACAAGATTTCACTGGGAAAAGTTCATGCGACATTTCAGCCGGCTCATTCATTATGCATGCATAATATTAGCACATAAGATGCTCTTTTCCCCCAGCCTCCTTACAACACCCTTGTAAGGTAGGCATAGTACTATTACGCTAAAACTGGGGGGTGGGGAGTTGAAGAAGAGGAAATGCAGCTTGCCTAGGACCTGGAAAGAGGATTTTTTTACTGTGACATTACACTTAATCAGGGCTTCTTCTTCTTAAAAGAGGCGCCGGACCTCTCAAGAGGGAAACGAAGTTTTCAATCAGTATCCTGAAAACTCATGAACTTTAAAACATTTTCAAAAGAATTTTGCTGAAGAGGTTCCGGAACTCTGTTCCAGCATGTTCCCTCAGAAAAGAAGCCCTGCATTTAACCCAGGAATTCCTGGCTCATAAATGGCAGTCTCACAGAGCAGTCCTAAACAGAGTCACTCCAGTTTCGGTGGGTTTAGACTGGAGAGACACTTGCATAAGGCTGCAATCAGTTACTCATCCTCACCAGTTATTCAAGCTCACACCAGCGACACCAACATGCAAAACACACTATTCCTCCTCATAAGAACATAAGAGAAGCCAATGTTGAATCGGGCCAATGGCCCATCTAGTCCAACACTCTGTCACACAGCGGCCAAAATATACCAGGTGCCATCAGGAGGTCCAGCAGTGGGGCCAGGACACTAGAAGCCCTCCCACTGCTGCCCCCACCCCAGCACCAAGAATAGAGTGCATCACCTGCCCCAGACTGAGAGTTCCCATCTATACCTTGTGGCTAATTCGCTTTTATACACAGTAGATCCCCCATATGGCTGTGACTGCATCCAGAATGTTGGGAACAAAATATGGGTTCGTGCTAGAGAAATTTTAAAAGTTTCTGTTGGAAGAACTTAACAGGTTTCGGTACTGTGCTCACGTCCTGATACATTTGGGGCAGGAACTCAACATAAGGTTAGTTGAAGAAGAAGAAGAAGAGAGAGATTGGATTTATACCCTTCACCCGGAGTCTCAGAGCAGCTTACAATCTCCTTTCCCTTCCTCTCCCCACGACGGACACCCTGCGAGGCAGGTGGGGTTGAGGGAGCTCTGAGAGAACTGCTCTTGAGAGAACAGCTCTGAGAGAACTGTGGCTTGCCCAAAGTCACCCAGCAGCTGCATGTGAAGGAGTGGGGAATCAAATCCAGTTCTCTCAGATTAGAGTCTGTGCTCCTAACCACTACACCAAATGGGCTCTCCCCGGTTTAGGAGAGGAGAGGGACTCATGCAACGCCCGCTTTGGCAAAAACAAAAACCTATACACAGAAGCTAGGAAGGAGGCCTGCCTGCAGATTTATAGTTACCCAACTGAAGCCTAATTCAGGTTTGCAAAAACAGCCACTGACAAGTAAAGATGTCTTCTGGGTTAGGGATGCCAGCCTCCAATCACACCTGGGGATCCCTGGGTCTTAAAGCTCATCTCCAGATGACTGAGAACAGTTCCTCTGGAGAAAATGGATGCCTTGGAGGGTGGTCTCCATGGTACCGTACCCCCACTGAGGTCCCTTTCCTCCCCAGGCTCCATCCCCAAATCTCCAGGAGGACCTAATATGGATTTGGCATCCCTACCCCCCATCCTCGCTGCTGGCCGGAGGGGACCTGGCAACTTGACATCCAGGCGACTAGACAATGAACCATTTGTAAACCTGAAAAACAACCGGTTTGTTTCATTCTTTTCCTTTCAGGTCAAAGGGCTAACACAGGCCTTGTCTAAGAAGGCGGGCTTATAAAAATAAACTCGTGAGCTATGATTTCTGCAAATAATCGCAGAATTATTTTTTTTTGCAATTACGATTCAGGGTCGTATGACTTGGGTCAGTCACGGTTCTCTCAGAGCTGGCTCTTTGGGAGCCAGTTTGGTGAAGTGGTTAAGGCCATGGACCCTAATCTGGGAGAACTGGGTTTGATTCCCCACTCCTCCACAGGCAGTCCAGCTGGGTGACCTCGGGTCAGTCACAGTTCTCTCAGAGCTGTTCTTTCAAGGGCAGTTCTCGAAAGAGCTCTCTCAGCCCCACCTGCCTCACAGGACGTCTGTTGTGGGGAGAAGAAGGGAAAGGAGATTGTAAACTGCTCTGAGACTCCGAGTGAAGGACGGGGTATAAATCCAACTCTTCTTCTTCTTCTTCTTCTTCTTCTTCTCTTGCAGAAAAATTGGGGGGAGGGCCCTGGGATAAAACACCACCCCTTGCCTCCCCGCCCCAAATCCAAGACACAGGGTTGTGTGCTAACCTTGTATAGCTGGGAAAAATTCCTGCCAGTAGAGCAGGGTACGCAGATGCCAGTTACTAGCCAGCAGGCATTGGAAGTCTGAGACACAGCGAGGAATCACACCTAGCCCCCCACCCCGGGGTAATGGATCCCAGATGACATGCAGCCGTAGCAGCGGACCACGCTAAACTACAACAATCAGATAAAGTTCCCACAATTTAAAAAAATTAAAAGGTACAGTAAAAATGAATTTGCCTTATACTCTAATCGGCCTCATACCGCACACCACCCCAGTTCAGCATTACCTATTCTGATTGGCAGTGGTTTTCCAGGGTCCATTTTGTGGTTGGCTCTACCTCCTTTGGCAGCCATTTTGTTGCTGGCTCCACCTCCCGTGGCAGCCATTTTGTGACTGACCCCGCCTCCTGTGGCAGCCATTTTGTGGTCACACCCGCTGATCCTGAATTCAAAACGTCTCCACAGGCTCAGAAAGTCTGGGGACCCCTGCCCCAGTCTCACACACTAACCACTCTACCACCCTGCCTCTCAACATATGAAACTTATGCATCAGGCGAGAAGTTCGTATAACCCAGTCCTACCCATGCTGATTAGCAGGGGATCTCTAAGGCAAAAAAAAAAAAGTATTTTCAGGCCCCAGTATCCAAGATGCTGGCACTGCTGGGGATTATGCATGCAAACGTGGCCTCTTCCACGGACGGGCCGACAGGTGTCTATCTCCCGGCCCAGCGCCCTTATTCATTAAGCCTGTAATCCCGCTCGTACGCTTTGGTTCTAATTCTGTCTCTATTTACTCTACTGCTAATTTTATTATTTAATCCTCAGCCTGTTGTTTTCCTTTTTTTTTTAAATTCTCCACTCCGCTTTCATGACTGAAGATGCTGTTTCATTACCTGCTGCTGGTTTAATAAGACACTACGTTCCCCGCTGCCGCTAATTCACCTTTTATGCTAGTTTGTTCTCTCCCCCCCCCTTTCATTTCATTGGCATGTTTAAAAGATACATCGGCGTGCGTTTAAAGATGGCCATGAGCCACCTTGGGTGAGTTTTGATGGAGAGAGAGTGGATGAGAAATACATTGTAAATAAATAAATCCTGTAAGGGAGGCCAGTGTTTTCCCTCCGTGTACACACCAAGAGCCAAGAGCGTCCAATACTGCCCCGGAGAACAACCCCCAAGAGAGGTGCTTTTCTGAGGAAGAGAGGAAGAGAAGAGATTGGATTTATACCCCGCCCTTCACAGCCTGAATATATCTCAGAACGGCTTGCAAACTCCTTTCCCTTCCCCTCCCCACAACAGAGACCCTGAGAGGTAGGTGGGGCTGAGAGAACTCTCTCAAGAACTGCCCTTGAGAGACCAGCTCTGAAAGAACTTGTGACTGACCCAAGGTCACACCAGCAGCTGCATGTGGAAGAGTGGGGAATCAAACCAGGTTGTCCGAGACTAGAGTCCATGCTCCTAACCACTACACTAAACTGGCTTCTGAAGATCCCTTGCGCCAATGAGGAGAAATTATTTCATTATTCAGAAGTCTGTCCCACTCACATTTCCTCAAATGTATAGCCCAAATATTCCTCCCTTGCAGAAGTCACCAACATGGCACTTGTGGGCACCAATGCTCCCTCTAAGCTGTGGGGTCCTGTGAGCAAAAATTCTACTTGGTGAGCTCCTGGCATTAAAGTTGTGAGAAGGTGATTTGGCTACTACACAAATTAAGTTTGCTCTGGAGCCATCCCTTCCGGAGCGAAGACAAAAATGTGTGAGTCGGAGGCTAAAAAACTGTCAGCTAACTCATACTAACTCAGCTTAGAGGGGACACTGGTGGGTACCGTGGCATCTGCCAACACCTTTCCTGGTCCCCAGCAAGTGCTTTTAGAAAGAAGCCAGGACAGGTGGGGCTTTTGCCCATCAGGGCTTCTGATTGGCTCTGCAGATTAAAAGGCATCCCGTTAAACAGAACTTCTGCCTGGAATGTTGAATTTTATAGTTGGCTCCGCCTCAGGCGGCGGCCATTTTGTGGCTGCCTGCTCCTCCTGCGGCAGCCATTTTGTGGTTCCACCCACCACCCTGTGTCAGAATTCCAAAGCTGTCTGGAGGCTCAAAAATGGTTGGAGGGCCCTTACGACGCTGTATTTAATTTCCTGAAATATTTATAGCCCCCTTTCTCCAAGGACTCAAGGGGGCTTACAAAAGCCACACTGCAAAAATAAGGAATGGGATCAGCTTCCAAACCCAGCGTGCATAAATAACCCAAGTAGCCCCCGATACTGACAAAGCCCTGAAGCTGTCTACCATTTTGTTACGCAATCTACAGGTGGCTCTCTGAAACAGGGCACTGCTACATGCCCCTAAGATGTAAACAGTGGTGCAATCCCTTCCAGAGGATTGGTTCTGTCTCTGGAAATGCCCCTGTCTGAGCGATTCAGCTACAGAGAGGGCATGACAAGGAGACATGGAGGCAAACACCCCTGGTCCACAGCTGGTATGCACATAGACATTAGGCAAGTACTGTCTATTCACAACCAACTTATGGTGACCCCAAGCAAGGGGCTTCCAAAGCAAGTGAGAAGCAGAAACTCACACATGAAGCTGCCTTGAAAAGAGCCGGTTTGGTGTAATGGTTAAGAGCACGGGCTCTAACCTGGGAGAACTGGATTTGATTTCCCCACTCCTCCACATGCAGCTGCTGGGTGACCTTGGGTCAGTCACAAGTTCTCTCAGAGCTGTTCTCTCAAGGGCAGTCCTGGAAAGAGCTCTCTCAGCCCTGCCTACCTCACAGGGTGTCTGTTGTGGGGAGGGGAAGGGAAAGGAGATTGTAAGCCGCTCTGAGACCCCTTCGGGTAGTGAAGGGCGGGGTATAAATCTGACCCTCATCACCTCCTCCTCTTCTTCATCAGACCCTTGGTCCATCAAAGTCTACTCAGACTGGCAGTAGCTCTCCAGGGTCTCGGGCAGAGGTCTTTCACATCACCCACTTCCTGGTCCTTTTTAAATGGAGATGCCGGGGATTGAACCCGGGACCTTCTGCATGCCAAGCAGAGCCTCTTCCACTGAGCCACAGGCCCTCCCCGTCAAAAATGGGGGAGGTTAATGTAATGGTACTGAGGGAAGACTGAACATTTTTTGCACCCAGTTGACCATCCTAATCCTCAACTGCTTTATCCTGCATGATGGGCAGGAGGGGGGAGAAACGTGATAGTTCACCCTTGCCTTCCTATGCACAGTCTTCTTTGAAGGCGGGAAATGAATGAGGCGTTCCAGACATGGCTCAGCACCTCCGAACCGTGCTGTGGTCTCCCTGAGCCTTCAGCGAGGGCGTTCGTTGATCATAAAGCCTTAAAACTCTCGAACTGTTGCATGAAATCATCTCAGCCTCTTGCTACCGGAAGTATCAGGGGGAGGGGCTGTGGCTCAGTAGAAGAGCCTCTTGCTTTGCGTGCAGAAGGTCCCAGGTTCTGTCCCCGGCGTCCCCCAATTAAAAGGACCAGCCAGTAGGCACTGTGGAAGACCTAGTCTGGTGTGTTGGTTAAGTACACGGACTTTGATCTGGGAAAACCGGGTTTGATTCCCCACTCCTCCACTTGCACCTGCTGATGTGACCTTGGGTCAGTCACAAGCTCTGGCACAGCTGTTCTCTCAAGGACAGTTTGTGTTAGAGTTCTCTCAGCCCCACCTACCTCACAGGGTGTCTGTTGTGGGGAGGGGAAGGGAAAGGAGTTTGTAAGCCGCTCTGAGACGCCTTTGGGCAGTGAAGGGTGGGGTATAAATCCAAACTCTTCTTCTCTTCTTGATTCCCCACTCCTTCACTTGCAGCTGCTGGATGACCTTGGGCAAGCCATAGTTCTGTCAGAGCTGTCCTTGAAAAAGAGCGGTTTCTCTCAGAGCTCTCTCAGCCCCGCCTACCTCACGGGGTGTCTGTTGTGGGGCAGGGAAGGGGAAGGAGTTTGTAAGCCGCTCTGAGACTCCGAGTGAAAGGCGGGGTATAAATGCAATCTCTTCTTCTTCCTCCGCCTCTTCCTCCTCCTCCTCCTCCCACCACCCCCGCCACAAATTGTGTTAGGCTTTAAGGTGCTACTGGACTCTTGCCCTTTTCTACCACTGCGGACAGACTAACACGGCTACCCATCTCTGATTCTGTGAAGAGCTGGCCTTATCCTGGATTAGACCATCGGTCCATCAACGTCAGTATTGTCTACTCAGAGTGGCAGCATCTCTCCAGGGTCTCAGGCTGAGGTCTTTCACATCACCTATTATTTGATTCTTACAACTGGAGATACTGGGGATTGAACCTGGGACCTTCTGCGTGCCAAGGAGACGCTCTACTACTGAGCCACGGCCCCTCCCCGATTCAGCGTAAGGCAGCTTTGCGTACTCACGAGTAAATGCGTAAATGGATACACAGAGCCAGTTTGGTGTAGTGGTTAAGTGCGGGGACTCTAATCTGGGAGGACCGGGTTCGATTCCCCCACTCCTCCACTTGCCCCTGACTGGATGACCTTGGGCAAGCCGTAGTTCTGTCACAGCTGTCCTTGAAAAAGAGCAGTTTCTGTCAAGAGCTCTCCCAGCCCCACCTACCTCACAGGGTGTCTGTTGTGGGGAGTAGAAGGGAAAGGAGTTTGTAAGCCGCTCTGAGACACCTTTGGGTAGTGAAGGGCGGGGTATAAATCCAATCTCTTCCTCTTCTTCTTCTTCTTTGGACTCTGATTGTGTCCTTGGTCCATTAGATGTTATCCAACAAATGTTTGAGTATTTAAGGCATTTGTGTGTTAGGACTGACACACACTCTGTCTGCTTGACATATTAGGTCATGGCCTGGGATAGGTAAGTGTTGTTTGGGCAGGCAGGGAGGAAATAAAACTCTCAGCTGCCATGTTGAATTACTGGGGTGGTGCAGCGGTTAGGAGTTCGAATCCCCACTTATTTGGCATAGTGGTTAGGAGCTTGGACTCTAATCTGGGAGAGCCAAGCTTGATGCCCCATTCGTCCACCTGCAGCCGCTGGTGTGACCTTGGGTCTGTCTTTCAGAGCTGTTCTCTCAAGGGCAGTCCTCAAAAGAGCTCTCTCAGCCCCACCTGCCTCCCAGGGTGTCTGTTGTGGGGAGGGGAAGGGAAAGGAGATTGTAGGCTGCTCTGAGACTCCCTCGGGTAGTGAAGAGCAGGGTATAAATCCAACCTCCTCTTCTTGTGCCATTGGAAGCTTGCTGGGTGACCTTGGGGCAGTCACACACTCTCAGCCTAACCTACCTCACAGGGTTGTTGTGAGGATAAAATGGAGGAGAGGAGAACGACGTAAGTCGCTTCGGGTCCCCTCTGAGGCGAAAGGCGAGATATAAATAAAGTCAGATAAAATAAAAAAATAAATGTAGTAGCCTCCCTCCAGACAAAGGGGCTTCCCACCAACTGACATGGCTCTGCCTTCAACGGAAGAGCCGCTTAATTTGGAGAAAGGCTCCTCAGATTGGAGGAAAGTCTTCGGATTTGGGCCCAAGTGGGGTATAAATATTTTAATATTCAAACTTTGCTCAGTGGACTGGTAGGGCTGGGTGGTGGGGGATGAAGTATGAAGTATAAATGAGAGTATCGTGTGCAGTTCTGGAGGCCTCACTTCCAAAAGGACGGTGGGCAGAACGGAGCGGGTGCAGAGGAGAGCGACAAGGACGGTCAGGGGCCTGGAGACCAAGAAGCCGTGTGAGGAAACGTTGAGGGACTTGGGAACGCTCAGTCTGGAGAAGAGGAGGTTGGTGGGGGGGGGACAGGATGGATCTCTTGAAATATCTGAAGGGCTGTCAGAGGAGGGCAGGGAGCCGTTCTTGTTGGCAGCAGAGGAGAGGACTAGCAAGAATAAGTTTGAATTAAGGACAGGAAGGTACCAGCTGGGTCTGAGGGAAAACTTTCTTACAATCAGAGTTGTTCAGCAGTGGGATGGGCTGCCTCTGGTGAACTCCCCCTCCCTGGCAGTCATAGTCCTTGGAAGCCAATGTTGGATCAGGCCAATGGCCCATCCAGTCCAATACTCTGTCACACAGTGGCCAAAAATACCAGGGGCCATCAGGAGGTCCAGCAGTGGGGCCAGGACACTAGAAGCCCTCCCACTGCTGCCCCCCCCAAGGCACCAAGAATACAGAACCTCCCTTGCCCCAGACTGAGAGTCCTTATCTATACCTTGTGGCTAATAGCCACTGATGGACTTCTGCTCCATATGTTTATCCAATTCCCTCTTGAAACTGTCCATGCTTGTAGCTGCCACCACCTCCTGTGGCAGTGAATTCCATGGGTTAATCACTCTTTGGGTGAAGAAGGACTTCCTTTTATCCGTTCTAACCCGACCGCTCAGCAATTTCAGGGAGTGCCCACGAGTTCTTGTACTGTGAGAAAGGGAGAAAAGTACCTCTTCCTCGACCTGCTCCATCCCATGCATAATCTTATAAACCTCGATCATGTCACCCCTCAGCCGTCGTTTCCCCAGGCTAAAGAGCCCCAAGCATTTTAACCTTTCTTCACAAGGAAAGTGTTCCGACCCGTTTATCATTCTAGTTATCATTCTAAGCAGCGTCTGGTCAAACACTTGACCGGGATGCTCTAGGATGATACTGCATTGAGCAGGGGGCTGAACTAGAGGCCCCTTCCAACTCTGTGATTCTGTGATTCTAAACTCCCGAGAGTCAAAGCTGCCTTCGTCAGACACAGATAATGGGGAACTTTGACACTCAAAAGCTCATGCCCTGAACATCTTGTTGGTCTTTAAGGAGTGACTGCACTTGAATCCTGTCAGGGGTTAGTTACAGGGATCATATCACCCCCACGCGCTGGTCACCCATTTCTTTGTGGGCAAAATTCGAAGTGCTGGCTCTTAACCCTCAAGACCCTAAAAGGCTTGGTGCCAGGGTACCTGAAGGCCCATCTCATCCCATACCATCAGGCTCACCAGTTAAAGAATCTGGCCCCACTGGTGGACCTCCTGATGGAATCTGGGATTTGGCCACTGTGTGACACAGTGTGTTGGACTGGATGGGCCTTTGGCCTGATCCAACATGGCTTCTCTGATGTTCTTATGTCTGGGGCAGTGATGCTCTGTATTCTTGGTGCTTGGGGGGCCACAGTGGGAGGGCTTCTGGAGTTCTGGCCCTGCTGATGGACCTCCTGATGGCACCTGGGTTTGGGCCACTGTGTGACACAGTGTGTTGGACTGGATGGGTCTTTGGCCTGATCCAACATGGCTTCTCTGATGTTCTTATGTCTGGGGCAGTGATGCTCTGCATTCTTGGTGCTTGGGGGGCCACAGTGTGTTGGACTGGATGGGTCACTGGCCTGATCCAAGATGGCTTCTCATGTTCTTAAGATTTGCCTCTCAAACCCTGCTCTTTGCTCAGGTGGTGGCTTTTCGACTCCCTTTTCCACGCAAAACCTTCATGTAGTAAACCAGCCTACCAAGGGAGAGAGCTTCTAACCCAAGCTTTCCCCTAATAAGTTCCAGATTGGAGGCCGCTGCTCTTAACTATTACACCAAACTGGCCCTCAAAGAAGAAGTGGCTTTTATGAGGAGATTAACAACACGAGTTGTATCTGAGTATAATTCTCACTGGGGTGGTAAACTGTGCGGCGCTGTTTCAGGTTGCAGGCCAGAGCTTGTACGACGGAGTATTTCTCCATACAAAAGAAATTTAAAAAAACAACCTGCTCCCTGTATCTAAAAAACTAGCTGCTCCAGCCTCACTTCCCCTGACATGCTGGTTTTCTACCGGGAAGGTATTTTCAAAGTTGTTTTCTTTTATTTTGGGGCATGGACATGCATTCTAACACGTCAGCTCCCCCACCTCCACGGTGATACGGAAAAGCCCAAATTGTGTTTTGTTGCCTTACCGAGAACTTGGGCCTTGAAGGGAGATTTAATACACATGAACACATAAAGCTGATTTGTACGGATCACTGGACTACCAAGGCTAGTATCGTCTACTCAGACAGGCTGCTGCTCTCCAGGGTCTCAGAGTGAGGTCTTTCACCCTGTGAGGTCGGTGGGGCTGAGAGAGCTCTGAGAGAACTGCTCTTGGGAGGACAGCTCTGAGAGAGATGTGACTGACCAAAGGTCACCCAGCTGGCTGCATGTGAAGGAGTGGGGAATCAAACCCGGTTCTCCAGATAAAGAGTCCGCCACTCTTAACCACCACACCAAACTTTCGTGAGTCACTGAAGTGAGCAGTTGACTCACGAAAGCTCGTACTCTTCATAGGATCAGTTCTCCGATACAAATCCGTTCTAAAAGAGTGCTCGTTTCAAGTTCCCGTTCACTTCAATGGCCGTTGCACAGGAAAACTTCTGAACAAGTTATACCGCTTGTAAGTTTTGGCCAGTCCAATTACACAAGTGAAGCAAATCACGATAAACGATCATTCAGTTGAATGTTTGATGCCAAGTGACTTTCCCGTGATAACTCTCGCAGGACTTTTCTGAAGAAGTAAGCAGGATGACTGGGACCCACCAAAGCATTTTGCGCCGAAGTCCATTCCAGAAAACTCTTCCCCCTCTCTAAGTTACAAAAACTCCGTCATAGCGGGATACATCCCCAACTTCTGCCAGGTTATGATCCTTTCCGAAGACAGCTAGGCCTCGGCCGCAACCCGAACTTTCGTTCGAGCCGTGCATTTTCAAATACATATCTATACGACATGAAACCCGCACCAATTTTAGCACTTTGGCTGGTCTGGTTTCAGCAGGGTCCACATTCCATCAGAACCGGAAAAAAGGGGGGGGGACGCAGGAGAGACAGAAAGAGAGAGAGAGAAACTCGGCAGGAAACAGATTTAGCAATTTAAATGTTCCATAAGTTTTTTTTTTGTAATTGAGGAAACTTTTCATAATCTGACATTTGTTAAAAAAAAAAAAAACCCACTTATTAGAAATTATGCAGCAGAGTAGCTGTGGAAATATGAGCCCGCTTCACAATTACGGAGTCGGGCTAGGAAGCCCTCGCCTATTGTATGGAGTGGCATAAACCCTACGGAGGGCCTATCAGCTCACTGGCAGGCAGGGGGCTGCGCCATTCAAAACGAGAGATACAAGCTTCAGGGCAAAAACCTGGCAGTTCTCTCCTGACCCCCAAATCCCCGACTGGTGACAGATTCAAGCTCCATAGCAAATTAGACCTTCTCAAATTACAATTGGGGAAGACAGATTCCATTAGCAGTATCTGAAATTGAGTGGAGAGCCGCTCCCGTTATCAGACCTGAGTCGTAAGCGGTGCTATTAATCAGAGCTATGATAGCATTTATATATTTCAAGCTATCTTGCCCGCCGCTGTGATATTCCGCTACAAAGGGTTGATGGGACTTAGAGGAGGGAACAATAGAGCTTTCTGGGGAAAGCAGAGTAAATCAAGAAAGTCTATGACTTGCGCACATTCTGAAGGGATTGCGGTTTACATAAATTTTCTCCCAATTGGAGATTGAGCTCTTCCTCATCTTACACATGGGATTTAGTTGTCACTCAATGGGAACAGCTGTGAAAAGGTGAAGCGGCCCACCGTTCGGCATACTGCCTCCGCTTTTAAAGCAATTAACCCATGAACGGGAGGATACCTGGCGATATCAAGAGGATTAAGGGAGGCAGGGCTTTATTAACATTTCCTTGAACTAATTCTAACTTCGACTAGCTGTCATGAAAGATTCTGCGGTCTTTTTTTTTTAAAAAAAAAGGGGGGGGTTGGCCTGCTTTCTTTCCTCCCCCTCCAAAATTAAGCGCAGATACTTTGGGACTAAAAAAAAATAAAAATAAATGTGTGTCTCCTTCATAAGCGAATGCAAATGAGAAGGAACTGTTTTTGCAAAGGTCCCCCCCCCGGATTCAACCCAACTTGGCTGCAAGAGGGAGGGAAAAACATCTCCCCGTCGAGTGTCTGCGAGAGAGATCAATTAGCCGAGAGGTCACGGCAGATAGTCTCCTAAAAGGGAAATTAATGCCTCCGCTTTCTATAGTCTTTTATTCCACCCCCACACTGCTAAAACTTAGAAGCGACTTGTTCCTTTTAAGTATTAGCCGCTTTCTGAAATTATAAAGACCCTCACAGTTCACCACACAAAGGCAATAGTCTAAAGTAATCTCTAATCGGGAAGAAATGTATCTAAATATACCTTAATCGGAAGATTCTTCTCGTCTTTTTTTTTTCTTTTTAAAGTATAGAGTTTTAATTTTCTGCTCGTCACTGAATGGGATGATGGTCAAAGATACAATGTTTGATGGGAATAAGCTCTCGGGATTCCATTTCCCCCAGACCGGTATACGAGAGCAGGGAAATTTAAGGGCAGGTGGAAAATCTGATCCATTAAGTTGTCTGACGGTAGGTAGGTAAGGATTTTGTAGAGGGGGAAAGGAAAACTGCGACACAGTGGTATCGTCTGGGCCAGGTAACGGTCCCACAAAGGCCCCAACTGCTGAAAAAGTCTGATACGAAAGCCACAAAAGATCCAGAAACAAAACTGTTGTCGGGGGGGGACATATTGTTCAGCCCACCTGGATAAGCAAAAGTCAGGAAACAAACTGCAACAAAAATTCACATGACAACCTAACTTTCCATTGCACCAGCTGAGCATAAGGCAGAGGCGATGCTTTAAAAGACAGCTATCCTTCCTGTGTGTCCGGCTTAACTCCGGAGAGGCAACGAGGAACACTCTCTGCCTCCCCAAATATTTCAAATTCCTTTCACTTCCATCAAACATTAATCTCATAAACATGCCTTCAACCAAGCGGGCTTCGGCCCAGGAAAGCTTCTGCCATAATAAATTTGCCAGTCTTCTAAGATGCCAGATGAATATGGGTTGTTTTGGTTGCCACAAACTAACACGGCCAACTCCCCCCCCCCCGAGGGGGAGCTGCTCCGTGGCTTCCGCTGCGGGCACAAACAGAATCCGTTTTGCTTCTCACCTGCCCCGGGAATCCCTGCACTTTCCTTTTAAGCCAGCCTCTTCGCTAAAGGGGCAAGCTAACTTCCATCCTACTTCAACCACCCATTAGCCATGACTAAAAACTCTCCAAGTGGAAAGCAGAAGGGGACTTTTCCTAAGTGATTTCCACAGCGGAGCTGTTCAGCAAAAAAAAAAAAAAAAATTGTAGATGGCCGTTTAATGTCATCTGAATCCCGTAATCATTTTTCCCCCAAAGAAAGAAAAAGTTATGTTGGCCCTTAATTGGTATTTGCAAGCTTTCATTCTGCTTAATAACGTGCGTCCTTAGAACTTTGCATCTGCCCACAGAATTCAAAACCTGCCTCCTAATTAATTCTAGCATTTCAGTTTGGGAAGGCGACTTAAGGAGGAATTTATTTATTTATTTATTTTCCTTTGCGAATGTCATATTCTGCAACATACTAAGCCTTAAATTTCAGAAAGGGGCATTTATGAAACAATTACATTCCTGCTTTGCAAACTACTTTTCAGAGCTTTATGGGGGGGGGGGATATAAGCTGTGGCTAATGTTTCACAATATAAATACGTCACAAAAATATGTATGGTGAAAACAGACTGAAGTTACACACAAGAAGTCAGGCCATTCTGTATGTCCTTACTTAACAGAAAGGAGACAAATTTTTCCCTTCGATGTATACGTAAAGTTCTCATATACCCAAGCGGAAGATTTTAATGTGCAGCTGACTATTATAATATCTACCCAGCTGAAATTTCTACATATTACATTTTTTTATAAAAAAAAAAAAGGTTAACTCCCCCATTCCTTCTCTGAAACGACCCTTAAAAATTCCATCTGGTGAAGTGTTTTGACAAGCAACTCAGAGATTTAAGGAAAGCAAAGATACTACATCCAGAAAGCTGTACAATTTTTTTAAAACGGAACCATAACAGAGCTGAAGGGAGAGCTTTGGACTTCAAACACACTCAAAACCAAATTTAATTGATAAAAACGGGGGGAACGAGCCATTTATTCTTTTGAAAAAGACCTATTTCAGGCAACAAGTAGAGATATTGTTTTAAAAAGAAATGCATCAAAAAAAAAAAAAAAAAAGGTAGGGAGGCCCCGTAACTACCTAGCAGAAAGAAAAACCTGATTAGAAGAACAAAGTGGCGGAATACCGTTAACACTAATCCAGCATGTAAGAACAATGTCCTCTTAAGTGGGAATGAATTCAACCATTGTAGACATCAAAAGCAACCCTTCCAATTAAACGGTGAAATGAAATTATCTTGACCCGCAAATGAATATAAAACTCCACAAATGTTTCAAAACACACGGCAGAGAAAGGGGGGGGACCTGTTAAAATAACTGATTTACATAGCACATAAACGCAGGAAATAGGGCGAGGGGGGGGCCGTGCACGTTTTAGAAGAAGAAAAAAACTAAACCACCACCCAACGGCCCGAGCCGTGATTCTTTACTGTACTTGACTGTCTGTGCGGTAAATAGACCCGACTGGTGGGTTTGCGTCGGCAGAAGAAAGGTTTTTCAGAAGGTTAAGTTCGGGTCACGCGACAAATGAAATTGTAACAACCCCAACTGACACCGTATAATGTCTTCTTCCACCGAATCAATAGGCCACTCTCTGTCCCAAATTACCATAGAGATGGCCGTCTTCCCTTCTGAAGGGTTGGGTATTGTTTGACGAGAGAGAAAAAAGATTTGCTACTCAAACTCCGTCGTTCCTGGGTGATGTGCACCTCATTAATTATTTGGAGTCTTAAAACACATTGACGGACTTTTCCGTAAGTAGCAGTGCATCTGTACGTACCTAAAGGAATACGTTTGGGCGGTTATTCTATAACTCCCACCATCTCCCCATTGTTAAAAAGAGAGAGAGAGAGAGATCTGATACGAACATAAAGACTTGCGATCGCGTTTGCTTTGGGATATCTAAATGGGGTGCCTTCTCCTCCCGTAGTATAACCTAGCCATCCATTTCCTCAAACCCTTTCAGGCAGACAGACGCACCGCACAGTGTTTGGCTGTCCCAACAGAATTTTACTTGTTTTCTGTTACCGTTTCCTTTTAATTATTTTTAGCAAGCGCGAGATTACGTAAAGATACATGCAAACGCCGGCTATCATCTTAAAAGAGATCTGACCGCCAAGTCTCAAGCCATACGAGAATTACTTACGGCCTTGAAAAATTTTCTTCGCCTTTGCGAGCCACCCCAAAAATTTTGAAGCCGGACTTATCTTTCAGCCTTCAGGGTTTTTATATTTTCTAAATCCCACGTTTTCTAACTATTGCTTCCACAAAACCTAATCCTAAACTCTTCGCAGTTCCTTGTCATTTTTTTAAAAAGCTATAACAAAAAGTGTCGTAATGTGTAAATAAATACAGGGTAACCTTGGCTGTCCCCTCAACAAAAAAAACTAACCTCTAACCCTCACCTACATAAGCTTTGTACTTCTACTGAGAATCACCAAGAGGCATTCGCAATAAACGACTGCTAAAAATAATATTCTCGGAGGGTAGCCGTGTCAGTCTGCAATCAAACAGCTGGATTCGAGTCCAGTTGCTACTTAGAGGCCAACAAGATTTTCGAGGTTGAAACTTTCAAGAGTCAAAGATACTTTCATCAGATACGAGCTCAAATCTGGACGAAGGGACCTTTGACTCTCGAAAACTTCTACCCCCCCCCCCCAAAAAAATGTGGTAGGTCTCTAAGGTGCTCCTGGATTCGAATCTAGCTGTCCTAAAAATAACAGGCACCACAATGAAGTTTCTAGCCACCATGGCACCTGGGATTTGATCTAAGGGCCAGTGCATCAGTGCTTCCGGTTCACACGCCCTACCAGCCACTGTGGCAACATCACACAAGCTACAATTTTACGCAAACAGGGCTACGGTAGAACCAACAACCACTACACTCAGAAATGCGGGCACATTTAAAATTGGAGGTTACGCCTGTATCTTAATACACAATACTTGGCCTTGTGATATTCAAACAGGACTATCTTCAAATTGCCGCTCTTTAGGAGAGACCCACTGCCTTCACAGCACTTGGGACAGAGCATTGTGGTTAGCAGATTAGACCAACGGAACGTAAAGAGCCTCCCCCGCTGACTTTACTATTTAAGACAATTTTTGTTGTTTTTTTAAAAAAACCTCAACGATATATGGTTGTAAGATATTTAACGGATCCAATAATCCTTCTCCTTCACATCCATCCTGTAAAGTATATACTGATAACACACTGAATTCTAAATCTTTGGGGGCATCTAAAAAATTAAATTTTAAAACTGACATTAAAAAAAAAAAAACCACATCCCAAATTACTGTGTTCCTATTTTTTTGTGTTTTCGGTTACTGGTTCCTTCTTCTCCTGCTCCCCTGACGCTCCTCAGCAACAAAAAACCCACTTAAACATAATTCCTTCAGAAGGCCGCAGCCCACGATATTATAATACGTGGGAGACGAGGGTGGATCCTTACCGAGCGCGGCATTACTAGGAATGCATTAAAGCCTAATTTAAAATAAAATGCATACAGCAAGGGATTTTTGCCTCCTAATGGAACTTGAGCGTTATTATATATTCCCCGCTAATGTTTGTTCAACACTGTTCTTCCCCGATATGACAATAGGAATCTCGCCTTGAGAGTTTGTGCTTGAAAAATAATTTTTTCCCCCATACAAAAGCTCTGGGCTTTTTGCTCCTTTTCCCTTTTTTTAAAGAAGAAAAATATATTAACCCTGCTCCCTTAACTATGCTGAAAAATTAGTTAAGGATGAATTATCTGATAGGGCAAGTCCCTATTCATAAAATATTAGAGAGGTGTACTTAAGCAAATAAGGCAGCCAGAGGCAGTTCAGGCCGCGGGCGCGCAGTATGCAAAAACATTTATTCACAGCCTAGGAACGGGGAGAACGCCGTCCCCAAAGAACTCTCCCCGTCGGCCGCCTCTGCTTCGGCAGCGCACGGCAGGAGGAGAGCTTGGCGGAGCGCGGCACAGGTTCGAATTTCAAATAACATTAAGCGAGAACGTTAATTCTTGCTTGATAGAAAAGAAAGTGTGTAATAAGGGGCTGCCGGCTGTTCCCCTTTCCACAGTGAGAGTCGCGGGAGGTATTCACGTTCGGCAGCTGCGAACCCCTGCCATTATTTTTTTTATATATAAATTATTACCTGTTATTGGGTTCCGGGGGAGGGAGGACCCGGTTTGTCTCAGAAGGCCTGCCCACAGAAATGGCACCGTTTATCTTTTAAAAGTTCACCAACGCGGCCTGACAATTTAGCTACAGTCACTGGCATTTGGGTGCCAAGAGTCCTAGGTCCAAAACCTTATTTAGCCATGGAAATTGTACCAAGTGCCCTTCAGGCAGGTTGCTATCTGTCAGGCTCAGTTCCTCACCCAGAAAACAGGATTATTAATGACTCGACTCGCAGGAGTTCTGCACAGATGAATGAGGAAATAAGAGCTGCCAAAGCACTCGGAGGGTTGGAAGCAATCGAGAAACGATTAATAACGATTAACGGGCTTTCTAAATAAGAACGGGCCCTCTTGTTTGGTGTCATCAAGCGGACAGTACCCAAACAAACAAACAAAAATTATTTGCCCCTCTCACTGAGTTGTGGGGGAGAAGGGAGAGACTCTTACCAAATTTAAATACCCTCAAAATAACCCCACATGGAGATAAATTGGTACGATAACGGGTTTGCCCAATTAAAGCCGCAAAAAATTAAAAACCAACTGGGAGATTCCTGCCAGCTCCACCTTCCCAGTTCTAGAAAATTCTCTTGCCAGAGTGCTCTTGGTGACAAGAGTGAGACAATCTGGATCTCCAAAACCTCGAAACTCTGATTTATAACAAGGTGTTTCCTCAAAATCATTAAATAAGCCCTGCTCTTTTCCGTTATCATACGTAAAGCGCTTTTCACACAAGCGCATCGTGACTCGGAAGCCACTTCCTCACAGTGACTCCTAGGCGGACGGAGCACGCATGTGGTTCTGGTATTCACACACGTGTGATCCCACCACAGGTCGGTAGCTCCCGTGCTGGGGCAGGGGGCGGAAAGAAAAGACCCACATGGTTGGCACCACCTATGCTTCCGGCGTCACACAAATACTGCCAAAGAGTGGAATCACAGCACGGAGAACCACCTCTCACTGCAGGGGTGCATGAAGAAGACCTAAATATTTGCCTGAATCATCCTCTCCTGCTTTGATTGGGATACGGAGCACAGAGAAAAGATAAGAAAATCAAATGAATTGCCAGATCCCCTCCCCAAATGCTTCCTCTCTACACCAGGGTTGCCAACTCCAGCATGGGAGAGTCCTGGAGATCTGAGAGCGGTGCCTGTGGAGCAGGAAATCTAGGCAAAGTCTTCACCTATAGTCTATGGTATAGAAGGAGGAGAAGAAGAGATTGGATTTCTACCCCGCCCTTCACTACCCAGAGGAGTCTCAGAGTGGCTTATAAACTCCTTTCCCTTCCCCTCCCCACAACAGACACCCCGTGAGGCGGGTGGGGCTGAGAGAGCTCTGAGAGAAACGGCTCTTTTTCAAGGACAGCTCTGACAGAACTATGGCTTGCCCAAGGTCATCCAGCCAGGTGCAAGTGGAGGAGTGGGGCCTCAAACCCGGTTCTCCCAGATTAGAGTCCCCGCACTTAACCACTACACCAAACTGGCTCACCATAGTGAACTCCAGGCCTCGCCTGGACGTTGGCGACTCTACCCTGCACAAAAACGAGAATGCGTGTATTTATTTACTTAAGTCATTTATACCATGCCTTTCTCCCCAATGGGGATCCAAAGCGGCTGACATCACTCCCCTTCTCCTCCATTTTATCCTCACAACAACCCTGTGAGGTAGGTTAGGCTGAGAGAGTGTAACTGGCCCAAGGTCGCCCAGTGAGCTTCCCCGGTATGAGCGGAACCCAGGTCTTCCAGGTACTAGTCTGATAATCTTAACTACTTCACCACGCTGGTTCTCTTAACCATTTCCCTCTGCACTATTTGTGTGGTATTAATCACCCCTCTTAGCCAGCATGGTATTCATATTTCTCCTCAGACTTAAGATAGGGAGGAATTCAATCATTAAGATATTGCCAGATGAATGGTTAAGAATCCCCATTTCGCCCCCAACCTAGCCCCAATCCAAATCGGGCGCACCACACAACTGACGTTTTAAAAATATGGCACAAGACCCATTCAAGGATCACTTTCCGTCACATCAAACTTGGGCCTCAGTTACCAGACTGGGCCCTGACAGAAACCACGGTGAGTCAGCTGCCAGGCTTGGGCCTGAGCTGGTCATTAAAACTGTGTCCGTACGCTCGAGGCTTGTATTGTTAACGTAAAAAGAAAGAAAGAAAACCGAAGCCATCTGTGTCCTCCTAGAACGACAAACTTTGTTAGTTCTGGTCAGATAAATCTGATCAGCGGTTTGCGTTAATGAGTCTGAGCGAGGACGTTTGCCGCTCTGTGGAAGGAAATCTGTTCGGGACTGGGAGTCGGGCTTGCCCCGCCGCCGATCCTGACAAAGAGGAGAAGGCCAAATGTGAGACGCAACTTATCTAAATTGACCGACGGTTTTCCACAAGCATGAAAGAAGAGCTGACAACTTAGTAGCCCGCTGGGTGCGGATGAACTGTTAGTATTAACCTCTTCTCTCTTTCCCTCTCTTTTTTTTGCCGACAAGTGACAACTGACTTATGGGATTTTCAAGGCAAGAAATGTGCAGAGCTGGTTGAGCACTGCCTGCCTCTGCGTAGCAACTGTGGACTTCCTTGGTGGTCTCCCATCCAAGCATTAACCAGGGCTTGACCCTACTTAGCTTCTGAGATAAGAACATAAGAACGTAAGAGAAGCCAATGCTGGATCAGGCCAATGGCCCGTCCAGTCCAACACTCGGTCACACAGTGGCCAAAAATACCAGGTGCCACCAGGCGGCCCAGCAGTGGGGCTAGCCTGTGCTATCCAGGTCAATTCAGGAGATGACCTGAGGTAAATGGCCATTGCCTTCCTCTGCACGGCAACCCTGAACTTCCTTGGTGTTCTCTCATTCACATACTATCCAGGCCCGATCTTGCTTAGCTTCTGAGATCTGACGAGATCAGGCTAACCTGAGCCATCCAGGTCTAGGCCGGAGATGAGCAGAGATGGCCTGCCATTGCCCGCCTCTGCCTAGCAACCCCGGACTTCCTTGCTGGTCCCCCATCCAAATACTAACCAGGTCTGACACTGCTTAGCTTCCGAGATCTGACCGGATTGGACTAGCCTGGCCTATCCAGGTCAGAGCACTGATTTTTATACTGAACTGTAATAGCCAATGGGAAGAAGGCACAGGAGGTGGTGGCAGCTACAAGCATAGACAGTTTCAAGAGGGAATTAGATAAACATATGGAACAGAAGTCCATCAATGGCTATTAGCCACAGGGTATAGATGGGAACTCTCAGTCTGGGGCAGGTGATGCACTCTATTCTTGGTGCTGGAGGGGGCAGCAGTGGGAGGGCTTCTGGTGTCCTGGCCCCACTGCTGGACCTCCTGATGGTACCTGGTATTTTTGGCCACTGTGTGACAGAGTGTTGGACTGGATGGGCCACTGGCCTGATTCAACATTGGCTTCTCTTATGTTCTTCTGTTCTTATGTAAGGTAGGGACTCTGCCCACGGGGGAGATATTCCCCTCGCGTATCAAGTTGATTTAGACCAGCCACACATTTAAGAAGAAAAAGAAGAAGGGAAGAGATTGGGTATATACCCTGCCCTTCACTACCCAAAAGGAATCTCAGAGTGGCTTACGATCTCCTTCCCCTCCCCTTCCCCACAACAGACACCCCTGTGACGTAGATGGGGCTGAGAGAGCTCTTTCGAGGACTGCCCCTGAGAGAAAAGCTCTGAGAGACCTTGTGACTGACCCGAGCTCACACCAGCAGCTGCATGTGGAGGAGTGGGGAATCAAACCCAGTTCTCCCAGATCAGAGTCCGCGCTCCTAACCATGACACCAAACTGGTTTTTCTGCCGGAGATGTCCATAAACGAACTTGTCCTGCCCTTTTCCCTGTCAACGATATTATTTCAACGTATACGAGAAAACAAGAGAGGAGAAAGAGACGAAGCAGGGCGGCTTCTCCAGCCAACACCCCCAAGCATCAGTTCATGACAGTGCTGTGAGGATACATCAGTGCATCTCGATGCCTTTGGCTTGCTCACGGCCGCCACCACCTGGACTCGACCCCCACGGAGCTGACCAAGCCTCAGCCCAGCCTCTACAGGCTGGGCCCAATCCAGTTGGTAACAGCAGGGGGAGAATCAACATTCTCCCTCATGTGGTGTGGGGCAATGAAATACCCTGAAATGGCTATGAACACAAGGGAAAATCCCGGGCAGCAACATGGGGATGTAGAAGCGTGAAAGCCAACGCCGTGTAGTTGACAAGGATCTGGGAGTCCCAGGTTCGACTCCTCGCTCTGCTTCGGAAGGTTACCGGGTGACCAAGGACTAGTCACTCTCTCTCTCTCAGCCTAACCTGCTGTGAGAATCAAATGGAGGAATCCTAGAATCATAGAGCTGGAAGGGACCTCCAGGGTCATCTAGTCCAACCCCCGGCACAATGCAGGAAATCCACAGATACCTCCCCCCACACACACACACGCACATCCAGTGACCCCCATTCCATGCCCAGAAGATGACAAAAAAACAACCCCTCCAGGATCCCCGGCCAAACTGGCCTGGAGAAGAATGGCTTCCTGACCCCAAAGAGGCGATCGGCATTTCCCAGGACGTCTGAGAAAGAGCCACGAGAACTAAGCCCTGAGGCGACCCTTCCTGCCCTCCCTTCTCACAATCTGCCCAAGTTCACAGAATCCACATTGCTGTCAGATGGCCCTCTAGCCTCTGCTTGAAACCTTCCGAGAAGGAGAGCCCCCCTGCCCCCCCGGGAGGAAGCCTTGGAAAGAACAGTCTTGTATGCCCCTCTGAGTCCACAGAGAAAAGGAGGGTATAAATACCTAAATAAATGAAGAGAACAGCCACACATCTCACAAACCGCTTTCCGCAACCCTGCAAAATTCTGCACGGGGAGTATAGCTTAAGATTTTTCCTGTAGTAACGGAAGGGGCTTTTTCACACACATGCTGAATAATGCACTTTCAGTCTGCTTCCAGTGCGCTGCAGTGATCATTTGCCAGTGGAGTTCGCCAGTATAATCCAGTTGCACAGTGCAATGGGAAGTACACTATCCAGCGTGCGTGAGGACAGCTTAGACGTTAACAGCAGTCATTGTGTAAAGAACAGGCACACGTAAATGCTTTGTATTCAGAAGGGTGGTTCTCTTTGAAGTCAGAGCCTTTGACCCCTCTCGTCATCTGCTGTTACTACCCAAGAGATTCAAGTCCCCGACGCAGAACCACACCCGATTTATGATACCAGACATCTCTTTGCTCAGCCTCTTCCCTCTTTCCCCTCCCTCTCTGTATTTTCTGGGTGACAATGAGGGAAATGATTCTCTCGCTTTCTGTTCCATCTGAGGAAGTGAGCTTTGACTCGCAAATGTTCATTCTGAAGTAAAGGTTGTTAGTCATTCAGGCCGTACCTGATTTCCGTTTTAATTTCTGGTTCATTTTTTTAACGCAAGTCTCAGTTAAGAAGAAGAAGTGGAGGAGCAGGAGGAGCAGGATACCCTGCCCTTCACTATGAGGAGGAGGAGGAGGAGAAGAAAAAGAAGAAGAAAAAGGAAGAAGAAGAAGACAAAGAGGAGATTGCTTTTATACCCCGCCCTTCACTACCCGAAGGAGTCTCACAGCGGCTTACAATCTCCTTTCCCTTCCCCTCCCCACAACAGACACCCTGTGAGGCAGGTGGGGCTGAGAAAGCTCTTTCGAGGACTGCCCTTGAGAGAACAGCTCTGAGAGAACTTGTGACTGATCCAAGGTCACACCAGCAGCTGCATGTGGAAGAGTGGGGAATCAAACCTGGTTCTCCCAGATGAAAGTCTGTGCCCCTAACCACTGCATCAAACAACACATGCACGGATTTTGGGATTCCACTGGCACCCCAGTCCCTCCATCCTCCAATAAGCACACTGACTTACTGCATTTGTACCTTGCCTTTTGCCCCAGTGGAGACCAAAGGTGGCTTAAACACTTCTCTTCTCCTCCATGTTATCCTCACCCCAACCCTGTGCAGTAGGTTAGGCAGAGAACATATGACTGGCCCAAGGCCACCCAGTCAGCTTCCATGGCATGTTGGAATTTGAACCCGAGTCTCCCAAACATTAGTCCCCTGTTCATGCCAATGGAAAGGATCCAGAGGAGTTAGCCGTGTTAGTCTTTTGCTGCAAAATAGTAAAAAGCCCAGTAGCACCTTAAAGGCTAACAAACTTTATTGTAGCAGAAGCTTTCGAGAAACACACAGAGTACTCCATCTTTCTGTGTTATACCTCTGAGGATGCCCGTCAAAGCTGCTGGCGAAACGTCAGGGACTACAATGTCAAGACCATGGCCAGACAGCCCGGAAAATCTACAGCAACTAATAAACACGGCCGTCTCCGTCAGACAAAGAGAGCTGTGTTTCTCGAAAGCTTATGCTGCAATAAAGTGTGTTAGTCTTAAAGGTGCTAATGGAAAGGATGTGTCTGCACATGCAAAGGGATGCGCATATGGAGCTATGAGTAAAAAAAAGAAACATGCACATTGGAGACTTGTGAGTGCATTGCAAGGCGCCCCAGCCTGTGGACTCGCGCACTGATTTTCCACTTAAAATAATAAGGTATGTTCAAGACCAGGAGCTTCAGGAGGGGGGCCACGACAAGCCGTGTTCCCCGCACAATCCGCTTTACAAGGCTGCTGCGACATCCTCTCACATCACTTCATACGTGCCCTTTCTAGAAACACATCTCAAGGTTTTTGGTTTGTTAGGGAAAGCACGGCTGCGTTTCAGCGGCAAGCCATATGCTTTGTGCACTGAAAGCCCCGGTTCAGTTCCTGGCATCTCCACATATAGGATCTTAAACACGAGGTACTGGGGAAAGGTTCCGGGTGGGGTACGGAGATCCCCCCAGGGTTTCAACTGATCTCCAGGGGACAGAGATCAGTTTCCCTGGAGAAAATGGCTGCTTTGGAGGGTGGACTCTATGGCACTGTACCCTGCTGAGATCCCTCAATAAATACTGCCCTCCCCAGGCCCCCAAATCTTTGGGACTTTCCCAACTCCGAGTCAGCAACCCTGGAAAAGGCCATTCTCGGCTCAAGATCCAGAAGCGCTGCTGCCAATCAGAGTTGGCAACACTGAGTGAGAAGGTACAAGGAAGCTTCCAGAGCTCTAGTAATCCACAATTTTGTAAACTTAGTTCAGACCGGTATCCAATTTAGGCTGCAGAGGTCCAACGGAAGTGTTTTGACTTCTTCCTCCCTTTCTCCTCCTTTGCCCCCTCCCCCCTTCCAAGCAGCTTTTGAAATTCCCCTCGGCTTCAAGCAGCGTTTGCCACGTGGCCCGAGAGGCTGCCGTGAAAAGAAACCAAGATGAAAGCGCCCCCACTCCCACACCACCCCCTTAGGAATAAGTTTCCCGAGTCCACGAATCCCAGCCTTGGATTTAAACGAATATTCGTTTTCGAGTTTTGCACGCGCTGCCCGAAATGGGTTGCGGCTGCTTTTGCGATAACGGGGGGAAAGCCGATTCCCCCCGTGAGACCTAACCGGAACAGAGGCAGAAACGCCGGCATCAACTTTACCTGGAAACGGTGTCAAAGAGGAGAGACGATGCTGCTGCCCCCAGCAATGCGCAGAGGAGGTTCACCCGATATGCAACGGAACCGAAAGGGAACAGCTCGATCGCCAGTTTAGCCAGAAGGGTGAACAGAGGATAGCCAGGGGGGTGAGCGACCTGGGAAGAAACCGGGATAAGCACTTTCACTACGGCGACACAATGGCTGTCTAATTGAGAGATAACTCTCTTACAGGCCTAGCAATAAGGCACCAGGTTTGAGGGCAGTCCCGTAAAGAAAGGAAAAATAAAAAGCCGCTTTTCTCATTCCCTTTCCTCGTGCCAATTTTAAACTTAGCAACGTATTTGCCTGAATGGATTTGGCGGCACGCGCATTCGGGCTAAGAACGAATTCCCGCAGAAAAGAGGTGACATTCATCATTACCGCCCTTTAAACGGCTCCAGGTTTGGGCTCTAGGCCTATTAGGGTCATTCAAAAGGCTGGGCTTCCCCCCCACACACACACACCAAATATCCTTACAAAAACAGGAGAAAGAGAGACAGAAAACAGAACAGATTCCGAACTATTTTCACAACTTGAAAGACCACACTGGTAATGGATTACCCCCGGGCTGACAGTCCTTAGGTCTTGCGTAAAGGGGATCACGCGCCATAATAAACTTTATTAAATAATAAACTTATTAAAAATGGTTAACCCGATTTATTTTATTCTCCCCAGCTTATACAAAATTTGGGTTGATAATAAGCCAGCTACTGTATATACAGTAAAGCCCTTTTGCTTTATAATTTAGTTTAATTGGATTTAAAAAAAAACTTGGGGAGTAAATTGTCGCGTGCCGTACTTATAAGTTAGCAAAAACTGCAGTTCGGGGAGGGGGGGAGGGAGAATAAATTAATCTACTTTAACTCCATGCTTAATTAAACTTCCTTAATTCCTAAAACTGTTAATGAGAGCATTGATTAAACAATAAAACTAATACTTACTCCAAGCTCATAGGCGGCGGCGATCAGTTCCCCTGTGAAAAAATAATATAAAACCAATAATTACTATTAGGGAAACGCCACTCCTCCCCAAGTTTTCAAAATCCAAACCTTGCGCTGGGGGGTTTTGCATTAATTTGACTGGATAAAAAGTGTAAATCTGTGGAGATTTAACAGCATGAAATTCCCCAAGAATATTTTCTTCCCGTGTCTGGATGTCGCTGCGCTTTGTTGTGGTTTCTTTTTTCCCACTGACACTTCCACCAGCAGATAAGTGAAGGTGTGTTGCGTTAATAATTGTAATTTCTTTTTTTTTTTTAAAGAAACACAGAACTGATCACAATACAGAAACAGTTTGCAGGGGGAGAAAAAAAAGATAACCGCAAAAGCTTTCCTTCGAACACCAGCCCGGCGGCTGCGGTATTGTCTTTGCCGAGCACCGCTATCCTCCGCCGAAATAAACCGCCGCTTCGTGTTTCAAAGTGGGATAACTGTCCTAACGAGGATATATTTTATTCTCCGGGGCGCGGAGGATCTGATGCTGCATTACTAATGATTTTCTCATCCATTTCTCACGCATCGGCCCCCATTTTAATTTTGTGTTGGCTTTGCCATGTATTGGAAATTAAGGCCGACGCGGGACCGAGCGGCAGCCATTTTCCAGGGGACGCTTTCGCCGAGCTTGCCGGGTCTTCAAAGACACAAGGTGCCCATCTCATGCCATCCACGATCCGTCGGAGGCCATTAGATATATTTATTTCCCATTATGTGAAAGATTCTTACATGACAGTGGATAGTAAAGCTTCTAAAAAACAGAACGTTTCCATTGGCTACGGGGTCCCGCACCAGTAGAGTTTGGAAATATTCATGATGTAACCTACCGAAAAATTTTAAATAGCTACCCAAATATTTTAAATATCCATATTATTATTCAATGGATCATACAAACATGGCACCTGAATGATAGATTCGTCCTCCCACCTTGGCCAGATTTCAAGGCTCTGAACATGTCAGCAAAATGGTTAGGTCTTGTGGCCAAACAGAAACCACATTGATAGTCTATGACACAAATAAGTTTAATATATATATATATATATATATTTACTTCATCTATACCCCGCCTTCCTCCCCAATGGGGACATGAAGCAGCTTACATCATTCTCCTCTCCTTCGTTTTATCCGCAAAACAACCCTGTGAGGTAGGTTAGGCTGGGGGGGGAGACTGGCCCAGAGTCACTCAACAAGCCTCCAGGGCAGAGCAGGTATTAGATACTGGATATCCCAGAGTCTAGTCCGACCCCCTAAACCTGACAACTTACTCCCTGACCTCTACAACAGCATACATCTCTGTCTTGCTCACTCACCTGACCAGTGAATGGACCCCACTATCATATCTCTTGTGGAAAAACAATCACGGCCTAAAATTTTCATTCTGCTTTGCTCTGCTTCGTTCCCATCCCTTCCCTGGCAGGAGCCCGAATCAACAGTGGGGAGGGAAGGGGTATATGTACGCACAAACTGGCCGAAGTACCATTTTGCTGAGAATTCGGGTTTCTGTACAAATCATCTCTCAGAAACACAGACTACCAATGGCAAACACTCCGGACATAAGGTAGGTATCACACTTTGTAGGGCTAACTAAATACCGCGCAATTTCTAGGGCCTCACATAGGCCGCATGGCTATGAACCCTGACTTCACAGCAACTCTGTTTGAGCACACTGAAGAAAGAGTATATTGGGGGGGGGGGCAGGATTATAGATCCATGTTCTGCAAATCCTGCTCTATGCGCCATCGTTATGGGACGTAAGGTGGAGACCACGCGAGACAGGGCTTCCTCTGTGGCAGCTCCCTGATTCCGGGTAGAAAAATCAACCTAAACCGATTGACAGGAAAACCCAGTCCTGAACCTTAAGGCCTTCAAGTGCCACTTTGTGGAACTGCCCGCTTGTGTCAGTGGAAAGTACTTACCATTTGTTGATTGGAACGGAAGGATACAACCTGATACACTGGTAACACAGGTTTCCTTAAAAGATTAGGTTTCGCTGGAAACTCAGTCAAGCAATCTGAAAACCAGTCGGGTGGAAAGCCAATGCTACAGGACGACATAAATCCATGGCCAACTCAGGACCTGCCACGCCCAAGAGATTCTGGCTTGTCCATACCAGGAAGGTGACAATGAAGTGCAATTGCTCAGTAGAACTTCCATGTTCTAAGGCAGTATACCACAGTATATCCAAGAGAGGAGACAGGCTACAGTGGAGACCTTTCACCTGCAACACAATGCTTGTAAGGCCTCCCAGAAGGATCAGATTGGCACCCAGTACAATCCTCTTAGGCCAGGGTCCCCAACATGGCGCCCATGGGTGTCAGGGCACCTGCAAAAACCTTTCCTGGAAATTTCCAAGAGCTCTTAAAAAGTGGGCAGGGCCAAGCAGTGGCCACCACCCCCAACACAAGGATCTTCACGGTGTGTGACTGAAGGGAAGCTGTGGCAGCCATTTTGTGGATGGCTCCGCCTCTGAAGGTGGCCATTTTGTGGCTGCACACCCCATGTTGTGTCAGATTTCCAATGGTGCCTGGAGGCTCAGGAAGTTTGAGGACCCGTCCTAGGCTGCTGTTGCAGTCTTAAGTCATTTCCAGACTAGCCAGAAACTTAGTATTATTCCCATATCGTAGACAGGAAGAACAGGTGGAAAGAGGAGCTTTTTCATACTGCAGACAAGATACAGTGGATCATGCAAAATAACGTGTTGGATCCTACCAATTACGAGTGCAGAGGTTCCCCAAGACAGATCTTCCCCTCTACCCCCCCCTTTGCACAGTAGTATTCTCTGACTCCCCTAAATCCGGCGCAGGGGGGCAGAGAGGGCCCTTGCAGAAAACAAGGGGACGCTGTACCTGAAGGATTGCCTTCTCCCATAAGAACTTCCCCATCACTTTGGCCATATTCTGAGGCCCTGCTTCAAGTGCCCCGCACCGTCTGAGGCTGAACAGGCAGCAAGTCGAGAAATGGCCTTCTCAAGGATGGCGAAAAGAAATTGGAATTTCCTCCCAAGGAACATCTGTCTGAATCCCTCTAAGAACATCAGAAGAGCCATGCTGGATCAGACCAGTGGTCCACCTAGTCCAGCATCCCATCTCACACAGTGGCCAAGCAGTTCTTCTGGAGGGCCAACAAGAGGGCAGAGAGGCCGAGGCCTTCATTAGAACATCAGCCCTGCTAGAGCAGACCAGTGGTCCATCTAGACCAGCATCCTGTCTCACACAGTGGCCAACCAGTTCCTCTGGAGGGCCAACAACAGGACACAGAGGCCGAGGCCTTCATAAGAACATCAGAAGAGCCCTACTGGATCAGACCAATAGTCCATCTAGTCCAGCATCCTGTCTCACACAGTGGCCAGCAGCTGGATTTACTGGGAGGGCCAACAACTGGGCAGAGAGACCGAGGCCTTCATTAGAACATCAGAAGAGTCCTGCTGGATCAGACCAGTGGTCCATCTAGTCCAGCATCCCATCTCGCACAGTGGCCAACCAGTTCCTCTGGAGGGTCAGCAACATGGCAGAGAGGCCGAGGCCTTCATAAGGACATCAGAAGAGCCCAGCTAGATCAGACCAGTGGTCCATCTAGTCCAGCATCCTGGTTCATCTGGAGGTCCAACAACAGGGCATAGAGGCCAAGGCCTTTCCCGGATGCTGCCTCCTGGCTCTGGGATTCAGAAATTGACTGCCTCTGAACATGGAGGTCCCCTTTAGTCATCATGGTTAGTAGCCACTGACAGACCTATCATTTTGTCTTCCACAAAGCAGGTGTTCAAGTAAGTGAGCCATGGCCTCTCCTTTGACATGTGCTCAAATGCCAAGAACGTGGCCTTTGGTAGTGACTGAGTGCTCTTTCTCAGGTGGGGGAGATATTCCTATCCCCAAAAGAAGTTTTGAGACGTCATGGAGAAGGCTTGGCTAGACCCCTTCTCTCTGACGGCCTGCTTTCTCCAAGTAGGAACGTGTACTCATTCAACCACATAAGCCCCACCTACATTTGGAAACAGTCCCGCTCGTATCTGGGTTTGTCACCACACACGAGGACCAGGGGTAACGGGTCTAGTTGCTTAGGAGGGCAGGGTTCTTGTACCCACAGGAGGGAATTTTGATGCTGGTCATGGTGGTGGAACATGCCGTCCGTTTGCAGCTGAGTTACGGCTGCCTCATAGAGTTCTCAAGGCAAGAGATTTTTAAAAAGTGACTTGCCACGGCCTGCCTCCATGTAGTGACCCCCGACTTGGAGGTTTCTCATCCTACTAACCTTCACGGTTCTGCTTCTGCTTGGAGGTTTCTCATCCTACTAACCTTCTGCTTCTGAGATCTAAAACGGTCTGGCTAGCCATGGCCAGCCAGGTCAGGGAAATAATTAAGTGTCAACAAGAGCGAGAAGGGCTTAGTTCTCGTGGCCCTTTCTTACACACCCTGGGAAATGCCGGTTGCCACTTTGGGGTCAGCCAGCAACTATTCTGCAGGCCAATTTGGCTGGAGATCCTGGAGGGTTTTTTGTGGGTGGGTTTTGGTCACCTTCTGGGCATGGAACAATGGTCACTGGGTATGTGTGTGGGGAGGAGGTATTTGTGAATTTCCTGCATTGTGCAGAGGGCTGGACTTGACGACCCTGGAGGTCCCTTCCAACTCTATGATGCTAGGATTCCAAGATGCAGCTGACTTACAACGACCCTGTAAGGTTTTCAAGGTGACAGACGAACAGAGACGGTTTGCCACTGCCTACCTCTGCGTACCCTCCAGGGCTTCCTTTCTGGGGGAGCGCGCCGGAACAGCGTTCCGGAACCCCTTCGGACCAAAATTCTTTTAAAAACGTTTAAAAGTTCTTAAGTTTTCCACATACAGATTGAAAACTTCACTTCCCTCTTGAGAGTTCCGGCACCACTTCCCCCCCCCGCCCCCAAAAGCCCTGGTGGCATTTCTGGACTTCCTTGGCGGTCTCGCTTCAACTTCTAACCACAGCACACAGCCAAATCATAGCAAATGCATAGGGCTTTCCAGGCAAGAGACCAGAAGAGGTGATTTGCCACTGCCTACCTTTGCATAACAGCCCTGGACTTCCTTGCTGGACTCCTGTCCCTGTACCAACCGGGGCCAACCCTGCTTAGCTACCGAGATGTAATGAGATCAGGCCAACCTGGGTCACCCAGGTCATGCCAGGCTGGAAAAACAATCCCTACCAAGACCCGCTTTCCTACACAGCTAAGCCCAAGAGGCCCAGTCCTCTAGACCCCCCGCAAAGACATCTCCTTTTGCCCCCCACCCCGTGTACCCACAAAGCTTCTCTTTCAGCTGCCCGCATCCCATTTGCAAAATAAGCACGCCCGCCTGCCTTGCAGCCTTGCTTTGAGGATTAGTTAATATTTATGGAGTGGTTTTATGAAAACGGGGAGAATTACATCTTACGTAACTTAATTCATGTAATGTGGATATATGAAAATTCGGGGGGGAATAATGACAGCGCTTGCCCTCTTTCTGTCGGCAATGCAACGTTAAGCATTTCCCCTACCTCTCCACCACCCCCTCTTATTTTTTGCATCTGGCATCCTGTTTGATACGATTTCCCAAATAAACTTGTCTGGACGCGGGAGCGCGACAGCACAGACTTCGGCTTTCACATTTTCAGAACACACAAAGCTTGTATTTGACGTGTGCCGTTCAGACATGCAAATCCCCACCGTTCGGGTCACGACAGATGTGAGGCTCAATCCCACTTTTGACTTTTTTTACCCATGGTGCAAAGCGGGCAATCTTTGACACGAATAACAAGAATTTTGGCCCCTGCCCCTGGAGAGACCCTGGCCAATAAGAGTCGACGATACTGACCCTGAAAGACCACTGGCCCAGACCAATGGTTCGACCCAGCTTCATCTTGACACAAGCTCTAAGAAGATTCCAGCTTCTTGATTTCACCTGAACAGATCCAATCGTGTTAGGTCTTGTCCTGTGAGACAGGATGTTGGACTAGATGGACCACTGGTCTGATCCAGCAGAACTCTTCCTGTGTTCTTACGTTGCTGAGCGGACGGAGGAGGAGAGAACAATATCCTAAGCCGCTTTGAGTCCCAACTGGGAAGAAAAGGTAGAAGATTTCCTTTGCTCGAAAGCCAGTTGAATCTGACTCTACGAGGTGGTGCTCATTTCCAAGCCGAACAGCCAGCGCTGTCCGAAGACGATTCTGTCGTCATGTGGCCAGCATGACTAGATGCTGAGGCGCATGGAATGCCGTTACCTTCCTACCGAAGTGGTGCCTATTTATCTACTTGCAATTTCTTGCTTTCAAACTGCTAGCTTGGCAGGAGCTGGGGCCAGAGATGGGAGCTTACTCCATCACACGGCACTCGGGTCTCGAACTGCCAAGCTACAGACTTTCTGGTCCGCAACTCAGCGTCTTAACCTCTGAGCCACGGCAGATAAATAAATAAATGCACATGGTTGTATGCACGACACTTTAACTGCTATTATAAGCTGGAATCTGCGTGCAAGGTTATTCCACTGGAGCACCAAAAAAGGCACAGAACGTGCTCCCGGACACAGAATTCCCTGAGGATCTCCAATTTTTTTATACAAATAAGAAGTTCCTAGCCCTCCTGGTCACAAAGATATGCTTGAAAGGATGTGAGTGGTGCCCTCTGAAATTCAGGAAGTCCTGTCCAGTTCCCCACCCACACCATGAGCAGTATGCGGACTATAAAGTAAAGGTAAAGGTTCCTTTGCTCGAAAGCCAGTCGAATCCGACTCTAGGGTTGCGGTGCTCATCTCTGTTTCAAAGCCGAAGAGCCAGCGCTGTCCGAAGACGTTTCCGTGGTCATGTGGCCGGCATGACTAAACACTGAACACATGAAGCTGCCTAACAGTCAAGAGCCCTGGCCTGTCAAGGGCAGTATTGTCTGCTCTGACTGGCAGCAGCTCTTCAAAGTCTCAGGTCTTTCCCATCACCTTCTTCCTGATCCTTTTGACCAGCGACGCCAGGAAGTGAACTCCGGATCATCTTGGAGCGTGGACTCTTATCTGGGAGAACCAGGTTTGATTCCCCCACTGCTCCACTTGCACCTGACTGGATGACCTTGGGCAAGCCATAGTTCTGATAAGAGCTGTTCCTGAAAAAGAGCAGTTTCTGTCAGAGCTCTCTCAGCCCCGCCCGCCTCGCAGGGTGCCTGTTGTGGGGAGGGGAAGGGAAAGGAGTTTGTAAGCCACTCTGAGACACCTTTGGGCAGTGAAAGGTGGGGTATAAATCCAATCTCCTCCTCCTCCTCTTCTTCTCCTTCTTAATGCTCTACCCACTACCAATGCTCCCTCTAAGCTGTGGGGTCCTGTGAGCAAAAATTCTACTTGGTGAGCCACTGGCATTCAAGTTGCGAGCCAGTGATGTGGCTACTGCATCAATTAGTTTGCTCCGGAGCCATCTTTCGTGAGCGAAGGCTGAAATGTGTGAGCCAGAGGCTAAAAAGCTGTGAGCTAGCTCACAGTAACTCAGCTTAGAGGCAACACTGCCCACGACCCCACGGTCTCACCCTTGCTTTTGGGAGAAAAACCATAATTTTATCGTCGAATGCCAGGCACGTACTGAATATGGAATTCTGATATCAAACGCAAAAAGAGTACAGATATTTACTTATTTACTTTACTGATATCATATCCTGCCTTTCTCTCCTCCATTTTATCTTCACAACAACCCTGCAAGGTAGGTTAGGCTAGGAGTGCATGACTGGCCCATGGCCACCCAGCAAGCCTCCATGGCACGTGGGGATTCGAACCTGGGTCTCCCAGACCCTAGTCTGATGCTTTAACCACTACACCAAACTGGCTCTTAATATAGATCCAGGTGCCACCAGGCTCAAACTTTGTTCTATGGTTCTTAATATGTTATTACATTAGTAGCAACCGACCACATTCATCTTTACAACTCAGAACTCCAAGCCACAAGCTGAGAATAAAAGAAGAAGAGATTGGATTTATACCCCACCCTTCACTGCCCAAAGGTGTCTCAGAGCGGCTTACAAACTCCTTTCCCTTCCCCTCCCCACAACAGACACCCTGTGAGGTAGAAGAAGAAGAGATTGGATTTTACCCCGCCCTTCACTGCCCAAAGGTGTCTCAGAGCGGCTTACAAACTCCTTTCCCTTCCCCTCCCCACAACAGACACCCTGTGAGGTAGAAGAAGAAGAGATTGGATTTATACCCCGCCCTTCACTGCCCAAAGGTGTCTCAGAGCGGCTTACAAACTCCTTTCCCTTCCCCTCCCCACAACAGACACCCGGTGAGGTAGAAGAAGAAGAAGAGATTGGATTTATACCCCGCCCTTCACTGCCCAAAGGTGTCTCAGAGTGGCTTACAAACTCTTCTCCCTTCCCCTCCCCACCACCGACACCCTGTGAGGTGGGTGGGGCTGAGAGAACTTCTGACAGAAACTGCTCTTTTTCAAGAACAGCTGTGCCAGAGCTTGTGACTGACCCAAGGTGCAAGTGGAGGAGTGGGGGAATCAAACCCGGTTCTCCCAGATAAGAATCCGCGCACTTAACCACTACACCAAACTGGCTGTTTCAGTTTAGATTAGGATGCAAGACCCAGAAACCAGAATGTCCAGCAGGTGACCTGGAGCAAATTCGGTAATATATCACATGAAGATCTCTTTGACCGAGTCGCCACAAGCATCTCTTTGGACCGGAAGCAAGTCTCCAGTTCTCAGACAAGAGCGACGGGCCCCTAAACTCAAGGCTCCAAAACACCGAGGCTGCCCGGTGGACGCCTGAAGGATTCGAACCAGGAACTTCCCCAGTTCTGACACAGTCCCTTCACGGCTTCGTCAGCACCTCTGACTGAAATCAGCTTTCTTAGTGCAATCTCATTTCCATCCTCTTCTCAAATGAGCTCCGGAGAGCCGACACGGTTCTCTCCCCGACTCTTACCTTCACAACCACCCTGTGAGTAGGTTAGGCTCAGAGTTTGTGACCAGCCCGAGGCCACCCAGCAAGCTTCAAGGCAGGAGGGGAAACGGAACCTGGGTCTTGCAGGCATTCTAGCCACTACACCACGCTGTCTCTCAAGCACAGAAATGTTTCACCCAGCACATACTCCCTAAGGTCCTTTCAACCAGATATGCCCAGGACTTTCTCCATACAAAGCACGCAGCTCGATTCCCACAAACTCACTTGGGTCAACCTAACAGGGCAACTAGCCCCAAAACTAGCCCATTTATTATGAGAAATCTACTGCTGCTCTGGAGAAACCCCATGACTGTTACATATGTATACACGCACGTCACCTCCCAAGTCATTAAAACATGCAACAAAGAAAACACAGAACTGGAAGATACCCCCCAAGGTCATCTAGTCTAACCCCCTGCACAATGCAGGACATTCAGAGCTACCTCCCCCCCACTCTCCCAGTGACCCCTGCTCCATGTCCAGAAGGTGGCAAAAAAAAACCCCTCCAGGATCCCTGGCCAAACTGGCCTGGAGAACAATGGCTTCCTGACCCCAAAGTGGCGATCAGCATTTCCCTGGGTGTGTAAGAAAGGACCACGAGAACTAAGCACTGAATGCAACCCTTCCTGCCCTCCCTCTCGCGATATGCCCAAGTTCACAGAATCAGCATTGCTGTCAGATGGCCCTCTAGCCTCTGCTTGAAAACCTCCCAAGAAGGAGAGCCCACCACCTCCGGAGAAAGCCCGTGCCACTGAGGAACCGCTCTGGTGGCGATTTCAGCCAACACTTGAAATGTTTAATGGCATCTTCGCTCTGCTAACTAATCTGCATCGCCTCTTCCCATTCAGGCAAGTGATGGGGGAAAAAAACCCAAAACCTCAAAAATGTTGGCAATGCTCTCCGTACATCGTATCAACAGAAGCATAGTGTCCAGATTGCGAGATGTGATGGTACCACTCTGCTCTGGTTAGACCTCACTTTTAGAGCATTGTGTTCAGTTTTGGGTACCACCATTTAAGAAGGATGTAGACCAGCTGGAACGCGTCCAGAGGCGGGCAACGAAGATGGTGAGGGGTCTGGAGACCAAGTCCTGAGAGGAAAGGTTGAAGGAGCTGGGCATGTTTAGCCTGGAGAGGAGACAACGGAGAGGTGAGATGAGAACCATCTTCAAGTACTTGAAGGGCTGTCATCTAGAGGACGGCGCGGAGTTGTTTTCTGTTGCCCCAGAAGATCGGACTAGAACCAACAGTTGAAATTAAATCAGAAGAGTTTTCGGCTAAACATTAGGAAGAACTTCCTGACAGAGCGGTCCCTCAGTGGAACAGGCTTCCTCGGGAGGTGGCGGGCTCTCCTTCTTGGGAGGTTTTCCAGCAGAGGCTAGATGGCAATGCGGATTCTGTGAACGTGGGCAGATCACAGGAAGGGTTGCCTCACTGCCTAGTTCTCGTGGCCCTTTCTTGCACACCCAGGGAAATGCTGAGCGCCACCTTGGGGTCAGGAAGCAAATCCTGGAGGCTCTTTTGTCATCTTCTGCGCGTGGAACAGCAGTCACTTCAGGTATGGAGGGGGAGGTATTTGTGAATTTCCTACATGGTGCAGGGGGTTGAGCTAGATGACCCTGGAGGTCCCTTCCAACTCTGTGATTCTATGATTGCTACAGCATTAACCGCTGCAAGAAAGGCAAAGATCCACAACCTGGAAGCGGCCAGCCCTGCAGGGTTCTTAAATCAGCATATGAATCATTCATCTTTAGAACAGGCATGATTTATAGCTGAACACTGAATACACAACTATCAGCTGATGCTGTACATGTGTGAATGGGCCAGCAGCAGGGAGTTATACCATCTCACATCTCAATGCTTTGAGACGCAATGGGGAGTTCTCATTTCACATGCTAAGTTGCCAAGTGTGGAGAGATGAAAGAAAGTGGATGTAGCAGTCAGTGCATTGGTCTAGGTAAAGGTAAAAATTTCCCTTGCTTGAAAGCCAGTGGAATCCGACTCTAGGGATGCGGTGCTCATCTCCGTTTCCAAGCCAAAGAGCCAGCGCTGTCCGAAGACGTTTCCGTGGCAATGTGGCCAGCATGACTAGACCGCTGTGACCTTCCCACAGAAGCGGTACCTATTTATCTACAATTTCTTCCTTTCGAACTGCTAGGTTGGCAGGAGCTGGGGACAGAGACGGGAGCTCACTCCGTCACGTGGCACTCGAACTGCTGAACTACCAACCTTCCGGTCTGCAACTCAGCGTCTGAAGCACTTGGCTAATTTTGTTTATTTCCCCCCTTTCTCCCCAATGGAGACCCAAAGCAGTTTGCATCATTCTTCTCTACTACATTTTATCCTCACGACAGTCCTGTGAGGCAGAGCAGGCTGAGAGAAGGTGACTGTCCCAAGTTCACCCACCAAGCTTCCATGGTATGAGGGGGGATTTGAACCCAAGTCTCATAGATACTAGACCAGAAGCACCTTAAAGACTAACAGAACGGGCCAGTCCCTTCGACAAAGAATTAATGGACATAAGTCTGACATCAGAAAGCACAACATTCAAAAACCAGTGAGGGAACATTTTAACCATCCAGGACATTCAGTTGCTGACTTAAAAGTAATGGTTCTCTAACAAAGGAATTTCAAAGGGAGATTCGAAAGAGAGACTGATGAACTGCTACTGATCATGAAGCTCACGACAATGCAGACTCCTGGACTGAATCAAGACCTAGGGTTCCTCTCTCATTACCAATGCTAGTTACCTCTCTGCATATCACACCTAATCCAATCACACCTTCTATTGTCATTTGCCTATTCATGTCTGAAATCACTCCTTTCCAATATATAGGGCAGATGGGACTCACATTCTATCCGAAGAAGCAAGCCGTGACTCACGAAATCTCATCCCCCGTCACAAATTTTGTTAGTCTTTTAAGGTGCTCTTCAACTCTGGCTCTTTTCTGCTGCTACAGACAGATGAAAACGGGCCACCCATCTTGATCTATGGAGATACCAGTCTGACAGATTTAACCACTAACCAGCTCTCTCAATCTTTGGCTCTCTAACCTTAGGAAAGCCTTCTCTCTTGCTTGACTTGATCTACCTTGCAGGGTTGTTGTGAATGTTAAAAGGGCGATGAGAGAACCACCTACATCACTGAGCTCCTTGGCTAAAAGACAGAAGCAAATGCGCTGGTGAATTCAGTGGAGGGCCAGAGTCATCCTACTCTATGCTCCCAACAAACCTAGGAGGACGATTTTACAGGCAAGGAATTTTACAAGAAAGCAGGAATGCGGTGGCTAAGAGTGTCAGACTAGTATCTGGGAGAGACCCAGGTTCGAATCCCCTCTCGTACCACGGAAGCTCACTGGGAGGCCTTGGGCCAGTCACACTCTGTCAGCGTAGCCTACCTCACTGGGTTGTTGTGAAGATGAAATGGAGGGGAGAACGTACGCCGCTTTGGGTCCACTTCGGGGAGCAAGGCAGGGTCACAAACGAATTAAATAACGGCAATAAATAAAATCCAACCCGGGGTCGCTCCACTGTGTGGCCCAAAACTGCAGTAAACCATGATAAGGACAAGGACGGGTGAAACGGTGCAGAAAAAGCAGTTTGCATTAACAAAACCGCGAAACATTTTGTGTTTAAAAAAACACTATGCAAAAAACTAAAGTGGTCTACTGAAAGTTCACCTTCCCCAGACTGCAAAAAAAAAAAAGTACAATGGAGATGCGCTCATTAGCATAAATCAGCATATGCAAAGTGCATGCACATTAGCGGAAAGCCCGCGTCGCGCTGCAGCAGCGGGCCACGTGCGTGGAAGGAAAGGCGCGTTACGTTACCGGAGTCTCCCCCGGGCACGGACCGGGGCAGGCTGGCCACGTACAAAGCCGCCACCGCCGCGCCCACCGCGCTCGCCTCGCCAAGCCGCCCCATTGGGGAGCCGCCGCCGCCGCCGCTGCAGCCGCCGCGCGCATGCGCCGACGCCCCGCTCCCGCGGCTTCCGGGTCCTGGGAAGAGTGGGCGGGGCCCGGTGGGATTGTTCCATTAGGCAGGCGGAGCGGGGGGCAGTCCGGGTTGTCCCCTCTTGGATTGTCCGCGATGGTTGCTTCCCAACGGAGCCCGCGTTGCGGAGATGCGCTCCCCCGCCTGGCGGTGAGGGGTACTGCAAGCGCGAGGAATATCGGAAGGATTTCGCAGGGAAAAATAAGAATTTTCAGGGCGAGACAAGTGAAGGTTTCTCGAGACGCCCTTACGGCCTGCTGGAACGAGACAAAAAGCCTTCTTAATTCACATGCAAACCTGGGTTGTGCTTTCCAGTTCCCCTTAGAGCTACAGGTCTGACTAGGGTTGCCACGAACAGGTCGGGAGATTCCTGCAGATTTGTGGGGTGGGGTTGGGCTGGGGTGGGTGGGGTTAGGGGAGGGACCGCAGCAGAATAAATCTGCATACATTTCGCCCTCCAAAGCAGCCACTTTCTTCAGGAGAACTGACCTCTGTGGTCTGGCAATTGGTTTTAATTTGGAGAGCTCTCCAGGTCCCACCTGGAGGTTGGCAACTATAAGCCTGGTCAGGTATACCGGCGCGTGAGGTGCCTGAGCACTAAAATAGGCGGATGGACTTAGTTCTGACTGGCTGAAGGGTCGCCCTCCCTTGTGTCGATAATACCTTGCAGGTAGAAAACCATTGCTACAAGCAAAAGAAATAGCACATTTCCCCCTCCTGGACTAGCTTTCTACTTGTCGGGACTTTTTTGTTTCATGCATATTTAGAGCAGGAATCAGGCCCCCTTATTGGGTGAGGTCAAGGTAAAGTCTTCCCTTGCTCGAAAGCCAGTTGAATCCGACTGGGGGGGCGGGTGCTCATCTCTGTTTCCAAGCCGAAGAGCCAGCGCTGTCCGAAGACGTTTCTGTGGTCATGTGGCCGGCGTGACTAGAGACCGAGGCACACGGAACGCCGTTACCTTCCCACCAAAGCAGTACCTCTTTATCTACTTGCAGTTTCTTGCTTTCTCGGTTGGCAGGAGCTGGGGCCAGAGACGGGAGCTCACTCCCTTACGCAGCACTCGGGTCTTGAACTGCTGAACTACCGACCTTCCTGTCTGCAGTTCAGTGTCTTAACCCCTGAGCCACCGCAGCCCTTTATTGGGTGAACCAGACCACAAAGGGTAGCTGTAGTGAAGCAGCTGTTTCAGTCACTAGTGATTTTTGAGTGCCCACTGCCATTATGGATCTGCCCCTCACCAAAAAGAATGCCAGGCAACGCCCAGCTTTGTGTATGTCACCCCTTCGGAGTCGAGGTGAATGTACAAATAGGGACACGGCCTTCCCAGGGGTGGCCCCATTGACTTTCAATGTAACGCTTTCCCTGCAACCCGCATCTAGCGTTGGACAGCTGGCAAAGACAATTCTTTGCTCTTCAGTTTGACTGAAACATTGACTGGCATATCTCCTAGGGCTGCAAAAAACGTTTTAAATGGATAAATTCCCAACTGAGAAATTCCTGAATATTGGGGTCTGGAGCCTCTGGCCTGATCCAGCAGGGCTCTTCTTATATTCTAATGCAGGCCTCAGCCTCTCTGCCCTGTTGTTGGCCCTCCAGAGGAACTGGCTGGCCACTGTGAGAGACAGGAGGCTGGACTAGATGGACTATTAGTTTCGTCCAGCAGGGCACTTCTTATGATGGAACAGTCCTGTGGATTATATCTAATCCAAGACTCTTCTTGTGTTCTTATGAAGGCCTTGGCCTCTCTGCCCTGTTGTGGGCCCTCCAGAGGAACTGGTTGGCCCTTGTGTGAGACAGGATGCTGCACTAGATGGACCCTCACTAGTCTGATCCAGCAGGGCTCTTCTGATGTTCTTATGAAGGCCTCGGCCTCTCTGCCCTGTTGTTGGCCCTCCAGAGGAACTGGTTGGCCCCTGTGTGAGACAGGAGGCTGGACTAGATGGACTATTGGTCTGATCCAGCAGGGCTCTTCTGATGTTCTAATGAAGGCCTCGGCCTCTATGCCCTGTTGCTGGCCCTCCTGAGGAACTGGTTGGCCACTGTGTGAGTCAGGATGCTGGACTGGATGGACCACTGGTCTGATCCAGCACGGCTCTTCTGATGTTCTTATGAAGGCCTCGGCCTCTCTGCCCTGTTGTTGGCCCTCCAGAGGAACTGGTTGGCCCCTGTGTGAGTCAGGATGCTGGACTGGATGGACCACTGGTCTGATCCAGCAGGGCTCTTCTGATGTTCTTATGAAGGCCTCGGCCTCTATGCCCTGTTGCTGGCCCTCCTGAGGAACTGGTTGGCCACTGTGTGAGTCAGGATGCTGGACTGGATGGACCACTGGTCTGATCCAGCAGGGCTCTTCTGATGTTCTTATGAAGGCCTCGGCCTCTCTGCCCTGTTGTTGGCCCTCCTGAGGAACTGGTTGGCCACTGTGTGAGTCAGGATGCTGGACTGGATGGACCACTGGTCTGATCCAGCAGGGCTCTTCTGATGTTCTTATGAAGGCCTCAGCCTCTATGCCCTGTTGCTGGCCCTCCTGAGGAACTGGTTGGCCACTGTGTGAGTCAGGATGCTGGACTGGATGGACCACTGGTCTGATCCAGCAGGGCTCTTCTGATGTTCTTATGAAGGCCTCGGCCTCTATGCCCTGTTGCTGGCCTTCCTGAGGAACTGGTTGGCCACTGTGTGAGTCAGGATGCTGGACTGGATGGACCACTGGTCTGATCCAGTAGGGCTCTTCTGATGTTCTTATGAAGGCCTCGGCCTCTATGCCCTATTGCTGGCCCTCCTGAGGAACTGGTTGGCCACTGTGTGAGACAGGATGCTGGACTGGATGGACCACTGGTCTGATCCAGCAGGGCCCTTCTGATGTTCTTATGAAGGCCTCGGCCTCTCTGCCCTGTTGTTGGCCCTCCTGAGGAACTGGTTGGCCACTGTGTGAGTCAGGATGCTGGACTGGATGGACCACTGGTCTGATCCAGCAGGGCTCTTCTGATGTTCTTATGAAGGCCTCGGCCTCTATGCCCTGTTGCTGGCCCTCCTGAGGAACTGGTTGGCCACTGTGTGAGTCAGGATGCTGGACTGGATGGACCACTGGTCTGATCCAGCAGGGCTCTTCTGATGTTCTTATGAAGGCCTCGGCCTCTCTGCCCTGTTGTTGGCCCTCCTGAGGAACTGGTTGGCCCCTGTGTGAGTCAGGATGCTGGACTGGATGGACCACTGGTCTGATCCAGCAGGTCTCTTCTGATGTTCTTATGAAGGCCTCGGCCTCTATGCCCTGTTGCTGGCCCTCCAGAGGAACTGGTTGGCCCCTGTGTGAGTCAGGATGCTGGACTGGATGGACCACTGGTCTGATCCAGCAGGGCTCTTCTGATGTTCTTATGAAGGCCTCGGCCTCTCTGCCCTGTTGTTGGCCCTCCAGAGGAACTGGTTGGCCCCTGTGTGAGTCAGGATGCTGGACTGGATGGACCACTGGTCTGATCCAGCAGGGCTCTTCTGATGTTCTTATGAAGGCCTCGGCCTCTATGCCCTGTTGCTGGCCCTCCTGAGGAACTGGTTGGCCACTGTGTGAGTCAGGATGCTGGACTGGATGGACCACTGGTCTGATCCAGCAGGGCTCTTCTGATGTTCTTATGAAGGCCTCGGCCTCTATGCCCTGTTGCTGGCCCTCCTGAGGAACTGGTTGGCCACTGTGTGAGTCAGGATGCTGGACTGGATGGACCACTGGTCTGATCCAGCAGGGCTCTTCTGATGTTCTTATGAAGGCCTCGGCCTCTCTGCCCTGTTGTTGGCCCTCCAGAGGAACTGGTTGGCCCCTGTGTGAGACAGGAGGCTGGACTAGATGGACTATTGGTCTGATCCAGCAGGGCTCTTCTGATGTTCTAATGAAGGCCTCGGCCTCTATGCCCTGTTGCTGGCCCTCCTGAGGAACTGGTTGGCCACTGTGTGAGTCAGGATGCTGGACTGGATGGACCACTGGTCTGATCCAGCACGGCTCTTCTGATGTTCTTATGAAGGCCTCGGCCTCTCTGCCCTGTTGCTGGCCCTCCTGAGGAACTGGTTGGCCACTGTGTGAGTCAGGATGCTGGACTGGATGGACCACTGGCCTGATCCAGCACGGCTCTTCTTACATTCTTATGAAGGCCTCAGTCTCTCTGCCCTGTTGTGGGCCCTCCAGAGGAACTGGTTGGCCCTTGTGTGAGACAGGATGCTGCACTAGATGGACCCTCACTAGTCTGATCCAACAGGGCTCTTCTGATGTTCTTATGAAGGCCTCGGCCTCTCTGCCCTGTTGTTGGCCCTCCAGAGGAACTGGTTGGCCCCTGTGTGAGACAGGAGGCTGGACTAGATGGACTATTGGTCTGATCCAGCAGGGCTCTTCTGATGTTCTAATGAAGGCCTCGGCCTCTCTGCCCTGTTGTTGGCCCTCCAGAGGAACTGGTTGGCCCCTGTGTGAGACAGGGGGCTGGACTAGATGGACTATTGGTCTGATCCAGCTGGGCTCTTCTGATGTTCTAATGAAGGCCTCGGCCTCTCTGCCCTGTTGCTGGCCCTCCAGAGGAACTGGTTGGCCACTGTGTGAGTCAGGATGCTGGACTGGATGGACCACTGGTCTGATCCAGCAGGGCTCTTCTGATGTTCTTATGAAGGCCTCGGCCTCTATGCCCTGTTGCTGGCCCTCCAGAGGAACTGGTTGGCCACTGTGTGAGTCAGGATGCTGGACTGGATGGACCACTGGTCTGATCCAGCACGGCTCTTCTGATGTTCTTATGAAGGCCTCGGCCTCTGTGCCCTGTTGTTGGCCCTCCAGAGGAACTGGTTGGCCCCTGTGTGAGACAGGGGGCTGGACTAGATGGACTATTGGTCTGATCCAGCTGGGCTCTTCTGATGTTCTAATGAAGGCCTCGGCCTCTCTGCCCTGTTGCTGGCCCTCCAGAGGAACTGGTTGGCCACTGTGTGAGTCAGGATGCTGGACTGGATGGACCACTGGTCTGATCCAGCAGGGCTCTTCTGATGTTCTTATGAAGGCCTCGGCCTCTATGCCCTGTTGCTGGCCCTCCAGAGGAACTGGTTGGCCACTGTGTGAGTCAGGATGCTGGACTGGATGGACCACTGGTCTGATCCAGCAGGGCTCTTCTGATGTTCTTATGAAGGCCTCGGCCTTTATGCCCTGTTGCTGGCCCTCCAGAGGAACTGGTTGGCCACTGTGTGAGTCAGGATGCTGGACTGGATGGACCACTGGTCTGATCCAGCAGGGCTCTTCTGATGTTCTTATGAAGGCCTCGGCCTTTATGCCCTGTTGCTGGCCCTCCTGAGGAACTGGTTGGCCACTGTGTGAGTCAGGATGCTGGACTGGATGGACCACTGGTCTGATCCAGCAGGGCTCTTCTGATGTTCTTATGAAGGCCTCGGCCTTTATGCCCTGTTGCTGGCCCTCCAGAGGAACTGGTTGGCCACTGTGTGAGTCAGGATGCTGGACTGGATGGACCACTGGTCTGATCCAGCAGGGCTCTTCTGATGTTCTTATGAAGGCCTCGGCCTCTATGCCCTGTTGCTGGCCCTCCTGAGGAACTGGTTGGCCACTGTGTGAGTCAGGATGCTGGACTGGATGGACCACTGGTCTGATCCAGCAGGGCTCTTCTGATGTTCTTATGAAGGCCTCGGCCTCTATGCCCTGTTGCTGGCCCTCCAGAGGAACTGGTTGGCCACTTTGTGAGTCAGGATGCTGGACTGGATGGACCACTGGTCTGATCCAGCAGGGCTCTTCTGATGTTCTTATGAAGGCCTCGGCCTTTATGCCCTGTTGCTGGCCCTCCAGAGGAACTGGTTGGCCACTGTGTGAGTCAGGATGCTGGACTGGATGGACCACTGGTCTGATCCAGCAGGGCTCTTCTGATGTTCTTATGAAGGCCTCGGCCTTTATGCCCTGTTGCTGGCCCTCCAGAGGAACTGGTTGGCCACTGTGTGAGTCAGGATGCTGGACTGGATGGACCACTGGTCTGATCCAGCAGGGCTCTTCTGATGTTCTTATGAAGGCCTCGGCCTTTATGCCCTGTTGCTGGCCCTCCAGAGGAACTGGTTGGCCACTGTGTGAGTCAGGATGCTGGACTGGATGGACCACTGGTCTGATCCAGCAGGGCTCTTCTGATGTTCTTATGAAGGCCTCGGCCTCTATGCCCTGTTGCTGGCCCTCCTGAGGAACTGGTTGGCCACTGTGTGAGTCAGGATGCTGGACTGGATGGACCACTGGTCTGATCCAGCAGGGCTCTTCTGATGTTCTTATGAAGGCCTCGGCCTCTCTGCCCTGTTGTGGGCCCTCCAGAGGAACTGGTTGGCCCCTGTGTGAGACAGGAGGCTGGACTAGATGGACCATTGGTCTGATCCAGCAGGGCTCTTCTGACGTTCTCGTGTCCTTAAACCACACAAACAGTTTGGGCCGAGGTTTCTCAATTTCGCCACGAGGAGCCATAAAATCCGAAGCTCGCTGTGTGACGGCGGCAATTAAGAAAGCAAAAGAGGGCGGGCGAGCGGTATTGATAGGCGAACAAAACCCACGTCGGCAGAAATCCTTCTGGGGTTGTGACAAAAGAGTCGCCAAGCCGTACCTGGAGTACCCGAGGAGATTAAAGGGAAGGGTTTTGAATACCGAGCTGGGGGAGGGAGAGGCATAGCGGAACGTAAACCGGGACGGAGAGAACAGTCCTGTGGATTATATCTAAGCGGAGACGTTTGGGAAATTAGGTTTGCATTCATTTAATTTGGGGGTGGGGGGCGCCCGCGAAGCACAGAGGAGATTAAAGGACGGCATGATTGAAATGTTTCAGATCCTGAGCAGGTGGGGGTGGACGTGGGACCGTTGGAGACAGTCACACCGGGGGCCCTGCGAGACGGAGAATCCAGATGTGGCCGGGGAGACGACACTCTCCGTTCATTGCGGCAGAGTGAGCCGCTGGGTGCTTGTAAAGGGTAAATCGCAGGTGCCCCCGTTCTGATAAATAGAGAACCGTGAAGACGCGAAAAGGGGAGGGTCCATTTGTGCAATGGGGGGGTGGGAATCAGTCCTCTTCCCTAGGCTTGCCAACTTCCAGGTGGGGCCCGGGGATCTCTCAGAATTCTAACTGGTCTCCAGGCTACGGGGGATTCCCCTAGAGAAAATGGCTGCTTCGGAGGGTGGGCTCCGTGGCACGATGCCCCGCCAAGGTCCCTCCCCTTTCCAAGCCCCGCCCTCCCCAGGCTCCACCCCCGAAACCTCTGTTGTTCTTGTTGTTGTTGTTCAGTCGCACAGTCGAGTCCGACTCTTCGCGACCCCATGGACCACATCACGCCAGGCCCTCCTGTCTTCCGTCATGCTCCGGAGTTTGCTCAATTTCATGTTCGTTGCCTCGATGACACTGTCTGACCATCTCATCCTTTGCCGTCCCCTCCTTCTTTGACCTTCTGTCTTTCCCAGCATCAGGGTCTTCTCCAGTGAGGGCTCCCTTCTCATTGGGTGGCCAAAGTGTTTGAGCTTCAGGATCTGGCCTTCCGGGAACAGTCAGGGTGGATTTCCTTTAGGATTGACTGATCTGTTCTCCTCGCAGTCCAAGGGACTCTCAAGAGTCTCCTCCAGCAGCATAATTCGAAAGCATCTATTATTTGGCGCTCGGCCTTCCTTATGGTCCAACTCTCACAGCCATACATGACTACTGGGAATACCATTGCTTTGACCATACAGACTTTTGTTGGCAGGGTGATGTCTCTACTTTTTATTATGCTGTCTAGGTTTGCCATCACTTTCCTCCCAAGGAACAGGCGTCTTTTAATTTCAGGGCTGCCGTCACCTAAATCTCTAGGTGCTTCCAATCTCAGAGTTGGCAACACTGCCTCTGACCTGAGAGCTAGTTTGGGGTAATGGTTAGGCACGCAGACTCTAATCTGGGAGAGCCGGGTTTAGAAGAAGAAGAGTTTGAATTTATACCCCGCCCTTCACTGCCCAAAGGAGTCTCAGAGCGGCTTACAAACTCCTTTCCCTTCCCCTCCCCACAACAGACACCCTGTGAGGTAGGTGGGGCTGAGAGAGCTCTTGACAGAAACTGTCCTTGAGAGAACAGCTATGCCAGAGCTTGTGACTGACCCAAGGTCACACCAGCAGGTGCAAGTGGAGGAGTGGGGAATCAATCCCGGTTCTCCCAGATAAGAGTCCGTGCACTTAACCACTACACCAAACTGGTTTAAGTCCCCACTCCTCCACATGCAGCTGCTGGTGTGACCTTGGGTCAGTCACAAGTTCTCTCAGAGCTGTTCTCTCACAGGCAGTTCTCTCAGAGCTCCCTCAGCCCCACCTCCCTCACAGGCTGTCTGTTGGGGGAGGGGAAGGGAAAGGAGATTTGTAAGCCACTCTGAAGACTCCAGTTTAGGGCAGAAAGCTACCAGGACAGTTCTAGTTGTACTCCGAAAGAATGAAAAACTTATGGCAATTCCATAGGGTTTTCAAGGCGAGAGACATTCAGGGGCGGTTTGCCATTGCCTGCCTCTGCCCAGAGACCCTGCTATTTCTTGGTAGTCTCCCATCCAAATACAATCCAGGGCCAATCCTATTTAGCTTCCAAGATCTGATAAGCTTGGGATAGCCAAGTCAGGGCAGAAATATTAAAAAGGTCAAGGTGAAGGTTCCCTTGCTCGAAAGCCAGTCGAATCCGACTCTAGGGTTACGGTGCTCATCTCCGTTTCCAAGCCGAAGAGCCAGCGCTGTCCGAAGATGTTTCCGTGGTCATGTGGCCGACATGACTAAACACCAAGGCGCACGGAACGCTATGACCTTCCCACCGAAGCGGTACCTATTTATCTACCTGCCATTTCTTGCTTTTGAACTGCTAGGTTGGCAGGAGCTGGGGCCAGAGACGGGAGCTCACTCTCGGGTCTTGAACTGCTGAACTACTGACCTTCCACAGCCTGCAGTTCAGCGTCTTAACCACTTGAGCCACCGCAGAAATATTACCGCCTCTTAATGCCTGCAATTCAAGCTGGTTTTGAGCCACAGCTACAAAACAGGAGTGGGAAGCGGGCAGCTTCGGGCACCCCTCTAAGCTATCAGTTTGGGGGCTTAAAAGTCCGTTTTTCAATAGGCAAATGTGAGAACGTGTGGTTCAGTTCAAGGCTGGGTACGAGCAGGCCAAAATCAACAATACCCGATGGAGATCTTTTTTCCCAGTTTAATACAGTCGCTGAAAGCCAGCCGTAATTCCCCCGTTTCATCCCTGCTCTGCAGTCCTAGAACTTGCAGCCCTTGAGCGTACTCTAGCGGTGAGCTGGAAACACAGAAAAATGGTCTTGGAAAAAACAGCCTTTACTGACTCTCATTTCGATTGCCAGAATAACCATTGCACAAAAGCAGGGAGACGGACTAGGCCCCACCAGAGACGGCTGGGCAAAACAAGATATGGGAACGCTTCATATATGGCAAGATTTCTCAATGTGAGGAAAGTATGAGTACAGTAAAATATCAGGGAAATGTTCAAGCGGTATGGTTTCCAGTAGTTGGTAAAAGGTAAAGGTTCCCTTGCTCGAAAGCCAGTCGAATCCAACTCTAGGGTTGCGGTGCTCATCTCCGTTTCAAAGCCGAAGAGCCAGCGCTGTCCGAAGACGTTTCCGTGGTAACGTGGCCGGCATGACTAAACACCAAGGCGCATGGAACGCTGTTACCTTCCCACTGAAGTGGTACCTATTTATCTACTTGCAATTTCTTGCTTTCGAACTGCTAGGTTGGCAGGCACTGGAACTAGAAACAGGAGCTTACTCTGTCATGTGGCCACTCGGGTCTCGATCTGCTGAACTACTGACCTTCCACAGCCTGCAGTTCAGCGTCTTAACCACTTGAGCCACCGCAGCTCCTCCAGTAGCTGGATTATCCCCCAAAATACACATTATCAAAGTTTGTTATATTTCTAATACTAGGAATAAGGCCCGTTGTAGCAATAAATACAACGGGCACTAGCTCGGCCGCCCGGCCACGAGCCCCTGTCTCCTCCCCCCCCCGGGCTGCTCGAACCCTCAGCGGGCCAAGATGGCTGGCCTCATTCCTCCGGCCCCCAGGCGATCGAGGCACTGGCGGGCCAAGGCGGCCGGCCTCGTCCCTCTCCCCACCACCCGTTCAAGTTGCCAGAGGGTCAAGGTCCTCCGGACAGGCCATTGATCTGAGGGGAGCAGCTGCAGAAGCGCCGCAGAGATGGGCGAGGCGCTGGGGAGGCGTAGCGCTGCTTTGGGCCAGAGGAAGATGGGAGGTGTGTTCAGCAAAGCCAAGCAACTGTCTTCTGAGGCATGTTTGGGGGCGGCGCTTCTGTGGGCGGGAGTCAGAGAACGCAGCCAGTGGCGACAGCCACCGTTGTGAGTGGCAGTTCTTGCAGCCAACTGATTAGGGAGCGCATCAAATGTGGCCACCCCAAAACAGCCTTATTATATAGAGAGATTTGTGGGTTTGATGATAGAGCATAGTATTCTGCTCATTTGGTCGATATTGGTTGTTCATTTGCTGAGACTTTCTCAACTGTTTCTGTATGTATAACTTTGGGATTACTGTATTAGAAAATAATAAAACAATTAGAGGGTTTTTTTAAAAAAAAAAACAGCCTTTGCTATTGTTCTGTCCTAACCTGGATGGCCCATAGAGTTCTGCACAAATACCAGAGTGCCGCCCCCAGACATCACTGGTGTATTTACATCACTTCCAGGTGACGTGCCTCCTGGCTCTGGGATTCCGAGGCTTAGTGCCTCTAAATGTGGAGTTTCCCTTCAGTCACCATGGCTAGTAGCCACTGATATATCTTGCGCCATCATACTCGATTGAGGTCCTTCCCCTCCCCAAACCACGGCCTCGGCCAGAGGGGTTAGGAGAGAGAGCCAGACTGGTTCGAAGACAGCCAGTCTCGTGTAGTGGTTAGAAGCGCGGAATCTAATCAGGGAGAACCGGGTTTGATTCCCCACTCCTCCACGTGCAGCTGCTGGTGTGATCTCGGGTCAGTCACAAGTTCTCTCAGAGCTGTCCTCTCAAGGGCAGTCCTCGAAAGAGCTCTCTCGGCCCCACCTACCTCACTGGGCGTCTGTCGTGGGGAGGGGAACGGAAAGGAGACTATAAGCTGCTCTGAGACTCCTTCAGGTAGTGTATGAGTCTCGATGAAGTACAATAGGTAGGTAAAGGTAGGTTCCCTTGCTCGAAAGCCAGTCGAATCCGACTCTAGGGTTGCGGTGCTCATCTCCGTTTCAAAGCCAAAGAGCCAGCGCTGTCCGAAGACGTTTCCGTGGTCATGTGGCCGGCATGACTAAACACCTTGGTGCACGGAACGCTGTGACCTTCCCACCGAAGTGGTACCTATTTATCTACTTGCAGTTTCTTGCTTTCGAACTGCTAGGTTGGCAGGAGAAACTGGAACTAGAGACATTGGCGCTGCACTCCGTCATGCGGCAGCTGCTCAGGGATCTCGAACTACCCTAGAACTACCGACCTTCGCACAGCCTGCAGTTCAGCGTCTTAACCACATATGAGCCACCGGCAGCTCCTTCAGGTCAGTATAGGCTGGGGTAGAAACTCCAGATCTCCTCCTCTTGTTCTAAAACAAATTATTTAAGAATTCTACACTAACAATACGAAGGTAAGTACAATAGATGTCTGCAGATCGATAGGTACAAACATAGGTTAGTAAAGACATTAATAGCTGAACTGTGCACCTCAGTGCTGAAGTCATGCCAGAGAGCTGTATTACACCCTAGAAAACATCTTCGTACAGCGCTGGCTCGTCGGCTATAATAAATGACATATCGTTACAGGCAAATTTTAAATCAGTGTTCTTGAAAGCAACTTCAGATATTGTCTTAGATCTAAGCCAAATAGCGTTACAGGTTCAGGTCTTCTTCTTCCTCCTCCTCCTCCTCTTCCTCCCCAGGCTCCACCCCCAAACCTCCAGGAACTTCCCAATCCGGAGTTGGCACCCCTACATTACAGGCCTCTCTGGGCCCTGTATTAAGAAGAGCTCTGGGGGTGGGGAGAGATCCTTTCACAAGACTTCTATTTTTCACTCCTTTCCTCTGGCTGTATTCAAAAGTACACAAGGTGCAAGGAGGAGAGCAGAGGGGGGGGGAAACAAACAAGATATTTGTGAAGCAATTTCAAACGCAGCTGGAGAACCAGGCGTCCTCAGAAAGCCACTCGCCCCCGTGGACTTGGGGAGTTGCCTCCCGAGCCGAGGTCTTTTGCAGCTCCTCTCCGGAGAGACCTACTTTGGAGGAGAGGCGGGAGATAAGGGAGGGAGAGAATAAATACTCAGAGCAAATTCCCCTCACCCATGGCATTGTCATTACAAACTCCAATGAGCACAGTTATTGCAAATAAATAAAAACAATGGACCAGAACCAGTTTTACATAAGAAAATACAGAAATACTATCCAATTAGGCCTAAGCTCCTGCTAAAACCTTCCTCTGTTGCCCATCGGGTGATAAGGTTAATAGGAAAACACTCCAAGGCCCTTTCTTGGAAGGAGGGGGAAGGTCGGGGAGGGGCGATGGGCAGCGAAAACTAACCCCCCATCCTGAGATGAAGCGTGTTGTAAGAAGCACTGGGGGAAAAGATCTCCCAGGATCCCACCGGGTTCTCCGGGAATTCCGACGGGTCTCTAGACAGCAGAGATCAATTCCTCTTAAGGGTTGCCAGCTCCAGGTTGGGAAATCCTTGGAGATTTGGGGGTGGAGCCTGGAGAGGACAGGGTTTAGGGAGGGGATGGACCTCAGTAGGGTGTAACACCAGAAAGTCCGTCTTCCAAAGCTGCTGTTTTCTCCAGCGGAACTGATCTCTGTTGTTTGGAGATCAGTTGTAATTTCAGGAGCTCTCCAGGCCACATCTGGAGGTTGGCAACTCTAATCCCCAAGGAGTAGGAGGAAGAAGAAGAAAAGGAGGAGGAGTTGGATTTATACCCTGCCCTTCACCCTGCGTCTCAGAGCGGCTTACAGTCTCCTTTCCCATCTCCTTCCCACAACAGACAGCCCTGTGAGGTAGGCAGGGCTGAGAGAGCTCTGAGAGAACTGCCCTTGAGAGAATAGCTCTGAGAGAACTTGTGACTGACCCAGGGTCACCCAGCTGGCTGCATGTGGAGGAATGAGGAATCAACTAGGGTCAAAAAGGAGGGAACAAACGTAACCCTGAAACCTGGGATCAAGAACCTAAAGGGGTAACTCAAACAGAGTAGAGGATCAACAATAAAAACTTAATGTACATAATATAAAAATACATGTATTTATTAGCAAAGTATTAAAAAACATATAAAGGCCCAATTACATCTGGTATAAAAATACCAAAATCATACACACAAGGGCCAATGGACTTGACCTCCAGGCCCCATCTGGAAGTTGGCAACTCTAATTTCCAAGGAGAAGGAAGAGAAAGAAGAGGAGGAGTTGGATTTATACCCCACCCTTCATTCGGCGTCTCAGAGTGGCTTCCAATCTCCTTTCCCTTCTCCTCCACACAACAGACACCCTGTGAGGCAGGTGGGGCTGAGAGAGCTCTGAGAGAAACTGCCCTTAAGAGAACAGCTCTGAGAGAACTTGTGACTGACCCAAGGTCACACCAGCTGCTGCGAGTGGAGGATTGGGGAATCCAACCCCACCAAACTGGCTCTGTCAGCTGGAGATCAGTTGTAAAAGCAGGAGATCTCCAGGCCCCACCTGGAGGCTGAACTTAGTAAGGAAAAACAACCGTGGTATGATAAGAAAACCTTGTTAGAGAAAAATATATATCTTTTAATTATCCAGTGAATAACAAATCATTGAAGGTGTTTCCTTTGAAGTAAATTGGTCTCAAGTTTTACTTTCTGCCGTACAGCGCTCAATGGACCGTTTCACTCAAGGTCTCCCCAGGTGAGACCCTCTTGTATTTTTTCTATTCCCTCTTCCTTTCTAACTTACATCATTTAGTTGTGTGAAAGCAGCTATGTGCTGCCCTCTGAAATTCTTTCACGACTGCCTCACCATGCTATACCGTCGGAAAGAAAAACTCATTAGCGTATTAGACCACACCCCCATGTTACCAGAAGTGTGGTCATCCAGCCACACCCACCTTTTGCTTCTTATTCTGTTTACCTTGTTTGTTGTCAAACTCCCAAGGCTTCTTTTGGAGCAGGAACTCCTTTGCATGTTAGGCCACACACCCCTCATGTAGCCAATCCTAATGAGTTTCTGCAGTTGGGTGTGGCCTGTTATGCTAATGAGTTCCTGGTGGGCGTGGCCAACTCGGGAGCCAGCCAGAACGCCGTACCTGTACATCCCTGCCCCAAAATAGCCCTGCTTGAGACCGAGTTCCTTCAAAGAAACACCTTCAATGATTTGTTACTCACTGGAGAATTAAAGAAGATGCATATTTTTCTCTAACAAGGGTTTGTTATCATATCACGGTTGGTTTTTTCCTTACTAAGTTCAGCCTGTCCCGTGATCTCCCGTCCTTGACTTGACCCACCTGGAGGTGGGCAACCCTCCACCTGGGGATCTCTCAGAATTACGGCTCTCCTCCGGCCTCCCCAGGCTCCACCCCCAATCTCCAGGAGTTTCCCAGCCTGGATCTGGCAACCCTGTCCCCCCCCCCGTTCCCCGCCGGGGGCTGGGAGGGAACCCAGCACCCCTATCTGTGGGTGCATTCAGACAGCGTGCTGGGAGTGGTGTAAATTGCTCCGGTCCCAATGCGTTGTTATTGTTTTTTAACCCAGAGAATCGCGATCAGACTCACCTCCTTGGTGTAGTGGTTAAGTGCACGGACTCTAATCTGGGAGAGAACCGGGTTTGATTTCCCCACTCCTCCACTTGCACCTGCTGATGTGACCTTGGGTCAGTCACAAGCTCTGGCACGGCTGTTCTCTCAAGGACAGTTCCTGTCAGAAGTTCTCTCAGCCCCACCTACCTCACAGGGTGTCTGTTGTGGGGAGGGGAAGGGAAAGGAGTTTGTAAGACGCTCTGAGACGCCTTTGGGCAGTGAAGGGCGGGGTATAAATCCAATCTCTTCTTCTTCTTCTCCTTGTTCCGGATGGCTGTGCAGCCACATCGCTCCCCGCCGTTCAGACGTGGGAGTGTGCAGTCGGTGGGGTTTTTTTCCCCCCTCTCAGCTTGAACATCTGTAGAACTAAAATTTTCGCACGTGCGCAGAACAGCGATTTCCACACCTCCCTTTAAACTTTAAATGAGCACTTTAAATGAAACTTTTACACCGAAACTGGCCTCCGTGAGATCCCGAACTTGTCTAAATGCTTAAACTGGGCACCATTTAAACTTTGCTTTTATTAACTTAGGAGCGGAGCTCTGCCCAAGCGCACACCGCCAAGGCATAAAAAAAAAATGGCGGACGGAAAGCGGAAGCCTGAAGCTTCCGTGGCAGCTTTCCAGAGGGGAAGGGGTCGAAACACCCGGAAGTGGCTCAACACCGTAGGAGCGATCAGACGACAGGAAAGTGCAGCTTGAACCGGAGAATCAGGAAAACACCACTTGGGGACCTGGTAACAAAATACTCCATTTTAAAGGGGTTTGATCTGGAAAGCGAGGGCTGGGGACGGTGTGCAGATGTTGGGTGTGAGAACGCGGATTTAAAATCCGTTACTGAAGAGTGCCGAAAGCGGACTAAACGGCCCGTCGGAACGCACTCTGTGAGATGGGTTAGGGTGGAAGAGAGTGTCCACCCGAGAACATCCGGTACGATTCACTTGGTTGCCAGCTCTGTGTGGAAAAATTCCTGGAGATTGAGGGGGAGGGGTTGCAGCCTAGTCTGGGGATGGGGCAGGAGCTCAGGAGGGTATAATCGCATAGAGCCCATCTTCCAAACCGGCCATTTGCTTCAGGGGAACGGATCTCTATAGGCTGGAAAGCCCATCGTGGTGTAGTGGTTAAGAGTAGTGGACTCTAATCTGGAGAGCCGGGTTTGAGTCCCCACTCCTCCTCCTCCACACAAAGCCTGCTTGGGCCAGTCACGGTTCTCTCGGAACTCTCTCGGCCCCACCTACCTCACAAGGTGCCTGCTGTGGGGAGAGGAAGGGGAAGGTGATTGTGAGCCGCTTTGGGACTCCCTCGGGTAGAGGCAAGCGGGGTATGAAGCGCAACTCTTCGTCTTCTAATCTGGAGAGATGGGTTCGATTCCCCATTCCTCCTCCAAATGAAGCCCGCTGGGCGGCACTGGGCCTGTCCCAGTTCTCTCAGAAATTTCTGGGGAGAGGAAGGGAAGGAGACTGTAAACTGCTCTGAGATGCTTCAAGGTAGAGAAAAGCAGGGTATGAAAACCTACTTCTCTTCTAATCTGGGGAGCTGGGTTTGATTTCCCCACTTCTCCATGTGAGGCCTGCTGGGTGACCCTGGGCCTGTCACCATTCTCTCAGACCTCTCTCGGCCCCACCTGCCTCACAAGGTGCCTTTTGTGGAGAGAGGGAGGGAAGGAGGCTGTAAACTGGTTTGAGGCTTCTTAGGGTAGAGAAAAGCAGGGTGTTCCCCCACAGTGGTCCGCAACGAACAAAAACTAACAGTTTCAGGGAGACTAGCTTTGTTGGTCTGCAGTAGAAGAGCAAGATTCGAGTCCCACAGCACCTTAAAGACCAGCAAGGTCTCCAGGTGATGAGCTTTCGAGAGCCTTGGACTGAAATGTAAAAGCGTCATTCCAGGGGCTGGCATCCTGTGACCCATGGGTCAAAAGTGTTGGAAAAATAGGCAAAAATGCTTAGATATTCAGAGTTTGCAATGGATCTTTGCTTCACTGGAGAGGAGGCATTTCTTTCTATGCAGAAATCTTTATTTCTAAAGGGGAGGGTAGACAGGAAAAGCTACAAAATAACGAAGGCTACATCTCTACAGCCTTACAGACTGACCACACGGTCTCTCAACAACAACTGCAATGGAGATTCTTCTTCTTCTTCTTAACCCTTAACCAATGATTGTGAGTAAACAGACTTAGATTTCACAGGCATTGTTTTCATTGGCTCTGAGCCAGGTTTCCCTTCCAGGTCAGTCTAAACAATGGCATACAAGGTAAACTGATTAACCCTATAAAGACTGAATTAGATCATGCAACACACACATATTTCCAGCAAATAGCACCCCACAAGGGGACCCGATCCGAGCTGCCACCTACCACAAAGTCCCCTTCCTCTCTTTCCCTCTTTGACCCTCCTCCTAAGATCTCTGCTCTGCTGATGGCGAGTGAGTGGTTGCTTCAGGAGGTGGCTGAGGGGAGGGGGAATTTCTTCCAGCACCCCTCTGTTCTTTTTCCGTCCTCTTCTTCCCTCCCCAACACTGTGGAAGGGATACAGAGCGTCTGTGGTACCCAGGGCCTGGCACCAGAGGCCAGCCTTACGGGGAACTACATTTCCCAGAATGCATCAGGTGCCAGGGAAAGAAAGATGTTCCCAGCATTTCTCGCACCAGCCAATCACAGCAGAGTGCCCCCAGGTGCCATTCCAGATTGTAAGCAATTAAGATGCCCGCTCAAAATTTAAAAAAAAAAAAATTGCAATAAGAATGTATGAGTCAGAATGATTGAAATTATGGTCCATCTAGTGCTTCACACAGCGGCCAACCGGACGTACCTAGAAGCCTCCTGATGAAGCTACTTCACTGCAGGACTAGGAAGAAAGAGGAGGAGGAGGAGGAGATTGGATTCATACCCTGCCTGAAGGAGTCTCAGAGTGGCTTACAATCTCCTTTCCCCTCCCCACAACAGACACCCTGTGAGGTAGGTGGGGCTGAGAGAGCTCTGAGAGAACTGCTCGTGAGAGAACAGCTCTGAGAGAACTTGTGACTGACCCAAAGTCACACCAGCAGCTGCATGCGGAGGAGTGGGGAATCGAACCCGGTTCTCCGAGATTAGAGTCCGCGCTCCTAACCACTACACTATATTCCTCCAGTTCTGTGGCAGTTCCGCTGGCTACCAATTAGTCTCCAGATCCAATTCAAGGTGTTGGTGTTGGTCAAGGTCTGGCACCCTCATACCTATGGGCAGGGCTCTTTGTGTAGCAGGAACTCCTTTGCCTATTAGGCGACACCCCCTAATGTAGCCAGTCCTCCAAGAGCTTACAGTAGCCCCTGTAAGAAGAGCTCTGTAAGGTCTTGGAGGATTGGCTACGTTAGGGGTGTGTGGCCTAATATGCAAAGGAGTTCCTGCTACACAAAGAGCCCTGCCCATGGGACTGCCTCTCCTGTTACAACCTCCCCCCCCGTGCTCCCTTTGGTCATCCTCTAGGGCAGGGGTGTGGAACTCATTTTGTTACGAGGGCCGGATCTGACATAAACGAGACCTTGTTGGGCCGGGCCATGTGGGTGTCATAAAACATAACGCCAGGTAGCGGAGAGATAAACTTTATAAAGGACACAAACACAAAGGTGTTTTTTTTTACTTAAAATAAAAACATGCTTAAAACAGCGCTCTTGCAATGTTTTGCCAACCTGGCAGTTCGAAAGCAAGAAATTGCAAGTAGATAAACAGGTACCACTTCAGTGGGAAGGTCACAGCGTTCCGTGCGCCTTGGTGTTTAGTCACGCCGGCCACCTGACCATGGAAACGTCTTCGGACAGCGCTGGCTCTTTGGCTTTGAAACGGAGATGAGCACCGCAACCCTAGAGTCGGATTCGACTGGCTTTCGAGCAAGGGAACCTTTACCTTTACCTATGGAGCAGAGGTCCATCAGTGGCTATTAACCACAAGGTGTAGATAGGAACTCTTGGTCTGGGGCAAGTGATGCTCTGTGTTCTTGGTGCTTGCGAGGGGGGGGAGCTATAGTGGGAGGGCTTCTAGTGTCCTCCTGGCCCCACTGCTGGACCTCCTGATGGCACCTGGTATTTTTGGCCATTGTGTGACAGAGTGTTGGACTGGATGGGCCATTGGCCTGATCCAACATCGGCTTCTGTTGTGTTCTTATCTGGGCAAGTGAGGCTCTGTATTCTTGTCTGGGGGGGCAGTGGGAGGGCTTCGTGTCCTGGCCCCACTGGGGCCTCTGATGGCCTGGTATTTTAGCCACTGTGGACAGAGTGTTGGACTGGTGGGCCATTGGCCTGATCCAACATCGGCTTCTGTTGTGTTCTTACGTTCTTATGTCAGATCTGGCCCTCAAAACAAATGAGTTCGACACCTCTGTTTTAAATGATATTTTATATTATCTTCTTTTATGTTGTTTCTAACTTATCTGTATGGTTTTAATGTTGTAAGTCGCTGCACGACCCTTTGGATGAGTAGTGACTAAAAAAAAAATCTAAAACAAACCAACAGGCAAAGTTAAGGATGGTTTAAACTTCATGCAGAAATTTGTCTCATCGTTAAAGACGTAACCTCATTTCTTTTTATTAGACTATCGCTGAATATTCGGAAACATTTTGTTCCTTATTTCAAAGAGAGAACTTATTCTTAAATACTGTAATAATGATGATTTATTTGCTGCTTCTATATTTGAACAATGTATTTTTATTAATACAGTGGATTCTACTTGTTGTACGCAACTACGCATGATGCGCCGAGCACCGAAGAACAGATTCGTTTGAACTGTGGTGCTGGAGAAGACTCTTGAGAGTCCCTCGGACTGCAAGGAGATCAAATCAGTCAATCCTAAAAGAAATCAACCCTGACTGTTCCCTGGAAGGCCAGAGACTGAAGTTGAAGCTCAAATACTTTGGCCACCAAATGAGAAGGGAGCACTCACTGGAGAAGACCCTGATGCTGGGAAAGACTGAAGGTCAAAGAAGAAGGGGACGGCCAAGGATGAGATGGTTAGAAAGTGTCATCGATGCAACGAACATGAAATTGAGCAAACTTCAGCAGACAGCGGAAGACAGGAGGGCCTGGCGTGATGTGGCCCATGGGGTCGCGAAGAGTCGGACTCGACTGTGCGACTGAACAACAACAACTCATGATATTTGGTAACTTTTGATGAATTTACACTTTCCCTTACCCTTTTTCCCTTTTGTATTCCACTTTTTAAAAAATAAAAGATTAACACCCCCCCCCCCCAAAAAAAAAAATAAACTAACAAAGTTTGAGTCCAGTGGCACCTCTAAAACCAACAAGGTTTAATTCTGGGTATAAGTTTTTGTGTGCATGCACGAAATTTTGTTACTTGGACAAATTATTACTTGGACAACTTATTAGGGAATGTGGGGAAAGCCAGCGTAGTGTAGTGGTTAAGAGCAGCAGACTGTAACCTGGAGAACCAGGTTTGAATCCCCCCTCCTCCTCCACACGAAGCCTGCTGGGAGACCTTTGGCCAGTCACAGTTCTCTCCGAACTCTCTCAGCCCCACCTGCCTCACAAGGTGCCTGTAGTGGGGAGAGGAAGGGAAGGTGATTGTAACCTGCTTTGAGACACCATAAGGCAGAGAAGGTAAAGGTAACAGTTTCCCTTGCACAAAAGCCAGTTGAATCTGACGCTAGGGTTGTGGTGCTCATCTCCATTTCCAAGCCGAAGAGCCAGCGCTGTCCGAAGACATTTCCATGGTCATGTGGCCGGCATGACTAGATGCCGAGCGGTACGGAATGCTGTTACCTTCCCACCGAAGCAGTACATCTTTATCTATTTGCAAGTCCTTGCTTTCAAACTGCTAGGTTGGCAGGAGCTGGGGCCAGAGACGGGAGCTCACTCCATCATGCGGCACTCGGGTCTCGAACTGCCGAACTACCAACCTTCTGTCAGCAGTTCAGCATCTTAACCACTGTGTATAGTTTGCTACAGGTTGGATCATACTGTGTAATTTTTGCATTTCATGTGGCACATCAACTCTTACGCTTTGCTTCAGTTCTGTTTTTTTAGATTTCTGGTTGGTTCTACAACCCGATTCCTATTTCATGGTCTATTGGAAGTCCCATCCCGTCGGTTGTATTGATTCCCCCGTGCAATCGACCTCGAGTCCCAGTAAGGAAGGCAGACTATTAAAAAAATAGAAATAAAAGTAACATAGATAAAAACGCGGGTCAATAAGTTGGGTCCATGGAAGAAAATGCAAACGTCACCTTCCCGGGTGGTATAAATATTTTAAGTGATGGTCATCTGCTGCTCTTTAGTGGAAAGCCACAATCTAGCACCTTGAGCAGGTCAAGCCCACCCTATCCAAGGTTCAGGTCGGCACACAACTCATAGCCGTTTCTGCTAAGTATGTCCTTAAAACCACTGGAATTCCCAGCGAAAGATATATCAGCATTTCGCGCCCCATCCGGTCTGCACGGCTTTGTTCCTCTTCCCGGCCACTAGTTTCATCTAACCTCTTTAATCCATAATCACTTTTATAATGGTTCTGAAATCTTCCTCTCACCCTTAATTGGGGCTGGGTGTGTGTGTGAGAGAGTGATGTTAAGAGAGTAATCTAGTCTTTCTCTCCCTTGATCTCTGCACATGTGGACCACTTTGCGCTAATGCGTTTGTTTAGTCAACATATGTTTTCCCTCTGAAAAGAAAATGGGAACCGCCGACCTCCGCAGTCCATGCCGGTAATGGGGACTAATGCCTTAAATATTCACTTTTAATACTAATGTCAGATTATTAAAATAATAAAAAAACATAATCCATTCTGCCGATTGGCGCCCGCGAAAGGGAAAGGATAAAGGGGGCTTCTATCGGCGCATTAACACATTCCGTGGGGCGCAAAACCACTTTCTTCCGACTGAAACATAAGGTCGTGAACTAATAGAGCCCACGTTCCGAGGAGAGGCGGTGGCAGCGCATTGGCTTTTTCGAAAGACACGTCGAGTTTTAGCAGGAAAACTTAATCTGCCCCCCCCCCGATTGTGCGGCTGCTGAGCTGTATAGTAAACAAGAAACGGCCGCTCCGTGTACCAAATTTGCCCCCCCCCTCCTGCTTTTAAAAACATTTACTATGTTTAAATAGAAACAGAAAGAGGAGACTAAGAAGCACTCAGCCCAAAGCAGCTTTGCAGCAATGTGTCGGAACGGACTAAAAAAAATAACAACAACAAAAAGTAAGCTTCCCAAATCTCTTAAAGATGGAGAGATAAAGGAAAGGGGATCTTGGGGAGTCCAGCTGCTTCCCTTCCCTTCCCCGCCCCAAACACAGGCACTCTTCTACAAGGATGAAATTGCGGCATATTGGAATGGTATGGTATAGGCCAGGGGGGTCCCCAACACAGTGCCCGTGGGCGCCAGGGCACCTGCCAACACCCGTACTGGTGCACACCAAGTGTTTTTAGAAAGTGGGTAGGACTAGGTGGGTCTCTGGCCCAGCAGGGATCCTCTTTGACCACTGGAGAGCTGATTGGCTGTGCAGATAAAAATAATATTGTTTCAGGGGCAGCTGCCGTCACAGGGTTGATTTATCCCTCTTCTGTCCCAGTGTATTTTTTAAGTTACCCCTCTTTTCTGCTGCACTTGGGCTTCCTCAGTGTGTGTGTGTCTCCGCCTCCTTCAAGCAGCCATGTTGTGTTTGCTCCCATCACCTTGTATCAAAATACCCAGCTGCAATGCTCCCTCTAAGCTCTGGAGCCTTGTGAGCAAAAGTTCTACTTTGTGAGCTACTGGCATTAAAGTGATGAGCGAGCGATTTGGCTGCTGCATAAGTTAGTTTGCTTCCTGAGCTGAGACAAAAAAGTGTGAGCCGGAGGCTCAAGAACTGTGAGCTAGGTCACACTAACTCAGCTTGGAGGGAACATTGCTCAGGTGCCCACAGGATCAAAAAAGGTATCATGTAATGGAGACCAGCCTTATAGGTAGTACAGAAGGCTTTCAGGACCACGGAGAGCACCTAAAGAATAGCAGAAGTTGCTCCAACAGAGTCCTGACCTCTTAAGTCCCCAGGACAGCCTGGTGACTTCTACAGCACAGACAACCTTGGAGAGGTTGAGTTATAACACCCATCTTTGCTGCACTTGGCAAAGGCCTTCCTCCACAGAGTCTTCCTTGGCGGTCTCCCATCCAAGTACTGACCCTGCTTAGCTTCCAAGATCTGAAGAGTTCTGAAGACTCTGCAGAGGAAGGCATTGACTAAGGACTTCTGCTTCTCCACTTGCCTTGAAAGCCCTTTGCTGAGGGTCACCGTAAGTTGCTTGCGACTTGACGATAGTTTTGTATGTATATTCATGCGCATCCACGATGCAGTTTTGAATTAAGTCCACTGCCTTCCCCCACATTGTGCACCGGTAACACACTACTACCTAAGATGGTTGTCTGTCTCTGCCCTTTGCCAAGTGCAGCAAAGATGGGTGTTGTGACTCAACCTCTCCAAGGTCCCTCAGGTGAGGAGCAGGCCCTCACAGAGGTCAAGAGCAATGTTCCCTCTACATTGCGGAGTCTTGTGAGCAAAAAATTCTACTCTGTGAGCTACTGGCATTAAAGTTGTGAGTGAGCGGTTTGGCTACTGCATAAATTAGTTTGCTCTGGAGCCATACTTCCTGAGCTGTGACAAAAATGTGTGAGCCAGAGGCTAAAAAAAGAAGAAGAGAAGAGATTGGATTTATACCCCGCCCTTCACTACCCTAAGGTGTCTCAGAGCGGCTTACAGACTCCTTTCCCTTCCCCTCCCCACAACAGGCACCCTGGGAGGGAGGTGGGGCTGAGAGAGCTCTTGACAGAACCATGGCTTGCCCAAGGTCATCCAGCCAGGTGCAAGTGGAGGAGTGGGGGAATCAAACCCGGTTCTCCCAGATTAGAGTCCGCGCACTTAACCACTGCACCAAACTGACTCACACTAACTCAGCTTAGAGGGAACACTGGTCAAGAGAGGCCCAGGCCACTTCCATTTTCGAGGCCCCCCCCCCCAGTAAATAAAAAAATGAAGAGGTGCAAAAACAATGTAACAAAATTAGTAGTATTATATTTTAAGTGTTTACATTTAGTACAGTAACAAAAAAAATACTGTAAGACTTTGTGATAAATGTTCCTATTTTTATTTAACATGTGATTTAATGTCAAAAGTGTCAATTTGAGGGGGGGCCCCCCAAGAATGTGAGGCCCGAGTCAAATGGCCCTGCCGCCCCACCCCCGAGGCCCTGGTGAGGAGTATCAGTCAACCCTCCAGTCACCCCAAGCAATTCAATGTCAATCTCAAAGAGGTCCCAGTTGGAGAATGTAAAGGTCCATTTTGAAGAAGAAGAAGAAGAGTTTGGATTTATACCCCGCCCTTCACTGCCCAAAGGGTCTCAGAGCGGCGTACAAACTCCTTTCCCTTCCCCTCCCCTCAACAGACACCCTGTGAGGTAGGTGGGGCTGAGAGAACTTCTGACAGAAACTGTCCTTGAGAGAACAGTTGTGCCAGACCTTGTGACTGACCCAAGGTCACATCAGCAGGTGCAAGTGGAGGAGTGGGGAAACAAACCCGGTTCTCCCAGATAAGAGTCCGCGCACTTAACCACTACACCAAACTGGCTCTCACTTTGAACATACTCAGTGGCACTACGGCTCATGGATGTCAACCAGAGCTCTAGCTGATATAAATTCATGGTGGTTTTACCAGGGCTGTGGAAGTCACCAGGCCATCTTGGGGACTTAAGAGGTCAGGACTTTGTTGGAGCAACGTCTGCTGTTCTTTAGGCACTCTCCATGGTCCTGAAACTACCTGGAAGACTGGTCTCCACTACATGATACTTTCTTTCTAAACTGTCCTAGTTAGGCACATTATCACCATCCTGTATGTATGTATCACACAGAAGGCTATTTACTTCAGATCTTGCTTCGCATACTGCAGGATCAGCAGCAGAAGAAATCTCGTATACCTTCAGTAGCGCTATAAGAATGCAATTTTTTTTTTAAGTTGATATTTATATTTTGCGTGTTTCCAACCCTGCTGGCCTTCGAAGTCCTGGATGTTTCAAATGTATAGAAATGTTGAAGTCAACAAAGAGAAAACAATTTTTGTTTTTCAGGGGAGAAGGGAAGGCAGTTTGTGCAGAGAACTCAAATCTGCAGCTCCGACTTATCGGACCTACATTCTATGTGTTTTAAGTACCTTCCTATTCCTGTTCCTTGGCTGAGTCCTCAACCAAAAGGGAGACGGCAACCAAGAAATAAGAAGGAGACTGAGACCGGGAAAGGCAGCCATGAAGGCGCTAGAAAAGATCCTTAAGTGTAAAGACAGGCCACCGGCAAACAAGACGAAGATAATTCATGCCATGGTATTCCCCGTTACTACATCTGGGTGTGAAAGCTGGACAGTGAAGAATGCTGACAGGAAGAAAATTGATTCATTTCAAATGTGGTGTTGGAGGAGAATCTCGGAAGCTAAGTAGGGCTGACTCTGGGAGGAGGAGGAGATTGGATTTATACCCCGCCCTTCACTACCCAAAGGAGTCTCAGAGCAGCTTACAATCTCCTTTCCCTTCCCTTCCCCACAACAGACACCCTGTGAGACAGGTGGGGCTGAGAGAGCTGCTCCTGAGAGAACAAGGGCCAATGGACTTGACCCGACGTATTTCAGCCTGTTTAGGCCTTCTTCAGAGGTCAAACACAATGAGGAACAAATTGGCTTCTACCATAATACAATACAATTATACAACATGGATATGGATATGGATACAAAATGGACCAGAAAAGAATCATTTCGAAGTGAAAGCACCAGGCACAGAATAAAAGTATAAAGGAGGCCTCCAAAGATGCAATCACATGCCAAATGATATTCCACTGATGATAATTTCTGGTCCAGAAAGTGCCTTTCAATGATTGCTCAGTTCAAATCAAAGTGTCCTCAGCAAAATTGTCCCTTTAGCGAAAGAGGAGGAGGAGGAGATCGGATTTATACCCCGCCCTTCACTCGGAGTCTCAGAGCAGCTTACAATCCCCTTCCCTTCCTCTCCCCACAACAGACACCCTGTGAGGTAGGTGAGAGCTCTTTCAAGGACTGCTCTAGAGAGAAGAGCTCTGAGAGAACTGTGACTGACCCAAGGTCACCCAGCCGGCTGCATTTGGAGAAGTGGGGGGGAATCAAACTCGGTTCTCCCAGATCAGTGTCCGCGCTCTTAACCAACGACACCAAACGACACCAATTCATCCTTTATAGAAAAACAGCAGACAACGAGGATCGGCCCCAACAACTTGAAGGAAGGTCAAAATCTGACTCTTAAAGCAGAGCCCATTCCACCCCCTGTTCACAGAACACTTCGAATTCCTGGGAAGAACAGAAAGGAAGACGATCTTTCCACCCTTTCCCAACAGAGATACTAGAGCCGGCTCACCATGAACGTGACTTAGCCTGCCTAAAGATGGGGGGGGGGCAGGATAATTAACAGATCTTGGGTAAGGGCGAGAGAAAGGGAAGAAACATCATAAAATACAGAAAACCAATTTAGAATGCAATCAGCCTTATCTCATGCTCAGCCACCAAAACTATGTCAGGAGATCGGATCCTTACTCAGCATTTTAATAACGAACCAAATTTCTCTAACGCTGTACAAGGAAGGGGGCCGGCCGCCCGGGGGGGATGGCACGTCGGCAGCATCGTCCGGGCCGAAGCCTTCGGGGGCAGGTCCTTCAACTGAGGTTCCCGCATCCGGGGGTTCTGGGTCTGGTAGGGGGCTGATGCCGTTGGGGGTCTCCTGAGCCAGTTTGGTGTAGTGGTGAGGAGCGTGGACTCTAACCTGGGAGAATCGCGTTTGATCCCCCCACTCCTCCGCCACCTGCAGCTGCTGGTGTGACCTTGGGTCAGTCACAAGTTCTCTCAGAGCTGTTCTCTCACGCGCAGTTCTCGAAAGAGCTCTCTCAGCTACCACCTACCTCACAGGGTGCCTGTTGTGGGGAGAGGAAGGGAAAGGTGGTTTTAAGACTCTTTTAGAGAAAAGTGGGATATACAAACCAACTCTTCTTCTGAGCTGGAGAGCCGGGTTTGATTCCCCACTCCTCCTCCACATGAAGCCAGTTGGGGTGACCTTGGACTGCTCTGGGGCCCCTTCGGGTAGTGAAGGGTGGGGTTTAAATCCAATCTCTTCCTCCTCCTCCTCCTCCTCCTCCTCCTTCTCCTCCTCTTCTTCTTCTTCTTCTCCTCCTTCTCCTTCTCCTCCGCCTCCTTCTCCTTCTCCTCTTCCTCCTCCTCTTCTTCTTCTTCGTCCTCCTCCTCCTCCTCCTCCAGGATGGTCCCTGGCTTGTCCTGGTCATCCTCAGATGAGGATTCAGTTCCTGGGTCCAAGTCTGGCCCAGACGAGTTTGGGAGAAAGGACGTTGCAGATTAGGGGCTGTGGCTCAGTGGTAGAGCCTCTGCTTGGCACACAGAAGGTCCCGGGTTCAATCCACAGCAGTTCCAGTTAAAAGGATCAGGTAGTGGGGTGATGGGACAGACCTCAGCCCAAGACCCTGGAGAGCTGCTGCCGGTCTGCATAGACAATACTGACCTCGATGGATGAAGGTTCTGACTCAGCAGAAGGCGGCTTCGTATCTTCATGTGCCAGCACTTGTCGCCAGGCAGATCTGAGCCGACCAGCCTGCATAGTGATTTCTTTTATTCACTTTATTTATACATTGCCTTTCTCCCTGATAATGGGGGCTCGCAGTGGCTCACGTCGTCCTCTTCTCCTTCATTTTTTTTAAAGCACCCATTTTATTATTTGTATGTTTATTTCCTGGCTCACCAGCAAAAAGCTCTTGAAGCTGCTTCTGTGCAAAGCTAAAAACATTCTGGTGATCAGAGGTAGAATAAGACCAAAAAAGGGACTTCGTTCAAACACACGCACACACACACGCGTGCGTTGTCATGATCTGGTAGGCCTCTAGAGACCTGTGTGGGAATGGAAAGCAGACAGCCTACAAACCCTATAATGCTTAGTGACAGTTGTAGCCAATGGGAGTGCAGGGATTGTGTGAGGAGAGGTAACTTAAGCTTTGTGGGCCATGAAACTGGGTTCTTTCACTCTTCTGCGGTCTGGCCTCACACAGAGTATAACTGAGGGGACTGGTCTGAGAGAAAGATCACTCACTTGGGACAGAGTGAGTACAGGCAGGAGGCCTGGTATAAGAGGGCTGTGGGCCTTGAAATAGTAACTACTTAAGTGAACTAGGTAGTCACATTAGATTTGGTTGTTTTTGCCTTTAAACACTGTTATATAATTTGAAGCACCCTGTCTTGTTTTCCTTGCCCCATTACTGTATTAATAAACCATTTGTTTAATGTTCTCTGCCTGGTCATCGCGCCTATTTTTCTCAGCTTAAAAAGGGGCATTTGGGATGGGCTTGGGAGGGTACTCTGGGCCTTCCCAAGGGACCCCAAGTCCAGAGTGGTGGTAGACGAAGGTGGCAACCCCTTGGGGGTCATGACATGCGTGCACACATAAGAACATAAGAGAAGCCAATGTTGGATCAGGCCAGTGGCCCATCCAGTCCAACACTCTGGGTCACACAGTGGCCAAAAATACCAGGTGCCATCAGGAGGTCCAGCAGTGGGGCCAGGACACGAGAAGCCCTCCCATTGTTGCCCCCCAAGCACCAAGAATACAGAGCATCACTTGCCCCAGACATAAGAACATAAGAGAAGCCAAATGTTGGATCAGGCCAATGGTCCATCCAGTCCAACACTCTGGGTCACACAGTGGCCAAAAAGACCAGGGGCCATCAGGAGGTCCAGCAGTGGGGCCAGGACACCAGAAGCCCTCCCACTGCTGCCCCCCCGAGCACCAAGAATAGAGTGCATCACATACATACAGCACATACATGCACATACATAGAGAAGAATTAAAAGTCAACGGATCACAAAAATGTTCATGTTGTCCTCTGATTTTTTTCTGTTGCACCCGAAATGACACAAGGGAACACGGCTGTGCTACGTAATGTGCTTCCAGCATCTGAGCACTTGAGTGAATGCGCTGATTAATGTTGCTGCTGAAACAAAGGTTAATTTGTTGAGAAAGACAAATTGGACTCTCCCCTTTCAAGTTTTTGTTTTGTGATGAGATCGTAACACCTATTCATCCAAAGCAAAGTTTTATCAATAGGGAAATGGTAGGAAGGCAGCTAAGGATTCCTTCGTTTGAGCCTCACAACAACCCTGTGAGGTCGGTTAGCCTAAGAGTCTGTGACTGGCCCAAGGCCACCCAGCAAGCTTCCATGACGTGAGTGGAGATTCAAACACTACGTCATGCTGGCTTGTAGCACTGCAAGGGGCCGCTCCACCTGCCTCGCCCCTGGGGCATCCTAGCTTTTCTAGCAAGGTGTAGCGGTTAAGAGCGGTGGGCTCTGAGCTGGAGAACCGGGTTCGATTCCCCACTCCTCCACATGCAACCAGCTGGGAGACCTTCAGCCAGTCACAGTTCTCTCCGAGCTCTCTCAGCCCCACCTGCCTCACAAGGTGCCTGTTGTGGGGAGAGGAAGGGAATGGTGGTTTTAAGCCGGTTTGAGACTGTTTTAGAGAAAAGTGGGATATACAAACCAACTCTTCTTCTGATCTGGAGAGCCGGGTTCGATTCCCCACTCCTCCTCCACATGAAGCTAGCTGGGTGATCTTGGACCATTCCTGGTTCTCTCAGAACTCTCTCAGCCCCACCTGCCTCACATGATGGGGGAGAGGAAAGGAAAGGAGATTGTAAGCCGCTTCGAGACTTTCTAAGCTAGAGTAAAGCCGAGTATAACAACCTACTCCTCTTCTTCCAGTACATCCTTTTCCTCCTAAGATATTAACCTTATGATGATGACTGAAACTGCCAGAAATTAGAACAGGGTTGGGGTACAGAATGGAGAGGTACAAAATCACACTGGAAATACGAAAACTCAGGGTGGTGGTTCGGGAAACGAACGAATGTGAAAGCGGCTACCGCTTAGCCGATCAGTGAATCCTGAAACGAGAGGGGGCCCAGGAGTTAATTATATGGAAATATTTCTATTTGTGCGTTTCACTAGAAGGCCGAGCGGAGTGTGCCACTAATATCTACACAACTGACGAGAATATTAAGTTCCCCGTCACTTTCTCTGAGCCCGGTTACCTCTTCTCAGCAGGAAACCCCCCGTCCGACTTCCCATTAAGGTGAGAACGGAATCAAACTCATTAATGGCCCCGCGTCGGAGATACGATAAGGATTTTAGTGGCGGCCGTTAATTAAACTACAAAAACAACTCCTTCTCCCTGCGATTTGCATTCCGAGTCGGAGCAATTAATTCGCTCACTTAAACTGATCAAGATTTAATTACCATCACTCTGCGCAATTACTCCATAATTAAAGTAATTTGGTTCTTTCCACTCGCTGACATTGTCACCGAGCAGCCATTCAGGGTAGCAAAAGAAGTGATAATTAACTTAAAGAATAGCTCGAGGCCCTTTCTCGGCAGATATTTTCTCTCTCTCTCTCTCTCTTGCTCAGGGATGGTTTCCGAAATATCTCTTGGCAGTGCGGAGGGCATGGATGTGATGTCAGCAACTCTCTGCCGTGCTTCCCCCACCCTCCCCGGTTCTCACTTTGGTGGAAAACTCATAGCTGGGCCACGTTGCTTCATGTGTACGTCTTCAAGTCCTTGAAGGGCTGTCCTATAGAGAAGAGAAGAAGAGAAGAAGAGTTTGGATTTATACCCCACCCTTCACTGCCCAAAGGCGTCTCAGAGCGGCTTACAAACTCCCTTCCCTTCCCCTCCCCACAACAGACACCCTGGGAGGTAGGTGGGGCTGAGAGAACTTCTGAAAGAAATTGTCCTTGAGAGAACAGCTGTGCCAGAGCTTGTGACTGACCCAAGGTCACACCAGCAGGTGCAAGTGGAGGAGTGGGGAATCAAACCCGGTTCTCCCAGATAAGAGTCCGCGCACTTAACCACTACACCAAACGGTGCGGAGCTGTTTTCTCTTGCCCCAAGAAGGTCAGACCAGAATTGGTTGAAATTAAATCAGAAGAGTTTTCGGCTGAGCACGAGGAAGAACTTCCTGACAGTTAGAGTGGTTCCTGAGTGAAACAGGCTTCCTCGGGAGGTGGTGGGCTCTCCTTCTTGGGAGGTTTTCAAACAGAGGCTCGGTGGCCATCTGACAGCAATGCTGGTTCTGTGAACGGAGGTCCTTTCTGCACTAGACCTTAAATCCTGGTTCAACCCGGTCCCCGAACTTACATTCTACGCTACACTCAAGTTCACCCCTGTAATTATCTCGGGGTGCTTTTTGTTTGGCGTAGCCAATTTGGAGTAGTGGTTAAGTGTGCGGACTCTAATCTGGGAGAACCCGGTTTGATTCCCCACTCCTCCACTTGCAGCTGCTGGTGTGACCTTGGGTCAGTCCCAAGCTCTGGCACAGCTGTTCCTGAAAGAGCAGTTTATGTTATTCTCTCAGCCCCACCTACCTCACAGGGTGTCTGTTGTGGGGAGGGGAAGGGAAAGGAGTTTGTAAGCCCCTCTGAGACTCAAAAGTGAAGGGCGGGATATAAATCCAATCTCCTCCTCCTCCTCCTCCTCCTCCTCCTCCTCCTCCTCTCTCTCTCTTCTTCTTCTTCTTCTTCTTCTTCTTCTTCTTCTTCTTCTTCTTCTCTCTTCTTTCTCCTTCTTCTCCTTCTCCTTCTTCTCCTCCTTTCCACATTACATTGAGGTCACCCCGGTTTCTCCCCACACTTGGCCCTGGGATAAACAGATGCCGTTATAACCACAGATAAATGCCAGGTATTGTGTCGCGAGTTGAACTCTGATAGAACCAGGGATGAGATTTAAGTGTGGAAAGGACCTTAGGCAGATCACAAGAAGGGAGGGCGGGAAGGGTTGCATCAGCGCTTAGTTCCCGAGGCCCTTGCTTACACACCCAGGGAAATGCCAATTGCTACTTTCAAGTCAGGAAGCCATTTTTCTCCAGGCCAGTTTGGCTGGAGATCCTGGAAGGTTTTTGGTCATCTTCTGGGCATGGGACAGTGGTCACTGGGGGTGGAGGGGAAGGTGTGTGTGAATTTCCTGCCTTGTGCAGGGGCTTGGACTAGATGACCCTGGAGGTCCCTCCCGACTCTATGATTCTGCGATTCTTTTTCTTCGTTATCCTGCCTCACACTGTGGCCAACCAGTTGCCTGGAGGGCCAACAGACAGAGTATAGAGGCTGAGGTCTTCCCCTAATGTTGCCTCCTAGGTTTGGGCTTCCTTGGTTTCCTGCCTCTGACTATAGTTTTGGGCGGGTAGCTGTCCTGGTCTGCAGTGGAAGAGCCAGATTAGGGTTGCCAGCCCCGACTCAGGAAATATCTGGGCACTTTGGGGGTGGAGCCAGGAGACTTTGGGGGTGGAGCCAAGAGCCAGGAAGTGACATTACTTTTGTGATGTCACTTAGGGTTGCTAGGTGAGGCCAACAAGCCAGAAGGAAATTCTGGCTGTCATATTTAAAGGGACCGCATTCCTTTTAAATGCTTTCCCTCCATTGGAAATAATGGCAGATGGGGGAAACCTTCTTTTGGGGCTCATAGAATTGGACCCCATAGTTCAATCTTTCTGAAACTTGCGGGGACAGGTTCAGGAGAGGCACCACCAACTATGCTGAAAATTTGGTGCCTCTGCCTCAAAAAGTGGGGGAGGCAGAGCCCCAGATACCCATGGATTGATTCGCCATTATACCCTATGGAGAACAGTCTCCATAGGGTATAACGGAGGGCCCAGCAGCCATTTCCCCCCCACACACACTTTCTGACAGGCCCTGAAGCAGGGAGAGGGGCTCCAAACCAGGGGATTCCCTGCCCCCCAACTGGGGACTGGTAACCCTAAGCCAGATTCAAGTCCTATAGCAGCTCAGAGACCAAGATCTTCAAGGCATAAGCTTTCAGGGGTCAACGCTCCCTTTGTCAGATACTCCGACTAACTGCGGCTCTCCAGGGTCTCAGGTAGAGGTCTTTTATATCACCTACTACTTTTTAGCTGTGGGTGCTATGGGTTGAACCTGAGACCTGTATGCAAAGCAGATGCTCTACCATGGAGTCCTGGAACCTCCAAGTCTGAAGGCAGTATACCTTTGAACACCAGTTGCTGGGAGGCAAACCACAGATGGGGGGGGTGTATGACCACCACGCCCAGCTTGTGGACTTCCCAGAAGGAGGAGGAGGAGGAGGAGAAGGAGGAGATTGGATTTATACCCCACCCTTCACTACCCAAAGGAGTCTCAGAGCGGTTGACAATCTCCTTTCCCTTGCCCTCCCCACAATACACACCCTGTGAGATAGGTGGGGCTGAGAGAGCTCTTTGGAGGACTGCTCTTTCCAGAACAGCTCAGAGAGAACTTATGACTGACCCAAGGTCACCCCAGCAGCTGCATGTGGAGGAGTGGGGGAATCAAACCCAGTTCTCCCAGATCAGAGTCCACGCTCCCCACCTCTACACCAAACTGGCCGGATGCTGGGCTAGGTGGGCCTCCGGCCCGATCTTCCGACGCACGCCTCTTCCCTGGATTTGTCTGTCTGACTGTCGAGCGTGATGCATTCTTGTTCCGAGCGGATGTTTTCACAGCGCGGCTTCGGGAAGGCGACACCCCGAGCCTTGATAGTATTAAGCGAGGATAATTCAGCATCGCCGAGACGTCAGAGCTATGATAAGTCTAATGGATGAAATAAAGCAATTAAAAGTGAATAACAGCCAATGCGGCATCTCTCGGTGGGGGACACTTTGTCCTCGGAGATGCAAACTCCTTAGGAGGTCTCCGCAAACATTCCTCTCCCCCCACCCCCCTCCCTTTTCTTTGTGTTTGTTTAAAGAGGAAGAAGCTGCCGGCAAGGATCCCCTGTTGCCTGGGCTCAGTTTTACCTGCTCCGTGTTTTTTTCAGGCCACCACTACTGCGAATATTTAGGGATGCCAGCCTCCAGGTGGGACCTGGGGATCCCCCGGAATTACAGCTCATCTCCAGACTACAGAGGTCAGTTCCCCTGCAGAAAAGGGGGGCTCTGGAGGGTGGACTCTGGGGCATTATACCCCACTGAGGTCCCTGTCCTCCCCGGGTTCCATCCCTAACTCTCCAGGAGTTCCCCAGCCTGGATCTGCCAACCCCATGCCCCCGTCCTGGACCGGTGGCCAGGGGGGGAGCCAACGCTGGTATGGGAAATACCTGGAAATATTGAGGGTGGAGCTAAGGAAGGGAGTGGGGTTGCCAATTCCCAGTTGGGGGCAGGGGATCCCCTGGTTTGGAGCCCCTCCCCCCAGTTCAGGGCTATCAGAAAGCCACTGGGTGCTCCATTATACCCTACGGAACCCAGTCCCCATAGGGTACAACGGAGAATCAATCCATGGGTATCCGGGGCTCTGTGGGTGCTGTTTTTCGAGGATGTGGCACCAATTTTTCCACATAGCTGCTGGTGCCTCTCCTAAGAACATAAGAACATAAGAGAAGCCAATGTTGAATCAGGCCAATGGCCCATCCAGTCCAACACTCTGTCACACAGTGGCCAAAATATACCAGGTGCCACCAGGAGGTCCAGCAGTGGGGCCAGGACACTAGAAGCCCTCCCACTGCTGCCCCTCCAGCACCAAGAATAGAGTGCATCACCTGCCCCAGACTGAGAGTTCCCATCTATAGCCTGTGGCTAATAGCCACTGATGGACTTCTGCTCCAGATGTTCATCTGATTCCCCTTGAAGCTGTCCATGCCTGTAGCTGCCACCACCTCCTGTGGCAGTGAATTCCTTATGTTAATCACTCTTTGGGTGAAGAAGTATTTCTTTATCTGTTCTAACCCGACTGCTCAGCAATTTCATGGAGTGCCTCAAGTTTCAAAAGGATTGGACCACGGGGTCCAATTCTGTGAGCCCCAAAGAAGGTGCCCCCGTCCTCCATCATTTCCAACAGAGGGAAGGCATTTAAAAGGAAAGCAATCCCTCTGCGACGGTCAGAAGTCGCTTCAAGGGTCAATCACCCTTCTTCCCACCTCTCTCCCAAAGCCTCCCTCCTCTCTCCCGGAGCCTTCTGGTAAGTCCTCCGCCAGTTTGTCTGCCTCATCTGGCAATCCTAGAAGGGAAGGATTTGGGGAGCAGCTGGACCTCAATGAGGTATAACACCATTGAATCCATCTTCCAAGGCAGCCATTTTTCTCCAGGGGAACTGATCTCTGTGGTCTGGAGATGAGTTGCGATGCCAAGAGATCTCCGGGCCCCACCTGGAGGTTAGTAGAAGCCAAAAATGAGAGATCACGGGAGGAAGTAGAATTCCAAAAGACAACATCCGTGACAATAAAGATAAGTTGCAAAAATGTTTACTATAGTAATTTCTGTAGGAAATTTTCTTCTACTATCGCTCACACGCTACTGAATACTGCGCAATGTAAACAATTCGTTTCACTGTATTCGCTTTATCTGAGCGTGTAGCAATCCCAATTCTTATCAATGACTACTTATCAATTCCTGAAGGAAACATTCCATGTTGACTCTCTAATAACAGAACCCAAGGTCTTTGCATTGTTTCCTTCAGGAGTTGATAAGTAGTAATTGATAAGAACTGGGATTGCTACATGCTCAGATAAAGCCAATATTGTGAAACGAATTGTTCGTTGCGCAGTATTCGTTCGCGTGGGAGCGATAATAGAAGAAAATCTTCTACAGAAATTACTACAGTAAACATTTTTGCAACTTATCTTTATTGACTCTTTGTTATTTTTGGCACGGATGTCGTTTTTGGAATTCTGCTCCCATCTGGAGGTCGGCTACCTGGTGAACACAAACGTGCTTCGGAACCTCCTCAACCGCCTCCCCTGAAAAAAGTTTCGTCCTCAGCGCCCAAGTCGACGTTCGTTCATCGCAGCCCAGCATACACCCACATGCCATTAATTCATCCTGAGTAATAACATTAATACCTTCAAAAACAAGATTAAAAGCGAGCGCCTCCCGGGTAGGCCTAATCCATCGCTGTGATGGCACCCGTCTGGAAAGAGCAATGGAGTGCTCGTGAGAGAGTAAATTGCAAGCCGCCAGTCCAGACGCAGATGCCCGCAGACAATGCATGTTGTTTTTCCCCACAAATACTTAAATGCTAATCTACCAAACTTTTCTTTTCTTTTTCATTAACGACACATCTCTAACTGGGCTAACCTTTCTGAGCTCAGCGGTCTTGTGAGCGGGAGTGAGGGTGAAAGAGACGGGCAGACAGGATCTCGCAAAAGCAAGACAGCTCCAGGTAGGGAAAAGATAAAAAGCATTCAAAATAATTTTTAAAATGGCACTTGAAACGTCATTCTACGCCTTCTCCCAAGGTCAGCCCAAAGTCAGCATGGCATGGTAGATAAAGGTTTGGTCTGGGGAGAATGGAGTTGCCAGCCTCCGGGTGATGGCTAAGAACACAAGAAGAACCCTGCTGGATCAGACCAGCAGTCCATCCAGTCCAGCATCCTGTCTCACACAGCGGCCAACTAGTTCCTCTGGAGTGCCAACAACAGAGCCTAAAGGCTGAGGCCTTCCCCTCAGAAGAACCTAAGAGCCCTGCTGGATTAGACCAGGGGTCCATCTAGTCCAACATCCTGTCACACACAGTGGCCAAGCAGTTCCTTTGGAGGGCCAACAACAGGGCACAGAGGCTGAGGCCTTCCCCTGATAGGAAAATAAGAAGAGCCCTGCTGGATCAGACCAACAGTCCATCCAGTCCAGCCTCCTGTCACACACAGTGGCCAACCAGTTTCTCTGGAGGGCCAACAACAAGGCAGAGAGGTCGCGGCCTTCCCCTGATAAGAACCTAAGAAGAGCCCTGCTGGATCAGACCAGTAAAGGTCCATCTACTTCAGCCTCCTGTCTCACACAGTGGCCAACCAGTTCCTCTGGAGGGCCAACAACAGGGCAGAGAGGCCGAGGCCTTCCTAAGAACATCAGAAGAGCCCTGCTGGATCAGACCAGTGAGGGTCCACCTAGTCCAGCATCCTGTCTCACACAGTGGCCAACCAGTTCCTCTGGAGGGCCAACAACAGGGCAGAGAGGCCGAGGCCTTCCCCTGATGTTGCCTCCTGGCACTGGGATTCAGATGATTAGAGCCTCTGAATATGAAGGTTCCCCTCATACTTTACTACTTTACACAGAGAGGGTGAGGAAAAACCTACTGTGGAAAATTTCACATAACATGCAGTTTTAAAAATGTCAATGTGGGGAATTTCACTACTGTGGGAATGGTCATGGTCATGGTCACTTTCCTTTTGAAAGTGATTATTTGATAATAAACTGGATTTTGGCTGTCTGATAGGACACGGAAATGTTGTATTCTGTGGATAGCCGAGCACTTACAAGCCTATGTTCATCTTCAGGGGTGACAAGAGAAAGAGACAGAGATAAAGAAAGTAGAGAAAGATGTATGGGACAGAGAAAGTAGAGAAAGAAGTACTTTTCTCCCTTTCTCACAATACAAGAACTCGTGGGCACTCATGGGCTTAGGACAGATTAAGAACCTGACAAAGGTTAGTCAAATGTAAGAAAGGGGGCCTACGTTAAAAACTTAAAGAAGGAAATATATAAAAAATACATGTATTTATTAATCACAAATTTTAAAATTATATAAGGGCCCAATCACACGTCATGTATAAATGACAAAGTTTCTCATGATATCCTTGAGGATAAGCTGGTTAAGTGTGGGCTGGATGGCGCAAGCGTTGGATGGATTCATGGTCGGTTGAAAAATCGTACCCAAGGAGTGCTCGTAAATGGCTCTGCATCTACGTGGAGGGAAGTCTCGAGTGGAGTGCCGCAGGGCTCGGTCCTGGGCCCGGTGTTATTCAATGTTTTTATAAATGACCTGGATGAAGACATAGAGGGGGTGCTTATCAAATTTGCAGATGACACGAAGCTGGGTGGGATTGCTAATTCTGAAAAAGACAGAGTCAGGATTCAGAAGGATCTAGATAGGCTGGAACAGTGGGCTGAGACAAATAAAATGAATTTCAATAGAGATAAGTGCAAAGTCCTACACTTAGGGACAAAAAATCAAAGGCACAGATATAGAATGGGAGGGACTTGGCTGGACAGCAGCACATGTGAAAGGGATCTAGGTGTTATGGTTGATCACAAGCTAAACATGAGCCTGCCGTGTGATGCGGCTGTGAAGAAAACTAATGCAATCTTAGGCTGCATTAGCAGAAGCATTGTGTCCAGATCACGGGAGGTGGTAGTTCCGCTGTATTCTGCTGTGGTCAGGCCCCACCTGGAGTCCTGTGTCCAGTTTTGGGCACCACATTTTCGGAAGGATGTTGACAAACTCGAGCGGGTCCAGAGGAGGGCGACCAGGATGGTGAGAGGGTTGGAGTCCAAGTCTTATGAGGAAAGGCTGAGGGAGTTGGGTCTGTTTAGCCTGGGAAAGAGAAGGTTTAGAGGGGACATGATTGCAGTCTTCAAGTATTTGAAGGGCTGTCATGTAAAAGATGGAGCGGATCTATTCTCTCTTGCTCCGGATTGCAAGACTAGATCTAATGGGTGGAAATTACAAGGGAGTCGTTACCGGCTTAATATCAGGAGAAACTTCCTGACTGTCAGAGTGGTTGAGCAGTGGAACAGACTGCCTCGGGAGGTGGTGGATGCTCCTTCGCTGGACGTTTTCAAGAGGAGACTGGACAACCATCTTTTGGGTATGTTGTAGGTATGTAGGGGTTTCGGCTGTGTTCCTGCAGAGTGCAGGGGGTTGGACTAGATGACCTGCAAGGTCCCTTCCAACTCTAACATTCTATGATTCTATGAAATAACAAACGATAAAACACAAGGGCTTATAAGTCTGACCTGACGCGTTTCGGCCTACATAGGCCTTCCTCAGAGGTCAATAGTGAGGAACATATTGGCTATTATAAAAATATAGTAAAGGTAAAGGTAAAGGTTCCCTTGCTCAAAAGCCAGTCGAACCCGACTCTAGGGTTGCAGTGCTCATCTACGTTTCAAAGCCAAAGAGCCAGCGCTGTCCAAAGACGTTTCCGTGGTCATGTGGCCGGCATGACTAAACACCAAGCTGCACGGAACACTGTATAGAAAATATAGTACAAACATGTAAATACAAAGCATAAATTCAATAAGGACCAGAAGCAAGTTGCTGTAAAAGATAAAAAAAATAGAAAACTAAACACATGTATTAAAACAGATAAATAGACTGTAAACATATATTGCCAATAAATAAATATATACCATTGACTTACTTTCAAGATAAACCACCAGGCACAGAGTAAAAAATAAATGAGGCCTCTGATAGTGCAATCACATGCTAAGTGGTTCTCAGATATAAACCTAAAGACGAAACATGTATAAATCAATGTATCCCACAATTTAGAGCCTAAATGCAAAAGGTAAAACAAAAACCATAATTACTTCTGGTATAGAACAGATTAAATCATCAACCAAAGAATCATTAACACGTGAAATTCACTGCCACAGGAAGTGGCGGCAGCTATAAGAACAGACAGCTTCAAGAGGGGATTGGATAAACATCTAGAGCAGAGGTCCATCAGTGGCTATTAGCCACAAGGGATAGATAGGAACTCTCGGTCTGGGGCAAGTGATGCTCTATGTTCTTGGAGCTTGAGGGGCAAGAATGGGAGGGCTTCTGGAGTTCTGGCCCTGCTGGTGGTCCTCCAGATGGAACCTGGGTTTTGACAACTGTGTGACACAGAGTATTGGACAGGATGGGCTACTGGCCTGACCCAACATTGCTTCTCTTATGTTCTTATGTCTGGGGCAAGAGGTCCGTCAGTGGCTGTTAGCCACAAGGTATAGATGGGACACTATGCAGGGGGCAGTTCAGTAGATTCATGACAAACCAAAGAAAGTCTTTCTTTGTGCCACGCATAGTTTTCTTGCGGAACTCCCTGCCGCAGGACACGGCCATCACTTAAATGGCTTTTGCAGGGAATTAGTCCTTGTGATTTGTTCCAGTGGCTAAATGGGACCTCCATAGTTCCGGCTATTTCTGAACGCCAGATGGCCAGCAGCGACGACAGAGGATGGATTTTTTGACCTCCGTACCCTTGGCTGAGGCCTTTCGGGGCATCTCCTTGGCATGTGCAGGAAACAGGAAGCTGGCGGGCCACTGGTCTGATCCTGTGTTCAGCTGTCCTGAATCATTCCGAATGTGATGCCCTAATGAGCCCCACAGAAATAAAAATGGGCAGAGAAACGGGGATGCCGACCGAAGTGTGAGCCAGTTTGGTGTAGTGGTTAAGTTTGCGGACTCTAATCTGGGAGAACCGGGTTTGATTCCCCACTCCTCCACTCGCACCTGACTGGATGACCTTGGGCAAGCCATAGTTCTGATAAGAGCTGTACTTGAAAAAAGAACGGTTTCTGTCAGAGCTCTCTCAGCCCCACCTGCCTCACAGGGTGTCTGTTGTGGGGAGGGGAAGGGAAAGGAGTTTGTAAGCCGCTCTGAGACACCTTTGGGTAGTGAAGGGCGGGGTATAAATCCAATCTCTTCTTCTTCTTCTACCTCACAGGGTGTCTCTTATGGGGAGGGGAAGGGGAAGGAGTTTGTAAGCCGCTCTGAGACACCTTTGGGTAGTGAAGGGCGGGGTATAAACCCAATCTCTTCTTCTTCTTCTACCTCACAGGGTGTCTCTTATGGGGAGGGGAAGGGAAAGGAGTTTGTAAGCCGCTCTGAGACACCTTTGGGTAGTGAAGGGCGGGGTATAAACCCAATCTCTTCTTCTTCTACCTCACAGGGTGTCTCTTATGGGGAGGGGAAGGGAAAGGAGTTTGTAAGCCGCTCTGAGACACCTTTGGGTAGTGAAGGACGGGGTATAAACCCAATCTTCTTCTTCTTCTTCTTCTCTCTTCTTCTTCTCCTCCTCCTCCTCCTCCTCCTCCTCCTTCTGAGTGGTCATTCAAGGTGGGAATTCGCATTTGTGCCCCAGATCAGGCGGGAGCGTGCTGGAGCAGAAGGGGAGAATTCTTCTCGTGAGCAGCGCTCCCTCTAAGCTGAGTTAATTGTGAGCTAGCTCACAGTTCTTTAGCCTCCGGCTCACACATTTTTGCCTTCGCTCAGGAAGGAGGGCTCCAGAGCAAGCTAATAGATGCAGCAGCCAAATCGCTCGCTCACAACTTTGATGCCGGTAGCTCACCAAGTAGAATTTTTGCTCGCAGAATCCCGTAGCTTAGAAGGAGCATGGCTCGTGAGTATCCCTGCAACCGTCTCCGCTACCTGGAATGTTTCGGCGTCAGGAAAGTAAAAGGATGTAAGAGAGGCAGCCCTGACTTGGGCGGCCCAAGCAAGCCTGATCTCTTCAGACCTCGGAAACAAAGCAGGGTCGGCGCTGGTTAGTACTTAGATGGGAGACCACCAAGGAAGCCCAGGGCTGGTACACCAAGGCAGGCAATGGCCAACCACCTCTGTTGGTCTCTTGTCCTGCCCTGGATGGCCCAGGCTACCTCAATCTGGTCAAATCTCAGACAAGAAGAAGAAGAAGAAGAAGAAGAAGAAGGAGAAGGAGAAGGAGAAGGAGAAGGAGAAGGAGAAGGAGAAGGAGAAGGAGAAGGAGAAGGAGGAGGAGAAGAAGAAGAAGAAGAAGAAGAAGAAGAAGAAGAAGAAGAAGAAGAAGAAGAAGAAGAAGAAGAAGAAGAAGAAGAAGAAGAAGAAGAAGAAGAAGAGGAGATTGGATTTATACCCCTCCCTTCACTACCCGAAGGAGTCTCAGAATGGCTTACAATCTCCTTCCCCTTCCCCTCCCCACAACAGACACCCTGTGAGGTAGGCGGGGGCTGAGAGAGCTCTTTCGAGGACTGCCCGTGAGAGAACAGCTCTGAGAGAACTTGTGACTGGCCCAAGGTCACCCCAGCAGCTGCAAGTGGAGGAGTGGGGAATCAAACCCGGTTCTCCCAGATTAGAGTCCGCGCTCCTAACCACTACACCAAACTGGCTGTCAGGGTCAGCCCTGGTTAGTATTTGGATGGAAGACCTCCAAGGAAGTCCGGGGTCGCTACGCAGAGGCAGGCAATGGGAAACCATCTCTGTTTGTCTCTTTGAACAGGGTCAGTCACTATAACTTGCCTGTAGCTTGACGGTGTTTTCCACCACTAGAGAGTTGACGATGGGATGCAGCGTTCCCTGGGGGGGTGCACATTCGGGATTCGGGTTGCCAACTGACCGGGAAAGCAAACTGCCCTGCACCTCTGCCTTTATCAGCGGCCTGGCCTGTAGAACTGCAGCTTTTTCAGAGGGGTCTCTGCTAACGTCGGCACACCTAGCATCTCACCAAGGCGCAGGGACCCCGCCAGTCTGAGAAGCCTTGTTGGTTTTGTGTAATCACGAGGCACAATGAAACCACGCACCATCAGGTTTGTCGAGGGGGCAGCGGATAGCAGGCCCCATCGTGAACCGCGTGGCCTCTTTCTCATCGGTCACGACTCTTACGAGACGCCATCTCTAGACATTTCGCTCTCCTTTTTTTGGAAATGATTTTATGAACATAATCGGCCTGGGCCTACCCCCTTTCTCCCAGCAAAGAGCGTAAAAGGTTTCTTGCGTTTCGAAAAGCAAAGCCAAAGTGGGAAGGATTGCCGTCGCCCCCCCACTTCTCCGTCCCCGCTAAAATGCCGGTGGAAATAGCTCTTTCCCTGCTCCGTAGCGTCTGGCCGGGTCCCCCTCTCCCACTAATGTTAATCCTTTGTTAATGGACACTTTCCCTTAAGCCTGCCGAGATCCGAGTCACTTTGCCGTCGACTTCCGGCAGATTGCATTACTTGCCGCTCTTTGTTTTCGTTATTTGGAGATTTGAGGATTTGGCCGGTTACATTTAGACGGATTCTCTCGGAGATGGGCTCTCGCCGCACGTGTTTGCGTTCGGCCTGGGAGCGGGAGACGTCTCGAGCCGGAAAACATTTCTGCTGTGCCCTTTGGAGGAGCGATCCAAGGCTGAAATGGCCATTTCCCATCAGCGGTGGCCAAACAGTCCTTGGTTCAAGTCTCAGCTGTCCAGTGAACTCTCTTAGACAGGCTATTTTCTCAGCCCTTGCCCGTTTACGTACCTGGACCAAGGTCAAGTGAGTGTGGATCTGAATTCAGATCTCTCCATCCCTAATTAGACATGCCCTGACCTGGAAAGCTCTGGATAGCCCAATCTCATCAGATCTTTGAAGCTAAGCAGGGTCATCCCTGGGCAATATTTGACAGCCAGTTTGGTGTAGTAGTTAAGTACATGGACTCAAATCTGGGAGAACTGGGTTTGATTCCCCACTCCTCCACTTGCAGCTGCTGGATGACCTTGGGCAAGCCACAGTTCTGACAAGAGCTGTCCTTGAAAGGGCAATTCTTGAAAGACCTCTCTCAGCCCCACCTACCTCACAGGCAATGTTCCCTCTAAGCTGTGGAGTCTTGTGAGCAAAAATTCTACTTTGTGAGCTACTGGCATTAAAGCTATGAGGGAACGATTTGGCTGCTGCATAAATTAGTTTCTTCTGGAGCCAGCCTTCCTGAGCGAAGACAAAAATGTGTGAGCTGGAGGCTAAAAAACTGTGAGCTAGCTCACACTAACTCAGCTTAGAGGGAACACTGCTCACAGGGTGTCTGTTGTGGGAGGTATTGTTGTAATGGTTAAGTGTGCAGACTCAAATCTGGGAGAACCGGGTTTGATTCCCCACTCCTCCACTTGCACCTGGCTGGATGTCTTTGGGCAAGCCATAGTTCTGACAAGAGCTGTCCTTGAAAGGGCAGTTCTCAAGAGAGCTCTCTCAGCCCTGCCTACCTCACAGGGTATCTGTTGTGGGGAGAGGAAGAGAAAGGAGTCTGTAAGCTGCTCTGAGGCTCCGAGTGAAGGGTAGGGTATAAATCCAATCTCTTCTTCTTCTGGATGGGGAACCTCCAAGGAATACCAGGCCCATGACTCAGAGGCAGGCAATGGGCAAACTACCTCTGAATGTCTCTTGCCTTAAAAACCATACAGGGCTGCCGTAAGTCGGCTATGACTTGATGGCAAAAAAATAAATAAATAGACCCATGAACCACTACACAACATGGTCATTTTAGACGTTTTTTCCTTGAAATTATCCATGTCCTTAGTAATAAGGACATGCACATGTGTACCTTTTGGTGTACGATAAATGTGTACTTCTTTCACGGGGAATCTCCTGAATCAAGTGTTACATTTTCCCCCTGAATTGAAAACTAGTTTTATACTTTGGCTGTGGTCACACGGCAAGCATACTGCGATTTGTTCCCGCCGTAAATTTGATCGGGGATATTTTTAAGTGGGTTCGGATGACCACACATCCCTTACCCAACTGCTTGCATTGCACGACAATGTTCCAGGCTGGCGCGGCACAATTTTTTAAAAAATATATATATATTTGCGCATGTGCACATATGCACACATTGGTGGAAGCCAGAGGGGGGAGGGAACTACCGGAAGAAGGGCATTCAGATGACCTAATCGCAATCATTGCGAGAGATGGCTGTCCAGATCGGCAAAATTGCGGATTCAAAGCACAAATACCCGGAAAGTACTTGATTTTCTCGGTGTTGGAAAACTCGCTAGGGAACCAGGAGGATTGCGCGAGTGAGCCCACTTCAGTGCAGGAGACAGATGTGGGCGTCTGATCAGCAATTTTAAATGCGAGAGGGAACAGTGGCGAAACCCGATCAAAATCACCGTGTGAGAAAGATGGTGTCTGTTTGTACCTGGGCAGGTTTCTCCACAAGGTTGATGGATTTCCATTCTGTACGGCTAAATGTGGTGCCTTCCATTGAGATAGATTAAGATAGGTAGCCGTGTTAGTCTGTCTGTAGCAGTAGAAAAGATATCTCAAGAAGCACAATTTTATTAGGGAAAGGAGTTTGTAAGACTCTGAGACTCCCAAGTGAAGGGTGGGGTATAAATCCAATCTCTTCTTCTTCTTCTCGTCTAAATAAAAAAAATATATCACAGAGGATCTCTTCCAGTCACCTTGTCCTACTAGGTATCTGCTTATGCAGTAGAGTGTTATCCTGGCTCAGATGACTGTGTGGTCTGTACAGAGACAGTAAAGCTAGCCTGGTGTAGTGGTTAAGAGCCAATCATGGTGTAGTGGTTAATAGTGGAAGGGTCTGATCTGGAGAATCGAGTTTGATTCCCCACTCCTCCTCCACATGAAGCCTGCTGGCTTGAGGCCAGTCACGGTTCTCTCAGAGCTGTTCTGTCAAGAGCAGTTCTCTCAGAACTCTCTCAGCCCCACCTGCCTCACAGGGTGTCTGTTGTGGGGAGAGGAAGGGAAAGGAGATTGTAAGCCGCTCTGAGACTCCTTAAGGTAGAGAAAAGCAGGGTATAAAAGCCAACTCTTCTTTTAGCCTTAAAAAATATAAACATATTTTTGAGCTGCAGAAAGTGAATGTTCACCGGCTATGCTTGGCTTTCCAGCTAAATAGGGCTAGAACTGTTGGATATTGTAAATCTACATGCAAGAGGATCTGGGAGGGAAAGGACCTCTCTTCTTATTCACTCTCTTACCTGGGCTTGGACCCATGGCCGGTTAACCTTTTTGAAGTTAATCTGTTCACAATAAGTTAAATGTGCCTACAAGCAGGGCTATTTTGGAGCAGGAACGCACAGGAACGGAGTTCCGGCTGGCTCCCGAGTTGGCCACGCCCAGCAGGAACTCATTAACATAACAGGCCACACCCAACAGCAGAAACTCATTAGGATCGGCTACCTTAGGGGTGTGTGGCCTAACATGCAAAGGAGTTCCTGCTACGAAAAAAGCCCTGGGTTTTGACAACAAACAAAGTAAGCAGAATAAGAAACAAAAGGTGGGTTTGGCTGGATGACCACACTTCTGGTAACGTGGGGTATGTGGCCTAATGTGCTAATGAGCTGTGCTGTCATGGGTGTGGGCTAATATGCTAACGAGTTCCCGCTGGGCTTTTTCTACAAAAATAGCCCTGCCTATAAGAATATGTCACATAGGATGTGCTTCTGTTTTTGTAAGTGAAATTTCTTTCTCTTGCTGCCATCGGAGTCAGATCGTCTTTGTAACTTGTTTGAACAGCATTTTTTTTCCTCTTAACCGGGAAACGTGGAGGATCGGAGATAACTGCGTAAAGCTTCAGTGCTTCCAAGGCAAAATGCGATGTTTTTGTTTGTGCATTTAACCCAATAAGAGCCACCGGATCTTCTGGCCAGCAAATCTGAAGCAATTTCTCTGCGAGTGAGCCCAGCTTAGCTTTTAAAAAAATGGACTTCTGGGAGTGATCATTTTGTCATTGCCAAGATGAGTTTCAAGAAGTTTGGTGGGTCTAGCAGAATATCTTCGGAAAGAGTCTTCTCCTTCCCCCATCCTTCACTGACAAATACCCTTGTTACATAACCAAATTTCACCGTTTGGTTCCCTCTAGTGGCGAATATGAAACATTCCAAGCAAGTAAATCCAAAATTCTCGGATTTTGAGTCCAGTAGCACGGAAGAAAATACATTCCTTTGGAATGTGGTGTCAGGGGAGATTTTTACAGATACCTTGGAACCTGGGCCAGCTGAGCAAATTCCACATCTCCCCATGGAACAACAAGCTTCCTACAAGGCCTTCTTGTTGTTCAGTCGCACAGTCGAGTCCGACTCTTTGCGACCCCACGGGCCACATCACTCCAGGCCTTCCCGTCTTCCATCGTGCTCCGGAGTTTGCTTAATTTTGTGTTCATTGCCTCAGTGACACTGTCTATTTATTTATTTATTTATTGTTTCAATTTATACCCTGCCCTCCCCACAAGCAGGCGCAGGGCGGCTTACATTAGTTGGTACCCAGTACCATAAAACCATGGGCTGTGGTGGCTCAAGTGGTTAAGACACTGAACTGCAGACCGGAAGATCGGTAGTTCAGTGATTCGAGACCTGAGAGTGCCGCATGACGGAGTGAGCTCCCGTCCCTGGTCCCAGCTCCTGCCAACCTAGCAGTTCGAAAGCAAGAAATTGCAAGTGGATAAATAGGTACCACTTCGGTGGGAAGGTAACAGCGTTCCGTGCACCTCGGCATCTAGTCATGCCATGCCACATGACCCTGGAAATGTCTTTGGACAGCGCTGGCTCTTCGGCTTGGAAACGGAGATGAGCACCGCATCCCTAGAGTCGGATTCGACTGGGTTTCAAGCAAGGGAAATCTTTACCTTACCTTTACTTACCATAAAACCATATATAAAGATTAAAACATTTACGCAGAAACATTAATGTTAAGCATTAAAACAATCCGATAACTAAAGTGCTAGTGATGGTATCATCTTTGAATAAATGAGATGGCATATTAACTAGGTGAAATCGTACAAGTGAAAGGCAAGACGACTTAAGAGGGCAATAGTCACGAATGCCATTCATGACAGCACAAGATTTGGCCAGTGTATCAAATACAAAGATACCGAGGTGAATGTTTACAACTCAGTTAGACTGTCCCTGTATCCTGGGGCGAAGTTCTCCTTTGCTAATGAACATCTCATTTCATCAGGCCCTCGTTGGGTGAATATCAGCATATGGTGGCTTTCCTTCAGCCATTTCGACGGCCGTCATGCCCAAAGACCAGATGTCTGCCAGACTAACCGTCTCATCCTTGGCCGTCCCCTTCTTCTGTGACCTTCAATCTTTCCCAGCATCAGGGTCTTCTCCAGCAAGGGCTCCCTTCTCATCTGGTGGCCAAAGTCTTCGAGCTTCAGCTTCAGGATCTGGCCTTCCAGGGGAACAGTAAGGGTTGATTTCTTTTAGGGTCGATGGATTCGATCTCCTCGCGGCCCGATGGACTCTCAGGAGTCTCCTCCGGCACCATAGTTCGAAAGCATCTGTTCTTCGGCACTCGGCCGGGTCTACAAGCCTTTTATTTGTTTCTGCTTCTGCTGGCAAAATAACCTGCAAATTCCTTTGGGCCAGGTGAAGTAGCAGTGAACGTCTTGGCCTCGAAACCTAAGGCATGTACCAGGCTGCGGTCTTGTTTCCATCTCCCCCTGCACTAGGGTTACCAGCAGGGCTCTTTGTGTAGCAGGAACTCCTTTGCATATTAGGCGACACACCCCTAATGTAGCCAATCCTCCAAGAGCTTACAGAGCTCTTCTTACAGGGGCTACTGTAAGCTCTTGGGGGATTGGCTACATTAGGGGTGTGTCGCCTAATATGCAAAGGAGTTCCTGCTACAAAAAGAGCCCTGGTTGCCAGCTCTGGGTGGGGAAATACCTGGAGATTTGGAGGGGTGGAGCCAGGGGAGGGCAGGGTTTGAGGAGGGAGGGGAGGGACTTCAGGTGGGCACAAGGCCATAGGCTCCACCCTCCAAAGCAGCCGTTTTCTGCAGGGAAGCTGATCTCAGTCGCCTGGAGATCAACTGTCACGGCTGGAGATCTCCAGGCACCACCTGGAGGCTGGCAATGTTACCCTTGGGGGGGAGTACACTCTGAGGCCCTGATTCAGCAAAGCTGTAGAACGTGGGTGCGTTGCGCTTTCAGCCCCCTGGGATAATCCTAATAGACAGGATCTCCCCCTCTCCCCGGCACCATGAAGAACTTTGCCACCCACCTTCAGGAAATAGCATGTCCGGCCCTCCTAAAGCACCACAGTGCCCTCTGCTGGGCAAACACGGTTCTTGTTTTAACTGACATAAATTGCCAAGAGCAAAGTTTGAGTCCGGCGGCACCTTTAAGACCAACAAAGTCTTATTCAAGGGATACAATTTCATGTGCAATCTGAAGAACATAAGAGAAGCCAATGTTGGGTCAGGCCAATGGCCCATCCAGTCCAACAGTCTTGTCACACAGCGGCCAGAAATACCAGCTGCCATCAGGAGGTCCAGCAGTGGGGCCAGGACACTAGAAGCCCTCCCACTGTTGACCCCCCCCCAAGCACCAGGAATACAGAGCATCACTTGCACCAGCCTGAGAGTCCCTATCTATACCTTGTGGCTAATAGCCACTGATGGACCTCTGCTCCAGTGCTTGTAGCTGCCACCACCTCCTGTGGCAGTGAATTCCATGTGTGAATCACTCTTTGGGTGAAGAAGGACTTCCTTTTATCCGTTCTAACCCAACTGCTCAGCAATTTCATGGAGTGCCCACGAGTTCTATTGTGAGGAAGGGAGAAAAGGACTTCTTTCTCTACCTGCTCTATCCCATGCATAATCTTGTAACCTCAAGCATGTCACCTCTCAGCCATCATTTCTCCAAGCTAAAGAGCCCCAAGCTCTAACTTTCCTTCATAGGGAAAATGTTCAAACTCTTTAATAATTCTAGTTGCCCTTTTCTGAACTTTTTCCAATGCTATAATATCCTTTTTGTGGTGTCGTGACCAGAACTGTACACAAATGAGGTCGCACCATCGATTTATGCAGGGGCATTATGATACTGGCTGATTTGCTTTCAATTCCCTTCCTAATAATCCCCAGCGTAGCATTGCCCTTTTTTATTGCAGTCGCACAGTGTCTCGACATTTTCAGTGAGTTATCTACTACGACTCCAAGAGCTCTCTCTTGGTCAGTTTCTGCCAGTTCGGACCCCATCAACGTGTATTTATAGCTAGGTTTTCTGGCTCCAATGTGCATCACTTTGCACTTGGCCACACTGAACCCCATTCGCCAGGTTGATGCCCACTCGCCCATCCTCCACAAGATCCCTTTGGAGTGCCTCACAGTCCTCCCTGGTTCTCAGCACCCTGAACAACTTCGTGTCATCCGCAAATTTAGCCACTTCACTGCTTACTCCCAACTCCAAATCGTTAATAAACAAGTTAAAAAGCATCGGACTGAGTACTGATCCCTGCGGTACACCACCTTCCACTGAGATAATTGCCCATTTATACTCACTCTCTGTTTCCTATTGATTAGCCAGCTCTTGATCCACAAGAGGACCTGTCCTTGTATCCTATGACTATTGCACTTGGCCACACTGAAAGGAGGGCCCGGCGTGATGTGGTCCATGGGGTCGCGAAGAGCCGGACTCGACTGTGCGACCGAACAACAACAGATCTGTGCATAGCGTTCGAGTGCAAGTCCATTCAAGTTTACCAGCCAATAGGCCAATCACAGCAAAGCAACGGTTTGTCATGTCCACAATGCAGCTTTTGCGGAGGCTGCTCAGAAGTAATTCCATCTCTTTGGGTTTTAGGGCACATCAGTCTCCATTTTCTGACATATTCATTACCAATGCTGTCTTCCCACACCCTCCCCATTGAACCCAAACAGATAATAACCAGAAACCCAGCTTCTCGCTCTTTTGATCTCTTAAAAAAATACCTTCGCTACTTTGCATGCTAATTTAACAAGACACCCCTACATATATACAACTATGATATATGATTCCATTTCAGTGAATCTGAGGAAGTATCTTCAGCTTGGAGAAACAACGGCTGAGGGGTGACATGATCGAGGTTTATAAGATTATGAATGGGATTGAGCAGATTGAGAAAGAAGTACTTTTCTCCCTTTCTCACAATACAAGAATTCGTGGGCACTCCATGAAATTGCTGAGCAGTCGGGTTAGAACAGATAAAAGGAAGTCCTTCTTCATCCAAAGAGTGAGTAACACATGGAATTCACTGCCACAGGAGGTGGTGGCAGCTACAAGCATGGACAGTTTCAAGAGGGAATTAGATAAACATATGGAGCAGAAGTCCACCAGTGGCTATTAGCCACAGGGTATAGATGGGAACTCTCCGTCTGGGGCAGGTGATGCACTCTATTCTTGGTGCTGGAGGGGGCAGCAGTGGGAGGGCTTCTAGTGTCCTGGCCCCACTGCTGGACCTCCTGAAGGCACCTGGTATATTTTGGCCGCTGTGTGACAGAGTGTTGGACTGGATGGGCCATTGGCCTGATTCAACATTGGCTTCTCTTATGTTCTTATGTTCTTAACCCTTGCTCTTTGTTGTTCTTATAGGTGCCAGTGGATTCTCAACTGTGTTCTATTGGTATAGGCTCCCAGCTTGCTGCTGAATGCTGTCTGGTTTCTTAAACCATCCGGTAATATCTGGTTTCTTAGACCATCGGTGGTATCTGTTCACAAACTCTCACCGAACTTATCTGACTCAGCACTACTAATTGGCTGCAGGTGCTTGTAACATCTAAAAGGACCCAACGCCATTATATCTACTGATTTTTTAAAATGTTTTTACAAAATTTAAGACCAAGCATCAGGAAATTTGTTGTTTGTTGTTCAGTCGCACAGTCAAGTCCGACTGTTTGGTGTAGTGGTTAAGTGCGCGGACTCTGATCTGGGAGAACCGGGTTTGATCCCCCACTCCTCCGCATGCAGCTGCTGATGTGACCTTGGGTCAGTCACAAGCTCTGGCACAGCCGTTCCTGAAAGAGCAGATTGTGTTAGAGTTCTCTCAGCCCCGCCCACCTCACAGGGTGTCTGTTGTGGGGAGGGGAAGGGAAAGGAGTTTGTAAGCTGCTCTGAGACTCCAAGTGAAGGGCGGGATATACAGCCAATCTCTTCTTCTTCTTTTTCGTGACCCCATGGACCAGATCTCGCCAGACCCTCCTGTCTTCCGCAGTCCGCTGAAGTTTGCTCAATTTCATGTTCATTGCATCAATAGACACTGTCTGACCATCTCATCCTTGGCCGTCCCCTTCTTCTTTGACCTTCAATCTTTCCCAGCATGATCAGGGTCTTCTCCAGTGAGGGCTCCCTTCTCATTTGGTGGCCAAAGTCTTCAACTTCAGTCTCTGGCCTTCCAGGGAACAGTCAGGGTTGATTTCCTTTAGGACTGACTGATTTGATCTCCTTGCAGTCCAAGGGACTCTCAAGAGTCTCCTCCAGCACCATAATTCAAAAGCGTCTATTCTTCGGCACTCGGCCTTCCTTACGGTCCAACTCTCACAGCCATATAGTACTACTGGGAATACCATTGCTTTGACCATATGGACTTTTGTTGGCAGGGGGATGTGTCTATTTTACAATAATAGTATTTTAAGTTTTATAAATCTGGACCCAAGCCCACAGGTCTAACATTGGCCATTGGCCATAAGAGTTAAATATGGTTGTGATGGGGAGGGAACTCTCTCCCCCTCCGTCAGGTGGGGATGGAGAAGATGCAGGAATGCTGGCCCAGAAAGCACCTCCGCAGAAGGTCCCCCCGGCCGGCATAATGACAGGGGTGGAGGTGGGCAGGGCTCAGATCAGCATAAGCCAGAGGATAAGGGCTGGGCCCAACAGGGCAGAAAGCCCCGGCAGGCGTCAGTCCGAACAGGACAGCTGCCACCTTTAGATCACGGCCAGCAGTGGAGAAGAAGAAGAAGAGATTGGATGTATACCCCGCCCTTCACTTCCCGAAGGAGTCTCAGAGCAGCTTACAAACTCCTTCCCCTCCCCACAACAGTCACCCTGTGAGGTAGCTGGGGCAGAGAGAGCTCTCTCGAGGACTGCTCCTGAGAGAACAGCTCTGAGAGAACTTGTGACTGACCCAAGGTCACACCAGCAGCTGCATGTGGAGGAGTGGGGAATCAAACCCAGATCTCCCGGATTAGAGTCTGTGCTCCTAACCACTACAACCAAACTGGCTCAAGGGAACTCTCATGAGAGGGAGGCATTCAAAGGGCACATGTGGGATGCACTGATCTATTTAAGGACCTGGAGCGAGGCCAGGCCGAGGAGCAGGGGTGTCAGGTCCCCCCCTGGCCACCGCTCCTCCAAGAAGAGGTGATTCATACCCCGCCCTTCACTCGGAGTCTCAGAGTGGCTTACAGTCTCCTTTCCCTTCCCCTCCCCACAACAGACACCCTTGGGAGGTAGGTGGGGGGCTGAGAGAGCTCTCTCAAGAATGCCTCTTTCAAGAACAGCTCTGAGAGAACTTGTGACTGACCCAAAGTCCCACCAGCAGCTGCATGTGGAGGAGTGGGGAGCCAAACCTGCTTCTCCCAGATTACAGTCCGCGCTCTTCACCACTACACCAAACTGGGTAGGGTTGTCAGAGCCAGGTTGGGAAAATCCTGGAGATTTGAAGATGGAGCCCAGGGAGGACAGGGACCTCAGTGGGGTACGATGCCCATAGAGTTCACCCTCCAAAGCAGCCATTTTCTCCAGGGGAACTGATCTCGGTAATCTGGAGATGACCTGTAATTCCAGGAGATACCCAGGTCCCACCTGGAGGCTGGCAGCCCTCCCAAGGAGGGTGAGCCTGGATCCACAGCATGAGAGAGAGGTGGAGGAAGAGGGTGCAGTACAACCTCTCTCTCTCTCTCTCTCTCTCTCTCTCTCTCTCTCTCAGACTCCTTCCCCACTGAGGGTTTGGGCTCCACCAGCCGCCATCCAATTCCACCTTCCTCCCTGCCACGGAGCAGCTCAGTGCAATGGACATTAGAAGAGCCCTGCTGGATCAGACCAGGGGTCCCTCTAGTCCAGCATCCTGTCTCACACAGTGGCCAACCAGTTCCTCTGGAAGGCCAGCAACAGGGCATAGAGGCCGAGGCCTTCATAAGAACATCAGAAGAGCCCTGCTGGATTAGACCAGGGGTCCATCTAGACCAGCATCCTCTCTCACACAGTGGCCAACCATGAGGGCCAATGACATGGCATAGAGGCCTTGATTAGAATATCAGAAGAGCCTCTCTGGAACACACCAGTGGCCCATCCTGTCTCACACAGTGGCCAACCAGTTCCAGCCACAGGTCACAGAGGCTGAGGTCTTCAGAAGAACTTCATAACATCACTGCTGGATCAGACCAGTGGTCCATTCAGTCCAGCATCCTCTCTCACACAGAGGCCAGCCAGTTCCTCTGGACAGCCAGCAACAGAGCATAGAGGCCAAGGCCTTAATTAGAACACAAAAAGAGCCCTGCTGGACCAGACCAGGGGTCCATCCAGTCCAGCATCCTGTCTCACACAGTGGCCAACCGGTTCCTCTGGAGGGCCAACAACAGGGCACAGAGGCTGAGGCCTTCCCCTGAGGTTGCCTCCTGGCTCTTGGATTCAGAAGCTTAGTGGCTCTGAAAGTGGAGGTTCCCCTCAGCCACTGTGGCTAGTAGACATTGATAGACTTATCCTCCGTGAATGTCTCTAATCCCCTTTTAAAGTGATTTATTTCTGTGGCCATCATTACATCCTCTGGCAGCGAATTTCACGTTTTCATCACTCTCTGTGTCAAGTCGTATTTCCTTTTGTCCATCTTGAACCTACTGGCCAGCTGTGGTTCGGGCAACCGTCCCCTTGACCAGGGCTTCAAGGCTGACAAGCAGAATGTCAGGTGAGGGGGAGCAGTTAGCAGGTGAGGGCTGGAGCCACTGGGCCCTGCTTGTGGGCTTGGGCGTGGTTGTGGCTCAGTGGTACAGCACCTGCTCGGCATGCAGAAGGTCTCAGGTTCAATCCCCGGCACCTCCAATTGAAAGGATCAGGTAGCGAGTGATAAGGAAGACCATGGCCTGAGACCCTGAAAAGCCGCTGCCAGTCAGAGTGGACAATACTGACCTTGATAGAGTGAGGCTCTGACTCAGCAGGAAGCTGCTTCATACGGGCTTCCCTTCTACCTCGAAACTGGCCATTCAGAATGTGAGATTTTTGTCCCAGATGCTCGCAAGCTGGAAGACCGCAGCTGGAAGGGTGCGAGAGACCTCTCTTCTTTTCAGGTAGTCCTGCGATGCCCCAGGGCTGCGTCATTGTTCTCTTCATTTGTCCTTTGCAAGGTTTCGTGCTTGCTTTTTTTTTTTTTAAAAAAAAATTGTGTTAAATCTTGTACAACAATCAATCCGACTGCACAAGTTTGGCTATTCAAATTACTTTTCTTTCTTTCTTTTTTTGCCTCCAAAAGTACTTTAAAATGCATTAAGTTATTAATTGCCTGCTGGCACTTTAATCAAACGGGGAAATTGACATAGCCAGAGGCATGTGTCTTTTTGTGGGAAGGGAAATTTATTTAAGACGAAACAGCAGCTCCTTACTGCTTAATTTAAACCGAGGAAACTGTGGAAAATCAACTGCTACGGAAAATTAATAAAACATTTCCAGCTGCAAACAGTGACTAATTGCACAAGACGAAGACTGTCTGGAATTAATAACTTGCAATCTTCTGTGTGAAGAACCCCCTACTGGTTCAATTTACGGGGAGATTAAATTACTTCTAAGTTTGCCATATTAAAACAGAACATGAATCAAATGTTACTGAAAGCACATCTATTATTTACTGTCTGTGATATGGATATAATTATTTCCAAACAACCACAATGTAACGTGACCGGTAATATTTAAATTACTCTCCGGCAAACGGAGCGGAGGCCACCACGGGTCCGGGAGAAATAAAGCGCTCCGAATGGACTGCCGGAGATATTCTGCCTGCCTGCCGCAATGGCAGATTTCAACTTCGGGATGGGTTGCAACAGTCATTACTTGGGCAGAGACAGAAGTACAGGTCGCACCGCAACTACACTCGAAGGGCTGTCGTGTACAGGATGGCGCGGAGTCGGTTTCCGCTGCCCCAGAAGGTCGGACCAGAACCAATGGGTTGAAATTAAAGCAGAAGAGTTTTTGGCAAAACATTAGAATCATAGAACCATAAAATTGGAAGGGGCCATGTTGTTGTTGTTCAGTCGCAGAATCGAGTCCGACTCTTCGCGACCCCATGGTCCAGATCACGCCAGGCCCTCCTGTCTTCCGCTGTCTGCTGAAGTTTGCTCAATTTCATGTTCGTTGCATCGATGACACTGTCTAACCATCTCATCCTTGGCCGTCCCCTTCTTCTTTGACCTTCAATCTTTCCCAGCATCAGGGTCTTCTCCAGTGAGGGCTCCCTTCTCATTGGGTGGCCAAAGTATTTGAGCTTCGGCTTCAGGATCTGGCCTTCCAGGGAACAGTCAGGGTTGATTTTAGGATTGACTGATTTGATCTCCTTGCAGTCCAAGGGACTCTCAAGAGTCTTTTCCAGCACCATAGTTCAAAAGAATCTATTTTTCGGTGCTCGGCCTTCCTTATAGTCCAACTCTCGCAGCCATACATTACTACGGGGAATACCATTGCTTTGACCATGCGGACTTTTGTTGGCAGGGTGATGTCTCTGCTTTTGCAGAGGAAGGGGCCATATAGGTCATCTAGTCCAACCCCCTGCCCAATAGCCTAAAGCATCTCTGACAAATATCCGTCCAGCCTCTTCTTGAAAGCTGTCAGTGAAGGGGAGCTCACCCACCTCCCTAGGTGGCTGATTCCACCTTTGGACCACTCTGACCGTGAAAAAGTTCTTCCTAATATCCAGCTGATACCTTTCTACATGTAATTTAAACCCATTGCTTTGGGTCCTCTCCTCCGCTGCCAGCTGGAACAGCTCCTTGCCCTCCTGACAGTTGGAGCGGTTCCTCAGGGGAACGGGCTTCCTCGGGAGGTGGTGGGCGGTCCTTCTTTGGAGGTTTTCAAGCAGAGGCTAGATGGCCACCTGACAGCAATGCTGATTCTGTGAACTTTGGCAGATCACGAGAAGGGAGTGCAGGAAGGGTTGCCTCAGTGCTGACTTCTCATGGCCCTTTCTTACACACCCAGGGAAATGCTGGTTGCCATTTTGGGGTCAGGAAGGAATTTTTCCCCAGGCCAGTTTGGCTAGGGATCCTGGGGGTTTTTTTGCCGCCTTCTGGGCATGGAACAGAGGTCACTGGGGGTGTGGAGGGGGAAGTATTTCTGAATTGCCTGCATTGTGCAGGGGGGTTGGACTAGATGACCCTGGAGGTCCCTTCCCCCTCTATGATTCTAAACCAAACCATACATGCTTTGTGCTGCCAAGTCGCCTCCAACTTATGGCGACCCTATGAATGAATGACCTGCCATGGAATGAATGAATGTTTCAAAAACAGCTCGAACAAATGTTGGAGATGTAAAACTAATGTTGGTACGTTTTTTCACATGTGGTGGCGGTGCACCAAAACACAACAATATTGGCGAATGGTCCAGAAAATAATTTGTGAAATTGCAAATGTAAACTTGCAGTTAGAACCAGAATGTTATCTGCTTAATTTGATCCCGGAAGAAATTAAGAGTCAAGATAGGTGTTTGGTGATTTTGATATTAACAACTGCCAGAATAGCATTAACCAGATATTGGAAGATGGGGAAAAACCCCAAGCTTAGTGGAATTAATGTATAGACTGCTAAATGTGGCTGAAATGAACAAATCGAATTTATCTTTGCAAGGTAAAGATGAGGATCTGTTTATTAAAAGATGGCCGAGATTCTATAAGTGGGTAAATCAAGAGATATGACTCACCAATATGTAAACGTCAATAAGTTAGATCTTTGTATCTGCTATTATGCTTGAAAATTAATAAATATTAATTACAAATGAAGGACCTGTCCTTAACAGCCTTGCTGAGGTCTTGCAAACTCAAGGCCATGGCTTCCTTGACTGAGTCCATCGGTCTCAAGTTGGGTCTCCCTCTTCTCCGGCTGCTTTTCCTACATTGGTAGAGCTTGTTTTTAAAACAGCGTCTCAAAAGAGCCCTGAGCTGGATGGCCCTGGCTGGCCCAGTCAGATCAGCTCTCAAAAGCTAAGCAGGGGCAGCCCTGGTGAGTATTTGGATGGGAGACCACCAAGGAAGTACAAGGTTGCTACGCAGAGGCAGGCGATGGCAGAACCACCTCCGTCTCTTCCCTGACCTGGATGGCCCAGGCTAGCCTGATCTCATCAGACCTCCGAAGCTAAGCAGGGTCGGCCCTGGTTAGGACTTGGATGGGAGACCACCGAGGAAGTCCAGGGTTGCTACGCAGAGGCAAAGTGCCTCTGCACATCTCTTACCTTAAAAACCCCATAGAGTCGCCATTAGTTGGCTGTGATTTGATAGCGCTTTCCACTACCCCCTTAGAACAGTCCAGCTAGAAAAGACTGGGTTATTTGGGGGGGCGGTTTCCCCTATGTAACCCAGTTTCACCAATCAGGAAGCCCTAAGGAAGAGCTTTCGTCACTGTTATCTGAAGACGTGAGCAGGGACCCACGAAAGTCACACATTTTGTTAGTCTTCAAGGAGCTACGGGACCCTTGCTCTTTTCTACTGCTACCGAGAGACAGACACGGCTGCCCATTTAGAGATGATTCTGACGGAGTGAGCCGTGACTCACGAAAGCTCCTCCCCTGCCACAAATTTTGTTGGTCTTTAAGTTGCAACGACCTCCAGACAACAGAGATCAGTTCCCCAAGAGGAAATGGTTGTTTTGGAGGGTGGGTTCTACGGCCTTATACTCCACTGAGGCACCTCCCCTCCCCAAACCCCACCCTCCTCAGGCTCCACCCCCAAATCTCCCACCTGGAGTGGGAAGTCCTACCTTCCTGCCTACCTCAGGCAGGCCATTCCACCAGGTGGGAGCCACTGCCCAGACTGTGTGGATGCCAGCATTCTCTGTCCTTTTCTGTATAAATTGTTGAAAATATGTGTGTTGCAAAGTCGAATTCAGTCATTACCTTGTGTGCTATTGTTTAGACTGACCTGGAAGGGAAACCTGACACAGAGTCAATGGGAAGAAAGCCCAGGGAAATCTAAGTCTGTTTACTCACAACTAGGGGTCTTTTGGGGCTGGAGCGCACCAGAGCGCTGCTCTGGCAGCTCAGGAGCCACCACAAATGGTGGTGGTAAGCCCTGCCCCCAGCTGGTGTCCCTGACCCGCGCTGAAGCACTGCGGCCCAGGGGGTGCCCAAAGAGGCCCCCTGTCAGCGTCCCCAGGCACGTACAGAAGTGTTGCAGCCCGGGGGATACCCAAAGAGGCCCCCTGCCAGTGGAAGCTTTATTGCAGTAAGTGTGGGGGTGGCAGAGGGCTTGATGGGGGTGGGAGAGCCCCCAGAGCCCCCCAGAGCCCCCCATCTCTTTGCCCTCTTTCTTTCCCTCCTTTCCTGCATTTCTTTTTTTGTTTCTCTTTTCTCTCTGTTTCTTTCTCTTTTCCTCCTTTCCTTCCCTCTCTTTCTTCCTTTCCCTCTTTCCCTCCTTTCCTTCTCCCTTTCTTTTCCTCCTTTCCTTCTCTCCTTTTCCTTCTTTCCCTCCTTCTCCCCTTCTTTCCTTCTCTTTCTTTCCCTCTTTCCTCCTGCATCCCGACTCTAGTGAGAAGGGGTTTAAACTTTAAACCCCTTCTCTCTTCGCTCCCCCCCACCTTGGCAGGCTGGTGATGTCAAGGGGTGTGGCATATGCTAATAATATGCTAATAGCCTAATAGCTCATTACCATACTGTATGCTAATGAGCTCCTGCAGCTCTTTTTCTACAAAATGACCACTGCTCATAACCATTGATTAATGAATTCAGGTGATTTCCTTATAGGGGTCAAGAAGAAGAAGAAGAAGAAGAAGAAGAAGAAGAAGAAGAAGAAGAAGAAGAAGAAGAAGAAGAAGAAGAAGAAGAAGAAGAAGAAGAAGAATCTTCATTGCTGATGTTGCTGTTGTTGTTGTGAGACCGTGTGTTTGGTCTGTCCTGTAGCTGTAGAGATGTCGCCATAGGTCTTTGTTATTTGGTAGCTTTTCCTGTGTACCCTTCCCTTAGAAATAAAGATTTCTTACACAGAAAGAAAATGCCTCCTGTCCAGTGAAGCAAAGATCCATTACAAAGTTTGAATATCTGAGTATTTTTGCCAGTTTTTCCAACATAAAGCACTTCCAGGATTTTTAAAAAAGTATTTTTCTCCCCTGTCTCTGAAGCAAGGTAGTCCTAGCACGGATCTGGGTGGAAACGAAGAGGTCAGGCCAGGCCACGCTTCGGAAGACATCGTTTCTGCATTGCCGTAACGAAGCATGCGGTGTTTAATTGTGTCGGCCCTTCTGCCCTCTCCAAATGAGCAACCTTTAGCCCTTCGGCTATCAGATTAGAGCCCCTTGTGTAATTACATTACCTGGGTAATTAAAGAGACATTTCGAGGCTTCTGAGCCACAGAATACCCTTGTCTCCTCTTTTAAAGGAATGAACTGGGCTTTGGTTTCGGAGGCTCCACTAGGAAAGATGAGATCTAATTACTCAACCAACATGCAGAAACTGCTCTATAAGGACACAGGCCAAAGTGGCCACCTCAAGCCATAGATTTGGGGAGGGGGGAGGCAACCTCTCATCCCACCTGCTGCCACCTACCCATCCTCCCACCCAAATGCCACCCCCCAGTGGGAACTAGACAAGATTAATGATTTGGAGTCGGGAGTAAGCAGTGAAGTGGCTAAATTTGCAAAGTTGTTCAGGGTGGTGAAAACCAAGGAGGATTGTGAGGCACTCCAAAGGGACCTTGTCAAGGATGGGCGAGTGGGCGTCAACGTAGTGAATGGGGTTCAGTGTGGCCAAGTGCAAAGTGATGCACATTGGAGCCAAAAATCCTAACTATAAATACACGTTAAATCTCACACTGCTGCTTTGAGTGGCGGAAGTCCACAATGTCTGCCGTTGGGAGCAACCCAAGGGGATGAGCAATACAAAAACTGGCATCATGTGACACTCAGGGGACTCTCCACATCTCTATGATAAAAAGCATAGATCTGTATGGAAATCCCCAGAATATCACACGACATCATGACCTCACCTCCCAGATCAGTGTTCCCTCTAAGCTGAGTTAGTGTGAGCTAGCTCACAGCTTTTTAGCCTCCAGCTCACACATTTTTTTCTTAGCTCAGGAAGGATGGCTCCAAAGCAAACTAATTTATGCAGCAGCCAAATCACTTGCTCACAACTTTAATGCCAGTCGCTCACAAAGTAGAGTTTTTGCTCACAAGACTCTACAGCTTAGAGGGAGCATTGCTCCAGATATGAACCTGAAACTGACGTCACGACATCACATGACACCAATACCCCCCTCCAGTCTTGCTGCATCGAGCGACAGAGGAATTCCGGAGACTGTGAGTGGGTGGTTGGGACAAGCTGAGACAGCCACACTGTCTACGCTTCGTTGACTCAATGGAACAAGTTTCCCAAGAGGATTCCCAGAGGAAAGCAAAGGGGAAATGACCTTTTAGATAGTCAACTCCTTGGGGAAGAATTCTGTCCTTCCACACTCTGGAAAGTGACGGGCGCATTAATGATGCCAAAGGGAACAAGAAGCACACTGTCACCCTGCCGATGTTCATTCTTTCACCAGTGGGCTGTGCTCCTCATTTTTGTGCCACTTCATCCTGCCCGGGATGGAGGTAGTGGAACAATCCCGCGGCCCCTCGTCCTTGCCCCCCTGTGGCCCTTCCCACCCCTTCTGCAGCCTCCAGGCATCATTGTGCAAAGCCATCCGTCCTCTGAACGGTCCTCAACTTCATACTCAACAGCTGCATAGGTGGGACTGCCAGCCTTCAGGTGGGGCCTGGAGATCTGGAATTACAATCAGCCTCCAGATGACAGAGATCAGTTTCCCTGGGGGAAATGGTAGCTTTGGCGGGTGGATGAACATAAGAACATAAGAGAAGCCCATGTTGGATCAGGCCAATGGCCCACCCAGTCCAAAACTCCATGTCACACAGCAGCCAAAAATACCAGGTGCCATCAGGAGGTCCAGCAGTGGGGCCAGGACAATAGAAGCCCTCCCACTGCTGCCCCCCCCAAGCACCAAGAAGACAGAACATCACTTGCAGCCGACCGAGAATTCCTATCTATACCTTGTGGCTAAGAGCCACTGATGAAGAAGAAGAGAACAAGAAGAGAAGAGATTGGATTTGCACCCCACCCATCACTCAAGAGTCTCAGAGCATCTTATAAACTCCTTTCCCTTCCCCTCCCCACAACAGACACCCTGTGAGGAAGGTGGGGCTGAGAGAGCTCTTTCGAGGACTGCCCTTTCAAGGACAGCTCTTGAAACTATGGCTTGCCCAAGGTCATCCAGCAGCTGCAAGTGGTGGAGTGGGGAATCAAACCCGGTTCTCCCAGATTAGAGTCCGCACACTTAACCACCACACCAAACTGGCTCTCATTTGGACTCTATGGATTTGGACTCCATGGCCTTACACACCACCAGGGTCCCTCCCCTCCCCAATCTCTGTCCTCCTTGGGCCCCACTCCCGCCTCTCCAGGAACTTCCAGGCCTTGAGTTGGCAACCCGATCAGGGTCTCATTCTGACATTATGAAAAACATGTCATTTCTCCAGACCAGACCAAGATTCGAGTCCAGTAGCACCATAAAGACCAACAAAGTTTTCCAGGATTTAAGCTGATATAAGAAAAATTTGGTTGGTCTTCAAGGTGCCCCAGGACTCAAATTTTGCTCTACGACGACAGACTATTCACCCGAAACCACACCAGACACAATGATATACAACCTCTATCATGTCTCCCCTTTCAGGGTCTTCTCAGTTTGGTGTAGTGGTTAAGTGTGGGGACTCTAATCTGGGAGAACCGGGTTTGATTCCCTATCTCCTCCACTTGCAGCTGCTGGATGACCTTGGGCAAGCCATAGTTCTGTCAGAGCTGTTCTCTCAAGGGCAGTTCTGGAAAGAGCTCTCTCTGCCCTGCCTACCTCACAGGGTGTCTGTTGTGGGGCGGGGAAGGGAAAGGAGTTTGTAAGCCACTCTGAGACTCCGAGTGAAGGGTGGGGTATCAATCCAATCTCTTCTTCTCTTCTAAAAAAAAATATCGCTTTGGAAAAGACAACAGGGAACGCAAAAGACCACAGCTTTGATCACCAGACGCGTGAAACTCCTAATCTAGACATAATCTGTGCCAACTGGAGCATCAAAGCTCAGATGCCAAACGAATGAAAAAGTCATCGCGATCCGTGACTGCGTTCGCCGGCGAGTTTCTTGCTGCGGCCTGTTCCACTGAGGTGGGCCTGGGGAACAGCAGAGCGACATTTAAAAAAAAAAATTAAGCCAACTCACAAGGGAAAAGAGCATAAATTGAGGCACGGAGCCATTAAGCCCAAAGTTTAACCCCCCGGGAGATCTTAGGGGCTCAAAAACACCACAAGGAGACTCCTGCCTCTTCATCCAACAGCAGCAAATTGAAAGGCCCCGAGGGGTGTGCCTCGAAGCTACCCTAACTATCGACTTCCCCCTTTGTTTCAGCCAGAAGAAAATCCAACTTTGAAGTCTTCCCCCCTCCACCCCCCCCGCAACATGTTGCAAGGAGAACGTCTGTCGTTTAATCCAGTTTAGCCTTTAATACCTGACCTGGATCAATCGTGTTGCTAAGATCACACAATCTTCTAGCCTGGAGGAATGTTTCCCTCCCTTCCCGCTCTCTGACCCGGCATCCCTGGTTGCCAAAGTCTGCCGAATAATCAGCGGCTGAACTTTGAGGGCGTCTTTCGCTTTGAGCGTACAACCTGCCCTTCCGGCGGCAAGACAGCGGGGGAACCTACCCAAATATCAAAAAGAAAAAAAGATTTAAGCAGCATTCCACCGATCTTAGCCAGGTTTTTGATTTCTGCATCCGTTTAAAATAGCGGGGGGATTGTCGGCATCTTCTCCTGGCCTTGCGGTGAAAGGCCTCCTCGCTGCGGAGCCATCTTTCAAACACAGAACTCTATACAAGGTTGGAAAGGGGTTGGCCTTTCGGGGCAGTCGCTGCGGGAGAGGGCATCTTGCTTGCGGGCTTGTCCCTCTAAAAGCCATCTGCGTCTGAGCGCGGGAGCGTCAGCTGGCTTTCTTCTCTTGAAGACAAGGGGGAAACACAGTGTGCGTATTACTGAACACAAATGAAAACTGCAAATGCAAATTAAGAAGTCTCGTATCGATGCCTCTAAACAAATAGTTTGAAATACCAAACGAGCGTAGATCCTTAATATGTATTCAGTTATCACTGTTTTCTTATAACAACTCCAAAAGTATTTAATACAAAGTCAAACGCTCCTAGGAGCTGCGGTGGTTCAAGTGGTTAAGACGCTGAACTGCAGGCTGTGGAAGGCCAGTAGCTCAGCAGTTCAAGACCCGGGTGCCCCATGACGGAGTGAGCTCCCGTCTCTAGTTCCAGCTCCTGCCAACCTAGCAGTTCGAAAGCAAGAAATTGCAAGTAGATAAATAGGTACCACTTCGGTGGGATGGTAACAGTGTTCCATGCGCCTTGGTGTTTAGTGATGCCGGCCACATGACCACAGAAACATCTTCGGACAGCGCTGGCTCTTCGGCTTTGAAACGGAGATGAGCACCACAACCCTAGAGTCGGATTCGACTGGCTTTCGAGCAAGGGAACCTTTACCTTTTATAAATGCTCCAGGCCAGAGCTACAGTGTAACACATAGGCTGCGGTCACACACGCCTTTAGATCCGACATGGGTGTGAATGCCTGGCGGATCTAAAGGGTGCGATCAGACAGCAACGTCTGGGAAGCGCCCCGCAGCCATCGGCAACCCGTGCTGCTCTGCCGCGGAAGCGGAGTTAAAAGACACCAGGGAAAGTCCAGTTCTAACTGGTTCCAACAGGCCACGGACAGACTTTCAACTGTCTAGATGCGCAAGCACACTCTCAGGCCATTGGGATGCTCTGATTATCTGGACCTCCTGATGGCACCTGGTATTTTTGGCCGCTGTGTGACAGAGTGTTGGACTGGATGGGCCATTGGCCTGATCCAACACTGGCTTCTCTTCCATTCTTATGTTCTTATCCTGGCTCGGTGCCGGTTTTTTCTCCCCTCCTCTTCGCAGTATGCGCATCGGCACATACGCCACCAGGGGCCCTCAGTGCAGAGGTGTGATTCCTCGTTTGTGCGCATGGGAAACAAACAGCCAAAAACCCCACAACTCACTTGCTGTTTGTTTGTTTGTTTATTGTACCTGTATCCCGCCCATCCCGTGAGCGGGCCCAGGGTGGGTCAAATCCTCTCAAAGAATACAGTAAGCAGGGCTCTTTTTGTAGCAGGAACTCCTTTGCATATTAGGTGACACGTCCCTAATGTAGCCAATCCTCCAAGAGCTTACAGAGCTCTTCTTACAGGGGCTACTGTACGCTCTTGGAGGATTGGCTACATCAGGGGTGTGTCACCTAAGAGGCAGAGGAGTTCCCGCGACAAAAAGAGCCCTGACAGTAAGGTTTAAAACACAATAAAACATTACATTATAAACATTTCAAATCAGTCGTTACAGCTGCTGGTGAACATTCTGACCCATTAATACTGATGGGTGTGGCCGGTTGCTGGTAAATGGGTGGCCGGTAGGTAGGAGACAGCATCCTCGGGGAGGCCCTATGCGGACGGCCGCTGCCTCCACCAAAAGCTTGGCGGAACCAAAAGCCTGCTGCGTCTGATCACACAGTGACGGGCTGAGCCCACAGCTACAAAGGGAGGGGTGATCTCACAACTGCAATGTCAAATTCCTCGGGAAGAAATAGCCTCGCTTCCCCTCCCGCCGTTTTTTCTGGCGCGTGTGACCACAAAGAGGACTGATTTAACCAAGATCCTGACACCACCCCCAAAGTCTCCAGATATTTTCCAACCCAGACCTGACAACCCGATCTTAGTCCAACACTTTTGCTGCGACACCGTGCTGGAGGGTTAGGGTGAGATAGAAAAGTAACAGACGAATGAATTCTATTTCATTTTATAAGTGACATGTCCTCAGGTCACAGCCAACTCATGGAGGAAGACGAAGAGAAGAGATTGGATTTATACCCTGCCCTTCACTTGGAATCTCAGAGCGGCTTACAAGCGCCTTTCCCTTCCCCTCCCCACAACAGACAACCTGTGAGGTAGAAGAGGAAGAGATTGGATTTATACCCCGCCCCTCACTACCCAAAGGCGTCTCAGAGCGGCTTACAAACTCCTTTCCCTTCCCCTCCCCACAACAGACACCCTGTGAGGCAGGTGGGGCTGAGAGAACTTCTGACAGAAACTGTCCTTGAGAGAACAGCTGTGCCAGAGCTTGTGACTGACCCAAGGTCACATCAGCGGGTGCGAGTGGAGGAGTGGGGAATCAAACCCGGTTCTCCCAGATAAGAGTCCATGCCCTTAACTACCCAAGGGAGTCTCAGAGCGGCTTACAAACTACTTTCCCTTCCCATCCCCACAGCAGACACCCTGTGAGGTAGGTGGGGCTGAGAGAGCTCTGACAGAAACTGCTCTTTTTTAGGACAGCTCTGACAGAACTATGGCTTGCCCAAGGTCATGCAGCAGGTGCAAGTGGAAGAGTGGGGCTGAGAAAACTCTGACACAAACTGCTCTTTCAGGAACTGCTTTCAGGAACCCAGGGTCACACCAGCAGGTGCAAGTGGAGGAGTGGGGAATCAAACCCGGTTCTCCCAGATTAGAGTCCACGCACTTAACTGCTACACCAAACTGGCTCTCTTCCTCCGGAGGAAGATCCCAGGACCGTGGGGTTTCCAAGGCAAGACTGATTTCCTCTTTCAAGGAAATTCTCATCCTCCATCTGCATAATGCCTGTTATAGAACTGCTTCAGCCTCTTAGTTTTGACGCAGGGAACATTCCTGACCAGACCAGCCACCCAGACAGTCCTTTGATGGGAGCAGATGTTCTCTATTTGGGTCAGTTCTCCCAGTTGCTTCTTACTAGCATTTTATATGGCTATTGTTCCCGTCCCGTTCGAAAGCCTCCTCTTGCTTGTAGTCTTTGCCTGGGACAGTGTCTGGAGTGAAATACTGAAAAGCCGCAGTAGCACCTTAAGACTAACAAACTTTATTGTAGCATAAGATTTTGAGAAACACGTCTCTCTTCGTCAGATGCAATTTCTTCATCAGAAGGCTTCTGATATAATAAAGTTTGTTAGTCTTAGAGGCTTTTTACTATTTTGCAGCAACAGACTAACACGGCTGAACTCCTCTGGATCGGTGTCTGGAGTTCAGGGCTGTTTGGGGGCAGGAACGCGCAGGAACGGAATTCCGGCTGGCTCCCGAGTTGGCCACGCCCAGCAGGAACTCATTAGCATAACAGGCCACACCCAGCAGCAGGGACTCATTAGGACTGGCTCCATGAGGGCTGTGTGGCCTAACATGCAAAGGAGCTCCTGCTACAAAAAAAAGCCCTGGGTTTTGACAACAAACAAGGTAATCAGAATAAGAAGCAAAAGGTGGGTGTGGCTGGATGGCCACACTTCTGGCAATATGGGGGTGTGGCCTAATATGTTAATGAGCTGTGCTGTCAGGGGTGTGGCCTCATATGCTAATGAGTTTCTGCTGTTGGCTGTGTGGCCTATTATGCCAATGAGTTCCTGCTGGGCTTTTTCTACCAAAAAAAAAGCCCTGCTGGAGTTTATATCTGTAAAATGGCCCTTTATATTGTGTTTCCGTAATTATATTTTAAGCATTTTCCCCATTGCTTCCCCGCCCCTTCTGTATTCCCCCATATAACCTTGATCCAAACCAAATATTGCAGCAAAACTAACAAATCACTTGGCTTGCTGTTACCATGAATCTACGGTTGCGGTCACACGCACCAGGAAAAACGGAGGGGGGGGGAGCTAGGCTATTTCCTCCGGAGGAATTTGACCCGCAGTTGTGCGATCACACCTCCCTTTGAGGCTGCGGGCGCAGTCTGTCAGTGCATGATCAGACGCAACTGCGGGTGAGTCTGTGTGTGTGTGTATGCCATTTCCCCCCCATGCGCTTAAACAAGTGATCGATGAACCGTACCTCTGCACCAAGGGCTTCCTATGGAGTCTGCGTAGTGGGGAGGCAACGGCACGGAGTCAGGATGGTCTGATCAGACCATCCCAACAGCATGAGAGCGCGCTGGAGCGATCAGACAGGGGAAAGTCCATCCATGGCCCGTAGCAACCCATTTGCTACCGGACTTTCCCCGGTGTCTTTTAACTCTGCTTCTGCGGCAGAGCAGAACAGGTTGCCGACGGCTGCGGGGCGCTTCCCAGATGTTGTTGTCCAATCGTGCCCTTTAAATCTGCCCGGCATTCGCACCTATGGCGGGGCTAATTGTGCGTATGATCGCAGCCTATAGTAATAAAAGGATTGGCCTGTCTTTCCATGTTTGTTTGTTTGTTTGTTTACTTTATTTCGATCCCGCCTTCCTCCCCAACGGGGACCCAAACCAGTTTATGTCATTCTCCTCTCCTGCATTCTATCCTCACAACGACCCTGTGAGGGAGGTTAGGCTGAGAGGCTGTGATTGGCCCAAGGTCACCCAGCTAGCCTCCATTGTTGCTGTTCAGTTACACAGTCGAATCCGACTCTTCGAGATCCCACAGACCACATCATGCCAGGCCCTCCTGTCCTCCACCGTCCTCCGGAGTTTGCTCAATATCATGTTCATTGCATCAAGAAGAAGAAGAAGAGGAGGAGGAGGAGGAGATTGGATTTATACCCTGCCCTTCACTACCCAAAGGTGTCCCAGAGCGGCTTACAAACTCCTTTCCCTTCCCCTCCCCACAACAAACACCCTGTGAGGTTGGCAGGGCTGAGAGAACTCTGACTGAGAACTGCTCCTGAGAGAACAGCTCTGAGAGAACTTGTGGCTGACCCAAAGTCACACCAGCAGCTGCATGTGGAGGAGCAGAGAATCGAACCCGGCTCTCCCAGATTAGAGTCGGCACCTCGTCACACCAGCAGTCCAGACAGAATCGGCTGCACTCCAAAGGCGCCTTCTTGCTTCCCCGTTCAAGTCCCTCCGTTCCGGCCCGCAGGAGGGCTGGTAAGTAAATGAAGAAGCTCTTCTTGGCGGTGTGAAATTAGTAACCCTCCATTAGCTACGGAAATAAGTCTTCCAATCATGAGGGTCATTGCGTCGGCGTTTATCAAAATGAGCTTTTCCTCGCATTACCGTCCCCGGGCCTCCTCGACAATTGGAATTCTCCTCGATATCGGAATAAATTTCAGTCCGCCAACCACTCGCAGGCCCCTCTGCATTCCTAATGCCGTCTCCGTAACCCGCTGGCTGGCGGGAAAAGGCTCTCTTCTCCGATTGCCCCCGCCTGCCCGCCCTGTTCTTAACTAAATAGCTATTATATTAATGTTTAAAATCCATTTAAGAGCTTCCAGGGTGGCTTCGCCAAAAGGGCCCGGACTTTACTGGTGTAATTAGATGATGCAATGCCCCCTAGTGGTGACATGAGCTCCCGAGCGGTGCTGCGATTCAAATTGGATGATCCAAATTCGCGGGAGATGGAATGCAAAATGGAAAGGGAATTATTAATGCTGTTGAGAAGAGGGAGAGAGGGCCGGCGTAAAGACGCTTCTGGGTGAAATGACTGTCATGACAACTGAATTTGGCGCCATCCTTTTACTTTTAAAGGAGCTGCGGTGGCTCCAGTGGGTAAGACGCTGAACTGCAGGCTGTGGAAGGTCAGTAGTTCAGCAGTTCGAGACCCGAGAGTGCCGCATGACGGAGCGAGCTCCCGTCTCTAGTTCCAGCTCCTGCCAACCTAGCAGTCCGAAAGCAAGAAATTGCAAGTAGATAAATAGGTACCACTTCGGTGGGAAGGTGACAGCGTTCCGTGCGCCTTGGTGTTTAGTCACGCCGGCCACGTGACCGCGGAAACGTCTTCGGACAGCGCTGGCTCTTCGGCTTTGAAACGGAGATGAGCACCGCAACCCTAGAGTCGGATTCGGTTGGCTTTCGAGCAAGGGGAACTTTTACCTTTACTTTTACTTTTAAACACATGCATTTTACTTTTAAACATAAGCCTATGACACTGCACCTCGCCGACAAAAAATAGAAGATAACCCTAGGGTGCGCCAGGATCGATTTGCCCTGGTTTTATCAATTTTATTTTATTTTTACAAATCTTCATTCTTTTTTTTTTTCCTTTTCACCCTTTCCCCCAACTTTGTGGTGCCCCCTTTGGCCCCGGTGCCCAAAGCACGTGCTTCGTGTGCTTAATGGTTAATCCGCCACTGACCCTAAGGGCAATGGAGGGCTGGGTCAGGCAATTAAGTGATACTGGTGGGAAGAGACGATGCACGCATGGAGTGACGTCAGTGAGATGGGCTCAGGCCAGTGGCTGAGATTAAGATCTGCTAGGAATGGATTTGCATTTGCTATAAATTTGCATTTGCCCCAGATGACTGACCGGTTCTCTCCTGCTATGCAACCGGCTGTGAAGCCGGGGGCAATCACGATCGGCCGGTGTGGAGGGGATCCGGGATTCCCCTAGAGCTGGGGTGAGAAGGAACTTGTGGGGCGGATTGCGCCGTTTGGTTATGGGTCGGTCACAAGTTCTCTCGGAGCTGTTCTCTCAGGGGCAGTTTCTCTCAGAGCTCTCTCAGCCCCGCCTACCTCACAGGGTGTCTGTTATGTACTGAATGTGAATCGCTCCTATCTATTCACATGTTAAGCTTGAGTCTGAACGTGGCTCTTCAGATGTCGCATCGCTATTGGTCGGTTTTCTGCGAAACCTGTGTAATTACCCAATCACTGAGTGATATTGTTGCAAAGAGGGAACGGTCCTGATTGGCCTTTATCCCTGTATCCTGATTGGTCTTTAACTTGTAATGGGTGTGGCCTGGACAGCCCGGGAGAGTTTCAAAGAAGGAGCTGTGCTCCCCTTGTTGTCGTGTGTTACTTACAGTTGCTGTTTAATAAAGCTGAAATCACTTGAAGCTGAATCCTTTGTTGAGTCTCATACTTAACAGTGTCTGTTGTGGGGAGGGGAAGGGTAAGACAGGTAAGACAGACTGTCTCCGTGCAGCAACCCTGGACTTCCTTGGGGGTCTCCCATCCAAATGATAACCCTGTTTAGAGAATAAAAGTACAGGAAAAGTACAGAGATGCTGAGCGGCCTGCAGCACCTTCCCTAGGAAGAAAGACCATAGAGTCTGGGACTTTTCAGTTTAGAAAAGAGATGATTAAGGGGGAGGGGGGAACATGGTAGGGATTTATAAAATGATGCCATGGGGTGGAGAGAACGGACAAAGAGAGATTTTTCTCCCTCTTCCAAAAGACTAGAACTCGAGGGCATCCAATGAAAATGATGGGCAGTAGGTTCAGGACAGACAGAAGGAAATACTTCTTTACTCAGAGAGTGATTGAAATGAGGAATTCATTGCCAAGGGATAAAGTGGTGGCCACAGACATAAACAGCTTGGAAAGGGGACTAGATAGATTCACGGGAAGATAATATCAATGGCTACTAGCCCTGGTGACGAAGGGGAACCTCCACATTCGGAGGCACTAAGACTCTGAATCCCAGAGCCAGGAGGCAACATGAGGGAAAGGCCTCGACCTCTGTGCCCTGTTGTTGGCCCTGCAGAGGAACTGGTTGGCCACTGTGTGAGACAGGATGCTGGACTAGATGGACCCCTGGTCTGATCCAGCAGGGCTCTTCTGATGTTAACATAAGAACATAACATAAAAGAAGCCAGTGTTGGATCAGGCCAATGGCCCACCCAGTCCAACACTCTCTGTCACACAGTGGCCAAAAATACCAGGTGCCATCAGGAGGTCCACCAGCGGGGCCAGGACACTAGAAGCCCTCCCACTGTGTTTTTTTTTTTTGAAACAAAATTTTATTGGGATACATTCAACATTTCCAATCACGTTACCAATACAATTTCAAAAAAGAAGATCCCCGTCCCAATCCCCCCACCCCCTAATAGGCTTCCAACACTGCTAATAACAAACAGAAAAATTATAAGGTAATCAAGCTTAGACTTAAGTACATCGACAAACCAGGTAACACATTTCAATTATATATAACCTCTACAATTTCAGCATATTATATATAACAGTACATACAGTTCAAAATTCATTTCACTTCTCGTTCAATATCCATACGTATCCAAGTTATATATTTTCCCCTTCATTCTATATTCAGTTTCTAGATACAGTTTCAATCCTTCCCAGTCTTTTAAGTACTGTTCTGCCATTTGTCCATTTAATTTCTTTGTCATTTTGTCCATTTCCGCTAAAAATAACAGTTTTCTCAACCAGTCATGTATATCTGGCACCTTCTCCATTTTCCAATGCTGAGCAAAGGCCATTCTCGCCGACGTAATCATGTACCATAACAGTGTCCTTTTTTCTTGTGGAATTTTTTCCATTGTCAAACCGAGGAGAAGAAGTTCTGGCTTTCTCTCAATTGGGATTTTCAATATTTTCTGCATCACACAATGTATATTAGACCAGTATGCTTTCACTTTATCACATGACCACCACATATGGTAAAAAGAACCCTCTACTTTTTTACATTTCCAACATTTATTACTCAAGTTCTTATCCATACTAATATTGGCAATCTTTTTTGGTGTCATGTACCATCTATACATCATCTTATAACAGTTTTCTTTTACATTGATACAGGTAGACATTTTAAAAGATCTTTTCCACAAAAATTCCCATGATTCCATAGAAATTTCTTTGTTCATATTTATGGCCCAAAGCCCTCCCACTGTTAACCCCCTCAAACACCAAGAATACAGAGCATCACTTGCCCCAGAGTCCCTATCTATATCTTGTGGCTAATAGACACTGAGGGACCTCTGCTTCATATATTTATCTAATTCCCTCTTGAAGCTGTCCATGCTTGTAGCCACCACCTCCTCCTGTGGCAGTGAATTCCATGTGCTTTGGGTGAAGAAGGACTTCCTTTTATCCATTCTAACCTGACCGTTCAGCAATTTCATTGAGTGCCCACGAGTTCTTGTATTGTGAGAAAGGGAGAAAAGTGCCTCTTTCTCTACCTGCTCTATCCCATGCATTATCTTATAAACCTCGATCATGTCACCCCTCAGCCGTCGTTTCTCCAAGCTAAAAAGCCCCAAGCACCTCAACCTCTCCTCATAGGGAAAGTTCTCCAACCCTTTTATCATTCTAGTTGCCCTTTTCTGCACTAATGAAGTTCTAATGCAGGCCTCGACCTCTCTGTCCTGTTGTGGGCCCTCCAGAGGAACTGGTTGGCCACTGTGTGAGACGGGATGCTGGACTAGATGGACCACACTGGTCTGATCCAGCTGGGCTTTTCTGATGTTCTCACATTCTTCAGATCTAGCTAGCCTGGGCCTTCCAGGCCAGGACACCCACACCTAACCCTGTTCTCAATTTGTCCCCATGAAAATGATTTATTTTGCCAGAAGAGGGCAGCAGAACTTAACAAGAGTTTCTTCTATAAGCAAATCAAGCTCTTTGGAGCTGTACTGCAATTATGGCTTCACTGGGAACCTTGGCTCCACCAATCAATCGATCGATCAATCGATCTCTAATCTGTCTGTCTGTCTTATTGCGGCTTATATCCCACCCTGTCCCGCAAGTGGGATCAGGGCAGCTCACATCATATCACTATACAGCAGCAGTTTAAACATCATTAATCATGAAAAGGAAGGTGTTAAAAATAGGTAAAAACATTAGAAATCCACATTATAATCTGAGTCTCCTAACGGACAGTTCGGCAACTGTTGACATTTGAACCGCCCCAATGGACAGCACTGATTCCCTGCCGCAGTCCAATTCATTACCGTACTCTGTTCCTTGAATAGTTTTCCTCTCAGACAATCCCCAGTCCTGGAAATATACCATGAAGAAGTGAGATAATGGATGAAGGGTTTACGTCCCCTCGTCAATCAAAAGGGCTGGAGATGTAGTAGTAAAAAAAATATAAATTAAAATGGCTTGGACTCAAAGAAGCTGAGAGCCGGTTTGGTGTAGGGGTTAAGTGCGCGGACTCTAATCTGGGAGACCCGGGTTTGATTCCCCACTCCTCCACTTGCACCTGCTGATGTGACCTTGGGTCAGTCACAAGCTCTGGCACAGCTGTCCTTGAAAAAGAGCAGTTTCTGTCAGTGCTCTCTCAGCCTCACCTGCCCCACAGGGTGTCTGTTGTGGGGAGGGGGAGGGAAAGGAGTTTGTAAGCCACTCTGAGACTCCCTTCGGGTAGTGAAGGGCGGGGTATAAATCCAATTTCTTCCTCTTCTTCTTCTTGAGGATAGGATGATTTCTGCCCACACACCATGAAGAAGAGATTGGATTCATACCCCGCCCTTCACTCGGAGTCTCAGAGCGGCTGACAATCACCTTTCCCTTCCCCTCCCCACAACAGACACCCTGGGAGGTTGGTGGGGCTGAGAGAGCTCTTTCAAGAACTGTTCCTGAGGGAACAGCTCTGAAAGAACTTATGACTGACCCAAGGTCACACCAGCAGCTGCAAGTGGAGGAGTGGGGAATCAAACCCGGTTCTCCCAGATTAGAGTCCCCTCATTTAACCACTACACCAAACTGGCTCTCTCTGGTGTCACTGTCTGAACGATCATTTTTATTCCGAAAGGGAGAAGCAACGAAATCAGGTCAAATAGCCTGCCTGATCACAGCCTATAATGGAACTGTCCCTTTTGACCCATGTATATAACCGATACTAAAATGCCATGTTAAGTCTATAATGATGACTGCCTGTTTTTAATTCCCCTTACTTGGCAGCGGAAAAGAGTTTTCTGACTGATTTCAGCATTTTAAAAGCTTATTTAAATACTTATATCATCCTTGTTGGGATCCTAAAAGCTGTGTGCACCAGTAACGGTCAGCTAACTGCTGGTTTGTTATACTGGTCTGAGAAGCTTGATTGATAGGGGGGTTTAATGGAATTCTACCGTTGACCTGCGGAAGTTGGCAGTTGGGAGTGGCGGCAAAGAAGAGAGAAGCGTTTGTGCTTATACACAGCTGTTTTAAATTGTGTTACTTCGTTGTTTTAAATATTGTTATATCTGCTGTCAAAGGCTTTCACAGCTGGAGTTCATTAGTTTTTGTAGATTTTCTGGGTTGTGTGGCCCTGGTCTTGGCACTGTAGGACCTGACATTTCACCAGCAGCTGTGACTGGCATCCTCAGAGGTATAACACAGAAAGATGGCGTACTCTCTGTGTCAAGGTGAGAAGACAAATAGTAAGTAAAGGTAAAGGTTCCCTTGCTCGAAAGCCAGTCGAATCTGACTCTAGGGTTGCGGTGCTCATCTCCGTTTCAAAGCCGAAGAGCCAGCGCTGTCCGAAGACGTTTCCGTGGTCATGTGGCCGGCATGACTAAACACCAAGGCGCACGGAACACTGTTATCTTCCCACCGAAATGGTACCTATTTATCTACTTGCAATTTCTTGCTTTCGAACTGCTAGGTTGGCAGGAGCTAGAACTAGAGACGGGAGCTCACTCCGTCTTGCGGCACCCGGGTCTTGAACTGCTGAACTACTGACCTTCCACAGCCTGCAGTTCAGCGTCTTAACCACTTGAGCCACCGCAGCTCCTTAAACAAATAGTAGGCAGGTAATTTATATCTACTCAGGAAGGTGGGGTAGGGCTGAGTCATTATCTTGTAGGAATTTCCCAGGCTGTGAACGTGCTAATGGAGGAGCTTTCCTGAGGAGGTTCTTTTGCATATGGATTGGCCCTACCCCACCTTCCTGAGTAGATACAAATTACCTGCCTACCATTTTTCTTCTCACCTTGACACAGAGAGTAGTCTGTCTTTCAGTGTTATACCTCTGAGGATGCCATTCACCGCTACTGGTGAAATGTCAGGTCCTACAACGCCAAGACCCGGCCATACAGCCCGGGAAATCTACAAGAACTAATGGTTATATCTGTTAGTGTATGTTTTTATCAATTTATGATGTTATGCGCTCTGAGCCCGCTTGCAGGGAGGGCGGAATCCAAATCCAAATAAATAAATAAATTTGTATACCTGCCAGGACACTTCATGCTTCTAATGAAATGAGGATCTAGTCCACAAAAGCTGTGGGTGGAAAACGTCAAGACAGTCTTTCAGGGCCCACAACTGCCCAGCACAGCTCTGGCTTCTTTTAGGATATACTTACATGAAATTGTCACTCTTTATTTGAAAGTTTGAGGTGACTTTTTCAGGAATGTTTCTTTTTAAAACAGCAATGGGGGTGGGAACCCTTGATTTCAAAACAGCATCCAGCTCTTTGGAATTTTAGTTCTGACACATGGGGGCAACATTTAATTAGTGGCTGGATATTTTCTTTGGAAAGTTATTTCCCAAGATACGATTAGATGTTGAGCTTAAACCTGTTTCGGGACGGCATGGGGACAGCAATTGTGTATGTTGTATGATAGTATAGCATCCGGCCCCATCACTCCTTGGCAAATAGAAGGGGAAGTCGTAGAAGTAGTGACAGACTTCACGTTCCTAGGATCCCAGATCACTGCAGATGGTGACTGCAGCCATTAAATTAAAAGACGCCTGCTCCTGGGGAGGAAAGTGATGGCAAACCTAAACAGCATGATAAAAAGCAGAGACATCACCCTGCCAACAAAAGTCCGCATGGTCAAAGCAATGGTATTCCCTGTAGTAATGTATGGCTGCGAGAGTTGGACTATAAGGAAGGCCGAGCGCCGAAGAATAGATTCTTTTGAACTGTGGTGCTGGAGAAGACTCTTGAGAGTCCCTTGGACTGCAAGGAGATCAAATCATTCAGTCCTAAAAGAAATCAACCCTGACTGTTCCTTGGAAGGCCAGATCCTGAAGCTGAAGCTCAAATACTTTGGCCACCAAATGAGAAGGGAGCCCTCGCCGGAGAAGACCCTGATGCTGGGAAAGATTGAAGGTCAAAGAAGAAGGGGACGGCAAAGGATGAGATGGTTAGACAGTGTCATCGATGCAACGAACATGAAATTGAGCAAACTTCAGCAGACAGCGGAAGACAGGAGGGCCTGGCGTAAACTGGTGCATGGGGTCGCGAAGAGTCAGACTCGACTGTGTGACTGAACAACAATGATAGTATTATAAACGGTTTCGATCTTTTTACACCCTACCCTCTGTATGGATAGCCATTCTAATGGTCTGTTAGGGAATATCCTCTACCCCTGTTGACAAGAAAAACTGGCAGAGGTATCACATTTTGCTGTTTGTTTGTTCTAAAAAATAATAAAATTATATATTATATATATGTAAGAGCCAGTTTGGTCTAGTGGTTAGGAGTGCGGACTCTAATCTGGGAGAGCCGAGTTTGATTCCCCACTCCTCCACATGCTGGATTTACCTTGAGTCAGTCATAAGTTCTTTCAGAGCTGTTATCTCAAGGGCAGTTATTGAGAGAGCTCTCTCGGCCCCACTTACCTCACAGGGTGTCTGTCGTGGGGAGGGGAAGGGAAAGGAGATTGTAAACCGCTCTGAGACTCCTTTGGGTAGTGAAGGGCAGGGTATAAATCCCATCTCTTCTTCTTCTTTTTTTAAAAGAAGAAAAACTGGCAGAGATCAAAAAGGCAATAGGAAACTGCCAACGGACTTGCCTTGAATGAGCTTACTCGAAAACCGACTCTAGGGGGTGGAGCTCATTTCCATTTCCAAGCCGAAGAGCCAGTGCTGTTCAAAGACTTCTCCATGGTCATGTGGCCGGCATGACTAAACATGGAGGCGCACAGAATGCTGTGACCTTCTCCCCAACACGGTACCTATTTTATCTCCTTGCAGTTTCTTGCTTTCGAACTGCTAGGTTGTCAGGAGCTGGGGTCAGAGATGGGAGCTCACTCCACTATGTGGCACCAGGGTCTCGAACTGCCAAACTACAGGCCTTCCAGTCTGCAGCTCAGTTTCTTAACCTCGGAGCCACGCAGCCCCCCGAATGAGCTTAGAGGGGTGTAACTCTGTTTAGGATTCTCCTAGGAAGAATACCACCAAGAGTTCTCTTGAACTCATCTCGCTTCCAGTCCTGACTCCGGACTTTCCCAGACTGACCTTTCTCCAGTGTCTTCCTCTCTCCACACCCGGGACACAGTATATCTTGACTGTTGCGAGCTGTTTTGGGACACAGCTATCAGTAAAATCAGATTTCAATATAATAATCACTCTAAAAACACAAGAAACTAGTTCACTAGAGACGACAAGAAGAGGGAACAGTTGGATTTATACCCCACCCTTCACTCAGAGCAGATTACAATCTCCTTCCCTTCTCCTCCCCACAACAGACACCCTGGGTGTGTTCAGATGGGGCATTTAAGCCGGTTTAGAAGCCGGTTAGAAACGGAGTACTTACACGCGATCACACGCACAACATCCGCCTTCTGTCCCTAACCATTGCCAATCGTCGCAAACACCCCTTAAAACAGTGTAGTTTGCCACTAGGTACCCAAGTGGTGTTATCCTGAGAGTTCCGGTTCTAGCCGCTTTTTCCCTGTCTGATCGCTCTCCGCCGGTATAGAGCCACTTTCGCTCAGAAGCCCGAGGCTTCCGCTTTTCGTCCTCCATTTTTTTTTTTTTAGCGTCGGTGATGTGTGCTTGGGCGAAGCTTCGCCCCGGCGTTTACAAAAACAAAGTTTAAATGGTGCCTAGTTTAAGGTTTTAGAGGAGTCCGGAACCTCACGGAGGCTGGTTTCAGTGTTAAAGTTCAGAGCATACTTTTCGGGATACGGTGTTCTGTGCATGTGCGAGGATCTCAATTATATGAAAGATTGCCTATGCGCATGCGCAAACTGTAAAAAAAAAATAATAAACCCACCGATGCGCAGTGCTCTGCGCCTAGTGTGGACGCCCGGGAGCAATGTGCTGCGTGGTGAGAGAGAGTGACCGTGCTTGTCCCGGATCAAATTAGTCCAGTTGCAACTGGAGCAGTTTACACCGCTCCCGGCACCCCCTGTGAGGTAGGTGGGGCTGAGAGAGCTCTGAGAGAACTGCCCTTGAGAGAACAGCTCTGAGAGAACTCGTGGCTCACTCAAGGTCACACCAGCAGCTGCGATGTGGAGGAGTCGGGAACCAAACCCGGTTCTCCCAGATTAGAGTCCGCTGCTCTTATCCACTATACCAAACTTAATCCACGACCCCCAGACCACTACACTGAAGACGAAAAATGTACGCCACTTGGTCAGTGATGGACCTGTCACACCATCGTTGTCTGTCTCCAGATGGTTGTGTGACACCCCCTGAAGGATCGGTCATTCCCTCCTCAGTCACCTGTGAGATCTTGGGACATGATCGTCAGCTGCCGTACAGAAGGTTACTGGATATTTGCAGTCACCGTGACTGGAACTGGGCTGAGTCAAGCACGGTCACGTAGCCAGCCCACACTTTCGGAGAAAAGTCATGGACTGGATGCCATTTGACTGTGACTCGGGAAGAGACTGGTCTTGGAAGGGATGGTTGCCGTGAGAAGGTAGTCCCCTGCCTTGTGATAACGATTTGGGTAGTAAGTGTAGGTATCGTCCCAGTTTACGTTCCCACAAGTCAAGTGAGGCGAAAACAACGGGAAGAGCAGCGCCGGCAACAGCATTATCCCAGCACCCACCTGCCTTCACAACGAGTTACAACACAATTTACTAGCTACTACATTCTTCTCCCATTTTCTTTCCTGGGTCCTCGGTCTCTGGCAAGCTGAGAGGTCTCCGGTCATTTCACAGCCAGTCAATGACCAGACTCAGATCTACCTGCTTAACTTCAGCAAGGTTAAGAGCATAAGAACATAAGAGAAGCCAAATGTTGGATCAGGCCAACAGCCCATCCAGTCCAACACTCTGTGTCACACAGTGGCCAAAAATAACAGGGGCCATCAGGAGGTCCAGCAGTGGGGCCAGGACACTAGAAGCCCTCCCACTGTTGCCCCCCCCAGCACCAAGAATACAGAGCATAAGAACATAAGAGAAGCCAATGCTGAATCAGGCCAATGGCCCATCTAATCCAACACTCTGTCACACAGTGGCCAAAAATACCAGATGCCATCAGAAGCCCTCCCACCGTTGACCCCCCCCAAGCACCAAGAATACAGAGTATCCCTTGCCCCGGAGTCCCTATCTATACCTTGTGGCTAATAGCCACCAATGGACCTCTGCTCCATACGTTTATCCAATTCCCTCTTGAAGCCGTCTATGCTTGTAGCTGCCACCACCTCCTGTGGCAGGGAATTCCATGTGCGAATTACTCTTTGGGTGAAGAAGTACTTCTTTTTATCCATTCTAACCCAACCGCTCAGCAATTTCATGGAGTGCCCACCAGAGTTCTTGTATTGTGAGAAAGGTTATTGGAGTTGGGGGCATCTGTCTTGGCTAACTTTACCACAAGTCTGACTCTGGATTCTGGGCAGAAGGCAACGTTATCAAGCATCATGTGAACAGAGCCTCCCACTGAATCTAAGTTCAGTATCCCTCCTCCAGCTTATATTTTTAATCATGCCTTTTCTTCTTTCAAACGATAGAGGGAATCAGCAATTTTGACACTGGCTTCCACCAGTGTTGTTACGGATTTCCAAAGGGAGCTAAATGGGCGTGTGTAAGCAGAAAGGAACCAAACTGATGGTTTTGCAAACTGCAGGTGAAATAATTACGCCCCAGAGTCCCAGGCTGCGGTCACACACACTGAATAATCCACTTTGAATCCATTTTCAAGGCACTTTCCAACTGTATTTTACTGGCCAAATGCAGCTGGGCAGTGCATTGAAAGTGGATCATTCAGCATGTGTGATATCACAGCCCCAGGTACAGCCGGCAAATGCATGTTTGCAAAACGCTCACAATCTGATGGCATGCTTTGTTCAGATTCCTAGAGAGGAAACCAAATTTAGAAGAAGTAGGGACATGGATTACTGTTCAGTTGGCTCAGTGGCTATATTACCCGGATACTACTTTGAAAGAGGGCTTTCACTCAGAATAAGGCATTAGGTGACCAAGATTCACATTTTTGAAAAAAATGTGCGTTACCTCGGGCCAGGGATTTTTACAACTAGTCTTTCTGGGTCTGAAAAGATTTCCAGGTTGACATCTGACCGACTCACTTTAGCCTTCAGCTTGATTCAGTCTGGGGAACTATGCCAGCATTTCTGAGAAACAGAGGCTGAGCTCAGACTGGCAGTTTGAAGCAGGAGGGAGTCGTGGCAAAAAAGCCCCGGAACAAACTGTTCATGGTTTTCCCGGTCACACTATGCCGACTGATGCGGGAGCATACCGGGAGGAGGCGTGAGGGATCATTCACACCGTTGGTCTGAAGGTGCGGCTGTAAGGCACAGCTTTCTGTTTTGTTAATCTGGAGATATGTGCTTGTGCGCATGAGTGCTTATGCGCATGAGTGCTTATGCGCATGAGCGTACAATCAAAATTGTGGATTTTAGCATTCACACTTTGTTGGTGCGGGATATACACGGGATAGACATGCTTTCCAGGGTTTGCTATCACTTTTACCAGGTATCTTTTAAACTCGGGAGGGAAGCGTTACAAGATGGGTTGAGTACGGCTGAGGGACGCCAGACAGCTGTGTGAATGGCCCCTTTAATCCGGTTGTGAAATGTTGCTGAAACGCGCCTATCTCGGGGCAAACTGCCAGTCTGAACTCAGCCAGATATCTGTATAACCTGTCGGGTCAAGATGCCTTTTTGTGAGAACGGAACTTGTTGACTGAAACTGATTTTCCAGTTCCAGTCCAGAAATTGATTTTCCAGTCCAGTTTTCCACAAGAAGTTTTGCTCTTGCTTAGAAAAAAAGAGATTGTTTTGGGGAGGGAGACAGAGAACCCGAAATGATGCCAAAGAGGTTGATTCTGACTTAACCACACTGGTTCTTTATTCTGCCATTTTTGTTTCATTTGCAATAGTAACTTAAAAGGAAACATTGATTTGATCCCCGTTTACTCTTCTGCTAGGAGAATAATCAAATCCACAGATTCTCCCACTGTTTGGCTGGATAAAAGACTGTCCATCTCTCGTAACTGGGCATCTACCAATGCATATTTGCCGTTGGTTGATTTCAGTTTTTACACAACGCTATGCTGGGGATTATTAGGAAGGGAATTGAAAACAAATCAGCCAGTATCATCATGCCCCTGTATAAATCATTGGTGCGACCTCATTTAGAATACTGCGTACAGTTCTGGTCACCACATCTCAAAAAGGATATTATAGCATTGGAAAAAGTGCAGAGAAGGGCAACTAGAATGATAAAAGGGTTGGAACACCTTCCCTATGAAGAAAGGTTAAAACACTTGGGGCTCTTCAGCTTGGAGAAACGACGGCTGAGGGGTGACATGATCGAGGTTTATAAGATTATGAATGGGATTGAGCAGGTAGAGAAAGAAGTCCTTTTCTCCCTTTCTCACAGTACAAGAACTCGTGGGCACTCCATGAAATTGCTGAGCAGTCGGGTTAGAACAGATAAAAGGAAATACTTCTTCACCCAAAGAGTGATTAACATATGGAATTCACTGCCACAGGAGGTGGTGGCAGCTACAAGCATGGACAGTTTCAAGAGGGAATTAGATAAACATATGGAGCAGAAGTCCATCAGTGGCTATTAGCCACAGGGTATAGATGGGAACTCTCAGTCTGGGGCAGGTGATGCACTCTATTCTTGGTGCTGGAGGGGGGCAGCAGTGGGAGGGCTTCTCGTGTCCTGGCCCCACTGCTGGACCTCCTGATGCCACCTGGTATATTTTGGCCGCTGTGTGACAGAGTGTTGGACTAGATGGGCCATTGGCCTGATTCAACATTGGCTTCTCTAATGTTCTTATGTTGAACTAACACCCTAAAAATAAAACTGACAGAAAGTTATGAAGCATATAAACATCAAAAAGAAGAAGAAAAAGAAGGGGTATTCATAACTCCTTTGACTAACTTGGCAGAACCTTGGAAGTTTGACCTGACGGCAGTTCGCAGAAAAGAACAATTAGGATGCCTCAGAGAACTATTCATAACAACAACAACAACAACAAAAACTCTGTAGCTGCAGCTTTCCAGAAAAATTGTTAACAGGCACTTTGAAGCTGAGTAAACTTTTTTGCGAAACAGTCCCATTTGCCTTTATATCCCTTAAGGGAGTAATACTTTTTCCACACGAAAGATATCGTAGTCCTAACGGATACAGAGGCTGAGTACAGACAGGCAGTTTGCTCCGGTAGCCAGTCGTAGCAAAAAAACCCGGAATAAACTATACCGGGTTTTCCCGTTCACACAGCAGAGGCCGCTGCTGGAAGATACGGGACGGAGGCGCGCGGGAGCGTTCAGACTGCCGTGCCGGAGGCGTGCTATATTCGTCGTTTCCCCATTAATTCGGCTGTGGGTGTATGGGTGTATGTGCGCATGAGCGCTCATGTGCTCATGCACATAAGCGCATTTTGCTGATTTTTTTTTTTTGCCCTGCAACGCCAGCACCACATTGGGCAGTGGAGCGGAGCACAGCCAATCACACCGCTGCTGCCTCGTGCCCAACGCGGGTTGCTCCCGGCTTTTCGGCTGCACGTTCAGACTCCCCAGAAGCGGAGAAACGCGTGACACACACGGGTTTTCAGATTTGCTACGGGTTTTATCAGGTATCTTTTTAATCCAGCGGTGAAGCGCAACAGCACAGGTTGGCTACGGGTGGGGGACGCCAGGCAGATGTGCCTGTGTGAACGCCCCATTTACTCTGGGATTGAGTCGTCGCTGGCCCAGGTCCCTACCGGGGCAAATTGCCAGTCTGAACTCAGCCAGAGGATGATCGCTTTGGTCTGCAACTGGTCTTCAGAGGAGGGAACAGAAATTTAATCCTCAATAGGACAACTTTTCTGATACAGTTAAGAGACAAGTTTCTTCCCACTGGGAAATTATACCACTCTTCATTTTGGAGGACATTAAATCACTCTCACTTGCCACCATGAAGGATTCTGTCACATGTGAGGGTTTCGGAGAGCATGGGAGAAAAACAGGTAACTTAGTTCTGCTCACCTGGTGGTGCTACATTCATTTGTTTTGAGTCTGAGGGAAAAGCGTGAGGGGGACTGGGCAAAGAGATGGACCTCTTCAAGGGCAGCTGCCGTAAAACACATCACGGCCACAGACTGGCAAGGTGAGCGACTTTAACTGGCTTCTCATGTGCTGAGATTCAATGGCCGTTTCCCCATTTGACTCTTCTTTAAAATATATGTTTTATTTTTGAAAACAAGGTAATAGTAAGAGGGGTGGAAAAGAAAAGAAATTATTATATAACATAAAAAAGGGATTGTATATATCAAAGATAATTATACACTGCAAAGTATAGCAAAACAAGGGCAGCTGCCGTAAAACACATCACAGCCACAGACTGGCAAGGTGAGCGACTTTAACTGGCTTCTCATGTGCTGAGATTCAATGGCCGTTTCCACATTTGACTCTTCTTTAAAATATATGTTTTTTTTAAAACAAGGTAATAGTAAGAGGGGTGGAAAAGAAAAGAAATTATTATATAACATAAAAAGGGATTGTATATATCAAAGATAATTATACACTGCAAAGTATAGCAAAACAAGAAATAAACATCACTTCTCTCCAATGTACCCTTCACCACAGTTTTTTGGACATTTTCTATAGAGTACAATAATCCTTACGTCAAAAATCCCCAGTGTGAATCTTGTGGTGTAACGTAAGGCTTCTGCCCCGACTGAAGCTTTTCCCACACTCCAAGCATCTATATGGTTTCTCCCCTGTGTGAACCTTCTGATGTTCAGCTAGGTTTTTATTCCGAGAGAAGCTCTTTCCACACTCCAAGCATTTATACGGCTTCTCCCCTCTGTGAACCTTCTGGTGTGCACCTAGGTTGTCATTGCGAGAGAAGCTCTTTCCGCACTCCAAGCATTTATATGGCTTCTCCCCTGTGTGAACCTTCTGATGTTCAGCTAGGTTTTTATTCTGAGAGAAGCTCTTTCCACACTCCAAGCATTTATATGGCTTCTCCCCTGTGTGAACCCTCTGATGTTCAGCTAGGCTGCCACTGTGAGAGAAGCTCTTTCCACACTCCAAGCATTTATATGGCTTCTCCCCTGCGTGAACCTTCTGGTGTGCACCTAGGCTGCCACTGTGAGAGAAGCTCTTTCCACACTCCAAGCATTTATATGGCTTCTCCCCTACGTGAACCTTCTGGTGTGCACCTAGGCTGCCACTGTGAGAGAAGCTCTTTCCACACTCCAAGCATTTATATGGCTTCTCCCCTGCATGAACCTTCTGGTGTGCACCTAGGCTGCCACTGTGAGAGAAGCTCTTTCCACACTCAAAGCATCTATATGGCTTCTCCCCTGCGTGAAGCTTCTGGTGTGCACCTAGGCTCCCATTGTGAGAGAAGCTCTTTCCACATTCCATAAAGTCATACGTTTTCCAGTATGTTTTTGCAGTCTGATCATTTTTACTATTGGATTTGCAGCTGAAACCTTTTGTGTTGACAAGGTGATTAGGCCTTCTCTTTCTTATCCGTATTTTATCTCGGGCTGGGACCTCAGGCGTCTTCCTGCTCTGACAGACAATCGATTCCTTCCCCTCTTTCTGTTTTTCTGCCCTCCGCCTTCTCCACTGCCTCTTTCGTACCACTAGATTCCTAGATTTTACTTCCCCATCAAGTCCCCCACCTCCTTCCACAACCGCTCTTCCTGGTTCCTTCTCACTCAGCATTTCCTTGACGCCTGCCACTGGAAAACAGAGACAGAAATCGGATCAGAATGAAAAGGAACAAATATCACTTAGCATGTGCAGTTAGTATTGAATGGTATCTTCTGCAATGAGAGCTGGGGCCCGGGAGAAAAAACCCTCAGCAAATTATAACCACAAGCCAGAAAGTCTTGGAAAGGGAGAAAACGGAGACCAGAGCAGTTGGGAGGGAATTCCTTCCCTCTGTTGCCCCAAGTTGCTTGCTTCAGTTGGAGAGGAACAACAGAGACACGCAGCTGAACATTAAGGTTTCAGTGGTTTCTGGTAGCTTTAGGTGGCTAGCTGTGTGGGTGTGAAGCAACAGGATACCTTTAAGCCCAATGAAGTTTTATTTTGGGTGTAAGTTTTTCTGTGCAAGTACACTTCTTAAGAACATGAGAGAACATAAGAGAAGCCAATCTTGAATCAGGCCAGTGGCCCATCCAGTCCAACACTCTGTTGCACAGTGGCCAAAAATACCAGGTGCCATCAGGAGGTCCACCAGTGGGGCCAGGACACTAGAAGCCCTCCCACTGTTGATGTCCCCCAAGCACCAAGAATGCAGAGCATCCCTGGCCCCAGACTGAGAGTTCCTATCTAGACCTTGTGCCTAATAGCCACTGAAGGACGTCTGCTCCATATGTTTATCTAATTCCCTCTTGAAGCCATTCTTACTTGTAGCTGCCACCACATCCTGTGGCAGTGAATTCCATGTGTTATTTACTCTTTGGGTGAAGAAGTACTTCCTTTTATCCATTCTAACCCAACCGCTGAGCAATTTCATGGAGTGCCCACCAGTTCTTGTATTGTGAGAAAGGGAGAAAAGTACTTCTTTCTCAACCTGCTCTATCCCATGCATAATCTTATAAACCTCGATCATGTCACCTCTCAGCCGTCATTTCTCCAAACTAAGGAGCCCCAAGCGCTTTAACTTTTCTTCATAGGGAAAGTGTTCCAACCCTTTTATCATTCTAGTTGCCCTTTTCTGCACTTTTCCCAATGCTATAATATCCTTTCTGAGGTGTGGTGACCAGAACTGTACACAGTATTCCAAATGAGATCACACCAATGATTTATACAGGGGCATTATGATACTGGCTGATTTGTTTTCAATTCCCTTCCTAATACCACTTATTCCTAATAATCCCCAGCCCAGTGTTGGCCTTTTTTATTGCAGTCGCACACTGTCTTGACATTTTCATATCTTCAGGTACTTCTTTAGCGTTTCGGGTTTTAATTCAGGAAAGCACATGGAGAGACAATGGGAAGAATGCTTCTTTAAAAACAACAGATTATGTGATCCCGTCGCAGCTGCCGGCGAAAAGTCAGGTCCTACAATGCCAAGACCACGGCCATACAGCCCGGAAAATCTACAACAGCTAAAGAAAACTACCAAGTTTATAAACACTACCAAGAGAGTGTTTAAAGGTAAACCCGTTTCCCCTATAAGCCAGGACGCCACAATGACAAAATGGAAACGGCCCTTACCCAGAGAGGTCACGGTTGCATAGTTTTCCTCCATCACTTCCCAGTAGAGTTTTCTGTGGCTTGAATCCAGGACAGCCCATTCCTCCAGCGTGAAGGGCACGGCTACTTCCTTGAAGGAGACCGGGGATCCCTGAAAGAAGAAAATGTTGCCCAGCTGATCACATATTCCTGCCCCTGAGTATTCAAGAAAGAAGGAAGAATCCCATCGGCCAGTCACTGGATTCAGAGAAAGCCATACATCAAACCAATTACAATAAAAATTGCAATACTTCTTTCAAGCTTCTGGTATGCATAATTGAAAGTCTCCAAGGAATACAAACGGAGAAAACTGCACAGAACTGGACTTCTTTTGGCCAAATCCTCTTGAAATAAGAGCCCTCTTAAATATGAAAATGACTCTGACTAAAAACCGTATCTGATATATGATCTTGCACAATCCGTACCAGATATACATGGCAATTGTATCGGCACAAGAGGCTTTGCTGCAAAACATTCCCGTCTGCAGAGGTGTGCTGTGTTACTCTAGATATCAGGAGAAACTTCCTACACATGCATACACAGACCTTTATTGGCATATGTCAGGTTACAGGAGGAAACATCAACAGATAAAGAGGTAACAAGGAGAAATGAGTCAATCGTGCATTTATGCCTTGCACAATCGATCCTTAGTTAACAAACTTAGAAATAAGGCAACCTTTTCAGTCATTTCAGGTGACAAATCATCCAGGAGATGGCACACCTTCAGAGCTTCCAGGCAGCCTATTCTGTTAGGAGAAACTTCCAAACTGTCAGAGTGGTTGAGCAGCGGGACAGACTACCTCGGGAGGTGGTGGGTGCTCCTTTGCTGGACGTTTTCAAGCAGAGGCTGGATGACCATCTTTCGGGTATGTTGTAGGGCTGTCATTTGGCTACGCTCCTGTAGGGTGCAGGGGGTTGGACTAGATGACCCTCAAGGTCCCTTCCAACTCTTGATGTTCTATGATTCCATGAAAGCTTGCATCCAGCTCCATAAACATTAAACTGGCCTAGTTAAGGTCTCCACTAGGGGTCTTTTGTCAAGCCATCTAGAGGCAATACGTCGTCGAAGGCTTTCACGGCCGGAGCTCATTAGTTCATTAGGCCTTGACACAGAGGGTACTCTGTCTTTCGGTGTTATACCTCTGAGGATGCCAGTCACAGCTACTGGCGAAACGTCAGGTCCTGCAATGCCAAGACCACGGCCACACGACCCGGAAAATCTACAGCAACTAACCAAACATCTAGAGGCATTTAAAATGCACATCAGGGCTAAAAGACTTGCTATTAATTCCTGACTTCTTGCATTTATTTTGGCTCTTGGCCATTTTCTAGCAGAAGAAGCTCGGGACAGTAAGGTCAGTCGACCGTAGTGATTCTTCTAAGATCTCTGGTGAACACTCTGGGCACTGTTTCGCTGTGTCTGAAGAAGTGTGCTTGCACACGGAAGCTATTCCCTTGAACAAAACTTTGCTGGTCTTCAGAGGTGCCACTGGGCTCGAACTTTTTTCGGCTACTTCAATACGGCCATCCACCTGAATCTACCTCCTCCGGATACCCCGTAAATTAGTTCGGCAAAGGTAAAGGTAAAGGTTCCCTTGCTCGAAAGCCAGTCGAATCCAACTCTAGGGTTGCGGTGCTCATCTCCGTTTCCAAGCCAAAGAGCCAGCGCTGTCCGAAGACATTTCCGTGGTCATGTGACCAGCATGACTAAACACCAAGGCGCACGGAACGCTGTTACCTTCCCACCGAAGTGGTACCTATTTATCTACTTGCAATTTCTTGCTTTCAGACTGCTAGGTTGGCAGGAGCTGGAACTAGAGACGGGAGCTCGCTCCGTCATGCGGCACTCTCAGGTCTCGAACTGCTGAACTACCAACCTTCCACAGTCTGCAGTTCAACGTCTTAACCACTTGAGCCAGCGCAGCTCCCACATACATTGTATGTTCATGCTAATAGGGCATTATATATGCAGAGGTGTGTCAGCAAATATTCATCAGATAATTGTGCCTGCGTGCTACCTAAAAGTGACTCGACCTCTTTGTTGCTCAGTAGAAATTGTGGTTCTTTGTCAAAGTCCACCTACAAACCGTTTTCAACGAAAAACGCTGCAGGTGTTCCAGTAGGTGTTCACCGCATGCCTCGCCTTTGAGCTGACCACAGAGGTTATGCCTGGTTCAATAAGCGGAAGCTGTTCGAACAAAGAGATTTCTAACATGAGGGTCCACCAGGTTTCCCTATAGTGGGTTTCCCATGATGAATGTCTCCCAGAATTCCTTTTTCTCCCCCACAGTCTGAAGGAACACGCTGCTTGTTGTCTCTGTACACCCAAACTGGCTTCCTGTAGTTCATACATGCGCACGACAACTATAGGGAGGCCAAGGCATGCGAACACTGGGCAATTCTGCACTGAGCATTTGCTCCACAACTGGGAGGGAAAGGTACGGCTCAAAACCACATTCAAATACCTCGAGGCAACGCCCGTACTGACTGCAAAGTCACCCCTGAACGGCCATACATCTAGACCACTGGTTCCCAAAGTGGGCAATACCGCCCCCTGGGGGGCGCTGGAACAATCCAGGTGGGCAGTAGGAGCCTTGGGTGCAATTGGGGGGCGCTGAATAAAAATAAGGGGGCGATGGAAGCTTAAAGAAAGAAGAGTCCAGGGCCTATCTAAAGCAGCCTTTTCCTGCCTTCTCCTGGTCTTCCCTGGGATCGGGAGGGAGGTGGAGGTGGAGAGGGGTCCCCGCAGCCAGTCACAGCCATGCATTTGCAAACTGCAAATGCATGTGCACCCTTGTAAGGCGGGTGTTGCTGCCGGGCCATTGTGTGGTGGTTGCAGCTGCTGGCCTCTGGCTTCAGGCCAACGACATCTTTCTTTACTTACGACAACATCTTTCTTTACTATGTGCAAATTTGTCACTGCGTCTTTTTGTCCACTTCTTGAAGGTAGATTTCCGGGGGGGGGGGACTGAGTAATTTTTTTTCTGAAAAGGGGGCCGTAGGCCAAATAAGTTTGGGAACCTCTGACTAGACAGTAAGACCCAGGGAGGGGGAAACAAACTCGACCCAAAAACTGGAATCAAGAACCACAAGGGTAAGAAAGAAGTCTGAGAAAGGGCTAATATTAAAAACCTGGCTGAAACTTATAATATACAAAAAAATACATTTATTTATTAGAAAGACAGTTAAAAACATAGAAGGGCCCAATGAAGGGCCTTGTTAAAAAGTTCAGGTGGCCAAAGACATCTAGAAGAAGAAGAAGAGATTGGATTTATACCCTGCCCTTCACTACCCTAAGGAGTCTCAGAGCGGCTTAGAAACTCCTTCCCCTTCCCCTCCCCACAACAGGCACCCTGTGAGGCAGGAGAGGCTGAGAGAGCTCTTGACAGAAACTTCTCTTTTTCAAGAACAGTTCCAACAGAACTACGGCTTGCCCAAGGTCATCCAGCCAGGTGCAAGTGGAGGAGTGGGGGGATCAAACCCGGTTCTCCCAGATTAGAGTCCGCGCACTTAACCACTACACCAAACTGGCTCTCAGAAGGTACCATAAAATCTATGCAGAAGGTACCCTAAAAACCGATGATCGAAGGAAGCGAAAGCAGCATGCAATGCAGAGGGGAATTTCGGTTCCAGTTTGGGTTTGATAAAACAGCGGAGGGAAAAGCCACTGAAGAACCGGCCACTGTGTTCCCCTTCCAAAGACCTCCTCGCTGTTTGCTGATATCACTTTGCTCATAGCACATAGAAGCCAGCAGAGGGAGCTCTAAGATCTCTGATTTTTTTTTAATTAACAATTTTAAAGAATACAGTATAACGAGATGTACATAAAACTCATAATTACAGTCATTTTTCATAGATACATCTCTAACATAAGAAAAAAGAAAAAAAATTGTTTCAATCTAAAAGAAGACGAAGACGAAGACGAAGAAGAAGAAGAAGAAGAAGAAGAAGAAGAAGAAGAAGAAGAAGAAGAAGAGGAGATTGGATTTATACCCTGTCCTTCACTACCCAAAGGAGTCTCAGAGCGGCTTACAAACCCCCTTCCCTTCCCCTCCCCACAACAGACACCCTGTGAGGTAGAAGAAGAAGAAGAGATTGGATTTATACCCCGCCTTTCACTACCCAAAGGTGTCTCAGAGCGGCTTACAAACTCCCTTCCCTTCCTCTCCCCACAACAATCACCCTGTGAGGTAGGTGGGGCTGAGAGAGCTCTGACAGAAACTGCTCTCTTTCAAGGACAGCTCTTGTCAGAACTATGGCTTGCCCAAGGTCATCCAGCCAGGTGCAAGTGGAGGAGTGGGGAATCAAACCCGGTTCTCCCAGATAAGAGTCCGCGCACTTAACTACGAGTCCACGACACAAAACTAGCACCAAAACATCAACAATCATTCAAAAATAAATCATGTTTTTATATTGAGGGTTATCCGGGATAATTTCTGTTTCCAACGTAAAGCTTATGACAGGATACCAAATGACAACAACTTTTCCATAGTACTTGTCTGGGTGATGCATTAGACGAGTTGAATGAAAGCTTTTGGAAAATAAAGTGTTCCCAAATCTTATTGTACCAGAGCGTTAAGCGAGGGGGGGGGTCTTTTGTCAAGCCATCTAGAGGCAATACGTCGTCGAAGGCTTTCACGGCCGGAGCTCATTAGTTCATTAGGCCTCGACACAGAGGGTACTCTGTCTTTCGGTGTTATACCTCTGAGGATGCCAGTCACAGCTACTGGCGAAACGTCAGGTCCTACAATGCCAAGACCACGGCCACACGACCCGGAAAATCTACAGCAACTAACCAAACATCTAGAGGCATTTAAAATGCACATCAGGGCTAAAAGACTTGCTATTAATCCCTGACTTCTTGCATTTATTTTGGCTCTTGGCCATTTTCTAGCAGAAGAAGCTCGGGGCAGTAAGGTCAGTCGACTGTAGTGATTCTTCTAAGATCTCTGGTGAACACTCTGGGCACTGTTTCGCTGTGTCTGAAGAAGTGTGCTTGCACATGGAAGCTTTTCCCTTGAACAAAACTTTGCTGGTCTTCAGAGGTGCCACGGGGCTCGAACTTTTTTCGGCTACTTCAATACGGCCACCCACCTGAATCTACACCCCGTAAATTAGTTCGGCAAAGGTAAAGGTTCCCTTGCTCGAAAGCCAGTCGAGTCCGACTCTAGGGTCGCGGTGCTCATCTCTGTTTCAAAGCTGAAGAGCCAACGCCGTCCGAAGACATTTCCGTGGTCATGTGGCTGGTATGACTAAATGCTGAGGTGCACGGAACACTGTGACCTTCCCACCGAAGTGGTACCTATTTACCTACCTGCAGTTTCTTGCTTTCCAAATGCTAGGCTGGCAGGAGAATTAGTTCAGTAGCTCTAGTCAAGGTAAAGGTAAAGGTAAAGGTAAAGGTAAAGGTTTCTCTTGCTCGAAAGCCAGTCGAATCCGACTCTAGGGTTGCGGTGCTCATCTCCGTTTCAAAGCTGAAGAGCCAGCGCTGTCCGAAGACGTTTCCGTGGTCATGTGGCCGGCATGACTAAACGCCGAGGCGCACGGAACGCTGTGACCTTCCCACCGAAGTGGTACCTATTTACCTACTTGCAGTTTCTTGCTTTCCAAATGCTAGGCTGGCAGGAGAATTACTTCAGTAGCTCTAGTCAAGGTAAAGGTAAAGGTAAAGGTAAAGGTTTCTCTTGCTCGAAAGCCAGTCGAATCCGACTCTAGGGTTGCGGTGCTCATCTCCGTTTCCATGCTGAAGAGCCAGTGCTGTCCGAAGACGTTTCCGTGGTCATGTGGCCGGCATGACTAAAAGCCGAGGCACACGGAACGCTGTTACCATCCCACCGAAGTGGTACCTATTTACCTACCTGCAGTTTCTTGCTTTCCAAATGCTAGGCTGGCAGGAGAATTAGTTCAGTAGCTCTAGTCAAGGTAAAGGTAAAGGTAAAGGTAAAGGTTTCTCTTGCTCGAAAGCCAGTCGAATCCGACTCTAGGGTTGCGGTGCTCATCTCCGTTTCAAAGCCGAAGAGCCAGCGCTGTCCGAAGACGTTTCCATTGTCATGTGGCCGGCATGACTAAATGCCAAGGCGCACGGAACGCTGTTACCTTCCCACGTCAGGCTTTAACTTTTTATCTCTCAGGCTTCCCAGCCCTCCTGCTCTGACTGGTCACTGCCTCCTACACATCGACGGTTGCCAGCTCTGGGTTGGGAAACAACTGGGGATTTTGGGGGTGGAGTTTGGGGAGGGCGGGCTTTGGGGTACCTCAGCAGGGTATGACGCCATGGGCCCACCCTCCAAAGCAGCCATTTCCTTTAAGGGAATCGATCTGTGCAGCCCGGAGATGAGTTTCAAAAGCGGGGAGATCTCCTTTGTGCCCCCTGGAGATTGGCAACCCTAACAGTACCGCTAAAACGAAAAAGCGGCAGAGCGGACACCATCAAAACAACCTAAATCCAGAAATTATCTGTTACCTCTTTTGTTTTACCTTTCAATAATAATAAAAAAAACTTTTAAGAACACCCTGAGGGCAAACTGCTTGGAAGAATAAATCTGTTTTAACTTTGGCTACTGGGATATCCCTGGGGAGGGAATTCCAGTGTAAGTTTTCCATTTCCGTGAGAAACCTGATGGAAGGAGAGGCCGCTGGAAGGGTCGTCCGTGGGAGCAGCGTTCCCGGCCTCCAGGCAGTGACTGAAGATCTCCTGGAATTACAACTGGTCATCAGACAACAGAGGTTTGTCCCCTGGGGAGAAAACGGCTGTTCCGGATGGTGGCCACTCTGCTCCCCAAAGCCCCCCCTCCTCAGAGTCCACCACAAAAATCTCCAGGTATCTCCCAACCTAGAACTGGTGTAGTGGTTAAGAAAGCGGACTCTAATCTGGGAGAACTGGGTTTGAGTCCCCACTCCTCCACGTGCAGCCAGCTGGGTGAATTTGGGTCAGTCACAAGTTCTCTCAGAGCTGTTCTTTCAAGGGCCTCACTGCTGGACCACCTGATGGCACCTGGTATATTTTGGCCGCTGTGTGACAGAGTGTTGGACTAGAAGAAGAAGAAGAGAAGAGATTGGATTTATACCCCGCCCTTCACTGCCCAAAGGCGTCTCAGAGCGGCTTACAAACTCCTTTCCCTTCCCCTCCCCACAACAGACACCCTGTGAGGTAGAAGAAGAGAAGAGATTGGATTTACACCCCGCCCTTCACTGCCCAAAGGCGTCTCAGAGCGGCTTACAAACTCCTTTCCTTCCCCTCCCCACAACAGACACCCTGTGAGGTAGAAGAAGAAGAGAAGAGATTGGATTTACACCCCGCCCTTCACTGCCCAAAGGCGTCTCAGAGCGGCTTACAAACTCCTTTCCCTTCCCCTCCCCACAACAGACACCCTGTGAGGTAGAAGAAGAAGAGAAGAGATTGGATTTATACCCCGCCCTTCACTGCCCAAAGGCGTCTCAGAGCGGCTTACAAACTCCTTTCCCTTCCCCTCCCCACAACAGACACCCTGTGAGGTAGAAGAAGAAGAGAAGAGATTGGATTTACACCCCGCCCTTCACTGCCCAAAGGCGTCTCAGAGCGGCTTACAAACTCCTTTCCTTCCCCTCCCCACAACAGACACCCTGTGAGGTAGAAGAAGAAGAGAAGAGATTGGATTTATACCCCGCCCTTCACTGCCCAAAGGCGTCTCAGAGCGGCTTACAAACTCCTCTCCCTTCCCCTCCCCACAACAGGCACCCTGTGAGGTGGGTGGGGCTGAGAGAACTTCTGACAGAAACTGTCCTTGAGAGAACAGCTGTGCCAGAGCTTGTGACATCAGCAGGTGCAAGTGGAGGAGTGGGGGAATCAAACCCGGTTCTCCCAGATAAGAGTCCGCGCACTTAACCACTACACCAAACTGGCCAAACTAGATGGGCCACTGGCCTGATTCAACATTGGCTTCTCTTCTTATGTTCTTATGGCAGTCCTCGAAAGAGCTCTCTCAGCCCCACCTACCTCACAGGGTGTCTGTTGTGGGGAGGGGAAGGAAAGGAGATGGTAAGCCACTTTGAGACTCCTTCAGGAATTGAAGGGTGGAGTATAAATCCAACCTCCTCCTCCTCCTCCTCTTCTTCTTCTATCTGGAATTATCCTTAGCTTGGAACACGTCATTTCTGAACGTTGTTAACAAAGGAGAGAAGCTATAAGTAGCCAGTTCCAAGCCACGTGTGCAGTTAAGCCCAGTGTGTGCTAGCACATCCCCAAGAGAACAAGCGTTCTGTGAAAAATACAATAACTAAAACCTTCTTTTGGCTCCCACATGAGGCAGGCAGCCTCTGTATCTCTGCATGAGTCACTGGCCGGGCTTCCTCTTCTTCCAGTCAGCCCCTGTTGAGACTGGGTGATATTCCCCCATTCCTGCATCTGGCACAACTGAATCACTCCGTAGTAGAATTTACTCAGTCTCAGAAGAGGCTCCCCGTTGTTTCCCTGCATGACTCACTGCCCTGTGCTGGTTTCTTTCAAAAGGAGAAGGCTGTCCGGAAGAGTGACTTGTCCAGAGATGAGCTTCACTGAGGGTAGGCCACTCTTTTTCACTGACTCATAGAGTTGGAAGGGGCCATGCTGGCCATTGAGTTCAATCCCCTGCTCAATGCTGGATCAGCGTAAAGCATCCCTGACAGGTTTTTGTCCAGCTGCTGCTTGAAGACTGTCCATGAAGGGGAGCTCACCACCTCCCCAGGCAGCCAGTGCCGCTCCTGGACTACTCTTCTTTAAAAAACCCAAACTCTTTCGGCTATAACAGTCAAACCAGCACCTTATTTTGCTACCTGGAGGAGTATATCTCTCCTATCAGACATTTAGAATCATAGAATCACAAGTGGGGACCCGCAAGAAACCTGCGGAGAGGGGGCATTCCCTTACCTTTGCTTCCTAACAATCAAACCAGCACCTTATTTTGCTTCCTGGGGGAGTGTATCTCTCCTATCAGACATTTGGAATCATAGAATCACAAGTGGGGACCTGCAAGAAATCTGCGGGGAGGGGGTGTTCCCTTACCTTTGCTTCCTAACAGTCAAACAAGTACCTTATTTTGCTTCCTAGGAGAGTGTGTCTCTCCTATCAGACATTTAGAATCATAGAATCATAAGTGGGGACCTGCAAGAAACCTGCGGGGAGGGGGCATTCCCTTACCTTTGCTTCCTAACAATTAAACCAGCACCTTATTTTGCTACCTGGGAGAGTATACCTCTCCTATCCGACATTTAGAATCACAGAATCACAAGTGGGGACCTGCAAGAAACCTGCGGGGAGGGGGCATTCCCTTCCCTTTGCTTCCTAACAGTCAAACCAGCACTTTATTTTGCTACCTGGGGGAGTGTATCTCTCCTATCAGACATTTAGAATCATAGAATCACAAGTGGGGACCCGCAAGAAACCTGCGGAGAGGGGGCATCCCCTTACCTTTGCTTCCTTCCCTCTCCCCCCATCTTCCTCTTTCTTTCTCTCCCCAAGCCAATCCCCCTTCTTTTTCTTTCTCTCTCTCGCCCAAGCCAATCCCTTCTTTCTCTCCCCTCCAAATCAACACCCCCATCTTTTCCTTTCTCCCCCCACCAAGGCAATCCCTTCTTTCTCCCTCACTCTTTTTCCCTACCTTTGAGCCCGCCAATGTGTGGTGTGTGTTTTTTTTTTTTTAAGTTTTCAGATTTGTCTTCAAACCTAGGGGGTCACCCAAGTTTGCAGAAAAACTTATTTGGGGTAAGTGTGCCCCCTATCTGTGGATTTAGATATCTGCATATACGGAACTGTTGAGAATTAGCTATATAGATAGAGTTGGAAGGGACCTCCAGGGTCATCTAGTCCAACCCCTGAACAATGCAGGAAATTCACAACTACCCCCCACACACCCCCAATGACCCATTTATAGGGCTGCCAAACTCCAGGTAGCATCTGGAAATAGGTTTTCCAGGTCCCCTTGACCACCAGCGGAGGATGGAGGGTAGGGTGATGAGATCCTGCTTGGAAAACTCCTGGAGATATGGGGATGGAGCCTGGGGAGGACAGGGACCTCGGTGGGGTACGATGCCCTAGAGTCCACCAATGCTCCCTCTAAGCTTGTGAGCAGAAATTCTGCTTTGTGAGCTACTGGCTTTAAAGTTGTGAGTGAGCCATTTGGCTACTGCATAAACCAGTTTACTCTGGAGCCGTCCTTCCTGAGCTGAGACAAAAAAGCGTGTGAGTTGGAGGCTAAAAAACTGAGCTAGCTCTCACTAATTTGGCTTAGAGGGGATACTGGAGTCCACCCTTCAGGGAAACAATTGATCTTCAGACAACCAAGATCAATTCTCCTGGAGAAAATGGCTGCTTTGAAGGGTGGACTCTATGGCACTGTACGCTACTGAAGTCCACATTTTAATCACCCTCTGTGTAAAGTAGCATTTCCTTTTGTCCATCCTGTACCTACTGCCCATCAGCTTCATCAGATGCCCTCAAGTTCTAGTATTTGGGGAGAGGGAGAAATTTTTTTCCTTGTCAACTATCTCCGCCCAACTGGTATGGTTAGTCCAGAAGAAGAAGAAGAAGAAGAAGAAGAAGAAGAAGAAGAAGAAGAAGAAGAAGAAGAAGAAGAAGAAGAAGAAGAAGAAGAAGAAGAAGAAGAAGAAGAAGAAGAAGAAGAAGAAGAAGAAGAAGAAGAAGAAGAAGAGAAGAGAGATTGGATTTATACCCCACCCTTCACTACCCAAGGGAGTCTCAGAGCGGCTGACAAACTCCTTTCCCTTCCCCTCCCCACAACAGACACCCTGTGAGGTAGAAGAAGAAGAGGAGATTGGATTTATACCCCGCCCTTCACTACCCAAGGGAGTCTCAGAGCGGCTGACAAACTCCTTTCCCTTCCCCTCCCCACAACAGACACCCCGTGAGGTAGAAGAAGAGGAGGAGATTGGATTTATACCCCGCCCTTCACTACCCAAGGGAGTCTCAGAGCGGCTGACAAACTCCTTTCCCTTCCCCTCCCCACAACAGACACCCCGTGAGGTAGAAGAAGAAGAGGAGATTGGATTTATATCCCACCCTTCACTACCCAAGGGAGTCTCAGAGCGGCTGACAAACTCCTTTCCCTTCCCCTCCCCACAACAGACACCCCGTGAGGTAGAAGAAGAGGAGGAGATTGGATTTATACCCCGCCCTTCACTACCCAAAGGAGTCTCAGAGTGGCTGACAAACTCCTTTCCTTCCCCTCCCCACAACACACACCCCGTGAGGTAGAAGAAGAAGAGGAGATTGGATTTATATCCCACCCTTCACTACCCAAGGGAGTCTCAGAGCGGCTGACAAACTCCTTTCCCTTCCCCTCCCCACAACAGACACCCCGTGAGGTAGAAGAAGAAGAGGAGATTGGATTTATACCCCCGCCCTTCACTACCCAAGGGAGTCTCAGAGCAGCTTACAATCTCCTTTCCCTTCCCCTCCCCACAAGACACTCAGTCAGGTCAGTGGGGCTGAGAGAGCTCTCTCAAGGACTGCTCCTGAGAGGACAGAGGAGTTTGGGGTACCTCAGCAGGGTATGACGCCATGGGGCCCACCCTCCAAAGCACCCATTTCCTCCAGGGGAAGCGATCTGTGCAGCCCGGAGAGGAGTTTCAAAAGCAGGAGATCTCCTTTGTGCCACCTGGAGGTTGGCAAGCCTAATAATACCACAGAGTGCATTCTCCAGAGTTGCTATTTTCTCCAGGGGAGCTGATCTCTGTCAGCTGGAGATCAGCTGAAGGGAAGAGAAGAAGAAGAGAAGAGATTGGATTTATACCCCGCCCTTCACGCGGGAGTCTCAGAGCAGCTTACAAACTCCTTTCCCCTCCCCTCCCCACAACAGACAACCGGTGAGGTAGGCGGGGCTGAGAGAGCTCTTGAGAGAACTGTTCGTGAGAGAACAGCTCTGAAAGAACTTGTGACTGGCCCAAGGTCACACCAGCAGCTGCAAGTGGAGGAGTGGGGAATCAAACCCGGCTCTCCCAGATTAGAGTCCGCGCACTTGACCAGAGCTGCGGTGGCTCAAGTGGTTAAGACACTGAACTGCAGGCTGTGGAAGGTCAGTAGTTCAGCAGTTCGAGACCCGGGTGCCGCAAGACGGAGCGAGCTCCTGTCTCTAGTTCCAGCTCCTGCCAACCTGGCAGTTCGAAAGCAAAAAACTGCAAGTAGATAAATAGGTACCACTTCGGTGGGAAGGTAACAGCGTTCCGTGCACCTTGGTGTTTAGTCATGCCGGCCACATGACCACGGAAACGTCTTCGGACAGCGCTGGCTCTTCGGCTTTGAAACGGAGATGAGCACCGCAACCCTAGAGTTGGATTCGACTGGCTTTCGAGCAAGGGAACCTTCACCTTTACCTTTTTACTTGACCACTACACCAAACTGGCCCAAGACGGTTCCCCTGGAGAAAAACAGCTGCTTTGGAGGGTGGACTCTCTGGCATTATGCCCCACTGAGGCCCCTCTCCTCCCTAAACCCCACCTCCCCAGGCTTCAACCGGCCCCCCAGGCCCGTAGCTACAGTGGGGCATCTCGGGGCCTGGCCCCCTGACTTACTGCCAAGGCCCCCTGACTTCTCATCCAGGCCAGGCAGTCCCTTGGAGCTGTGTGAAGGGGTCTGTGCAGGGTCTCCCCCTGACTTATTTAAAGGCCCCCTCAATTAAAAATATCCTGGCTACGGGCCTGCGCTACCCCCCTCCCCCCAAAAAACACATCTCCAGGTATTTCCCCATCCCGAGCTGACAACTTCAGACGTCCCGGCCAGGAGATATTCAGATTTGGCTGCGAGAAAGGCAAAAAAAGAAAACCGGGGAAGGCTCGCTTCTAAGAATACGGCCTTTGCCGGCTGAGCCTACAGGCTGCCGATTGCTTCCTCGGTCCTGAGGAGAAAGGGAATGGGGAGGGAGATATCGCGGAAGGCAGATGCCGGATACCAGACGGGAGATGGGGAAGGGCGGGGGAAACGTGAGGTTCCGGGTCCGAGTGGGAGACTCGCCTTCCTCCCATTGTCCCGGCCTCTTCTCTCCCAGGGCCTTCATGCGTCACTCCCGCCCTCCGAACAACCTCCATCCTCTCTGCCGCTTCCTTCCTCCGCTTCGGTCGGCACATGCAGCAGCGTGACAAAAATAGTTAACTCCACGCGGTCGAAAACAACCTCCAGCCTAGGCCCGAACTCCCCTTCCCGAGGCCGTCACTGGGATTTCCAGTCTGGTCAGAAGCCGATGTTGGCAGGGGCCAGTGTTCCCTCTAAGCTGATTTAGTGCGAGCTGGCTCACAGTTTTTTAGCCTCCGGCTCACACATTTTTGTCTTCGCTCCGGAAGGGATGGCTCCAGGGCATTCTGATTTATGCAGTAGCCAAACGGCTCGCTCGCAACTTTAATGCCGGCAGCTCCTCACAGCTTAGAGGGAGCATTGGCAGGGACCCGCCTCAGGAGAAACGCCTTTCGGGAAGATAGTTTTCAGCAGGTAGCCATCTTGGTCTACAGCTAGATTTGCGTCCAGTAACACCATAAAGACCAACAAGATCTTCAGGGTCTGGAGAGCTTTCGAGAGTCAAAGTTGCCTTTGTTAGCTCAGAGTTCACGCTGCTTAAGAGCAAACCTGCTGAGACGGGTCTGCCTCACTGGAGAAAAAGGCAAGGCTAGAGCACATACTCATGCTGAGACACAACATGCAGCCTCGGCTGAGAGTGGGTCGCTCTACAGCATCGCTTCTGTTGGGAGTCATTGGCTCCTTTAACCACCCAGTACCAGATTAAAATCTGGGAGGCCCAGGACTGAATCTCCATTCCGCCAGGAAGCCTGGTGAGTGACTTAGGGCCAGTCACGCCCTCTTCAGCCTAGCCTAGCCTACCTCACAGGGGTGTTGTGTCAAGGATAAAATGGAGGAAAGGAGAGAAATGTTGTAAACTGGTTTTGGAGGAGAAAACTGGGATTGTTGTTGTTGTTCAGTCGCACAGTCGAGTCCGACTCTTCGCGACCCCATGGACCAGATCACGCCAGGCCCTCCTGTCTTCCGCTGTCCGCTGAAGTTTGCTCAATTTCATGTTCGTTGCATCGATGACACTGTCTAACCATCTCATCCTTTGCCGTCCCCTTCTTCTTTGACCTTCAGTCTTTCCCAGCATCAGGGTCTTCTCCAGTGAGGGCTCCCTTCTCATTGGGTGGCCAAAGTATTTGAGCTTCAGCTTCAGGATCTGGCCTTCCAGGGAACAGTCAGGGTTGATTTCTTTTAGGATTGACTGATTTGATCTCCTCGCAGTCCAAGGGACTCTCAAGAGTCTTCTCCAGCACCACAGTTCAAAAGAATCTATTCTTCGGTGCTCGGCCTTTCTTATGGTCCAACTCTCGCAGCCATACATGACTACGGGGAATACCATTGCTTTGACCATGCGGACTTTTGTTGGCAAGGTGATGTCTCTGCTTTTTATCATGCTGTTTAGGTTTGCCATCACTTTCCTCCCAAGGGAAAACTGGGATATAAATACGCTAAATTGAGAGCCAGCTTAGTGTAGTGGTTAAGTGTGCGGACTCTGATCTGGGAGAACCGGGTTTGATTCCCCACTCCTCCACTTGCAGCGGCTGGATGACCTTGGGCAAGCCATAGTGCTGTCAGAGTTGCTCTCTCAAGGACAGTTCTGGAAAGAGCTCTCTCAGCCCCACCTACCTCAAGTCTGTTGTGGGGAGGGGAAGGGGAAGGAGTTTGTAAGCCGCTCTGAGACTCCGAGTGAAGGGCGGGGTATAAATCCAATATCATCATCTTCTTCTTCTTCCAAATTAATACACAAAAGTATGATGCCAGTTCTAGTACCAGTTGGCCACTTTTTAAGAAGTCTTCCGGATGAAAGATCGACACATAAGAACGTAAGAGAATTGCAGCCCAGAACGGTGACTCATACAGAGGCAAGCAGCCGCCTCCATGTTTTAGAATTAGGCTAGAATGGCACATATTCCCCCTTCCCCACTCCAGCAGGCCTTAGTTTTGCATAACGCACCGCTGGGGACTCAGAGGAGCCGATAATGAATTTATTTCTTGGTGGCACATTAGCGATTCTCTCAGGACCGGCTAGAACGCCTCTGCCCTGGTTTGGGGATTGCAGCTGTGGACTTTTGCCGTGTGCCTAGGGACTTGGTGGCCACTTGGCCAGCTGCGGCCCTGACGGCCCTGCAAATTCATTTCGACACCACCGACTTCCTTCCTCCCTCTCCCACCCCGCCCGCCTCTTTCCCTCGCTCCCTCCGCACTGTGTTTCCCAAGCTTCCTCCCATAGCCAGACTGGAAAGGAAACAGACACACATTGTGCACAGAGAGATATATGTATACACACACAGAGAGAGAGGGGGCGCCAATACTAAGTTGCTGTATCCCTTCCAAATCTGCGTGATCAATATTGTGATCTTTTCGCAATCAGATGGCACGCTTCTCGCCGAGGAGGAAACCCAACAGCTTCTGGCAGCCGACGGCCAAATTGCAGGCATATTTCAGGCGTAATACAAACCTCTCACCCCCCCCCCAGTCCCCAAAGTGCCATTGCTAGCAGGAAGAAGGGGCGGGGGGGGGGGAGATGACAGCAGGCAGCCCCTGATTTCTCCTGGGGGTAAGGCAGTATGAAATGAGCATTCCTCTCCCCTCCTGTTCCGCTTTCAGAGAAGGCAGGTGTGGCTGAACGGAGAACACCAGGCCTCCCTCGCTGGCGGGGAAGGGCTTTTGCAGCGACAAAAGCTCGTGACGGAGACCTCGCTTGGGCTGGAGAAACGGGAGCTCCATATTTAAGAGAGGCAGCGTGGCTCGTGTGCCAGGCTCCGAGCGGAGAGAGAGAGCCAGGTTCGAATCCTGCCTCTGCCATAAAGCTCGTTGGATGGTATTGGGCCAGGTTCTCTTTTTAAAAAAAGGAAGACGAAGAGTTAGTTTTTATACCTGGTTTTCTGTACCTAGTAGTCTCAAATTGCCGTAAGTAGTCTCAAAAATACAATTGCCCTCATTTCCTTTCCCCAGAATAAGTCCCTTGTGAGGTAGGTGGGGCTGAGAAAGTCCTGAGAGAACTGTGACTGGCCCAAGGTCACCCAGCAGACTTCAAAGGGAGGAGGAGTGGGGAATCAAACCCAGTTATCCAGATTAGAGAACAACACTCTTAACCACCACACCATGCCGGCTTCCCCACAACAGACAGCTTGGTGTAGTGGTTAAGAGCAGCAGAGTCTAATCTGGAGAACCAGATTTGATTCCTCACTTCTCCACAAGCAGCCAGCTGGGCGACTTTGGGTCACTCACAGTTGTCTCAGAGCTGTTCTCTCACAAGCAGTTCTCTCAGAGCTCTCTCAGCCTCGCCTACCTCACAGGGTGTCTGCTGTGAAGAGAGGAAGGGAAGGAGATTGTAAACCGCTCTGAGACTCCGAGTGAAGGGTGAGTTATAAATCCAACTCTTCTTCTTCCTCCTGTGAGGTCACTAGGGTTGAGAGAGTTCTGAGAGAACAGTGACTGGCCCAAGGTCGCCCAGCGGGCTTTATGTAGAGGAGTGGGGACTCAAACCCAGCTCTCCAGTTTAGACTCTGCTGCTCTTAACCACTACAGTTCTGGCCCCACTGGTGGACCTGCTGATGGCACCTGGGGCTTTTTCTGGCCACTGTGTGACACAGAGTGTTGGCCTGAATGGGCCACTGGCCAGATCCAATATGGCTTCTCTTCGGTTCTTACACCACACTGGAAGATGCGCTAGGGATCATACTGCAAAACTGACATCGGTTAGTGGAGCATGGGAGCTGCGATGGCTCAAGTGGTTAAGACGCAGAACTGCAGGCTGTGGAAGGTCAGTAGTTCAGCAGTTCGAGACCCGAGAGTGCCGCATGACAGGGTGAGCTCCCGACTCTAGTTCCAGCTCCTGCCAACCTAGCAGTTCGAAAGCAAGAAATTGCAAGTAGATAAATAGGTACCACTTCACTGGGAAGGTAACAGCGTTCCGTGCGCCTTGGTGTTTAGTCATGCCGGCCACGTGACCGCGGAAACGTCTTCGGACAGCGCTGGCTCTTCGGCTTTGAAATGGAGATGAGCACCGCAACCCTAGAGTCAGATTCGACCGGCTTTCGAGCAAGGGAACCCTTACCTTTACCTTTTACTGAAGCATACCAGAGAATTTCGGGAAGAAAATCAGCTTGTGTTCCTAGATTACAGCAAAGCTTTGGATCACGAAAAGGCTATGGTTGGTTTTAAAAGAAACGGGTGTGCCTCAGGGAAAATCTGATTGCTTTGATGAACAACCATGGCAAGAGGCTGCTGTTAGGACAGAGCGAGGAGAAACAGAATGGTGCTTTGCGTTGCCCAAAAGACGAATCAGCAGGTTCTAGATCAAAACAAGGCTGACCTCTCCCTAGAAGCTAAAATGACCAAACTGAGGATGTCATATTTTGGTCACATTATGAGAAGACAGGAGTCACCGGAAAAGAAAATGATGCTAGGAAAAGCGGAAGGCAGCGGGAAAAGCGGAAGTCCCAACTGGAGATGGACTCCCTCAAGGAAGCCACAAAGGTTTGCAAGACCTGGGCAGGCTGTCAACAAGAGGACGCTTTGGGGGGGGTTGTCATTCTTTCATAGAGTCCCCGTGAGTCCGAAGCAACCTGGCAGCGCTTAAGACCGCCTCGCTCTCAAAACCCACCCTACTTTGCAAGGCAGCTGTGAGGAGAGAATCAAAGGGGAACCGGATGTGCTTTCCCGAGATCTTTGTTGTGAAAAATTAAAATGCACCCGGTAGATACAGCAAGATTGTCGGCCGGCAGCAACATTATGAAAACGTCAACTTGGAAGTGCGGATTCAGGGAAAAGGGTTTTCCAGTTAGTCACGAGAACTGGATTTTGGGATGTATCGACAGAGGCATAACATCCAAATCGCAAGATGCAGGGCTATTTGGGGGCAGGAACGCACCGGAACGGAGTTCCGGCGGGCTCCCGAGTTGGCCACGCCCAGCAAGAACTCATTAGCATAATAGGCCACACCCAACAGCAGAAACTCATCTGGATAGGCTACATTGGGGGGGGGTGGCCTAACATGCAAAGGAGCTCCTGCTACAAAAAAAAGCCCCTGTGTTTTGACAACAAACAAGGTAAACAGAATAAGAAGCAAAAAGTGGGTGTGGTCATGCTTCTGGTAACATGGGGGTGTGGCCTAATATGCCAATGAGCTGTGGCGTCAGGGGTGTGGACTCATATGCTAATGAGTCCCTGCTGTTGGGTGTGGCCTATTATGCTAATGAGTTCCTGCTGGGCTTTTTCTACAAAAAAAAGCCCTGGTAAGATGTGATAGTCCCGCTGTACACTGCATTGGTCAGGCCACGCCTGGAGTCTCGTGTGCAGTTCTGAAGGCCTCCCTTCGAAAAAGATGTGGACAGAACGGAGCGGTGCAGAGGAGAGCGACGGCGATGATCGGGAGCCTGGAGACCAAGAAGCCCTGGGAGGAAAGGCTGATCAGGGACTTGGGAATTTTTTAGTCTGGGGAAGAGGAGGTTGAGGGGGGACAGGACGGCTCTCTTGAAACATCTGAAGGGCTGTCAGGGGAGGGCAGGGAGCTGTTCCAGTTGGCAGCAGAGGAGAGGACTCGCAAGAATGGGTTTAAATTAAAGGCAGGAAGGTACCGGCTGGATCGTAGGAAAAACTTTTTTACCGTACGAGTTGTGCAAGAGTGGAATCAGCTGCCTAGGGAGATGGTGAGCTCTCCCTCCCTGGCTGTCTTCCAGCAGCAGCTGGACAAACACTGGTCAGGGGGATGCTCGAGGCCGGTCCTGCACCGAGCCGGGGGTTGGACTAGATGGCCTCTAAGGTCCCTTCCAACTCTGTGTGATTCTATGATCTGGTCACCACATCTCAAAGAGGATATTATAGCATTGGGAAAAGTGCAGAGAAGGGCAACTAGGATGATAAAAGGGTTGGAACACCTTCCCTGTGAAGAAAGGTTAAAGCGCTTGGGGCTCTTCAGCTTCGAGAAACGACGGCTGAGGGGTGACACGATTGAGGTTTAGAAGATTATGCGTGGAATAGAGCAGGTAGAGAAAGAAGTACTTTTCTCCCTTTCTCACAATACAAGAACTCGTGGGCACTCCATGAAATTGCTGAGCAGTCGGGTTAGAACAGATAAAAGCAAATACTTCTTCACCCAAAGAGTGATTAACATATGGAATTCACTGCCACAGGAGGTGGTGGCAGCTACAAGCATGGACAGTTTCAAGAGGAAATTAGATAAACATATGGAGCAGAAGTCCATCAGTGGCTATTAGCCACAGGGTATAGATGGGAACTCTCAGTCTGGGGCAGGTGATGCACTCTATCCTTGGTGCTGGAGGGGGCAGCAGTGGGAGGGGGCTTCTGGTGTCCTGGACCTCTTGATGGCACCTGGTATATTTTGGCCGCTGTGTGACAGAGTGTTGGACTAGATGGGCCATTGGCCTTTTTCAACATTGGCTTCTCTTATGTTCTTATGTATGATTCTATTCTATGAAACTGATTTTTAAACAAAGCAGGGCAAGGCTGTGTTCCTTACGGACACGCAGAATGAACGGAGCGAACCCATCCTTCCTTTCCCGGCTGGGCTCGAGGAAATCCCTGGGAAGTCATCCTTCAGCTGGGCCAATCATGGGTCCTTCTGGTTAAGGAACTATTGGGAGGGCCAGGTTTGGGGACGGAAGAGACCTCAGCGGGGTACAATGCCATAGAGTCCACCCTCCAAATCAGCCGTTTTCTCCAGGGGAACTGTAACCTGGAGACGACTTGTAAGAGTGGGAGATCTCCAGGCTCCCCCTGGAGGTTGGCAACCCTAGGAGAGATCCAAGAGTATTAAGGTAAGAGAAAAGTAGTGGAAAGCTTGGCTTCTCAGAGGTACACGTGAACACACATGAAGCTGCCTTCTACTGAATCAGACCCTGGGTCCATCAAGGTCAGTATTGCCTACACAGGCCGGAAGCCGCTCTCCAGGGTCTCAGGCAGAGGCCTTTCCCATCTTCTACTACTTGATCTTTTTAACTGGAGATGCCGGGGATTGAATCTGGGAACTTCTGCTGGCGTGTTCACACGAAGCTGTCTTATTCTGAATCAGACCCTTGGGTCCTTCAAAGTCGGTATTGCCTACTCAGGCCGGCAGCTGATCTCCAGGGTCTCAGGCGGAGGTCTTTCCCATCATCTACTACTCGATCCTTTTAACTGGAGATGCCGGGGATTGAATCTGGGACCTTCTGCTGGCGTGTTCACACGAAGCTGCCTTATTCTGAATCCTTGGGTCCTTTAAAGTCGGTATTGCCTAATCAGGCCGGCAGCTGATCTCCAGGGTCTCAGGCAGAGGTCTTTCCCATCATCTACTACTTGATCCTTTTAACTGGAGATGCCAGGGATTGAATGTGGGACCTTCTGCTGGCGTGTTCACACGAAGCTGCCTTATTCTGAATCAGACCCTTGGGTCCATCAAGGTCAGTATTGCCTATACAGGCCGGCAGCTGATCTCCAGGCTCTCAGGCAGAGGTCTTTCCCATCATCTACTACTCGATCCTTTTAACTGGAGATGCCGGGGATTGAATCTGGGACCTTCTGCTGGCGTGTTCACATGAAGCTGCATTATTCTGAATCAGATCCTTGGGTCCTTCAAAGTCGGTATTGCCTACTCAGGCCGGCAGCTGCTCTCCAGGGTCACAGGCGGAGGTCTTCCGCATCATCTACTACTTGGCCCTAACAGGAGATGCCGGGGATTGAACTTGGGACCTGTTGCATGCAAAGCAGAGGCTCTTCCGCTGAGCCACAGCCTTTTCCCAGTGCAGGAATGGGGAAAGGGAAGTCTACCGGAAAGATCCAGGGTAAATCTGCTGTGGAAACACTTTTTAAAAACATAAATGTGGGAGTTCCCGACAAAAACACACCATCGCCAGTGTGAATTCTTTCCAAATGAATATCTGTAGGCTGTATCAAGAGCCCAGTTTCACAGCGGTGATATGACGTTAAACACAGCTGGAATCACGAATTACCAGGGAGTGTCTACATTCTAGGAACTGCACGCTGGAAGGCGCCCAAAGGTCATTCAGACCACCCAACATGGGCTGCTTCACAAATGAAGACCTTTGCACATGGGAGTTAGGGTGAATCCGGTGCTTAGATCATCGAGTGTGATCCTACGCCTGGTTATCTGTTCCATAAGCACATGGTACGTGCACACCAAAAAGCACTGATCAGTGGCAGCTTCGTGGCATCTATGCACACAGCTAGTTACACATGCTTAATATCACTGTATATAAGAGTCACGCAGATTGCCGCAAGGGAAACCAGGAAGCTCAGTCACCTGGCTGAGAGCCAGTTTGGTGTCGTGGTTAAGAGCGGGGACTCTAATCTGGGAGAACCGGGTTTGATCCCCCACTCCTCCACATGCAGCTGCTGGTGTGACCTTGGGTCAGTCACAAGCTCTCTCAGAGCTGTTCTCTCAAGGGCAGTCCTCGAGAGAGCTCCCTCAGCCCCACCTCCCTCACCGGGTGTCTGTTATGGGGAGGGGGAGGTAAAGGCGATGGTAAGCCGCTCTGAGACTCCTTCGGGTAGTGAAGGGCGGGATATAAATCCAATCTCTTCTTCTTCTTGTAATTTGCACCAAAATATAAATGTTAGTTGCTGTAGATTTTCTGGGTTGTGTGGCCGTGGTCTTGGCATTGTAGGGCCTGACGTCTCGCCAGTAGCTGTGACCGGCACCCTCAGCGGTATCACACAGAAAGATGGAGTACTCTCTGTGTCAAGAAGTCCTCTGTCTTTCTGTGTTATACCTCTGAGGATGCCAGGCACAGCTGCTGGCGAGATGTCAGGTCCTACAACGCCGAGACCATGGCCACACAGCCCGGAAAATCAACAGCAACTATTGAACTCCGGCCGTGAAAGCCTTCGACAACATATTAAAATATAAATGCTTGATAATAATGATTGAATAGATTGCATAAAAATATCACAGCTGTTTTTTGGTTTACTCACAACCTATGCCGTGATCTCACATCTGTATAATAACCCCTGGGGGAAACTGGCTGCTTCAGAGGGCGGGGTCTATGGCATTATACTAGGGCTGCCAACCTCCAGGTGGTGGCTGGAGAGCCAATTTGGTGTCATGGTTAGGAGCGCGGACTCTAATCTGGGAGAACCGGGTTTGATTCCCCCACTCCTCCACTTGCAGCTGCTGGTGTGACCTGGGGTCAGTCACAAGCTCTGGCACAGCTGTTCCTGAAAAAGAGCAGTTTCTGTCAGAACTCTCTCACCTACTGCACAGGGTGCCTGTTGTGGGGAGGGGAAGGGAAAGGAGTTTGTAAGCCGCTCTGAGACTCTGAGTGAAGGGCGGGGTATAAATCCAATCTCTTCTCTTCTTCTTCTTCTTCTTCCCAGTATTGCAACTGAGCTCCAGGCGACAGAGAGCAGTTCCCCTGGAGAAAATGGCCACTTTAGAAGGTGGACTCTATACCCCACTGAAGAAGAAGAGAAGAAGAGATTGGATTTATATTCTGCCCTTCACTCAGAGTCTCAGAGTGGCTATCGGTGTTCCCTCTAAGCTGAGTCTAGTGTGAGCTAGCTCACAGTTTTTTAGCCTCCAGTGCACAATTTTTTTGTCTTCACTCAGGAAGGATGGCTCCGGAGCAAACCAATTTATGCAGCAGCTCAATCGCTCGCTCACAACTTTCATGCCAGTGGCTTACAAAGTAGAATTTTGGCTCACAAGACTCCACATCTTAGAGGGAGCATTACCTATATTCTCCATCCCTTTCTCCTGTGAGTTAGGTGGGGCTGAGAGAGCTCTTTTGAGGACTGCGCCTGAGAGAACAGCTCTGTGAGAACTTGCGACCGACCCAAGGTCACCCAGCAACTGCGTGTGAAGGAGTGGGGAATCGAACCCGGTTCTCCCAGATCAGAGTCCGCGTTCCTAACCACTGCACCAAACTGAAGTCCCTCCCCTCCTCAAACTCTGCCCTCCTCAGGCTCCCCTCCCACCCCACCCCCCAAATCTCCAGGTATTTCTCAACTCAGAACTGACAACCCAACATTATACCTTGCTAAGGTCCTTGCTGCCCCCCCCCAACTCGGCCTTCCCCAGGCTCCCATATGAAGACAGGTTAAAGTGCTTGGGGCTCTTTAGCTTGGAGAAATGACGGCTGAGGGGTGACATGATCGAGGTTTATAAGATTATGCATGGGATAGAACAGGTAGGAAAAAAGGTACTTTTCTACCTTTCTCACAATACAAGAACTCATAGGCGGGCACTCACTGAAATTGCTGAGCGTTCGGGTTGGAACGGATAAAAGGAAGTCCTTCTTCACCCAAAGAGTGATTGACACATGGAATTCACTGCCACAGGAGGTGGTGGCGGCTACAGGCATGTATGGCTTCAAGAGGGAATTAGATAAACATCTGGAGCAGAAGTCCATCAGTGGCTACTAGCCGCAAGGCATAGATAGGAACTCTCAGTCTGGGGCAGGTGATGCTCTGTATTCTTGGTGCTGGGGGAGGGGGCAGCAGTGGGAGGGCTTCTAGTGTCCTGGCCCCACTGCTGGACCTCCTGATGGCACCTGGTATTTTTGGCCACTGTGTGACACAGAGTGTTGGACTAGATGGGCCATTGGCCTGATCCAACATTGGCTTCTCTTACGTTCTTATGTTTAACTCTCAGTCTGGGGGCAGTGATGCTCTTTATTCTTGGTGCTTGGGGGGAGTCAACAGTGGGAGGGCTTCTGGTGTCCTGGCCCCACTGGTGGACCTCCTGGTGGCACCTGGTATTTTTGGCCATTGTGTGACACAGAGTGTTGGACTGGATGGGCCATTGGCCTGATCCAACATTGGCTTCTCTTATGTCCTTACGTCTGTAGTTCAGATCTCCAGGATTTCCTCCATCCAGAGTTGGCAACTCTCTCGCCTTTTCTCGTCTCAAGAGCTCTGCTTCCAAGTGCGGGAAGGAAGGAGATGAAAAGAGGGGCAAGGGACTTCTCCCACGTCCCTCTGGGGGAAACACGTCCAGTCGGGAAGCTCTTTCCCGGCCTCCCCAGCCCTCCCCCCCGCCCCAAGTAAGACATCATTAATAAATCAATGACAGGGAGATGAAGTCGGGAGCCAGTCGGGTCACAGATGAAAGAGCGCCCCATCAGCCGCTCCTCTCAGCCCATTAACGGAGGAGACCCCCGGATCAGGCGGTGCTAATGCACGGAATAATGAAGCCCCCAGACCTATTAGAGCATCAATCAATGTTTCAAATGGATTCGCTTCCCCCCTCCCCGTGAAATGTCAGGAGAGAGACGCACGTTTCTCTTCCTTCGCCGGCCGCTGTTGCAGCTGCTCCAGGCCGGAATTGCTTCAGAAAGGGTGGGGTTCCCACCCTCCAGGCGGCACCTGGAGCTCTCCCGCTGTTACAAGAACTTCTGCGCCCAAAGAGTGATTAACGCATGGGGTTCAATTGCTGCAGGAAGTGGTGGCGGCTAAAAGCAGAGACAGCTTCAAGAGGGGATTGGAGAAACAGACCAAGGAGAGGTCCCTAAGTAACTGTTAGCCACACAAGGTTTAGATGGAACTATGCAAGGCAATGATGCTCTGTCTTCTTAGAGCTTGGGGGGGCCAAAGTGGGAGGGCTTCTGGAGTCCCGGCCCCGCTGGTGGACCTCCTGATGGCACCTGGGTTTTGGCCACTGTGTGACACAGAGTGTTGGACTGCATGAAGAAGAAGAAGAAGAGAAGAGATTGGATTTGTACCCCACCCTTCACTACCCAAAGGTGTCTCAGAGCAGCTTACAAACTCCCTTCCCTTCCCCTCCCCACCACAGACACCCTGTGAGGTAGGTGGGGCTGAGAGAGCTCTGACAGAAATGGCTCTTTTTCAAGAGCAGCTCTTATCAGAACTATGGCTTGCCCAAGGTCATCCAGCCAGGTGTAAATGGAGGAGTGGGGAATCAAACCTGGTTCTCCCAGATTAGAGTCCACGCACTTAACCACTACACTGAACTGGCTCTCCAAACTGGCCTGATCCAACATGGCTACTCTTATGTTCTTATATGTAACAGAGGTCCATCAGTGGCTATTAGCCACAAGGTATAGATGGAACACTCTGTCTGGGCCAGTGATGTTCTGTGTTCTTGGTGCTTGGGCCACAGTGGGAGGGCTTCTGGAGTTCTGGCCCTACTGGTGGACTTCCTGATGGCAGCTGGGTTTTGGCCACTGTGTGACACAGAAGAGTGTTGGACTGGAGGGGCCATTGGCCTGATCCAACATGGCTACTCTTATGTTCTTACGTACAATTGATCTTCAGACAACCAAGATCAATTCTCCTGGAGAAAATGGCTGCTTTGAAGGGTGGTCTCTATGGCATTGCACGCTGCTAAAGTCCACATTTTAACCACTCTCTGTGTAAAGTAGCATTTCCTTTTGTCCATCCTGAACCTACTGCCCATCAGCTTCATCAGATGCCTTCAAGTTCTAGTATTTTGGAAGAGGGAGAAAAATTTTTCCTTGTCAACTATCTCCGCCCAACTGGTATGGTTAGTCCGGAAGAAGAAGAAGAGAAGAGTTTGGATTTATATACCCCCGCCCTTCACTACCCAAGGGAGTCTCAGAGCGGCTGACAAACTCCTTTCCCTTCCCCTCCCCACAACAGACACCCCGTGAGGTGGGTGGGGCTGAGAGAGCTCTGACAGAAACTGCTCTTTTTTTAGGAACAGCTGTGCCAAAACTTGTGACTGACCCAAGGTCACATCAGCAGGTGCAAGTGGAGGAGTGGGGAATCAAACCCGGTTCTCCCAGATAAGAGTCCGCGCACTTAACCACTGCACGAAACTGGCTCCAGTTACCAGTAGTTAGCAGAGTCCTTAGATAAAGCTACAAACGCAGCAGCGTTACTATACCGGGTTACTCAGCTTACAGAGCTACACAGAGCCACATTGGAAGTTTAGGAGAGAAATACTCCTCTCTTTATTTGAGAAGTACACTTTGGATAGGAAAGAGTAGGGACAGGATAGAGTACTAACTTACTAGCTAAAGAATGGAAGCAGATGGCCAGAGGCCTATCTGCCTCATGGTGCCAAGAGAACACAGCATGTCGTCTCTCTTGGTGCATGCAGGGAGAGGAGGAGGAGGAGGAGATTGGAGTCTCAGAGCAGCTTACAAATCTCCCTTCCCTTCCCCTCCCCATGACAGATACCTTGTGGGGTTGGTGGGGCTGAGAGAGCTCTTTCGATTGGCCACAGTTGCTATGTGAAGCATTTGACCTGGAACATGCAAAGCAGATGCTCCAGCACTGATGCAGAGCATGTGTGCATGACTCTACCACTCAGCTGTGGTCACTCCCTGAATGGACCATTGTCCTGGCAACCAGCGGGAGATCAGTGGGACGGGGACATGGGGCGTGGCCATCTGTGACAGTGTGATGTGACTTCCGAGGGAAAAAACAGAACATGACATCATACCTCTCTAGGAATTGCCCAAAACTCTGTGGTAAAACCATAGATATTGTTGGCAATCCCTAGAGAGGTTTAATGTCACTTCCGGGTTCTTCCGAGAAGTGATGTGACTTGGTGTAGTGGTTAAGTGCGCGGACTCTAATCTGGGAGAACCGGGTTTGATTTCTGACTCCTCCACTCGCAGCTGCTGGATGACATTGAGCAAGCTGCTGTTTTTGAAAAGAGCCGTTTCTGTCAGAGCTCTCTCATCCCCACCTACTTCACAGGGTGTCCGTTGTGGGGAGGGGAAGGGAAAGGAGTTCGTAAGCCGCTCTGAGACTCCTTCGGTTAGTGAAGGGCGAGGTATTAACCCAGTCTCCTCCTCCTCTTCTTCTTCTTCATCATCAAGCTGATGGCCATTTTTAAATTTTTCTCCCCCTGCTGCTCCAAGCAGAAAGACGAAGAGAGAAGAGATTGGATTTATACCCTGCCCTTCACTACCCGAAGGAGTCTCAGTGCAGTTTTACAATCTCCTTTCCCTTCCCCTCTCCGCAACAGACACCCTGTGAAGTAGGTGGGGCTGAGAGAGCTCTCTCGAGGACTGCTCGTGAGAGAACAGCTCTGAGAGAACTTGTGACTGACCCAAAGTCACACCAGCTTGGCTGCATGTGGAGGAGCAGGGAATCAAACCTGGTTCTCCCAGATTAGAGTCCACACTCCTAACCACTACACCAAACTGGCTTCCCCATACCCACCAGGGGACCGTAACCCTATATCAGTGCATATTCCTAGCAAGTGTCAATAGCTCTCCAATGTTTCCAGAACAAGTTTTCCCTGAAAATGCCAGGAACGGTGCCCAGGAGGACCTCCCGCACATAAAAGTGTACCCTCCACATTACACAACTGACTTTTCAAACGAAATCTCTGTTCCCAGAGAAGCCTGTCCATGTTTTACGCGCGGCTGCCGAACAGGGGGCGGTCTTTTAATAACTGAGCGGCTCGCCCCTCGTTTTCACACCGCTGTGCTTCGGATCACGCAGCGCAAGGCACATCGGAACAGTCAATGCAGTTTATGTGCCAGCCTCTCCCTCTCCCGTCTCAAAGACACGTCTCAGGTGGGAAACGGAGGTTTATGTTATTAGCCGTGCAAGGTGGCGTGCAGATGATTCTCACGGGGCCTGCTAACGAACATGGCCTCCTCTTTCAAGCACACCCCAGCGCACCACCGGTCGGATTAAAGATACTCGCCCGTTAAACCGTCACGACACTTCTCTGCGAGTGAACGACACAGGGGAAGGCACAAGGATGCACAAAGCTACGTTAGGCAGAGGCCTTCGGACGATCGAGGTCAGCATTGTCTACTCTGACCGGCAGCAGCTCACCGGGAGCTCAAACTAGGGCTGCCAGTGGCTGGAAGTCTCCCAGGATTACAACTTATCTCCAGATGACAGAGACCAGTTCCCCCTGGAGGAAATGGCTGCTTTGGAGGGGGGACACCGTGGCATTATAACCCGCTGAGGACTTTCTCCTCCCAGACTCCATCCCCCAAATCTCCAGGTATTTCCCAACTCAGAGGTGGCAACTCTATCTCAAAAGATCTCTCTAGGGATGCCAGCCTCCAGGTGGGACCCGGGGATCCCCCGGAATTACACCTCATCTCCAGGGCCGACCCCAGGTGTCTGGGCGCCCTAGGCAGGACAGCCTGGGGTGCCCACCCCTCCGGGAATGCCAACCTCCCGGTGGGGCCTGGAGATGGCCCAGCGCCGTTGTCCTGGGTGCCTCGCAGCTGCGAGGCGCCCAGGAGAGCCGGGGAAGGGGCGGGCTTAGAACACCCGCCCCTTCCCTCCCAGCGGCGACGGCGGCTTTTCTGGGTGCCTCGCAGCCGTGAGGTGCCCAGGAAAGCTGGGGCTGCCAGTGCTGGGCAGGAAGGGGGGCTTTTCACGGAGGGGGGGCATTTTGGTGCCCCTGCAGGGCCGGCGCCCTAGGCGAGCGCCTAGCTCACCTAGTGGGCGAGCCGGCCCTGCTCATCTCCAGAATACAGTTCCCCCGGAGGAAATGGATGCTTTGGAGGGTAGGCTCTATCACATCGTACCCCTCTGAGGTCCCTGTCCTCCCCAGGCTCCATCTCCAAATCTCCAGGGGTTTCCAGTTTGGTGTAGTGGTTAGGAGAGTGGACTCTTACCTGGGAGAACCGGGTTTGATTTCCCACTCCTCCACTTGCACCTGGCTGGATGACCTTGGGCAAGCCATAGTTCTGGCAGAGCTGTTCTCTCAAGGACAGTTCTGGAAAGAGCTCTCTCAGCCCCGCCTACCTCACAGGGGTGTCTGTTGTGGGGAGGGGAAGGGAAAGGGGTTTGTAAGCCGCTCTGAGACTCCATTGGGTAGTGAAGGGCGGGGTATAAATCCAATCTCCTCTTAAGAGCGGTGGACTCTAATCTGGGAGAACCGGGTTTGGTTCCCCACTGCTCCTCCGCATGCAGCCAGCTGGGTGATCTTGGGTCAGTCAAAATTCTCTTAGAACTGTTCTCTCAAGGGCAATTCTGGAAAGAGCTCTCTCAGCCCCACCTACCTCGCAGGGTGTCTGTTGGGAGGGGAAGGGAAAGGAGATTGTAAGCCGCTCTGAGTGAACAACGGGGTATAAATCCAATCTTTTCTTCTTCTTCTTCTTCTAAATCCAATCTTTTCTTCCTCTTCTTCTTCTTCTTCTTCTTCTTCTTCTTCTTCTTCTTCTTCTTCTAAATCCAATCTTTTCTTCTTCTTCTTCTTCTTCTTCTTCTAAATCCAATCTTTTCTTCTTCTTCTTCTTCTTCTTCTTCTAAATCCAATCTTTTCTTCTTCTTCTTCTTCTTCTTCTTCTTCTTCTTCTTCTTCTTCTTCTTCTTCTAAATCCAATCTTTTCTTCTTCTTCTTCTTCCTCTTCCTCTTCTTCTTCCTCTTCTTCTTCTTCTTCTTCTTCTTCTAAATCCAATCTTTTCTTCTTCTTCTTCCTATCACCTACTTATCTAAATCATGACAAAGCAGAGGTAACGTTGGTGGGGAAAGAAGTAAAACTGAAGGACGTTGTGTTTCCCATTTTCTGTGGGGCTCAGCTGACCCTTGGTGGTAGAGTTGGCAACCTCCAGGTAGCACAAGAAGGGAGGGCAGGAAGGGCCGCCTCAGTGCTTAGTTCTCCTGGCCCCTTTCTTGCATATCCAGGGAAATGCCGATCGCCATTTTGGGGTCAGGAAGCCATTTTTCTCCAGGCCGGTTTGGCTGGAAATCCTGGAGGGTTTTTGTCATCTTCTGGGCATGGAGCAGGGGCCACTGAGGGTGTGGAGGGGGAGTTATTTGTGAATTTTCTGCCTTGTGCAGGGGGTTAGACTAGATGACCCCTGGAGTTACCTTCCAACTCTGTGATTCTATATGCTATTACAATTGATCTCCAGGTGACCAACATCATTTCCCCGGGAGAAAATGGCGGCTTCGGAGGGTGGTCTCTATGGCATTATACCCTGCTGAGGTCCCCCCCTCCCCAAACCCCACCCTCTCAGCTTCACCCCCCGCCCAAACCTCCAGGTACTTCCCAACCAAGAACTGGCAGCCCTCCTTGCTGACTCCATTAAGAGCTTCAGTCCAGCATTACTGCTAGAGAGTTCAAGTCCACTGTGGGAAGCTTGAGAGAGGTTCAGGTGCCACTTGAGAGAACCGGGTTTGATCCCCCACGCCTTCATGTGCAGCCGCTGGTGTGACCTTGGGTCAGTCACAAGTTCTCTCGGAGCTGTTCTCTCAAGAGCAGTCCTTGAAAGCCCCTCCCACCTCACAGGGTGTGGGAAAGGGAAAGGAGATTGTAAGCCGCTCTGAGACTCCTTTGGGTAGTGAAGGGCTGGGTATAAATCCAATCTCCTCCTCCTCCTCGTCTTCCTCCTCTTCTTCTTCCCCTCCACTGCCCGCCCCTCCTGCCCCTTGGGTTTTGCTCCCCTGAGCCAAAAGGCTGATTTTTTGAAGTCACATTTTTCTATATCTTTGGGAGCTCCCTGCTTTTTATAATCATCTGAGAAACGGCGGGGGGGGGGGGACGGGACACACAGCAGCAGCAGAAGAAGAAATAAAGAGGAAGGAAAAAAAAGAGACTGCAGATATGCCTGTTTGGGCTGAGATTACCTGTTTGAGAGTGATATTAATTGCTGGAGCAAAAACTAATTATTTGGTTCGCTTGCCCTGCCTTTCCCCATCCAGTCGGGAGGCTCACGCAATTACCTTCGGGAAAAACCATACAGCACGGAGGCGTTGGAGGGAAGGGGGCTCCCTCCGCAGCGAGAGCGGGCTGTGCGTTTGGAGAGTCTCCCACTGTGCAAAACGGAGATGACTCCAGTGGGACTCTGGATGCCAACCTCCAGGTGGGACCTGGAGAAACCTCCCCCCCCCGAGCATTACAGCTCCTCTCCACAGTACAGAGATCAGATCCCCTGGAGGAAATGGGATGGCGGATCTTAACTGGCAGTGCCATTTCGACCTCTCTTCACCCCTGAGCTTCTGCTTGTTGCCAACTACGGGCAGAAGCAGGAGGAGGAGGAGGAGATTAGATTTATACCCCGCCCTTCACTCGGAGCCTCAGAGCGGCTTCTAATCTTCCTTTCCCTTCCCCTTTCCACAACAGACACCCTGTGAGGGAGGTGGGGCCGAGAGAGCTCTTTTGAGGACTGCCCCTGAGAGAACAGCTCTGAAAGAACTCGGGACTGACGCAAGGTCACACCAGCAGCTGCATGTGGAGGAGGAGTGGGGAATCAAACCCGGTTCTCCCAGATTAGAGTCTAAGGAAACCAGCGGGAGACCAGGGATCAGGGACTGTGGAGGGCGGGGGGGGGGGAGTTTCTCAGCGACAGTCTGATGTGAAAAAAAACAGAAGTGATGCCATGCCTCTCTAGGAATACCCAGACCTCCAGCCACCCCCTGGAGGTTGACAACCGTACTGTACCCCCAAATCTCTGGGTATTTCTCCACCCAGAGCTTGCAAACCTGGGCGGCTGTTTCCCATATTGAACCATCTGCTGCCGCAGGAACAGAAAATCCGTGCGTCTTTCTGGGGCACAGGCCTCGTGCTAAGGGTGGAGGTTAAGTTGGCTCTTTGGGTTGACAGTAATTGCAGACGGCACTTTGATAAACTGATAAAACATGGCTCTCTGTGATCTGAGACACGAGTGTCACTGCTCTAACGGCCACCTCACATTTATATATAAGATCTCTTCTCCCGCTTGAAAGCGTCTGGTCGAACCCTCTTCTCATAAGTCAAGGGTCCAGGCGGATAAGTGGAAATTGCAGCTTGCTGGAACATCTCTCATTAAGTGCGGATGACGGCACAAGCGAAGCCAGCGTCTGGCCAAGAGCTCGCTCTTCAGGGTCACTCTGATCCAGAGAAAATCCCTTGGTTTGACTGGTGGAAATGTAAGAACGTTGGAAGAGCCCTGCTGGGTCAGATCAAGAGCCCATCTAGTCCAGCATCCTGCCTCACACTGTGGCCAACCAGTTCCTCTGGAGGGCCAACAACAGGGCAGAGAGGCCGAGGCCTTCGTTAGAACAGTAGGAGAGCCCCGCTGGTTCAGACCAGTGGTCCATCTAGGCCTGCATCCTCTCTCACACAGTGGACCCAACCAGTTCCTCTGGGGAGCCAACAACAGGGCAGAGAGGCCGAGGCCTTCATAAGAACATCAGAAGAGCCCTGCTGGGTCAGACCAGGGGTCCATCTAGTCCAGCATCCCGTCTCACACAGAGTGGCCAACTAGTTCCTCTGGAGGGCCAAGAACAGGGCGGAGAGGCTGAGGCCTTCATCAGAATATCAGAAGAGCCCTGCTGGATCAGACCAGTGGGACCTCTAGTCCAGCATCCTGCCAATGACAAGGCATAGAGGCCAAGGCCTTGATTAGGCTATCAGAAGAGCCTCTCTGGAACACACCAGTGGCCCATCCTTTCTCATACAGTGGCCAACCAGTTCCAGCCACAGGTCACAGAGGCCAAGGCCTTCAGAAGAACATCATAACAGCTCTGCTGGATTAGACCAGCGGTCCATCTAGTGCAGCATCCTGTCTCACACAGTGGCCAACCAGTTCCTCTGGAGGGCCAGCAACAGGCCCTATTTTAATCCCTCTCTGTGTAAAGTAGTATTTCCTTTTGTCTGTCCTGAATCTACTGCCCATCGGCTTCATTGGATGCCCTTGAGTTCTAGTATTTTTATACCTGGAATATAGTATGGGACTGCCAAAAAAATCCGTAGTTTTACCATAAAGCTTCCAGCATAATGTCACTTCTGGGTTTCTCCCAGAACTAAGATCATCTTGTGGCTGCCAGCCATTCCCCGTGCCCCTTCTGGTCGCCTGCTGACTGCCAGTTTGGGCCTGGCGACCCTCACCCCCACCCCGTGTTATCCTCACAACAGTCCTACGGAGTAGGCGAGGCCCAAAGCAAGCTTCATGGCTAAGGATTTGAACTCGAGTCTCTCAAAGTCTGGCTACCGAGCAGCTACACCTCGTTGACTCTTGCATCCCATTCCAAAAGTTCTGCTTCCCTTAAAGATTTTTTTTTAAATTTGTTTAGGACATATCCTGTCCCAAAGAGTTCAGGCTGGCATATGTGGCTCTCTTCCCTGTTTTATCTTCACAACAGCCCTGTGAGGTAGATGAGGGAGAGGGAGGGAGGGAGACGGGGAGACTGGAGACCCAAGGTGGCTTTCTGTGCTCTCCTCCCTCCATTTTATCTCACCACAGCAACCCCATGAGGAAGGTTAGGCAGAGAGCGTGTGACTGGCTCAAAGGTCACCCAGCGAGATTCCATGGTACAAGGGGGTGGGATTTGAACCTGGGTCTCCCAGACCCTAGTCTGACCCTGTAATCAGACACTACACTAATCCCGTTTTTTGAGGATCACGAAACTGCGGGGAAAATCGGGCGAAGCTGCGGTCAAAATGCCGCCGCATGGCTTCGACTGGGAAATTGACCAATAGAAACGGGGCAAAGGGAGGTGTGACAGTGGCACAGGTCTTGTGTGAAATCGGTCTGGCTCTCTCACTACACCGCACTGGCTCTCAGGAACTCTTATCAAAAGTATCGCACTAAAGCACCATTTCTTTCCTCGCCACGCATCACAATTTGTTCAGTTCTCAGTGTCGGGGGCCGTTTCCGCAAAGAAAGAAAACGTGAGCGGCGCGCCTGTTATTCAGTTTCCAACCTCTTTGGGTGACACCAATTAATAATTCACTGCCCCCGATTCTACCAACCGCATGTAACGAGACTCGGCGGGTGGAAACTACAATCAGCCAGGCCAGGAAGTCAATCGCTTATCAAATGCTCCGATCGATGCAAACAATGCTCGGCAATGCTCGGCAAGGTCATATCCACCACGGTTCTCGTTCATCCTGTGCTACTCCTTTGGCACACATGCTAAAGGCGTTCATCGTTGGGCATTTTTTTCCTCCTTGCAAATTATTTGGCATAATAACCCACAGATTTCATTGCTTATCTGGGACAATAACCAACAGATTTTCATGGCTTATCTGGGACGTGATGACAGAACCGGGAGGTTCGAACGGTTACCTTGTTTGCTCTCTTCTGACTACAGAGGCCGTTAACTAAAATATTTGGATTTCTCTCCCGCCTGAAATGGAGTCATCGTGCCCATGTCAGTGTTACTTAAAGGGCCCCATTGTTCCCGGAAAGCACAAAAAAACACTAAAGCGGCATGCAAAAAAATCTTAAATGGGGAAACTGGAGCTGATGGATGCCGCAAAGAGACCGTTCCTTTCGTGTACTTTAAGGCCAATATGCATATTCATTGAATTTGTTTCCTGTTCATCCTCCAGCGAGTAAAAGGCACAAAGCTTTCCTGGTCGAGAGTTACCGGCTGTAGGTAGGGAAATACCTGGAGAATTCAAGGGGTGGTGCCTGTGGGGGGGTGGGGAGGGGCTTCAGCAGCATATATATTGCCATAGAGTCCGCCCTCCAAAGCGGCCATTTTCTCCAGGGGGGACTGATCTCTGTCACACCTGGAGACGAGTTGTAATTCCAGAAGTTCTCCAGTCACCACCTGGAGGTCGTCAAGGACGAGAGATCACGGGGCGGGCTGAACTTAGTAAGGAAAAACAACCATGATAAGCTAACGAAACCTTGTCAGGAGAAATATGTATCTTCTTTAATCGTCCAGTGAGTGGCAAATCATTAAAGGTGTTTCCTTTGAAGTAAATGGGTCTCAGTCCTTTCTGACGGTACAGCGCTCCATAGACCGTTTCACTCAAGGTTTCATCAGATGAGACCTTAACACCTTCCGTATTTTTTCCGCAACTTTTTTCTCCTCTTTCTTCTTCTCTAACTTACATCATTTGGTTGTGTGAAAAGCAGCCTAACAAGGGCTGTGGCCACACGGGCCAGATAACACAGGGGGGAGGTGTGGCTGTTCCCTCCCTGAGCAAAATAAAGTGTGGTAGCCCGATCACACGGTCCCCCGAGTCTCTGTGCTGAGGTTGTTAGCTGCCGATCACACGGCGATCCTGAAGCATGGCAAAGAAGCGGCGCGGGGCGATCACACAAGCGGATCAGATGGGCGACGTTTGTTTTCCAACGGAGTCCCCGCATGCGCATGATCGAGGAATGCAGGATGGCTTCATGGCGAGTTGGCGAAACAGGTCGTCTTTGGGCGCATGTGCAGTTTGGTGTTTGTGCGCATCCTATGGAGAATTACCAAAAAATCCGGTTTGCGACGGGACGTGGACGGGCACCGGATGCCACGGGACACTAGCGCTCCTGCGATCAGACGCCCACCTTTGCCCCGCCTTTTCCGGATACTAGTGCACTTTCCACGGTACTGTTTAACTCCACGTCTTTGGCGGGACACCACGGGTTGGCCGCGGGAGCACTACACTTCCCAGATGTGGTGTGATCGCGCCCCGAAAATCCGCCTGACATTCGTGCCTTCCACACAGAAGAAGAAGAAGAGAAGAGTTTGGATTTATACCCCGCCCTTCACTGCCCAAAGGCGTCTCAGAGCGGCTGACAAACTCCTTTCCCTTCCCCTCCCCACAACAGACACCCTGTGAGGTAGGTGGGGCTGAGAGAATTTCTGACAGAAACTGTCCTTGAGAGAACAGCTGTGCCAGAGCTTGTGACTGACCCAAGGTCACACCAGCAGGTGCACAAGTGGAGGAGTGGGGAATCAAACCCGGTTCTCCCAGATCAGAGTCCGCGCTCTTAACCACTACACCAAGCTGGCTCTCTCACCAAGCAAATTCTCTGTGTGACCGAGGCCATAGATAAGCGAATGAAACTTTGTCAGGAGAAATATATATCTTCTTTAATCATCCAGTGAGTGGCAAATCATTAAAGGTGTTTCCTTTGAAGTAAATGGGTCTCAATCCTTTCTGATGGCACAGCGCTCCATAGACCGTTTCACTCAAGGTTTCCTCAGGTGAGACCTTACACCTTTCGTATTTTTCCCGCAATTTCTTTCTCCTCCCTCTTTCTTTCTAACTTACACCATTTGGTGGTGTGAAAAGCAGCCTAACGAGGTTTCGTTATCTTAACACGATGGTTTTTCCTTACTAAATACAACTTGGAGGTTGGCAACCTCTTTTATCCCCAGTAGCACTGCAAAATGATGTATGACATCCCACAGACACAATACGCGGATTACTTCTTTAAAGGGAAATTACAGCTTCCAAGAGGATAGGCCTCTTCATGACGCGGAACCTCCATGGACAGAAGCAGTATATCTCTGACTACCAGATTCTCAGAACCATCAGTATTGAAAAGAGAGAGGAGGGGAGGAGGAGATTGGATTTATACCGCGCCCTTCACTACCCGAAGGAGTCTCAGAGCGACTTACAAACTCCTTTCCCTCCCCCTCCCCACAACAGACACCCTGTCAGGTAGTTGGGGTTGAGAGAGCTCTTTTGAGGACCTCTTGCGAGAGAGCAGCTCTGAGAGAACTTGTGAATGACCCAAGGTCACACCAGCAGCTGCACATGGAGGAGTGGGGGAAAACTCAAACCCGGTTCTCCCAGATTAGAGTCCGCGCTCCTAACCACTACACCAAACTGGCTCTCGGGATGGGGGTGACCTTTAGCCTAACCCAGATTATTTGTGTGTGGGTTCTAGGCTTACCAGTTTCCAGGTGGGGGCTGGAGATCTCCGGAATTACGACCGATCTCCAGACGGCACAGATCTCACGTTTATTATTTATTTCCCTAAAATATTTATTCCATTTCTCCTGGAGAAAAGCGGCTGCTTTCTAAGGCAGACTGTGTGGCGAAACGGGGACCCGTCCTCAGCCCTGGGAGACTGAGTAGCCGTTCGGTGGCTCGCAAGCCCCTGTTTTCGCCTGCCCACCCTGCCTGATGGGACTACTTCCTTCCCTTAGTCGCTGCCACCACTCACTGGATTCACACCGCCTTCCTAGAGGGACAGTGAGACCCCTTTGGCTGCTTCCCCAACTTTGGGAAGTGGATACCTTAATCTTTGGGTGCCCCCTGGAGAGTTGGCAACCCCTCTGTTTTGGGCCTCTTTGGCTTCCCTGGTCTCCTTCTGCCACAAGTCACGTGCAGAGTGGAGAGGACTACGTGGACAGAGCACAGCACAGACTATTAGTCCAAATAAAAGAATTTATTTAACTATTTTCACAATTAGGGAGCGCACACACGCTCAATGAATAAGGCACAACTGTAGGAATAAGCACACGTTTCGAACCCACATGGGGGCCACTCTAGCATTTGGGCCAAAACTCTACAGTGACCATAGAGGTTTTTTCCCAAAAAAATGCTAGAGCGCCCCACCGAACATGCCGGCATGATGACATCACCTCCTGGTGACGTCGTCACATCGGGTGGCGGCAGATTGGGCCCCCGAAATCGGGTGACATCACTTCTGGGTGATGTCATAAGAACATAAGAGAAGCCAATGTTGAATCAGGCCAACGGCCCATCCAGTCCAACACTCTGTCACACAGCGGCCAAAATATACCAGGTGCCATCAGGAGGTCCAGCAGTGGGGCCAGGACACTAGAAGCCCTCCCACTGCTGCCCCCTCCAGCACCAAGAATAGAGTGCATCACCTGCCCCAGACTGAGAGTTCCCATCTATACCCTGTGGCTAATAGCCACCGATGGACTTCTGCTCCATATGATTATCTAATTCCCTCTTGAAACTGTCCATGCTTATAGCTGCCACCACCTCCTGTGGCAGTGAATTCCATGTGTTAATCACTCTTTGGGTGAAGAAGGACTTCCTTTTATCTGTTCTAACCCGACTGCTCAGCAATTTCATGGAGTGCCCACGAGTTCTTGTATGGTGAGAAAGGGAGAAAAGGACTTCTTTCTCAACCTGCTCAATCCCATTCATAATCTTATAAACCTCGATCATGTCACCCCTCAGCCGTCGTTTCTCCAAGCTGAAGAGCCCCAAGCGTTTTAACCTTTCTTCATAGGGAAGGCGTTCCAACCCTTTTATCATTCTAGTTGCCCTTCTCTGCACTTTTTCCAATGCTATAATATCCTTTTTGAGATGTGGTGACCAGAACTGTACACAGTATTCCAAATGAGGTCGCACCATTGCGTGCCAGACGTCATCACGGCATGCGTGCCAGAAGATTCCCAGATCAAGGCTGGACTGACCCCCACCACCACCTGCAGCCACGTAAGACCTGGCAACCAGTGGCAGATTAACCATTAAGCAGACCAAGCACGTGCTTTAGAGCACCAGGGCCGAAGGGGGCACCACAAAGTTGGGAAGAGGGTAAAAAAAATGTAGAAAAATGCCTTTCAGGTCATGAATATTGGAACTTTTGATACATTTAACTTGCGAAATATTAAAATAGATGTCGTATTGCATTTTGGTAGAACTTTATGTAGCCAAAGCTTGGCTTAGTTTATACAGTATATGGTGTTATCATAGGAATCAGTTTTTGTCTTGCTGCAACCTGCATTGTATATCTGGTCAGACAGGTCAACAACTAAAATGTACTGGGGTCAGTGTGGAAAGGAGGGGGGGGCACCAAGATTGGTCAGTGCTGCTCAGGGCACCAGGGAGCCTTAATCCGCCCCTGCCGACAACCCGAATGATGCCACGGAGTCCGCCCTCCAAAGCAGCCTTTTTCTCCAGCGGAAACAATGGGGAATTTCAGACAGATGATATAATCCGGAAGAGGAACGGTTCCCAAACGGTTTCTGGTCTGGCATTTCAGACAGAACCGTTTTAGAACCGGTTCCCTACTGGAATATATTTGTAATTTCACACAGAATCGCTTCTGTTCTGTTCAGGAAACGGAGCTGAAGCATTTTACCTGTCAACCGCTTCCAAGTAGTCGTCAGTTTCTTCTCCCGGATCCGATATGCTTTTTCCCCGCCTTTTTTCGCCCGCGCGGGCGATCTCCGGCTTTTTTTTTTTTGAACGTTTGCTTTAGAGCGCTATAACGCTATAGCGGTATAGCGCTATAGCGCAATAGCATCATAGCAACCCCATTGGAATGCCTGCAGTGTTGTTTTATAGCACTATAGTGCTATAGCGCTCTACAGCGAACATTTTAAAAAAAAAGGCACGGCGGGAAACGGTGGGAAAACAAAGCGGTGCAGTCTGAATTGCCAAACCACTTCTGATTCGGCTCTTTTCCGGTCAGGGAAAGCCATGTGTGAAATGGCAGCTCTGTACCGGTTTACTTCAAGACGAATCAGAAACGGCTTCAATCCGGCAGAATCTCAGTAATGTGAAATTCCCTAATCTCCGTACTTTCAAAGTCAGTTGTCATTCCAGGAGATCTCCAGGCCCCAGCTAGAAGCTGTAGTGACCTTTCCCAGTGTGCTGACCTCAGCAGGCAGCCTGCAGGTCTGCAATGCCACACACCCACACATATATTGGCTTGTAGGTCACTGCCCGGGGGTGCCCAAAGTCACACCGATCTCTCCCAAACGCCTCCGTGTCCATCTAACATTCTTTCCGCCTCCTTTTGATTGCTGGAAATATTTATATGAGGCATAAAGAATGGGGAAGCCGTAGCGATAAGGGGGAAGGGGGCGGGGAGAGCTATTAAAGCAGCCGGAGTAGGACATTCTTCAGCCTCCCGAGTGAATAATTTTATGGTTCGGGAACGGGCTCTGGGCCAACTCTGCAGGGAGGAGCAGCGCGGGAGCGAGGAAAGGAACAGCAGGCAAGGCTCACGAGCAACCCGCCGCATTACAGACGACGGGGAAGGTGACAGAGTCGATCGACCCAGAATACAGCCTTTCTGCCAGCCGGGGAAAGAAACGCTTTGCTCCATGCAGCCGTTTTGGGGCTCTGTCTGGGAACCTTGGGGTTGCCACCCTCCGGGTAGTATCTGGAGACCTCCAGCTATTACGACTGATCTCCAGGCAGCAGAGGTCGGTTCTCCGGGAGAAAATGGCCACTTGGGAAGGTGGAGTCTATGGTAGTTTGGCGCAGTGGTTAGAAGTGTGGACTTTTTCTTTCTTTTGGAGGGGGAATTTTTAAGTCATTTTTCATACTACAAACACTAAAACACTACAAGACACTACACTAAAAATAAGCTACACGAGGATCATACAGCACGATTAGTCTCAGCTTGATCTCTGGGGCTGCCAACTCTGGGATGAGAGATCTCCTGGTACAAGAAGAAGAAGAAGAAGAAGAAGAAGAAGAAGAAGAAGAAGAAGAAGAAGAAGAAGAAGAAGAAGAAGAAGAAGAAGAAGAAGAAGAAGAAGAAGAAGAAGAAGAAGAGGAGGAGGAGGAGGAGGAGGAGGAGGAGGAGGAGGAGGAGGAGGTTGGATTTATACCCCACCCTTCACTCGGAGTCTCAGAATGGCTTACAAACTCCCTTCCCTTCCCCTCCCCACAACAGACACCCCTGTGAGGTAGGCGGGGCTGAGAGAGCTCTGACAGAAACTGCCCTTGAGAGAACAGCTCTGACAGCACTATGGCTTGCCCAAGGTCATCCAGCAGGTGCAAGTGGAGGAGTGGGGAATCAAACCCGGTTCTCCCAGATTATAGTCTGCACACTTAACCACTACACCAAACTGGCTCTTCGTGCACACAAACGATGTTGCCTGACACTGAATCAGACCCCTGGTCCACCTAGGTCAGTATCCTTTACTCAGACTGGCACGGGAACTCCAGGTTCTTAAGATCTTTCACAACAGTCGCTGGGGGTGTGGGAGAGGAGATATTTATGAATTTCCCACCACATTGTGCAGGGGGTTGGACTAGATGACCCTGGAGGTCTTTTCCAGCTCTATGATTCCATGATTCTATACTGCCTGGTCCTTTTTAACTGGGGATAATGGGACCTTCTTCATCCAATCAGAGTCTCTTCCACTGAGCCACAGACCCCTCCCCACCTCTAGGTTGACATCCCTAGCCAGACTGTACAACTTTTGCAGTCCCTTCCCCTGGTTCGACCCCCAGGTTCGACCCCCAGTTCCAACTCAGCCGGGCCAGAAGTCTCCTCCAAGCCTTCTCTGCTCACCTGTTTGTTTGTTTACCTATCGTATTTCTCGTCCGTCTCTCTCACTGAGGCTCAAAGGAGATTACACAGTGTAAGTCGATAACAGTCCATACGAAGGGACGCCTAATAAGCACGGCGTCGGTCGATGCGATCGATACGAGGAGACATAAAATGAGCGGCGGACGAGGTACGGCACAGAGTGTGGATATAACGAAGGGGGAAACGGGATCGCGTCAGTAGAAGACTGTGAAACAATGCGAGGGTGATGTGTGTGCAGCTGGCTGTTCAATATGTCCCACACGTAGTGGGAAATGGCATCAAGACGCAGCTGATTTATGGCCACCTCGTACGGTTTTCAAGGCGAGAGACGGTCAGAGGTGGTTTGCCATTGCCTGTCTCTGCAGGGCTATTTTTGGGCAGGAACGCACAGGAACGGAGTTCCGGCCGGCTCCCAAGTTGGCCACGCCCAGCAGGAACTCATTAGCATAACAGGCCCCACCCAACAGCAGGAACTCATTAGGATTGGCCACATGAGGGGTGTGTGGCCTAACATGCAAAGGAGTTCCTGCTCCAAAAAAAAGCCCTGGGTTTTGACAACAAACAAGGTAAACAAAGAAGCAAAAGGTGGGTGTGGCTGGATGACCACACTTCTGGCTACATGGGGGTGTGGCTTGATATGCTAATGAGTTGTGCTGTCCAGGGTGTGGCTTAATATGCTAATGAGTTTGTGCTGATGGGTGTAGCCTATTATGCTAATGAGTTCCTGCTGGGCTTTTTCTACAAAAAGAGCCCTGCTCACAGCTGACTTATGGAGAACCCGTCAGGTTTTCAAGGCAAGAGAAGGACAGAGGCGTCTTGCCACTGCCTGCCTCTGTGTCGCAACCCTGGGCTTCCTTGGTGGCCTCCCATCCAACTACTAACCAGGGCCGACGCGGCTTGATTCCCAAGAGCTGATGAGGTCAGGCCGTAGCCCTAATACCTCCCTTAAGAAACGCTCCTGGACAATTCTCTTTTCCATAACTCGCAAAACAACAGAAGCACGGCCGTCTTCCTGCCCTCCTCAGGTGGGCCATTCCACAAGGGGGGGGAGGTCACCCCCAAGAAAGCAACCAGATGGGCAGTTGTTGACCTTGCCCATTTGGAGGCCAGCAGTCGTCAAGATTGGACTGCCAGGAGATCGAATCAGTCCATCCTAAAAGGAATCGACCCTGACTGTTCCCTGGAAGGCCGGATCCTGAAGCTGAAGCTCAAATACTTTGGCCACCCAATGAGAAGGGAGCACTCACTGGAGAAGACCCTGATGCTGGGAAAGACTGAAGGTCAAAGAAGAAGGGGACGGCAAAGGATGAGATGGTTGGACAGGGTTATCGAGGCAACGAACATGAAATTGAGCAAACTTCAGCGGATGGCGGAAGACAGGAGGGCCTGGCGTGATGTGGTCCAGGTGAACAGTTGGACTTGACTGTGCAACTGAACAAGAACAAAAATTGTAAACAGTCGGACACGACTGAATGGCTAACAGCGATAACAATAACCTGCAGAAGGCCCCAAACAGGTGAGTGGAGCCGTTGGGCAGAACATGGGCAGAGACCAAGTGCTTTCCTTCACTACCTCTCTGCTCTGCAGCTGAAAGGCATTCAGCTCCTCCACGTTCCGACAGGCCTCCTCCACACCTCTGGAGATCAATCCCCATCTGTCAGGAGACGGTTTGCTCTCCAGTAGCTCCCACTGATGGGATCTCAGCTGATCTCCTGGACCATCAGCCTACTTAATAAAAGGAACCTGCGGGTGGCATGTCTTCCTTCTGAGAACATAAGAGAGACCATGTTGGATCAGGCCAATGGCTCATCCCGTCCAACACTCTGTGTCACACAGTGGCCAAAACCCGGGACCATCAGGAGGTCCACCAGTGGGGCCAGAACTCCAGAAGCCCTCCCACTGCGGCCCCCCAAGCACCGAGAACATAGGGCATCAGTGCCCCACACATAAGAGCATAAGAGAAGCCATGTTGGATCAGGCCAATGGCTCATCCATTCCAACACTCTGTGTCACACAGCAGCCAAAACCCAGGTGTCATCAAGAGATCCACCAGCGGGGCCAGAACTCCAGAAGCCCTCCCACAGTTGCCCCCCCCAAGCATCAAGAATACAGAGCATCCCTTGCCCCAGACATAAGAACATACGAGAAGCCATGTTGGATCAGGCCAATGGCTATTCCAGGCCAACACTCTGTGACACACAGTGGCCAAAACTCAGGTGCCATCAGGAGGTCCACTAGTGGGGCCAGAACTCCAGAAACCCTCCCACTGTTGTCCCCCCCAAGCACCAAGAAGACAGAGTTTCACTGCCCCAGACATAAGGACATAAGAAAAGCCATGTTGGATCAGGCCAATGGCCATTCCAGGCCCACACTCTGTGACACACAGTGGCCAAAACCCAGGTGTCATCAAGAGATCCACCAGCGGGGCCAGAACTCCAGAAGCCCTCCCACAGTTGCCCCCCCAAGCATCAAGAATACAGAGCATCACTGCCCCAGACATAAGAACATACGAGAAGCCATGTTGGATCAGGCCAATGGCTATTCCAGGCCAACACTCTGTGACACACAGTGGCCAAAACTCAGGTGCCATCAGGAGGTCCACTAGTGGGGCCAGAACTCCAGAAACCCTCCCACTGTTGTCCCCCCCAAGCACCAAGAAGACAGAGTTTCACTGCCCCAGACATAAGGAGATAAGAAAAGCCATGTTGGATCAGGCCAACACTCTGTGTCACACAGTGGCCAAAACCCAGAGGGCAGCAGGAGAACCCCGAGTGGGGCCAGAACTCCAGAAGCCCTCCCACTGTTGCCCCCCAACCACCAAGAATACAGGGTATCACTGCTCCCAGACATATTGCTCCATCTATACCTTGTGGCCGGTAGCCATTGATGGACCTCTGCTCCATATGTTTATTCATGACATCACAGAACCTGGGTGAGAAGGACCAGTGGTCTGAATGCTCCCTCTAAGCTGTGAAGTCTAGTGAGCAAAAATTCTACTTTGTGAGCTACTGGCGTTAAAGTTGTGAGCAAGCAATTTGGCTACTGGCATAAATCAGTTTGCTCTGGAGCCCTCCTTCCTGAGCCCAGACAAAAATGTGTGAGCTGGAGGCTAAAAACCTGTGAGCTAGCTCACACTGACTCAGCTTAGAGGGAAGACTGGTCTGGTCCAGCAGGGCTCTTCTTGGGTGCCGACCACTCTGGCGAGACGCCTCTCTAAAACTTTGCCCGCAATCAAAACTGACAACGTGGTGGCAGCAGAGGGCTCAGTGGAACGTCTGTCTTCTCTTTGCTTCCAATGTTTTTACAGCATCTCCCTCAGTGTCTGTCCCTCTTCGGACCTCCACTGTGGCAGAAGTAGCATGCCCCGTTTGTGGGTTAGTGCAGACAAGGAATACGAAACTCCTCTTTCCAGGTGAACACACCATTCGAATGCACTTCATTATGCCCGCCATTAAATGCTTCCACTCACTGGAGAGGGAAGCAGGGTGGTGTTGGGTCTTTTTGCGAAGACCACCGACGCATGTGCATGGCAGTGGTTTAATGAGGAGTTCCCCTTTGTCCACCTGCTGGTTTCCAGGCCTTTGATTTATGGTGCCGATGGTTACGAGACGTTAAGTCCCCTCTCTGGCTGGAGTGAAAGTTGACAGCTTCATTCATCACGCGGGCTGTTCGGGGACCCAAGACTGTTAAGTAAGCTATTAAGCAAACGTCTGGCCAGTTTAGCCACCATAAAAAAAATGACTAATCAAAGATTCCATCTAAGTGCGGAGCTTTTTAGGACGGTTTTCCCAGCGATAAGAACCGGAGCAACGAAGTTAAGAAGAATCCAGAAACCAGAGCTGTGTTAGGGCTGGCCAAGACGTAAATCGTCCCAGCATGGGAATGATGAAAGATCTTTGTTATTAAGCACAAAATTGTTCCATAGCAACCAAACACAGAACTTCAGTCGAGGCAGGACCGCTGTCAGAAGAGCCACAGTGTAGCTGGGTCAGATCCAGGGGGGGGGCAGCCAGCAGTGTTCCCTCTAAGCTGAGTTAGTGTGAGCTGGCTCACAGTTTTTCAGCCTCTGGCTCACACATTTTTGTCTTCACTCAGGAAGGATGGCTCCGGAGAGCAAATTCACTGCCACAGGAGGCAATGTTCCCTCTAAGCTGTGGAGTCTTGTGAGCAAAAATTCTGCTTTGTGAGCTACTGGAATTAAAGTTGTGAGCAGGTGATTTGGCTACTGCACAAATTAGTTTGCTCTGGAGCCCTCCTCTCTGAGCTAAGATAAAAATGTGTGAGCTGGAGGCTAAAAAACTGAACTAGCTCACACTAACTCAGCTTAGCGGGAACACTGACAGGAGGTGGTGGCAGCTACAAGCATGGACAGCTTCTAGAGGGAATTAGATAAGCACAAGAAGGGGGACCCGCGATACTCGCTGGGGGGAGGAGAAGCCCCACGGGACGAGAAGGAGGCAGCTGCAGGTGAGCCTTCTCCCCTGCCCCCCGTCCCCCGTCCCCCCGTCCCCGACACCCACGTCAGGACCCACACCCCTCCAAGCCTTCTCCCTCCTCCCCCCAGCACCGGCGGCAAGACCTGAACTCAGCTCGCCAAGCTTTCTCCCTCCTCACTCCCCTAGTGATGGTGGCGAGGCCTAGCCGGCCCACCGAACTTTCTGCCTCCGCACGGAACGCTCTTTTACTTTTGGGGGGGAGTTAAATATCCCCCCTAAATTTTTTTACAGTTTTTAGATTTTTCTGCACATCTGGGGATTGCCCCAAATGTGCAGGAAAATCTCCCTGCCCCCCAAGTGCCCCCGATGTGTGGATTTTGATATCCGCACGGAGGGGGCATGTTGGGTATTAGATATATAGATATGGAACAGAAGTCCATCAGTGGCTATTAGCCACAAGGTATAGGTAGAAACTTTCAGGCTGTGGCAAGTGATGCTCTGTGTTCTTGGTGCTTGGCGGGGGGCAAGAGTGGGAGGGCTTCCAGTCTCCTGGCCCCACTGGTAGACCTTCTGATGGCGCCTGGTATTTTTGGCAACTGTGTGACAGAGTGTTGGACTGGATGGACCATTGGCCTGATCCAACATTGGCTTCTCTTATGTTCTTACGTTATGTTAACTAATGGATGCAAGCAGCCAAATCACTCGCTCACAACTTTAATGCCAGTAGCTCACAAAGTAGAATTTTTGCTCACTGGACTCCACAGCTTAGAGGGAGCATTGGTTGCCAGCCCCGTGTTGACGAATGACAGGAGAATTTTTTGGGGTGGTGCATGAGGAGTGTGGAGTTTCAGGAGATGTCCAATTCTTCCTCTAAGGCATTAAAGTTGTAAGCAAGCAATTTGGCTCCTGCGTAAATTCATTTGCTCTGGAGCCATCCTTCCTGAGCTCAGACAAAAATGTGTGAGCCGGAGGCTAAAAAAACTGTGAGCTAGCTCACACTAACTCAGCTTAGGGGGAACACTGGATGTGACACCCTACTTTCTGTGACACTTTAGGAATTCTCCCAATTTTTGGTAAAGATCATAGAGACTGGGGAAATTCCTACAATGTCATGGAAGAAATGATGTAACTTCTGGGTGATGCTCTAGGAATACCTACAATCTCTATGGTCTTAGCATAGAAAGTGGGGAAACTCTTAATGCATCACCACCAATGCTGTTCCCCGCTTTCCTCCTGTTGCAGGCAGTGACTAGGGAGGCTCTCCGTGGGCTGCCACCACTCTGGTACGGGTCTCCTTGGAACGGTCCAGGGCACCCAACCGATCCCTTATCCATTCTTTCTCAATAGGATACACTTTATATGTGACCAAATGAGGGGTGAGGACCCAGGCAGAGAAACAAGCAATTTCCTTAAAGTGATATTATAATAATAACTGTAACTCAAGTCCTACGTAGGATAAAGAGAACAGTAAGGCTAAGTAAGCAAATGAATAAAAGAACCCAAATACATCTATTTAGAGTGTGCCTAGATGTCTCTTGGGAACTGGCTTCAAGCTGTAGTACGCACAGTTTATCAAACACTGTTATACACATTGTACTCTGCCACTGACTTACAGGTTAACCTAGTAGGTACACTTAACATTGCCATGTAGGGTTGCCAGCCTCCAGGGGGGGCCTGGGGATCTCCTGCTTTGACAAATGATCTCCAGCTGACAGAGATCAGCTCCCCTGGAGAAAACGGCTGCTTTGAAAGATGGGCTCAATGGCATGGTGCCATGCGGAGGCCCCTCCCCTTCCCCTCCCCAACCCCCCCCCTCTCCCGGATCCACTCCCAAAATCTCCAGGTATTTTCCAACCCAGACCCGGCAACCCCATTGCCACGATATATATGCTAAGTGCCATTTCTGATTCTAACCACATAAAGAGAAATCAATCATGAACATGTATTCAGATATTAACTTTGGTTCATTTATGGCTATTGCTTAAATGCATGCTGGGAGAATTAAATAAAATGCTAACCTGCTATTCCGCTAAGTCTTGTGGCCTTGGCTGGCCGGCTGCAACTGCGCACCTGTTGGTTAGCCCAGTTAAATGGAGAACAATATGCACCCTCTAACCATGTCAGTAATATAGCTACTTTTAGAAGCTTCGTATTCTGTGACGAAGAAGAGCCTATTGTTCAGCCAGAAAGAAAAAACTTTGCCTGGGGAGACCCGACCCACAGGTCTTAACCCAATTAGAAACAGGAGAAGAGAAGAGATTGGATATATACCCCACCCTTCACTACCCAAAGGAGTCTCAGAGCGGCTTACAAACTCCTTTCCCTTCCCCTCCCCACAACAGACACCCTGTGAGGTAGAAGAAGAAGAGGAGATTGGATTTATACCCTGCCCTTCACTACCCAAATGTGTCTCAGAGTAGCTTACAAACTCCTTTCCCTTCCCCTCCCCACAACAGACACCCTGTGAGGTAGAAGAAGAAGAGGAGACTGGATTTATACCCCGCCCTTCACTGCCCAAAGGCGTCTCAGAGCGGCTTACAAATTCCTTCCCCTTCCCCTCCCCACAACAGACACCCTGTGAGGTAGGTGGGGCTGAGAGAGCTCTGACAGAAACTGCTGTTTTTCAAGGACAGCTCTGACAGAACTATGGCTTGCCCAAGGTCATCCAGCAGGTGCAAGTGGAGGAGTGGGGAATCAAACCCATTTCTCCCAGATTAGAGTCCGCGCCCTTAACCACCACACCAAACCGGCTCTCAATACGTGACGAAGTCTGATGGAACCAATAGTTCTGCTTGGTTGGCTGAGCGTCACATGAAATATAAAATGCTATGTCGCCCTTTGTAACACTCGAAGAATCTGTTGGGTATTCAGGGGTTCCAGACCTTGATATCTGTACTCTTCCTTTATGAATTAATAAATATTTTAGTGTTTCCTCTCTACAGAACGGCTGTGTGTGTTTTCTCAAACTGGGTTAGGGAAAAACACTGCCAGGGACACAGCTTGCGTCTTGCAAAGCTAACTCAGCCCCTCTGGATGAGGGATCCCTCCGTCTGTAGACCTCCACACCAGCCCCGCTCCCTGGGAATGAACCCCCTCCCACCGTGGGGCAAGGCCTTTTATCACTTTTTCACAAGCACCACCCCCTACTCCTCTACTGGTGCAAGTTTTCCCTCCAAATCCCCGGTTAGCCAATCACAGGGTCCAGAGGGAACCTGGGAAAAGCAGGCCCTGATGGCTACTTTAGTACAGGCTTCCCTGGAGCCACTAGGCCTCCCTAGGGCCTGTGGATCACACTTGGCGTTGCCAGGTCTTACCTGGTTGCCGGGGAGGGGACTCCTGATCATTCTGGCACACACACACCCAAGAAGCCCCACCCTGAGAAGCCCCCTCCTGGCGCCACCGGCGTGATGACGTCACACGGAAGTGATGTCATTGTGTTCCCGATACTGGGGGCGCCGCTCTAGGTTTGGGGCAAAACTCTGTGGTTTTTCAGGTGTCAAAACCTTCTGATGTAGAGAGCTTGACTCTCAAGAGCTCATACCCCCCAAGCTCTTGTGGATCTCTAAGATACAGTTTAGGGTTGCCAGGTCTGGTCTGGAAAATACCTGGAGACTTTGGGGGTTGGATCCAGGAGAGGGCGGGGTTTGGGGAGGGGAGGGGCCTCGGCATGGTTCAGTGCCACATAGAGTCCACCCTCCGAACCAGCCATTTTCTCCAGGGGAGTCGATCTCTGTCAGTTGGAGGTCAGTGGTAAAAGCAGGAGACCCCCAGGCCCCACCTGGAGGCTGGCAACCCCAGTACAATTGGACTTGAATCTAGCTGTTCTACCACAGACCAATATGGCTACCCTCTGAAGCTATCTTCACGCTTAGCTTTCAAGTTTTGATGAGATCAGGCCAGCTTGGGCTATTAGAACTGCTACCTATGAGAGCCAGTTAGGTGTAGTGCAGGGCTATTTTGGGGCCGGAATGCACAGGAACGGAGTTCCAGCTGGCTCCCGAGTTGGCCACGCCCAGCAGGAACTCATTAGCATAACAGGCCACACCCAACAGCAGAAACTCATTCGGATTGGCTACATGAGGGGTGTGTGGCCTGACATGCAAAGGAGTTCCTGCTCCAAAAAAAAGCCCTGGGGTTTTGACAACAAACAAGGTAAACAGAATAAGAAGCAAAAGGTGGGTGTGGCTGGATGACCACCCTTCTGGTGACATGGGGGTGTGGCCTAATATGCTAATGAGCTGTGCTGCCAAGGGTGTGGCAGCTAATGAGTTTCTGCTGTTCGGTGTGGCCTGTTATGCTAATGAGTTCCTGCTGGGCTTTTCCTACAAAAAAAAAGCCCTGGTCTCGTGGTTGAGATCGCCAACTCTAATCTGGGAGACCCGGGTTTGATTCCCCACGCCTCCACATAGGGTTGTCAGCTCTGTGTTGGAAAAAACGTGGAGAGTTTGGGGGTGGATACAGGAGAAGGTGGGGTTTGGGGAGGGGAGGGGCCTCAGCATGGTACAATGCCCTAGAGACACCCCCTTCAAAGCAGCCATTTTCTCCAGGGGAGCTGATCTCCGTCAGCTGGAGATCAGTTGTAAAAGCGGGAGATCTCCGGGCCCCACCTGGAGGCTGGCAACCCTATCTCCACACACAGCTGTTGGTGTGACCTTGGGTCAGTCCCAAGTTCTTTCAGAGCTGTTCTCTCAGGAGCAGTCTGCCAACATTTTCGGCAGGGGCGAGAAATGCTTTGCTCCGTGCAGCCATTCTGGGTCTCTGTCTGGAATCCTTGGAGTTGCCAACCTCCCGGTGGAGTCTGGAGACCTCCTGCTATTACAGCTGATCTCTGAGCAGCAGAGGTCAGTTCTTCTGGAGAAAATGGACACTTGGTAAGGTGGAGGTTTGTGGCTGTTTGGTGCAGTGGTTAGGAGCGTGGATTCTAATCTGGGAGAACCGGATTTGATTCCCCAGTTCTTATGCTGCTGGCATGACCTTGGGTCAGTCACAAGTTCTCTCAGAGCTGTTCTCTTTCTGTCAGAGCTCCCTCAGCCCCACCTACCTCACAGGTGGGTATCTGTTGTGGGGAGAGGAAGGGAAAGGCGATGGTAAGCTGCTCTGAGATTCCTTCGGGTAGTGAAGGACAGGGTATAAATCCAGTCTCCTCCTCCTCCTTCTCCTCTTCTTCTCCTCCTCCTCCTCCTTCTCCTCCTCCTCTTCTTCTTTTTCGTCTTCTCTTCTCCTTCTCCCTCGCCTCTTCTTCTCCTTCTCCTCCTCCTCTCCTCCTCCTCTTCTTCTTCTCTCCTCCTCCTCTTCTTCTTCTCTCCTCCTCCTCCTCCTCTTCTTCTTCTTGCCATGCCTATACCTTGGCTTTTGGGCAAGCTGCTAGAATTCACGACAGAAGGGAGGGAGGAGCTGCTGAGGCAAGTGCAGGCTTGCTGTCCTCCCCCCTGCCCGCCAATGTCTTGAAAACATACACAAAAGGGGGGAAAGACTGATGGCCAAGGACTCGCCTCCCTCTCTCCACAAAACCTCAGGACGCGACAGGGGACGTTGGCCAAGGAAGGCTCCAGCTTGCCTTCCGCTAGGCGGTCTTGCCCTTCACGCTTCAGTGCGGCCCAGGAGTCAGCCGGTGCATGGCGACCGTGGCAGGTGGCAACACCACAGGCGATAATTGAAAACATTCTGTGTGTGTTTGAAGGGCCTTCACGTCGCTCCCGACTCATGGTGACCCTATGAATGAATGACCTCCACAATGTCCTCTTGTTAGGCCTCACAGACTGAGGGCCGCGGCTTCTTTGACGGAGTCCCTTCATCTCATGCTCGGTCTTCCTCCGTTCCTCCTGCCTTCAACTTTTCCTAGCATTCTCATCTTCTCTGGTGACTCTCGTCATCTCGTGATTGGCTCCAAGTTAGGGTTGCCAGACCCCAGGCGGGTGCAAACAAAGGAGAGAGATCACAGGAAGGAAGCAGAGAGGAAAACAGCAACCGTGATGTGTTAACGTCACAAAAGTCTCCACAGACTGAAAGTCTCTTGTTCCAAAATTCACTTTACTCAACGGAATTCAAACGCCACCACACAACGGATTATGCATATTATCTCGTTTCGTGTGCACCTTTCTCAAGCAGAAGAGCGTTGAAATATCAAAATATCAAGATTAATTCATTTAACAATCTTACAGCTAGTGTCTCCTGGTGAGACTGATTGTATCCATCAGTGTGAGGAGGAGGAGGAGGAGGAGGAGGAGGAGAAGAAAAAGGAGAAGGAGAAGGAGAAGGAGAAGGAGAAGGAGAAGAAGAAGAAGAAGAAGAAGAAGAAGAAGAAGAAGAAGAAGAAGAAGAAGAAGAAGAAGAAGAAGAAGAAGAAGAAGAAGAAGAAGAAGAAGAAGAAGAAGAAGAAGAAGAAGAAGAAGAAGAAGAAGAAGAAGGGATTTATACCCCACCCTTCACTACCTGAAGGAGTCCAGCTTACAATCCCCTTTCCTTCCCCTCCCCACAACAGACACCCTGTGAGGCAGATGCGGCTGAGAGAGCTCTCTGGAGAACTACCCTTGAGGGAACAGCTCTGAAAGAACTTATGACTGACCCAAGGTCACACCAGCAGCGGCATGTGGAGGAGTGAGGAATCGAGCCCGGCTCTCCCAGACGAGAGTCCGTGCTCTTAACCACGACACCAACCTGGCTCTCTTTATTGGTCTTAACGGTGCCACTGGACTCAAGACTTTGCTCTTTTTCCTAGCATTGTTATCTTTTCCAATGGGTGTCGTCTTCTCATGATGGGCCCAAATGACAGCGGCCTCAGTCTAGTCATCATAGCTTCTAGGGAGAGTTCGGGCTCGATTCGATCTCGAATCCACCGATTTGTCTTTTTTGGCAGAACTCGGTATCCCCCCAGCACCACGCTTCAAAGGCATCCGCTTTCTCCCCGTCGGCTTTCTTTAATCGTCCGCCTTTCACACCCACACACTGTAATGAGGAACACCGTGGGATGAATTATCTCGGTCTTGGTCGTCAGCCACACATCCTCACAACTTAAGAATCACTTCTAGCTCCTTCATGGCTGCCTCCCCAGTCTCAGTCTTAGGGTTCCCATCTCCCTGATGGGAGGAGGGGGGTCTACCCACTTTCGGGGTCCCAATCCACCGCCGCTCAGCCAGCTGGTGGGGGAATCCCGCCCCTGAGCAGCCGCATCCGTGCCGACATGCCCAGCGCAGTGACGTCGCCTAGAGGTGATGTCATCATGCAGGGCATGTTGCATGGGGGATGCTCTAGCATCTGAGAAAGAACTCTATGGTAACCAGGACAGAGGGCGGGGGCCCCCCACCAGACACAGGTAGGGACCAGGCAACCCTACTCAATCTCCTTCTGATTTCTTGGTTGCAGTCCATTTTTTGCTTAAGGTTGCCAGTTCTGGGCTGGGAAATACCCGGAGAATTGGGGGTGGAGCCTGAAGAAGGCGGGGTTTATGGAGGGGAGGGCCCTCGGTGGGGTACAATGCCATACAATCCACCTTCCAAAGTGGCCATTTTCTCCAGGAGAACAGATCTCTGTCGCCTGGAGAGCGGTTGTAACCCCAGGTGGTCTCCAGCTACCACCTGGAGGTTGGCAACCTGGCTTTTGGTTCATGATGGTGTGTGCATGAAGATCCTGCAACAGCAGCCACACCGTTCCTCTTAAAAAGTGTGGCAGCCTGGTCAGCGTTCTCAGGTCTGTACGCAGCCACTGGGTATAGTCCTGTCAGTTTGAGAGGAACTCTAATCAGGGAGAAAGAGGTTCGATTCCCCACTCCTCCACATGCAGCTGCTGGTGTGGCCTTGGGTCAGTCACAAGTTCTCTCAGAGCTGTTCCCTCAAGGGCAGTTCTCGAGAGAGCTCTCTCCGCCCCACCGACCTCACAGGATGTCCGCTGTGGGGAGGGGAAGGAGATTGTAAGCCGCTCTGAGACTTCCTCAGGTAGCGAAAGGCAGGGTATAAATCCAATCTCTTCTTCTTCTTCAATCTGTAGACAATTAACACGATCCCTGGGGTCTCTTATTTTTTTGTCTCCGAAGTTCTCACAAGCTTCGGTATGTCCCGCCTCCGAGACCCCCCTCCTCTGTGCCTCAAACCCAGACCGGGCCCACCGTTTCCCCATCTGCGGCCCATCTTCGAGCTGCAAATCAAACAAGACGAACATTTGATCTGCATCCCCACACCGAGCCCTTCTCTGGGAAAAGAGAAAGAAAAAAGAGAATCCAACCCACCGTTTTAATAAAATACATACATCCGAACATGCCGATTCCCCAGATGCCTCTCCACATTCCTGGAAGACTGTTTTCTGTACGGTGACGCCAGAGCGGGCTTATTTTATGGAACTTTTTCAGACGTGTAAATCACAAGCACAGGGCGAACAGCAAATGACCCATCCTCCCCCTTTCCCCTATAAACGCAGAATATATTTGCTCCCTCCAGACAAAAAGCTCCCCAAGAAGAACAGCCAATGCCATATATACAGACTGATACTTCCTTGGCTGGGAAAGTCTTTCCTATAAAGGTCAATATTTTGTTCCTTTCCCCCAGCCAGCCAGATGTTATCTGTTTTTAAGGCATGAGTGGGCTATAGACGAATCTATCAGGACTGGGTCACCGAATTTAGAGTTGCCAACTCCAGGCTGGGAGATTCCAGCAGATTTGGGGTTGGAGCCCAGGTTTGGGGAGGGACGGGACCAGTGTTCCCTCTAAGCTGAGTTAGTGTGAGCTAGCTCACAGTTTTTTAGCCTCCGGCTCACACATTTTTTGCCTCCGCTCAGGAAAGATGGCTCCAGAGAGCAAACTAATTTATGCAGCAGCCAAATCGCTCGCTCACAACTTTAGTGCCAGTAGCTCACAAAGTAGAATTTTTGCTCACAAGACTCCACAGCTGAGAGGGAGCATTGGACGGGACCTCAGCAGAGTATAATACGATAAGAGTCCACCCTCCAAAGCAGCCATTTTCTCCAGGGGAACTGATCTCTGTCATCTGGAAACCAGTTGTGATTCCAGGAGATCTCCCACCTGGAGGTTGGCAACCCTAGCAGTTCCACCAGTGCCACTGCCACAGGAAGTGGTGGCGGCTGCAAGCATTGACGGCTTCAAGAGGGATTTGGATAAACATATGGAGCAGAGGTCCATCGGTGGCTATTAGCCGCAAGGTATAGACCCAGTAGTCATGTGTGGCTGCAAGAGTCGGACTATAAGGAAGGCCTAGCGCTGAAGAATAAATGCTTTCAAATTATGGTGCTGGAGGAGACTCTTGAGAGTCCCTTGGACTGCAAGGAGAACAGATCAGTCAATCCTAAAGGAAATCCACCCTGACTGTTCCCTGGAAGGCCAGATACAGAAGCTGAAGCTCAAAGACTTTGGCCACCCAATGAGAAGGGAGCACTCCTTGGAGAAGACTCTGATCATGCTGGGAAAGACTGAAGGTCAAAGAAGAAGGGGACGGCAACGGATGAGATGGCTCCAGAGTTTGCCTAATTTCATGCTCGTTGCCTCGATGACACTGTCTAACCATCTCATCCTTGGCCATCCCCTTCTTCTTTGACCTTCAGTCTTCCCCAGCATCAGGGTCTTCTCCAGGGAGTGCTCCCTTCTCATTGGGTGGCCAAAGTATTTCAGCTTCTGGATCTGGCCTTCCAGGGAACAGTCAGGGTCGATTTCCTTTAGGATTGATTGATTCGATCTCCTGGCAGTCCAAGGGACTCTCAAGCGTCTTCTCCAGCACCATAGTTCAAAAGAATCTATTCTTCGGCGCTCGGCCTTCCTTATAGTCCAACTCTCACAGCCATACAGTACTACTGGGAATGCCATTGCTTGGACCATACGGACTTTTGTTGGCAAGGTGATGTCTCTACTTTTTATTATGCTGCCTAGGTTGGCCATCGCTTTCCTGCCCAGGAGCAGGCGTCTTTTCATTTCACGGCTGCCGTCGCCGTCTGCAGCGATCTGGGATCCCAGGAATGTGAAGTCTGTCACTGCTTCCACGACTTCCCTTTCTATTTGCCAAGGAGTGATGGGGCCGGATGCCGTGATCTTCATTTTTTTTTGATGCTGAGTTTCAAGCCAACTTTTGCGCTTCAGGCCCTACAGAATTGCATAAGATCCCGCAGGGGGCTGATGGTGTGTGGCAGAGAGTTCCACCAGGCTGGGGCCAAGACTGGAAAGGCCCTGTGTTTTGATGGATTCCCTCCCCTCCCTCAACCCCACCCCCCCAGGCCCCAATCCCCCACAGTCCCCCAGTCTTTCCCAACCCAGAGCCGGCAGCCTTGGGTCTACTGCCCTTGTGTCTAGCTGAGCCCGTCCATTTTTTCAGGCTTCAGTTTCGCCTGCTCTCTCCTGCTCCCGGCATGTTTAATTTTATTGATAACATTTAAGTTGTCCGTTGCCAAGACTTCCTCCCCACCCCTCCAAATTTGGTCCCTTCTTTGCAAACCTGCCCGTTTGCAGATATATCCCATTTAGGCTCATGGTTCAAGGGGCAGAGCGCCTGCTTGGCACGCAGAAGGTCCCAGGTTCAATCCTCGGCATCTCCAGTTAAAAAAGGACCAGAGGATAGGTGAAAGACCTCAAGCTGAGAAGCTGGAAATCTGCTGCCAGTTTGAGTACACACAATACTGACCATTGTGGACCAAGGTCTGATTCAGTAGAAGGCAGCTGCTTGTGTTAGTGAAGGGGCCGTGGCTCAGTGGTAGAGCATCTGTTTAGCGTGTAGAAGGTCCCAGGTTCAATCCCCAGCATCTCCGGTTAAAAGGATCAGGTAAGAGGTGAGGTGAAAGACCTCTGCCTGAGACCCTGAAGAGCAGCTGCCCCTCTGAGAAGACAGTACTGACCATGATGGACCAAGAGTCTTATTCAGTATACAGCCTCTTCTTGGCATGCAGAGGGTCCCAGGTTCAATCCCCAGCATCTCCAGTTAAAAGGATCGGGTAGGAGGTGAGGTGAAAGACCTCCGCCTGAGACCCCGGAGAGCAGCTGCCAGCCTGAGTAGACAATACTGACCTTGATGGACCAAGGGTCTGAATCAGTATAGAGCATCTTCTTGGCACGCAGAAAGTCCCAGGTTCAATCCCCGGCATCTCCATTTAAAAAGACCAGGCAGTGGGTGATGGGAACGACCTCTCTGCCTGAGACACTGGAGAGCAGCTGCCAGCCTGAGTAGGCAATACTGACCTTGATGGACCAAGGGTCTGAATCAGTATCGAGCATCTTCTTGGCACGCAGAAAGTCCCAGGTTCAATCCCCGGCATCTCCATTTAAAAAGACCAGGCAGTGGGTGACGGGAACGACCTCTCTGCCTGACACCCTGGATGGCAGCTGCCCACCTGAGTAGACAATACTGACCTTGACAGACCAAGGGTCTGACTCAGCAGAAGGAGCTTCACATAAAGGGGTGTGTGTGTGGCTCTATCCCCTCACATTTGGGCACCCTTTCTTGCCTCTGACCCGCTTGCTTTTCCTCACGGGCTTGCGGAAATTGAGATGGCCAGGCAAGCAGGTATTATTCCCCCCCCCCTCTGTGCTCCCTAGCCGATCTCTTTGGGGTATTATCGAGCACTTTACATAATAATCCTATTAATAGGAGTGATTGGCAGCTTAACTCAGTGTGAGGTCACCAACGGAAGAAAGAGCAGGGGCAGTGTTTAGCTGATCTCCGGCAGAAAGCAAATGCAGACTTTGATCGGAGGAGCAGATCTCCCCTGTTCGAAACACGCTTTACCGGTTCGAACCAGGAATACTTTGGATGAGGCAAGGCAACAGAACCAGTGTGGTCAGGGATGCCAGCTCCAGGTTGGGACATCCCTGGAGATTTTGGGGGTCGAGGGGCTTGGGGATGGGAGAAACCTCAACAGGGCATAATGTCATGGAGAGTCCACCCTCCAAAGCAGCCATTTTCTCCAGGGGAATTTATCTCTGTTGCCTTGAGAACAGTTGTAATCCCAGGAGACCTCCAGCCGCCACCTGGAGGCTGGCAACCCTAAGAGTGGCATAGAGGCTAAAGCCGGGTCGACCCTGGCTAGCATTTGGAAGAGCCACCTCCAAGGAACATCTCTTGCTTTAAAAACAAAAACCTAGCTCGCCACCTAGTGGTGCATGATGCAAAAGGAGCTAGGACTTCCGGCTGCCAGACAATCTTAGGATCTCCCGGCTGGACTACACACACTGCCATATGATAATTATTATCGGCATCAGATGTTTGTTTATTTATCGGATTTATATCCCGCCCTCCCCGCAAGCGGGCTCAGGGTGGATAACAACGAAAGAATTCATAGAACTAAAGTGCTGGATTAGGATCTGGAACACCTGGGTTCGAATCCCCACTTGGCCACGGAAGTCTGCTGGGTGGCCCTTGGGCCAGTCACACATTCTCAGCCTAACGTATCTCTGTTGTGAGGCTAAAGCAGAGGAGACCAACATAAGCCGCTTTGGTCCCCATTGGGCAGAAAGTTGGGATGTAAATATATAAATAAAGAGAAACAGATTATGATCCATCCAGAGATGTTCTAACGAAGGCCTCAGCCTCTATGCCCTGTTGTTGGCCCTCCAGAGGAACTGGTCGGCCACTGTGTGAGACAGGATACTGGAGGAGATGGACCACTGGTCTTCTGATGTTCTAATGAAGGCCTTGGCCTCTCTGCCTTGTTGTTGGCCCTCCAGAAAACTTGCCGACTGCTGTGTGAGACAGGAAGCTGGACGAGAAGACAAAAGTAATGACTACTGGGGAATCACAAAACTTTTAAGGCTGACACAGAAGAAATGGAAACTGTTCAAGATTTTCTATTCCTTGGCTCCATCATCAACTGAAAGGGAGGCTGCAACCAAGGAATCAGGAGGTTGAGACTGGGAAGGGCAGCCATGATGGAGGTCGAAAAGACCCTTAAGTGCAGGGATGTGTGGCTGGCGACCAAGATCAAGATCATTCATCCCATAGTATTCCCCATTCCTGTGGATGGGTGTGAAAGTTGGACAGTGAGGAAAGCTGACTGGGAGAAAGTCGGTTCATTTGCAATGTGGTGTTGGAGGAGAGTTGTATGGATATCATGGAGCACCAAAAAGACGAAGCCACGGGTTCTAGATCAAACCAAACCTGGACTCTCCCTAGAAACTAAAATGACTAAACCGTGAGAAGACAGAAGTCACTGGAAAAGACAGTAAAGTTGGGAACAGTCGAAAGCAGCAGGAAAAGAGGACGGCCCGACTGGAGATGGATGGACTCCATTGAGAAAGCCACGGCCCTCCGTTTGCAAGACCCAAGCAAGGCTGTCAACGAGAGGACGTTTGGGAGGTCATTAATTCACAGGGTTGCCAGGAGTCAGAAGCAACTTGTTGGCGCATAAACACAACCAGTATGCAATCAGGAAAAGAAGAAGAAGAAGAAGAAGAAGAAGAAGAAGAAGAAGAAGAAGAAGAAGAAGAAGAAGAAGAAGAAGAAGAAGAAGAAGAAGAAGAAGAAGAAGAAGAAGAAGAAGAAGAAGAAGAAGAAGAAGAAGAAGAAGAAGAAGAGGAGGAGGAGGAGGAGGAGGAGATTGGATTTATACCCTGCCCTTCACTTGGAGTCTCAGAGCGGCTTACAAATTCCTTTCCCTTCCCCTCCCCACAACAGACACCCTGTGAGGTAGGTGGGGTTGAGAGAACTTCTGACAGAAACTGTCCTTGAGAGAACAGCTGTGCCAGAGCTTGTGACTGACCCAAGGTCACATCAGCAGGTGCAAGTGGAGGAGTCGGCTGCAACGAGCCACTACACCAAACTGGCTGTCCACCACAGGCTGTATCGTCACAGGCTGTATTGTGGCGGAGTCCGAACTCACAGCTGGCTGGTGGAAAATGACGCTGGGCTATGAAGCCCAGTCACAATCTGTGAGACACTTGCCAACATCAAGACTGGAGAGACCGAGCCCTACGAGGAAAGGCTGAGGGCCTTGGGAATGTTTCGTTTGGAAGAGAAGAGACTGAGGGGGGGACAGGATTGCTCTCTTTCAATATCTGAAAGGCTGTCATGTGGAGGAGGGCAGGGAGCGGTTCCCGTTGGCAGCAGAGGAGAGGACGCGAAGCAACGGGTTTCAATTACATGCAGAAAGGGATCGGCTGGATATTAGGAAGAACTAGAGTGGTTCAGAGGTGGAATCAGCTGCCTAGGGAGGTGGGGAGCTCCCCTTCACTGACAGCTTTCAAGAAGAGGCTGGACGAATATCTGTCAGAGATGCTTTAGGCTGGTCCTGCATTGAGCAGGGGGTTTGGACTAGATGGTCTGCATGGCCCCTTCCCGACTCTACGATTCTATGATCAAGGTCTTCTCGGAAGCCACTGTAGCACGGCGGCGAAATGCGTCTGTGCATAAGAACATAAGAACATAAGAGAAGCCAATGTTGAATCAGGCCAATGGCCCATCTAGTCCAACACTCTGTCACACAGTGGCCAAAATATACCAGGTGCCATCAGGAGGTCCAGCAGTGGGGCCAGGACACCAGAAGCCCTCCCACTGCTGCCCCCTCCAGCACCAAGAATAGAGTGCATCACCTGCCCCAGACTGAGAGTTCCCATCGATACCCTGTGGCTAATAGCCACTGATGGACTTCTGCTCCATATGTTTATCCAATTCCCTCTTGAAACTGTCCATGCTTGCAGCTGCCACCACCTCCTGTGGCAGTGAATTCCATACGTTAATCACTCTTTGGATGAAGAAGGACTTCCTTTTATCTGTTCTAACCCGACTGCTCGGCAATTTCATGGAGTGCCCACGAGTTCTTGTATTGTGAGAAAGGGAGAAAAGGACTTCTTTCTCAACCTGCTCAATCCCATTCATAATCTTATAAACCTCGATCATGTCACCCCTCAGCCGTCGCTTCTCCAAGCTAAAGAGCCCCAAGCATTTTAACCTTCCTTCATAGGGAAGGTGCGTGCAAATCGCCGTCAGATCGCTTCCGACTTACGGCGACACTATGAATGAAAATGTCCTCCGAAACGTCCTAGTGTTAACAGACTCGCTCAGGTCTCGCAAACGGAGGGCCGGGGCGGGATGACGCCGCCAAACGACCAAGATGCGGAGAAAGAGGCACTTGGTTCGAATCCTTCCTATCACGAGCTCACAAAGAACCCTTTCAAAAGCCGCCCTCTTCCAACCTTGGCCGCCTCTCGTAATATGGGATTAAGTGCCTTAGAGAGCTCTGCGTCAACGCCACTACGGTCCCACACAGAGATCGCTAATAGAAGGCAAAGTCTCTCGAGAGGCGAGCTATAAAACCACGACTACTTCCTCCTGATAATACACTCACATTAAAAAGGGGCTCTTTAGAGCAAGGGACGATAAATCTGGCCCAAACCGCCCTGCGTGAATTGAAAACGTTCCCTAAAAGGTACTGCAGAACCCTTTTGCAACTGGGAAAACTCTCGGCAGATAAATCAACGTAGAAATGAAGTGGTTGTGGGGGTGGGCCTCAAATAAACCTCTGGGTGAATGCCGTCACCAGACCAAGGCCAGCTTGTGCTTGAGTGACAAGGGGACTCCAGCCCCTTCACACACGACTGTTTCCCGTGTCACAGCAGGGAGAGGAAATTCACACGCGCCGCCATGTGTGAAGACTGAGAACCTTTTCCGACACAAGGAATTCTCAGCCAACTGTTGTTTCCCCATCACATGCAACAAAAACAAATTCGATCTTCACACAGACACAGTTCCTCCGACATTCACTGTGAGAAGAGGAGAAGAGATTGGATTTATGCCCGGCCCTTCACTACCCAAAGGAGTCTCAGAGCGGCTTACAAACTCCTTTCCCTTCCCCTCCCCACAACAGACACCCTGTGAGGTAGGTGGGGCTGAGAGAGCTCTGGCAGAAACTGCTCTTTTTTGAAGAACAGCTGTGTGACAGAACTATGGCTTGCCAAGGTCATGCAGCACAGGTGCAAGTGGAGGAGTGGGGGAATCAAACCCGGTTCTCCCATATTAGAGTCTGCACACTTAACCACTACACCAAACTGTACCAAGGAAATGCTCTATGCACACCTCTTTTCATTGAATTGGGAGTGTGGCAACAAGCAACGGCGGCTGCTGACCCACGAGCTTCCAAAACACATCGAGTTCTAGAAGAAGAAGAAGAGATTGGATTTATACCCTGCCCTTCACTACCCAAGGGAGTCTCAGAGCGTCTTGCAAACTCCTTTCCCTTCCCCTCCCCACAACAGACACCCTGTGAGGTAGAAGAGAAGAAGAGATTGGATTTATATCCCGCCCTTCACTACCCAAAGGAGTCTCACAGCAGCTTACAAACTCCTTTCCCTTCTCCTCCCCACAACAGACACCCTGTGAGGGAAGGTGGGGCTGAGAGAGCTCTGAAAGAAACTGCTCTTTTCCAAGAACAGCTGTGCCAGAACTAGGGCTTACCCAAGGTCATCCAGCAGGTGCAAGTGGAGGAGTGGGGAATCAAACCCGGTTCTCCCAGATTAGAGTCCGTGCACTTAAGCACTACACCAATAATAATAATAATAATAATAACAATAACAATAACAACAACAACAACAACAACAACAACAACAACAACAACAATAATAATAATAATAATAATAATAATAATAATAATACGATGATGATGACCCAGGGCTTCTGATCATCCCCCCTTTTCAACTATGCTCCCCCACCCTGTCCCTTTTATGAGGCACAGAGTTTGGAATTTAATGTATTAGCACCATCTGAAAAATGCCCTTCACTACCCGAAGGAGTCTCAGAGCGGCTTACAAACTCCTTTCCCTTCCCCTCCCCACAACAGACACCCTGTGAGGTAGGCGGGGCTGAGAGAGCTCTGACAGAAACTGCTCTTTTCCAAGAACAGCTGTGCCAGAACTATGCTTGCCCAAGGTCATGCAGCCAGGTGCAAGTGGAGGAGTGGGGAATCAAACCCGGTTCTCCCAGATCAGAGTCCACGCACTTAACCACAACACCAAACTAGCCAAAGGGTCACAGGGGACAAGATGTAAGGTGTATCGGCATTTGCACAGGAACGGGTTTGCCAAGGGCCTGCCTGTGACGTCTATCGCCAGGCAGATCTACGTGGTATGCTTTTTGAGGCATCTCAGAAATATCCTTCAGCTCGGTCCCTGAGCCACAGCCTTTCAGGTATACGGTCCCCAACTCTCCTTCGGCTCCACCTCCAAAATCTCCAGGTATTTCCCAACCCAGAGCAGGGCAGGAGGAAGAGAGATCGGAGGGAGAAAACACATTTATTTTGAAGGGCACGAAAGCGGCTTGCCTGACACGTAACCGGCAATCGTGAGTGTGGGGCGAATGGCTGAATTCAAGCAGAGGAAATCGAGGACGTCGGGAGCTGCAGCCGGGTGTGTGCTGTTCTCTGCATCTGTCTGCGTGACGCCAGAATGGAAAGGCCATGCGCGGGCTTCACCGGTGAGACGTGTACAATGGGACTGAGTGGGCCTCTTCTGCCGAAAGCATGCAGCGTGTCGAGTACCGATTAACACACAACACAAATGCAGGGCCAAAAAAAGAGAATGCACTCTCAAGAACTGTATTGGAAAGCCACAAACGGGCCTGTTTCCACCGAGCAATGTTATCAAAAAGAAGCTAGACCAGGGGTGTCAAATATGCGGCCCGGGGGACGGATCAGGCCCCCCAGAGGGCTTCTATCAGGCCCACAGTGGAACTGGCTGTCTTCTGTTTCTTCTTCCAGTTCTGCTGCTGCTGCTGCGTCATCGTAGGTTTGCAGCTTTCAGAGACACACCTGAACAGCAGACTCGAGATTGCAACAGCACAGACATTTTGGTGCCATAATTCAGAGCAAGGGGTGTCAGTTATCAGGCACTGTTAAATAAAGAACATATTGCTAATGTTTTAAGCATGTTTTTATTTTAAGTAAAAAAAACCCCACCCCCTTGTGTTTGTGTCCTTTATAAAGTTTATCTCTCCGCTACCTGGCATTACATTTTATGACACACGTCGCCCGGCCCAATAAGGTCTCATTTACGTCAGATCCAGCTCTCATAACAAACGAGTTCGACACCCCTGATCTGGAAGGTCCACATGAGGTTTACCGAACCAGGAAAAATACCACTGCTGGGTTTTGAGTCGCAAAAGCCTTCTGGCAGGGAAACAGCGACTGTCCAAGTGCCCTCATAAGAACATAAGAGAAGCCAATGTTGAATCAGGCCAATGGCCCATCTAGTCCAACACTCTGTCACACAGCGGCCAAAATATACCAGGTGCCATCAGGAGGTCCAGCAGTGGGGCCAGGACACTAGAAGCCCTCCCACTGCTGCCTCCCCCAGCACCAAGAATACAGAGCATCACTTGCCCCAGACATAAGAACATAAGAGAAGCCAATGTTGAATCGGGCCAATGGCCCATCTAGTCCAACGCTCTGTCACACAGCGGCCAAAATATACCAGGTGCCATCAGGAGGTCCAGCAGTGGGGCCAGGACACCAGAAGCCCTCCCACTGCTGCCCCCTCCAGCACCAAGAATAGAGTGCATCACCTGCCCCAGACTGAGAGTTCCCATCTATACCCTGTGGCTAATAGCCACTGATGGACTTCTGCTCCATATGTTTATCTAATTCCCTCTTGAAACTGTCCATGCTTGCAGCTGCCACGACCTCCTGTGGCAGTGAATTCCATATGTTAATCACTCTTTGGGTGAAGAAGGACTTCCTTTTATCTGTTCTAACCCGACTGCTCAGCAACTTCATGGAGTGCCCACGAGTTCTTGTATTGTGAGAAAGGGAGAAAAGGACTTCTTTCTCAACCTGCTCAATCCCATTCATAATCTTATAAACCTCAATCATGTCACCCCTCAGCCGTCGTTTCTCCTCGATTCAAATTGATGTATCAGTATTACATAGGACGGGGTGGTTTAATGGAGGTGGGGGGAATTGCAAGGCATTCTGACAGAAAAAAAGTTAAATGTGAAACTAGACGCTATGGCTACAACGCCACATATCTGTTTCTCCTGTTTGTGCATTATAATTTGCTTGCTACTCCATTGGAAACTTGCTGTTCCCCAGTTCCGTCGGCCATCTGTAGCGGGCTGCCCCGAGACACTAAGGTACCATCATTCCATGATTAACAACAGGCAGGATCAATGTACATTACTGGATTCAAATGTATTTGCTAAATAAACAGCACAGTTCAAGGGCAGAAGGTGGGCAGCCCACATGGGCTGTAGCCTCCTTTTCTGCTGGGAGGGGAGAAAGCCCACCGGCTGCATGATGCCGAGTAAAAAATGAACTAACAAAGAGAGATTTGAAAAATGGGGAGAGAAAACACACTTTTGAATCTGTGGAGTTACCCTTTAGTGGCAATGAGTTCTGTTCAAATGAAATCGACTCCGTGGTTGCTGCAGGAACCTCACGAAGAAGACGAAAACAAAGAGGAGGAGGAGATTGGATTTATACCCTGCCCTTCACTCGGGAGTCTCAAGAGCAGCTTACAATCTCCTTTTCCTCCTCACAACAGACACCCTGTGAGGTAGGTGGGGCCGAGAGAGCTCTTTTGAGGACTGTTCCTGAGAGAACAGCTCTGAAAGAACTTGGGACTGACCCAAGATCATGCCAGCAGCTGCATGTGGAGGAATGGGGAATCGAACTTGGTTCTCCCAGATTAGAGTCCGTGCTCCTAACCACTAAACCAAACTTGGCTCTCATATGAAACACATTATTGCCAACTGGTTGAGGAGAATACTCACTCCCCTCGGTCCCCATACTGCAATGGAGCCCTTGCAAAGACAGCGGCCAAGACCTTTCCCATCCAGTTTCCACACGTGCACATGTGGCGGGGATAAACACGCAAAGATGTATGCGTGAGTCTATGGACCGGGGGCACCCAACCTTCCCAATTCCGCAAAGCCACCTTTAGAAATCTGACACAGCGCGGTGGGCGCAGCCACAAAATGGCTGCTACAAAAGGCGGGGCCAGTCACAAAATGGCGGCTGCAGCTTACCTTCCATCACGCAGTGAAGATCTTTGTGCTGTGGCGGTGGTGGCAGCTAACACAACATTTTAAAAAAATCTGCACAGCCAATCAAAAGCCTTGCCAGACAAAAGTACCGCAGGGCCCCACCCACTTTCTAAAAGCACTTGGTGGGCACCAGGAAAGGTCCGGTGGCCGCTATGTTAGGGGGTCCCCAACGGGCACCACATTGGAGACCCTAATATAGACCACATCTAGTCACTTCAGGAAAAAAGTCCTGAAATTTAAGGATATTCCAGAATAAAAGAGACTTTCCCAGGAGCTTTCTCTACAACAAAGGCCTGTGGCTGAATCCGTCAGACACAGGTTTTATTTCCAATTGCATTTCTTGTGCTAAGCAGGAGGAGGAGGAGAAGACTGGATTTATACCCTATCCTTCACTACCCGAAGGAGTCTCAGAGCAGCTTACAATCTCCTTTCCCTTCCTCTCCCCACAACAGACACCCTGTGAGGTAGGTGGGGCTGAGAGAGCTCTTTGGAGGAGTGCCTTTGAGAGAGCAGCTCTGAGAGAACTCATGACTGACTCAAGGTCACACCAGCAGCTGCACGTAGAGGAGTGGGGAATCAAACCCGGTTCTCCCAGATTAGAGTCCGCGCTCCTAACTACTACACCAAACTGGCTCTCTGAGTATCGGAGAAGTTTTTTTAAGGAGTCGTAACTTCTACAGCAAAAAACTGTCCTTCAGATATGCAACGTGCAAGGGGAAAAAATTAGGCATCAAGTTCTTCTGTCAGACGGAGCTGTTTCGCGTTTCAAGAGCGCTGTCTAAGTGTTGTGAAATCCGGGAATTGCTTTTGTCAGAAAATATTATTAAATTGTCACCGCCTGTTCTGACACGGTCGTTTCCGGTTTCCTCCCCAGAGGAAAGTCTCAAGTGAGAAGAGGGAGCGATCGCTTTTGGCAAGTATGGAGTCAGATGTTTGTCATCAGTCGAGGGAGACGCTTTCTTCCCCTCAGGATCACCAAACCAGGGGTCCCCAACCTCTTCCGGCCTGCGGGCACCTCTGGAATTCTGACCCAGTGTGGTGGGCACAGCCACAAAATGGCTGCCGCAGCTTCCGTTCTCTCACACTGTGGAGATCCTTGTGCTGTGGGGGCAGCTGTTTTTTTTGTTTGTTTTTTAAAGTCAGCAGAGCCAATCAAGTCTCCAGTGGCCAACCAGAAACCTTGCTGGGCAAAAGTCCCACCTGGCTCCGCCCACTGTCTAAAAACATTGGGTGCGCGCCAGGAAAAGCGTCAGCGGGTGCTGTGGCATGCCATGCTGGGGACCTGATCTAAAGGTATTCCCTTATCCTTGGATTTCTAAAAAGAAGATTGGATCTATACCCCACCCGTCACTCCGAGTCTCAGAGCAGCTTACAAACTCCTTTCCTTTCCCCTCCCCACAACAGACCCCTGTGAGGCAGGCGGGGCTGAAAGAGCCCTTTGTCCTTGAGAGAACAGCTCTGAGAGAACTACGGCTTGCCCAAGGTCATCCAGCAGCTGCAAGTGGAGGAGTGGGGAATCAAACCCACTTCTCCCAGATTAGAGACCACGCACTTAACCACTACAGCAAACTGGCTCTCAGTCTCCCTTATCCTTGGATTTCAGCATCACAATGCATGGGCACTCAGTAGAGCCTTCTTTAAAAATGTGGAGCAGGTTCCATATAATGTAGAACGCCGGAAAGAAATGCCTAGATGTATTTCCATGTGAACACACGTGTGATGCTGCCTTATACCAAATCAGACCACTGGTCCATCGAGGTCAGTACTGTCTACTCAGACTGAGAGCGACTCTCCGGGGTCTCAGACAGAAGTCTTTCACATCACTGACGACTTGGTCCTTTTACCTGGAGATGCCGGGGAACTGAACCTGGGACCTTCTGCATGCCAAGCAGATGCTCTACCACTGAGCCACGGCCCCTTTCACATGTGGATGAGAACCGAAATGGTGGAAATGTTTTCTACCCCAAAGAGCCTTTGCTCCCAGGGTTTTCTGACCTTGAAGTGGATAATGAAAACAGCTTTTAAATCTTACAGGATTTATGCAGTCTACGGTGGGTCTCTGGACGAGTGAGTCTGGAGTCACAGACAAGGAACTGGCAGAAGGATACAGCAGGGACCCAAGGTCTCTATCCCATAAAACGATGGGAGGAGGAGGAGGAGGAGGAGATTGGATTTATACCCTACCCTTCACTACCCAAAGGAGTCTCAGAGTGGCTTACTAACTCCTTTCCCTTCCCCTCCCCACAACAGACACCCTGTGAGGTAGATGGGGCTGAGAGAGCTCTCTCGAGGACTGCCCTTGAGGGAACAGCTCTGAGAGAACTTGTAACTGAGAACTTTCTCAAGCCCTGGCTGCCACAGGAGTGGGGTGACTCTGGAATGCTAAGTTTCACTTCTGCTGTGTCTTCTCTGTTTCTATTATCTCTGTAAGACCTTCAGTGCCTGGTGTAGTCCTTCTCCTGGGAAAAGTTGCCCGTTACTTTGGAGGGCTTCTACCTGATCCCTGATTGGTCCCGGACCATCAGGGGCCTCCTTGAATGATGTATACCTGCTTGTTGCACGCGCTTTTTCTTCAGTTCTAACACAGAAATGGTCAAGATATCTGCAGACTCTCAATGTCTCAATAAACTTTACTTCTTTGAATGAAAGCTGTTGGGAACGCCCCCTCTCTGAGCTGTGGAGTCCTGTGAGCAAAAATTCTACTTTGTGAGCTGCTGGCATTAAAAGTTGTGAGCGAGTGATTTGGCTACTGCATAAATTAGTCTGCTCTGGCGCCATCCTCCCTGAGCTAAGACAAAAAATGTGTGAGCCGGAGGCTAAAAAACTGTGAGCTGGCTCACACTAACTCAGCTTAGAGGGAACACTGGAAATGACCCAAGATCGCACCAGTGGCTGCATGTGGAGTAGTGGGGAATCAAACCCAGTTCTCCCAGGTTCGAGACTGTGCTCTTAGCCACTACACCAAACTGGCTCTTGGGTATCTTAAAACAGTGATCACCATAGAAGTGGTACTTGGGCTATATGTTTGTCTGGTGGAATCCCAGGCTAAGAGCAGCCTCATTTTAAAAAGGCGCTAGGAAGAAGTGTTTCGAAAACTATCAGCCGCATTTCCCAACCTGGTGAGGGATAAGACAAGCTACGGAGGACGGAACCTGGACGCAAAACGCTGCAGAAGCGAGGGAACCCTTCCAAAGCAAAAAGACATTGGAGTAAAAGGCGCTTCGACTTAAAATGCTGATTTTTTCTTTTTTTTATACAGCAAAATTGTATTAAACAGCAGCAGATAAAAACACCGTGCCCCACCGCTCAAAACGGGCGGTGGACATTCCTTTTTAAAATGTTTAAAAGGTTAACTATAAAACAATATTACATCCAAAATATGAACAGGCCAATTCAAGTATATACACAATATATTAAAATCATATAAATTATATATTTATACAAAGGGCACAAAAGATCGTAGGAACGGCTGTGGAACTGAGCAGGGGGAAAAAAGAGACCTCCGCTGCTGGGGTCGGCGCCGTTGGGAGATAAGATTCCTCGCCAAGGGGTCTTTCCCTGACACCCCTCCCCCAGAAAGAAATACCTCTGATACCACATGTACAGAGAGAGAACACAGAAAATGCCGCTAACACAAACGAAAACACTAACAGGGTGGAGTTAAAGTACACGCAAATCCCAATGTACTAATTTGAAGACTGAGTAGCAAGCCTTCTTCCCTCTCCCCCAACTAATCTGGAATGACTCCTGTGGGTTTCATCATGACATCTGATGCCTTTTTGAACAAACTTAAATACCCCGGGACTCTACTCGGGCTGTGAGAGAAGGCGACAGAGGAAGAAGTCGACAAACCCGTACTGTTATGGCTACGGAAGGATGCGTACACGTGAGAGTTTTTGTGCCACAGGAGTGAGCTTACCAAGACAGCTTGGTCTTAATCGGTGGTTTAAGAAAACAGCTACCAACTACTGAAAGTACAAGGAGTCACTAGGAATCCTGCAGGCGATGAAAACTCGTGGGCGGCTTGAACTGACAACGGGATCGAGGCCGACGCGCCTACGTTCCGCGGAGACGGAGAGAGACCTCTCTAGCCTGGCAAGCGCAGCCGCTCGGGTAACTGGATTTGTAAAGGAACTGCTACATTTCCGATTTGCCCACTGGTCCAACGCACAGACGTGCAAGTGGAGGGAAAGCTGAAAGGAAGAACTAGCCGGGGGGGGGGGGAGAGAACACGGTTGAAGATGACTGGATATGTGTAAAAGGGAATTCAAAACGCCAGATGGAAACTGGTAAATGCTGACCGTTGCCTTGCTGACACCGGATTTCAATTAAAAGATGCTTTTGCACAACACCGCGAGAATCCTTCAGACGCTGCCACGCCGGTGCGGGGACAGCTGATCCGTGGATTTGTGGATAGGGTGCGATGGAACCATGTGAGCACGGATAGACCCTGCCCCACCGGCTCCTGCGCCTAAGGTTCTGGCTTTTCCAGCACACTGCAGAGGCCTGGGGTAAAGCCACAGAAGAACTGCTCCTACGCCACCAGCAGCTAACATATCAAGGGCATAAAGTTAGCAATGAAGAGGCCCAAATTCTGGGCCTTTTCAGGATCAATTCTGCGTTGTGTGGCGTCGGCAAAAAGGCAGGGAGAATGGCGGACTGCTGAGCCGCTTCAGGAAATCTCAGGCGCAAAACTCGTGAACTACCGTTTCGTACACCAAAAAAACAAACAAACATGTCCTGAGCATCTGTGGGACCGGATAACCTGTATTTGAACCCTTCTCGTATATTTTGAAAAACCGGAGTGACGGGCAAGGGTAACTTTGGTGCCACGCGAACGTTAACGCTGGATGTGGCCCACAGGTGACGATGCCCCAAATTTCAAGTCATTTTGTGTCTTTCTGTTCGCTTGCGCGGCCGCATGAGACCACGCAGCAAGGTTCCCTAGCATTTGTGTGTGTGTGTGTGCTCTCGTTCCCAAAGCCGACCCTCTCTCTCACTCGCAGCTTCTCTGGAACACAAGTATTTAACGGAACATTCACCCAGGTTTGCCTTCACATCCAGGTACATCCGCCGTGAGAACAAGCTCTTCAAGTTAATTATATTGCAAATTAAGAACAAGAAGAAGAAGAAGAAAAAGAGAGAGACAAATTACATTCCATAAGTTCCTTTTTAGGTCTGAAAAAATATGCGTCTTAAAGGCTTGTCAAAGTTTAGAAGAAAAGCGTTTCTGTTAAAAAACCCAAGATTAAAAAAATCATTTTAAGACATCGGTATTTCCTTTTTTCCTCTCCTTCCGATCGAGGGTACTAAGAAAAAATATTACAAATATACTACAATTTGACCGAGGAGGTGTCATTGTGAATGTGCCTCCGTTGAACATGAGATGCCACCGATATCGGTTTGGTTCCAGGTATCGGTGTGCCTCCAACACCCCATGTCCGCCCCGCCCCCCGGTTGCCACCCCCCCGGTCCCTCATTAATAACAATCCTATAAAAAAGGTAAAATCTAGCATTAGTGGCAAATTTCTTAATCTTCACAGTAAATTGTTAACAAAAGTGAGCTTTGTTGGTCGTCGTCGGTAAAACGGCGTCAGTCGATCGGACCCTGAAAAATCAGCTTGACGCAGTTCTGGTCTCCGGAGAGCTGGGTGGCGCAGAAAGGGCAGGCGGCGTGGAACGCGTGGGTCCCGTGGGGCAGCGGGATCTGGGACCAGTATTTGGCGGACTTCTCCGAGCACACGTGCCCGCAAGGGGTGAACGCGTAAGTCGGGGGGCCGGCGTCGACGTAGAAGCCCGCCTCGCAGCCGAGCCAGAGGGGCACGTAGGGACCAATGGTTCTGCACATGGGACACTCCCGCTCGTTGGCTTCCGTGTCGCTGCGGTGGCCCCAGTTGTGGTAGCCGTGGACGTGGCCGCAGCTGAGGTAAGCCCAGGGCTGCTTTTCTTCCACCACTTCTTTGCGGTTGATACTGGGGAAGGCCAGCGTGTTCAGCCCCACGGGGCACTGGGGCCGCGCGGCGTTGATCTCCTGCCGCAGGGCCTCGATGTGCTTCTGGGTGGGCGTGTGGAACAGGCCGTCCGCTGTCCGCCACAGGAGCGTGGCGCCGCACAGGTCAACGAGGGAGCCGTCTTGCAGGACGTTGGTTTCGTTTTCTACCTTTAGAAGGGCAGGCGGAGAGTATTAGACTGGGCAGCTGATTCCGTCTGGTTGCCCTTATCCCGACCGAAGCAACGGATCTGTCATCGTCCCCCCTTCCCATGAACCTCTTGTTTATCTAAATTAGGGGTTCCCAACCAATGCTCCCTCTAAGCTGGGGAGCCTTGTGAGCAAAAATTCTACTTTGTGAGCTACCGGCATTAAAGTTGTCAGTGAGTGATTTGGCTACTGTATAAATTAGTTTGCTCTGGAGCCCTCCTTCCTGAGCTAAGACAAAAATGTGTGAGCTGGAGGCTAAAAAACAGTGAGCTGGCTCACACTAACTCAGCTTAGAGGGAACACTGGCCCCAACCTGAGCCTGTGGGTAGCTCTAGAATTCTGATATGACACGCTGGGCACAGTCACAAAATGGCTGCCCCCAAGTTTGCAGTCACGCGGTGAGGACCCTTCTGCCGTGGTGGCAGCTGCCGCCGCAGCAACGTTTTTTTAAAAAAACCTGCACAGCCAATCAAGTCTTCAGTGGCCAATCGGAAGCCTTGCTCGGCAAAAGCCCCTGCTGGGTCTGCCCACTTGCTAAAAACATGCGGCCCCTGAACCAAATGACACAGTGGGGTTTTTCCCCCACTATATTATTCCATCAGTTCTGGTTCCACACGGCTTCAGTTTTTATCCCATCTTCCACACGCCCTTCGGAGCCATTTGTTTTGGCCTTGTGGTTTTCCTGGGGGGGGGTGTTGTGGTTCTTTGGGAACCACTTTACCCCAATCTTCTAGTACTGGAGTCTGAGGTCAGACTGGCAGTATGAAGCGTGAGGGAAGAAGAGAGAGATTGGATTTATACCCCGCCCTTCACTACCCAAAGGAGTCTCAGAGTGGCTTACAAACTCCTTTCCCTTCCCCACCCCACAACAGACACCCAGTGAGGTAGTCGGGGCTGAGAGAGCTCTGACACAAACTGCTCTTTTTCAAGAACAGCTGTGCCAGAACTATGGCTTGCCCAAGGTCATCCAGCCAGGTGCAAGGGGAGGAGTGGGGAATCAAACCCGGTTCTCCCAGATTAGAGTCCGTGCACTTAACCAGTACACCAAACTGGCTCATGGAGAATTGTGGCAAAAAGACCCGGAACAACGTGTTCCGGGTATTCCCGGTCACACTGCACCGACTGATGCGGGAGCATATCGGCGAGGAGGTGCAAAGGAGCTTTCGCACTGTTGGCCCGCCCCTGGAGGAGGCGCGGCTGTAAGCGGCTTTTTCTCACTCCGGCGACATGTGCCTATGCACACAGGCGCAGCAGCAATGATCAATGCGGCTTGTTCGCATGGCTTTTAGCATGCACACATCCGGGAAGCAGGATCAACGGGCTCTCCAGGGTTTACTACCACTTTCACCTGGTACTTTTTAAACTCGGGAGGGAAGCGTTACAAGATGGGTTGAGGATGGCCGGGGAACTCCTGACAGCTGTGCCTGTGTGAACCGGCCCCTTCGATCTGTTTGTGAAATGTGCCTGTCTCGGGCCAGACTGCCCGTCTGAACTCGGCCTGAGTTGTGTTCGTTCGTGTGCGAAATATTTCCTGAGCTCCTGTTGGTTCCCCTCACATCCCTACCTACTTTCTGTTGCCTGGACTGTTGCCGTGGAAAAAATTACACCGTGTGCTCCCTTTCCCCTGCCTCAGCAATGCGGCCTTTCTATCCCTGTTCTGAGACTTCGTGACACTTTGGCAGGCGATTCTTCGGCAACAAGTTAGGGTTTCAATGAAACCGCACGGTTAAACTCCAGACATCATCAGAACCATCAATCCCAGAAACCTGAAGGCGGTCGGGAAGGAAGCAAAGTAGCATTATCTGCCTAAGTATACAAAGAGGACACTAAGTTGTTTGGTACAAGACAGGGTTTCCCCCCTCCCTTTTATTTACAAGGAATTTCCCGACTTACTAGCTTGCCTCTTTGCTGAGCCGATCTCGTCTCGCGGAGAGTGTAGACGTCGCCGCAGACGGAAATTTCCCGCCAGACGCCGGGTTTCGACTCTTCGGTGAATCCCCCTCTTGGATGCATGACTAGAACGCCATTGGTTGTTAATCCATCCATGTGCCCGTCTGGATTCTTCCACTTGGCTGCTTTTTCCTAGACGCAAGGGCAGAGCAGAAAACCCACACCAAAAGAAATGTCAGCTTTGTCATGCTGGAAGAGTCGGTGAGGACTAACGGCCAAGCTCCAAACCGCGCAAGTCAAGTTTCCCAAAGAAAGAGTGGCTCTCGCTTGCTATGCTATTCTGTTGGGTTGACAGGCCAAGCCTGGCGTCCAGAGGGAGGGTTGGGGGGCCGGAATCTGGGGGGGCAGGTGACATCACCGATGTCACTACATTCCTCCGGGTTACAACCCAGAAGTGGGTAGGTAGCTTATCCATCACTACACGGTAACCGCACGAGAGCCAGTTTGGTGCAGTGGTTAGGAGCGCAGACTCTGATCTGGGAGAACCGGGTCCCCACTCCTCCACATGCAGCTGCTGGTATGACCTTGGGCCAGTCACAGTTCTCTCAGAGCTGTTCTCTCAGGAGCAGTCCTCGAAAGAGCTCTCTCCGCCCCGCCTGCCTCACAGGGTGTCTGTTCCGGGGAGAGGAAGGGAAAGGAGATCGTAAGCCGCTCTGAGACTCCTTCGGGTAGTGAAGGGCGGGGAATAAATTCAGTCTTCTCTTCTCTTCTCTACCTATCTGCTGTTGAGGGTAATTTCAAAGTTGGAGGGAATGATTTGCAGGCAAGTGTTGCTTAGGAGTCTCCAGTTTTAGTAATTTAAGCACTGATCATCTGTCATCTCTTCCACCCCTTATAAGTCCCTTTTCCCTGGATATGCTAAAGTGCGCCCGCACAGAACTGCCTTATAGTGAATCATACCATCGGTCCATCAAAGCCAGTACCACTCAGACTGGCAGCGGCCCTCCAGGGTCTCAGGTCAAGGTTTTTCCCATCACCTACTGCCCAGTCATTCTAAATGGAGATGCCAGGGATTGAACCTGGGACCTTCTGCATGCCAAGCGGAGGCCCTACCACTGAGCCACAGCGCCTCCCCACAGAAATGGCTTCTTTTAAGACTGCTCTGTATGCCTGCTTGCGGTAACTACTGCATGTGTCAACTGGAGATGGGGGAGGCATAATCTGACACGATCGCCTTAGCTACAGCTTACATTTAGGTCCTTACTTTTCAGCCTCCAATTGCTACCACAGATCCATCTCACATGAAAGCCCCCGGAAAAAAATATCATCGAATCACAGAGTTGGGAGGGGCCAGACAGGCCACCGAGTCCACCCCCCTGCTCGATGCAGGTTCAGCCTAGAGCATCCCTGACCAGTGTTTGTCCAGCCGCTGCTTGGAGACCGCCAGGGAGGGGGAGCGCGCCACCTCCCGAGGCAGCCTGTTCCACTGTTGAACAACTCTTTACTGCAAAAAAAGTTTTCCTAATATCCAGCCGGTACCTTCCTGCCCTTAACTTAAACCCATTCTCGCGAGTCTTCTCCTCTGCTGCCAACAGGAACAGCTACCTGCCCTCCTCTAATATCCCAGATTGAACACAGGCAATCAACCATCATCTTGGGATACATCTGTATATATAAAAGAAAGTCCCCTCACCGTAAAATCAACGCCCAGGCCAAACCGCTGGACCTAGAGACGCCAAATTCGGGGAGAGCACTCCTACCATGGCGTAGGTGCTCACTATGAAAAGATTTTTAGAAATTCGACCCCTAAGTGGGTCAAAAGGGGTAAAATGTGCTCTCCACCCCCATTGATTCCTATGTGGCTGCCAGGCAGCTGCTTCCAACACACTCCCCCCACCTCCTACACCTAACAGGCAACCGGAGGTGCAGCCCCACCTCCACAGTGGCTTATAATGCTCCTCCCCCCTCCCTCTCCTACACCGGACAGGCAGGTATGTGTGTCATACGTCATACATATTGCTCCCCAGCTGGTAGTACATACCCCGAGGAATATGTTTTTTGAAGAGTCAAATCCTGCCGCAAAGATTCTGGCTGTGTATGGCGCATTCCTATCGCAGACGATTCGGCAGGCAAACCTGGAGATCGTGCTTTGGGTGATCTGCGTCTCGTCGCTGTTTTGGCTGCCGGAAATCGTGTCTGTGACGACAAAGTCTATCGGGCTCTCCGTCGATCTGCCGACCTGGAAGCATGAAGAGCACGCCTCTTAGAGAAAGGTCTTAACTTAAGCCGTTTGAAGCAAATGCTGCAGGAACAGGCGAGCGAGGGAAATGTGTAACGTTAAAGACAGGCTAGGTTCAAGATCCATGGGAAAACTGCATATTCAGGTTAGGCGATTATTTACAAATCTCTTTTACGCATGCAAAAATGGACACGTCACATGCATTCTGCAATTCTTTCCCTACATGGAGAAAAACCAGCACTTGCCAGCTCAAATTCGAAGTGGAAATCTCTTAAAAGCAGCGCCATAAAAGCAGCATTTAGCCCTCTTCCCCAATTTGGAGAGATCTTTTCTCAATAGCGTTCCGTGCGCCTTGGTGTTTAGTCATGCCGGCCATATGACCACTGAAACGTCTTCGGACAGCGCTGGCTCTTCGGCTTTGAAACGGAGATGAGCATCGCGACCCTAGAGTCAGATTCGACTGGCTTTTGAGCAAGGGAACCTTTTCCTTTACCTTTTCTCAACTGCTGTGAGTCCATCTTATAGAAAAAGTAAACACTTCTTTTAAAAGGCATTTCACTCATGCCATGACAGCCGGCATGGCGTAGTGATTAAGAGCGGCGGACTCTAATCTGGAGAGCCGGGTTTGATTCCCCACACCTCCACATGCGGCCTGCTGGTAACCTTGGGCCCCACACGGTTCTCTCAGAAGGAAATGGATTACAATTGTCCACTGAGACTGTGGCTAATGATAGGAACTGCCTGGCAAGGTCTCGAGGCAGCAAGAGGAAGGCTGTGGGCTTAACAAACGTGGGAAACTATAAGTGTTTATACACAAATGCTAGAAGTCTCCGAGGTAAAATCGGGGAGTTGGAATGCTTGGTGTTGGGGTGGGAAATAGACATTGTGGGTATTTCAGAAACTTGGTGGGATGAGGAAAATCAGTGGGATACGGTGATTCCTGGTTATAAATTATATCGGAAGGATAGGGGGAAAGGGTTGGAGGTGGGGTGGCTCTGTATGTCAGAGAGGGTATACCATCCAGTAAGATTGAGAGGGTAAGAGAATTGGATTCCCTTCTGGAAATGCTATGGGTTGAAATAGTGGGTCCAAAAGGAGGCTTAACAGTGGGAGTTTGTTATCGCCCACCAGATCAAAAGATAGAGGAGGATTATAAAATGATGTATGAATTAAAGATAGCGGCTAGACGAAATAACTGTGTTGTAATAGGCGACTTTAACTACCCACACATTGATTGGGTCAATATGAGTTCTAGTCGGGAAAAAGAGATTGCGTTCTTAGACACTCTCAATGACTGTGCTGTGGAACAGATGGTCACAGATCCTACCAGGGGAGAGGTGATCCTGGATTTGGTCCTAAGTAACACCCAAGACCTGGTGAGAGATGTAAAAGTGATTGCACCACTTGGAAACAGTGACCATAATGTCATTGAGTTTAACATTTGTACAGATAGGGAGTTGCCCAAAAAGACTGACGCAACCACTTTTAACTTTAAAAGGGGTAACTTCTCTGGTATGAGGGGACATGTGAGGAAGAAATTGAAAGGAAGAGTGGAGAAGGTCAAAACCATTGGGGAAGCTTGGAGACTATTTAAAAAGACAATCCTAGAAGCTCAGAAAAAATATATACCGCAGGTTAGGAAAGGTACAAATAGGTATAGAAAAAAGCCTGCATGGTTAACAAATAAAGTAATGGAAGCTGTAAAAGGTAAGAAGGATTCCTTTAAGCGGTGGAAAGCTAGTCTTAGTAAGGTTGATAAAAGGGAACACAGACTATGGCAAATAAAATGCAAGTCTGTGATCAGGCTAGCAAAAAGGGAATATGAGGAGCATATCGCAAAAACATAAAGACCAACAATAAAACTTTCTTCAAATACATTAGAAGTAGGAAGCCAGCCAGGGAGGCAGTGGGGCCCTTGGATGACCAAGGGGTAAAAGGAGTAGTGAAGGATGATAGGGAAATGGCTGAGAAGCTGAATGCATTTTTTGCCTCTGTCTTCACTGTGGAAGAGGAGAAGTGTTTGCCCACTCCAGAAGCACTGATTTCGGGAGGGGGTTTGAAAGACCTGAATCAGATTGCGGTGACAAGAGAGGAAGTCCTCCGACTGATGGACAATTTAAAAACTAATAAATCACCAGGCCCGGATGGCATTCATCCGAGAGTTCTGAAAGAACTCAAATGTGAACTTGTGGATCTCCTGACAAAAATATGTAATCTTTCTTTAAAATCTGCCTCCATTCCTGATGACTGGAAGGTAGCTAATGTCACTCCCATCTTTAAAAAGGGCTCCAGGGGAGATCCAGGAAATTACAGGCCAGTCAGTCTGACATCGATACCGGGTAAGTTGGTGGAAACTGTTATTAAGGAAAGAATTAGTAGGCACATTGATGAACAAAAACTATTGAGGCAGACTCAGCATGGGTTCTGTAAGGGAAGATCTTGTCTCACTAACCTGTTAGTGTTTTTTGAGGGAGTGAACAAACATGTGGACAAGGGGGACCCAATAGATATTATTTACCTTGACTTCCGGAAAGCTTTTGATACAGTTCCTCATCAAAGGCTCCTAAGTAAGCTCAATAGTCATGGGATAAAAGGACAAGTCCTCTTGTGGATCAAAAACTGGCTTATAAATAGGAAACAGAGAGTGAGTATAAATGGGAAACTTTCTCAGTGGAGGGTGGTAAGCAGTGGGGTACCACAGGGATCAGTACTCGGTCCCATGCTTTTTAACTTGTTTATTAACGATTTGGAATTGGGAGTAAGCAGTGATGTGGCTAAATTTGCAGATGACACGAAGTTGTTCAGGGTGGTGAAAACCAGGGAGGATTGTGAGGCACTCCAAAGGGATCTGTTGAGGATGGGTGAGTGGGCGTCAACGTGGCAAATGGGGTTCAATGTGGCCAAGTGCAAAGTGATGCACATTGGAGCCAAAAATCCTAAATATAAATACACGTTGATGGGGTCTGATCTGGCAGAGACTGACCAAGAGAGAGATCTTGGAGTCGTAGTGGATAACTCGCTGAAAATGTCTACACAATGTGTAGCTGCAATAAAGAAGGCCAACGCTATGCTGGGGATTATTAGGAAGGGAATTGATAACAAATCAGCCAGTATCATCATGCCCCTGTATAAATCATTGGTGCGACCTCATTTGGAATACTGTGTACAGTTCTGGTCACCACATCTCAAAAAGGATATTATAGCATTGGAAAAAGTGCAGAGAAGGGCAACTAGAATGATAAAAGGGTTGGAACACCTTCCCTATGAAGAAAGGTTAAAATGCTTGGGGCTCTTTAGCTTGGAGAAACGACGGCTGAGGGGTGACATGATCGAGGTTTATAAGATTATGAATGGGATTGAGCAGGTTGAGAAAGAAGTACTTTTCTCCCTTTCTCACAATACAAGAACTCGTGGGCACTCTATGAAATTGCTGAGCAGTCGGGTTAGAACAGATCAAAGGAAATACTTCTTCACCCAAAGAGTGATTAACACATGGAATTCACTGCCACAGGAGGTCGTGGCAGCTGCAAGCATGGACAGTTTCAAGAGGGAATTAGATAAACATCTGGAGCAGAAGTCCATCAGTGGCTATTAGCCACAGGGTATAGATGGGAACTCTCAGTCTGGGGCAGGTGATGCACTCTCTTCTTGGTGCTTGGGGGCAGCAGTGGGAGGGCTTCTAGTGCCCTGGCCCCACTGCTGGACCTCCTGCTGGCACCTGGTATATTTTGGCCGCTGTGTGACAGAGTGTTGGACTAGATGGGCCATTGGCCTGATCCAACATTGGCTTCTCTTATGTTCTTATGTTCTTATGTTCTTAACTCTCTCACCACCACCTTCCTCACAGCAAGCTAGTTGGAGGAAGGGAAAGCAATTGTAACCTGCTTTCCCTTCCTCCAACTAGCTTAAGGTAGAGACTCCTTAAGGTAGAGAAAGGTAAAGGTAAAAGTTCCCTTGCTTGAAAGCCAGTCGAATCCGACTCTAGGGTTGCGGTGCTCATCTCCATTTCAAAACCGAAGAGCCAGCGCTGTCCGAAGACGTTTCCGTGGTCATGTGGCCGGCATGACTAAACACTAAGGCGCACGGAACGCTGTTACCTTCCCACTGAAGTGGTATGTATTTATCTACTTGCAATTTCCTGCTTTCGAACTGCTAGGTTGGCAGGAGCTGGAACTAGAGATGGGAGCTCACTCCGTCATGTGGCACTCTCGGGTCTCGAACTGCTGAACTGCTGACCTCCCACAGCCTGCAGTTCAGCGTCTTAACCACTGGAGCCACCGCAGCTCCAAAGGTAGAGAAAAGCAAAGTACAAAAACCAACTCCTCTTCTTCTTCATTACAGAAGAGAAAAAATATTTCATAGGCCGGGTTTTTTTTTAAGAACTCTCTAAACATTTCCAGTTTTTTCCACGGAAGAAAACTGCGAAGTCCACGGTGGGGGGGAATGCTTCCCCCCAGTTCTTTCAGCTTTTCCCCCAGGCCTTCACATCTCTGCGAACGTGCCATTATTTGGAATCCTGATTTGCAGGTCAGCATCTGAGACTTCAGATGAAACACTACACTAGGTTCTGCCGTGAAAATGGAACTTATAGATTAACTCTCTGCACATGAAGGGAGGGAGGAGCAGTAAAACTAACGACCCGGAAGGCCTGTTCATCTTAGTGCCATCGCTTGATGTTCCCTGAACCGAGCCAAGGTCCTTTGAAAGATCCTTTTAAGAAACGACCGAGGTGTCCCCCGTTTTCTTTGCTCAAAGTAAAATCTCAACTTGCTGCCCCCCCAACCTCTATTAACCCCGCAGCTCCCTTGAATCTTTCCGGTTTGTCGTTCTGCGGCTTCAGCCGCACCGAGAATCACTGAACTCCAAGGCCGAGGGACAGCATTGCGAGCACTTTAATTGTGCACTGTATGATCGTTTTACTCTGTTTTTATAAGTTGTATGTGACTTGGCACGTGTTGCCGCTGACTGTGAGCCGCCCTGAGTCCGTCTGCGGGGAGGGTGGGATATAAATCTAAATAATAATAATAAGAAGAAGAAGAAGAAGAAGAAGAAGAAGAAGAAGAAGAAGAAGAAGAAGAGGAGGAGGAGGAGGAGGAGGAGGAGATTGGATTTATACCCCGCCCTTCACTGCACCTTATGGATGGCCTTGGGCAAGCCATAGTTCTGTCAGAGCTGTTCTTGAAAAAGAGCAGTTTTGTCAGAGTTCTCTCAGCCCCACCTACCTCGCAGGGTGTCTGTTGTGGGGAGGGGAAGGGAAAGGAGATTGTAAGCCACTCTGAGACTCCGAGTGAAGGGCGGGGTATAAATCCAATCTCCTCTTCTTCCTCAAAATAAATCTACCTGCTCAAGGGCTCAAATCCTCATCTGTGCTAGTGCCTGGCCACATGTTGCTTCTTTCGTATATTAACTCACAAAGGCTGTCATTCTGATGTCTTCCTTTCATCCGTCAGTTTCAACAGAGAGTATCAGTTTAACCTATTATCTAAAATCACGTGCTAAGCAAGCGGGCCCCTGACCACATAGGGTTTTAAAGGCAAGCACCAGCACCTTGAAACGGATCCGGTATCCGACAGGCAGCCCAGTGCAGTTCACGCACTACCGGGAGGATGTGTGCCCACAAAGGCTATGACTTCTACACCCGCGCCGCTGTGTTCTGCACTGGCTGCAACTTCCAGAGTCAAGGGCAGCCCCACGCAGGGAGAATTACAATAATCTAGCCTGGAAGTGACCGTCGCATGGGTCACCGCAGCTGGGCCGCGTGGGGGTAATAATTAGATCCCGTCAGCCGATAAATTAATGAAGGAATGTACTTGACTAGACCTACGGCTTCGTATGAATGTATGATTAGGTGCTTTATATTAATTTATGAGTGCCCCTCCGTGTGCGGGAAGGCACGGGGCATCCATTTTTAAAATGAATAAAAGCAAGCGGTAGAGACAGGAGCAGGTTCGCTTGATCGCAGCCGCCCCCGACTGGACTGATGCCGTTCCACTGCAATTTTAGATTCTTCCACTTCCCTGAAGGCTACAGAAAGTACGTGGTTTTTCGGAATCAGAACGTTTCAGAAGCATCAAGGCAGAAGGAAAAGAGGAAGACCCAATATAAGATGGATGGACTCGGTCAAGGAAGCCACGAGGGCCAGTTTGGTGTAGTGATTAGGAGCGCAGATTAATCTGGGAGAACCGGGTTTGATTCCCCACTCTTCCTCATGCAGCTGCTGGTGTGACTTTGGGTCAGTCACAAGTTCTCTCAGGGCTATTCTCTCAAGAGCAGTCCTCAAAGGAAGAAGAGAAGAGATTGGATTTATACCCCGCCCTTCACTACCCAAAGGAGTCTCAGAGCGGCTTACAAACTCCTTTCCCTTCCCCTCGCCACAACAGACACCCTGTGAGGTAGGCAGGGCTGAGAGAGCTCTGACAGAAACGGCTCTTTTTCAAGAACAGCTGTGCCAGAACTATGGCTTGCCCAAGGTCATCCAGGAGGTGCATGTGGAGGAGTGGGGAATCAAACCCGGTTCTTCCCAGATTAGAGTCCGCACACTTAACCACTACACCAAACTGGCTCTCTCAACCCCACCTACCTCACAGGGTGTCTGTTATGGGGAGGGGAAGGAAAAGGAGATTGTAAACCACTTTGAGATTCCGAGTGAAGGTCGGGGTATAAATCCAAACTCTTCTTCTTCTTCTTCTTCACTTAACACACCCACACCCCTCCACAAAATTACCACTGAAAGGATCCTAGATTACTTTAAGGCTGACATTTCTACCCAGGTGCAAGCCAGCGTCTCTTGACCTTTAATAAGTGCTATGAAATTTTTTTTTAACACAATGATGAGATATATCGACATAAATATGGCCGCACGGAATATTCAAGGAGCCAGCCACCTGTGAAACATTCTCCTTCTGAATAGTACGGTTTGGCACGCCGGCGCAGGGAGCTGCACTTAAAGTTTCTCGTATAAAACCGGCAGTATTGGAGGCACGTTATTGCCTAAACACTATCATCAGTGGTTCAGGTGGGAGAAAAGATAATGCCGGTAGAGAGCGGAACAAATAGATGGCAAGCAGTGAGCTCCTCTCGCAGCTTTTAAACTTTTACTAAATGATATATACGTTCGTTCTGGCCTTGAAGAAACGAATGTTTACCTCTGGGAGCTGGGCCAGAACCCAATGTCAGCCAACACGTCAGCGGAGGTCCATTGGTGGCTATTGGCCACAGGGTGTGGGTGGGAGCTCTCGGTCTGGGGCGGGTGATGCACTCTATTCTTGGTGCTTGGGGGCGGCAGCAGTGGGGGGCTTCTGGTGTCCTGGCCCCGCTGTTGGACCTCCTGTTGACACCTGGTATTGTTGGCCACTGTGTGACGGATTGTTGGACTGGATGGGCCACTGGCCTGATTCAACATTGGCTTCTCTTATGTTCTTAACACAATATTATCAGCTTTCTAGAGAATAAGGAAACTGTGAGGCTTGAGGGTTTGAATTCTGCGTGTTTACAAGACATAGGGAACCGGAAAGGAATCGGGGGAAGACAGAAGTTGCTGTAGATTTTCCAGGTTGTGTGGCCGTGGTCTTGGCATTGCAGGACCTGACGTTTCGCCAATAGCTCACCTTGACACAGAGAGTACTCCGTCTTTCTGTGTTATACCTCTGAGGAGGCCAGTCACAGCGACTGGCGAAACGTCAGGTCCTGCAATGCCAAGACCAGGGCCACACAACCCGGAAAATCTACAGCAACTGATGAACTCCGGCCGTGAAAGCCTTCGACAACATGGTGAAGACAGAAGTGTTTAAAGTAACTGAGCATAAGCTTTCGGAAGTCCAAGCTCCCCTCGTCAGACTCTCAAAAGCGTATGCCTGAAAACTCTTGGGCTCTTAAGGCGCTGCTGGGATTCCAATTTAGTGGTCCTACTGCTGACTGCCACGGCTGCCCGTTGACACGAAAATAAATGAGTCCTTGGCCATTAGAAAGAGGAAATAAAAGTCTACTGCGATTACATCCGCTCGTGCAGACGTCACCTTTGGCAGGCAGCACCTTTTCGTCAGCTCTGGACGGTGCTCCCACAAGAAAAGGGATCTCACCACACTTATAAGTCGTGAACATCGAGATAAAAGCCGAGGGACGTGTCCTTGATGGCAAAAATCCAGCAAGGCTCCTTAGCTCATTGAAAAAGAGCAGAGAGGAGCCAGCAAATTAAACAGATGATGCAAGAAGTAAATGAATTAACACGTAAGGTAAAAAAAGTTTAAAGGAGTTGATAAAAAAATCATGAACAGCCTTCTTCAGGTCTTGCAAACCCGAGGGCCCTCGTGGCTTCCTTGACCGAGTAGATCTATCTCCCGCGGGGGTCTTCCTCTTTAGTATAGAGCAGAGCTATTTTTGTAGAAAAAGCCCAGCAGGAACTCATTAGCATATTAGGCCACACCCAACAGCAGAAACTCACTGGCATATTAGGCCACACCCCTGACAGCACAGCTCAGCATATTAGGCCACACCCCGATGTTACCAGACGTGTGGCTATCCAGCCACACCCATCTTTTGCTTCTTATTCTGTTTACCTTGTTTGTTGACAAAACCCGGTGCTTTTTTGTAGCAGGAACTCCTTTGGATGTCAGGCCACACACCCCTCATGTAGCCAATCCTAATGAGTTTCTGCTGTTGGGTGTGGCCTATTATGCTAATGAGTTCCTGCTGGGCGTGGCCAACTCCGGAGCCAGCTGGAACTCCGTTCCTGTGCGTTCCTGCCCCAAAATAGCCCTGGTATAGAGTATTGTGCTCAGTTTTGGGCACCACGAGAAGGATATAGACAAGCTGGAACGTGTCCAGAGGAGGGCAAGGAAGATGGTGAGGGGCTCTGGAGACCAAGTCCCATGAGGAAAGGTTGAAGGAGTTGGATATGTTTAGGCTGGAGAGGAGATGACCAAGAGGGGATATGACAACCATCTTCAAGTCCTTGAAGGGCGGTCAGAGAGAGGATGGGGCAGAGTTGTTTTCTGTTGCCCCAGAAGGTCAGCCCAGAACCAACGGGTTGAAATTAAATCAAAAGAGTTTTCAGCTAAACATGAGGAAGAACTTCCTGACAGAGCGGTTCCTCAGTGGAACAGGACTCCTCGGGAGGCGGTGGGCTCTCCTTCCTGGGAGGTTTTCAAACAGAGGCTAGATGGCCATCGGACAGCAGTGCTGATTCTGTGAAATTAGGCAGATCGTGAGGTGGAGGGCAGGAAGGGTTGCCTCAGTGCTTAGTTCTTGTTTTTAGTTCTTCCTGTCAGCATTCTTCATTAGTCAACTTTCACACCCAGACATGGTAACTGGGAATAATATGACATGAATTAACTTGATCTTAGTCACCAGCGACACGCCCTTGCACCTAAGGATCTTTTCCAGGCATCTGTAAACTTTGACAAAGTTCCAGTATCTTCCAGTACTGATAGTGCTTGGACCTACCAGTAATTTCCATGGACAGAAGGGATTTCTGCGAGTTACTTGCCTCCCCCCTTACGCTTAGAGTCCAAAATGTTTCCCGAAACAGGGAACAGCATTTAAGGGGTGGGGTAATATTAAAAAAAATCGCCCTGTCGTTCGCAGAAATCCTCTAGAAGATCTGAGCCATTCTCTGTATGACCATTTTTCTGTTCTATATGCCGTCGGTTTTAGTTTTCTTGGCGTCACCGTACGCTTGTAGATTATTGTACGCCACCCCTTGAGAACTTTTCAGTAAGCGGGACAAAAAAAAATTAAATCCAGGCTGGACATCTGCCACTGAGGTGACGGCATGAGCCTATGCTGCTGTTAACGTTTCACCATTTCTGAAATGGTTTGGGGTGGGTTTGTTCCCCAGCTGCAGAAAAACGGGTCTATTATCTGCCGGGAAGACTCACTGTGAAACAAACAGTCAAAACAAACAAGGTGCGCCACACCCAGCACATCTACAGAAAGGGGTGGGCTGGGGAGATCTAATATCCATACTGTCCGGGGGCAGACCCACCCCCATTGTCGGACGACGAAGAAGAAGAAGAGATTAGATTTATACCCCACCCTTCACTCAGAGCGTCTTACAATCTCCCCACAACAGATACCCTGTGAGGTAGGTGGGGCTGAGAGAGCTCTTTGGAGGAGTGCCCTTGAGAGAACAGCACTCTCCCTATGAAGATAGGCTAAAGCGCTTGGGGCTCTTTAGCTTGGAGAAACGGCGGCTGAGGAGTGACATGATCGAGGTTTATAAGATTATGCATGGGATAGAGCAGGTTGAGAAAGAAGTACTTTTCTCCTTTTCTCACAATACAGGAACTCGTGGACACTCAATCAAATTGCTGAGCGGTCGGGTTAGAACAGATAAAAGGAAGTCCTTCTTCACCCAAAGAGTGATTAACACATGGAATTCACTGCCACAGGAGGTGGTGGCAGCTACAAGCATGGACAGTTTCAAGAGGGAATTGGGTAAACACCTAGAGCAGAGGTCCATCAGTGGCTATTAGCCACAAGGTGTAGATAGGAACTCTCAGTCTGGGGCAAGGGATGCTCTGTATTCTTGGTGCTGGGGGGGGGCAGCAGTGGGAGGGGGCTTCTAGTGTCCTGGCCCCACTGCTGGACCTCCTGATGGCACCTGGTATTTTTGACCACTATGTGACAGAGTGTTGGAATGGATGGGCCATTGGCCTGATCCAACATTGGCTTCTCTTATGTTTTTATGACAGAACTCATGACTGACCCAAGGTCACACCAGCAGCTGCCCGTGGAGGAGTGGGGGACCTAAACCTGGTTCTCCCAGATTAGAGTCCACGCACTTAATCACTACACCAAACTGTCTCCCCCAGACTTACCCCAGATGCACTCCCAGACTTATCCAGGAATTATAGGAGGCCCACTTGGGAACCCATGGTGCCAGGAAAGGGAAGACCCCAGAACGGCTGCAGCAGCAGCCACACCGTATGGGCCCTTTGAGGCCCCAACTCAACCACACACACCAGGACAACAGCAGCAAGCAGAAGAAATCCTGCAGAAGCCGGACTCTGAAGGCCCCGCTACACTCACTGCCAACAGCTGCCGGCAGTTTAGACAGGACAACGGAAGGGGGAAATAGGCTGCAGGGGCATCCCAAGTTTTCTCCAAGGTATCATGAGACTGCTGGTATCATGAGTGATTAACATATGGAATTCACTGTCACAGGAGGTGGTGGCAGCTACAAGCATGGACAGTTTCAAGAGGGAATTAGATAAACATACGGAGCAGAAGTCCATCAGTGGCTATTAGCCACAGGGTATAGATGGGAACTCTCAGTCTGGGGCAGGTGATGCACTCTATTCTTGGTGCTGGAGGGGGGAGCATTGGGAGGGCTTCTGGTGTCCTGGCCCCGCTGCTGGACCTCCTGATGGCACCTGGTATATTTTGGCCGCTGTGTGACTGAGTGTTGGACTAGATGGGCCATTGGCCTGATTCAGCATTGGCTTCTCTTATGTTCTTATGTTCCTCCACAGGGGACACCTTGGCACCCACCAATACCTTTCCTGGTGAGGGCCAGTTTGGTGTAGTGGTTAACAGCGCAGACTCTATCCTGGGAGAACCAGGTTTGATTCCCCACTCCTCCACATGCAGCTGCTGGTGTGATCTTGGGTCAGTCACAAGTTCTCTCAGAGCTGTTCTCTCAACAGCAGTTCTCTCAGAGCTCTCTCAGCCCCATCTACCTCACAGGGGTGCCTGCTGTGGGGAGGGGAAAGAAGAAGAAGAAGAAGAAGAAGAAGAAGAAGAAGAAGAAGAAGAAGAAGAAGAAGAAGAAGAAGAAGAAGAAGAAGAAGAAGAAGAAGAAGAAGAAGAAGAAGAAGAAGAAGAAGAAGAAGAAGAAGAAGAAGAAGAAGAAGAAGAAGAAGAAGAAGAAGTGGAGATTGGATTTATACCCTGCCCTTCACTACCCAAAGGAGTCTCAGAGCGGCTTACAATCCCTTTCCCTTCCCCTCCCCATAACAGACACCCTGTGAGGTAGGTGGGGCTGAGAGAGCTCTGACAGAGACTGCTCTTTTTCAAGGACAGCTGTGCCAGAACTTGTGACTGACCTAAGGTCACATCAGCAGGTGCAAGTGGAGGAGTGGGGAAATCAAACCCGGTTCTCCCAGATTAGAGTCCACGCACTCAACCACTACACCAAACTGTAAGCTGCTCTGAGAATCCCGATTGAAGGGTGGGGTATAAATCCAATCTCTTCCTCCTCCTCTTCTCCAGGTGTTTCTAGAAAGTGGGTGGGGCCAAGTGGCGCTCCTGCCCAGTAGGGCTTCTAATTCTCCTGCCCAGTAGGGCTTCTAATTCTAGTTCTGATTGGCTATGCAGATTAAAAGAACCACACCCAGAATCTCCGGGTATTTCCCAACCTAGAGCTGGCAACCCGAGTAATGACAGAGGTCTGCTACATGTGCTTCAAGAAAACACAGATGTGGCCAAAGATTGCATCCAATATATAAGGGAGGGGACGCGACCCAAAACCCACATACCGTTCAAACAACACAAAACCAACAACTATGTGAATGAAGATCTAAAACAGTATACTGAATTAACCTATCTGTTGGTTGTCCCTACGGGGGGGGGGGAAAAACCCGATAATCTATTTGTGTGTCTCTGTGACTCCATATATTTACCGCCGAATTAACTTACTATTGAACAAGACCCAGAAAACGTTTATACCTAAATGAAAGGTATAAATAATGCAGTCCCTTGCTGGATCCCGCCGGGAGCTCTTTCAAAAAGAGCAAGGACGGGTAACTCTGGGCAGAAGATCACTTTTTTTGATGGCTCACGGAATGCCTTTAGCTCTTTTATTAACGACAAAACCCAGCGTTGAATTTCCAGCGCGTGACTGACTGAGCGAAAAAGGGGATGTAATAGCTCAAAGCCGGGCAGACTCTGTAGGAGAAAGCGGCATTCATTATTCAGAATGCCTATAACATGAGGAACGCTTCAGATTTCCTCCTGGAAAAAAGTGCTCTAACCGAACGCAGACTGTCACGTGTGACAACTACACACACTTCGGCTTTGTGGCGTTCGTGCTTTGTGGCATGAACGTGAACCCGGAACCCAGCTGAACCACACTTCCTAGCCGGCACATATGCTGTTAAAAACACTGCAGAAGGGCCCGTGTTGTAATCTAGACATGAATTGCATGCTTGTTCCTACACTGGAGCCACAAACTTCAGCTAACCAGAAAACATGACTCTCGCTGGTAGAGTACGCTGAATCTTAGGTGTGAAATGAGCTGTACGATTAAACTAACAATGCCGAGGAATAAACTAGATGTCTAGGACATGATTTCTCTGCACGCAGATCTAGTGTCAAGAGCAGGGCTATTTTTGTAGAAAAAGCCCAGCAGGAACTCATTAGCATAGTAGGCCAAACCCAACAGCAGTAATTCATTAGCATATTAGGCCACACCCCAGACCGCACAGCTCATTCGCATGTTAGGCCACACCCCATGTTACCAGAAGTGGGGTCATCCAGCCACACCCACCTTTTGCTTCTTATTCTGTTTACCCTGTTTGTTGTCAAAACCCAGGGCTTTTTTTGGAGCAGGAACTCCTTTGCATGTTAGGCCACACACCCCTCATGTAGCCAATCCTAATGAGTTTCTGCTGCTGGGTGTGGTCTGTTATGCTAATGAGTTCCTGCTGGGCGTGGCCAACTCCAGAGCCAGCCAGAACTCCGTTCCTGTGCGTTCCTGCCCCAAAATAGCCCTGATCAAGAGTGGACAACCCATTTAATTCTGCCATATACACAGTGGACGCCCCGACCTGGGTAGCCCAGGCTAACCTGATCCCGTCAGATCTTGGAAGCTAAGCAGGGTCGGCCCCGGTTAAGACTTGGATGGGAGACCACCAAGGAAGTCCAGGGTCGCGACACAGAGGCAGGCGATGGGCAAACTACTGCTGAATGTCTCTTGCCATGAAAACTCTTGACAGGGTCGGCTGTGACCTGATGGCCCTTTCTACTATTGTACACGGTGGAAACACTCCTGCAAAATACATTTCGACAGCTTGCAGCCGCAGCTTTGAGGTACGATAAATGCACTTACCTGAAACATGTCTGTATCTTTGTCATGGGTATATTCCACTATGACCGTCTGGTTTCTGGACAGCGTGTAGGAGATACTGTGCTGCCCTTTACAGCTGATGGCCTGGGGAATAAAACAGTTCCTCTTTTTATTTCGACAATGCATTAGCCGGGGGAAAAGCACGTTATTAGTATTCCTACCGCATTTGCAAACGTTACTACATTCCCAAGTCCTCCCGGTGGATGCTTCAGATCTGATTATTCCATTTTACGGCAAGTGCCTAAGAGAAGGTTAACTCCTATTTCAGTTACGCTAGAAACAGCTGGCGCAACAACAAAAAGTTCTTAAGTATTTTACGTGCCACAAGACTTCTGTTTATCTTTGCTGCAACATGCTAGCATGCCTCCCCACCCCGGAATTATTTTTTCCAAGTCCTCTGGAACACAATGGGATCATCTGCCTAGCACAGTGATTCTTAACTTACATGAAAATTATTATTAGTTGTTGCAGATTTTCCGGGCTGTATGGCCGTGATCTTGGCATTGTAAGATCTGACGTTTCATCAGTAGCTGTGACTGGCATCCTCAGAGGTATAACACAGAAAGATGGAGTACTCTCCGTGTCAAGGTGAGCAGAAAAATGGTAGGCAGGTAATTTATATCTACTCAGGAAGGTGGGGTAGATTGCTGTTAGGTGGCCATCTAGCCTCCGCCTGAAAACCTCCCAAGGGGGAGAGACCACCACCTCCCGATTTAATTTCAACCCGTTGGTTCTGGTCCAACCTTCTAGGGCAACAGAAAACCACTCCGCACCATCATCTATATGATGGCCCTTCAAGTACTTGAAGATGGTTCATCACATCATATCACTAACACATGCTTATGCATTATAGTGCCCATGTATATACAAAAAATTGACCACTGATTAAGACCTTTGGAGGACTGAATGCATTTGGTCCTGTTTTAATGTGGTCCAGGGTTATCAACATAGATATATTGAATTATTGATCCCGTTTTATTGGTTCAAGGTTTTTAACCTAGAAATATCAAAATGTTATCAGGTTATATAGATTTGGAACGTCTTAGTTCAACGGTCTGCCACTTTGGGGGCGGATTGCGCCAATGTTTTTAAAGTATAGTCTTAGCGCACTTTGTAATAAATACATATATCTGTGTTTAATTTATTTCTCAAAAAAAAAAATTCTCTCACCCAGCCTTTGGGTACCCAACTCAATTGGTGGGAATCACCCATATCGAGACGCTCTCCTCCTCGGAGACAGAGCTGATTGTTTCTGAGAAATGTGCCTCCGAAGACATAAATGAGACTTTGCTGGTCCGGACCACGTGTGTCATAAAACGTAATGCCAGGTGGCGGAGATATAAACTTTATAAAGGACACAAACACAGACGGGGTTTTTTTACTTAAAATAAAAACATGCTTAAAACATCATCACTCTTGCAATATTTTGTTTATTTAACAGTGTCTGATAACTGACACCTCTTGCCCTGAATTATTGCACCAAAATGTCTGTGCTGTTGCAATCCTGAGTCTGCTGTTCAGGTGTGTATCTGCAAGCTGCAAACCTACGATGACGCAGCAGCAGCAGAACTGGAAGAAGAAGCGGAAGACAGCTAATTCCACTGTGGGCTTTTTTTTATTTATAAGTTTTCCAAAATACACAGTTCACATAACATTTCTAATCACATATCTGAATACATTTGGAGTGTTTTTGAGGAGTTCTTCATGTTTTCTTTTCAATCCATTCATATATTTTTTCCATCTTTTTACATGTATTGATTCATCTCTCCCTGAAAGTATAAGGTTTAATTTATCTGATTCAGCTATTTCCAATATCTTGTCTATTATTTCTTCTATATTGGGGACAGTCTCTTTTTTCCAAGATCTGGCTACTGCAATCCTTGCTGTTGTGATTATATAAAGAATAATTCTTTGATCTTCTTTTCGAATCCCTACCGGTAATATGTTAAGTAAAAATATTTCTGGGCTTAGTTGTAAATTTACCTTAATAGAGTCTTGAATTATTTTTTAAATTATTTTCCAAAAACTAATCTTTCCACAGTTCCACCAAGTTTGTATATAGTTTCCCACCTCCTTTTTACACCTCCAACAAACATCTGATGCTTTTTTATAACATTTTGCTACTTTGTCTGGAGTCCAATGCCACCTGTAGCACATCTTATAAATGTTTTCTTTATAATTTGCGGCTCTAAGGAGTTTAAGCGATTTCCAAAGTCTGGGCCACTGTTCTAAAGTAATGTTCTGTCCTATGTCTTTCATCCACTGAACCATATTTGGTTTGACAATCTCTTCTAGTAGTTCCTCTGTTAGGAGGACACTGTGGGCTTGATAGAAGCCCTCGGGGGGGCCTCATCCGGCCCCAGGGCCGCATGTTTGACGTCCCTGTTCTAAAAGTAGACTTCAATGTGAAAAGGGGTTCCCATTCCCTAAAGTCTGTGCTTGTTGATTCGCTGCTGCAATTATACACTGGGATCGGCAAAGGTTTGCTACTTTTGTAGATCAAAAAAGACTCTACTTTGATGAGGGGTGTAGAGATGACTTAGTTGATAGGGGAAGAGTGTCTGAAGCATAAGGCCAGAGAAGAGTGGGGGAGAAGGAAAAAGTAACGGAAATAACACAGAAGCTTACTGGGATGCAAGGGGAGCTGCCCTTGGGAAAAGTTTTCAAACATGTCAGTGATAGCCATTAGCACACGTCGAAATGCAAACTGCTAGTACGGCTGAGCACACCTGCATGGTTTGAGCAACTCTGCATAGCCGGGGCTAAGACGGAGGGTTTGAATCAGGTTGCCAACAAGAGCGGTGTGATCAGGACATGCTCCGAATTCTATGGCGAAGCCACTTCAGACATGGCTGTAATTGAACAGGCATGACAAGTGACCAAAAAATAACAACAACAACAACATATTCTGAATGAGCCTCAAATGAGTCCGGCTAATAAGTGCCTTTTAGTCTTCTAGAACCTGCCTAGCTAATAAAACAGCAATTTGGAACCACTTACACGGACGGTTATTGTACGATCAAATCCGGCTCATTCTTCTCTGGGGAACAAACTGGAGCGGGATATTCCAAATAAGTTATTTTCAGCTTTGCTACCCTATGGTATTAGTACGGAGTCTCGTTCCCATTTGTTTATGAGGTTTCCGTGGCCACCTTAAACACCAATCCAACTAGTAAAACAAGCCAACTTCGTAAATTCTGGTAAAAAAATTTTTTTTTAAAAGTAGCTTGGACCTAGGCATGTTAACTTATAATTTTGTTCGGTACCCATACTTTAAATATAGCATCACACTTTGCATGTACAAAGCTGGCCACATTTCTGAACTATGCTTTTCCTGAGTTTCTATCAAAGTTTCAGTAAGCAGGCAATTTATTGCATACTCTTTTGTTTCTGAAAGTCTGTTCTTCTCGGATTCCCAAGATAAATCCTAAAATGCGTACTGCAGCAGGGGCCCCCCAACGTGGTGCCCGTGGGCACCATGATGCCCATTGACAGCTTTTCTGGCACCCCCCAAGTGTTTTTAGGAAGTGGGTGGGGCCAAGGACTTTTTGCCCACCAAGACTGCTGATTGCCTACTGGAGATTTGATTGGTTGTGCAGATTTTTTAAAATGTTGCTTTGGGAGCAACTGCCACCACAGCACAAGGATCTACACTGTGTTACTGAAGTTAACCTGTGGCAGGCATTTTGTGGTTGGCTCCACCTCCTGCTGCCGCCATTTTGTTGATGCGCCCACCATGCCATGTCAGAATTCCAAACATGCCCGCAGGCTCAATAAGGTTGGGGACCCCTGTACTACAGGGCTTTGTTCCAGTTTCTTCAGGTATTTGCCATATATCAAAGGAATCACGGATCAGATGGGAAAACTTATGAAAAAGCACAACCTACAAACAATATTCAGACCCACCAGAAAAATACAACAGATGCTACGATTGGCAAAAGACAGAAGGGACCCCCTCACTTCTGCAGGAGTATACCGCATACCCTGCAGTTGTGGACAGGTTTACATCTGGACCACACAGCGTAGCATTCAGACAAGAATAAAAGAATATGAAAGACACTGCAGACTGGGCCAACCTGAAAAATCAGCAGTGGCTGAACATAGCCTAACTCAAACAGGGCACAATATCTTATTCCAAGACACTGAAAGGCTGGACAACATATCCAGTTACCATGTCAGATTACACAGGGAAGCCATTGAAATTCATAAACGTAAACACAATTTCAACAGGAAAGAAGAGAGTTTTTAAAAAATAGGGCATGGTCTCCTGTCCTGAAAAACACAGAATGCTATTCATCTTACAATAGCACTACAGATAAGGTTAGAATTTCAACAGCCAATCCATATGCAAAAGAACCTCCTCGGGAAAGCTCCTATATTAGCATGTCACAGCCTGGGGAACTCCTACAAGATAATGACTCAGTCTTACCCCACCTTCCTGAGTAGATATAAATTACCTGCCTACCATTTTCTTCTCACCTTGACACAGAGAGTACTCCATCTTTCTGTGTTATACCTCTGAGGATGTCAGCCACAGCTGCTGGCGAAACATCAGGTAATACAATGCCAAGACCACGGCCAGACAACCCGGAAAATCTACGACAACTAATGAACTCGGCCGTGAAAGCCTTTGACAACGTATCTGGAAACTATCTCCAAATGTCAGACGTCTCCAAGGAGGGCTGCAACCGATGTCTGCAAATCTCATCTGTGAGAAACACGTACATGCACATGTTAGATCCTCAGCTCACCTTAGCAGAATGGGTGTCACTGCCACGCTCCCGTGCCCCTGAGCCAATGAGGCGTCTCACACTCCTCCCCTCCTCCTCCTCCCCTCATCATCACTGATCCTCGGAAAACTGAGTTAACACCGTCACGGGTGAGGACCTGTAGTACGGTTTCCTCCCACATGATCCCGAGTTTATCAGGTTACCCTGGTAGCCCCACTGCAGGTCTCAATCCACCAAGGCAATGTAAAAACAACTGGCCTCCAGCAACGATGCTCATCCGTGAAATATGGATGGAGAAGAATATATATTAATCACAAGCCATGTTGTACGTGTGTGGGGGAAGGGGATAGCCTTGGGAATGTCATCAGCAGGACTATTTTGGGGCAGGAATGCACAGGAACGGAGTTCTGGCTGGCTTCAGAGTTGGCCACGCCCACTACAGCCCAAACCTCTCTGTGTGTGGCTACAGAGGGAAGGCCTGGAGAGCGACCCCCCGTGACTCCAAGTTGGCCGGGCCAGGGGGGGCCTGGAAGAATCAGGGAGGCATTTAAATGCCTCCCTGTGCCTTCCCCGACCTGTCCAAGGGTCAGCTTGCCCAGGCATCCCACAGCTGCAGGGTGCCCAGGCAAGCCAAGGGAAGGCATGGGGGTGTGGCCTAATATGCTTATGAGATGTGCTGTCGGGGTGTGGCCTAATATGCTAATGAGTTCCTGCTGTCGGGTGGGTCCTATTATGCTAATGAGTTCCTGCTGAGCTTTTTCTACAAAAAAAGCCCTGGTTATCAGGGTTAGGGTTAGACCGCCATTTTGTTAATTCTGCTCTCTCTCATACACGTGAGTGTGCGTGAGACGGGACCGTCAAGTGGCTCCCAACTTAAAGCGACCCCGTGAACTGATGACCTTCAACATGTCCTATTGTTTAACAGCCTTGCTCCGGTCTTGCAAACTGACGGCCATGGCTTCCTTTACCGAGTCGATTCATCTCAGGTTGAGACTTCCTCTTTTCCTGCCACCACTGCTGTCCTTCCGGGAGAGTCCTGTCTTTGCATAATGTGACCAAAGTACGACGGCCTGAACTTAGTCATTTTAGCTTCCAGGGGGAGTTCAGGCGTGATTTCATTTGATCGTACAGCCTCGTGTCTAAAATTAATTTACCGGATCGCTGCTACATTACATGACTTCAGTAAACCTGGGGAGTGAAATTGATCTGTGTTTCCAATACAGCTATTAAGTGCAATTTTCGAGCAACCTTTCGCAAGGAGAACATTGCCATGGAAACCTCATGGGCTTCTTGAGGGCTGAGAAGGCAGCCCCTTCTCAAGCAGAACACTAGAACCAGTTTAGGTTTTTTGGGAGGGGAAACTTCAGGTTTCCCCATCAGTGCTCAGTTTAATTACATATCTGGCCCTCTTCAGTACTTCTCCTGTGTGTGTGTGTGTGTTAAATGCCAGCAAGTCACTTCCAACGTACAGTGACCCTATGAATTAATGACCTCCAAAATGTCCTATTGTTAGCAGCCTTGCTCAGGTCTTGCAAACTGAGTGGCTTCTTTTACTGAGTCCATCCATCTTATCTTGGGTCTTCCTCATTTCCTGCTAGCTTTTCCTAGCATTATTGTCTTTCCCTGTGACTTTTGTCCTCTCGTGATGTGACCTAAGTAAGACAGCCTCAAGTTTAGTCATTTTAGCTTCTAGAGAGAATCCAGGCTTGATTTGATCTAGAACCCGCTGATCTGTCCGTTTGGCGATCCACAGTATCCGTAAAGATCTCCTCCAACACCGACTCTCAATCGTCTTCCTCTCGGCGTTCTTCATTTCCCAACTTTTACACCCATACGTAAGTAACGGGGAACAGTAGGGCATGCATTAACTTGATCTCGGTTGCCAACAACAAACAGAAAAATAATGACTGATACCAGCAAGACGAGCAAAAACTCGGCTGAATCTGCACGTTTCTCAGGCATGGAGGCCCTTTTCCAACCCACGGCTAATTTCGCTTCGCAGAACGAGGAGAGTCAGTAATTACTGTGCAGTCAGGCTATTCTGTGAACTTTCTGGCCGTGCCAAAAAACGCCTCCTTGCTCAGATACTTTTTCGGCACTCGCGAAAAGGTTCACTTTTGCTTGCTTCGATTGCCTGCACTGACTCCACCATATCCTTGAGCAACCAGATCTGATTAGCTACGTCACCTTACTGACCTCCTAGGGGCTGGGCGGGATCAAGCATACAATGACAGAAAGTGGCAGGTGAAGTGAGCAACTTGGAAGCCGGGGCGGCTGGCGCAAACGGTGGAGCCCAGCAAGATGGGGGAAAGCTACTGCGGAAAGGGGGGGAAATCTACGAAATGTCCTCTTATGAAAGTCTGGTTTTTCTTTTAAATGTACGACAATATTAAAAAATGACACTTTCTGTGTCTATTATAGGCATGCACAATGTATTTTCAAGGATATGTTTTATTGCTTAAATGCAACTAATTTTGTCCACCACTGATGTAAGTATAAAACACTACTGAGGAATTAGATCAGGGGTGTCAAACATGCGGCCCGGGGGACAGATCAGGGAGGGGACAGATCAGACCCCCGGAGGGCTTCTATCACGCCCGTGGTGGAACTGTCTTCTGCTTCTTCTTTCAGTTCTGCTGCTGCTGCAGCATCGTCCGTTTGCGGCTTACAGGTACACACCTGGACAGCAGACTCCAGATTGCAACAGCACAGACATTTTGGTGCAATAATTCAGGGCAAGAGGTGTCAGTTATCAGACACTGTTAAATAAACAAAAGATTGCAAGGGTGCTAATGTTGTAAGCATGTTTTTTTAACATTACAAAGTTTTAAGCATGTTTTTATTTTAAGTAAAAAAAAAAAAGCCGTTGTGTTTGTGCCCTTTATATAAAGTTTATATCTCCGCTACCTGGCATTACATTCTATGACACACGTAGCCCGGCCCAACAAGGTCTCGTTTAGGTCAGATCCGGCCCTCGTAACAAATGAGTTCCACACCCCAGAATTAGAGGCTTATAAAATTTAGCTCTGTATCCAAAATACGCTGTTATTTCTAGTCCGACTGTAGGAGACTGTCCAAATAATAAGAACATAAGAGAAGCCAATGTTGAATCAGGCCAACGGCCCATCTAGTCCAACACTCTGTCACACAGCGGCCAAAATATACCAGGTGCCATCAGGAGGTCCAGCAGTGGGGCCAGGACACTAGAAGCCCTCCCACTGCTGCCCCCTCCAGCACCAAGAATAGAGTGCATCACCTGCCCCAGACTGAGAGTTCCCATCTATACCCTGCGGCTAATAGCCACTGATGGACTTCTGCTCCATAGGTTTATCTACTTCCCTCTTGAAACTGTCCATGCTTATAGCTGCCACCACCTCCTGTGGCAGTGAATTCCATGTGTTAATCACTCTTTGGGTGAAGAAGTACTTCCTTTTATCTGTTCTAACCCAACTGCTCAGCAATTTCATGGAGTGCCCACGAGTTCTCGTATTGTGAGAAAGGGAGAAAAGTACTTCTTTCTCAACCTGCTCAATCCCATGCATAATCTTATAAACCTCAATCATGTCACCCCTCAGCCGTCGTTTCTCCAAGCTAAAGAGCCCCAAGCATTTTAACCTTTCTTCATAGGGAAGGTGTTCCAACCCTTTTATCATTCTAGTTGCCCTTCTCTGCACTTTTTCCAATGCTATAATATCCTTTTTGAGATGTGGTGACCAGAACTGTACATATTTTCTTTGGTTTACTACAAAATCTGCTTTCATTTTTTAAAAGCTTTTATTACTTCCTGTGTTTCAAATGGCAGTTCCCCCCGCCCCCCGCCCCAACGGCAAACCAATCCAACAACAAACAAACCTTAAGGACAGGCAGGTACAGCAGTTTGCAGTTCTCTAACACTGGCCATAGTTGCAAGGTTGCTTACAGGAAACGAAGGCATTTCTACCGATGCATTTCATAAACGTGCCAAGTAGTACAATTCTGTACACTAACTAAATTATAAATGATACAAGTTATACTGTTAAGATAGTTATGTAAGTATACCCCCCCCACCCCAGCGTGAACCTTTTCAGAAATGTTATATCCGTAAGTAGGAACATCTGTCACAGATGCACTTATCTGCATGGGTCTAGTTTTAATAATATGTTTGTGTGCTAGCTGTTGAGTGCCTTAATAAAACTGGAAGCTTTGGATTTTAAACTATTAAAAGATGTGTTGTCGAAGGCTTTCATGGCCGGAGTTCGTGAGTTGCTGTAGATTTTCGTGGCCGCGGTCTTGGCACTGTAGGACCTGATGTTTCGTCGCCAGTAGCCGTGACTGGCATCCTCAGAGGTATAACACAGAAAGATGGAGTACTTGGGAGTATAACACAGAAAGATGGACCTTGACACAGAGAGTACTCCATCTTTCCGTGTTATAGCTCTGAGGATGCCAGTCACAGCTACTGGCGAAACGTCAGGTCCGACAATGCCAAGACCACGGCCGCACGACCCGGAAAATCTACAGCAACTATTAAAAGATGATTGGGGTGTGTGTCAATAAAGAGGAACTTCATTCCTCTTTAACTCCCCAGGTCTGGGTTAGTTTGGTCTCTTAATGAGTGCATGCATGCACAACCTTGTTCCCGAAGTAAAACTCTATTGGTCTTAAAGATTGTCACTGGACTCAAACTTTCTTCTGTGAATAATATTGTAATTCTGAGGATATAGTCAGGGGTACCTATATGCATTAAGTGAACTGCCTGATCAATTGCATTCGTTATTATGCAGACACAAACGTGGATCCCCAAAACTGCCAGGGGGGAGACGCCGTGGTCTGAGATCGTCCCCCGTCTCCCCTCCACCCCCAGAGCTCTTCCTAACACTGGGGAAAAATTGTTCCTGGCAGGGAGGAACTTGAATGTGCTAACAGCTGCATGAGTCAGGCTGCTGCAGACGGGAAGGGGAGGGAGGGAAGGAAAGCGGCAACTTCACCCCCTCCCAACATACAATAACTATGGAGCATGTATTCATTATACTTATTTACGCTTAGCATAAATTGAATCTTCCCCTTATGGCACCTAAACCGTTTTAACAACGACAAGTAGAGCTTGTATTTGATAATTATATACATTTCTTAAGATCATCCTCAATCCATCCATAAAAAGCCTTCTCGAAAATTTCTTCTTTTTTATCTTGTAATTGTAAAGTCAATTTGTCCATTTCCGCTGCTTCCAGTAGCTTATAAACTATTTCTTCTTTTGTTGGGACGTCTCCTTTCCCCCCCCCCAGAGTTTTGCAGACAATATCTCTTGTTTGTAGTCGTTGTCTTTTCTTTCTATCTTTAAAAACCAATAAAAACTCTTTTAAAAAAAAAAAAAAGGTCACCCACTCCCACTCTAGCCACCTAGCCCAAACAGCTCTTAGCACATGCAAGCCCTTCCATCTGGAAATAATTTTTCCTGGGATTGGAAGTTACAGTGGGGCATCTCGGGGCCGGGCCCCCCGACCCAGGCCTCCCCACTTCCCATCCAGCCGGCTTATTTTATTTTTCACACGTGCCATAGCCATGCCATGCTGAGCCATCACCCTGCCCTGCCTGCCAGCAGTGTACCTCTGGCTGGCTGAGAGTGAGGCACACCACAGGTCATGTCTGAGCCCTACTCTAGCCAGTTCGGTGTAGCGGTTAAGTGCACGGACTCTAATCTGGGAGAACCGGGTTTGATTCCCCACTTCCTCCACTTGCACCTGCTGGTGTGACCTTGGGTCAGTCACAAGCTCTGGCACAGCTGTTCTTGAAAAAGAGCAGTTTCTTTCAGAGCTCTCTCAACCCCACCGACCTCACAGGGTGTCTGTTGTGGGGAGGGGAAGGAAAGGAGTTTGTAAGCTCTGAGACTCCTTTGGGTAGTGAAGGGTGGGGTATAATCAATCTCTTCTTCTTCTACCTCACAGGGTGTCTGTTGTGGGGAGGGGAAGGAAAGAGTTGTAGCCGTTCTGGGACACCTTGGGTAGTGAAGGGCGGGGTATAAATCCAATCTCTTCCTCTTCTACCTCACAGGGTGTCTGTGGTGGGGGGGGAAAGGAGTTTGTCAGCTCTGAGACTCCTTTGGGCAGTGAAGGGTGGGGCATAATCCAATCTCTCCCCCTCTTCTTCTTCATCACCACTTTTAAAACTTTTACCTTCTTGCTGCCCCTGACACAGCGCCCCCGACATTTAAATGCCCCTCAAAATCAAAAACCCTGGCTATGGCCCTGGTTGGAAGGGCTAGGAGGGGGCAGGAAACATCCCTTGATCTTGAGCCCAGGTATTGCCAGATTCTCCCCGTAAACTGGAAAAGTGAAGCCGTAGACTAAGCAGCACAATAGAGCCTCCGTTATCAACCAAACAAGGTGGCCGTCTTTAAATGCAAGCGATGTGGAGTTCCAGCAGAGGAACGGCACGCACAGGCACTGGATACTAATGAGATGAGACCCATCAGATAACTGTACCGTTTCCAGACACCATAAATTGAATCTGACACACATTGATTTTGTACTGACGGCCAAAGACTCTCTAGATAGCTTCCTTGAGAGAAACCTTTGAACAGCCGCCCCCCCTGAAAATCTCTCGAGAGAAGTGAAAAAGGGACAAAAACTTAACTCCTCGCCAAAAAAAATAATAATAAATCCCTATCGATTGCTTACAGAACGGGCATCGCTTACGCCGTGGAACAGAAAAATATTAGCATGGGAAAATAATATCTGCTGGCAGCTGTGGACTGTATTTATTATATGGGGTTGGAAAAAGGCAAGTCGCTGCGAATGCTGAAATGTGCCGAGCCAGGGAAAGAGAGACTGTGCCCAGGCAGGGCAGGGGAAGAACAAACGTCCAGCACCGCTCCCCTGTCCCTGTGACCCCATTATTTTTTTATTTATATCCCACCCCACTCCACATTGTAGGCCCAGGTGGGCTCCACATATCGCATCTGCAATTTATGCCGATTTACATTAAGAATAGAGGAGCTGCAGTGGCTCAAGTGGTTAAGACGCTGAACTGCAGGCTGTGGAAGGTCAGTAGTTCAGCAGTTTGAGACCCGAGAGTGCTGCATGACAGAGTGAGCTCCCGTCTCTAGTTCCAGCTCCTGCCAACCTAGCAGTTCGAAAGCAAGAAATTGCAAGTAGATAAATAGGTACCACTTTGGTGGGAAGGTAACAGCGTTCCGTGTGCCTTGGTGTTTAGTCATGCCGGCCACGTGACCACGGAAACGTCTTTGGACAGCGCTGGCTCTTCGGCTTTGAAACGGAGATGAGCACTGCAACCCTAGAGTCGGATTTGACTGGCTTTCGAGCAAGGGAAACCTTTACCTTTACCTTTTACATTAAGAACAAATTATAACAATCCATTAAAACCAATTAAATCACAGCATACTAAAAGAACGATGCCTTGACATAGGTCTGCTTCTATTGCATGGCACTGTTTGGTGTGTAGTGTGAACTGGCGTTTGGTATTGCACTCTGATGCGGATTGAATCATAGAATCATAGAATGTTAGAGTTGGAAGGGACCTTGCAGGTCATCGAGTCCAATTTTCGAGGTTTATAAGATTATGAATGGGATTGAGCAGGTTGAGAAAGAAGTACTTTTCTCCCTTTCTCACAATACAAGAACTCGTGGGCACTCTATGAAATTGCTGAGCAGTCGGGTTAGAACAGATAAAAGGAAATACTTCTTCACCCAAAGAGTGATTAACATATGGAATTCACTGCCACAGGAGGTCGTGGCAGCTGCAAGCATGGACAGTTTCAAGAGGAAATTAGATAAACATATGGAGCAGAAGTCCACCAGTGGCTATTAGCCACAGGGTATAGAATGAGAACTCTCAGTCTGGGGCAGGTGATGCACTCTATTCTTGGTGCTGGAGGGGGCAGCAGTGGGAGGGCTTCTGGTGCCCTGGCCCCACTGCTGGACCTCCTGATGGCACCTGGTATATTTTGGCCGCTGTGTGGCAGAGTGTTGGACTAGATGGGCCATTGGCCTGATTCAACATTGGCTTCTCTTATGTTCTAACCCCCTGCACTCTGCAGGAGCATAGCCGAAAGATGGACCTACATATCTACAACATACACGAAAGATGGTTGTCCAGCCTCCACTTGAAAACGTCCAGAGACTGGTGGAGGGGGAAGCTGACTTGGACGGACCTTTGCTCGACAGGAGGAAGGTGGCACAGAAATGTTTTTAAATAAATAAAACTTCTGCCAACTCCAAAAATCTTTGGCCGGTTTTGAGATATTCTCAGATAATGAGTTCTCATCAAATTTTCAAGGGGGATTATGTGTTAAGCGCCATCAAGTCACTTCCAGCCAGTATCATGATGCCCCTGTACAAATCGATGGTGCGACCTCATTTGGAGTCTGGGTGCAGTTCTGGTCTCCATACTTCAAAAAGGATATTATAGCATTGGAGAAAGTGCAGAAAAGGGCAACTAGAATGATAAAAGGGTTGGAACACTTTCCCTATGAAGAAAGGTCAAAGCGCTTGGGGCTTTTTCGCTTGGAGAAATGACGGCTGAGGGGTGACATGATCGAGGTTTATAAGATTATGCATGGGATAGAGCAGGTCGAGAAAGAGGTACTTTTCTCCCTTTCTCACAATACATGAACTCATGGTTACTACATGAAATTACTGAGCAGTCAGGTTAGAATAGATAAAAGGAAGTCCTTCTTGACCCCAAGAGTGATTAACACATGGAATTCACTGATACAGGAGATGGTGGCGGCTACAAGCATGGAGAGCTTCAAGAGGGAATTAGAGAAACATATGGAGCAGAGGTCCATCAGTGGCTATTAGCCACAAGGTATAAATAGGAACTCTGGGGCAAGTGATGCTCCATGTTCTTGGTGCTTGGAGGGGGGCAACAGTGGGAGGGCTTCTGGTGTCCTGTCTCCATTGGTGGACCTCCTAATGGCACCTGTTATTTTTGGCTACTGTGCGACAGGGTGTTGGACTGGATGGGCCGTTGGTCTGATCCAACATTGGCTTCTCTTATGTTCAACTTACCGTGACTCTATGAATTAATAGCCTCTAAGCTGTCCCATCACAGATAGCCTTGCCCAGATCTTGTAAACAGAAGGGCGCGACTTCCTTGACTGAGTCACTCCATCTGCCCCGGGTCTTCCTCTTTTCCTACTGCTGTCAACTTTTCCTAGCATTCTCATTTCCCCCCACGAGTCCTGTCTTCTCATGATGGGCCCAAAGTACAATGGCCACAGTTTAGTCATTTTTAGCTTTCAGGGAGAATTCGGGCCTGAGTGAATCCATACCCCACTTGTTTGTCTTTTGGATGGCCCGCGGTATCTGTCAAACTCTCCTCCCGACGCCAAGTTTCAGATGAATCCATTTTCTGCCCGTACAACTTTAACATCCATCCAGTTCCGCAGGGCCTGCAAGACGGAGCTCTTCCGCCGGGCTTTTGAGTAGGGGCTGCCACCACTACTGTACCACCACTGTGTTGACATCACGAAGCGGACTGGCCCTTGTATGAGACTACAGCTATGGTGGGACATTATTGGAGCAGCGAGAAAGGTGCTCGCTGGAGTCTATAGATTGGTTCTGTTGACCGCTGTTTTAATGGTTTTATTGGTAGTTGATTGTTTATGTTTTTAGTATCTATTCATGGCATTTGCCTGTATGTTTCATTGTCAACGTATGGCTTTTTGCTTTCTGTTCACCGCCCTGAGCCCACGTTGGAAGGGCGGGATATAAATCCAATCAATCAATCAATCAATAGTCATGGGAAACAGCATAATATGCAGGGGACCGATAAAGACACCCCCGATCAGAGCGTAAACTCTTAACTTCCTGCTCAGATGATACTGGTAAAAATGAATGCTTAGAAAAATTAAGAGGCAAAAATCTTCTTGGGTTCTACAGGTCCATGCCATGCCCTGGAGACATAAGTTGCGTTGAAGTTCCTGGGATCCTGACAGTCGCATATTTTCCCAGGGAACGGAGCCATAAAAAGCACCAGGGAGATAACCATTTGCCCTCCCTGCCACGGAAGTCAAGACGGACAGCTCTCGTGAAACGTGATCTGTGTACTCAGGATGTGTACCCTGGGTTAACTGGGTGACTGGGATTCACTGTCCCACGTGGGAGGTAGTCCCCTAAATCTAGACCCTGTAAGAGGCGTCCCACTAGCAAAGGGAGGAAGGTTTAAACTATTGGAAACAGCCAATATTTCCCCCTTTCCTGCTCCTATCCTCCCACTTGCCACCCAACCTTTCTTTGTAGTGGTTAAGCGTGCAGACTCTAATCTGGGAGAACCAGGTTTGATTCCCCATGCTTCCACATGCAGCTGGTGGTGTGACCTTGGGTTGGTCACAAGTTCTCTTAGAGCTGTTCTCTCAAGAGCAGTTCTCAAAAGAGCTCTCTCAGCCCCAGGGTGTGACCTTGGGTTGGTCACAAGTTCTCTTAGAGCTGTTCTCAAAAGAGCTCTCTCAGCCTCAGGGTGTCTGTTGTGGGGAAGGGAAGGAAAAGGAATTTGTAAGCCACTCTGAGACTCCTTCGGATAGTGAAGGGCAGGGTATAAATCCAATCTCCTTCTTCTTCTATCTGCCACCACCAGTCTTTAGCTTTATGCCCAATCTCAATCCCCAGTGGGGGCCCAAAGCAATGAACATCATTCTCCTACCCTCCATTTTATCTTCACAACAACCCTGTGAGGTTGACCAGGATGAAACACAATGACCGGCCCAAGGTCATCCAGCAAGCTTACATGAAAGAAATGTTGGGGGAGGGGGGAATGGTCTTTTCCCTGGAATTTTTCCAGGCCTTCACATCTCTGTTTGGGAGAGAACCGTGCACTTGTGAAGTCCCTGGATGCCACTGTACACCAAACTGCAACCAACACATTTGTTTCACTGTCCGTCCCCCATACACACACACCCCAAAGGGACTGAAAATCCACTTATGCTTATGTTATAGGAAATGGTCCATAAATGACCCTCTTCAGAACGGGGTTTTTAAAAACCATTTAATGTTCTAGGATTTCTCATGTACTGCCTTCAGGGTTTGTTAATTCTGCAACACTGACTGCTACATTACGCCTATTTTGAAGTGTCTGGCCACACCAAAGCACAGGGAAACTGATACAGTGAATATTCAAGCACCGCCTCGCCATAAATCCGTCATGGAAGCTGTCAAATTATATACTTTGCCTCGTGTAAATTGCAGGGCTACAGTCAATGACAATGCTGCAGGAGGCAGCTAGGGGGAGCCCTGGATGAGGAGAACCCGGAAGGGGGTCAAGCAGTGGTTCCGGGATCTATACGACAGAAGCAGCAACCAAGGGCAACCAAACAAGTGGAAGCTGTGGCTACCAGAGGGGGCTTAAAATCAAAAATCAGGAGCTAACAGCAAAGGTCATGAGGAATGCGAGGGTCAGAAATCAGAGAGGCAGAAGGAATGATCCGCATGCTAGGACGAGTGGTTAGACTGTCGTCGACCAATGAAGAAGGCTTCCTTAGGGCTTTTATACTGCTGCTTGCTTTCAGAGTTGAGCTATTTCAGAGAACCAAATTGAGCCTCCAGTGTAGAGCTCCTTGCAGCTTCTGGAACTGGAATCACAGTCGCACTGTGTAGTCTGCTGCAGTGACTACTGTAGCTACCTCCTGATCTGTTTTCTGCACTCGTTATAGCATACCAATGCCTTAGATAGTCTGCTGTTTGCGTTGTTCTATCATATTGTAACTGTATCCCTGCTGCATTGTCCACTGGTTATCTGATGCTGCTTGAACACATTGTTCACATACAGCAACCTGCCTTGATTCGCAGCAAGAAAGGTAAGATGATAAATAAATAAATAGAACAAGCAAAATTCTGATGCACCTCAGTTTTAGTTGACATACTACCAGGGGTCATTTCGTAGAAAAAGAGGCGCAGGCAGGGCCGGCTCGCCCACTAGGCGAGTTAAGCGCTCGCCTAGGGCACCAGCCCTGCAGGGGCACCAAAATGCCCCCCCTGTGAAAAGCCCCCCGGGCCACTCAGTGCCAGCAGCCCCAGCTTTCCTGGGTGCCTCGTGGCTGCGAGGCACCCAGAAAAGCCAGCGCCGCCGCTGGGAGGGAATGCCCGCCCCTTCCCTGGCTCTCCTGGCGCTGGGCCATCTCCAGGCCCCACTGGGAAGTTGGCATCCCCGGTGGGGTGGGTGCCCCAGGCTGTCCTGCCTAGGGCGCCCAGACACCTGGGGCTGGCCCTGGCCACAGGAGCTCCTTAGCATAACTTATTTGCTTATGCCAAACCCCCTGACATCACCGGAAGTGTGTCAGAAGGCAACACCCACCGCTCAGGCTCTGCCCCCAAAATCTTCAGTATTCCCCAAGTCAGATTCAAACCTGGATCTCCCAAATCCTTGTCTGGAACACTAACCACTACATGACGGCGGCAGAGATTCCTTCAGGCAGCCCAGAGAGTCAGGGGCCTGCGCTGCCAAGGAAGTCGGGGGGCCGGGCCAAGCTTGTTACTCCCGGGACACCGTTCCTGTGCGCTCCTGCTCAAAATGAACCCTGCATACTACTAAGGTCATATGATAGATTCAGGTGGGTAGCTGTGTTGGTCTGAAGCAGCAGAACAAAGTTCGAGTCCAGTGGCACCTTTAAGACCATCCAAGTTTTATGCAAGGTATAAGTTTCCATGTGCACACACACACTTCTTCAGGATCTGAAGAAGCGTGTGTGTGCACATGAAAGCTTATAACTTGAATAAAACTTGGTTGGTCTTAAAGGTGCCACTGGACTCGAACTTTGTTCTGCTAAGGTTGTATGTACTCATTAAATCCAGAAGCCTGGAATCTGACACCTTAAGAAAGGATTGGTTTATCTTTAAACAAGGTTGTAGCACGTATTACTTGCGAACTGGGGACTGGATAAACAAACGGAGCAGAGGTCCCTCAGTGACCACAAGGTATAGATGGAACACTATGGCTGGGGCAATGAGGCTCTGAATTTTTGCTGCTTGGAGGGCCACACTGGGAGAGCTTCTGAAGTTCTGGCCCCACTGGTAGACCTCCTGATAGCACCTCAGCTTTGGCCACTGGGGGACACAGAGTGTTGGACTGGATGGGCCACTGGCCTGATCCAACATGGCTTCTCTTATGTTCTTAAGAGAAATAAAATTTAGAAGCACGTAGATAGTGGGTAGGCGGTTTAGGGCACCTGAACAGCACACTACACTTCTGCTGAAACCCATTATCTCGATTTTCCTTGATCTGGAACCCTAACCTTTATCCCCTCCCTTCTAAAAAAGGGAACGTTTTTATAAACTCAAAACTAAATCGTTGTCAACATATAACTAGCTTTACATATACATATCTAGAAGCTAAAATGACTAAACTGAGGCTGTCAGGACAAGAAGACGAGACTCACTGGAAAAGTCAATCATGCTAGGAAAGGTTGAAGGCAGCAGGAAAAGAGGAAGATGCAACAGGAGATGGGTTGACTCTCGTAAGCAGGAGTCATTTCGTAGAAAATGAGGTGCAGGAGCTCATTAGCATAACTCATTAGCATAACTTATTTGCATCTGCCACACACCCTGACATCATCGGAAGTGTGTCAGAAGGCCACACCCACCACTCAGGCTCCACCCCTAGGGACGGTCTTTCCACTCCAGGGGCTGTTATTCCAGCCCCAGACAATGTTCCCTCTAAGCTGAGTTAATGTGAGCTAGCTCACAGTTTTCTAGCCTCTGGCTCACACATTTTTGTCTTAGCTCAGGAAGGAGGGCTCCAGAGCAAACTAATTTATGCAGTAGTCAAATTGCTTGCTCACCACTTTAAGGCCAGTAGCTCACAAAGTAGAATTTTTGTGCACAAGACTCCACAGCTTAGAGGGAGCATTGGTCCCAGAGTAGCCTATCTGGGCTCAGGAGGAATGGTACACATGCTGCTTTGTGCTCCTGCTGGGAGCTGGGGGTGGGGCTTGTCACTGCCTCTGCTTCTAACTGCCGGAGCTCCGCTCCTTTGCGCTCCTGCTCCAAATAACCCCTGGTCATAAGTCAAAAGTGACGTAACAAATAAAAAGGTGGAAACTCTCCCAAAAAGTAATGATACTTATAGGAATATATTAAATATACTGAATATGTAAACACATAGAGCGCTTCAAAAGAATGCAATGCACATCGTAAAGCCACACAAACCACGGAATGATGATTCTTAACGTAATACAATCCAAAAAAGTCCACAGGCACAAGCCCTCCTAGGGGCAATAACAGTCCATAGAAAAAATACCATCCAATGACTTGACGGCACTTCAAACCCACATGTGTTAAGTATACACATTCCGCCAAGTTTTCCCCTTGTTTGATATCCTGGCTTGAGGCAGCAGAGGGGTGTGAGGTTTGCAGAGCAGGATGCAACATGACAGAAACAACGAGGGGGTGTCAAAGGCAGGCGAGGAGATCTAAGCAGTCAGCAAACAGGTGAACCTAAGCAAATAGGTTTAATTAACACCCTTCCAAAGCTGCTTCAGCACTCTGACTAGACAAGCTGCCATCAGATAAGTAATCTGCCCACTGTTTACTAATGAACCGGGAGCGGAGCTATCCGGGGGTTTGATTTTTTTAAAAAAAAGAAGCACGACAATCAAAAATCTTAGTTAAGGAAGGGGAGAAAGATCATTAAACACATTTCTCAAGAAAACTGTGGCCGCTTTGGTTCCTTGGCCGTATGCTTCTGGCTGTTTACACTGCCGCCTGTGTCAATGTGCTAATTACAGGCTGGTTATGTAACACAATAGCGCTGGGAACGGCTTTTGAAAGAGCACCTACACAGAGGCTTGGGCTGCTATGCGTAACCAGCGAGGGGAAGGGTGGGGGTGGAAATTTTTGTGCAGTGGGAAATTTTCCATGACTATATTTTTCCATGGAAAGTTTTCCGTCCTACATCGCCACAGAGCCAAAAGCTAACACAGACAAAGGAGCCCTCACATTTCTCTGTTTTAGAGCGGCAGAGGCTGGGAGCGTCGGCACCAAAGCCTCGGTTGAGTTTTTTTGGGGGAAATACTCTGTGCTTTTTTTGGGGGGGGGTGTTGTGTTATTCCGAAGTCGTCCGAATGCCTAACCAGAAAAGTTTCGTGTGGCATCACTACACTGAAATCACGGATGGGCGGAAGATCGTTGGCATATGTAAATACTGTGGGCAGACGTACGCGAATAACGCTACGAGGATGAAGAAGCACTTGACAACTTGCAGAAACTGTCCGGAAGAAATCCGGTCCCTGTACAGGAAGCTGCTGCCGACTGGAGAAAAAATAGCTGCCAAGAGGCTATTTCAGCAGTCGCAAGTAAGTAAACACATTCATACATTAAGCAGAACCGGCCAGGGTGGTGCCCACAATAGGGAATGGCCGGCCGGAGGCTACCAAGAAGGCCTGCGCACTTGTATCCTTTCAGAGAATGTGCACAATTAAACTGTTGGGAGGGCTTTCTTTATAAAAAGAGCAGAAGTTAGGTCAGCACAGGAGGCGCCTATGTTAATTGCTCTGTTGCCTTAGACAAGAGTTCTTCAATCCCAGCCCCGCTACAACATTTTGCCTTTATTGGAAATTCCTTGCATAGATTGAATTATTTTACCCTGTTCTGAACTCTGCTCACGGTATGACTGAACAGTCTTTTCTCATACCTGTAGTCTGCCCAGCCCTGCTATGTTATTTTTGGCCAGGAATCTTTGCTCTTAGATTCAAATGTTTTTAGCATACTTCGCAATTCGCTTGCTGATTGGCTGAACAGCTCTTAAGGACAGCCTCTCCTGATGCCTCCGTTCCACTTTCCGTGGACTTCTGGTGACGCACGGCCCTCAGGTAACACATTTCTTTGACCAGAACAGGGGCTTTTCCGATCACGTCCCCAACCTGGTGAAATGCTCTGTCTGAAAAGACGCGTGTCTTACGGGACCTGTCGAGGTTCCGCTGGACCTGTAAGATGGAATTATTTCTTCAGGCATTCCATTCCATTACGGCAGAGGAAATCTTACATTGTTTTATAGAATATTTGTAATTTTTTTTGTATTTATGTTGTTAACTGTCCTGAGCCCCAATTGCTGGGAAGGGGCAGGATGAAAATCAAACGAAATAAAGAAATAATTAACAAATAGATATCATTTCTGTCATCTGCCTTGTGCCCCAGTGAGAAAGGCCATGAATGAAGCTAATAATAACAACAACAACAATGATAATATAAAGTTACCAAGAACTTAAAGCCTCTCCCCTCTTTTGTTCCAGGATTTTAGTACCTCCAGCAGAACGGGAGATCTGCCACAGGTGAAAGCTGGAAGTGTTGAGATGCTGAGGCCTAGGGAAAGACAGGCGGGGCCTTCCTTTTCAAGATCGGCCTCGGAAGAAGATTTGCCAGCTGTGGGGAGCTGTTCAAGACCACCGGGCGCTTTCTTGAACCGGGCAGACAAAATGTCAAAAGAAGATAAAGAAAAAGCAGATGAGACATTGGCTCGTGCTATATTTGCAAGCGGGACCCCGCTTTCCATAACCGAAAACCCGTACTGGAGGGAGCATTACAAGCTGATCTGCCCGTTGTACAAACTGCCATCGCGCTTTCGCTTGTCGCATTCCCTTTTGGACCGAGAGCACGGCAGAGTCCAAACGATGGTCGTTCAAAGACTCGGTCAAGCAGAATCACTGACGCTCATGTCAGACGGATGGGCCGACACGCACGGAAAGTCTGTGCTGAATATCATGTTTGCCACCCCCAAGCCGGTATTCCTGAAAGCCATCGCTAGCAAGCCCTCTCGCCATACGAGTGACTACATAGTCAACCTCCTAAGTGAAGAGATTCAAAGCGCAGGTCCCTCCAAGGTGCTGGCCCTTGTGACGGACAGCGCGACTAACATGAAGGCGGCCTGGCAGATGTTAAAGGCAAGGTACCCCCAATTAATTGTTTTTGGCTGCGTTGCTCATGGGCTGAACCTTCTGGCAGAAGACATACTAAGGGTGACCACCATGACAACGATAGTGGCAAACTGTAAAGCCGTTATGAAGGTATTCGACAATCACGTTGCGAATCAGACACTGAAAATACTGCAGAGGGAGAAGCGAGAGAAGGAAAGTTCACTTGCCTTGCCGGCCGAAACGAGATGGGGCTCAGCTGCCAAGTGTTTAGAGAGCTTGCTGCATTCAAAGGACTGTTTACAGAGCGCTTCCACGGGAGACACTTTATCCCACATCATTCCCGTGAATGTTTGCAAGCAGATTCTTGACGACGACGTATTCTGGGTTCAAGTTGAAGGAGCGTTCAGTTTGCTGCTCCCCATTTCAGCAGCTCTCCGGGAGCTTAGCCGAGAAACGAACCTTTCCAGAGTCGCGGAGATATTAAAAAAACTGAATGCAAACTTGCTTGGACTTTTGCCTTCTTCGCCTCTATCCAAAAACGAAGCAGCGGCTGTAAAACAGATGTTTACGGAAAGGTCTGGATTCTGCTCTCACCCCGTTCACCTGGCGGCGAACCTGCTGGATCCGCGACAAAGGGCACAACATTTGTCGGAGGACGAATTATCTACGGCTCTCGATACGATTATGGAAGTGGCGAGGAGCGTCCCCGACCTCAACGAGATAACGGTGATGACAGACCTTGCAGAGTACCGTGCAAAAGAAAAACTCTGGAGCAAAGACATCCTTTGGCAAGTGGCACAGAACGTGTCTCCCCTCACATGGTGGAAGGGATACTGTAGCACCCGACAGCTGTCCGCAATTGCAGTAAGGATCCTAAGTATCCCGCCAGTCATTTCGCACCAACCCAACTGGAAGGCTCTCAGCTCAGTCAGTGCGCAAAAGTGGAACGGACTAACGAAGAGCCACACTGCTAAGCTGCTTTGTATTTCTCAGAATCTTTCGCTGTCCTCAGAGAATCTGTCTTACGCGCCACCAGCCAGGCTAATGAAATGTGACGAGTGGCCCGCGGACTCACTGAAGACCGAACCGGCATTTAGCGACCGAGAATGGGACTCGAGCGGTTCCGAACCGGATTCGCTTCAATCTGAACTGGAACCAGCCTATATCGGAAGCACTTCTACAGAGAGTGACCACTAGACCAAAGGGACTGTCGATGCATGTTAAGCTCTGCTGGAATAGATGAAGGAACAACTGCTGCATCTTGTGCACAGGCTAAAATTAGTACGTTTAACTGTTTTCAGTATCTCGGGGGGGGATATCTTGAAATGGGAACAGTATAAAGGAAGTATGTAATATTCCATTATCGGTGAAGCTGAATTTTTCTTGAGCATTCAAACAAAAAGTAGTACTTGATTAATGTTTTAGTCCCTAGATATCAAGTGATGGGGGGGGGGGGAATATCAGTCTTTTTCCACCTACACTGGTTCACAGTTGGCTTCTGGACTCAATATTCAAGGTGCTGGCACTGACCTCTAAAGCCCTATACCACTTAAGACCAGCATACCTTAACCATCTACTTCCACACGAACCTACCTGACCATTACAGTCATCCATAGGGACACTGCTCTGGGTACCCCTGCAATCTGAGACACCCTGGGGAAGGGCCTTCTTAGTTGTGGCACTAAAATGATGGAATCTGTTCCCCAGGAAGATACGCCTGTCATCCTCTACCATTGTTTTTCACCAGCTGGGGGAAGACTTTTCTGTTTTGTCCGGAGTTCCCTCACTGACCCTCCTTCCTATTTATGCGTTTAATTGTTGCTTTTAATTGTGTCGGTGTGCATCTGTCTCTGTATATAAAAAGACAGAGCGCACAAATGCTCTTTTTAATATTTTGATTGTCGGCTGCCTTTGGGGGCTCTAAGCTGAGCGGAAGGGCGGCGTTTATCTATTTAGAGCCCTTTGGTTTTAAATAAAAGGGAGATAAAATTCACCTGCTTTTGATTACAAAAATATTTCAAATGTTTATACAACACATACAGCATATGGCACGTGTTCTTAAGTTTAAGAAGTTGAACACGCTAAATCTTATTGATTCAAAGTTTTCCAGATAAGCATCACATAATTCATCACAAACATCTGTACTAGAAGTCACACCTGTGTGTAACTGGGAAGAGAGAAAAAGAACGCTCCCTCTACGCTGCGGAGTTTTGTGAGCAAAGATTCTACTTTATGAGCTACTGGCACTAAAGCTGTGAGCGAGCGATCTGGCAACTAGTTTGCTCTGGAGCCGTCCTTCCTGAGCTGAGATAAGAATGTGTGAGCCGGAGGCTAAAAAAACCCTGTGAGCTAGCTCACAACTAACTCAGCTAAGAGGGAACCCTGGATAAAAGCCAGTTATATTCCACTGGAAAAGTCAAGAACGCATCTTAAAGGTATCTGGAACTTGACAGATTCCAGAAAGAGCACAGACCAATCTCTGCTTCGTGAATTAGCATCTTGATTTCTATTAGCAGTCTATTTTCTATTTTCCACTAAGGTGGATTCACACAAATGGGATACAAATGTTCTGCCTCCCACAGATTAAATTAGTTTAGAATGACAGATTACGGGTGTCCCTGTGCTTCCTGTCCATATCTCACACTTAATTCCACCAAATTGCTCCACTGCTTCACCCAAGTAAGTTTTCTTTTCCATTTAGACAGCTTCGGCAAACAAGTATCTCATTGGCAACACACATCAGATACAGGTCCTAAAACAACCACTTGCAGATAAGCCCCTTAAGACAAGCTTGCGTTTTCAATTAAACTTAAGGTCTCTCAGAACCACAAAGAAAAAGCACAGCATAAAACAGGCTCATTTACAAGTAGCGGTCATCACTGACCACAAGTATCCAATGGCCCCCAGTTCGGTTTCTGGCTTGTTTTTGCAAGGCAGGTATATGTTTGGAGGAGGGAGAAACAAGGGGGGATTTGGCACGACTGGAAAATTCCTCAAGATCAGTGATTCTTAATGGGGTGCAAGATTTTGAGTGTCTTATGATAGCGGGGGGGGGGGGCATTCCCGGTTTTAAACATTCCCCTCTTTCCCAATCGCAATGGCTTCCGACAGCAAGTGAAGAAGAGCTTTTTCATCCTGCTAAGCCGGTAAGGAGGATAAAATTCCAGAGCCTCGGTTTCTTCCACAGGCCCTTAGAAAGTAGCAGACAGCAGACAGGAATCAAACTTAACATCAAGGAGCCCCCAGGCGCGATGGTCTCATCCGATGTGTGTCTGAGATCTTTGTGCTGTAAGCACATATCCATAAATACACCTCTATAAATAAAACTGTCTTGCCCCGAGTGCTGTTTTTTACTTGCTTGTTATGAGCCCGTTCGCCACTTTGGTACCTCCGAGAGCTGTGCCCCCACCCGGGTGGAGCCCTTCATCTAAGCTGCCTGTTGGGCCACAGTATAAGATTTCCCCCTCAACAGAAGTTCTCAAACAAAAGGAATTTTCATAGTAAGGCCAACGTTCCATTTTCATTTTGAGACAAGGGTGACATCCCTGCACGTTTGGGATGTTGGAGGAGGAAGAGCAGGAGGAAGAAGAGGAGGAGGAGGAGGAGAAGAAGTAGAAGAAGATGAGGAGGAGGAGGAGGAGAAGAAGTAGAAGAGGAGGAGGAGGAGGAGGAGGAGGAGATTGGATTTATACCCCACCCTTCACTACCCAAAGGAATCTCAGAGCGGCTTGCAGACTCCCTTCCCTTCCCCTCCCCACAGCAGACACCCTGCGAGGTAGGTGGGGCTGAGAGAGCTCTGACAGAAACTGCTCTTTTTCAAGAACAGCTGTGCCAGAACTACGGCTTGCCCAAGGTCATCCAGCAGGTGCCAGTGGAGGAGTGGGGAATCAAACCCGGTTCTCCCAGATTAGAGTCCACGCACTTAACCGCTACACCAAATGTGTGTTTAATGGGAGGGTCCTGACTGCCAACCACAAACACAGGACTGTCTCCACCACCTTAGGCAGCATCTTCTGGTCGAAGGATACATCCCTTGCTGCCATAGTGTCCATTTTGTAATGCCTGACGAACGGGATACCCATGTGGCCGCTTTGCATACATCTTCCACGGAGGCATTTGTATAGAAGGCTGCCGTGGTAGATGGACTTCTGGTAGGATGAGCCATGACTCCTTCAGGCGGGATGAGGCCTTGCGATGAGTAGGCTGATACGCCCTCTTCCAGCCGCCCGCTAAGAATAGCTCTAGAAACCATTTTGCCCCACGCTACTGGGTTACATGCTACAAACCCAGGTCTCTCTTTTTCTGGTTGGTTTAGTTCTTCTAAAGTATATATATACAAGGCGCTGAGCAGATCCAGTGAATGTCATTTTTCCCCCTCTTTTGGATGTGATAGACTAGGGCAGAAAGACAGTGAAGAATAATTCTCGTGCCCTGTGAAAGTCTGAATTTACCTCAGGAACAAAGGCAGGATCTGGACATGGGACCACCATGTCTTTATGGAAGATGCACAGCCCCTTGGCAATAAACAGTGCTCCCACGTCAGATCTTCTTCTTGCTGAAATGGTGGTTTAGTCAGAGCCTGAAATCGCCATGTTGGGAACCTCGGAATTGCTCATGGGTTGGGTAATGGCGCACCCTTAAGGAAACGTTTAACTGCTGGGTGCCTGGAAATGGGGAAACCATCTATATTTGGGGTGACTGAAGCCAAGGCTGCTACTTGGCTATGTATGATGTCTGGTCTAAGTAAGACCTTGAGACAAACCATCATGTAAGGATTGAAGTTATCTGGGGGAGATTTGCTGACTGCGGTCGGCATTACTTCTGCCTACACCATCTCACGCATGCCTTCCATGCATAGTCATACAGGGGTGATGGAGATGGGACTACATGCAGATAACATTGGGTGAACAACCTGCTCGGAGAAACCTTGAGCAATCGACTGCTCAGTGTCCAGATGGTCAGACGTGACCACGCTGGACGCCACAGCCCTCGCAGAGAATTTCGTGGAGTCCAGACTGGCATCAGCTTGTTCCCTCTAAGCTGAGTTAATGTGAGCTAGCTCACAATTTTTTAGCCTCCAGCTCACACATTTTTTGTCTTAGCTCAGGAAGGAGGGCTCCAGAGCAAACTGATTTATGCAGTAGCCAAAGCGCTCGCTCACAACTTTAATGCCGGTAGCTCACAAAGTAGAATTTTTGCTCACAAGACTCCGCAGCTTAGAGGGAGCATTGGAAGGCAGCTGCTCACTCCAGCCTAAGGTAGACTGCTTGTTCAAGTTAGGGAGCCAGTTTGGTGTTGTGGTTAAGTGCGAGGACTCTAATCTGGGAGAACCGGGTTTGATTCCCCCACTCCTCCACTTGCACCTGCTGGGTGACCTTGGGCAAGCCATAGTTCTGTCAGAGCTGTCCTTGAAAAAGAGCAGTTTCTGTCAGAGCTCTCTCAGCCCCACCTACCTCACAGGGTGTCTGCTGTGGGGAGGGGAAGGGAAAGGAGTTTGTAAGCCGCTCTGAGACTCCCTTGGGTAGTGAAGGGAGGAGTATAAATCCCTCCTCCTCCTCTTCTTCTTCGTCTCTCGCTTTGAGAAGCCCATGGGGTTCCCATAAGTTGGTTGTGACTTGACAGCACTTTCCACCACAACCACCTTGTTGTATCTGAAGAAATGAGCTGGGCCTCACGTAAGCGCATCCCCTGCCACACATTTTGCTGGTCTTTCAGGTGCCCCTGGAGCTGCAATGGCTCAAGTGGTTAAGACGCTGAACTGCAGGCTGTGGAAGGTCGGTAGTTCAGCAGTTCAAGACCCGGGTGCCGCATGATGGAGTGAGCTCCCGTCTCTAGTTCCAGCTCCTGCCAACCTGGCAGTTCGAAAGCAAGAAATTGCAAGTAGATAAATAGGTACCACTTTGGTGGGAAGGTCACAGCGTTCCGTGCACCTTGGTGTTTAGTCATGCCGGCCACATGACCACGGAAACATCTTCAGACAGCGCTGGCTCTTCGGCTTTGAAATGGAGATGAGCACTGCAACCCTAGAGTCGGATTTGACTGGCTTTCGAGCAAGGGAAACCATTACCTTTTACAGGTGCCCCTGGACTCTTACTCTTTTCTGCTGCTACACACAGACTAACACAACAACCCATCTGGATCCGTCTCCATGGAAGGCACCACATTGAGCCATACAGAACGGAAATCCATCAGCCTTGTGAGGTATCTGGAGGGCAGTGGCTCATGAAAGCGCATAGCCTGCCACGTACTCTGTTGGTCTTTAAGGGGCTCCTGGACTCTTTGCTCTTTGCTACAACCAGCTTGTCTGAGAGCCAAGGTACTACCCTGGTCCTATAGTGGTCCTCGTCTCTCTCCCCCCACCCCAGCAGTTCCTGATTAAAACTCTGGACCATCCACTGTCTTGAAACCAGTTTTTCCCAAGAAATCGACAGCGGATAGGAAGCTGGGAAAAGGAACACTTAGGACAGGGGTGTCAAACGTGAGGTCCGGGGGCCTGAGGGCTTCTATCAGGCCCGCAGTGGGAACCGGCTGTCTTCTGTTTCTTCTTCCAGTTCTGCTGCTGCTGCGTCATCATAGGTTTGCAGCTGACAGATACACACCTGAACAGCAGACTCAAGACTGCAACAGCACAGACATTTTGATGCAATAATTCAGAGCAAGAGGTGTCAATTATCAGACACTTATTAAATAAACAAAATATTGCCAGAGTGCTAATGTCTTAAGCATGTTTTTATTTTAAGTTTAAAAAACCAACCCTTTGTCTTTGTGTCCTTTATAAAGCTGATATCTCCGCTACCTGGCATTACATTTCATGACGCACACAGCCCGGCCCGACAAGGTCTCATTTATGTCAGATCTGGCCTTCATAACAAATGAGTTCGAAACCTCTGACTTAGGACATAGCGGCAGACAGCTTTTTATGAAAATGCGCCACATTGCAAGGACAAGGCAGAGCCACTGACGGTGCATATTTAGTCCCCTGGTACCACCGGCGTAGCTTCACCTACGACCAGGAGGGCGACCAGGATGGTGAGAGGACTGGAGTCCAAGTCTTATGAGGAAAGGCTGAGGGAGTTGGGTCTGTTTAGCCTGGGAAAGAGAAGGCTTAGAGGGGACATGATTGCAGTCTTCAAGTATTTGAAGGGCTGTCGTGTAGAAGATGGAGCGGATCTATTCTCTCTTGCTCCGGATTGCAAGACTAGATCTAATGGGTGGGAATGACAAGGGAGTCGTTACCGGCTTAATATCAGGAGAAACTTCCTGACTGTCAGAGCGGTTGAGCAGTGGAACAGACTGCCTCGGGAGGTGGTGGATGCTCCTTCGCTGGACGTTTTCAAGAGGAGGCTTTTGGGTATGTTGTAGGTATGTAGGGGTTGCGGCTGTGTTCCTGCAGAGTGCAGGGGGTTGGACTAGATGGCCTGCAAGGTCCCTTCCAACTCTAACATTCTATGATTCTATGATTCACCTGCCGTTTAATGAGCTACGGAGCAAGCGGTGCACAGGAGAGGAAGACGGGACACCAAGCCACCCACCCACAAGTCCTGCTGCCTGGACCTCTTTCACACCCGCCCTTCAGGCCACCCACACAGTGAGGCAGCTGACAAGTGTCCTACCCATAGGGGCTTCCCTGAGAAGTCCTTCCCGGGGCTCCGGACTCCTGTAGTGTTTGTATTATGTGAGTCATTCCGAGTGCATGCCGGCGGGGCTACGTGGAACTGGCAGACAAATCTTACCGGCATTTAGATGCATGTAATACGAGGATTTAAAGGGCCCGCCTTGCTGCACAGACTGCTAGCTTACAGCAGATCTTTTTGTCTGCAGCCGCAGGTGCTGAAGCATGGATGAACCAGCCCTCAAATGCCCCCCAAATTATTTACCTCTACCTCCATTGGGGAAACAAAGCAGTTTACATCATTCTCTTCTCCTTCATTTCATCCACGCAATAACCCTGTGAGGTAGGCCAGGCTGGAGGAGGAGGAGGAGAAGAAGAAGAAGAAGAAGAAGAAGAAAAGAGGAGGAGAGGAAGCTGAAGAAGAAGAGAGGAAGTAGGAGGAGATTGGATTTATATCCCGCCCCTCACTACCCGAAGGAGTCTCAGAGCGGCTTCCAATCTCCTTTCCCTTCCCCTCCCCACAATGGACACCCTGTGAGGTAGGTGGGGCTGAGAGATCTCTCTCAAGAGCTGCCCTTGAGAGAAAAGTTCTGAGAGAACTTGTGACGGACCCAAGGTCACACCAGCAGCTGCATGTGGAGGAGTGAGGAACCACACCCGGTTCTCCTGGATTAGAGTCCATGCTCCTAACCAGTATACCAAACTGTCTCTCAAGAGGGTGTGACTGACCCAAGGTCGCACCAGCAGCTGCATGTGATGGAGTGGGTAATCAAACTCGGTTCTCCTGGATTAGAATCTGTGCTCTTAACCACTGCACCAAACTGGCTCTCAGGAGGGTGTGACTGGCCCAAGGTCACCCGGCAAGCTTCCGCGACAGAGTGGGGCTCTGAGACTGGGCCTCTCAAATCCTACACCTAAGTCTGATGCTCTAACCACTTCACCACACGGGCTCTCCAGAATCACCAAACACGAGGACGAGAACACGGTTCCCAGGTAATTTTTTATTGTTTGAACTGTCCTGTAGAACACGGGGGAGTGGAATAGATACACAATGCTAATGGGAATACTGAAAGCAGCAGACTGTTAGAAACAGGCGAGGTAGCAGCAGTTGGAAGCAAACTAAAGAAACCCCTACTTTCTAGTTTAATTCTCAAAAATGGATCCGACGCCAATGTGGAGACAGTCCAAACCAACACGCCCCCTTCAAGTAAAGGAGGGAGGGCACAATCCTTCGGGTCGACAACTTCTGGGTGGGGCGTGGAGATTTCCCGGAATTACACTTGATCTCCAGTAAGGAGACTGGTTTCCCCGCTTCGGTGGGTGGACTCTTGTCTGAGCCGAGGTCCCTCCCTGGGCACCAGCTCCAAATTTGGAATTTCCCAACCTGGAGATGGCAGTCCTGAAGCTACTGTGTCCAAAAGGGCAAGGCTGGAACTGGATGCTCAACTTTGTTTGCAAGGCAAATTCAGCAACAGGGCAAAGAGAGAAGCAACGGAATACAGCGAGCACGAAGCAGGCAATATTCTCAAGAAAACTGAAATATTCGCGTACGAACAAGAGTGCCCTCCGGCTTAATGAAACCCCAGTCATGTAGCTGCAGACGGATTTAGTGGCAGCACGGTCACGTTGCCGTCACAATATAAAGAGATCTGCTCTAACGTTGCAGAGAGGTGGATTAAGGTTTGTAAACTTGGAAGTCTTTCAGAAATAAGCCTCCCTGAAAGACCATGTCCTGGCTTTCACGAAATGAGCAGGGGCTCGTGCCGCGCGGCGGCCGATGAGGAATGGGCGCTGAAACCCGAAAGGGCAGCCGAAGAACGAACGATGCGCAAGAAGACCTTATTTTCCATTCACGGCTCGCGACGGGGCCGACCTCCGAGCAACAGCCTATCCATCACAACGGCAGTTTTAACCACATCCGATTTACCCGGGGAGTTTTGAAAAGATACCTATCTGAGCAACGTAATGCACAAGAGCTTTCCAAAAAGGGTCTGCACACACTTGTTTGCATTCTATAAGTCCCACAGTGAATATTAACCTAGGTCAGCTACCGGGGGTAAAGTGGGGGTTTAAAGCCATAGCAGCTGCTACGACCAGCATTTGTGGGAGCAAAAACAGCCACGGGTCTACCCTCAGCAACTTCCTAGCTCTGTTCTCATACTGAACCGCAGTCGCTTTGCTGACAAAAGGTCCTGTAAAGGTTTTCCCCCCAAGTGACTGAGCAGTATGCTTACGCCATCCTTTTTGTTCAGATGACAAGCAGAATGGGTGAAATCGAAAGCAGGCTTAGTTACTGAGCGGGGGGTTCCACTTGCACCTGGCTGGATGACCTTGGGCAAGTCTTAGTTCTGATAAGAGCTGTTCTTGAAAAAGAGCAGTTTCTGTCAGAGCTCTCTCAGCCCCGCCTACCTCATAAGGTGTCTGTTGGGGGGAGGGGAAAGGAAAGGAGTTTGTGAGCCACTCTGAGACACCCTTGGGTAGTGAAGGGCGGGGTATAAATCCAGTATCCTCCTCTTCTTCTAGCTGACCCATATGGCCCCTTCCAACTCTATGGTTCCATAGAATCATAGAGTTGGAAGGGGCCACACAGGCCATCTAGTTCAGCCCCCTGCTCAATGCAGGATCAACCTAGAGCATCCCTGATCGGTATGTCCAGCTGCTGCTCACCACCTCCTGAGGCAGCTCATTCCACTCTTGCACAACTCTTCCTGTAAACAAGTATTTCCTAATATCCAGCCGGTATCTTCCCGCCCGTAATTTAAACCTTAAATTGCGAGTCCTCTCCTCTGCTGCCAACGGGAACAGCTCCCCGCCCTCCTCTAAGGGACAGCCCTTCAGATACTTTAAGAGAGCCATCCGGTCCCCCCTCAACCTCCTCTTCTCCAGACTGAACATTCCCGCGTCCCTCAGCCTTTCCTCGCAGGGCTTGGTCTCCAGGCCCCTGATCATCCTTGTCGTTCTCTTCTGCACCTGCTCCATTCTGTCCACATCCTTCGGGAAGTGAGGCCTCCAGAACTGCACACAAGACTCCAGGTGCGGCCTGTCCAATGCCGTGTACAGTGGTACTATCACATCCTGCACCCCGCTGGACACCTCTCTCCATTCAGATGGAAGGCCACTGACAACTACACTCTGAGTGCGGTTCTCCAACCGGTTCCCTATCCACCGAACCATCCTGGAGTCCAGTCCACAGTCCTCTAGTATACCCATCGGAACCTCATGGGGAACCCTGTCAAAAGCTTTACTGAAATCCAGGTAAACAACATAAACAGCATTTCCTTGATCCAATAAGCTTGTCGCTCGATCAAAGAAGGAAATGAGGTTGGCCTGGCAGGACCTGTTGGGGACGAACCCGTGCTGACTCCCCTGGATCACCGAGTTGCCCTATGATTATACGCCTTGCATCAGCTCAGATGTAAAACTCTAGGCCGGTAGTCAGGTGCATAGCAGTGTTCTGCAATGGAAGAGCAAGACTTCAGCTCCAGCAGCGCCTTAAAGACTGACCAGATTTCTAAGGTATCAGCTTGCCAGAGCCCAAATCTCCCTTTGTCAGATACGGATCTTCATTCCTACTTGTACCCGATGAAAGGAGCTTCAACGCTTGAAAGCTTATATCCTAGAAACCCATCATGTTGCATGTTGATTTCCTGTTCATTCTCTGGCTACAACTTCGAACCTTTTTTTGCCATTCTAACGCATTTAATAAAGTGTGCGTGCACACGAAAGCTCATGCCCTTGAATAAACCTTTGTTGGCCTTAAAGCTGCCACTGGTCTCTAACTGGACAGTTTCAAGAGGGAATTAGATAAACATATGGAGCAGAAGTCCATCAGTGGCTATTAGCCACAGGGTATAGATAGGAACTCTCAGTCTGGGGCAGGTGATGCACTCTATTCTTGGTGCTGGGGAGGAGGGCAGCAGTGGGAGGGCTTCTAGTGTCCTGGCCCCACTGCTGGACCTCCTGATGGCGCTTGGTATATTTTGGCCGCTGTGTGACAGAGAGTGTTGGACTAGATGGGCCATTGGCCTGATGCGACATTGGCCTCTCTTATGTTCTTATGTCTGGGGCAAGTGATGCTCTGTATTCTTGGTTTTGGGGGAGGCAGCAGTGGGAGGGCTTCAGACCAACACGGCTGACCAACTGGAACTATCCAAGAAACCCTGTTGGTCTTTAAGGTTCCACTGGACTTGAATCTAGGTCTGTACTGTGTCTCTGCTTCCTCACAGGCTTTTAGAGCTTCTGAAAATGAAAACCTGAAGAATCAGAGGCCCCTTTGCTGAGATATCGGGCTGCAAATACGTCCAAATTACTTATCCGCCTTTTCCTTCAGCCCTTATATATTCAGGTTTAATATGCCTAGACTAAGAACTCTGAGAACGATTTCTGCGGGGAAAACTTTACAGACCCAGCCTCAGATATCCTCAGAGTATCAAGTCATTCTGGCTCTGCAGCAGTTGTATGTCTCCATCTACCCACTCCACACAAAGTCATCTATAATCAGCAATCTTAAAATAACTAAAAACAAGGGCCTTTTCGCTACTCACGGCTCTAAGAAAACCGGCATCCGCTGCACCGTTCCCTTCTCCCAATCAATGCTCCCTCTAAGCTGTGGGGGCTTTGTGAGCAAACATTCTACTGTGTGAACTGCTGGCATTAAAGTTGTGAGCGAGCGATTTGGCTACTGCATAAATTAGTTTGCTCTGGAGCCATCCTCCCTGAGCGAAGACAAAAATCCATGAGCTGGAGGCTAAAAAACTGTGAGCTAGCTCACACTAACTCAGCTTAGAGGGAACACTGCTCCAATTAGCAGGAAAGGGGCAGTTCCCCACCCTGCATTCTTTCTCGAGGTACGTCTCCCTGTTCTAAAAGTCCTTGTTTTTCAACGACAGGTGGCACCAACTATGACTTCTGAAACAGGGTTGTAGGAAGAATTATCACAATTTGCTTTTAATAAATTTATTTTTTTTAAAAAAGCATGTTGCAATGCTAATCCTCTTCATTATAAACACACATAAGCAGCTTCTACTCAAAACAGTTCTTTTGAAATGTGGTGTTCGTTTGATAAGTGGGTTCTAGATCAAACCTAGCCCAGGGCTTTTTGCTTTTTTTAAAAAAAAAGAGGTGCCAGAACTCTCATGAGGGAAATGAAGTTTTCAATCTGTATACTGAAAACTCACAAACTTTTAAACTTTTTTTTAAAGAATTTTGTCGAAGAGGTTCCGGAGCGCCATTCCGGTGCGCTCCCCGGGAAAAAAGCCCTGACCCAACCTGAACTCTCCCTAGAAGCTCAAATGACTAAACGGAGGCAATCGTACTCTGGTCACGTTATGAGAAGACGAGAGTCACTGGAAAAGACAATCACGCTAGGAAAAATTGGCGGCAGCAGGAAAAGAGGAAGACCCAACATGGGATGGATTGACTCAATCAAAGAAGCCACGGCCCTCCGTTTGCAAGAGCTGAGCAAGGCTGTAAAAGACACAGCTTTTTGGAGGACATTAATTAGGGCTGCCAAATCCCCCGGGGGGGTGTTTTCTGTCCAAAGGGCCCCCAACCCGCCAGTCTGGATCCACCTGGTGGGGGAAACCCCCACCCCCAAAGTTCCCAGATCGGGCCGACGTGCCCAGGGTGATGACGTCGCCCGGAAGTGACATCATCATGCTGGGCATGTCGCTGGGTAACGCTCTAGCAATCAGTCTGAATACTCTATGGTACCATAGAATTTTCAGGCTGACTGCTAGAGCGTCACCCAGGTGACGTGCCCAGCACAATGACGTCACTTCCAGACGACATCATTGCAGCGCATGCACGAATGTCCCAGCCAGGGATCGACTCTCCCTCGCTTTCCCAGGTAAGACACTTGGCAACCCTAACATTAATTCATAGGGTGGCCACAAGTTGGAAGCACTTAACACACACACACAGAGCAATAAACAAGAATGAACAACTTCTCCCCCCACCCCCACTTCTTTCCCTGCTCTCTTCCCACTTTCCCAAGATTTCCCCCAGAGCTATAATGACAGACTTTACTACAGTACCCTAAATTCTACCAAGCAAGTATGAAATGTCTCGGGGTCCGACAAAAGCAAGCTATAAATACCTAAATAAATAAATGCGGCCCTCAATACTTATCTTCATCCGTCGGGTTTTGTTTGCTAGCTTGGAAGGGCTTCTGGGGTTTACTACGAAGCCTTAAAGCAGCAAACTGAAGCAAAATAACGGAACGGCTCCGTAAAAGACAGCTAGAAGACTAGGCCGAGGACATTTTACGGCATCGGTAAAACTGCAGCGTAAATAATGGGTAGGATTTTGTCTGGCACCAGGAACAGATCGGTTTATTTGTAGCAATGTGGATCAGTAAAGGAGAGCCGTTCTACCATTTGTCACACAGATGACTTATCTGGCTGGAAGCTATTATTAGAAGAAAAAGTGACAGGGAAAATGATAGCTTTGAGCCATAGCAACTATAACACACAGCAGGCAGCCTACACTTTTCTCCTTAAGTGAAGCAAAATCCAAATCTAAACAATCTTAGCAAAGACAGAAGATAGTACGGGGAGGAAGGGAGGGGTGGAAGAGGCTGAAATCATTTCCAGCGTACGGTTGCTTTACATTTAAATTTAACCCGATCCTACGCCATGTTCTCTCGGAAAGGGGTTCCACCTGATTTATTTCCAAGTCAGTGGGCGTAAAAGTCTTACGAATCAGCATTTTTTTTAAAAAAACACCACGGTTTAATACCAACAAAATATTACCCCCAAAAGACCTCCCTCTCTTCCAAAGTTACTTTCAGACCTGGAAAATAAGATGGCCTTGCAGTACGTGCTGAACGTTTTTGAAGACGCCTTCCTGACCAAAATCGGTGCGGGAAACTCACCCAACAATGTGGGAGCTACAATAAGAAGGCACGGGCACTGATTCATGCCCGGAGGGCTACGGGGGGAGGAGAGGCAGCCAGTCTGCTCGTGAGAGAACAGTTCTGAGAGAACTGTGACTCACCCAAGGTCACACCAGCAGCTGCATGTGGAAGAGTGGGGAAATCAAACCTGGTTCTCCCAGATTAGAGCCCGTGCACTTAACCACTATACCAAACTGTCTCTCCCAGACTTATCCCAGATGCACTCCCAGACTTATCCAGGGGATATAGGATGTCCGCTTGGGATGCCCACTTGTGACTGACCAAAGGTCACACCAGCAGCTGCATGGGGAGGAGTGGGGAATCAAACCCGGTTCTCCCAGATTAGAGTCCAAACTGGCTTTAAAGATCATGACCAGCGCTATGCATTGGATTCGGAAACAAACTGGCAGGCAAAACAGTAGTTCGTAAGAAGGGTGATAAATGTGCCAGCCCCTGAAAATAACAGGGTTGCTACATTCTGAACAAAGACTGTCCAACAGCAGGACTCAAGCCGTCTGTGCTCCTAACCCAAGCCTGGAGCTGGATTGAAAAGGGTCACGGGTGGATGTGTCATTCAAGAACCTCTAGAACTAATCACCTTCCCCTCCTGACGCCCCAGGTAGTAGGGATGACAACTAGGGTTACCCCCAGTGTTCCCTCTAATCTGAGCTAGTGTGAACTACCTCACAGTTTGTTAGCCTCCAGCTCACACATTTTTGACTCTAGCTCAGGAAGGAGGGCTCCAGAGCAAACTAAGTTATGCAGTAGCCAAATCGCTCACTCACAACTTCAATGCCAGTGGCTCACCAAGTAAAATTTTTGCTCAGAAGACCCCACAGCTTAGAAAGAGCATTGATTATGCCTATATTTATTTATATGCCATAGCACAGGGGCGGCCAAACTTGCTTAAAGAGCCACACAGAATAAACATCAGACGTCTGAGAGCCGCAAGACGTGAACAAACATGACACGTTTTTAATTCGGAAAATAAGCAAATTTGCTTTTTATTAACGTTACAAAGGAGACTGCCAAAAATAACAACAAAACGGGGTAAAAGCAGATATTGATAATGATATTTATTTGTCCAAGGGTATTTGTTTGCCAATGATATTCCGCTTCCCCCAGCCGCCTTGCCGGGAGCCGCACAATATGTGTGAAAGAGGCACAGTTTGGCCAACCCTGCCATAGAACTTTCCCCCAAATTATGCTGTTAGCAGTTACTCAAGAGATCTTAAACACCTGGTTCACCTAGCGTGGAAGTCTTTTTACTTTAAAGAAAATCTGGCGAATGACAAAACCGGTAAAGGGAGATTTAGAGGCTTTCCAACGCAGAGCCTCTGTGCCCCGTGTGGAATAAGGTGGTGAACTAGATGGGCCGCTGCTCTGATCCAGCATGGCTCTTTCTAGAATCTTCCGTTCGTTTCTTGGCCATCCTCCCAACAACCAAATGTACCAAGAAGGTCCCTACAGCCTGAGGCGTGGATCTGCAAGGAACGATCATTGCTGTTCTACAGCAGAACAGCACAGACTTCAAGGCCCACCCGGCTGGTTTTTAATGGCTGCATCTGAAACGTAAGCAGCATCCCCTCTAAGCTGAGTTAGTGTGAGCTTGTTCACAGTTTTTCCGCCTCCGGCTCACACATTTTGGTCATAGCTCAGGAAGGATGGCTCCAGAGAGCAAACTAATTTATGCAGCCGCCCAATGGCTTGCTCACAACTTTAATGCCAGTTGCTCACCAAGTAGAATTCTTGCTCACAAGACTCCACGGCTTAGAGGGAGCATTGAACGTAAGTGTTCGTTTCTATGTCTGGTCGGCTCTTATTTGACTCTTTGGAACAGTCAAGGCCTTGTGAGAACGCAGGCATGCAAATAACTGTACATCCACACATTTCAGCACATTAATTTATAATCTAATTACACGTACGATGTTACCAAGCACTGAACTTGGCAAGTAGCCCTTAACCTTTGTGGAGACCAGAAATGTGAGCGGAAGACTGAAAATTAAGTCAAATGTTGAAATGGCTTGTTCTTAAGCAAAAGGCAAAGTCAAGGGGGGAGGGGGAGCTTTCGGTCTATGTTCTCAGAAGAAGAAGAAGAAGAAGAAGAAGAAGAAGAAGAAGAAGAAGAAGAAGAAGAAGAAGAAGAAGAAGAAGAAGAAGAAGAAGAAGAAGAAGAAGAAGAAGAAGAAGAGGAGGAGGAGGAGGAGGAGGAGGAGGAGATTGGATTTATATCCCGCCCTTCACTTGGAGTCTCAGAGCGGCTGACAAACTCCTTTCCCTTCCCCTCCCCACAACAGACACCCTGTGAGGTAGGTGGGGGTGAGAGAGCTCTGACAGAAACTGTCCTTGAGAGAACAGCTCTTATCAGAACTATGGCTTGCCCAAGGTCATCCAGCCAGGTGCAAGTGGAGGAGCAGGGAATCAAACCCGGTTCTTCTAGATTAGAGTCCGCGCACTTAACCACTACAACAAACTGGCACTACACCAAGGACCCTTAACTGTAAAATGGCTGATGTTTGCTAAGTCAGCACTGCCCTGAAGTGATGTGATGCAAGACAGCGCTGATCATTCCGATTATGTAGGTATACACACACACACACACAGCTACACTATCGATGAAGAAGAAGAAGAAGAAGAAGAAGAAGAAGAAGAAGAAGGAGGAGGAGGAGGAGGAGGAGTTTGGATTTATACCCTGCCCTTCACTGCCCAAAGGCGTCTCAGAGCGGCTGACAGACTCCTTTCCCTTCCCCTCCCCACAACAGACACCCTGGGAGACAGGTGGGGCTGAGAGAACTTCTGACACAAACTGACCTTGAGAGAACAGCTGTGCCAGAGCTTGTGACTGACCCAAGGCCACACCAGCACCTGCAAGTGGAGGAGTGGGGAATCAAACCCGGTTCTCCCAGATAAGAGTCCGCGCACTTCACCACTACACCAAACTGGCTATTGTGGAGGCCAACACAGTGATTTCACTGAGGAACCGTGAAGGCCAATTTGATCAGCCTGCTACTGGTCAATACTGAAACCCCAACCAGGGAACTGAAACTCAACCAGGGGAGCCTGTCAAAGAACTTGAATTATCTACCTATGCATAGGACCACCCACTCTATTCTGCATGAGAGCCGGTTTGGTGTAGCGGTTAAGGGCGTGGATTCTAATCTAGGAGAACCGGGTTTGATTCCCCACTCCTTCACGTGCAGCCAGCTGGGCGACCTTGGGTCAGTCAGCTCTCTCAGAGCTGTTTAGAGGGGACATGATTGCAGTCTTCAAGTATTTGAAGGGCTGTCGTGTAGAAGATGGAGTGGATCTATTCTCTCTTGCTCCGGATTGCAAGACTAGATCTAATGGGTGGAAATTACAAGGGAGTCGTTACCGGCTTAATATCAGGAGAAACTTCCTGACTGTAAGAGTGGTTGAGCAGTGGAACAGACTGCCTCGGGAGGTGGTGGATGCTCCTTCGCTGGACGTTTTCAAGAGGAGACTGGACAACCATCTTTTGGGTATGTTGTAGGTATGTAGGGGTTTCGGCTGTGTTCCTGCAGAGCACAGGGGGTTGGACTAGATGGCCTGCAAGGTCCCTTCCAACTCTAACATTCTATGATTCTATGATTCTCTCAAGAGCAGTCCGCGAAAGAGCTCTCTCAGCCCCATTTACTTCACAGGGTGTCTGTTGTGGGGAGGGGAAGGGAAAGGAGATTGTAAGCCTTTGACAACATATGGAAAGGGATACCATAAAAGAGGGAATACCTTACATTTCCATACATGCCAGTTGCCTGCGGGCCGGGAAAGAGCCCTGGACAGGCCGGTTCCGGCCCCCGGGCCTAATGTTTGACACCCCTGCATCAGCCATTACTTTTACGCTGCTACTGGTGGGAGTTTTGCCACTTATTAAAAACAGAAACACCTGAGTATACATATAACGGAAATTCTTTTGAGAGCACATTAACCGCACTGAAGCCATCCTGCGGTTTATGTTATGGTGGTATTATGCTGAATTTTATTGTATTATTTTTTAAATTTTTAAACTGGTTATACTTATATGTTGTAACCCATGCTCCCTCTAAGCTGTGGAATCTTGTGAGCAAAAAATCTACACTGGTTGTAACCTGCTCTGAGCCCTGCTTGTGGGGGAGGGCAGGATAAAAACAGAGTTAAATAAATAAATGGATGGAGACCAGAAGATGTATAAAAACTCGAGTAACAGATGCCGGAAATATAATAATCATGTTGGATCATACTATCATATGTAGTGGACATGTAAAAAGGTTCATAAATACTGGATTGAAGTACATACTCTCTTACAATCAGTGTTGAATATTACAATACCTTTTAAGGCAGAGATATTTCTGTTAAACTGTCTACCAGATGACATAGATAAGAACCACAGATATTTTATTTTACATGTTATAACAGCAGCCAGAATCTTTATTTGCAACGACATGGAGGATATTGAAAATCCCAATGCTCAATGAGTTGATAGTGAAGATTATGGAATGTGCTGAAATGGACAGATTGACAAATATACTAAAAGGAAAAATGGAAGAAGAATTTATGGAACCATGGAGAGCATTTTATGACTAGTTAAAACATAGGTACTAAGAAACTAAGACTAAATGAAGAACAATAAGAAAGATGGTTATAATAGTTGTGAAAGTTTCAGGAGACGATTTGCATGCAGAAAGTTAATTTGGATTTTTTATATATAACTCTGTACTCTCTCTTTTCCCGTCTTTTCCCTTTCCCCCTTTCTATATATAAACTAATAAAACTCTATTTAAAAAGCAGAAGAAGCTTACAACACCATCCTCTTTCCCATTTTATCTTCTCAAACACCACCTTGTGAAGAAGTCTGAGCTGAGAGAGAGCAACAGGACCAAGATCATTGAACAAGCAAAGTGGTGATGCAAACCTGGGTCTCCCAGACCCCAGCCGGAGACTTTCAGCTGCTACACTACCGGGGCTCTCATCAGGGTATTACAATGAAACTTGGTCAGTGTGTTGGGCAGAATGTCGTAGAAAAACTCCCCTAGAATGTTCCAGTTTGCTAATTTCAGAGAGCAGCCTTGTTGGTCTGCAGTGGAATGGGTAGATCGGAGTCCAGCTAGACTTGGGAAGGTATAAACTTTCTAGAGTCAAAACTCCCTTGAAAGCTTACACCCGAAAATCTCGTTGGTCTCTGCGCTGCTACTGGATTCGAATCTAAGGCTGAGATCGCACACACTAAATGTTGTTGTTGTTGCTGTTCAGTCGCACAGTCAAGCCTGACTCTTCGCGACCCCCTGGACCACATCATGCCAGGCCCTCCTGTCTTCCACCATCCTCCAGAGTTTGCTTAATTTCATGTTCGTTGCCTCGATAACATTGTCTAACCATCTCATCCTTTGCCGTCCCCTTCTTCTTTGACCTGCAGTCTTCCCCAGCATCAGGGCCTTCTCCATTGGTTTCCTCCCTTCTCATTGGGTGGCCAAAGTCTTTGAGCTTCAGCTTCAGGATCTGGCCTTCCAGGGAACAGTCAGGGTCAATGTTCCCTTCTAAGCTGTGGAGTCTTGTGAGCAAAAATTCTACTGTGTGAGCTACCGGCATTGAAGTTGTGAGCAAGAGATTTGGCTACTCCATACATTAGTTTGCTCTGGAGCCATCCTTCCTGAGCTAAGACAAAAATGTGTGAGCCAGAGGCTAAAAAACTGTGAGCCAGCTCACACTAACTCAGCTTAGAAGGAACACCGGTCAGGGTTGATTTCTTTTAGGGCTGACTGATTCGATCTCCTTGCAGTCCAAAGGACTCTCACACACTAAATAATCCCCTTTCAATGCACTTTCCAACTGGATTTTACCGTGTGTGAACTGGCAACATCCAATCCGAAAGTGCACTGAAAGTGGATTATTTAGAGCGTGTTATTGCACCCTAAGTGTTCAATGTACCAGTAGTCGTCCAAAAGGCCAAAGTCGTCTTCTTCTGCCTCCCGTGACCGAGTCGCATCCTGTCATGGGCAGGAGACGCTGTTGAATCCTGACTGTTCTAATATACTAGCAAGATTCCTTTTATTCAGCATGTGAAATGTTTGTATTGCACACTCGACCGTGAGAGTCGGGGCGTGGTGGGAAGACCGGTGGTGCGTAAGGATGGGGAGGTGGCAGTTTCCTTCTCTGCACAAGCATGTCCTTTCACACACTCGCTCATGCAGAAGTCCCCACTGGCGATGCCAGCCAGCCCGTGAAACGCGAGACCGGACTTGTTTTTCCCCTACAATATAACCATCAAGTGCAGCATGACTATGTTACAACCACAGATGTGGGAGACAGAGGCATGCACCCAAGGGCACTGCTCCACGCCCGCAATCCCAATCATTCAAAATGAATTTAATTTCCACCCTTCCCCTCTTCCCCAAAGGGGAGCCGAAGCGGCTTACACTGTCCATTCTCTTCCATTTGATCTCACGGTGCTATGTGGAAGATTCAGCCGAGAGGGTGCAACCGGCCCAAGCCCTGCAAGCTTCCACAGCAATGCAGGGATTCGAACTTGGGTCTTCCAAACCACAGTCTGACACGTTAACCGCCACGTCACACTTTTTAAAGAGGGCCAGATGATAATTCCTATTCATGTGCTCTAATTCTGCATTCTATTTCTTCATCGGGCCAGAGTAGAGAGATAACGCGGGCTGATAAATACTTTATGTTGTTGTTGTTCAGTCACACAGTCGAGTCCGACTCTTCGTGACCCCATGGACCAGATCACGCCAGGCCCTCCTGTCTTCCGCTGTCCTCTGAAGTTTTCTGAATTTCATGTCTGTTGCATCGATGACACTGTCTAACCATCTCATACTTTATACAGAACCACAAGTTCTTATTTTTATTGTTTTGTAGAATTTCTTTACGTTATATAAATTTAGAGCCCAGTGGCACCTTTAAGACCGACAAAGTTTTATTCAAGGTAGGAGCTTCTGTCTGCACGGACACTTTCTCGCATCTTGCATAAGACTTTGTCGGTCTTAAAGGTGCCGCTGGGCTCTAAATTTGTTCTGCAGCTTCAGACCAACATGGCGGACGAACTGGATTTACCTTATATATACACAGGTCAAAGGTAACGGAGTCCTGCCCCGACCTGGATAGCCCAGAAATGCCCGATCTCGTCAGATCTTGGAAGCTAATCAGGGTCAGTCCTGGCTAGTATTTCGATGGGAGACCTCCAAGGAATACCAGGGTTGTGACGCAGAGGCAGGCGATGCAGGCCACCTCTGAACGCCCCTTGCCTACAAGCCCCCCACTAGAGGTCGCCAGACGTCAGCTTGACTTGATGGCAAAAAAGAAAGTGAAGGGAAGAAGAGTCCTGGGCTTAGCAGCCTTGCACCAAGAAGACACGGGAGTCAAGCCACGGCTCAGCTGTAGAGCACCTGTTCTGCACGCAGGGCCCAGGTTCGCTCCACACTTGCAGAAAATTCACTCTGGTATCTGAAGCAGCGGGCAGTGACTCATGAAAGCACATACCCTGCCACATATTTTGGCCCTGGCCACACGGGCCGGATAACGTGGGGGGGGCGTGGCTTTTTGCGGAGGTGCAATTAAATGCGTGAGAACGTGACCAGACCCCGCCGCAGCAACATCGGGGTTTCTTTGTCCGGGAGCGCCTTTGACTCACGGCAAGGAGTGTGCTTGCGCGATCACACGTAAGTATCCCATCGACGACCCGTAGCAAACCGTTTGCTAGTAGGCCGTCCCCAGGTTTTTTTTACTCTGGATTTTCCGGCGGCTGCTACAGGTCGTCGACGGTTGTGCTACGGTTCCCGGATGTGGTCCTGTGATCATGCCCCAAAACTCCGCATCACTTTAGTATCTCTCCCGCCACAAATTCTCCGTGTGACCGGGGCCACGGTTAGTCTTTAAGGTACTACTGGAATCTTGCCCTTTTCCACTCCACAAGGGTCTTTTGTCGCCGGCTTTGCAAGAGCCTAAATGCAAAGCTGAACTACCCTGATTTCCTGGGATCTGGCCTGTTAGCTATCAACACCGGACAGCAAGAGAAGTTTCTGCCAAACACAGGCGCGCACACACCCGGGTTAGGGACTTCAACAGGAAGACTGTGTCAGGAAGTTATGAAAATGGGAACAAATGAACCCGCCTTGCTCCCCACCCCACTGTGCAACCATGATTTTGTTAGAATACACAACGGGGACGGCAGGGTATCAGCCTAATAATGTGGATGGGTAAGGGAAGGGACCAGGGTGTTACTAGGACTGCTGTCTCCAGGTTGGGAAACTTCTGGAAATCTGGGGGTGGAGCCTGGGCACAGTGGAGTTTGAGGAGGGGAGGGCCCTCAGTGGGGTATAACGTCATTGAGTCCCCCCCTCCAAAGCAGCCATTTTCTGTAGGGGAAGTGATCGATCATTTGGAGATCTATCATTTGGTGTACAGTTCTGGTCACCACATCTCAGAAACGATATTATAGCATTGGAAAAAGTGCAGAGAAGGGCAACTAGGATGATAAAAGGGGTGGAACACCTTCCCTATGAAGAAAGGTTAAAATGCTTGGGGCTCTTCAGCTTGGAGAAACGACGGCTGAGGGGTGACACGGTCGAGGTTTATAAGATTATGAATGGGATTGAGCAGGTTGAGAAAGAAGTACTTCTCTCCCTTTCTCACAATACAAGAACTCTGGTGGGCACTCCATGAAATTGCTGAGCAGTCGGGTTAGAACAGATAAAAGGAAGTACTTCTTCACCCAAAGAGTGATTAACATATGGAATTCACTGCCACAGGAGGTGGTGGCAGCTACAAGCATGGACAGTTTCAAGAGGGAATTAGATAAACCTATGGCGCAGAAGTCCATCAGTGACTATTAGCCACAGGGTATAGATGGGAACTCTCAGTCTGGGGCAGGTGATGCACTCTATTCTTGGTGCAGTGGGAGGGCTTCTAGTGTCCTGGCCCCACTGCTGGACCTCCTGATGGCAACTGGTATATTTTGGCCGCTGTGTGACAGAGTGTTGGACTGGATGGGCCATTGGCCTGAGTCAACATTGGCTTCTCTTATGCTCTTATGAGATCAGCTGTCATTCTGGGAGATCTTCAGGTTGCTTAGGGTTGCTGAAGATTCGCGACCCTAAGTGTTACGGAGCAAAAAGAAACTCTAAACCACCTCCAGAAAGTGGCCACCACGTCCACAAAGACCCAGGTTTCCCTCTCCGTACTGAAAACGGGCAAGTGGGTGGTGTAACTGTATCGATAAAGAAGGACTGAGCTACCCCTTTAGCCTCCAGCGTGGTGTGGCGGTTAAGAGTGGTGGACTTGGATTTTGGAGGATCGGGTTTGGTTCCCCCGCTCCTCCTCCACGTGACTGGGTGACCCTGGGCCAGTCACAGTTCTCTCCGAACTCTCTCAGCCCCACCTGCCTCACAAGTTGCCTGTTATGGGGAGAGGAAGGGAATTGTTGTAAATCGCTTTGGAACTTTAAAGTAGAGAAAAGTGGGCTTTAAAAACCTACTCTTCTACTCCTCCTCCTATGACCTAGCCAAGCAGAAGAAGGAGAGATTGGATTTATACCCCACCCTTTACTACCTGAAGGAGTCTCAGAGTGGCTTACAATCTCCTTTCCCTTCCCCTCCCCACAACAGACACCCTGTGAGGTAGGTGGGGCTGAGAGAGCTCTCTCTCGAGAACTGCCCTTGACAGAACAGCTCTGAGAGAACTTGTGACTGACCCAGGGTCACCCAGCTGGCTGCACGTGGAGGAGTGGGGAATCAAACCCGGTTCTCCCAGATTAGAGTCCACACTCCTAACCACTACACCAAATTGGCTGTGCTCTCACCAGCCTTGCAGAGATAATTATACCGGTGCTTGGTGCTGCCCCATATCACCATGAAACCGGATCGAGACAGCAGGGTCCTCCTTGGTTAAGTTACCAGAAGCTGTTTAGAAAGGGGAGTGAGGGATTAGGGATTAACTAAAAAAGTAACCAGAGAAGCCAAACGGCTTTTCTTTTTCGGGGGGGGGGGAATGAGGTCAAAGTTAATTTGCAGACTACTTGGAAAAGCAGAAACCAAAGAGGACCAAAAAAGCCATGTTAACCAAATACGGTGCTGCCTGTGGCGGCCCCTTGTACAACAAGATCTTTCTGAGGAAGATAGAGAAAAGAATTTCTTACTCTGAAGAGCAAGCCTGCGTCGGCTTTGCCAGTGAGTAACAAGCGGATCTCTGCTAACAAAGCTTTTACATAAGCTATTATGAAACACCACCCAGTATTTCTCCCACCATTTATCATTAACTATTTATAAATTTATAAATATGCTGGGCTGCATTTGCTTTTGCAGAGCGGCTGCAACCGGCGCAGCTGGGCTATTTAAGGCTTTCCTATTGCTTTAAATAAAACCACCCAAGTCATAGCGCAGAGCAAACCTAGGTTGACAGAGACCCTGAACACTGGAATCCATAAGAACATAAGAGAAGCCAATCTTGGATCAGGCCAATGGCCCATCCAATCTAACACTCTGTGTCATACAGTGGCCAAAAAGACCAGGTGCCATCAGGAGGTCCACCAGTGGGGCCAGGACACTAGAAGCCCCCCTACTGTTAGCCCCCCCGCCCCCAAGCACCAAGAATCCAGTGCATCACTTGCCCCAGACTGAGAGTTTCTATCTATACCTTAAGAACATAAGAGAAGCCAATGTTGGATCAGGCCAATGGCCCATCCAGTCCAACAGCCTGTCACACAGTGGCCAAAAATAACAGGTGCCATCAGGAGATCCAGCAGTGGGGCCAGGACACTAGAAGCCCTCCCACTGTTGCCCCGCACTCAAGCACCAAGAATACAGAGCCTCACTTGCCCCAGCCTGAGAGTCCCTATCTATACCTTGTGGCTAATAGCCACTGATGGACCTCTGCTCCATATGTTTATCTAATACCCCCTTGAAGCTGTCCATGCCTGTAGCTGCCACCACCTCCTGTGGCAGTGAATTCCATGTGTTAATCACTCTTTGGGTGGAGAAGTGCTTCCTTTTATCCGTTCTGACCCAATTGCTAATCCAATAGCTGAGAGTCCTTTCCCCCTCTTATATTAATGATGGCTGGGTTTCAGAGATTGTTACTGGGGGGGGAATCAACTCAAAAGGCCCAGACAGGATAGCACTTTCAGCCTCTTTTCTCCCTTTCAAGAGTATTTTGTAACAGCTTTGCAAATAAGTCTGCAGAAATCACCAGCCCGCTTGCAGGTCATCCCACGTCAGTCGTTTGTGGCATATTTACGGCCTGTGAGGAACGCTCGCCCAACTTCCACAAGATTACCAGCTTGGCAGCTGCAGACGAAAAGCTATTTACAAGATAAGCAACTGGCTGCGTTCTGCTCCTTGGGCAATGGCAGTGCAAGGTTTTGAGCGACAGAAAATGGCCGGATTGAAATCTCTTTCGTATCTTCTCGAAGACTTCCATGGATCCTATACTAAAAAGTGCCGGCGTCTTTTGGTAGACAACCTAGGTTTAGTGTTGTTTCAGGATAGACCGTGGACCTCCAAACGGCTAACCAGGCAGTTCTCAGGTATGGGTCTCAAGTGGAACAGTTCAGAAAATCTGCACAGTGGTAAAGGTAAAGGTTCCCTTGCTTGAAAGCCAGTCGAATCCGACTCTAGGGTTGCGGTTCTCATCTCCGTTTCCAAGCCGAACAGCCAGCGCTGTCCGAAGACGTTTCCGTGGTCATGTGGCCGGCATGACTAAACACCAAGGTGCACGGAACGCTGTTTCCTTCCCACCGAAGTGGTACCTGTTTATCTACTTGCAATTTCTTGCTTTCGAACTGCTAGGTTGGCAGGAGCTGGAGCTAGAGACAGGAGCTCACTCCGTCATGCGGCACTCTCGGGTCTCGAACTGCTGAACTACTGACCTTCCACAGCCTGCAGTTCAGTGTCTGAACCACTTGAGCCACTGCAGCACAGTGGGGTGGCACACAAAACACAGGAATGGGTCTCCCTTGATTAGAGTATAAAGTTTTGTGGACATCAGAACAGCATGAGTTAATTTCATTTGGACCAACCAACCGACATAAAGCAGGAAGCCGGGCTTTCAACTTAGGACTCCGCCACTGCTCCCTCTAAGCTGAGTCAGTGTGAGCTAGCTCAGTTTTTTAGCCTCTGGCTCACAGATTTTTTTGTCTGAGCTCAGGAAGGAGGGCTCCAGAGCAAACTGATTTATGCAGTAGCCAAATCGCTCGCTCAAAACTTTAATGCCCGTAGCTCACAAAGCAGAATTTTTGCTCACAAGACTTCACAGAGGGAGCACTGCTCCTGACTGGGAACTGAAAAGCTTTCTAACCAATGTGTAACGGTCTCGCTTTTTCTTTTTTTAACCTAACAGACCTATAGTTCACAGGCCTTCTGTGTTGCAGCCCCTCTTATGAGATGGCCTGCCTGAGGAGTTCAGGAAGGCCCTCCCAGCTTTCCGCAAACTATGCAAAATTGAATGATTCAAGGGGGCTTTTCTATGCAGATCAGAGAGTCCCGCTGTACTAAATGATTCACAAAATCTACTTGGAAAGAAAATTATTAGGGACTGTGGTCTATACTACTGAGCATAGCTTGCTGAAACTAAGATCCTGCTGTGGAATTTGGCATATTTTAATGAGTCATGCTAACATTTCTGCTTTGCTTCGGTTCCATTTTTAGACTTCTGGTTGCTTCTACAGCCCTAATCTATTGCTTTTATTATTGTTGTTGAGATAGAAGACAAAAAGAGACTGGGTTTATACCCCACCCTTCACTACTTGAAGGAGTCCCAGATCGGCTTACAATCTCCCCACAACAGACACCCTGTGGGGTAGGTGGGGCTGAGAGAGCTCTTTCGAGGACTGCTCTTGAGAGAACAGCTCTGAGAAAACTTGTGACTGACCCAAGGTCACACCAGCAGCTGCACGTGGAGGAGTGGGGAATCAAACCCAGTTCGTCCCATCCTGTTGACTGCACTGACTCTTTGTGTAACATGCCTTGAGTCCGAGAAAGACAGATGATAAATACCATTAAAGAAATTAAAAAAAATAGTGTTGCAGAGGGCAGTTAAGAAAAACACACCGCCAGGATTTATTAACATTCTGTGCAGTGAACATTTCTTGTTTCATTTGTAACCAGCCTTCCTGTCGTCGTGGAATTCAACAGTGTTGTGATTTAAAAGAGTTTTTCCTATCCATTCCCTGACGCCGTCTAGACCTGCTTAGCTTCACCAAGGGTGCTACATCACGTGTCCTCAGACCAGATGGGATGCGAGGACAGAGCATCGCTGCATCTCAAGACTTTATGTATTCTGAAGTCTAATACTCTAGCAGAACCGCGTTCTAATGTCAAGCTGGGAAATTATTTCCTAGAACAAAAGGCATGAATTCTCACACCTTCCCGGGGGGGAGTCTGGAAGCCACATTACTCTGGTACATGCAAGGATCATTCCGAGCCGTCGCCGTTTTGTTTCAGGGTGCTTAAGCTCCCGGAAAAGCCGTCCAAAAAGGTTTTTAAAATCCTTTCAATGTGGGAAAGAGCGCTCGCTCGCAACCCACTCCATCCTTGCTCTCTGGGCAAAACTCCAGATGCTGTACCTTACATAGCGATTTAAAAAAGCACAAAAGCTCTTTCATCAGGGTTCAGGGAAAGTGCGTAAGAGCCGGGTTGAACCCGGCACCTCCTTCCAGTTCCAAGTTCCGAAATGCAAAAGGGTAAAGGATTTTAATTACCGCCTCTCATTTTGCTTTTATTGTCTAAAAACAAAAGCCGAGATGCTGTATATTAAATTCAAGGTGTATTAAAAGTGATGAGTGTGAAGCTGCTCTTTTAGGTAACAAGGTGCCCCAGGGCATGCTCAGTAGGCCTCTGGCCAAGAATCCAGGTATTACAAAATCCAGATGTCAGAAAATATTGTACTGGATGCATTTCCACTGTCTATTTCTCCCTTGTATCACCAGGAAAACGAGCAAAGCCTGCATATACCAATGTCAATTTCAGTCCTTATTTCTAAGCTCTGGCAGCCGATATGGGAACACATAAGAACATAAGAGAAGCCAATGCTGAATCAGGCCAATGGCCCATCCAGTCCAACACTCTGTCACACAGCGGCCAAAATATACCAGGTGCCATCAGGAGGTCCACCAGTGGGGCCAGGACACCAGAAGCCCTCCCACTGCTGCCCCCTCCAGCACCAAGAATAGAGTGCATCACCTGCCCCAGACTGAGAGTTCCTATCTAATAACAACATAAGAGGGGCCAGTGTTGGATCAGGCCAATGGCCCATCCAGTCCAACACTCTGTGTCACACAGTGGCCAGAAATACCAGGTGCCATCAGGAGGTCCAGCAATGGGGCCAGGAGGGCACTAGAAGCCCTCTCACTGCTGCCCCCCCCAGCACCAAGAATAGAGTGCATCACCTGCCCCAGATTGAGAGTTCCCATCTATACCCTGTGGCTAATAGCCACTGATGGACCTCTGCTCCATACATTTATCTAATTCCCTCTTGAAGCCATCCATGCTTGTAGCTGCCACCACCTCCTGTGGCAGTGAATTCCATACGTTAACCACTCTTTGGGTGAAGAAGGACTTCCTTTTATCTGTTCTGACCCGACTGCTCAGCAATTTCATGGAGTGCCCACGAGTTCTTGTATTGTGAGATTTCTGTTCTGGCACACAGATCTACAAAGACCTCAAAATGTTGCATGTGGTGCCCAAGAGGCTGAAATCTACAATGCCAGACAACTGAAAGTGAAAAGATGCCCCCGGAAGAGTCATCTGAAGACAGAGATGCCTGGGTCTCTGAGACGGCATGCCGTCCATCAGTGACACACTTCTGAAAATTGTCCTCTCACAGATCTGTGCACCTCTCCTCTGCTCTTTCCGCGTTTTCCTGCCAACCCTGCGACAACAACTAGGCCCTTCTGAGGGAGACGCAACAGCTAGAATTAAGGACACTTAAGGAGGAGGTGAGGCCTGATTTGGATGGGCCGGGCTAGCACGGGCTTGTCAGATCTTGGAAGCAATGGTTCCTCTAAGCTGTGGTGTGTCGTGAGTAGAAATTCTACTTCGTGGGCTACTAATATTAAAGTTGTGAACAAGCCTACCCTTGTGAAGTAAGTTCGATCACAACTTTAATGCTGGTAGGCCATGAAGTAGAGTTCCTGTTCACCACACACTGCAGCTTAGAGGGGACACTGGTGAGTACCACCCCAAAATGGCTGACACAGGAGGCGGAGCTGAATGGAATACCAGTCCGGTGTAGTGGCTAAGTGCCCTATGAGGTAGGTGGGGCTGAGAGAGTTCTGACAGAAACTGCTCTTTTTCAAGGACAGCTCTTGTCAGAACTATGGCTTGCCCAAGGTCATCCAGCCAGGTGCAAGTGGAGGAGTGGGGAATCAAACCCGGTTCTCCCAGATTGGAGTCCGCACACTTAACCACTACACCAAACTGGTGTAGTATTACCAAACTAATATGATAATACTTATTGAGCCCATTACACACAATATATATTTTCATTAAACATTATTTGCATGTATTGTATGTTTAAACATGGCGTTTTCTATTGTTTAATATTATACACAGGCATAAGCCCACGATGCACGCCCCATCTCAGAGAAGAGACCATGGAGGGAGGAAAGCACTAGCCAAAGACACTCTCTGGAAAGACTGTTCTTTTCCACTGCTGACTTTGCTCTCTCATCTATCAAAGCTGAAGTTTCTATTACTGTCCTTGAGACATTAGAAGAGAGATTTTCTGGAACGGCTCTCCTTGCATCAGAACTACTGAAAAATACCCTCTCTTCTCCTATTATGCCACAGAGACTTATTTTCTAGGAAGAACGCTCCGCTGGTTGTGAAAATCTGGCTACCCTTCCACCCGAATTCACGAAATCCTGGCAGACTTCAGACCACCAATCGCTCTTTTCTTTCCAGGCAGGAATTATTGGCATGTCCTTCGCACACGCACAGAGCAGTCTTTTATGCATATTTTACATATTGCATAATCCTTTGCCATGATTTGGCTCTGTGTTAGTCTTATTATATTGGAAGAAAGCAAAGTGGCCTATTTTTTAAAAAAAATACCGGTAAAACTCAGATGATACCTTGATAACTTATACAATACAGTTCCCCTGGGGTCTCTTTTTTAACATAATTTAAAAAACAGCCTTTGGGGGACTGCACAGCTCTGCCAGAGCAACAATTCGCATCCAGGACAGGAACAAAAGACTGAAAGCAAAGAAAAACTCAGGACGTTTAAAAAGTTTAGCTGTTCAATGAAGGTTCCCAACAGTTGAATAAACTTTTGCACGTGTTCCCTCCCAGCAGTCTGATCACTGACTGGTATGTGCAGAAACTTGCTTTATAGTCTTGAGTCAGAGATTACCTTCTTGGGGGGGGCGGGGTGGGGGGAGATGCTTGATTCCTGATATATCGGAGCACGTCGGGCTAGACAAATTAGTCATCTGAACCAACCACACAAAATCTGATGATGCACGCTAGACAATCCGAGCTTTCTGGCTTTTGGCTCTGGGTATGAATGGAGACTGTATTTGTCACGGCTTCGGAAGCGCGGGCACACTACCAATGACCGTACTAATTACAAGAGAACTTCCGGGAAGAGGGCAAAGTCAATCCTTATCTTATAGCAAAGGTGTTGTGTGTCAAGTGCTGCCAAGTTGCTTCCTACTTATGGCGACCCTATAAATTAACGATCTACAGAACGTTCCGTGGTTAACAGCCTTGCCCGGGTCTCGCAAACGGAGGGCCTTTGTGACTTCCTTGATTGAGTCGAACCATCTCATGTTGGGTCTTCCTCTTTTCAACTGCCAGTTTGGTGTAATGGTTATGAGCGCGGGCTCTAATCTTGGGGAACCGGGTTTGATTCCCCACTCCTCCACTTTCAGCGGCTGGATGACCTCGGGCAAGCCATAGTTCTGTCCGAGCTGCTCTTGAAAGATCCGTTTCTATCAGTGTTCCCTCAGCCCCACCTACCTCACAGGGTGTCTGCTGTGGGGAGGGGAAGGGAAAGGAGTTTGTAAGCTGTTCTTCACAGGGTGTCTGTTGTGGGGAGGGGGAGGGAAAGGAGTTTGTAAGCTGTTCTTCAGTGTTGACGTGGTGTCTTCAGGGTGTCTGCTGGGGAGGGGAAGGGAAAGGAGTTGGTAAGCCGTTCTTCAGAGGGTGTCTGCTGTGGGGAGGGGGAAGGAAAGGAGTTTGTAAGCCGTTCTTCACAGGGTGTCTGTTGTGGGAGGGGGAGGGAAAGGAGTTTGTAAGCTGTTCTTCAGAGGGTGTCTGCTGTGGGGAGGGGGAGGGAAAGGAGTTGGTAAGCTGTTCTTCACAGGGTGTCTGTTGTGGGGAGGGGAAGGGAAAGGAGTTTGTAAGCTGTTCTTCACAGGGTGTCTGCTGTGGGGAGGGGAAGGGAAAGGAGTTTGTAAGCTGTTCTTCACAGGGTGTCTGTTGTGGGGAGGGGAAGGGAAAGGAGTTTGTAAGCTGTTCTTCACAGGGTGTCTGTTGTGGGGAGGGGAAGGGAAAGGAGTTGGTAAGCCGTTCTTCACTGGTTCCCAAAGTGGGCAATACCGCCCCCTGAGGGTGCTGGAACGATCCAGGTGGGTGGTCAGAGCCTTGGGTGCAATTGGGGGGCGCTGAATACAAATAAGGGGGCAGTGGAAGCATAAAGAAAGAAGAGTCCAGAACCTATCTAAAGCAGCCTTTTGGCAATAGGCCAAATAAGTTTGGGAATGTATGCTCCAAGTGAGGGGCAGGGTATAAATCCAATCTCTTCTCTTCTTCTTTGTCCTAACATTGCTGCCTTTTCCAGTGATGCTTGTCTTCTCGTGATGCTTCTCGTGTCCTGGCCCCACTGCTGGACCTCTTGATGGCACCTGGTATTTTTGGCCGCTGTGTGACAGAGTGTTGGACTGGATGGGCCATTGGCCTGATCCAACATTGGCTTCTCTTATGTTCTTATGTTTGGGGCAAGGGATGCTCTGAAGGGAACGGTGGCGCAGGCAGTAAAGGAATGCCTGCCTTAACATCTGTTCGAACAGCTTCGGCTGTTCGAATCCCGCCGCGGTCAGGGTGAGCTCCTGGCCCTGTCCCAGCTCCCGCCCACCCAGCGGTTCGAAAGCCCGTTACAGGGCGATTAGATAAAAGGGGTACCTGCTATTAGAGCAGGGGGGCACCCGCCCCTGTGGCAGCGACATTGGAGAGCAACGGATGGCGGAGGCGATGGACGGTGGAGGAGACATGGCGGCTGGCGAGGCGAGGAGGCGTAGGAAGGAGGCCGGACCGACGAGGCGCAGAGGCGAGGCAATGCAGCGGGCCGGAGCCTGGCGTGGACAGAGGCCGCTGCAAAGCAGGCGCGAGGGTGCGGAGTGGATCCGGCCTGGAGGTGGATTCGCAAGGGCCAGGAAGGTGGAACTGCATAACAAAAGACCAGCGCCGGAGAGAGAGGTCGCCGCCGGACTGTCCCCTTCGCAACAAAAAAAGATCTGCTACAGAATAGGGGTGCCTGGTAGGATATCCACCTCCCCCTGCACATATGTGGCCCTAGGCTAGGAATGGGCCCAATATATATATGTAAGCCGCTCAGAGCCCTTAGGGGGTGAGCAGGATAGAAAGTCGAATAATAATAATAATAGGTAAAGGTAAAGGTTCCCTTGCTCGAAAGCCAGTCGAATCCGACTCTAGGGTTGCGGTGCTCATCTCCGTTTCAAAGCCGAAGAGCCAGCGCTGTCCGAAGACATTTCTGTGGTCATGTGGCTGGCATGACTAAACACCAAGGTGCACAGAAAGCTGTTACCTTCCCACCAAAGTGGTACCTATTTATCTACCTGCAGTTTCTTGCTTTCGAACTGCTATGTTGGCAGGAGCTGGAACTAGAGACGGGAGCTCACCCCGTCATGCGGCACTCACGGGTCTTGAACTGCTGAACTACTGACCTTCCACAGCCTGCAGTTCAGCGTCTTAACCACTTGAGCCACCGCAGCTCCTAATAATAATAATAATAATAATAATAATAATAATAATAATAATGCTCTGTATTCTTGGTGCTTGGGGGGTGGGTGTCAACAGTGGGAGGGCTTCTAGTGTCCTGGCCCCACTGGTGGACCTCCTGTTGGCACCTGGTATTTTTGGCCACTGTGTGACAGAGTGTTGGACTGGATGGGCCACTGGCCTGATCCAACATTGGCTTCTCTTATGTTCTGTTATGTTCTTATGATGCGACCAGAGCATGATAGACTCAGCCTAGTCATTTTCGCTTCTAGGGAGAACTAAATATACAGCCAGAAAGCTACTCAATTAGGCAACAGGAGAGGAAAAACAAACAAACAAATATGCCTAACGTTTGCCAAAGGGGGAAAAAATAGCTATCAACAGAATTTTCTGTTCTGCTCAGTGATAAACGGGTTCAGGATACGTCTTCTGTGACAAGAACCCTCTGAATCCCATTTCGTTTCAAATATTATTATCCAGCAGTAATCTGGGAGGTTCACACCAATCACAAAATAGGCCACCGACAGATAAAGACAGAGCTTAACACACACACACACACACACACACTCCCCTCTGCAATTCTTCACAGGTCCCTAGCATGTTCCTTCTAATATAGCCTTGACAAATTTTCTTTGATTCTAGAAGCCAGCCTCAAAATTTTGAAAGCCAGCCTCCTATTCCAGCCTCCGGGGTATTGGTATGACCGTATTTTCTAATTATGGCTACCACCAAAAATTTCTAGACAACCCGGCACCTGGGGAGTTGTCAAGGCATGCCAATAGCAGGTTTTATGACTGAGCATATGGAAATAAGGTAGCAAAGGAAATCCACGTACAAATGAAGCTGAGATTTCTGCACACTCTGGGGACTCCGTAAGTGTGCAGAAAAATCGACAAACAGAATCAAAAAGAACCCTACATTGACCTGAGAGGTTCACACCAATCACAAAACAGGCCACCAACAGGTAAAGACAGGGCTTTATACATATTTAGAGGACATCCTAGGAAGGCAGAAAAACATCACCGTGTAGGTTAAACAGCTTGTGTTACATAAAAGAAGAAGAGATTGGATTTATATCCTGCCCTTCACTCAAAGGCTCAGAGCGGCTTACAAACTCCTTTCCCTTCCCCTCCCCACAACAGACACCTTGTGAGGTAGGTGGGGCTGAGAGAGCTCTGAGAGAACTGTCCTTGAGAGAACAGCTCTGACAGAACTATGGCTTGCCCAAGGTCACCCAGCAGCTGCAAGTGGAGGAGTGGGGAATCAAACCCGGTTCTCCCAGATTAGAGTCCACGCACTTAACCACTACACCAAACTGGTTCTTATAAAGCCTGAACCAGGACTGAGCATGCCCCTTCTCTTTGAGGAGGGGATAGATGGAGTGATCCAGAGGCAGATGAAGAAACTGGTCTGCTCAGGTCCCCCCAAACTGAATCTTACTGAAGAGACGTTCCGCCATGCCTTTGGTAGAGGACAGCGACTGTTGGCATTCTCATACCTCCCCCCACTCAGACCTCTGCACCCCTTTCATCCGGGGGCTGGTAGGAACAGAAATTTCTCGTCATCTTTGATAATGAAACTGTATTGCTAGAGAAATGTATTTGTTTTTTGTAGCTTTTAATCTTATTTAATGGATTATTATTGTGTTTGCTTTGATGGAAGCCGCCCTGAGCCCTGCTTGCAGGGCAGGGCCGCCTAACAAGTTGAATTTAATAAGCACATAAATGAGAAGATCTGGGTAGAGGGAGGTCTCCCTTGCCTCGAGCAGGACTTTTTCCATATAAAAACATAAATAAAACCAAATCTCCTCGCCACCCCCTCATCCTCATTCTTTGCGGCCTTCCGGCTTATAAATACTATCGCCCGCATAACGGACAAGCCAAGAACATCTTCGGGCACGTCTTTCAGGATCAGGAGAATTATGAAACACGCGGAGGAACGAGCAGATGGCCGTTCGGAAAACGCAGCCAAGTCGCCACCTGCAAGGTCAGCATTATCTTCCAAACACAGAGAGCCAGTCACATACCTTGGATGCTTGAGGTGTTGAAATCACATGAACAGTGCTGGGCTTGACGCCATTGGCTTTGGGTCGTTTATAGAGAGCAAACCTGCTTTTCCGACGCCCTCGGTCGCCGTTGGGAAGGGAGCCATTGTACCTAGGAGAAGCGCAAATACAGAAGGGGATTTTTTTAGGCTGTTTGAGAAAAGAGCTGGAATTGGATCTCTCAAGCCGCAGTTAAAGCCTGCACAGGGCTTCATATCCGGCAGCAAGAAAGTGCTCACTTTGGCCAATAAATACTGCATTGGGAGGAGGAAAGGCTGAGCGGTTCAGGGACTGCCCAAAGTCCACCCTAGTTGCACTGTGCTCAAGATCTGGTCCGTCACACAAAACCCAAAACCAATGCTCCCTCTAAGGTGTTGGAGTCTTCTGAGCAAAAGATTCCACTTTGTGAATTAATGTGGTAAGCGAGCAATTCGGCTCCTGTATAAATTAAGTTTGCTCTGGAGCCATCCTTCATGAGCTAACATAAGAACATAAGAGAAGCCAATGTTGAATAAGGCCAATGGCCCATCTAGTCCAACACTCTGTCACACAGCGGCCAAAATATACCACGTGCCATCAGGAGGTCCACCAGTGGGGCCAGGGCACGAGAAGCCCTCCCACTGCTGCCCCCCCCAGCACCAAGAATAGAGTGCATCACCTGCCCCAGACTGAGAGTTCCCATCTATACCCTGTGGCTAATAGCCACTGATGGACTTCTGCTCCATATGTTTATCTAATTCCCTCTTGAAACTGTCCATGCTTGTAGCTGCCACCACCTCCTGTGGCAGTGAATTCCATATGTCTATCACTCTTTGGGTGAAGAAGTATTTCCTTTTATCTGTTCTAACCAGACTGCTCAGCAATTTCATGGAGTGCTAAGACAAAAAATGTGTGAGCTGTGGGCTAAAAAACTGTGAGCTAGCTCACACTAACTTAGCTTAGAGGGAACGCTGCCTGAAACTCCACTGGAGCTTTTAAAAGCTACATATTTCCTCAGCTGTTATGGGATCGTCTGCGCTTATTGCCGAGATGAACGTGGGAGCTGCTGTAAGCAAGCGTCAAGCGCTGCCACGGCGAAGTCACGTTCATTAGTAATGCTCACATTAAAATCAGCTGTAATCACCAACTAAAAACACAACTGCAGAAATTACTGCATTCGAGCAATGGGTCTCGGAAGTCATCCCTGCGCACTGAAATTCCGGTTTTTGTCTTTTAAATAAAAGCCAGTAAGTGTGTTCCACACCACACGAAAAGAAGGCAGCAGTCACAGGAGAAGAATAGGCATGGCAAGAGTTGGCACCAGACCTGAGCCCAGCTCTTGGACTTAGCTACCTACACGACAACATTCAACAAATTGAAGATACCCTGCTGCCCGCATTGTACTAACACAGCAGTTGCCTCCGTGCTTGAGAGTAGACAGGTGGAGCGTAATGGCAGGGGTCTCCGTTAATTACTCTCAGCATTCCACAATTAAGGATACATCTGCCCATCAATCTCCAATTCTGAAATACTTATCTCCTCCATTGTGTCCCGTCCCCTCCAAATTAAAAACAAACAAATGGTAACCATATAAACTAAGCTTGCTATTCCTGTTAAACTTGTGGGCACTCAATGAAATTGCCGAGCAGTCAGGTTAGAACAGATAAAAGGAAGTCCTTCTTCCCCAAAAGAGTGATTAACACGTGGAATTCACTGCCACAGGAGGTGGTGGCAGCTACAAGCGTGGACGGCTTCTAGAGGGAACTGGACAAACATATGGAGCAGAGGTCCATCAGTGGCTATTAGCCACAAGGTATAGGTAGGAACTCTCATGTCTGGGGCAGTGATGCTCTGTATTCTTGATGCTTGGGGAGGAGGCACCAATGGGAGGGGCTTCTAGTGTCCTGGCCCCACTGCTGGACCTCCTGATGGCACCTGGTATTTTTGGTCACTGTGTGACAGAGTGTTGGACTGGATGGGCCATTGGCCTGATCCAACACTGACTTCTCTTATGTTCTTACATCTTCCTTGTGCTGTACACTAATTTACTGCTCACCCTCTACCTATATGTACGGACTGGTAACTTCCATTTCATTGTATCTGAGGAAGTGGGCGTGCACACGAAAGCTTACACCTTGAGTAAAACTTGGTGGGTCTTAAAAGGTGCCACTGGACTCGAACTTTGTTCCATTGCATTACCACGACAGCTTCATTCTGCACCGGCAGCAGACTGGGAAGTTGAAAGGGCGATGGGGCAAGCCCGGCTGGGTGGCCCTTGCCATGCACCAAGCCACTCGGGGCCAGTCAGCTCAGCAGTGCCTACAATGGGCATTGGCTCCTCCCGCAAACTGGCAGCACATGGGAGAAGTCATTTGGTGAGCCCACATGGATCATCAGTGCCACTGAAGGGTGTCAGTAATGGCTCATTCATTCATGTTTCATACTGAGTCCATTGTTCTGTGTTCCCTATCTTGTCCCTGCTTCTGTGCTTGCGTAGGTATGCTAGCTGTAACATGGGAGCTTCGCCTCTACTGCTCGGTGTTATCACTGTGGCCTTGAATGCGGGCTTTGGGCTATTCTTGAGTCTATGAGAATTTTCCAGTTCTGTGAAGCCGAGGGGTGGGGGGAGCAGTCTCCCGATCATTAAGTAATCCTCCCGCCAGGAGTTTCCCGTGCACGTGCTTAAAGATCATTTGCTAGTCGCATGCTTGCATCATACTATAACCATGCCTGAGCCGCACATCCCGCCATTCCTGACAATAACCATCTTGCTGTGGGTTTTAGCACTGTATTCCAATAAAGCCCTTCTTTACCTTAAGAATGCTTGGATCTACTTGCTTTTGAACCTGACAACCGGCAGCACACCGGGAAATATCCCGTATAATAAATGGCCAGTTTGCCATTCTCTGCTGTAAGGAGTGCTTGCCCCGCATCAGTCTTAACCACACACAGTGGTATGCTATGTCCCTCCACACCTCTCGCATCCCAGTACCACCTGCAAGTATCAAAATACAATGTTACGACATGCGATGCTTTAGGCTGGTCCGGCATTGGGCAGGGGGTTGGACTAGATGGTCTGCATGGCCCCTTCCAACTCTATGATTCTATTCTATGACCAGCCTACAATACACCATAGCCCCCATCGGAGCGCGCGCACACACAATTCACACTCAGCATCTTGCAGAGAGACATCGCAGAACGGCAGTCCAAATTAGTACACGCACGTCTTCTGTGTTTTGCTACGACATCCAACGATTCCCTGAAGAATCCTAAAAGTTCTCCTTCCTCACATACACACATACCTTAGCAGTATAAGTGTTCACCTCAAATATTTTACAGTCAAGTTGTACAAGCTCCCTTCCACCCACATCGTTCTTGAGCCAACGGGCCCTGTGGGGCAGATGTCGGCCACCATTTTGGAGCAGGGCATGCACAGGACACTGAGCACGCAACTCCAAAGTGCGTCTAAGAAGACTCCCCCCCCCCAGGAAATTTCGACTCAGGAAAATGGCAGGCGCTCCCCCTCCCCCAATGCCATGGCACCGAGCTGAATCAGGCCTTTAAGGTCCAGTTTGGTGTAGTGGTTAAGTGTGCCGACTCTAATCGGGGAGAACCGGGTTTGATTCCCCACTCCTCCACTTGCACCTGCTGATGTGACCTGGGGTCAGTCACAAGCTCTGGCACAGCTGTCCTTGAAAGAGCAGTTTCTGTCAGAGCTCTCTCAGCCCCACCTACCTCACAGGGTGTCTGTTGTGGGGAGGGGAAGGGAAAGGAGTTTATGAGCCGCTCTGAGACTCCAAGTGAAGGGCGGGGTATAAATCCAATCTCTTCTTCTTCTTCTTTTAAAGAGTAATTCCGCTGCAGTTATTCAGTCCATTAAAGGACAATGACAGCCTTTCCCTGGAAAAGTGAGAGCCTCCATTTCCTTATTGTGATGTAATCCAGATATAAATTTAGAGTCCAAGTGGCACCTTTAAGACCAACAAAGGTTTATTCAAGGTATGGACTTTCGTGTGCAAGGCACCCTTTTTCAAATACACTGGAATGGAAGGTAAGGGTCAAACTTATAGACAAGGGCTGAACAGCAAATTACTATGCCACGTGATGAAGATGTTTTAAGGTATGTGAAGACACAGCTAAACAACAAGCTAAGGTTATAAGGTCAACCGCTGAAAAGCAATAAATATGTCAAAATAGGACTGAGGCTCTCATAACCTTAGCTTGTTATTTAGTTTCGTCTTCGCATATCTTAAAACATCTTCATGTTACATGTTAATTTGCTGTTCAGCCCTTGTCTGTAAGTTTGAACCTTACCTTCCATGTGCCGTGCACATGAAAGCTCATAACTTGAATACAACTTTTGTTGGTTTCAAAAGTCCCGCTGGACTCTAAATTTGCTCTACTGCTTTAGAACAACACAGCTGACCACCTGTAATCCATAAGAACATAAGAGAAGCCAATGTTGGATCAGGCCAATGGCCCATCCAGTCCGACACTCTGTGTCACACAGTGGCCAAAAATACCAGGTGCCATCAGGAGGTCCACCAGTGGGGCCAGGACACTAGAAGCCCTCCCACTGCTGCCCCCCCAGGAATCAAGAATACAGAGCATCCCTTGCCTCAGTCTGAGAGTTCCTATCTATACCTTGTGGCTAATAGCCACTGATGGACCTCTGCTCCAGATGTTTATCTAATTCCCTCTTGAAACTGTCCATGCTTGTAGCTGCCACCACCTCCTTTGGCTGTGAATTCCACGTGTTAATCACTCTTTGGGTGAAGAAATACTTCCCTTTATCTGTTCTAACCCGACTGCTCAGCAACTTCATGGAGTGCCCACGAGTTCCTGTATTATGAGAAAGGGAGAAAAGTACTTCTTTCTCAACCTGCTTAATCCCATTCATAATCTTATAAACCTCGATCATGTCACCCCTCCAGATATGGTACCACTCCTGTCTCGCCGAATCCCACTTGCTCTACATAACGGGGCAGAGTTTTACGAACTTTCTGAGCGCAACAGGGAGGTTCACGAAAAACGTTCTAAAAACCCTACAGCAGTGCATTCTAAGACTACCCTGGCTTTACAGACAAGCATCCTTTTTATTAAGTAACCAGACAGAGATGTTACTGCCCTCCGCAGTCATTCATCATGGCACCCCCTGGAATTCCTACTGCTCCCCATTAGCCTCTAGAATCAACTTGGAAAGTCTTTTATTCACGTTTGTCGCTTTCTGTTGCAGCTTCAAAAGCTGGCCGCCCAGCAAGGTCTGCAGCGGCTAGAAAGCTTGTAACATTTGTTCCTTTAGAGGTGAACTAAAAATAAATAAATAAACCAGAACAACAATACATCCTCATGCTGGCTTTCAATACGTCGTTAATATCGGGATGACACCTAGTGCATGGTTTGAAAATATTACTAATTTTACTGCAGTTCAATTATGCAAAGCTCCTTTAAAAATCCCCCCCCTATTTGAAGCAATGCCTGGCTATTTGTCTTCACAGCAAAGGGGGTGGGGGGACGACGCCCTGTTCGGCATTTCTGAAGATTAAATCCTACTTAGCCAGCAAATAAAAAGTGATGGAAGATCACAACACTCTTCTGGACCCGTAATTTAATCACGACATCTAAAGAGCTATGACAGACGGATACAAGGAGAAAAACATGTAAGTTTTCCCTCTAAGCTGTGCATGTGAGCGGCCGCTCATTAACACCGGAAGCCCCGCTCAGCAGCAATCTGAAGCCGTCCAGGGTCTCGCACTGTCCATTTTAAGATTGCAGCAGTTAGATCAGGGGTGTCAAACATAAGGCCCGGGGGCCAGAACCGGCCCGCTCAAGAGCTCTTATGCGGCCTGCGAGCAACTAGTGCAAGGGAGGGAACAGGAGACTGTTGGGGGGGACTGGGTAGAGCCACTCTGATTGTGGCTTCAGCAGGGTGGAATAACCTCATCCGCAGCAGTCAAGGAGCGTGGGAGCATCTGCCCGGGGCTGCACCGCTGACTCTCCAGTCCATCCATGTGGGTCTTCCTTTGCACCCTCCTCCCAGCCTATGGGGTCCTGCAGTGAGCATACAACAGCTTGCAACATACCAGCTGCTGTCCTTCACACAGTTTATATCTCCGGTACTTGGCATTACATTTTATGGCACACATGGCCAGGCCCAACAGAGATTTATGTCAGATCCGGCCCTTGTAACAAATGAGTTCGACACCAGTGAGTTAGATTAGGCTCAGGATGTCAACTGCTCCACTCACTGGGGGGGGAAGCGGAGGGAACATTGAGTATCCTACTAAGTCACATGGATGAGCGTCTGTATCCGAAGAACAGGCATTTTATGGTCTCTCTACTCCTGAGCCAGCTCCAAAAGCACGCAGAGGTCATTTAGCAAATCCCAAGATGCCATCCATTTGTACATTAGATAGATCTAAATGCATCCCGTCAGCTGCTTTGTTACCATCAAAAGCCTACATTTATAAAAACCCACTAATGTTAGGGAAACTCCTAGGAGAGGAGTTCCCTGGTACTAATCGGATATATTGCCAGCTAATTTATTACGTAACTATCTCGGAATAGTCTTCTAATTGGGAGTTTCAATCAGTGGAACGCTAGCCTAAGAGTTCGCAGAAGGCTGAAATGATTCTCTGGCAGTGACTGGGGGGGGGGGGGTGTCTTTCCTGTGCAGTTCTTCAGAGGGTCTCTGGTTTGATCGTGAACTGTGAGCCTTCACTGCCACAGGAATACAGGAGACAGCAGAAGAGAGAAAGAAGGGAGGTTGTAAGTAGGCAGTGTGACAACACTGGTAGTTCATAAGAAGAGCCCTGCTGGATCAGACCCCGTGGTCCATCTTGTCTATCATCCTGTCTCGCACAGCGGCCAGCCAGTTCCTCTGGACGGCCAATAACAGGGCAGAGAGGCCGAGGCCTTCCCCTAATGTTGCCTCCTGTACGCTTATCTTTGTTTTTCTGTCCCAATCTGTGAGCTTTTAAAATCATAGGGACCACACCATCTTCAAGCTTAAGAATAGATGCAAGCCATTGTGCCAGAAATATTTGTAATTCACTTTTCTCTTCAGCGTCCTCAGGAAAACCGCGAAATTTCAAATTATATTGCCTGGTCTCCATTTCTAGAGCCAACAGTCTTTTCTGAGTTACTGTCTCTTCAGTTTTAAAAGTTTTAATTGCTTCTGCAGCTTGTAAACCTAAAGAAGTTGCATGATCTGCTTTTTTATCAACTTCCTGCAGAGCTTGTTTTATATCATTTAGCTGGGTCTGTATAGGCTCAAATAATGCCTTCATGGAGTCTAAAATTCTTGTCTCTCCCATTTTGCTCATTTGTTTTAAAACATTTTGAGAGTCAATTTGCAAATCATCTGTACCTTGTTGCTGAGTGCCGTCAGCCATCTTGTCTTCAGTAGTTTTAGAAGCAGATCGGCCTGCAGTCGTTGTAGCAAGTTGGAAGTAGTCAGTAAGTGGTCGCTCTGTATCTTTTTTCTGGTTCCTGGGTCTCTCACTGGATCTCCCCATATATTAGAGTCGTTTGCAATCAAAAGTGGTGCGATTTAGGAGGTATTGGGGTGAGAAGGAGCAGAGCTCTAGAATTGTGCAGCCATTCTTCTTAGTGTCAGGCCACGCCCCCTAATGTTGCCTCTTGGACTGAATGTGGAAGTTCCCTTTAGTCACCACAGCTAGTAGCCACTGACAGACCTGTCCCTCCACGAATCCATCTAAACCCCTTTTAAAGCTGTTTATGTCAGTGACCATCACTACATCCTGTGGCCATCTCTACATCCAGTTTGGTGTAGTGGTTAAGAGTGGCAGACTGTAATCTGTGAGAACCGGGTTTGATTCCCCAGTCCTCCACATGCAACTGCTGGGCAACCTTGGGCAAGCCACAGTTCTCTCAGAGCTGTTCTCTCACAAGCAGTTCTGGAAAGAGCTCTCTCATCCCCACCTACCTCACAGGGTGTCTGTTGTGGGGAGAGGAAGGGAAGGAGATTATAAGCCACTCTGAGACTCCGAGCGAAGGGCAGGGTAGAAGTCCAATCTCTTCTTTTCTTCTTCCTCTGGCAACGAATTCTGTATTTTAATCACTAGCTGTGTACAGAAGTATTTCCTTTTGTCTGTCCTGAACCTACTGCCCATCAGCTTTATTGGATGCCGAGTTAATTTTTTTGGGGAAGGGGGGAACTCACATAGTTAAGGAGTAGCAGCCTGGGGTTTTTGTTGGTTTTTTCATACTCTCTCCATAGGCATACGCATGGGAAGACAGGGAGTGCCGTCCTCAGAAAAACAAGTTACTGAGTTCTACCAAAGGCTGTTACCACATGCTCTGACTGCCCAAGTATAGTGCTTCTTGAAGAATGGGACAGGAATCAGTGTGGCTCAAGTGGCCTGATCACTTGAATACAGAGCATCCCTTGCCCCAGACCGAGAGTTCCTATCTATACCTTGTGGCTAATAGCCACGGATGGACCTCTGCTCCATATGTTTGTCTAATTCCCTCTTGAAACTGTCCGTGCTTGTAGCTGCCACCACCTCCTGTGGCAGTGAATTCCATGTGTTAATCACTCTTTGGGTGAAGAAATACTTCCATTTATCTGTCCTAACCTGACTGCTCAGCAATTTCATTGAGTGCCCAGGAGTATTGGGCGAACGGGAGAAAAGCGCTTCTTTCTCGACCTGCTCTATCCCATGGATAATCTTATAAACCTCGATCATGTCACCCCTCAGCCGTCGTTTCTCCATGCTAAAGAGCCCCAAGCGCTTTAACCTTTCTTCACAGGGAAAGTGTTCCAACCCTTTGGTCATTCTAGTTTCCCTTCTCTGCACTTCGTCCAATGCTATAATATCCTTGAAGTTTAATATATAAAGTTATTAAAGTTGTGAGCAAGCGATTTGCCGACTGCATAAATTCGTTTGCTCTGGAGCCATCCTTCCTGAAATGTGTGAGCTGGAGGCTAAAAAAACTGTGAGCTGGCTCACACTAACTCGGCTTAGAGGGAACACTGGTCCTGTCCTAGTCTTGGCTTGGCACAGGCGGTAATGTTTCTAAATACTTGTGGCAGGAGGGGAATGCAGAGGCAACAGAAACCAGGCCATATGGATCCTTGGCCGCTGCGTACCTTTCTCATCATCTCGTATTGCTTCCGGACTGTGATCAGGCTCCAGTTCAACAGAGCTTTGGAAGAACAGTTTTAGGGTGGAAAAAAAGCATGCTGATTGTGTCATCATGTGTCGGTATCGTTTATATGTGGGGCTGAGATACTGCTGAGAGATGGCCATCGGGTCTGCTGCTTGTCTTACATTTTAATGAGGCAGCGTCATCTACTGAAATATACCCCATGTCAGAAGCCCTCGGAAAATGTAACACAAGGCACTGAATATAGATGTCTGACTTGTCGCACCTTTGCTCTGTGATGCCTGGAAGTAGGTCTCCCCACCTCCCACCTCCAAATTCAGTACCTGTAGAACAGTCAAATCCTTGGATCTGAATAGAACTTTTTGCCTCCTGTGCTGAACTAATGGGACAACTGTAAGCTTTTAAAGAGACAGAAAAACTTGTAAGCAGCCCTACTGGCCCATGCAAAATCCAGAACAAGAAAGAAAATCCATGTAATAGCTTCTATTAGGGCCAACGACAGTGAAAAAGGGCAGACGACATTACATAAGAGAACATAAGAGAAGCCAATGTTGAATCAGGCCAATGGCCCATCTAGTCCAACACTCTGTCACACAGTGGCCAAAATATACCAGGTGCCATCAGGAGGTCCAGCAGTGGGGCCAGGACACTAGAAGCCCTCCCACTGCTGCCCCCTACAGCACCAGGAATAAAGTGCATCACCTGCCCCAGACTGAGAGTTCCCATCTATACCCTGTGGCTAATAGCCACTGATGGACTTCTGCTCCATATGTTTATCTAATTCCCTCTTGAAACTGTCCATGCTTGCAGCTGCCACCACCTCCTGTGGCAGTGAATTCCATGTGTTAATCACTCTTTGGGTGAAGAAGGACTTCCTTTTATCTGTTCTAACATTGGATTTATACCCCACCCTTCACTACCCGAGGCAGTCTCAGAGCAGCTTACAATCTCCTTTCCCTTCCCCTTCCCACAACAGACACCCTGTGGGGCAGATGGGGCTGAGAGAGCTCTTTCAAGGACTGCCCTGGAGAGAACAGCTCTAAGAAAACTTATGATGCTCTGTATTCTTGGTGTTTGGGGGGGGCCAACAGTGGGAGGGGCTTCTAGTGTCCTGGCCCCACTGCTGGATCTCCTGATGGCATCTGGTATTTTTGGCCACTGTGTGACAGAGTGTTGGACTGGATGGGCCGTTGCTCTGATCCAACATTGGCTTCTCTTATGTTCTTAATGCCAGTAGCTCACAAAGTAGAATTTTTGCTCACAAGACTCGACAGCTTAGAGGAAACACTGGACAGGACATACACACCGGGGGGGGGGGGGAGATGAAAAAAGCTAACTGGGAATCTGAAAACATGGGAGGAGGAGTTTGTTTGTTTTTAAATCAAAGCACATTTATGCGTCCTCACTCAAGAAACTTACTCAAAGCAGAACATGTCAAACAGAAAAGCATGAGGAACTGTTTCTTTTAACCTACCCCTTAAAACGATAACTATATTTGCACACTATTTATATATTTAAAAACATTTTTATCATGCCTTTCGCTCCAATTAGGGTCCTGAAAGCAGTGAATAGTTAAAAACAACATTAAAACCACATGTGCATACACACACCAGGGACGGGCTAATCCTGGGCACCCGATCACCATGGTGCCTAGAAATTTCACTGTGGCACCTAGTATTTTCAGTAAGGAGTCTGTTGCGGCACCTCTCAGAGAAAGTACAAAGGGTTAGATGCACCCGATATTTCCACTGAAGGAAGGGAGTCTCTTTTGTCCCCCCAAAATGCTATGTTGGGGGTCATGGGACCTGCACAGAGAACTAGAAAGGGGACAGTAGTAGGGACAGGAATTGGCTGAGATGGAGCAAAAAGACTTGCTGGATCCAACCCATACCATACTTATGATTTTGCACGAAACAGTACACCATAACAATAAATGTGCATGAAGTCCTTGTTGCTGCTTGTTTAAACTTAACTTTGTGCCATTCACCAGTGGTAGTGGACAAATCCATTTCTTAACTGGTTACCATCTTGAGAGCCAGTTTGCAGTAGTGGTTAGGAGCACAGACTCTAATCTGGGCGAACCGGATTTGATTCTCCACTCTTCCACATGCAGCTGCTGGTGTGACCTTGGGTCAGTCACAGTTCTCTCAGAGCTGTTCTGAAAAGAGCAGTCCTTGAAAGAGCCCTCTCAGTCCCACCTGCCTCACAGGGTGTCTGTGGTGGGGAGGGGAAGGGAAAGGAGCTTGTAAGCCGCTCTGAGACTCCTTTGGGTAGTGAAGGGCAGGGTATAAATCTAATCTCTTCTTCTATAGAGTCTCCAACTGTCAATTAAATGGAGATTTTTAAAGCGATAATGAAATTATGAGAAATCGGGAAGAAGTTACGTTAGGGTTAGAGGTTAATTTTTTGTTATGGTGATGACAACCAGGGTCGCCCCATATTTATTTATGCTTATTTATCATTATATTTCTGGCCCGCCCTACCCCTGCATACGGGGCTCAATACTTTTGTTGTCCCTTTAATAAGTTACGAAAAACTGAAGAGCTTAGAATTCGGTAATCAGAAAACACGGCCAATAAAATACAAAATGCTGAAAAAAATCAGTCTGGCTCTTAATTTTTTAGGCTGACATGTAGAGCCAAAGAAACTGTCTTCACCCTCTGGGGTCTGTGTGTGTGTGTGTGTGTAGCAATAGAGGAAGAGTAACACATCCTCCTAGGGTGGGAATTCCACAGTTTTGGTGCCACAACCAAGATGCCTCTTTCTCAGTTACTGCCTGTCCAAAGGGGCCTGACAGCAAATTGGAAGCCAGTGTTGAAAAAACAAGACTGGAATGATGTACTCCGTACAACCCACCGAAGACAACACTCTTGGGACAGCATTCTGTATCTAATGTAGCTTCTAGATGCTCTTCAAGGGCAGCCCCACACAGAGCACACGGCAGTAGTCTAATCTAGCTGTTATCAGCACAGTGGCAAGATCTTTTACACCCAGGAAAGACAGCAGCTGGTGAAAGGTGCACTGCTACCACCTGTTTATCCAACAGAAGAGATTGTATTAATACCCCACCCTTCACTACCCGAAAGAATCTCACAGCATCTTACAACCTCCTTTCCCTTCTCCTCCCCACAACAGACTCCCTGAGAGGTTGGTGGGGCTGAGAGAGCTCTTTTGAGAACGGCTTGTGAGAGAACAGCTCTGAGAGTACTTGTAACTGACCCAAGGTCACACCAGCAGCTGAATGTGGAGGAGTGGGGACTCAAACCCGGTCCTCCCAGACTAGAGTCCTTGCTCCTAACCAGCACACAAAACTAGCTCAGAGCTCCAGGTCCAGCAGCACCCTCAAGCTGCGAGCCTGCCTCCTTCAGGGAGAGGGCAGTCCCACCCAATGCCCCCTCGAAGCTGTCGAGTCTGGTGAGCAAAAATTCTACTTTGCAAGCTACTGAAGTTGTGAGCGAGTGATTTGGCTACTGCATCAATTAGTTTGCTCTGGAGCCACCCTTCCTGAGCGGAGACAAAAACCTGTGAGCCGGAGGCTAAAGAACTATGAGCTAGCTCACACTAACTCAGCTTAGAGGGAACACGGGCCCCATCCACAACAGAGCACCCCTCCGTCCCCTGGCCTCTGGCTATTTAAGCCTGCTTAAATGAAAAGGTGACAGGAGCTGCAGTGGCTCAAGTGGTTAAGACGCTGAACTGCAGGCTGTGGAAGGTCAGTAGTTCAGCAGTTCGAGACCCAAGAGTTCCGCATGACGGAGCGAGCTCCCGTCTCCAGTTCCAGCTCCCGCCAACCTAGCAGTTCAAAAGCAAGAAATTGCAAGTAGATAAATAGGTACCGCTTCGGTGGGAAGGTCACAGAGTTCCGTGCACCTTGGTGTTTAGTCATGCCGGCCACATGACCACGGAAACGTCTTTGGACAGTGCTGGCTCTTTGGCTTTGAAACGGAGATGAGCACCGCAACCCTAGAGTCGGATTTGACTGGCTTTCGAGCTAGGGAACCTTTACCTTTACTAAATGAAAAGGTTGGGTGCTGATGCTATGAACTCTCAAGGGAAGAGACTACATGTTTTCCTATCAACAAGCTACTCCGCCGGCATGGCCATGAAAAAGATCAGCGTGAACAAGGGAAATGTCTTTAAATATCGCACGGAAAAGTGCAACTTCCAAGCCAAGGGTATGGCCGTGGTAAGGCACATGGTCCCTAAATGCCATTAGCCCCAGTTCGCAGGATAATGGTTTCCACCCATCACAGTATCACATCCAGAGAGGAACAGCAGTCTTACGAGCAGGAACGGAAAGTTACAGCCGGGCAGGTTTCCCGTGGCTGTTCGCTTCTACCATTCCCGTGTAAGTTTTCGAACCATTGCGTCCGGGAGCTGTAAGTAAATACAGTGTGCAGGCGTGACTATTAAAGGAAGCAACGGCTCCACCGTGCGTGCCACGGCGAATGCGGCTCTCGATCTAAACGCGCAGCCAATCATGTGCCAGACGCTGCGGCTGAGCACTCCCCGTTCATTCCAGCGACACTTGAAAGAGAGCAGGCTAAACGGCGGCGGCGTCTGCTGCCTTCGAGGCTTTTTTTAAGGTCCGGGAAATGATATTACCCGTCTTGAAGTCTGCACGTCCAAGACTGAAATCTAGCAAGCTGGGCCTCTTACCAAAGAGCTCATTATTTCTGCCCTTTCACGGGCTTATATGTGGCGGGCGGGGGGGGATGACGGGGCACGGCCGAGGCCTTACTCACCGTCTCCCTTTGGGCACTTGTATATTCAGAACAAGACCTGCCGATTTTGACACAAGGCCGGCCTCCCACTCCACCTCTCCGCACGCATCTTTAGAAGCTGAGAATCAACAGGCACCACCAGCTCCCTGAACAGCATCCAAATGGATACCTTGCAATAAGCCGCTTTTGTGTATCCCCACTGCCTTCGATTAAGTCAGAGGGAAATCAAGCATAGAAAGCTTATGACGGGCAGAAAAACCTCGCACAGATGGCTGCTGTGCTGGAGGGGGCACACAGGACACGGCTTGGCTCCCAAACGACGGCTGAGGGGTGACATGATCGAGGTTTATAAGATTATGAATGGGATTGAGCAGGTTGAGAAAGAAGTCCTTTTCTCCCTTTCTCACAATACAAGAACTCGTGGGCACTCCATGAAATTGCTGAACAGTCGGGTTAGAACAGATAAAAGGAAATACTTCTTCACCCAAAGAGTGATTAACACATGGAATTCACTGCCACAGGAGGTGGTGGCAGCTACAAGCATGGAGCGTTTCAAGAGGGAATTAGATAAACATATGGAGCAGAAGTCCATCAGTGGCTATTAGCCACAGGATATAGATGGGATCTCTCAGTCTGGGGCAGGTGATGCACTCTATTCTTGGTGCTGGAGGGGGCAGCAGTGGGAGGGCTTCTAGTGTCCTGGCCCCACTGCTGGACCTCCTGATGGCACCTGGTATATTTTGGCCACTGTATGACAGAGTGTTGGACTAGATGGGCCATTGGCCTGAAGCAACATTGGTTTCTCTTATGTTCTTATGTTCTTATGTAACTCCCTCAGAGTTCCTGGAAGGAACCATGCTCCCAGGCTTGGAAAACCCCTCTGGCCAGTGGTGCTGGGGACCAGCTCGAACCATGCGCCGTGCGCCTTCCTGCTATCTCACCGCAAAGACTGCCAGCTTTCTTTCCAGCGCAGCCAAGATCAGAAAGAGGAAGTCAAGACCAGCAAAGAATCCATTGGTGAACATGTTCCTCAAATGAAGGAGAGAAGGAGATTGGATTTATACCCCACCCTTCACGACCCGAAGGAGTCTCAGAGCAGCTTACAAACTCCTTTCCCTTCCTTTCCCCACAACAGACACCCGGTGAGGTAGGCAAGGCTGAGAGAGCTCTGAGAGAACTGTCCTGGAGAGAACAGCTCTGAAAGAACTGGTGACTGACCCAAGGTCACACCAGCAGCTGCATGTGGAGGAGTGGGGAATCAAACCTGGTTATCCCAGATTACAGTCCTTGCTCCTAACCACTACACCAAACTGGTTCTCACACCAAACTGGCTTTGAAGAGATTCTAATGGTTAGAGCATGAATGAAGGAACAATATATGCGGGAATCTCCCAAGTCAAACTGCACAGCAGAAAGGCAAAAGCCTACCAGACCAATCCTAGATTTTACCATCTATTGCACGGGTGTCGAACTCATTTGTTAAGAAGGCCGGATCTGACATAAATGAGACCTTGTTGGGCCGGGCCACGTGTGCCATAAAATGTAATGCCAGGTAGCGGAGATATAAACTTTGTAAAGGACACAAACACGAAGATTTTTTTTTTTACTTAAAACAAAAACATGCTGAAAACATCAGCGCCCTTGCCATATTTTGTTTATTTAACAGTACCTGACAACTGACACCTCTTGCTTTGAATTACTGCGTCAAAATGTCTGTGCTGTTCCAATCTTGAGTCTGCTGTTCAGGTGAGTACCTGTAAGCTGCAAACCTAGTTTTGATTTATTGACATTCGCCACAGAGACCTTATGCTCAGAGTTCTGAGTCCAGGACCCAGGTTAAAACATGAAATGGCTGAGCGACTGAGAGTCTGGCAATGCAGCAGCGGCAGAACTGGAAGCAAGAGATGGCCAGTTCCACTGTGGAGCTGATAAAGCCCTTTGGGGGGCTGACACGGCCCCCGGGCCGCATGTTTGACATCCTGGATCTATTGCAAAGGTAGGCAGGGGCAGATAGGACTTTTGCCTAGCAAGGCTTCTGACTGACTATTGGAGATCTGATTGCTGTGCAGGTTTTTTAAAATGTTGCTTTGGCGGCAGCTGTTACTGCAACTCTACATTGCTAAAGTTAAGCTGTGGCAATGATTCTGTGGCTGGCCCTGCCTTCAGCGGTAGCCATTTTGCGGCAGCTACTTTGAAAATTCCAATTGTGCCCACAGGCTCAAAACCTGATCTATTGCAAATGCTGCTTTCAAACATAAGAACAGCCCTGCTTTATTCAGCCCTGCTGGATCAGACCAGTGGCCCATCTAGTCCAGCATCCCGTCTCACACAGTGGCCAACCAGTCTCTCTGTAGGTCCAACAACAGGGCAAAGAGGCCGAGGCCTTCATTAGAACATCAAAAGAGCCCTGCTGGATCAGACCAGTGGTCCACCTAGTCCAGCATCCTGTCTCACACAGTGGCCGACCAGTTCCTCTGGAGGGCCAACAACAGGGCAGAGAGGCCAAGGCCTTCATAAGAACGCAAGAAGAGCCCTGCTGGATCAGACCAGTGGTCCATCTAGTCCAGCCTCCTGTCTCACATACTGGCCAACCAGTTCCTCTGGAAGGCCAACAATAGGGTAGAGAGGCCGAGGCCTCCATTAGAACATCAAAAGAGCCCTGCTGGCTCAGACCAGTGGTCCATCTAGCCCAGCATCCTGCCTCACACAGTGGCCAACCAGTTCCTCTGGAGGGCCAACAACAGGGCCGAGAGGCTGAGGCCTTCCCTTGAGGTTGCCTCCTGGCACTGGTACTCAGAAGCTGACTGCCTTTGAATGTAGAGGTTCCCTTTATTCACCCTGGCCAGTAGGCACTGACAGACCTCTCCTCCATGAATCTGTCTGGTCCCCTTTTAAAGTTGCCTATGTCTGTGGCCATCACTACATCCTTTATACCAGGGATGTCGAACTCATTTGTCAGGAGGGCCGGATCTGACATAAATGAGACCTTGTTGGGCCGGGCCGTGTGTGTCATAAAATGTGATGCCAGGTAGTGGAGATATAAACTTTATAAAGGACATAAACACAAAGGGTTTTTTTAAACTTAAAATAAAAACATGCTTAAAACATCAACACTCTTGCAGTATTTTGTTTATTTAACAGTGTCCGATAACTGACACCTCTTGCTCTGAATTATTACATTGAGCCGACTCCCGGCAAGGCGGGATATGAATTGAAAATAATAAATAAACACATCAAAATGTCTGTGCTGTTGCAATCCTGAGTCTGCTGTTCAGGTGTGTATCTGTAAGCTGCAAACCTACGACGACGCGGCAGCAGCAGAACTGGAAGAAAAAGCGGAAGACAGCCAGTTCCACTGCGGGCCTGATAGAAGCCCTCCGGGCCACATGTTTGACACCCCTGCTTTATACATTATGTTCTAAATCTGCACGAGGGAACATCCTCTTCCCCAACAATAAGCCACTTGCAAAGAGAGACGGTAGATGGCAGACCACCCTTCCATGGATAGAAAGTTAGATGCTGGCTGGAAGCCAGTGCACTGGCAAACTATACGACCGCCCCAAAGCCAATACTATTACATTGTTTTGGCTGATACATTCCAGGCCCACAGCCTACTGTGGCTATGAGCCCGCTCCCTTCTTCTGGGAGACGTATTTGCCAGCCACGCCTGGACTCGTGAACAAAACCTGAAATGCCGGCAGAGCCCTTTATGTAAACAGCAGGCACAAATACGGCCAATGACATCCGAGGAGGCCTCGCTGCAAAAGCGCGAGAGCCGGACATGTGACGGCCCACCTGAAATTACAGTACATCAAGCAACACGAAGAAAATCCAATGTGGCACAGGGGTCCGAGTATCAGACTAGGATCAGGAAGACCAGTTTCAGATCCAGCCCTGGAAGGGCCGGTCACACACATGCCGCCTAAATGAACTCACAGTGCTGTGGTGAGGATACAATGGAGGCCAAGAGAATGGTATTAGCCCCTCTGAGTCCCTATTGTGGAGAAAGGTGGGGGTATAAAGTAATAAATAAAACACATCTCCATCCACAATGTACACATCTACGCAACAGTGGAGACCCCACAACTGTCTCTGACATTACCCCTTCCACCACAGGTAGCGGGGTCCAAACATAAACATAAGAACATAAGAACATAAGAGAAGCCAATGTTGAATCAGGCCAATGGCCCATCTAGTCCAACACTCTGTGTCACACAGCGGCCAAAATATACCAGGTGCCATCAGGAGGTCCAGCAGTGGGGCCAGGACACTAGAAGCCCTCCCACTGCTGCCCCCTCCAGCACCAAGAATAGAGTGCATCACCTGCCCCAGATTGAGAGTTCCCATCTATACCCTGTGGCTAATAGCCACTGATGGACTTCTGCTCCATATGTTTATCTAATTCCCTCTTGAAACTGTCCATGCTTGCAGCTGCCACGACCTCCTGTGGCAGTGAATTCCATACGTTAATCACTCTTTGGGTGAAGAAGTATTTCCTTTTATCTGTTCTAACCCGACTGCTCAGCAATTTCATAGAGTGCCCACGAGTTCTTGTATTGTGAGAAAGGGAGAAAAGTACCTCTTTCTCAACCTGCTCAATCCCATTCATAATCTTATAAACCTCGATCATGTCACCTCTCAGCCGTCGTTTCTCCAAGCTAAAGAGCCCCAAGCATTTTAACCTTTCTTCATAGAGAAGGTGTTCCAACCCTTTTATCATTCTAGTTGCCCTTCTCTGCACTTTTCCCAATGCTATAATATCCTTTTTGAGATGTGGTGACCAGAACTGTACACAGTCCAAAAATATCCTGGAGACCCAGAGTGAACAGAAGTTAGATTAGCCAATGGCTGACTTGGTACAGTTGTACTTTATACCCATTTCTAACAAATAGTCTAGAAGAAGAAGAGGAGATTGGATTTCCACCCTGCCCTTCACTTGGAGTCTCAGAGCGGCTTACAAACTCCTCTCCCTTCCCCTCCCCACAACAGACACCCTGGGAGGTGGGTGGGGCTGAGAGAGCTCTGAGAGAACTGCCCTTGAGAGAACAGCTGTGCCAGAGCTTGTGACTGACCCAAGGTCACATCAGCAGATGCAAGTGGAGGAGTGGGGAATCAGACCCGGTTCTCCCAGATTAGAGTCCACACACTTAACCACTACACCAAACTGGCTCTCTACCACAATGGGTTTCAACAGGCAGGATCAGCCACCTGTACTGCACAGCCAGAGGTTATTAACACTCCAATAAGGTAACAGCATTCTGTGCACCTTGGTGTTTAGTCAGGCCGGCCACATGACCACGGAAACGTCTTCGGACAGCGCTGGCTCTTTGGCTTTGAAACGGAGATGACCACTGCAACCCTAGAGTCGGATTCGACTGGCTTTTGAGCAAGGGAACCTTTACCTTAAGGCCAACCTTGGCTGGGGAGGGTGTAGAATCATAGGCTCACAGAGCTGGAAGGGGCCATCCAGGCCATCGAGTCCAACCCCCTGCTCAATGCAGGATCAGCCGAGAGCATCTCTGACAAGTGTTTGTCCAGCCGTTGTTTAAAGACTGTCTGAGAGGGGGAGCTCACCACCTCCCCAGGCAGCTGATTCCACTGCAGCAGAACTCTTACTGTCAAAAAGTTGTTCCTAAGATCCAGCTGGTACCTTTCCGCCCATAATTTAAACCCATTCTTGTGAGTCCTCTCCTCTGCTGCCAACAGGAAAAGCTCTCTGCCCTCCTCTAAGTGACAGCCCTCCAAAGACCAATCCTGTTCCCCCTCAACCTCCTCTTCTCCGGACTGAACATTCCCTTGTCCCTCAGCCTTTCCTCACAGGGCTTGGTCTCCAGGCCCCCAATCATCCGTGTCGCTCTCCTCTGCATCCCCTCCATTCTGAACATAACATAAGAACATAAGAGAAGCCAGTGTTGAATCAGGCCAATGGCCCATCTAGTCCAACACTCTGTCACACAACGGCCAAAATGTACCAGGTGCCATCAGGAGGTCCAGCAGTGGGGCCAGGACACCAGAAGCCCTCCCACTGTTCTGTTCACATCGTTGTTGAAGGGAGGTCTCCAGAACTGCACACAGCATTCCAGGTGCGGCCTGACCAATGCAGTGTACAGCAGAACTACATCTCGCGATCTGGATGTTATGCCTCTCTTGATACAGCCCAAGACCGTACTCTTTTGTTCCCTACACGTAGCGGCCTTCTGCTCCCGTTCATCTCAGAAACCCGTACAGACCTGAAACGGGAACAAGCATCATTCGCCAAATTATCTCTATGATGCATGATCTGAGTGATGCTCGAGTCTTGTCTGCTAGGCGGGAGCAGGGCGGAAGTCTCAACTTCCCTAATAAGTGCCCATGCAAAATGCAGAAAACAAGACATGGTGTTTGAGAAACAGCAGCTGTTACGCCTGTTCTCGAAAGCGTTTAAGATGGCATCGCCCACACCGCTTCTGTACAGGAAGTAATGGGATTAGGGGAAATACTGGCATATTTTCCCTCTCTGACCTTACAAAAATTCTACAAAAAAATTAAGAAATCACTTCGGGGGAGGGGGGAAAGGGTCTCAGCTAGGGGGTTAACCATATTCAGCAATGTCACCTACTTCCTTGTTTTAACAAGTTAGCAACAATGGAAGAGTAGAGCACATGGGGGCGGAGGTCGTATTACTTCGTTCTGCCTGGAGGTAACAAGCAAACCCACCATTCCACAAACGGAAGATGAATGTCTGAGGAGGAGAATAACCTACCTTACCCATTTATGGAAATTTACCTCAACAATACCCTTTCATTATTGCCATCCGGATAAAGCGATTAGTCTCTGTTATTGATGTGTGCCTGTGTGCGCTTTACACACATCCTTGAACTTTAAAAGGTCAGATAATATTTGCATTATGGGCTCGATTTCAAAAGACTGCCAGTCACAAAACCTCAAAACACAAGATCTCCCTTTTCCAGGCAGGAGTACAGGAAACAGGCACATTTAATTGACACAGGATATTTTTCAAACCGGAATCTGCTGTTCGGTGACAAGACAAAGGCATTTGAGTGAAACGGACTCGTGTTTTTAAGTTCAGAGCTTTTGGGCAGGAAAACCTGGTTCCTAACACTAGCTCTTTACACACAAATATGCAGGGGGTGGGGCAGGGAAACCAAAAACAGCTGCACACCCAACTTTTGCCAAACGTAAGCCGGCTGAAGAGCAGAGTGTGTTTAAGGAGGCCCTGGTAACTGGGAAAGCTGGAGGGTTTTTCCCACCACACACTAAAGGACGATAATAAGATATGTCAAGAAGAAGATGATGATGAAGAAGACAAAGACGAAGAAGAAGACGAAGACAAAGACAAAGAAGACGAAGAAGAAGAAGAAGAAGACAAAGACGAAAAAGAAGACGAAGAAGAAGAAGAAGGAGGAGGAGGAGGAGGAGAAGAAGAAGGAGGAGAAGAAGAAGAGGAGGAGGAGGAGGAGGAGATTGGATTTATACCCCGCCCTTCACTTGGGAGTCACAGAGCGGCTTACAAACTCCTTTCCCTTCCCCTCCCCACAACAGACACCCTGTGAGGGAGGTGGGGCTGAGAGAACTCTAACACAACTGCTCTTTCAAGAACAGCTGTGCCAGAGCTTGTGACTGACCCAAGGTCACATCAGCAGGCGCAAGTGGAGGAGTGGGGAATCAAACCCGGTTCTCCCAGATTAGAGTCCGCACACTTAACCACAACACCAAACTGGCTCTCTAAAATCTAAGGTGTCCGCACCTTAGGAACAGGGTGAAAAGGGGAGGAGGCACAGATTTTTCTGTTTCCCCCACCCCCAGCACTCTTCAAACGACGTATGTCCGACCTGCAGGTTGAATGCGGATGACTTCTACACATCTTGTGCCATGCTTCAAGCCAGCTGTCTGCTCTGCTGGGGAGGGGCTCCAAACAGCATGTCAGTTGGGGTGGTGTTAACATTTTAAAGTAACTCCTCCAGAGGGAGGGTTTCTTCTGCACTGCCATAAGGGCCGGCCAGCCAGCCCTGAGCATATCCCTGGCTACGACTCTCCTGAGTTCAAACTGCAGAAGGCTGAAGGAAAAGGTGGTGAAGCAAGCTTCCACTGTAGGCTCAGTGCAAAGTCACACATATGCTTTGACACACCCTACCTGTTACCAAGCACACAGTGAAAGGCAAATAGTCAGATTAAAACAGTCCGACATTTCCAATTCTGTGTCGAGTCCGGGCGGCCAACTGAGTAATGGTATTTTAAATCAACCATCTCTCAAGTGATTGATTAAACGTAAAACCATTTATAAGGCGAAAGCCTCTTGGGCCACACAATAGCAGGTGAGGCTCTGTATTCTTGGTGCTGGGGCGGGGAGGCAGCAGTGGGAGGGCTTCTAGTGTCCTGGCCCCACTGCTGGACCTCCTGATGGCACCTGGTATTTTTGACCACTGTATGACAGAGAGTGTTGGACTGGATGGGCCACTGGCCTGATCCAACATTGGCGTCTCTGATGTTCTTAAGAAGGAAGTGACATCATCCCAAACGCCACCCTCCCCAGCTGCCACTCCAAAAACCTATCAACACTTGCTGCAGCAGGACTTGGAAGCCGATCTTGGCCCAGTTGTCTTCTCTCTGCATAATTTACTTCAGACGGATGAAATAGAGGAAGGGCCACGTTAGATGCCATGGCCTCCTAGGAGGAGCACCAGTCACTGGAGCAAAGCTTCAAACGACAGAGTGTTGGACTGGATGGGCCACTGGCCTGATCCAGCACTGGCTTCTCGTATGTTCTTATGTCCTTAACTTACAGCAGGGATCTCCAATGTGGTGCCCAGGGGCACCATGCCACCCAATGACACCTTTCCTGGCACCCACAAAGTGTTTTTTAGAAAACAGGCAAGGGTGAGTGGGGCTTTTGCCCAGAGGTCAACGAAAGATTTGACTGGCTGTGCAGATTTTTAAAAATAATGCTTCAGCAGCATCTGCCGGCGAAAGTAAACTGAGGCAGCCTCTTCAGGCCTGGCTCTACCTCCTGCAACAGCTATTTTGCGACAGGCATTTAAAGGTAAAGGTTCCCTTGCTCGAAAGCCAGTCGAATCCGACTCTAGGGTTGCGGTGCTCATCTCCGTTTCAAAGCCGAAGAGCCAGCGCTGTCCAAAGACGCTTCCGTGGTCATGTGGCCGGCATGACTAAACACCAAGGCGCACGGAACGCTGTTACCTTCCCACTGAAGCGGTACCTATTTATCTACTTGCAATTTCTTGCTTTCGAACTGCTAGGTTGGCAGGAGCTGGAACTAGAGACGGGAGCGCACCCCATCATGCGGCACTCACGGGTCTCGAACTGCTGAACTACTGACCTTCCACAGCCTGCAGTTCAGTGTCTTAACCACTTGAGCCACCACAGCTCCCACCGACAGGCATTTAGTAGCTGCCAATTCCAATGTGGCCTCGGGCTCGAAATAAGAACAAAAGGCACTACTAAAAAAGAAAGGGGAGGGTCATTTTATTTTCTGTTCCTCCACTAACTCCAGCATCGACTGCAGCCCTTCCTTAAGAGCATAATTCGGCTACAGGTTTCCATGCTCTGATCGTGCCCAGGTTCAATTGCTCTATGGGATTCTACAAGGATTTGCTTCTGAAGACAACTCAGAAGCTTCAAACAGTTAAAAAAAAAAGAAGAAAGACAGCCGCAAGAATGCTTGCAGGCCCAAATTATGAAGAACCACACCTCCCCAGTCCTGAAGAAACCGCCCAGGTTCCCACACTGCTTTCCAGAAAACTTCAACGGGTCAATCGGTTATGAGGCCCACATTTAACCACAGGACCCTGCCTGTCCGTTAAAGTCAGCATCGGATGGCTCTGCGTAGTTTACCACCGCCACCCCCCTTCAGAAACAAGATGACCGAGCACTTTTTCTGAGGTGGCACCTTAATTATTAAATTCTCTCTCCTCTGTGATTCAACTGATACAAAGCCAGATGAGACCCACAAACACACACTTCATCTTATATTTCTTCATCCTCTTCTTACGTTCTTATATATAGATTCATGAAGGATCATTCATCTCAGGGGCTACTAGGTATGATAACTAAAGGGATCCTCCATATTCAGAGGCAGTAAACTTCTGATTCCCAGAGCCAAGAGGCAACATCAGGGGAAGGCCTCAGCCCCTATGCCCTGTTGCTGGACCCCCAGAGGAACTGGTTGGCCACTGTGTGAGATGGGATGCTGGACTAGATGGACCCTCACTGGTCTGATCCAGCAGGACTCTTCTGATGTTCTTATGAAGGCCTTGGATTCTTTGCCCTGCTGTTGGCCCTCCAGAGGAACTGGTCAGCCATTGTGTGAGACATGATGCTGGCCTAGATGGACCACTGGTCTAATCCAACAGGGCTCTTCTGATGTTCTAATTAAGCCCTCAGCCTCTCTACACTGTTGTTGGCACTCCAGAGGAACTGGTTGGCCACTATGTGAGACAGGATGCTGGACCAGAGGGACCACCAGTTTGACCCAGCAGGGCTCTTCTTAAGTTCTTATGAAGGCCTTGGCCTCTCTACCCTTTTGTTGGCCCTCCAGAGGAACTAGTTGGCCACTGTGTGAGATAAGATGCTGGACTAGAGGGACCACTAGTCTAATCCAGCAGGGCTCTTCTTATGTTCTTATGAAGGCCTTGGCCTCTCTGCCCTGTTGTTGGCCCTCCAGAGGAACTGGCTGGCCTCTGTGTGAGACAGGATGCTGAAGTAGATGGACCACTGGTCTAATCCAGTGGGGCTCTTCTTATTATCTTCCCTTGACTGGATTTTCCACCATTGGTTCCTTTTGATGCTGTTATTGTTCATCTGATCTTCTGCTGGTTTTCCACCACTGGTTCCTTTTGATGCTGTTATTGTTCATCTGATTTTCTGCTGGTTTTCCCCCACTGTTTGTTCTCATTCTAGACACTAAAACAAATTACTGTTGGCAGGACCTATGGGAGTAGGCATGCTCAAAATTGTGAGATACACTTTTTGAAACAAATACTGAAGCTTCCTGCCACATGGCTCTTTCTCAAAAGCCTTGCCTGAGCAGGTCAGAGAAAAGCTACAGGGATTCTCTTTCAACGGGATGTCAGAGTGTACCTCTATCCAAGCTACTACAATGCTTTCCAAACCTTTCGTCATACACATTCCAGTAGAAAGATCATTAGCGTGCTTTGCATTTATGTATAAAACAGCCCCCAAACCCCAAAAACAACTGTCACTGGAATTCTACAGTGCTTATTTATGGCCTATATAAGAAATTTTCAAAATCACAATTAAATTAGTACACGGAGCTGGACCAAATAAATAAAGGCTGAAGGAGACGCTTTAGGGCAAAGTGCCCTCTAAGCTGAGTTAGTGTGAGCTAGTTCACTGTTTTTAAGCCTCTAGCTCACACATTTTCATCTTAGCTCAAGAAGGGTGGCTCCGGAACAAACTAATTTATGCAGTAGCCAGATTGCTCACTCACAACTTTAATGCCAGTGGCTCAAAAAGTAGAATTTTTGCTCACCAGACTCCACAGCTTAGAGGGAACACTGGTTATGACCAAAGGTCTGGTTCTGAAACAACTATAGCACTGAAGGTCTTTGATAGTAAAACTGAAGGCCAACAGAAACCCGGTGAACACAGAGAGGAGAATCTGATGGTAATCCAGCCAAAGGATGGAGTTATAATGAATGCCAACTATTAAGATGCATCGATAACTGCCCCCACCTACAAAGATTTTCCCACGGGACTATGCATCACCACAGACGTTCACAAGAAGGCGCACAAGACTTGTTATAACCATGGGATAATAAAAAGTGTAACTGATCTACTTCTAGCTAGATTCCAGCCCAGAAGCAACTTAGAGATCAACAGGGAGTTAGAATCATAGAACTGGAAGGGACCTCCAGGGTCATCCAGTCCAACCCCCTGCACAATGCAGGAAATTCACAAATACCTCCCCCCCGCACCCCCAGTGACTGCTGTTCCATGCCCAGAAGATGACAAAAAACCCTCCAGGATCCCCGTCCAAACTGACCTGGAGAAAAATTGCTGCCTGTCCCCAAAGTGGTGATCAGGATTTCCCTGGGCGTGTAAGAAAGGGCCACAAGAACCAAGCAGTGATGCAACCCTTCCCGTCCTCCCTCTCATGATCTGCCTAAATTCACAGGATCAGCACTGCTGTCTGATGGCCATCTAGCCTCTGCTTGGGAACCTCCAAAGGAGGAGAGCCCACCACCTCTCCCGAGGAAGACTATTCCAGGGTAGAAGCTTTCGACTGTCAAAGCTCCCTCCCAACAGACCTGAGCAGAAATGGAGAATTCTGAGTCTTTTTATCCCAGGGTTGTAAAAAAAAAAAAATGCTTGCAAAGGATGCAGAGGTTCAAAGCCTGTTATAATCAGCTTGATTAGAGCAGAGGGGAAACGCCCGGGGGCATCTCTGCTCCTGTCTGATGAAGGGAGCTCTGACACACTGAAGCTAATTCCCTGAGACTCTCGCTGGTCTCTAAGGTACTACCGGACTGGAATCGGGCTGATCTAAACTGCAGGCCAGCATCAGTACCCTGATTTCTCAACGATGATATCCTGCCTGGCTGCCCAATCGGAGTCAGGAAGGGAGAGATTACTACTGGTATAATAAAAATTTATCATAAAACCAATTTTAAAAAACAGACGTAGAAGAAGAAGTAAGCAGCAGCAGAAGCAGCAGCAGCAGCAGCAGCAGCAAGCAGCAGCAGCAGCAGACGAAGCAGAAGCAGAAGAAGAAGAAGAAGAAGAAGAAGAAGAAGAAGAAGAAGAAGAAGAAGAAGAAGAAGAAGAAGAAGAAGAAGAAGAAGACGACGGCGGCGACGGCGACGAGGAGGAGACTCAGAGCTAACTTGGTGTAGTGGTTAAGAGTGCGGACTCTAATTTGGGAGAACTGGGTTTGAGTCCCCACTCCTCCACATGCAGCTGCTGGTGTGACCTTGGGTCAGTCATAAGTTTTTTCAGAGCTGTTCCCTCAAGGGCAGTTCTCCAGAGAGCTCTCTCAGCCCCACCTACCTCACAGGGTGTCTGTTGTGGGAAGGGGAAGGGAAAGGAGATTGTAAGTCACTCTGAGACTCCTTCGGGTAGTGAAGGGCGGGGTATAACTCCAATCTCTTCTTCTTCTATCCGAAGGAGTCTCAGAGCAGCTTACAACCTCCTTTCCCTTCCCCTCCCCACAACAGACACCCTGTGAGTTAGGTGGGGCTGAGAGAGCTCTTTCGAGGACTGCTCCTGAGAGAACAGCTCTGAAAGAACTTGTAACTGATCCAAGGTCACACCACCAGCTGCAAGTGGAGGAGAGGGGAATCAAGCCCAGTTCTCCCAGATTACAGTCCACACTTATAACCACTACATCAAACCGGCTCTCTAAAAGATAAGGTAGGATACTGAGGGAACCCCAGACAATAGAGAAGACAATGGCAGAAGACAATGATAGAGGGTGACCTTCCTTGGGGGTGGGGGGGGAATTCTGTATTTTGGCGCCACAATCGAGAAGGCCCTTCCCCAGGTTGTCTCGGATGGCAGGGGTCACCCAAAGTGGGGCCCTCCTGATGACTGTAACGGTTGGACAGGTTCATGAGGGAGTAGACAGTCTGCAAGGCATGCTGGCCCTGAGCTGTGGAGAGGTCAATGCCAGCACATGGAACTGGGCTCAGAAGCATAATGCTCCTGTATAAATCAATGGTGTGACCTCATTTGGAGTACTGTGTACAGTTCTGGTCACCACAACTCAAAAAGGATATTGTAGCATTGGAAAAAGTGCAGAAAAGGACAACTAGAATGATAAAAAGGTTGGGACACTTTCCCTATGAATAAAGGTTAAACCGCTTGGGGCTCTTCAGCTTGGAAAAACGACAGCTGAGGGGTGACATGATCGAGGTTTATAAGATTATGCATGGGACAGAGCAGGTAGAGAAAGAGGTACTTTTCTCCCTTTCTCACAATACAAGAACAGCCGGGTTAGAATGGATGATAGGAACTCCTTCTTGACCCAAAGAGTGATCAATACATGGAATTCACTGCCACAGGAGGTGGTGGCAGCTACAAGCATGGACGGCTTCAAGAGGGAATTAGATAAACATATGGAGCAGAGGTCCATCAGTGGCTATTTGCCACAAGGCATAGATAGGAACTCTCAGTCTGGGGCAAGTGATGCTCTCTATTCTTGGTGCTTGGGGGGGGTCAACAGTGGGAGGGCTTTTAGTGTCCTGGCCCCACTGGCGGACCACCTGATGGCACAACTGGATGGGCCTTTGGCCTGATCCAACATTGGCCTCTCTTATGTTCTTAAACTGGGAGCCAGAGCAGGCAGAATAAGACTGGAGTGATCGAGTCCCCTTTGACCTCCTCCACTCAGCATTTGATATCTGGGGACGACACAAATTAACCGCACACCCTCGATGTGGTTTGAAAGTCCAGGAAAATTCACAGGTAACTTCATACATTCTATTTTTTACTCTGTTTTCCTCTTAAGAAAAAAAAACTGGAATACTGAAAAACTGGAACCATCCCAATTTTCGCCTGTGCATGAGATGCAACAATTCTTCACTCATCTTTGTCAATCGAGCTTAACGTTCACTGACGGCACCTTTGGTTTCACAGTCGCTTGCTGCAGAAGTATTTGCTTGCCTGAGGCAAGCAGGATTTTGTAACACTGACTGAGCTTAGCACAGAACAACTTAAAAAAACAGAAAAGGGATTTCAACCTCTGTCTCTGTCTTTGCATTGGCTGAGATCCACACTTCTGTTCCCGCACCATCTCGGGTTCTGCTTAGACGACACTAGTGACAAAATACGGCGGCTTCTTCACCCATTGAAAAGACATTGTTAAAAGTGCAAATCCAAAAAAGCTCACTCATTATATAACATATGTTAGGATTAATTCTTGTATTTTTGGCTGTTCTTTCGCATATTTTTAGGATCTGTCAGTTACAGGAACCCCAATTAGTATTTAACCAGACTTTAAAAAAAAAATTAATTGTATTCTCTTCTGCATGGTGCTGGAGAAGACTCTTGAGAGTCCCTCGGACTGCAAGGAGATCAAATCAGTCAACCCTAAAGGAAATCAACCTTGACAGTTCCCCTGGAAGGCCAGATACTGAAGCTGAAGCTCAAATACTTTGGCCACCAAATGAGAAGGGAGCCCTCACTGGAGAAGACCCTGATGCTGGGGAAGACTGAAGGTCAAAGAAGGAGGGGATGGCAAAGGATGAGATGGTTAGACAGTGTCACCGATGCAATGAACATGAAATTAAGCAAAATCTGGAGGATGATGGCGGACAGGAGGGCCTGGTGTGATCTGGTCCAAGGATTCACGAACAGTTGGACTCCACCGTGCGACTGAACAACAATTCTCTTTCTCTCTCTTGGTATGTATGTTTTTTAAACAAATTGTATTAAAAATAATTCAAAAATAAATGTATTGCCATGAAAAAAAACAGGCAAAGGAAAGAAGTAATAACACATATATGGTGATGGGAAGGTAAGTAAATATTCATACTACTGACGGCATTAAGCCAGATCATAACCCCCTCAAGAGACAGAATCACAGAATCATAGAGTTGGAAGGGACCTCCAACCCCCTGCACAATGCAGGAAATTCACAAATACCTCCCCCTCCACACCCACAATAACCCCTGCTCTATGCCCAGAAGATGGCAAAAAAACCTCCAGGATCCTTGGCCAAACTGGCCTGGAGAAAAACGGCTTCCTGATCCCAAAGCGGCGATCAGCATTTCCCTGGGCGGGTAAGAAAGGGCCACAAGAACTAAGCACCGAGGCAACCCTTCCTCAGACTACCAAACAGAAATGAATCCAGTCCTGATAGTGTACATTAGATGGAGTAATCTCATTCTCAGCTAGATACTGCAGTGTTGGGACCCAGGTGACTACATAGGTGCTGTTCATCGTATCACAGGAGGGGAGGGGGTTTAGACCATCAGCGATCTTTCCCATCCGGTATGTACGTCTCTCGTTGGCCTTAGGAAATTGGTTTTATAGTTGCGTGTTGCTAGTTCTGCTTGATTTTTAAATTTCATGCTATTCTGTCTGCTGGATTCATGTGCTTATACAAACGCTGTTGCTCTCTTATTAACCTGTTCTCAACGCTCTGATCTTATGACTGCTCTTAACTGTATATGGCGTTGATATTCTATTGCCAATACCTAAATAGCTAATGTGTAATACGTTGTCGAAGGCTTTCGTGGCTGGATTTCATTAGTAGCTGTAGATTTTCTGGGCTGTATGGCCGTGGTCTTAGCATTGTAGTACAGGACACGGTATCTTATGCCAAGAAGACACTGAAATGCTGGACAACACATCCAATTACCATGTCAGATTACACAGGGAAGCCACTGAAATGCATAAACATAAACACAGTTTCAACAGGAAAGAAGAGAGTTTAAAAATAAACAGGGCTTGGTTTCCTGTCCTGAAAAACACAAAATGCTCTACATCTTACAACAGCGCTACAGAAGGTGGAGGCGCCTAAAGTAGGCCAACAGTGGCTGATCTGTACAGATTACAAGTTTTTAAGATGTTTTCCCAGTCCTGCTATTTTATCTGTTTACTGCACCATTTCGAAGCTGTTTTTCTCTCCAAAGGAACCCAAAGTGGAACAGAAAACTCCAGGTCACATAACTGTTTAAGTAATTAAAATAAAGAAAACAAGCACATATCTGGGCTGGTCCTGATCCACTGAGTGAATCTACTGCGGCCCTCAGGCTGTGAACAGGGGCCCAAGAACAGCATTTGCAGCCATGATTAACAACAGAAAGCAGGGTATAAACACGTATTTACATAGCTTTCCCTTATGCTGATAACAGAGACAGGACAAAAGCACATGGCGGCTGATCCAAGAAAACCATCTGTAATGATAAAGATGAAGATCAGGTCTTATAGTGCAATGCCCTGAAGTCACTGAATGAGTACACCAATAAACAACACCTTCCTAAAGGCACTACCGGTATGAAAGTGGATATGTACTGTAATTTTAGAGAATCTAAGGTGTGCACACATAGGCGGCCTTTTCTATGCAGGTAATACGGTTGCACTGTACAAAAACAGTTTACAAATTTACTTGGATAAATGATTGGGACTGTTGTCTGTTGTGCTATGTATGGCTTATTGTAAGTAGGATTCTATGACGCAGTTTCTGTACTGCTCAATGTGTCGTGTGAATACTTGCGCTATGCTTCGTTTCTGGCTGGTTTCAGACTTCTACAATCCTAACACACTGGTTACTAAATGTCCCATTTTGCTGACTGGACTGACTCACCATGTGTAATTCGCCTTGAGTCCCTGTGAAAAAGTCAGGCTATAAATAACATAAATACAAAAATAACCTGCACTCCTCAGCCTATTTCTGCGTCTGCATCTCCTGAATCACTCCGGCTGCTGGCCAAAGCAACCCACCCCCACATAACCCAAGAAAACAAAATGAGGCATGGAAGGGGTGAATAGTGGAGATGGCCAGGGAGGCAGGGTCAAACAAGACATTCACAGCCCACGTGAAAACTCGGCCCATAAATCAACATTTTAACCACCCATATTTCATTATATTCCTAAATAAAGGCAACCTCCCACAATCTATGAGCAGTACAGAAACTGCATAATAGAATCCTACTTACAGTAAGCCATACATAGCAGTATCAACAACAGCCCCAACTTTTAACCCAAGTAAATTCGTACACTATTTTGTACAGTGCAAGCATATTACCTGCACAGAGGGCTTCTGGTGTCCTGGCCCCACTGCTGGACCTTCTAATGGCACCTGGTATTTTTGGCCATTGTGTGACAGAGTGTTGGACTGGATTGGCCATTGGCCCGATCCAACACTGGCTTCTATTATGTTCTCTTATGTTCTTGTAATCCTTCCTGGGGTTTTGCCAAACGAGTATATATTCAAGTTGAGTGAACTTGGAAATCGTTCTTCTTTGTACTCAACAGGTCCCGGGAGGCAACATCAGCAAAAGGTTCAGCCGCCGTGCCATTTCTAGACCTCCAGATGAACTACCTGGCCACTATACAAGGCAGGATACTGGGTTAGAGAGACCACAGGTCTGACACAGCGGGGCTCTTCTTATGATCACAACGAGATTTGTCAAAGGGAGCATTTGCTAGCACCCTCTTTGCAGTACTAACATGGCATCTGTAGAGCTCTAAACTGCTTATTGCATTATTTTAACAAGCACACACAAATCTGGCCACTAGAGCTATGGCTCCTGCCCTGGTTAAGGTACGGAGCAGCCCAGAGTTTTCTTCCTTGGAGATCAACAAACCACAGAGAATATACAGGTGGTCTCTCCCTGTAATGATTTCATGATTTGAGTGTGTGTGTTTCTTTAAATGTTTAGTTTGACTGCAGTACTGTAAGAAGAGTGAGAGAGGGAAATAAATGTGATGTGACTGACTGATGACTGAGAGTGTGGGAGGAGGGGTGTCTATGAGGAGATTCTGTGTGTGAAATTTGAAGAGAGAGCATAGACTATGGGAGATTCTGAGTCTATTCTGTGTGAAAAAGACAAACAGTTTAGTCTGTGTGAATGTGAGTTTTGAGTCTATTCTGTGTGAATAAGACAAAGAGTGCAGCCTGTGTGGCTATGAAGATGAAAGAGGTTAGACTGAGTGTCTACACCTGTAAGAGTGTTGGGAGTTTGAGAGACTGTTTGTGACACCAAGCTTTGCCAGTTATATTTACAAGTTCCTTTCATCAGCAACACTTAAAAATAACCAGAAACCTATTTTGTTCTGTATTAAATACATCATTTTTTGTTTAAACTTATCCCAGAAATCCGAATAGTCCTTCCTCAGGGCCACATAGTCCTCCGAAGTGCCCAGACCCTGGGTCATTCTACCCAAAAGAGAGAGATTTGGAATTTTTCATTCCCGGTGGCAGCAGAAATCTACCAAGTTTAGGTACACACAGAGTGTTTTATAGGTAAAACCGTCTCCCCTATAAGCGAGGACGTCACACTCCCGTTGCACTAAAAGCTTTGGAGTGCTCGTCATGCTACTCCTGCCTACAAAAGCCTTTCGCAGCCAGTCCCTCCTCCTCTGCCATGCCACGGACGAGAGGGAGGAGAAGGGTCGTTGGTGAGTATAAATAGTCTGTGCACTCTTGTTAACCTCCTGTAACAGACTGCGGCAACTATTAAATGGGAATGACAACGATGCCTTAAGGTTAGCGTTGCTGGCTTCTCCTGGCAGACTTCAAGAGGCAAAAAGTCTCCCGTAACCCTGCTCTCTCATTCCTAAATCTCTCTTCACAAGGTGACTGTGCATCGCAGAAGCATTAACTAAGCATGGCCCCTCCTTGCTTAGGGGCGTGTTGCATCAAGTTCTCTTGCAGATCAGAAAGCAGAGATAAACTTTGATTAGAGGCCTTGAAAGATGTCTTTGGCCCTTTGAAATCAGAGAAGCAAACATTAAAAAAAACAACCACCACCAAATGGTTGTGCTCAGAAGTCTTCCATCACATGCCCATAATTTATATTTCTAGACCCAAGGTTTCCAAGCGCTCTGCTTTTGTTTTGGCCTTAACTGACAATTTCAGAACTCTGAAATCAAACCCCAACACCCTTCATGTGGCACAGAACAGTAACTGTGACTCTGTATTTTGTTATTCTGTGCAAAAAAAACCCCCAACCTGTGGCACTGGCCGCAGAATGCAGCGTACTGGGAAAAAGCCTTAGCTTCCCTATTTTAAAAAACTGTACACCCTTCGTTGCTGCAAAAATCAGCCTCGTATGTAGGGGAATTTGATAACATCCCCAAAGTCAAACAGAGGCATCTGAAGCTTTTCTTCTGAATAGGAGAGAGAGTTTCAATGCACAGGCTGTTGCTCTTCCCCCCAACTAGGAGACTTAAATCAAGAACTGTATGCATGTTTGAATTTGCTTATTTTGCACGATTTTTTTTTTATTGGCGCAGAGGCAGAGAGTTCACCGCTCCAAGACACTTCATCTTTTCTGGAACGTACTGCCTAGCAGTTTAATTGGACGGCAATAATGGAGTAAGAAGAAGAAATGTGGGAGCGTATACTACTTGGTGAAGACCCCAGCCTTTATTACGCATAAGTATGCATGGCGAAAGAAAATAATAATGAAATCATATTTTAGTAATATAGAAATCCAAGAAAGCGTGAGATAAAAATCCTTACCGGCATATGAGGAACTTTGCATGCCCGACATTCATCTTGTTATTAGATGTAATACCTAAACTCTTAATACAAGGCATCACTTATATAATCTGCCAATATGACAGCCGGCACGCAGCTGGGGATGGAGCATTGGACTGAGAGGAGGAGGAGGAGGAGGAGGAGACTGGATTTATACCCCGCCCTTCACTCCTTTCCCTTCCCCTCCCCACAACAGACACCCTGGGAGGTAGGTGGGGCTGAGAGAGAGCTCTTTCAAGAACAGCTCTGACAGAACTATGGCTTGCCCAAGGTCATCCAGCAGCTGCGAGTGGAGGAGCGGGGAATCAAACCCGGTTCTCCCGGATTAGAGTCTGCGAACTTAACCACTACACCAAACTGGCTCTCCTGGCAGACTTCAAGAGACAAAAATCTGAGGACCTGGGTTCATGGACACACAATGCTGCAAGATACTGAACTGTCTACTCAGACTGGCAGTGGCTATCTAGGGCCACTATCTAGGTATCTCAAGTCTTCGGGAACCTGATCCTTTTACCTGGAGGTGTTGGGGGTTGAACCTAGGGGCCTTCTGCATGCCTAGCAAATGCTCTATCACTGAGCCACAGCCCCGTCCAAGGGGTTCAAATCCTCACTCAGCCAAGTAGCTCAAAAATGCTAGAACTTCTGTTCCTGGAAACTTGGGGGAAGGTTTCGTTGACCTGCAGGGGAGGGCGGGCCAGCAGAGACAATAAAAACCCCTTCTCAAATTAACTTTGATTGATTCCATCTAGGAGGAAGTAGCTCTTGCACCTGGGCTCCTGCTGGCTGCCTTTGCCATGTGGAAGAAGAAGAGATTGGATTTCTACCCCGCCCTTCACTTGGAGTTTCAGAGCGGCTTACAAACTCCTTTCCCTTCCCCTCCTCACAACAGACATCCTGTGAGCAACACTCCCTCTAAGCTGTGGAATCTTGTGAGCAAAAATACTACTTTGTGAGCTACTGGCATTAAAGTTGTGAACAAGCAATTTGGGCTACTGCATAAATTAGTTTGCTCTGGAGCCATCTTTCCTGAGCGAAGAGAAAAATGTGTGAGCTGGAGGTTAAAAAACTATGAGCTAGGTCACACTAACTCACCTTAGAGGGAACACTGCCTGTGAGGTAGGTGGGGCTGAGAGAGCTCTGACAGAAACTGCTCTTTCAAGAACAGCTCTGGTAGAACTATGGCTTGCCCAAGGTCATCCAGCCGCTGCAAGTGGAGGAGTGGGGAATCAAACCTGGTTCACACAGATTAGCGTCCGCGCACTTAACCACTACACCAAACTGGAGGGCTGTAGGCCTCAACAAAGACTCCAAAGCAATGGGAAACTTTTCAAACACTGTTAACTTCTATGTTAAAGAGCCTGCTTTAGAATAAGATCAGGTAGGGCATGCACAGAGTGAGTGACACTGCAGTTTTGCAAATAAGAACAGGTTCAGGCCTTAAGATTCTTTCAAGTAAAACCTTCACTGAACTCTGAAGCACACAAAACAGATACAGTGCAGGTACAGTGCAGACCTTTCTCCTGGTCTGCAGCAGATCCAGAAAGCACTGAAGAAAGGAATAAGCAAAACGGACATTAGAAGAAACTTCTAGGCCCCAGTTAGGTACTAGGCAACATCACCACCCTCATCTATTAAATAACTTTGCAAGTAAGTTAACCATTCTGAATACCTCTCCATTTCTGTAGTGTGTGAGCCACTGCTACTGCTATCCTAACAGTGGTGGATAGAGAGCTGCGTGTTTACTCTTTTCTTTCAGATCCTTTGCTCAATCTGTTGCTGTTCTGATAGGACATGTGTCCTTTTTAGTCAACGCTTTATCATTTCTAATGCTAGCACTTGTTCTCGATACCACATAGGCCTCCATGGTTCAAACAAGGTATTTAAAAGGGCACAAAGAGAAGAGGGCAATCAAGGGCACAAGGAGAAGGAGGCAGTCAATTAACTGGCAAGCTGCTGATCTTTCCATGGAACACAAGTGCAGTGAAGGTGTTCCTGTGGGAAACAGACTGTGGGTAGCGGGAGATGTCGGCATGAGGCAGGGCCTTAGAAAGCCAATGCAGAGAGTGAGAGGTGGGAGCCCTGGCCCCGGGAGAGCCAGTTTGGTGTAGAGTTTAGGAATGTGGACTCTAATCTGGGAGAACCAGGTTTGGTTCCCCACTCCTCCACATGCAGCTGCTGGTGTGACCTTGGGTCAGTCACAAGTTCTTTCAGAGCTGTTACAAGTGACAAGTTCTTTCAGAGCTGTTATCTCAAGGGCAGTCCTCAAAAGAGCTCTCTCAGCCCCACCTACCTTACAAGGTGTGGGGAGGGGAAGGGAAAGGAGATTGTAAACAGCTCTGATACGCCTTCAAGTAGCGAAGGGCTGGGTATAAATCCAATCTCCTCTTCTTCACTCAGTGCCCTTGAGAGAACAGCTCTGAAAGAACTTATGACTGACCCAAGGTCACACCAGCAGCTGCATGTGAAGGAGTGGGGAACAAACCCAGTTCTCCCAGATTAGAGTCCACACTCTTAACCACTACACCAAACTGGCTCTCATTCACTATGCTGATTCCCCACTGATCCAGTGTGACAGCTTCATGTGTACACCTCTCTTTCTTATTTAACAGGAATGAAATGAACATTTCAACACTGCCAAGACATTCACAGACCTGTGACTCAGTTTAACTGCAACTGCCCTGCATGGACTTTTTGAGAAGGGCAGAGACATGCAGAAATCCAAGTGAAGCAGAAGCCTAAATAGTCTACGTACCCAAATTCCAGCCTCAGGGCTACAAACCTTGTACAAAATGGCTCGAGAGCCAAGGATATGTATAAACAGTATTGCGGTATTCTGCCCAGAGGCAAAAGATACACAGTCAAATCCTCCACTTCATACTTCGATCTTTTCCAAACTCTAAGTCACAGTTCAAGAAGACTCCGGCGGCTGCAATAATATTTAAAGGCCTCGGTTTTGTTTTAATATTTATTTTGCCCAGCGCAGACAGGCTGGCAGGGTGAAAGACTCACCATTTTACTTCAAAGAACGAGGGAGCAAAGCCAAATCACAGATTGTGTCTGGGATTAGGCTCAGAGTCACTAATCGCTTTGCGCAAAAATTGTGAGGTTGCTGTGTGATGAATCCAACTCGCTTTACAGAATATTGGGGAGACGGAGAGGAAGGAAAGAAGTCAACACAAAATTCTCACATGGTCCACCAAAGCGGGAAATACAGACAAATTGAGTCTACTGGGGAAAAGCACAGCCTTCCTCTCTAGTCTGCACGAGGTCACTCCCAAGGAAGTCCAGGGTCGCGACGCAGAGGCAGGCAACGGCAAACCCACCTTTGAACATCTCTTGCCTTGAAAACCCTATGGGATCATCGTAACTCAGCTGCGACTTGATAGCCACAAAGTAAGGAAGCAAAGTAGTGTCAGAAATGGCTTTTCAAGTCGTGCCGCGAATACAATACGCAGGCACCCCAAGTGTAAATACGTGTGCCTTCTCAAGCTACTTCTGCAGTCTTGCTGTATACAGGTCCTTTCCTGCCGAGGCAGGCAACGGCAAACCCCCTCTGAACATCTCTTGCCTTGAAAACGCCACAGGGTTGCCACAAGTTGGCGGTGACTTGACAGGGGAAAAGAGAGAGTCATGGTAATTCCCATCTACCTTCAGGCTCCTGCAGATGTACCCCACTTCGAGCCAGTTTGGTGTAGTGGTTAAGTGCGCGGACTCTAATCTGGGAGAACCGGGTTTGATTCCCCCTCCTCCACTTGCACCTGCTGATGTGACCTTGGGTCAGTCACAAGCTCTGGCACAGCTGTTCTCTCAAGGACAGTTTCTGTCAGAAGTTCTCTCAGCTCCACCTGCCTCACAGGGTGTTTGTTGTGGGGAGGGGAAGGGAAAGGAGTTTGTAAGCCTCTCTGAGATGCCTTTGGGCAGTGAAGGGTGGGGTCTAAATCCAATCTCTTCTCTTCTTCTTCTATCTCACAGGGTGTCTGTGGTGGGGAGGGGAAGGGAAAGGAGTTTGTAAGCCACTCTGAGACTCCTTTGGGTAGTGAAGGGTGGGGTCTAAATCCAATCTCTTCTTCTATCTCACAGGGTGTCTGTTGTGGGGAGGGGAAGGGAAAGGAGTTTGTAAGCCGCTCTGAGATGCCTTTGGGCAGAGAAGGGCGGGGTATAAATCCAATCTCTTCTTCTTCTTTATTCATTCATTTATTTATTTCCTTCCATTTATATCCCGCCCTCCCCGCAAAGCAGGCTCAGGGCGGGTTCCAACCTATAATAACCTGCTGAGTGCAGAGTTACCTCATAAAAAAGAGAACAAAATATGTACAATAAATACAATAAAATAAGTACAACACTAGATATTTTGGCCAGTTTGGTGTAGTGGTTAAGTGCACGGACTCTGATCTGGAAGAACCGGGTTCGGTTTCCCACTCCACCTCTTGCAGCTGCTGGATGACCTTGGGCAAGCCATAGTTCTAATAAGAGCTGTCCTTGAAAAAGAGCAGTTTCTGTCAGCGCTCTCTCAGCCCCGCCTACTTCACAGGGGTGTCTGTTGTGGGGAGGGAAAGGGAAAAGAGTTTGTAAGCCGCTCTGAGACGCCTTTGGGCAGTGAAGGGTGGGGTCTAAATCCGATCTCCTCCTCTAATCTGGGAGAACCGGGTTTGATTCCCCACTCCTCCACTTGCAGCTGCTAGATGACCTTGGGCAAGCCAAAGTTCTGATAAGAGCTGTCCTTGAAAAAGAGCAGTTTCTGACAGAGCTCTCTCAGCCCCGCCTCCCTCACAGGGTGTCTGTTGTGGGGAGGGGAGGGGAAAGGCGTTTGTAAGCCGCCCTGAGACTCCTTTGGGTAGTGAAGGGTGGGATATAAATCCAATCTCCTCTTCTTCAAATAAAGTATACCTCAACAGGGGGAAGAGGGGGGAGGCTAGATTGAATTGGATACCTGCTGCCTCAGCTGAAGGCCTGCCAGAACAGCGCCGTCTTGCAGGGCCTGCAGAACTGTGAACGCTCTCGCAGGGCCTGCGGAACTATGAACGCTCTCGCAGGGCCCTAATTTCTGACAGGAGCTTGTTCCACCAGGCAGAGACCAGGGCCAAAAAGACCCTGGCCCTAGCTGAGGCAAGTCGGATATCCCTAGGGCCAGGGACCATCAGCAGATGCCGATTCGTAGAGCGCAATGCCCTCCTGGGCTCACCAATGAACCCCCCAGAGCTCTTTCCTAACAACCTCATACAGAGAGAAACAGAAAGGGAAGTTGCCCAACGTATTTGAAAAGAGGAGGATATTTTAGAGCTTGACAAAAAGCCCACTGTTTTCGAACAAGCCTTCAAGCATACTTCTCTCTTTCTCTTGCCCCTACTTGCGTCTGTGTGCGTACGTGCATAACATCTAGCTGGATGAACCGTTCTAGGGAATTCAAAAGCATTCGCTACTTGTGTGAGAGAGAGTGATTAAAGAAGGTACTACCACTGTTTCTGGCATTTTTCCACAGACCAACACAGTTTTTTTAACAAACCTGAAGCATCAACTTAGGTGTAAAGCATTCTGAAGCTTCAATGCCACAAGTGCCCTCCAACAATTTTATGACTTGAGGAGGGGCTGTGGCTCAGTGGTAGAGCATCTGCTTGGCACACAGAAGGCCCCAGGTTCAATCCCCGGCATCTCCATTTAAAACAGGGGTGTCGAACTCATTTGTTTTGAGGGCCGGATCTGACGTAAATGAGGCTTTGTTAGGCCGGGCCGTGAGTGTCATAAAATGTCATGCCAGGTAGCGGAGAGATAAACTTTACAAAGGACACAAACACAAAGGGTTGGGGGTTTCTTTTACTTAAAACAAAAACATGTTTAAAACATCAGCCCTCTTGCAATATTTTGTTTGTTTAACAGTGTCTGATAAATGACACCTCTTGCTCTGAATTACTGCATCAAAATGTCAGTATGGAGTATGCTGTCCAGGTGTGCATCTGTAAGCTGCAAACCTACGATGACGCAGCAGCAGCAGAACTGGAAGAAACAGAAGACTGCCAGTTCCACTGCGGGCCTGATAGATACCCTCTGGGGGCCTGATCCAGCCCCCGGGCCGCATGTTTAACACCCCTCAGTTAAAAGATCTGGCAGAAGGTGATGTGAAAGGCTCTGCCTGAGACCCTGGAGAGCCGCTGCCAGTCTGAGTAGACAATACTGACTTAGATGGTCCACGGGCCTGATTCAGGATAAGGCAGCTTCCTGGGTTCACCATGTGGTCAACAGTGGCTAGCGAGTAAACGGTCCCATCTCTGGGTAAAAGGCCGGACTGGTTGAACCCTGGCTCCGTCCAGCTCGATGAATCGGATTCACAGAATCGAAGGGGAGACACGCAGTTCAACCACACTGGGAGGAACAATGGAAAGGACCGCATCCAATCGGGAGGGAATGCACCCAGTGAGACAGAAAATAACATGTATATTCTGTCCCGAGTATTTCTCTGAATTGCTTTCAAGGGTAGTCCCCGATGGGGCAAAGCACACACGTATCCTGGCCATTCCAGTCAGGAAAATGATGGAGGGGGGCAGGCAAGACCCTCCCCCTCCTTGATCCCAATCCAAACCAGACTTCTGAGCCACTTCTGCATTGAGCTCACGTAGCAAACTCACGGCTCGCGTCCTGCTCCAAGTCCCCAAGGCGATCGCGCAGTAGTAGGAGAAGAAACTGGATTTATACTCTGATTCTCGGAGCGGCTTACAATCTCCTTTCCCTTCCCCTCCCCACCACAGACACCCTGGGAGGTAGGCGGGACTGAGAGAGCTCTCTTGAGAACCGCTCCTGAGAACTTGTGACCCACCCAAGGTCACCCAGCTGGCTGCATGTGGAGGAGTGAGGAATCAAGCCTGGTTCTCCCAGATTAGAGTCCACGCTCCTAACCACTACACCTGAGCAGCAAAGAGAAGTATTCACTGGCTATCCGGACATCCCAGGGGAAAAACCCACCTCCGGCAAGACATCCAAGACTCTCACTGGAGCAGGCCACAATGCTGCTGCTGCTGCATCAACTGCAGTGCTTTGCTCTGTGATAAGAAGCCTGTCAGACTCTGGCCAAGAAGGCAGGGGGACAGATTATGGGTGCCATGCATGCTCCATTGCTATGGTTGGCAGGGGGGACTTCTTTTGGGTGAGGGGGTCCTGGCACTCAGGAAGAGGCAGAGGAAGAGGAGGAAGAGATTGGATTTATACCCCACCCTTCACTACCCAAAGAAGTCTCGGAGCAGCTGACAATCTCCTTTCCCGTCTCCTCCCCCCAACAGACACCCTGTGAGGCAGGTGGGGCCGAGAGAGCTCTTCGGAGGACTGCTCTTGGGAGAACAGCTCTGAGGGAACTTGGAACTGGCCCAAGGTCACCCAGCCGGCTACATGTGGGGAATCAAATCCGGTTTCTCCCAGATTCGAGTCCACACTCCTAATCAGTACACCAGACTGGCTCTCCATCATCCATCCTTTGTGCCGCTTGGTGCGCTTCCGAGTCTGCCGTACCCCTTGCTCTGTCTGCAGTCAGACAGCTCTGGGCATTCCTCGTGAGCAGGACGTGGCTGGATACCCCCCCCCAGCCCATAACAGGAATTTGCCTGAGAGAAGCCCTGCTCTGAAACATCCCTGCCTAGGAACTCCCCCAGACGACGTGTACCTTCAATGGCCTCTAGGGGGCAGGCTACAGCCCAAACTGTGGCCGCTATTTGCGCGGCCGTGCCGCTGCTGGCTGAGCATGTGATAATCATTAGACCGAGCTGCCGAAACCGCCGCGGTTGCCCTTTTAGCGGGACCAGAGAATCCGACTGCCAGATTTCAAATCCCTTTGAAGTTTATGGGCTCCGCATCAAAGCATTACGCCCGAGGAACCGAGTCACGCCAAAGGATAAGCTTCGGCAGTGCCCCTTTTAACGCACTGCATCTTCAGAAACAATAGACGCTTTGAAGGCAAGGATGCTCGCAAGGGCTCTCAGACGCTGCCGCAAGCCGTTCTGTGCTAAGAATCTGTCACTTAATATTTAAGTAGCCCCAACGGAGGAGAATAATTCCAGGGCAGCGGGCCACGGTCAATATTTTAGCTTTAAATAAAACATCACCCCAAGCTGTATCAGGAAATACTGCCTACCATAGTGGAATCGGCTGCCTGGGGAGGTGGTGAGCTCCCCTTTCACTGGCGGTCAGGGACGCTCTGGGCTGGTCTTGCATTGGGCAGGGGGTTGGACAAGGTAGCCTGTATGGCCCCTTCCGACTCTGTGATACTATAAACATTTACTTACTCTGTGGGCAAAATATTGACTAGTGGAGGCCAAGCTGAGCGCAGATCAGAAGGCGTCAGAAGCGCCTGCTCGACCTTTTATTACGGGGCAGTTTCAGACTGTCCCTGCCTATAGGTCCCGATTGGGGATGTGAGGGCTCTGGACCCATGCCCATCATGGCTTCTAAAATCCTGCCGGGAAAAGATGCGTTGGGAGGAGGCAGTTATGAGACCTCTGCTCCAAAAACCTTCGTCGGCTAGGGACGACGTAGCCAGTTACGGCCCAGCCTCCAATCTCCTTTTTCTAGGGAAGGTTATAGAGCGTGCGGAGGCCGAGGTGCTCCAGGGTTTCCTGAATGGCACGGGCTGCCCTTGACCCGTTTCAGTTCGGTTTCAGGCCTGGGTCTGGTACCAAGACGGCTTTAGCTGCACTGGTGGACATTCCCTGTTTACAGCTGGACGGGGGACAACCTTTCCTGTTGATTCCATTGGATGTCTCAGTAGCCTCTGATACACCTGAGCGCTCCATTCTTATCCACCAAACCTGAATACAGAGCTGGTATTAAGGGTGTTAGGCCTTTGGTGGTTTTGCTCTTTTCTCTCTGACCAGGCTCAGAAAGTCTCCACCAGGGGTGCAGAATCAGCAGGGTGGAATGTATCTTGTGGCGTGCCACAGGTTTTCTGAACATGACTGTCCAGAGGTATGGGGTTGAGTCTCACCAATATGCAGATGACACTCGGCTCTATATTTCGTTATGCAAGCCTTCAGAAGCATCCGTCTTCGTTCTGAACCAATGCTTTGATGCTGTGGCTGGGTGGCTGAGGCAGAACTGAAGCTGAATCCAGACAAGACAGAAGTCACACTGGTTGGGAAGGCTGATAATTGTGGCAGGAGTGAATCCACTTGTCCTAGATGGAGAGTCAGTTTGGCACAGTGGTTAGGAGCCCAACTCTAATCTGGGAGAACTGGGTTTGATTCCCCACTTCTCCACATGCAGCTGATGTGTGACCTTGGGTCAGTCATAAGTTCTTTCAGAGCTGTTCTCTCAAAGGCAGTTCTCATAGAATCATAGAATGTTAGAGTTGGAAGGGACCTTGCAGGCCATCTAGTCCAACCCCCTGCACTCTGCAGGAACACAGCAGAAACCCCTACATACCTACAACATATCCAAAAGATGGTTGTCCAGTCTCCTCTTGAAAACGTCCAGCGAAATTCATTTTATTTGTCTCAGCCCACTGTTCCAGCCTATCAAGATCCTTCTGAATCCTGACTCTGTCTTTTTCAGAATTAGAATTCTCAAGAGAGCACTCTCTGCCTCACCCACCTCATAGGGTGTGGCGTGCTCGCTTATTGGGGAGACTGTTTTTACTCTTAAAACACTCTCTGTGTACCTAACCTTGGTAGATTTCTGCTGCCACCAGGAATGAAAAATTCCAAATCTCTCTCTCTTTTGGTAGAATGACCTAAGGTCTGGGCACTTCAGAGGACTATGTGGCCCTGAGGAAGGACTATTCTGATTTCTGGAAAAAGTTAGAACAAAATAGGTTTCTAGTTATTTTGAACTGTTGTTGATGAAAGTAACTTGTAAATATAACTGGCAAAGCTTGGTGTCACAAACTGTCCCTCAAACCCCCAAAACTCCACTCTGAGAGGCATAGACACTCAGTCTAATCTCTCACTCTCTCATATATATAGCCACACGGGCTGAACTCTGTCTTATTCACACAGAACAGACTCAAAACTCATATTCACACAGACTAAACTGTTTGTCTTATTCACACAGAATGGACTCAAAAACTCCCATAGTCACACAGACTATGCTGTCTTCAAATTTCACACACTGAATCACCTCAGACACCTCTCCTCCTGTCCACCTGTCATCAGCCAATCACATCACACTTGTCTCCCTCTATCACTCTTCTTACAGTACTGCAGTCAAACTAAACAATTAAAGAAACACACACACCAAAACAATCATTACACAGGGTGGCTGTTGTGGGAAGGGGAAGAGAAAGGGATTGTAAGCCGCTCTGAGACTCCTTCAGGTAATGAAGGGCAGGGTATAAATCCAATCTCTTCTCTTCAGAGCAGATTAAGAGTCTGGGGGGTGTTCAGTAACCATACCTTGCAGTTTGAAAAGCAGGCTGGCATGATGGCTTCTTCTATCAGCTGCATCTGATTTGCCAACTTTCTCATTACCTGGACTCAGCTGCTCCGGCCACGCTGGCCATGATTCTGTAACCTCATGGCTGGATTACTGCAACATGCTCTGTGTGGGGCCCCACTTGAAAACAATCCAGAAAGTGCAACTGGTCAACAATGCGGCAGCCCAGCGGATGTTGGGGGCTAGCCACCGGGAACATATGTTGCCCCTTTTGTAACAGCTTCATTGGCTGCCAGTCTGTTCCCAGGGTCACTTCAAGGTGCCGGTTATGACCTTTAAAGCCCCACAGGACCTGGGATCCACAAACTGGAAAGACAATCTCCTTCCATGTGTACCAACAGGAGGTGGTGGCAGCTACAAGCATGGACAGTTTCAAGAGGGAATTAGATAAACATATGGAGCAGAAGTCCATCAGTGGCTATTAGCCACAGGGTATAGATGGGAACTCTCAGTCTGGGGCAGGTGATGTTCTGTATTCTTGGTGCCGGAGGGGGCAGCAGTGGGAGGGCTTCTAGTGTCCTGGCCCCACTGCTGGACCTCCTGATGGCACCTGGTATATTTTGGCTGCTGTGTGACAGAGTGTTGGACTAGATGGGCCATTGGCCTGATTCAACATTGGCTTCTCTTATGTTCTTAACGACAGTCATCACGCAGCCATCTGCTGGATATCCCACCATTTAGGGTGGCCCATCTGGCACTGACCAGAGCCCAGGCCTTTGCCCTCCATGGCTCCCGCTCTGAGGAAGGGGCTCCCTGAAGAGGTGAGGGGTGTCCTCTCCTTGGAGATCTTCAGGAGATGCTGTGAGGCCTGCTTGTTTGCCAGGGCTTTGGAGGGGGTTGGGACGGCAGGCATCTTTTAAAGGTGGGAAGGGGCTTCCATTTTATCTTTGGTTTTTTGCTGTTGTTCTGTTGCGCAGTTGAGTCCGACTCTTTGTGACCCCATGGACCACATCACTCCAGGCCCTCTGGTCTTCTGTCATCCTCCAAAGTTTCCTTAATCTCATGTTCCTGAGAGAACTGGTACTGGCCCAGGGTCACCCAGCAGGCTTCAGGTGGAGGAGTGGAGAATCAAACCCGTTCTCCAGATTAGAGTCTGCCTCTCACTCAGAGTTTTTTGGGCTCAGCTACTGGATCCTAGAAACGAGTCAGTATATTTTGGCGAGAGCCAGTGTGGCGTAGTGGTTAGGAGTGCGGACTGTAATCTGGGAGAACCGAGTTTGAGTCCTTATGCCTCCACATGCAACCAGTTGGGTGACCTTGGGTCGGTCACAAGTTCCCTCAGAGCTGTTCTCCCCCACTCCAGTCCTTGGTGCTGGAGGGGGCAGCAGTGGGAGGGGGCTTCTAGTGTCCTGGCCCCACTGCTGGACCTCCTGATGGCGCCTGGTATATTTTGGCCGCTGTGTGACAGAGTGTTGGACTAGATGGGCCATTGGCCTGATTCAACATTGGCTTCTCTTATGTTCTTATGTTCTTATGGAGCCTGCTGGGTGACCCTGGGCCAGTCCCAGTTCTCTCAGGACTCTCTCAGCCCCACCTACCTCACAAGGTGCCTGTTGTGGAGAGAGGAAGGGAAGGTGATTGTAAGCCACTTTGAGGCTCCTTCGGATAGAGAAAAGTGAGGTATAAAAACCAACTCTTCCACCAAAGAGGTACAGTTCCATTGTAGTCACCATAGTTGCTCAGGGTGAAAACCAAACATTATAACCTAGTTTGAATGCAAAGGAAATAGGACATACACCACAGAGAAGCCACTCTATATTCACAGACAACACCACCCTATTAAAATTTTCCACTGGATGTTGGGAGATAAACAAAAGGCCAATATTGTATAAAATGTGTATCAGGAGCTCTGAAAATTTTCCCAGGTCCTTTCCCACCCCTGCTCAGGGACCCCTCTGGCTAAAGAGGCAGTTGGGCAGTTTTATTTAGTCCAGCAGGAGTTCTTAACAGCGGTTTTAAATTGCAGGTTTTATGATTTTAATGTGTTTTATTTGTGGCACTTTATCCATCTTTGTAAGCTGCCTTGAGCTCCGAAAGAAAGGCGCCTTACAAGTGTCTTAAATAAATAAATAAAATATACTGAAAGTAAGCATAACAGATTTCTCAAGTCAGTGTGATGGGATGTGTTTGCCAAGTCAATTAGCGCTACCACGAGACAGACGTTTTATTCTCCTGTTAATATCTGAAACGCACAGGCCGACTGAGAGGCTGAACAGACTGCCTCAGAAATTAAACCTGGGAGGTCAAGCCTCCGGTGGCTGCCCTTTGTGAAGAACGTTGGGGACCTGGAAGAATAGGCCACAAAGACCATCTTTCTGAGAGAGGCATTTTGACCTGTCTGGCTTACTTCATAGAAACACGCATTTTGTCCACTGCCGTGTCGGCCACATAAGCGTACAAAAGAGAGCTTTCCCAAAACGTGAGAAGGATACAACTTGGGACTACTGGTGAAAGGTAATTAAAACACATTTGCGGCAGTAGCAGAATTGCAGCACTTTAGACACTGGGTCACGGGTAGATTGACACTGACCGTGGATGCAATAAGATTAATCTCTTTTGTAAACAACGATATCTCCTTCAGCACAAACCGTTCTTTCCCCCAAGAATGCACATAGGAAACTACCCATAAATGGATACATCAGAACATTGTATGAATCAGCTAATGAGAGAAAAGCAAAATTCACCCACAACAATTTCCTTTAGCATCGGTATTCAATCGCTCAGTTCCAGTTTTCTTACTGATGCACAAAAATATTTGCTGTTTAAGCCTTGTGAGGCAATCCTGCAAAATCTCGCAACGGGAGGAAAATTAGCTAACCAAAAAAAATGACTAAACGGGTCATTCTCCTAGGCCCACAATTCAGCAGTTGTGACAAGAAGATGCGCTGTTATCAGACAGTAACACTCCCAAACTTCAAACCGTTCAACTTATTCCTCTAATCCTCCAAGGATGTGATTATCTCATTCAAAACCTTGTTACCTGGAGATCTTCATTTTCATGCACTGGTAATAGCATAATATTAGACAAAGATGACTTATTCCTTCCATTTTTTTTTTTTTAAAGAATGCAAAACAGATGCTCAAGCTGTTCTGTGATGATTTCCTAATAATGATCCGGTTCTGGGGGAAACAATAGCAGTATGTCATCTGTGACGCCGCTGAATGATTTAGAGTCCTTGAGGAAGGGGGACTGAGAAAAGACCGAGAATAAAAGCACTTCCCTCTTCGAGTCAATCCTGTCCCTGAAGAAGACTACCTTCAACTGTTTTGGGCTCAGGACCAAACTCTCAATGTACTTTCGTCACAGACCGGCAACCCCAACTGCGTTTTCAGATGTGGCTTGCTGCAATCTACCCGAAACCAGGCTAGATGTGTCACCGGCGCAGCAGGGCTACAAGCCCAATGTGATCATGGCACGTTTCACGATACGGACGCTGCTGCTTTATATATTCTCTGAACTTGCCTAAAAATAAAGATGTGATAAAGACACGGTATGAACAGTCTCGCGAGCTTCCATGAAACACACTTTATTCACCTGGGAAAAGGCAAAAAATCGCAAGCAGATGTGTTGTTGATGCTCAGTCGCACAGTCGAGTCTGACTCTTCGCGACCCCATGGACCAGATTACGCCAGGCCCTCCTGTCTTCCGCTGTCCGCTGAAGTTTGCTCAATTTCATGTTTGTTGCATCGATGACCCTGTCTAACCATCTCATCCTTTGCCGTCCCCTTCTTCTTTGACCTTCAGTCTTTCCCAGCATCAGGGTCTTCTCCAGTGAATGCCCCCTTCTCATTTGGTGGCCAAAGTATTTGAGCTTCAGCTTCAGGATCTGGCCTTCCAGGGAACAATCAGGGTTGATTTCTTTTAGGATTGACTGATTTGATCTCCTTGCAGTCCAAGGGACTCTCAAGCAGATGCAGAACAAAGCAAAATCCCGGAGAGAATACCTGCAGGCTACTGGGGGAGGGAATCACTTCACAGGGAAATACTGAGCCTCCATGGAGCTAAAGAAGGTAATGTGGACTTATGCACGGCAAATCAGTAAGGACGTCCCAACGCAAATATTTGGAATCTAAACAAGTATTAGGCGCAGCCTGAACGTTGCACCGCCGCTATTAAAAACCAACACCCCCGGTATAAAAAGGAACGAGATTCCAGTTCTAAGCAAGCTAGCAGCTGCAGCACAGAACGAATTCCTCTCGCCTAATTAAATTAAAGGTTTAACGTTAAATCAGGGGGGAGGGTTCTACCAATGATACCGCCTGAGCGGCTGAGCTGAGGGTCCCCCTCTGTTTTCAGCACGCCGCCACTCCAAACTGCTCTCCACTGTTCGCAACTTAACATGGATTTTTTTTTCCCCACTTGGAAGTGCTGAGATAAACAGCTTCGCCAAAACTCCAGCCTTTCAAGCGTCTGAAGTCACGTTACAGTCTCACCGCGCCTGCTAAAATAATCCATTCTCAAGCAACCAGATTTTTGACAGATCTGCCTCGCTGCCAAACGCCGCGTCATCCACACCACAGGCTAGAAAGGTTTCCCAAGAACAGAAAAGCTAAATTAAGAGCCGTCTTCTCCTGGTGGCTTTGTTTCAAACGCACTGATCTTACGTCCTTACTGATCTGTCCCCAAACAGCTTAATGCCTACTGGAATGTAGACAGCAGCGATTCACAGAAGGCCGGAGAGGGAGACGCGAGTTCCCATGCTTTGTTTATCTGAGCGAGCACTTTCTGCCGTACATTTTGTGCACGTTCGGCTATCAAGACCGAAAAAGTTTGCGGGTCTTGCTGGGGAGGGGGGGGCCTCAGTGAACGAGCGCTTAAACGCCTTACGTTCATCATCAGCTTCTATGGCACTCTGCAGAGAGGTTTCAAGCGAGAACAGCAGGGCAGGCGCATAAACACCAAGCCGATTACAGAGATAACCGCTCGGCTATGAGCAGGCACTGAACTAAGCATGTCTTCCGGCTTGCGCATATCCCGTCCCCCACCCGGCGTTCGCCGCCACCCCCCCCCTTGACATCTGGGGGAATGGAGCATCTATCACAAAGCATAATTCGCTGCCAGGGAAATGGGGAAGTGACCGACACAAAGTCTTTAATTAGAAGAGCGCCACAAAGGCAGGCGGTCGCCATCTGCAGACTGGGATGTGTGCAGAGACGGGTAATCTCCTCCCACATGCCTTCGAAGGCGATGGAAGTTAGAAAGAGAGTTTGTGGACATCTTTGCTGACGGTACATTGCGTAGCTGGAAATACTGTGAACCTGTTCCCTCAGGACTCCGCTGGAGGGCTCACCCCGGTCAGACTCAGAGAGCCCAGGCCTGCACACATCCCTCCACTCTCTGGGATGACCCCATGTAACATTCATGGACTGTTTCCCCTGGTAATAATCCGGCCACATCAGCCAAGATGGGAGAAGGAAATCCAACCCTGAGATCCGTATTAGGCCGCGGCAAATGCCGGGCTCCAAGGAAACTGGCTCGGCTACAGAGCTGGGATTAGCCCAAGCACGTGTCCTCCAAGCTGCGCCCAACATCTGGAGAAAGGAAGGCACCCAAACAACCGCGGGGCCACACGGCCAGCGCCCTGATCCTAAAACAGTACAATGGCCCCTGGGGGTCCCAGATCTAGAAAGTTCCTTGCAGTCACCCCCACCCACCCTGCACTCCTCTTTCCGCTAACTCAGGGGTTCCCAAACTTATTTGGGCCTCCCGCCAGTGTTCCCTCCGAGCTGAGTTAGTGTGAGCTAGCTCACAGTTTTTTAGCCTCCGGCTCACACATTTTTGTCTTTGCTCTGGGAGGGTGGCTCCAGGGCAAAACTAATTTATGCAGTGACCAAATCGCTCACTCACAACTTTAATGCCAATAGCTCACAAAGTAAGAATTTCTACTCACAAGACTCCACAGCTTAGAGGGAGCACGGCCTACCGCCCCCTTTCCAGAAAAAATTACTCCGCGCCAGTGTTCCCTCTAAGCTGAGTTAGTGCGAGCCAGCTCAGTTTTTTAGCCTCCAGCACACACAGGAAGAAACGGCTCCAGAGCAAACTAATCTATGCAGCAGCCAAATGGCTCGCTCACAGCTTTAATGCCAGTAGCTCACAAAGTAGAATTTTTGCTCACAAGACTCCACAGCTTAGAGGGAACATTGCTCAGGGGCCCCCTGGACATCTACCTTCAAGAAGGGAACAAAAAGATGCAGTTTGTGGATCTGCACCTGGATTGTTCCAGCGCCCTCCGAGGGGGCGGTATTGGGCAAAGCCCCCGATGAGGGTGGGGAGAAATAGGAAGCATTTGTGGTTATTGCTCTAACTGAATCACTGCAAAGAGAAGACCGGGGGCAGCGAGGGGCTGCTAAGTGCCCAGCGCTTGTGAACGGGGATCTCTCTCCTAAACTAAATGTGAGCCAAGGGAGCAGATCAATCTAGATTTGTTCACTGGCAAGTCAAGGCACACCGGCTGGCAGCTGCTTGCCTGCCCTTCCCTCCCGCCAACCTCTCCCAACACAGATGTGCTCCCTTCCCCAACAGCACAATCCACTGATCCTCCTACAGCTGGGGAGGGGGCATTCCTGGGGGGAACCCCCAACCCCACTCCACCCACCGAAGCCTCTCCAGCCTCTCTTCCAGGGCCCTCCCCTGCCAACACCCCGGAGGCCTCCCGCCCCTCTCCAGATGACCCTCCGGCTTCTCCGCCCTCCAACGCCTGCCTGCCAGATGCCTTTCCCCGGCCAAGCCCACCCGCCTCGCTTTCCGTCTTCTAAAGCAAATCTAGTTCCCATACAAAGCCCTTCTGGCCCACGCCACGCCGCCAGCCCAACAACCCCTGAACTCGGCTCCATCACCACCCAAAGAGAAACTCCTCGCTCTCAACCACCCCCAGCATTCCTACTGGGAAAGGACAACAAATGCTTCTTATTTCTCCCCATCCTCGTTGGGGGCTTTGTCCAAGTCACCGCCCCCCATGCCCCAAAAATCCCTTCCCAAATTCTCGTCAGGCATCTGCTGGGGGGGGGCAACCCTTCTTCTCCCCCCCACCATTACCATGCCACTGCCTTCGGGTACCATGCCAAAAACATTCAAGATAAACGTAGGGAGCAGAGGTCCATCAGTAGCTATTAGCCATAAGGTATAGATAGGAACTCTCCATCTGGGTCAAGAGATGCTCTGTATTCTTGGTACCTGGGGGGAGCAACAGCAAGAGGGCTTCTAGTGTCCTGGCCCCACTGCGGGACCTCCTGATGGCACCTGGTATTTGGCCACTGGGTGACAGAGTGGTAGACTGGATGGGCCATTGGCCTGATCCAACATTGGCTTCTCTTATGTTCTTATGCCTGGGGCAAGTGATGCTCTGCATTCTTGGTGCTTGGGGGGGCCACAGTGGGAGGGCTTCTGGAGTTCTGGCCCTGCTGGTGGACCTCCTTATGGCGCCTGGTACTTTTGGCCACTGTGTGACACAGAGTGTTGGCCTGGATGGGCCACTGGCCTGATCCAACATTTGGCTTCTCTTATGTTCTTCTGTTTCATTTCCTCCCCAACACTGCTCCCCATGCCAAGCCTGTGGTCCTGAGCCCCTGAACCCTCTCTGCTTCCCAAGACCGAGTCGCCACCAACCTCATGATGCCCCACCGTCAGAGAGCCTCTCTCTCTCTCAACGCTCTTCCTCACCAGCCCCAGCATAACCCTTCTTATTCCCAAGGGTCTCCTCCTCCCCTTCCTGAACCGTATCCCTAAGATCGCCTCCTCTGTGCCAAAGAAGGTTCTCCTTCCCAAATCGCTCCCAACACAAAGTCCCCCTTTGCAAATTATCACCGCCCGTTCTGTCCAAAAAGAACTGCCCCCTTCACAAATGATCATCTCCCCAAAAATGCAATCCACGACTCAAAAGTATCGCTCCCATAGGTCCCCCTTTGCAAATCATCGCAACCTGTCCCCTATACTAATTATCAGCCTCCAGCCCCCCTCCCCTCCAATGGAGTCCCCTTCACGAATTACCCCTCCAGAACTAGGCCCTCCTTAACAAAACCATCAGGGCCTGTTCCCAAAAGAGGTCCATTCCCCTTCACTAATCATCAACCCCGTTCCCCACCTAAAACGGAGGCCTCCTTCTCAAATGGTCAGCACCGAAAAGAAGTCCCCCTTTGCAAATTATCACCCCAACCCAAAAAAGGGGGTCCTCTTCTCAAACTGTCCCCTTTCACAAACCAGACCCCCCCCATCCCCAAAAAGAGTTCCATTTCCTTTCACTTAGTTAGCATCTTCCTCATCACCCACCGAAACGAGGGTCTTTCTTCTCAGATTCTCAGTCCAAAAAGAAGTTCCACCTCTGTAAATTATCGCGTGTGTGTCCCCCCCCAAAATGGGGTTCCCTTTGCAAATTATCACTCTAAGAAGAGGTCTATCCCCCCTTGGTAATGACCATCTCCCCACCCACCGCAAAACGGGGTACCCCTTTTCAATTTCTCGGTCCAAAAAGAAGTCTCCCTCTGCACATTGTCATTCCCCCCCCCAAAAAAAAGGGGGTCCCTTCACAAATTATTATTCTAAGAAGGGTCCTTCCCGCTTAGTTATCATCATTTCCCCAGCCCCCCCCGGGGTCCCCCTTCTCAATCTCTCGGTCCAAAAAAGAAGTCCCCCCTCCGCAAATTGTCGCTGTGTCCCCACAAACGGGGTCTCCCCCCCCTTCTCAAATTATCACTCCACGAAGAGGTGGAAGCAAACCATCACCCCCTGTCGTCCCCCCAAACAGTTACCCCTCTGCAAATCATCAGCCCCTAGTCTCCCAAAGGGGAGGCTTCCCCCTTTGCACCATCACCCCCCCAAGCCGCCCCCTCTCCCCCCCCAGTCCCACTGCAAAGTCCCAGACCCCCCTGAAGAGGACGGAGCGTGCACAGAAGTGAGCGGCGTGACTCAGGGAAGAGAGAACGCCGCCTCTAGAAAGACAAACGTCGCCAGCTTCCAGGTTACCCACTGCGGGGGGGGGGGGCTGCTTTCCTTTTGTTTTGATTGCAAAGCAAATACCGGGGGGATCCCCCCCCCTTTTTTTTAAAGGGGGCCAATGCAAGAAGGACATTCTGCAGGGAGGACTTCACGGGCTCCCCCCTCCTGCATAGCCCTGATTTTAGGGACCCCCTCTCCTTCTAAGGGGCCAAGACTTTGGGGGAAACCCTTTCCTTCTACAGTGCCAAGATTCTGGGGGGAACCCCTTCTCGCCTTCTGCGGGGCCAAGATTTGGGACGACACCCCCCTATTCTGCAGGGCCAAGACTTTGGGGACACCCTCTCTCCTTCTGCAGGGCCAAGACTTTGGAGGACTCCCCTTTCTCCTTCTACAGGGTCAAGACTTTGGGGAACCCTTCTTTCCTTCTGCGGTACCCCTCTCTCCTTCTGCGGGGCCAAGACTTTGGGAACCCTTCTCGCCTCTGCGGGGCCAAGACTTTGGGGGAAAACCCTTTCTCCTTCTATGGGACCAAGATTTTGGGGGAACCCTTCTCTCCTTCTGCAGGACCCCTCTCTCCTTCTGCAGGACCCCCCTCCTTCTGCAGGACCCCCTCCTTCTGCAGGACCCCCCTCCTTCTGCAGGACCCAGACTTTGGGAAACCCTTCTCTCCTTCTGCGAGGCCAAGACTTTGGGGAAACCCTTTCTCCTTCTGCAGGACCAAGATTTTGGGGGAACCCTTCTCTCCTTCTGCAGGACCCCTCTCTCCTTCTGCAGGACCCCCCTCCTTCTGCAGGACCCCCCTCCTTCTGCAGGACCCCCCTCCTTCTGCAGGACCCAGACTTTGGGGAAACCCTTCTCTCCTTCTGCGAGGCCAAGACTTTGGGGGAAACCCTTTCTCCTTCTGCAGGACCAAGATTTTGGGGAACCCTTCTCTCCTTCTGCAGGACCCCCCTTCTGCAGGACCCCCTCCTTCTGCAGGACCCAGACTTTGGGAAACCCTTTCCTTCTGCAGGACCAAGATTTGGGGACCCTCTCTCCTTCTGCAGGGCCCCTCTCTCCTTCTGCAGGACCCCCTCCTTCTGTAGGGCCAAGACTCTGGGGAACCCTTCTCTCCTTCTGCAGGATCCCCCCCTCCTTCTGCGGGGCCAAGACTTTGGGGACTCCCCCCTCCTCCTCCTCCTGCGGGGCCCTGCTTGCGTGGGCCCCCTTTTTCCTGTTTTGCATGGAAGGAGAGCCCCCTTCGGACCCCCCCCCGCCCCGCTTTCCAAGCAAAACCCCTCCTAATTAAGCAAGACAGAGAAAAAGGCGACAGGCCCCCCCCTTCCCCATCAAAACCTACCAGCTCCCCCCCCCCCGCTGACGCCTCCGTCCTCAAGGGGACCCCCCCCCATGACGCCCCCTCCTCTTCCTCCTCCTTCCCCCCCCCCCGCATGCACGCACGCACGCACTCACCCCAGCACCACCAGCTCGCCGTATTTGACGGGCTCCTTGTTGGGCGCGCAGTGCTCCTCCTGGCTGGGAGAAAACATGGGGCCGCCGCCAACGCCGCCGCTGCTATAATCCCATAAGGAGACGGTGCAAAAGGAAGGGGGGGAACTGAGTGCGGGGGGGGCGCGAGAGACGCCGACCGACCAACCAATCAACCAATCAATCAATCAATCACGCGGGGCTTGCAAGGGGGAGAAAGTCCGCGCGCGCTGCACGGCCGCGTCGTCCGTCGCGCGGCTGGCTGGTCGGTGGGTCGGGCGGGCCGTTTCCTTCTTTCTTGTTGTTTCGGCCGCCCCGAAATGCGTCTTTCGGCTTCCTGCGCCCGCCGGCGCGGAGTCTCTCTCTCTCTCTCCTCCCTCCTCCTCCTCCTCCTGCCGCTGCTGTTGTCGCTGCTGCTCCCTCAACGGCCGCCGCGCGAGCGCTCCGTCGACGGCAACGGCCGCTGCTGCTGCCAGAGGAAGAAACCAATGAGCGCCTCGGACGCGACGAGGGGATGGGGATAATAGGGGAGGCGGGGAAGCTCCGCCCCCTTTCGCCCGGCGTCTTCGCAGACGCCGCCCCCGCCACCCCTTCGGCTTCAGGGAGCGATGGTACGGTCCAGTCTGTTATGTAAACATCGAGTAAAGGGGAGAGGCGGGGAGGGGGGGCGGCTGTTAAAGGGCCCGCCGGCTTTTAAATGAATAAATGAGTCGAGGGCCCCCTATCCTTGAAGAGTCATTAAAAAAAAAGGATTTAAAAATATTCTACTTCAGCATAGACGTGCATGGGCTGCCGACTGGTGTGCTGGAAATAAGACGAGGGTTGCAAATGTCACACGGTGTGAGAACATAAGGGAAGCCATCTTGGATCAGGCCAGTGGCCCATCCAAGCCAACACACTTGTCACACAGTAGCCAAAACCCAGGGGCCATCAGGAGGCCCACCTGAACTCCAGAAGCCCTCCCACTGTTGCCCCCAAAAGCACCAAGAATATCAAGCATCACTTGCCCCGGACATAACAACATAAGAGAAGCCATGCTGGATCAGACCAATGGCCCCTCCAGGCCAACGCTCTGTGTCACACAGTGGTCAAAACCCAGGAGCCATCAGGAGGTCCACCAGTGAGGCCAGAACTCCAGAAGCCCTCCCACTGTGGCCTCCCCAAGGACCAAAAAGACAGAACATCACTGCCCCAGACACAAGAGAAGCCATGTTGGATCAGGCCAATGGCTCATCCATTCCAACACTCTGTGTCACACAGCAACCAAAACCCAGGTGCCATCAGGAGGTCCACCAGTGGGGCCAGAACTCCAGAAGCCCTCCCACTGTGGCCCCCCAAGCACCAAGAATACAGAGCATCACTTGCCCCAGACATAACAACATAAGGGAAGCCATGCTGGATCAAGCCAATGGCCCATCCAGGCCAACGCTCTGTGTCACACAGTGGTCAAAACCCAGGAGCCATCAGGAGGTCCACCAGTGGAGCCAGAACTCCAGAAGCCCTCCCACTGTGGCCCCCCAAGCACCAATGATACAGAGCATCACTGCCCCAGACATCAGAACATAAGAGAAGCCATGTTGGATCAGGCCAGTGGCCCATCCAGTCCAACACTCTGTGTCACACAGTGGCCAAAACCCAGGGGCCATCAAGAGGGCTACCAACAGGGCCAGTATGGTTGTAGTTGTTAAAGCATCAGATTAGGATCACAAGAGATTCCAGGTTTGAATCCTCACTTTACCATAGAAATGTGCTGGGTGACCTTCAGCCTTTCACACGGTCTCAGCCTAACCTACCTTCACAGGGTTGTTGAGAGGGTATAAGAGAGGAGAGGGAAATGGTTTAAACTGCTTTGGTTCCCCATGGTGGGGGGAAGTGGGTTATAAAAGAAGGAAATAAAATAGAAATAACAAAGAAAGTTAAACTGGATGGGTCATTGGCCTGATCCAAGATGGCTTTTCTTATGTCCTTATGCCTGAGGTGGTGATGCTCTGTATTCTTGGTGGTTGGGGGGGGCCACAGTGGGAGGGCTTCTGGACTTCTGACCCCATTGGTGGACCACCTGATGGCCCCTGGGTTTTGGCCACTGTGTGACACACAGCATTGGCCTGGAGGGGCCATTGGCCTGATCCAACATGGCTCCTCTTCTGTTTGGTGTAGTGGTTAAGTGTGCAGACTCTAATCTCGGAGAACTGGGTTTGATTCCCCACCTCTTCCACTTGCAGCCGCTGGATGACCTTGGGCAAGCCATAGTTCTGTCACACAGCTGTTCTTGAAAAAGAGCAGTTTCTGTCAAGAGCTCTCTCAGCCCCACCTACCTCACAGGGTGAGCAGCTTACAAGATTCTCACTTCCTCCTCTCTCGTGAAGTAGATTGGGCTGAGAGCTTACGAATGGCCCAAGGTCACCTAGCAAGTTTCCATGGCGGAGTGGGGATTCGAACCTGGACTCCCACAGATCCTAGTCTGACACTGCAGCATGCTGGCTTTGACGATTTCAGCTTGGGGGTGGGGTGTTCAGACCAGCACATACACGGCAAGCAAGACGTGGATCGGCTTGTGTCTCGGAAGGTCTTCCCGCTTTGCTCTGCCTGGAACCGTTTCCAGCCATTCGTTTCCCCGCTGCTGATACGCCCCTGTCATTTTCTTGCGATAAGGGTTGAAATGGTGGGGGGAGAGCAGCTAATCTTCAGCCACCAAGAGTTTTCCTATCTGCTTTAGGGAGAAAGAAGAAGGATGAGATTTTATTAAAAACCGGGAGCTGAATTATTGCAGATTTATCTTTTTTATTAGGCCGAGGCAGCCGCTCCAAAGACTGAGCCGTAAGTCTCTGTCAGAGTAAACAAACACATTTTTGGTAAAACATGAGAAACCTGTATAAGGGTCAAGAAGCAACAGTTAGAACCGGATATGGAACAACTGATTGGTTTAGCATAGGAAAAGGAGTACGACAAGGATGTATATTGTCACCTTGCTTATTTAATTTATATGCAGAGTACATCATGCGAAATGCTGGCCTGGATGAATCACAAGCTGGAGTTAAGATTGCTGGGGAAAAGATCAATAACCTCAGATATGCAGACGATACCACTCTGATGGCAGAAAGTGAAGAGGACCTAAAGAGCCTTTGTTTGCTCAGGGTGAAAGAGGAGAGTGCAAAAGTGGGCTTGAAGCTCAACATCAAAAAAACTAAGATCATGGCATCTGGGCCCATCACTTCTTGGCAAATAGAAGGGGAAGTCGTAGAAGTAGTGACAGACTTCACGTTTCTAGGATCCCAGATCACTGCAGATGGTGACTGCAGCCATGAAATTAAAAGACGCCTGCTCCTTGGGAGGAAAGCGATGGCAAACCTAAACAGCATGATAAAAAGCAGAGACATCACCTTGCCAACAAAAGTCCGCATGGTCAAAGCAATGGTATTCCCCGTAGTAATGTATGGCTGCGAGAGTTGGACTATAAGGAAGGCTGAGCGCCGAAGAATCGATTCTTTTGAACTATGGTGCTGGAGAAGACTCTTGAGAGTCCCTTGGACTGCAAGGAGATCAAATCAGTCAATCCTAAAAGAAATCAACCCTGACTGTTCCCTGGAAGGCCAGATCCTGAAGCTGAAGCTCAAATACTTTGGCCACCAAATGAGAAGGGAGCATTCACTGGAGAAGACCCTGATGCTGGGAAAGATTGAAGGTCAAAGAAGAAGGGGACGGCAAAGGATGAGATGGTTAGACAGTGTCATCGATGCAACGAACATGAAATTGAGCAAACTTCAGCGGACGGTGGAGGACAGGAGGGCCTGGCGTGGTCTGGTCCATGGGGTCGCGAAGAGTCGGACTCGACTGTGCGACTGAACAACAACGAGAGAGCTAAAGCCGAACCCGTCAGCCGTCTTTCATCCAGCTTCCCCATATTTTCTGCCTTTCACTCCCAGTGCAGATGGCTTTGGGTCTGTGGACAACTTTTAGCCCCTTCTAAATCAAACTAAGTTCCCTTTCCCGTAGGTGTGCCGATAAATTTCAGAGAAGGCCAAACCTCTAGGGCTTCGACTTGTCCTTCAGCATCTTCAGACGCTTGGGACGCGGTACCAAAAGGCACATAGTATCGGGGATATGCATTAATAGGTACAGCAGAATCGCACAGTCATAGAACCAGGGGAACGTGTGCCCGTAAATAAACTCCAAGCGAATATATCGCAAAAAGACAAAACAATTTTTAATTGAGGTAGGTTCCAGTCACATCCACTTTGCAGCTGAAAGAAAGTAAAGGTAAAGGTTCCCTTGCTCGAAAGCCAGTCGAATCCGACTCTAGGGTTGCGGTGCTCATCTCCGTTTCGAAGCCGAAGAGCCAGCACTGTCCAAAGACATTTCCGTGGTCATGTGGCCGGCATGACTAAACACCAAGGCGCACGGAACGCTGTGACCTTCCCACCGAAGTGGTACCTATTTATCTACTTGCAATTTCTTGATCTGTTTTGCTAGGTTGGCAGGAGCTAGAACTAGAGATAGGAGCTCACTCCGTCATGCGGCACTCTCAGGTCTTGAACTGCTGAATTACTGACCTTCCACAGCCTGCAGTTCAGCGTCTTAACCACTTGAGCCACCGCAGCTCCTTGAAAGAAAGTAGAGATGCCTAATCTAATGGGTACCGTTCATACAATCGTAGAATCATAGAGTTGGAAGGGACCTCCGGGGTCATCTAGTCCAACCCCCTGCACCATGCAGGAAATTCACACACCCATACCCAGTGACCCATGTTCTATTCCCAGAAGATGGCAAAAAAGCACCTCTAGGATCCCTGGCTAAACTGGCCTGGAGAAAAATTGCTTCCTATCCCCAAAGTGGCGATCGGCATTTCCCTGGGCGTGTAAGAAAGGACCACGAGAACGAAGCACTGAATGCAACCCTTCCTGCCCTCCCTCTCATGACCTGCCTAAGTTCACAGAATCAGCATTGCTGTCAGATGGCCCTCTAGCCTCTGTTTGAAAACCTCCAAAGGAGGAGAGCCCACCACCTCCCGAGGAAGCCCGTTCCTCTGAGGAACCACTCTAACTGTCAGGAAGTTCTTCCTAAGGTTTAGCCGAACCCTGTCACGCAAATAGCCTTGAGATAGCTGTTGTAGATTTTCCGGCTTGTCCGGCGGTGTTCTTGGCATTGTAGGACCTGACGGAGTCTTTCTGTGTTATACCTCTGAGGATGCCAGTCACAGCTACTGGCGAAACGTCAGGTCCTGCAATGCCAAGACCAGGGCTCTTTTTGTAGCAGGAACGCCTTTGCCTATTAGGCGACACACCCTGAATGTAGCCAATCCTCCAAGAGCTTGCAGAGCTCTTCTTACAGGGGCTACTGCAAGCTTGGAGGATTGGCTATGTTAGGGGTGTGCCGTCTAATATGCAAAGGAGTTCCTGCTACAAAAACAGCCCTGGCCAAGACCACGGCCAGACAACCTGGAAAATCTACAACAGCTAATGAACTCCAGCCATGAAAGCCTTCGATGAGCCTTGAGTTACTTAAGAAGATTTATTGTAGCACGAATGTCATCTTCTGGGCGTCTTTTCTTCAGGCTGCCAGTTTCTAGTTGTAACTGCTGTCTCACGTCAGAACCCCAAAGGACCCTGCAAGCTCAAAAACGCCAGGGAGGACCAATGTCATAGGGACTCATCAGGCAGGGTTCCACAGTCTACCTGAGTGCTCCAGCCCACGGCATGAAGGCCACGGCTTTAGACTAGAGCTACAGCCTAACAGTTTACATTTGTCACCACGTCGTGGTGTCTTACTGTAGTGGTAGAATCAACGGGCCCCTCCAGACGAGGACATCTGCCTCCCATGGTACAGTCGTCGTCACCCCATGCTGTTCTGCAACGCAAGCAGAGTAAACAGATGCTGGGGAAAGTCCAGTATTAATTAATTGTTCATGGTTCCCTCTGGGTTTTCCAACATCTGAACTCTCCTGCAGTGAAAGGAACCCAGAAGGGACATCTGAGCTTGCAAATCCGTTTCCGCCGCTGGCTTTTTTTTTAGTTGCAGCCCACATGCGCATGAGCGCATATGCGCATCCGCCCGCCTGCATTTATATAAAACCCACCCTTTCAGCTCGTCCATGGTCGAAGCACAACACTAATGTGGATATCCCCTACGGGACGGCCGCATGGGTAACCCGCCACAGGGTGTGCGGGCTGGACGAAATGCTCTGCTACACTTTAAACCAGTACAATTTGAGGCACCAGCAGGGCTTTTTTCTGGGGGAACGTGCCAGACCACATGCAGCTGCTGGTGTGACCTTGGGTCGGTTACAAGTTATTTCAGACCCGTTCTTTCACGAGCCGTTCTCGAAGGAGCTCTCTCAGCCCCGCCTACCTCAATGCCCCCTCTAAGCTGTGGAGCCTTGTGAGCAAAAATTCTCCTTTGTGAGCCGCTGGCGCTAAAGCTGTGAGCCAATGATTTGGCTTCTGTATAAATTAGTTTGCTCTGGAGCCATCCTTCCTAAGCGAAGACAAAAATGTGTGAGCTGGAGGCTAAAAAACTGTGAGCTAGCTCAGCTTAGAGGGAACACTGCTCACAGGGTGTCTGTTGCGGGGAGGGGAAGGGAAAGGAGATTGTAAACCGCTCTGAGACTCCTTCGCCTAGTGAAGGGCAGGGCATCAATCCAATCTCTTCCTCCTCCTCCTCCTCTTCTCCTTCTATGTGTGTTTGCTGTTAAATCATGTCGCTAGATGCGCAGTCACACAGGCTTATGAGGGCGAGCGCACACAGCCTGTGAAGTTCCGAACGGGGAGATGAGCAGCAGGGTGAGGTCAGACCTGGGATCCTTTCAAAGCAACGTCAAAGTAGAACCGGTTAGAGAAACGCAGGTCGCAGCGCATCAGCCAGGTCTTGAAATAAGGAACATCTGAACCTCCCCTCCTGCGGATCAGAGCAGGCCGAAAAAAGAAGCGGAGTTTTTTACCGGTGTCTGCTTGTATTCCTGGGATTACTCGCGGCAATCTCCGGAATAACCTCCGGGGCAGGGACGCCGAGCACAGGGGTTAATACGTTTTTTGTTTCTGAAAAATGTTTGCCTGCCGTGTTGACAGTGACTTATGCGGAACTCTCTCTCGAGGAGTGAGCCGGGCCGGCAAAGAGCGTGAGCGGCAGTAATAGCCTCTTCATCTGGAAATTACATTTTCTCTGTTTCTGACCCGAGAAAGGAGAGGGAGGGAGAAGAGGAGAGGAGAGGAGAGGAGAGGAGAGGAGAGGAGAGGAGAGGGAGAGGAGAGGAGAGGAGAGGAGAGGAGAGGAGAGGAGAGGAGAGGAGAGGAGAGGAGAGAAGAGAAGGCGAGACCGGCAGTCAGCATGTTTCTGTCCTCTCAACATTAAAAAAAAACACAAGACAAGCAGTGGATGGGTCTTGAAAGAACAGAGCAGCCAGATTTTCCGTCTCTGAAGAGGTGCCGTCGCGACAATTTGTGGTTGTGATGATTCACCAGTAATCAGGCGGTCAAACGAAACAGGGCCCCAATCTGTAGGTTTGTCATATCAGGGCAGTATTTCCCACATTGTGTTGGGATCCATTGTTAATTTATTTATTTACATTTATATCCTGCCCTCCCGGTCTTCCGGTGGCTCAGGGCGGCTAACAACATACATAAGGTTCCCTTGCTCGAAAGCCAGTCGAATCCGACTCTAGGGTTGCGGTGCTCATCTCCTTTTCAAAGCCGAAGAGCCAGCGCTGTCTGAAGACATTTCCGTGGTCATGTGGCCGGCATGACTAAACACCAAGGCGCACGGAACGCTGTGACCTTCCCACCGAAGTGGTACCTATTTATCTACTTGCAATTTCTTGCTTTCGAACTGCTAGGTTGGCAGGAGCTGGAACTAGAGACGGGAACTCACTCCATCATGCAGCATACTCGGGTCTCGAACTGCTGAACTACTGACCTTCCACAGCCTGCAGTTCAGTGGCTTAACCACTTGAGCCACTGCAGCTCCAAACAACATACATAGATATACATTAAAATTCTATTAAAACTATCAGTCAAAATAAAACATACATCGTAGGCAGGGCTTCTTTTGTAGAAAAAGCCCGGCAGGAACTCATTAGCATAATAGGCCACACCCAACAGCAGAAACTCACTAGCATATTAGGCCATACACCTAGCAGCACCGCTCATTAGCCTATTAGGCCACGCCCCATGTTACTAGGAATGTGGTCATCCAGCCACACCCACCTTTTGCTTCTCATTCTGTTTACCTTGTTTGTTGTCAAAACCCAGGGCTTTTCTTGTAGCAGGAACTCCTTTGCATGTGAGGCCACACACCCCTAATATAGCCAACCCTAATGAGTTTCTGCTGTTGGGTGTGGCCTGTTATGCTAATGAGTTCCTGCTGGGCGTGGCCAACTCGGGAGCCAGCCGGAACTCCGTTCCTGTGCGTTCCTGCCCCAAAATAGCCCTGATCGTAAGGTTGTAAATGACTGTTCTTGTAAAAATGTGACAAAATGGGGCTTTACCCAAGCAGGGCAAACAAAACTCTCCAAGAGGGAACGAGGAAAAACACAAAACACAAGTTCAGGTAGACCTGCCACCAGGCCCCTTATTAAGCAGTTCCCAACAGCCAGGAGAAAGGGAACCCAAAGCTCCTGTCTGGTTCTGGAACTTACTCAGCAAAACAAATCTGCAGTCAAAAAAAGAACAAAAGCTTTCTGGTAGGGATGGTCACAAGGGTGTAGGCAAACAGGATTTTAGGCTTTGAGACTTGGTAACACGAAACACACAAAAGTATCAAGGTAAAATATCCTTGAGTTTATTTAGGTGCAAGGAACACAAGACAGACCTTTGATCCTGCTAGAGCATTTTCTTTACAATAACTTACGTTAAAAAGATGGCGAAACAGCCAATCACTGTCAGCTGAACGGTGCCTCTAAGCTCATGCCCAGCCGTAAGCCTCCACTGATGGTGCCGTCGGTACTCTCAGTACCGATGATGGTACAGTCGTCGGCACAGTTGGTAATCGGGCCAGGGCCATGCAATCGGGGTGGCACCCTACTTAAAAGCCTGGCGGAAGAGCTCCGTTTTGCAGGCCCTGCGGAACTGTAACAGGTTCCACCAGGTCCCTGATGTCCCGCGGGAGCTCATTCCAGCAGTGAGGGGCTGCCACAGAGAAGGCCCCGGCCCTCCTTGTAGCTAACCTGGCCTCTTTAGGCCCCGGAAGAACCAGGCGATTTGGGGAACCCGGTCTTAGCACTCGCTGGGGTACATGCGGGGAAAGGCGGTCCCTCAGGTAAGCGTGCTTACAGGAACTGAGAAAGGCAAGGGTGTAAAGGAAGTAAATATATTTTTTTAAAACGTTAGTCTCCTGTGATTGATCCACAGAGGAGAAGGGTTTAGAATCATAGTGTTGGAAGGGACCTCCAGGGTCATCTAGTCCAACCCCCTGCACAAGGCAGGGAATTCACAAGTACCTCCCGCTCCACACCCGTAGTGACCCCTGCTCCACACCAAGACCGCTGTTCCATGCCGGGTCCCCCCGTCCATCAGCAGGGGCTTGGGTGGTAGGGTTGCCAGATCGAGGTTGGGGAACTCCTGGTGATTTGGGGGTGGAGTCGAGTCATTGGGGTACAATGGGGTCCACGCTCTGCAGCGTCCATTGTCTCCAGGGGATTTCTGTCGTCTGGAGATGAGCTGTAATTCCAGGGGATCCCCAGGTCTCCCCTGGAGTCTGGCATCCTTACAAAGGAGGTTGACTGCTGCATCTCTGCATGATTCCCTGCTCTGGCCTTGCCTTTTCCCAGTCATAAAACAGAAGTCCGGCAGCACCTGGCTCCAAGACTAACAACATTTATCCCAGCATGAGTTTTCCAAGAGTCAGAGCCCACTTGGAGCCCCCAAAATTGGGAGGACTCCCACCCTGACCAGGGGTCTGGCAACCCTAGTTAGCACTGGGAAATACCTGGAGATTTTGGGGGTGGAGCCTGGCGGGGGCAGGGTCTGGCGAGGGAAGGGGCCTCAGCAGTGTATGACGCCATAGAGTCCACCCTCCAAAGCGGCCATTTTCTCCAGGGGAACTATCTTGGCTGTCCTGAGATCAACTGTAATAGCAGGAGATCTCCAGGTACCACCTGGAAACTGGCAACCCAATTGGCAGTGGATCCCGGGGAGGGTGGGGTTTAGAAAGGGAGGGACCGCAGTGGGTTATAGTGCTGTAGATATCACCTTCCAAAGCAGCCATTTTCTCTAGGTAAACCAATCTCTACTGTCTGGAGATCAAGTGTCATCCCAAGGAGATATCTAACATAAAAACATAAGAACATAAGAGAAGCCAATGTTGGATCAGGCCAACAGCCCATCCAGTCCAACACTCTGTGTCACACAGTGGCCAAAAATACCAGGGGCCATCAGGAGGTCCAGCAGTGGGACCAGGACACTAGAAGCCCTCCCACTGTTGACCCCTTCCCCCAAGCACCAAGAAGACAGAGCATCCCTTGCCCCAGAGTCCCTATCTATACCTTGTGGCTAATAACCACTGATGGACCTCTGCTCCATATGCTTATCTAATTCTCTCTTGAAGCCGTCCATGCTTGTAGCTGCCACCACCTCCTGTGGCAGTGAATCCCATGTGCTGATCACTCTTTGGTTGTCCATCTAGTCCAGCATCCTGCTGGAGGACAACCACCCTTCTCCAGGAGAGGAATTGCACATGCTAGGGACAATAACTGAACAGATCCTGTCGTAAGTGGCAACCAACCTCATCTCTCAAATGGGAGACTCTCACCGCAGAACACCAGTGGCTGATTTCAAATTCCAGACACGTTCTTATGGGTAGTTTCGGGTACTTTGGACCCATACACAATGGGACCGACCAGGTTAAGAATATATGAGAAGCCAATGCTGGATCAGGCCAGTGGCCCATCCAGTCCAACACTCTGTCACACAGTGGCCAAAAATACCAGGTGCCATCAGGAGGTCCAGCAGTGGGGCCAGGACACTAGAAGCCCTCCCACTGCGCCCCCCCCCCCAAACACCAAGAATATAGAGCATCACTGGCCCCAGACTGAGAGTTCCTATCTATACCTTGTGGCTAATGGCCACCAGGTCCCACCTGGAAGTTGGCCGCCTTATGGAAACTACTCGTTCCCACAGCTCTTGTCACTGCTGTTATGGCTAGGGCAGGTTTCCATTCCGCTGTCTGGAAGCTGTCTGAAAACCAGTCACTTAAAATGAGGAACACTCACTGGCCGTTCGACCCTCAATCTTGGGGAAAGACGAAGCGGCCTTCAGCAAAGATCCTGACATTGCATAACCAGATTGCAGAAACCTCTGCAATAACCAATGTGCCTTACACAAGAACAGCTTGCGTGTGGCCGTGCACAGGGGTGGCTTCAAAGCTGCAGATCCAGGAAGCCCAGGCTTCCTGCAAAGTTTACCAGGACTTCCTCAAAGTGAGTGTCGGTAAGAGCAGACAAGCTTTACCCCAGAGCAGTTTGCCTGTCCCTACTGAAGGTAAAGAAAGAAGTCCTTCTCTCCCTTACAAGAACTCGTGGGCTGCCAGGTTCCCGGTCAAACCATTCTCCACACACGCTTTCTTTGGCGAAAGGGTTTTTTTTTAGAGATTTGAGATGCTTATGGGTCCAGGCCCTTTGTCAGGACTGAAGCGCCAAGGCGGGAAAGCTGCGTATAATCACAACCCCCAAATTCTCATCTCACATCTCAGTCGTCTCCTCTCCAGGCTAAACAATACCCCTTCAGCTCCTTCAACCTTCCCTCACAGGACTTGGTCTCCAGACCTCTCACCATCTTCATTGCCCTCCTCTGGACACGTTCCAGCTGGTCTATATCCTTCTTAAATAAATAAGTTACGAATGAATTGGTGATTGATGAAGTCTGGAAGATCAGTTGTCATTCCAGGCGATCTCCAGCCCTCACCTGGAGGTTGGCAACCCTAGGGTCAACCTACCCTTCCCCGCAGCAATGCGTAACCCCTCTTATCCCCCCTGCCCGCACTTGCACTTAATGTTCCCTCCCACCGGAGGCAACCCAATACTTTCTGTGCCGCTCGGCAACAGCAGCCCTCGAAAAAAAGGTCCGTTCGCACAGCTGCAGTCAATTACGGGCAAGAACTTTAAATATCTCCTGGTTGGAGCTCTGGGATTAGTCACACACTGGCTTCCTACAGTGGTGAAGGGGGCCTTTTGTTGAAGAGCTTTCCTCCTCGGCCCGGCATTTACAAATAGCTTTGGCAAAGCCGCCAGGCGAGGAAAGCCAGCTTCTTGTTCGGAAGCCAGCAGCCGGCCCAATCTGGAGTTTTGGCTCAGGGCTGAGGTCCCGTGAACACAAGGACCTGCCTGACTCAATCACATTGATCTGTTATCGTCTACTCAGACTGGCAGTGGCTCTCCAGGGTCTCAGGCAGAGGTCTCCTGCAACTGGATCCTATTAAGAGTATCTGATTGGGGTCTGGGAGTCCCAGGTTCGAATCCTCACTTAGTCACTGGGTGACCTCGGGCCAGTCACACTCTCCCAGACTAATGTCGAAGAGGTTCTGCTGCATTTCCCCAGGAAAAAAAGCCCTGGGTAGCCGTGTAACAGTGCTTCCACACATGCTAAATGAAGAAGAAGAAGAAGAAGAAGAAGAAGAAGAAGAAGAAGAAGAAGAAGAAGAAGAAGAAGAAGAGAGGAGGAGGAGGAGGAGGAGGAGGAGGAGGAGGAGGAGGAGGAGATTGGATTTATACCCCGCCCTTCATTTGGAGTCTCAGAGCGGCTTACAAACTCCTTTCCCTTCCCCTCCCCACAACAGACACCCTATGAGGTAGGTGGGGCTGAGAGAACTCTGACAGAAACTGCTCTTTTTCAAGAACAGCTGTGCCAGAGCTTGTGACTGACCGAAGGTCACATCAGCAGGTGCAAGTGGAGGAGTGGGGAATCAATCCGGTTCTCCCAGATTAGGGTCCACGCATTTAACCACTACACCAAACTGAGTTCAATCCAACTGCCGTTTCAATCCACTTCAGTGACCATTGTTTGCAAGTAGATTTTGCTGTTTCACACAGTAAAATCCAGCTGCAGAGTGCATCGAAGGTGGGTTGAAAGTGTGTTATTTAGTGGTTGTCATATGAAGGAGGAGGAGGAGGAGGAGCTGAATTTATACCCCGCCCTTCACTCAGAGTACAAGAGCGGCTTACAATCTCCTTCCCCTTCCCCTCCCCACAACAGACACCCTGTGAGGTAGGTGGGGCTGAGCGAGCTCTTTCGAGAACTGTCCTTGAGAGAACAGCTCTGGGAGAACTTGTGACGGACCCAAGGTCACACCAGCCGCTGCGTGTGGAGGAGTGGGGAACCAAACCCCGCTCTCCCAGATTAGAGTCCGCGCTCCTAACCACGACACCAAACTGAAACAAGTGTTACTAACCTCCAGATGGGGCCTGGAGATGGGGCCACTATTACGACTGATCTCCAGGCCCTAGAAATCAGTTCCTCCTGAGAAAAGGGCTGCTTTGGAGGGTGGAGGGGTTTGGAAGGGACAGGACTTCAATGGCGTCCACTCTCCAAAGCAGCCATTTTCTTCAAGGAAGCCGATCTCTGTCACCTGGAGCTCAGTTCTAATTCCGGGAGATTTCCAGGTCCCACCTGGAGGCTGGCAACCATTGTTGCTTACCGTGTGACAGGGAAGCTATCAAGTGGGCCCAATCCAAGGTCTGCTTAAGGCAACCTCAAAAAGTACCCATTCAGGCTCCATTACAGCCAATGCTCCCTCTAAGAACTGGAGTCCCGTGAGCAGAAATTCTACCCTGTGAGCTACTGGCATTAAAGTTGCGAGCTACCGGCTGCTGCGTCAATTAGTTTGCCCTGGAGCCCTCCTTCCTGAGCTGAGACAAAACTGTGTGAGCTGGAGGTTAAAAAACTGCGAACCAGCTCACACTAACTCAGCTTAGAGGGAACACGGGTTACAACACGCCGCTTTGCCTTTAAACAGGTCAGCTCTTTGCCCCCCGGTCCGCAACCCTCGCATCCCACTACCTTCCCTTTACAGCTTCATGTCTGCAGCAGGGATCCGAAATGAAACAGCTTGCCGCCCTCCTTCCACAGGGCCGGGAGCCAACTCCGGCTGCTTGTAAATCTCGAAATGTTAAGAAGCGTGCGGCCAATCAATCATGCTGGGAATTCGAGTCCACCAGACTCAGCGCAGCCGCCCCGTCCTTTCCCCCCCCCACGCGGAAACAAGTCCCCAATTATGCAAAGGTCACTGCCTACAGATGGAGATGGAATCCTGACCAAATCTCCAAGAGCGTTTTTGGCTTGCCTTCCTCATTGTTCTTGAAATAACATAATTCGGATCCTGCTTTTCCTGCCCCCAGCCGCCAGCGACCTCATTTGGAGTCCTGTGTACAGTTCTGGTCACCACACCTCAGAAAGGATATTACAGCTTTGGGAAAAGTGCAGAAAAGGGCAACTAGAATGATCAAAGGGTTGGAACACTTTCCCTATGAAGAAAGGTTAAAGCCCTTGGGGTTCTTTCGCTTGGAGAAACAACGGATGAGGGGTGACATGATCGAGATTTATAAGATTATGCATGGGATAGAGCAGGTTGAGAAAGAGGTACTTTTCTCCCTTTCTCACGGTACAAGAACTCGTGGGCACTCGATAAAATTGCTGAGCAGTCAGGTTAGAACGGATAAAAGGAAGTCCTTCTTCACCCAAAGAGTGATTCACACATGGAATTCACTGCCACAGGAGGTGGTGGCAGCTACAAGCATGGACACATATGGAGCAGAGGTCCATCAGTGGCTATTAGCCACAAGGTATATATAGGAGGTCTGGGGAAAGTGAGGCTCTGTATTCTTGGTCCTTGGGGGGGGGCAGCAGTGGGAGGGCTTCTAGTGTCCTGGCCCCACTGCTGGACCTCCTGATGGCACCTGGTATTTTTGGCAACTGTGTGACAGAGTGTTGGACTGGATGGGCCGTCGGCCTGATCCAACATTGGCTTCTCTTATGTTCTCTTATGTTCTTATGTTCAAAAGCAGTACCTTTCTTGAACGTTATCTAGAGTTGTGAACTCAGGGCTGGGAAATACCTGGTGACATTGGGGGTGGATTCAGGGGGGGCAAAGGCAGGGGCCACAGCTTGGTACGGTGCTGTAGAGTCCAACCTCCAAAGCAGCCATTTTCTCCAGAGGGACTGATCTCTGCCATCTGGGGATTAGCTGTAAAAGCGGGAGACCTCTAGGCCCCACCTGGAGGCGGGCAACTCAGACACTATTGGTTATCTATCTGAATCTGCTGTGGCCATTTTACCAGTGGAACTGCTTCATGTGAGATGACAAGAAATATATAACTAAAGCGATGTTATTCTGTGTGTAAAGTGCCGTCAAGTTACAGTCAACTTAGAAGGAGGGGGAGGAGGAGGGGGAGAAGAGGAGGAGGAAGAGGAAGAGATTGGATTTATACCCCGCCCTTCACTCGGAGTCTCAGAGCGGTTTACAAACTCCTTTCCCTTCCCCTCCCCACAACAGACACCCTGTGAGGTAGAAAAAGAAGAGACTGGATTTATACTCCGCCCTTCACTACCCAAAGGTGTCTCAGAGCGGCTTACAAACTCCTTTCCCTTCCCCTCCCCACAACAGACCCCCCTGTGAGGTAGGCAGGGCTGAGAGAGCTCTGAGAGAACTGCGCTTGAGAGAACAGCTCTGACAGAACTATGGCTTGCCCAAGGTCATCCAGCAGCTGGCTTATGGTAAACATGTAGGGTTTTCAGGACAAGAGACATTCGCAGGTGGTTTGCTGTTGCCTTGACAGGGATACTATTTGCTAATGCCCGCTTAATTTCTGAGATCTAACGAGATCGAGCTATCCTGGGCCATACAGGGCAGGAAACCTAAGCGGGGGCAACTGGAACTTAAGCCCACATTGTACATCTTTTTATCTTCCCCTCCCCCACCCCCAACACCAAAGTGTTATCAGACATTCTCTGGGAAACACTTAGAGTCGCTATCTAATGCGTGAACATGCTCTTTGGAGGTCCACTGGCATTCATAAAAGCGAATGGAATTATTTCTTTATTCTTATGGGGTTTTTTCCGGCTTGCGCTCACTTCTGCAGTCTCCAGCCTTAGCACAGCGTGTCTGAGCATGGATCGAGGAGAAAAAGAGTGGCTTTGAATACGTAACTAAACAAATGCGCTGCCACAAATTCATTCGTGCCACAAAAAATATATATCTTTGTTATTTTGTCAGAAGAAGAGAAGAAGAAAAGAAGAGATTGGATTTATACCCCACCCTTCACTGCCCAAAGGCATCTCAGAGCGGCTTACAAACTCCTTTCCCTTCCCCTCCCCACAACAGACACCCCTGTGAGCTGGGTGGGGCTGAGAGAACTTCTGACAGAAACTGTCCTTGAGAGAACAGCTGTGCCAGAGCTTGTGACTGACCCAAGGTCACATCAGCAGGTGCAAGTGGCGGAGTGGGGAATCAAACCCGGTTCTCCCAGATAAGAGTCCATAAGAACATAAGAACATAAGAGAAGCCAATGTTGAATCAGGCCAATGGCCCATCTAGTCCAACACTCTGTCACAAATAAGTCCGCGCACTTAACCACTACACCAAACTGAAGAGGAGGAGGAGATTGGATTTATACCCCACCCTTCACTACCCAAAGGAGTCTCAGAGCGGCTTACAAACTCCTTTCCCTTCCCTTCCCCTCCCCATGACAGATACCCTGTGAGTTAGGTGGGGCTGAGAGAGCTCTTGACAGGAACTGCTCTTTTCCAAGGACAGCTGTGCCAGAGCTTGTGACTGACCTAAGGTCACATCAGCAGGTGCAAGTGGAGGAGTGGGGAATCAAACCCGGTTCTCCCAGATTAGCATCTGCACACTTAACCACTACACCAAACAGATGAGCACAGCTGCCCCTCTGGTATAACCGAGTATTGGTTCCAGCAGGGAACAGAAAGACCAAGTTTGCAAGGCTGATGTTTGAGCAGGCCTGAACTACTCCTGTTAACTATTCTAACAGCACACTGCAAGGAACATGGGGCTAACATCCAAAAGGGCAGATGGTGCTGAATTGTAGAACCAAGTTAGACACCAGTGGCGCCTTTAAGACCAACCAAGGTTTATTCAAGGTACGAGCTTTCGTGTGCATACACACACTTTTTCAAATACATCGGAATGGTAGGTAAGGTTCCCACTTGTAGACGGGCTGAACAACACATTAACGTAGATGCTTTAAGATATGCAAAGTCAAAACTCAATAACAAGCTAAGGTTATAAGGTCGACGGTTGTTTCGATTTAATTAAGGGGGCAAAAAGGACAGCAGCGTAATAAACATGTCAAAACAGGGGATAAATGTGAAAAGGGCACCTTTTCTAATAGTATCAAAGTGTGACATTCTGCCTACAAAAATGAAAATCTGAGCATGGTAGAAGGATTCGAGCAAAAGGACTCAAGAAGGATTCACATGAGGATTGCAGCGATATGGTCCTCTCGTTTCGAATGTCTTCTTCGGTGATGCTAGCAGCAATAAGTTGCAATCCACAAGCAGTGATTTCTGCTCCTGCTTTTAGTTCCGTAATAGAAAATGGCATTTGGTTTACGTTACTTCGAAGTCTGGGTACCATCTATCCAGCTTTAGATCAAAGTCAATTGAAACATTATGATGATGGTATAGCCTTACAATATGTTCACTGAAGGGTGGGAATCATGGGATAGAGCAGGTTGAGAAAGAAGTACTTTTCTCCCTTTCTCACAATACAAGAACTCGTGGGCACTCCATGAAGTTGCTGAGCAGTCGGGTTAGAACAGATAAAAGGAAGTCCTTTCTTCACCCAAAGAGTGATTAACATATGGAATTCACTGCCACAGGAGGTGGTGGCAGCTACAAGCATGGATGGCTTCAAGAGGGAATTAGATAAACTTCTGGAGCAGAGGTCCATCAGTGGCTGTTAGCCACAAGGTATAGATAGGAACTCTCAGTCTGGGGCAAGGGATGCTCTGTATTCTTGGTGCTTGGGGGGGCAGCAGTGGGAGGGCTTCTAGTGTCCTAGCCCCACTGCTGGACCTCCTGATGGCGCCTGGTATTTTTGGCCACTGTGTGACACAGAGTGTTGGACTAGATGGGCCATTGGCCTGATTCAACATTGGTGTCAGGTGATCCTGCCATAAGATGTGAGGGAGGGAAGGAGGATGAGATGATCTGTAACCTTTTATGCTTGGAAGGGGGAGTGGGGAGGTTGCCAGGGCAACAGGGTGTTCCTCAGCCTGGGCTATCTCCTATCTGACCAAATGGCCTTGTCATACAGTTTGGGTTTCTCCGGTATGGACAGCTGGGCCCCTTTATGGCTCGAACAACTTTCATACCTTTCTCCCGCGTGCGGGCTATGTAGCCATTGGTAGAATGCTTGGGGGGGGGGGCTAGCTCAGTGGGGTATATCTGTAGATGTTTCTTTGTGTCCTTCATTCCTGACAATGAAATGTTAGTACGCTTTAGAACTGCTGCTGAATAAACTCTATCTTCTCATGAAGCCTGGAGTTTGGCTGTCTTTTTGAAGTGCCTGACAATTGGCTTCTCTTATGTTCTTATGTTCTAATCTGACAGGGGGCTGGGGGGCGGGGTTGGGGTCATGCCCTCTCCCAAACTACTAGAACTTGAGAGCATCGAATGAAACTGCTGGGGAGCAGTAGAGTCAGGACGGATGAAAGGAAACACTTCTTTCCATATCAAGTGATTAAAATGTGGGATTTGCTGCCGGAGGATGTAGTGATGGCCACAGGCCTGGACAGCTTTAAAGGGGGATTAGGCAGATTCACGGAGGAGAGGTCTAGCCGTAGCTACGAGCCATGGTGACGACAAGGAACCTCCACATTCAGAAGCAGTCAGTCTCTGAATCCCAGTGCCAGAAGGCAACCTCAGGGGAAGGCCTTGGCCTCTCTGCCCTGTTGTCGGCCCTCCAGAGGAACTGGTTGGCCACTGTGAGAGGCAGGATGCTGGACTAAATGGACAACCAAAGAGTGATTAACATATGGAATTCACTGCCACAGGAGGTGGTGGCAGCTACAAGCATGGACGGCTTCAAGAGGGAATTAAATAAACATATGGAGCAGAGGTCCATCAGTGGCTATGAGCCACAAGATATAGATAGGGACTCTGGGACAAGTGATGCTCTGTATTCTTGGTGCTTGGGGGGGGCAACAGTGGGAGGGCTTCTGGTGTCCTGGCCCCACTGCTGGACCTCCTGATGGCACCTGGTATTTTTGGCCACTGTATGACAGAGTTTTGGACCGGATGGGCCATTGGCCTGATTCAACATTGGCTTCTCTTATGTTCTTATGTCTGGGGCAAGTGAGGCTCTGTATTCTTGGTGCTTGGGGGGGGTCAACAGTGGGAGGGCTTCTAGTGTCCTGGCCCCACTGGGGGACCTCCTGATGGCACCTGGTATTTTTGGCCACTGTGTGACAGAGTTTTGGACCGGATGGGCCGTTGGCCTGATCCGACATTGGCTTCTCTTATGTTCTTATGTTCTAACTGGTCTGATCCAGCAGTGCTCTTCTGATGTTCTCCTTTTAAGGCCTCGGCCTCTACACTCTGTTGTTGTCCCTCCAGAGGAACTGGTTGGCCACTGTGTGAGACAGGAGGCTGGACTATAGGTGGATTATCGTTCTGATCCAGCAGGGTTCTTCTGACGTCCTTACGCCCTCCCGTACAGTCTGGAACGGGGTGAGCACCGCAGATCCAAATCTCGACGGTTGCACCGGCAGCCCGGTCTGCCGTTTCCGATAAACCCATCTGCCAGATCAAATTAATGTCGCTCCTTGCCAGGAGCAGCTGCCCGCGTCCTCCTAGCTGGTCTCCCATTGTTAGCATTGACGGATGGATCAATAGGAACGCGGTGATGAAGGGGTCCATTTTTCTGCCGGGCTTTTCCTCCTCCTCCTAACCCTCCTCCCTTTGCCCACGGATCAGGGCTGGCACCGGCAGGCCGCGGAGACAAAGCGGCTCATTTTCCTCCCCCCCTCCTCCCGCTTTTCAAAATGCCCTACTGTTAACAAGGAACAGTGTCAGCAAAGAGGTGGGCAAGACAAAAGCGACGGCTCTGCTGGACCCGGGGCGATAAATCCAGATCTATTCAGCCCCCGCTGCCCCTTAGCACCCCCTACGCCCCGCACGGATGTGGAACAGGCCTCCCCCGCCCCCTTGAATTGCCTTTACATCTGTTAGAGAGTCGGAGAAACACTGACCGGGATCCGTTAGAAAAACACCTCCTTGTTTTATAAGAGTTCTGTCCGATATGTAATTGCAGCATGGTGCACCTCTTCGGCTTCCGAGATATCGATCACCGCATCTCGCGCAAACGTTATGCTTCGATATCTGAAGACAAAAGCCCTTGCGTCGACTCGGCAAAGCGATGGGATCCCCTGACCCAGATTCCCCGATTACTGCTAATTAATTCAGCTGCAAATGCAGTTTTTTTCCTAGTTCTTTATCATTTCTCTAGGCCACGTGCATATACTTAACAAGGGTCCTGTAGGCAATGTACATTCTCTCTCTGTTTATCTCCATTGTCCTTTGTTATCTCCTCAGTGGCAAGTTTCAAATTAAGTTCCTCAGGGCAGGGGGCTTGCCCTCCTGTCCTGGTGAAAGGCACAATCCTGGTTCCCACTGTCCCGGGCTCCCCCCCAAAACCTCCAGGCATTTCCCAACTCAGAGCTGGAAAACCTATCCTATAGTGGTGTGAGTCTAGGGAGGCCTAGCGGCTCCAGGAAAGCCTGTACTGGAGTTAGGGTTGCCAGGTCTGGGTTGGAAAATACCTGGAGACTTTGGGGGGTGGATCCAGGAGAGGGCGGGGTTTGGGGAGGGGAGGGGCTTCAGCAGGGTACAATGCCAGAGAGCAACGTTCCCTCTAAGCTGTGGCATCTTCTGAGCAAAATTTCTCCTTTGTGAGCTACTGGCAATAAAGTTGTGAGCAAGTGACTCAGCTGCTGCATAAATTAGTTTGCCCTGGCGCCACATCCTTCCTGAGCGGAAACAAAAAATGTGTGAGCCGGAGGCTAAAAAACTGTAAGCTAGCTCACACTCACTCAGCTTAGAGGGAACACTGCCAGAGAGTCCATCCTTCAAAGCAGCCCTTTTCTCCAGGGGAACTGATCATTGTCAGCTGGAGGCTGGCAAACCCTATTGGAGTAGCTGTCAGGGCCTACATTTCCCAGGTATCCTCTGGACCCAGTGAGGGGGTTGGCTGGGAAGAAGGAAGTGACATCATCCCGAACGCCATCCTCCCCAGGTGCCACTCCAAAAACCTACCAACACTTGCCGCAGCAGGAACTGGAAACCGATCCTGGCCTAGTTATCTTTTCTCTGCATAATTTACTTCAGATGGATGAAATGGAGGAAGGGCCACGTTAGCTGCCGTGGCCTCCTAGGAGAAGCCCCAGTCACTGGAACAAAGCTTCAAATGGACTTCTGGTTTTGGCATCTGCTATGGCAGTCACGGTCTCCCGATCTCCTGGGAGCCGTGCGCCAGCGCCTGTGGCTGGGAGGCGTTGTGATTGTCCGCACCACCCCCAGAGCCCTTGCGTTGGGCTCCCAGCCATGGGGCACTAGGACAGCTCTTCTTCCGGTGACTAGCCGGCGAAGGGGGGCTCTTTCGTGCCCTGAAGATCCCATCGCAGAGCGTCCAAAAGGAACTAAGACCGCACATCGGGACAAGCGTTTGGTGGCCAAGTGTATGAGCTATAAAAGCAGAGTCAATATTGAAATGTGAGTTAAAGTTGAAGTGAGAAACACTGAAGAAATAGCTGAAAACCTCCCCTTAGAAAGCAGGGGGGGACGACTCTTCCCCGATAAGAAGAAAACAAACAAACTTTGAGCGTTTGAAAGGGGGGGCAGGCTATAAAAGCGAAACGTACTGAAATAAAGGGCTTTTAAGAACTTACCGGGCTCTCTGAAGAGTTTTTAGAGACTGTGAGAACTTTTACAAAAAGTAAACAACTGGGAAAAATGGTGCCTCCAAGGAGGGATGAGAAAGACAAACAAACGAAACCTAAGTTGCCGTCCGGAAGTGCCAGCCCAGCGAGTTCTGCCCCTAGACAGGACACAACTACAGAGCTTCAAAGGATGCTGACTGAAGCATTGCGACCTCTGCTGGAACAAGTAACAGCACTGCACCAAAAGTTTGATGCACAACAAATGCAATTGACTGAGACAGCAAAAAAAGCAGAAAAAAACAGAGCAAGAGCTTAAAGAGGTGGATGCCAACTCCAAAAAACTTAAAGGACAACTGCAGATGATGGAGAAAAAGAGACTAATAATTCTCAATTGTTACAGCTTCAAATGGAATGGGTAAACTATGTCCTAAGATTTCAAGGTGTCCTGGAAGAGAAGGGGGAGAATCTGAAGCAGATTATGTGTGATACTTTAGCTCCGACTGCAGATCTTAAAAGTGAAGTATCACAAAGTGAAATTGATACGATCTTTAGGTTGAATTCATAATTTACAAGAAAGAATCTGCCCAGGGAAGTAATGGTGAGATTCTCCAGAAGACAATTGAGGGACAAAATACTTAAAGTGACATCTGGAATCACTTTGAAAACTAAGGACAAAGAAATAAAAGTGTTGAAGGATATTCCGTTTGAAATAAGAAGGAAATTCAAAGACTTGGCTTTATTCCTACAGAAGGATAACGTCGTCTACAGATGGATTGTCCCCGAAGACATAATCTTCAAATTTATGAACAAGAAAGAAAAAATTGACCCTGTTGGAAAGGCATGGGAGTTTTTGCAGCTTTATAGTTGTCCAGCAGGAGAAGAAGAAGAGAAAGAAAGACAACAGCACTAAAGGAAGTGAAGAAGAAGGATCATTGGCATCTTCCGATGAGGACTCTGATTCAGCATTGGGGGCGGCAGTCCCAAAAATAAGATACCGGTTGAGACAGAAAAAGGACAAAAAATGAATAGTTTTTACTCTCTGGAATCTCTTAAAAGTTTTATTCTGTATAACTATTTCTTATTTTGCTCTTTATGTAGTCAGACAAGAGGGAGTTTCAAGGTTTTTCAGTTAGTTTAATCATATTTTTAGATGACCACATTCAATGAAATTTTATTGTCATTTTCAGCTAAGAGCTAATTTTATAAGCATTATGTATGACCACCATCTCTTGGGGTTTTAGTGGGTTTTCTTTAATTTCTCCCTTAGTTTGTAGTTCCCTTCCTTAATTTCACTGTAGTTTATAGGAAAAGCAATAAAACCCACCCTACGGGGGGGCATAAAAAAAAAAGAACAAAGCTTCAAATGACAACACCGCTTGTGTCAGCAGGGACTTTCGCAGGTGCAAACGGGCAAAACCAACAAGGGCCCGTATGCGTGCTTTGTCTGTTGTGTCTTCCGCCTTGTTGAATGGCCTGGCCAAGAGGGCTAGGAGAGCTCCCACTCCCCTGGCTTTCCGCAAACGATGCAAGGCGGAGCTATTCAAGAGGGCTTTTCTGCACAAGCTGCACCGGCCAAAATGGTTTTTTACGAACTTGCTTGGATAAATGCATAGCGACTGTGGTCTATCCTGCCGTGGGTGCCTTATTGTAAGTAGGATCCCATTTATGGAATTTCTGTACCGCTCAGTGTGTCATGTAAGTACTTACATTGTGCTTCAGTTCAGTCTGGTGCCAGTGTGGTGTAGTGGTTAAGAGCAGCAGACTCTAATCTGGAGAACCAGGTTCGATTCCCCCACTCCTCTACATGAAGCCAGCTGGGTGACCTTGGGTCAGTCACAAGTTCTCTCAAGAGCAGTTCTCTCAAGAGCAGTTTCTGTCAGAGATCTCTCAGCCCCACCTACCTCACAGGGTGTCTGTTGTGAGGAGGGAAAGGGAAAGGAAATTGTATGCCGCTCTGAGACTCCGATTGAAGGGCAGGGTATCAATCTAATCTCTTCTTCTTTCCGGTAGTCCCAGACTTCTAAAACCCTCATGCATCAGTTCTTAAATGTCCCAATCGTTGACTGTACTGACTCACTCTGTTTAATGCGACCTTGAGCCTCAATGCAAGCCAAAGACCATTTTCCTGAAAGTTAGCCCCCCTGGATAAAATGGGACTTACTTCTGAGTAGACCTGCTGAGGCTTGCCCCTTAAATCTTTTCGGGCAGGATTGGTGCACAGGCAGTATGGGAATATTTTATTTAGTGAATGGACATCACGCCACCTTTCCAGAGACCTGCTTCTCATGGTTAGCAAAAAAATACACGTTGGTGTGCACGTACACAAAAGCTCACGCCTTGAATAAGACTTTGTTGGTCTCCAAGGCACCACTGGACTCAAACCTTGTTCTAATCAAAAGTATAATTATCAGTCCATAGAATCATAGAATGTTAGAGGTGGAAGGGACCTTGCAGGTCATCTAGTCCAACCCCTGCACTCTGCAGGAGCAGAGCCGAAAGAGAGCCCTTCATACCTACGACATACCCGAAAGAGGGTCACCCAGCCTCCGCTTGAAAACGTCCAGCGAAGGAGCATCCACCACCTCCCGAGGCAGACTGTTCCACTGCTCAATCACTCTTACAGTCAGGAAGTTTCTCCTGATATCTAGCCGGTATCGACTCCCTCGTAATTTCCACCCATTAGATCTAGTCTTGCAATCCGGAGCAAGGGAGAATAGATCTGCTCCATCTTTTACATATTTGAAGACTGCAATCATGTCCCCTCTAAGCCTTCTCTTTCCCAGGCTAAACATACCCAACTCTTTCAGCCCTTCCTTGTAAGACTTGGATTCCAACCCTCTCACCATCCTGGTCGCCCTCTTCTGGACACACTCGAGCTTGTCAACACCCTTCCTAATATGTGGTGCCCAAAACTGGACACAGGACTCCAGGTGAGGCCTGACCATATCGAATAACAATCAGTAGACACAGGAGTGGGGAAGGGCCTTTCTCTTAGTTTGGTGTAGTGGTTAAGTGCACGGACTCTAATCTGGGAGAACCAGGTTTGATTCCCCACTCCTCCACTTGCACCTGCTGGATGACCTTGGGCAAGCTGTAGTTCTAGCACAGTAGTTCTTGAAAAAGAGCGTTTTCTGTTAGAGCTCTCTCAGCCCCACCTACCTCATAGGGTGTCTGTTGTGGGGAGGGGAAGGGAAAGGAGTTTGTAAGGCGCTCTGAGACTCCTTTGGGTAGTGAAGGGCCGGGGTATAAATCAAATCTCCTCCTCCTTTTCTCCTCCTCCTCTTAGGGTTACCAGGTCTCCCTTGGCAAAAGATGGGGATTTCAAGAACCAGGTTAGGAAACTCCTACTGATTTGGGGATGATAAACATATGGAGCAGAAGTCCATCAGTGGCTATTAGCCACAGGGTATAGATGGGAATTCTCAGTCTGGGGCAGGATGATGCACTCTATTCTTGGTGCTGGAGGGGGCAGCAGTGGGAGGGCTTCTAGTGTCCTGGCCCCACTGCTGGACCTCCTGATAGCACGTGGTATTTTTGGCCGCTGTGTGACAGAGTGTTGGACTAGATGGGCCATTGGCCTGATGCAACATTGGCTTCTCTTATGTTCTTATGTTCTTATGATGTAGGCCGGGGAGGACAGGGACCTCAGTGGGTTACAAGGCCTCCAAAGTGTCCACTCTGTCCAGGGGAGCTGACCACTGTAGTCCGGAGACGAGCTGTAATTCCGGAGTATCTCCGTGTCCCATCTGGAGAGTCTGGCACCCCCACGCTCTCTGCCTGGAACTCAGAGCTACCCTCAGAGCAGACGACAAGACCAGGCAGCTTGGCCTGTGTGCCCCAAACCCAGCTTCTTTTTTAAAAGCCGGCTGAACGAAAGCTTAGAATCCCTGACAAAGCGTTAGTAGAGGAAACAAATGGTCCAATTCCCCCGGGGGTGTTGTCTCAGCTCATTCAACCAAAGCTCTTTTCTCCCTCCCCTCCCCATCGTCAGAGCCCATTTGGTTCAGCTTGTCATCTTTTTGATCAGATGTGGCCAACCGTGACGGCAATAAGAAGGAAGATTACCAGACGCCACCTCTCCGGAGACCTTCCCGACCTATTCTCGCCAAGCTAATGGCTCTCGCCGAAAAGCCCCGACTTAACTTCAGCTAACTGCTTTGGGAACAACGGGTGATTTATTGATGGGCAACACCGGGAGGAAATTAAACTGTTTTGTGTCTTTAAAGAAAAACAAAAACAGGTTTGGGGGGAGGGGAAGAGTTTTTAGAAATTCCAAGAAGTGGATTTTTAGGGAAGGACGTGGAATATTGGTACAATCAGGGCTATTTTGGGGCAGGAATGCACAGGACCGGAGTTCTGGCTGGCTCCCAAGTTGGCCACACCCAGCAGGAATGCATTAGCATAACAGGCCGCACCCAACAGCAGAAACTCATTAGGATTGGCTACATTAGGGCTGTGTGGCCTAACATGCAAAGGAGTTCCTGCTACAAAGAAAGCCCTGGGGTTTTGACAACAAACAAGGTAAACAGAATAAGAATTAAAAGGTGGGTGTGGCTGGATGACCACACTTCTGGCAACATAGGGGTGTGGGGTAATATGCTAATGAGTGGTGCTGCTGGGGGTGTGGCCTAATATGCTAACGAGTTTCTGCTGATGGGTGTGGCCTATTATGCTAATCGGTGTCGCAGGCAGTAAAGGAATGCCTGCCTTAACATCTGTTCGAACAGCTTTGGCTGTTCGAATCCCGCCGCGGTCAGGGTGAGCTCCTGGCCCTTGTCCCAGCTCCCGCCCACCCAGTGGTTCGAAAGCCCGTTAAAGGGCGATTAGATAAAAGGGGTACCTGCTATTAGAGCAGGGGGGCATCCGCCCCTGTAGCAGCGATGGTGGAGAGCAACGGGCGGCAGAGGTGATGGACGGTGGAGGAGACATGGCGGCTGGCGAGGTGAGGCAAGGAGGCGTAGGAAGGAGGCCGGACTGACGAGGCGCAGAGGCGGAGCAACGCAGCAGGCCGGAGCCTGACGTGTACAGAGGCCGCTGCAAAGCTGGAGCGAAAGTGCAGAGTGGATCCGGCCTGGAGGTGGATTCGCAAGGGCCAGGAAGGTGGAACTTCATAACAAAGACCAGCGCCGGAGAGAGAAGTCGCCGCCGGACTGTCCCCTTCGCAACAGAAGATCTGCTACAGAATACGGGTGCCTGGTAGGATATCCACCTCCCCCTGCACATATCTGGCCCTAGGCTAGGAATGTTGGACCTAATATATATATGTAAGCCACTCAGAGCCCTTAGGGGGATGAGCGGGATAGAAAGTCGAATAATAAATAAAAATAAATAAATAAATAAATAATCAGTTCCCGCTGGGTACAATGAATCCATCATGGGGTTACTTCCGGGTGAGACCTGGGGATCCCCTGGAATTACAGGTCATCTCCATTTGACAGAGATTAGTTCCCCTGGAGACTGAGGTCGCTGTCCTTTCCGGGCTCCATCTCCAAATCTCCAGGGTTTTCCCAACTTGTAGATGGTGACTATACACCCCCCTGGTGAGGGAGGACCTGGTGTTTGGGGCTCTGGCCTGGAGTTCCGGGTTTGCAGAAATCCCAAGGAAACGATACGCAGGATCCAGGAATTGCTTCCAAGGTGATTTCAATAAGCACTTAATAATCAAGCTTACAGAAATCGCAGCCTGAGCTCCCATCCGCTGGGTCTTGAATATACATGCAGTTAGCTAAAACTAAGTATCTTATACCCTCATGGCCGGCTACGAGTCAAAAAGTCATTAATCAAGCTGCCCCAAAACACTAGGATGAGCCAGTTTAGAGTTCAGTGACACCTTTAAGACCAACAAAGGCACACTTTTCCAAACATTTTTCAGTTTTTCAAAAGAGCCAGGCCATCCAGCACCTGGAGTCTAGTCCTGAGAGAAAACAAATCAGGTTTTGAAGATAAGAACTGCTAGCGAGCAGCAGAGACAAGGATATTCTCTTGCGAACAGCCTGACACCGTCCCCTCACAGAATTCAAAGATGAGTCTTTAAGAAAGATGGAGCTATCAAAGAAGAGAAGAGATTGGATTGATACCCCACTCTTCACTACCCAAAGGAGTCTCAGAGCAGCTTACAAACTCCTTTCCCTTCCCCTCCCCACAACAGACACCCTGTGAGGGAGGTGGGCCTGAAAGAGCTCTGAGAGAAACTGCTCCTGAGAGAACAGCTCTGAAAGAACTTGTGACTGGCTCATGGTCACACTAGCAGCTGCATGTGGAGGAGAGGGGAATCAAACCCAATACAGCTGGCACCCAGCATTCCCTCTAAGCTGAGTGAGTGTGCGCTTGCTCACAGCTTTTTAGCCTCCGACTCACACATTTTTGTCTCAGCTCAGGAAGGATGGGCTCCAGAGCAAACCAACTTATGCAGTAGCCAAATGGCTCGCTCACAACTTTAATGCCAGTAACTCACAAAGCAGAATTTTTGCTTACAAGACTCCATAGCTTAGAGGGAACATTGCCAGCAACCCTATTGCCAACTCTTTGGCTGGGCCCTTATTCCTACGCAAAAATTAGCAGGGCGATTGTGGTTAGCGCCGTTCAGCAGAAAATTCTTCCTCCTCATTTCTGTAAATGAGCCAGTCTGGTGTAGTGGTGAAGTGCGCGGACTCTTAATCCGGGAGAACCGGGTTTGATTCCCCCACTCCTCCACTTGCACCTGCTGGCGTGACCTTGGGTCAGTCACAAGCTCTGGCACAGCTGTTCTTGAAAAAGAGCAGTTTCTATCAGAGCTCTCTCAGTCCCGCCTCCCTCACAGGGTGTCTGTTGTGGGGAGGGGAAGGGAAGGGAGTCTGCAAGCCGCTCTGAGACGCCTTTGGGCAGTGAAGGGCAGGGTATAAATCCAATCTCTTCTTCTCCTCCTCCTCCTCCTCCTCCTCCTCCTCCTCTTCTTCTTCTTCTTCTTCTTCTTCTTCTTCTTCTTCTTCTTCTTCTTCTTCTTCTTCTAAATCAAGCTGGTGTAAAAAGGCCCGAGAGCAGGCTTAGCCATGGTTTTTCTACATAGCTGGGAACAGTGTTCCCTCTAAGCTGAGTTAGTGTGAGCGAGCTCACAGCTTTTTAGCTTCCAGCTCACACATTTTTGTCCCGGCTCGGGAAGGGATGGGCTTCCAGAGCAAACTAATTTATGCAGTACCCAAATTGCTCGCTCACCACTTTAGTGCCAGTATCTCACAGGGTAGATTTTTTTGCTCCCAAGATTCCACAGCTTAGAGGAAGCATCGGTTGGGAATTATATCCTGTGCAGGAATTAAATAGTTTCCACATTCTTGGGATCCCACAGGCTCGTCCGATCGCGTCAGATCTGGGGAACGAAGCCAGGTCGGCCGTGGTTAGTACTTGGATGAGAGACCACCAAAGAATTTCAGGGTTGCTAGGTAGAGTCAGGCAGTGGGAAACCACTTCTGAATGACTCCGGCTTTAAAAACCCTGCGGGGTCACCGTAGGTCAGCTGTGTGAGCCGATGGCGCTTTCCGCCACATCCTGCTCATATTTTCCTTCTCGATCTTTGATATTTTATTCATGTGACTCTGTGTTAAATATTTTTTCTGCTATTCGGCGCTGTTCCTTTGATTGGGCATCCGCTTTATCCTGGTCTGCTTTTTTAAACGGGTTTGATTTTTGTGCTGGATGCTTTAATTTTTTATATTTGACTGATGCACATTTTAATGTTGCACGATGAGCCGCCGGGGGCATCTCTGACAAAAAGCGCAGGTTAAAATATTCTGAATCAACTAAATAGGTTCAAAGGAGTTTCTAACAGTGTGTTGAAGTATCTGCTTACAGAGTGTAGATATGCAGTAAAGCGGAGCACAGGCTGCTTAAAGAATAAAGTCAGTTTATTAAGAACAGAAAAAACTTTGTAAGAAAAAGGAGACAGAAAGAGAAGTCTAGCTGTCTAACTAGCTAGGAGAGAGTCAGTAACCAGCAGTACTCACCAGGACTGGGGGAAACCCTAAATGAGCCAATCAAGAGACAGGAAGGAGACTATTTGAAAACAGTAGGGAGTGCTTTCCTAATCTCACCGATGCTAACTAGTTGTCCCCTCTGCTACCCCCTGCAGGATGTTCTTGTCATTTTCCTTATCTATGCACAATAGACCTTGCGTATTCCAACAGAATCAGCATCTGTCAAAGCCTACAGCTCTTCGCTTACTGGAGAAGCCTCACCCAGGCACACACACCAGAAATAGGAGATTTCCCCAGGAGTCCCTGGGGCAGTTTCCCATTTTATGCTCAGTGATGCATGTGAAGGGAACATAATACAACTCTCTGGGAGTCCCTTAGGAGTCTGCTGGTGCTGATGCATCTTAGGCCCAATATACACATTATGTGTGATACTGTTTGAATATGCAAGATCTATTGAGCATAGATAAAGAAGTTTACAAGAACATCCTGCAGGGGGCAGCAGAGGGGACAACCAGTTAGCATAGTGAGATTCGGGACTTCCTGCTTTTTTCTGAATAGTCTCCTTCCTGTCTCCTGATTGGCTCAGTTAGGACTCTTTTGTGCTCCTGCTGAGAACAGTTAGTTACTGTCTCCCTGCTAGTGTCGTGGGCAAGCTTGACCAGCCTGAGTCCAGTGTGCCTGAAGTCACATTCAGCCAGCTCTGAACCAGGTAAAATTAGAGCTACAGAAGCCTCAAGATTCATTGCTGGTAGCTGACCTTGACCCACCCACGCAGAGCTCTGAAGCAGCCGACCAAGCACAGCTGCAGGAAAGTAGCCCACCAGGCTCCCCTTCCTTAATTGAACAGTGAAGGGAAAGGCTCTGACAAGACTTAAGGACACGCAGGCAGAGTGCTCGCCTCTTGGCTTGGTGCCAGCTGCTTAATGATAACAGTTCTGAGTAAATGCAGGAGCACCTCCAAGCAGATGGCTGTAAATCAGGCTTGTTAAGGGATGCCTCCATAAATCAGACCTGGAGAACTGCAGGTTTGTGGAAGCAACATGTAACAACCCTGTGAACTTTGTGACTGCAACTCTGGATGCTGTCTGCTTCCTGCAACCTTTGGACTGACCCTCCACTCTGCTTTTTGGACCTGCCTGAACCTTGCTGAACAACTCTGTGAACTCTGACTGCTGCTAAACTGGTATTTGATCTCTGGACCGGACTCTTGACTGTGATCTAGCTCTGTGGCCTTGCTCTGTTGCTGTACTCTGCCAGTATTCCAGGACAGTTAGCTTGCTAGTTAGACAGCTCTTTCTCTCTTCCCTTTCTTACAGACTTTGTTCTCTTCTTAACAAACCAACTTTATCCTTTAAACAGCTTGTGCTCTGCTCTGCGATTCTTCCGATTCCTCCTCCTCCTTGGAGGAGTTTGGTGCAGTGGTTAAGAGCGTGGACTCTAATCTGGGAGAAGCGGGTTTGATTCCCCACTCCTCCACATGCAGCTGCTGGTCTTACCTTGTGTCCAATGTTCCCCCTAAGCTGTGAAGTCTTTTGAGCAAAAATTCTATTTTGTGAGCTACTGGCATTAAAGTTGTGAGCGAGCGATTTGGCTACTGCATGAATTAGTTTGCTCTGGAGCCCTCCTTCCTGAGCTAAGACAAAAATGTGTGAGCCCGAGGCTAAAAAACTGTGAGCTAGCTCACACTAACTCAGCTTAGAGGGAGCATTGCTTGTGTCAGTCATAAATTCTCTCAGAGCTGTTCTCTCAAGGGCAGTCCAGGAAAGAGCTCTCTCAGCCCCACCTACCTCACAGGGTGTCTGCTGTGGCGAGGGGAAGGGAAAGGAGATTGTAAGCTGTTCTCCCTTGGGTAGTGAAAGGTGGGGTATAAATCCAATTTCTTCTTCCTCCTGCTCCTCCTCCACTCTGCAGGGGGCTGGACTAGCTGACCATGGAAATCCCTTCCAGCTCTATGATTCTATGATTAGGCACCATAGGGAATCTTGGCCCTTGGATCAGGAAACAACCTAGGAAGTGATATTTTAATTCTATTTGATAGGTACGTATAGCCCAGTTTGTGAGCTGCGGTGGCTCAAGTGGTTAAGACGCTGAACTGCAGGCTGTGGAAGGTCAGTAGTTCAGCAGTTCAGCGTCTTAACCGAGAGTGCCGCATGACGGGGTGAGCTCCCGTCTCTAGTTCCAGCTCCTGCCAACCTAGCAGTTCGAAAGCAAGACAATGCAAGTAGATAAATAGGTACCACTTCGGTGGGAAGGTAACAGCGTTCCGTGCACCTTGGTGTTTAGTCAGGCCGGCCACATGACCACAGAAATGTCTTCGGACAGCGCTGGCTCTTCGGCTTTGAAACGGAAATGAGCACCGCAACCCTAGAGTCGGATTTGACCGGCTTTCGAGCAAGGGAACCTTTACCTTTATAGCCCAGTTTATCTCTTTTCAATCAAGGCAGCTGTACCTAAAGCGCCTATATTCAGAGCTCACCCATTTAAACTAACTGGCTGTTCTAACATTCAGCATCAAGAGGCTACACGGAGGCGGGGGCTGGACCTGCAGAGCAGCACAGCGGCCCATGGAAACCCAGCGGGGTTTCCTGCTAAATAAAACTGGAGTCCTGCGGCACCTTAATAATGAAGAAAACTTATTCCCAGCGTAAGCTTTCACAAATAAGAACTCACTTCATCAGATGCAGGATCACGACTAGGGTTGCTGTATGCTCCCTGTGGGCAGGAGATATATTAAAAAAAGATGTTGGAAATAGAATCATAGAATCACAGAGTTGGAAGGGATTTCCAGAGGTCATCTAGTCCAACCCCCTGCACAATGCAGGAAATTCACAAATACCTCCCCCACACACACACACACACTCACTCACCCAGTGACCTCATTTCCATGCCGAGATGATGGCAAAAACCCTCCAGGATCTCCAGCCAAACAGGCCTGGAGAAAAATGGCTTCCTGGCCCCAAAGTGGCAATCGGCATTTCCCTGGGTGTGTAAGAAAGGGCCACGAGAACGAAGCACTGAGGCAACCCTCCCTGCCCTCCCTCTCGTGATTCACCTAAATTCACAGAATCAGCAATGCTGTCAGATGGCCATCTAGCCTTTGTCTGAAAACCTCCAAAAGAGGAGGAGGAGGAGACTGGCCAAAGGCATCTCAGAGCGGCTTACAGACTCCTTTCCCTTCCCCTCCCCACAACAGACACTCTGTGAAGTAGGCGGGGCTGAGAGAACTTCTGACAGAAACTGTCCTTGAGAGAACAGCTGTGCCAGAGCTTGTGACTGACCCAAGGTCACATCAGCAGGTGCAAGTGGAGGAGTGGGGAATCAAACCCGGTTCTCCCAGATAAGAGTCCGTGCTCTTAACCGCTACACAGGGCTGGCTCGCCCACTAGGGGAGCTAGGTGCTCACCTAGGGCGCCGGCCCTGCAGGGGCGCCAAAATGCCCCCCCACCCCCCGTGAAAAGCCCCCAGGTTGCCCAGCTCCAGCACGGCAGCCCCGGCTTTCCTGGGTGCCTCGCAGCTGCGAGGCGCCCAGAAAAGCTGGCACCACTGCTGGGAGGGAAGGGGTCGGCGTTCTAAGCCCGCCCCTTCCCCGGCTCTCCCAGGCGCCTCGCAGCTGTGAGGCACCCGGGAGAGCTGCGCTGCCGCCGCTGGGAGGGAAGGGGCCGGCGTTCTAAGCCTGCCCCTTTCCCGGCTCTCCTGGCGCTGGGCCATCTCCAGGCCCCACCGGGAGGTTGGCATCCCTGGTGGGGTGGGTGCCCTAGGCTGTCCTACCTAGGGCCCCAGACTCCTGGGGCCAGCCCTGCCGCTGCACCAAACCCCACCACCTCCCAAGGAAGCCTGTTCCACTGAGGAACTGCTCTCACTGCCAGGAATCATAGAATCATATTGGAAGGGACCTCCAGGGTCATCTAGTCCAACCTCCTGCACAATACAGGAAATCCCCCTCCTCCTCCACACTTGCAATGACTGCTGTTCCACACCCAGAAGATGACAAAAAAACCCTCCAGGATTGCTTCTTAACATTTCTTCATAATGCTTAGATAGTGTGACATGGCTTCTCTAGGCATCACCAGAAACTCTATGGTTGTTTATCGGCCATGGTTAAACCCCTCATGGCCTTTCTAGGCTAGTACCACATTCACCTTTTTGCATTTCCTAAATATGAAGGGTTTAGTTTGTAAATTAGGGGCTGCGGTGGCTCAGTGGTTAAGACGCTGAACTGCAGGCCGGAAGGTCGGTAGTTCAGCAGTTCGAGACCCGAGTGCTGCATGATGGAGTGAGCTCCCGTCTCTGGTCCCAACTCCTGCCAAGCTAGCAGTACGGAAGCAAGAAATTGCAAGTAGATAAATCGGTACCGCTTCGGTGGGAAGGTAACAGCGTTCCATGCGCCTTGGCGTCTAGTCATGCCGGCCACATGACCACGGAAACATCTTCGGACAGCGCTGGCTCTTCGACTTGGAAATGGAGTCGGATTCGACTGGGCTTTCAAGCAAGGGAAACCTTTACTTTCATTAGTAAACTGTCCACTTATGTAAACGCCACACAGTTCACAGGGGAACTTTAACGTGGGCATACCGGGATTTTTGTTTATCTGTTTTGTATTCTCTGCTCGGCTACAAGTGGATCTAAGGCCAAAGAGTTCCCAGCTGCCAAGGAAACTCTGGAGGAATCCTGTCATGGACTATTAACAGGGAGATCTGTACTGAAGCTAGGTAGCAAACCACCAAAGCCGCAAAGTTGTGTTTAATTCGCTACTGGAGGGGAGAAGGCGGCTTGGTTGTTCCGTTATGCTGAGGTGAGATTTCTGCACCAGGCCTTGGAAACTGGCCATGGCTCAGCTGGGAGGGAGGGAAGTATCCAGTTCTTCGCAGCAGAGGTCATGAGCACTGCCACGGTGGAGGCTATGGAATGAAGCCAGAGAGAGCAGTCGAGAATTTGAGACGCAAAAAACTGCTCAGAGGAATCGGAGGTTATCATCTCCCGGGAAGTGAAGAATAAACTGGAATGAACTGAGTATTGTTTTGTGCCATTTTTATGCCCATGGTGTCGTGGTTAAGAGCGGCAGAGTCAGTTTGGTGTCGTGGTTAAGACAGCAGGCTCTAGTCTGGGAGAACTAGGTTTGATTCCCCCACTCCTTCACGTGCAGCTACTGGCGTGACCTTGGTTCAGTCAAAAGTTCTCTCAGAGCTGTTCTCTCAAGGGCAGTTCTCTCAGAGCTCTCTCAGCCCCACCTACCTCCCAGGGTGCCTGTTGTGGGGAGGGGAAGGGAAAGGGGATTGTAAACCGCTCTGAGACTCCTTCAGGTAGTGAAGGGCAGGGTATAAATCCAATCTCTTCTTCTCTAATCTGGAGAACTGGGTTTGATTCCCTGCTCCTCCACGTGCAGTTGCTGGCGTGACCTTGGTTCAGTCAAAAGTTCTCTCAGAGCTGTTCTCTCAAGAGCAGTTCTCTCAGAGCTCTCTCAGCCCCACCTACCTCACAGGGTGTCTGTTGTGGGGAGGGGAAGGGAAAGGAGATTGTAAGCCGCTCTGAGACTCCTTTGGATAGTGAAGGGGGGGGTTATAAATCCAATCCCTTCTTCTCTAATCTAGAGAACTGGGTTTGATTCCCCACTCCTCCTCCTGTATATGAAGCCTGCTGGCTGAACTTGAGCCAGTCCTTGTTCTCTCAGAACTCTCTCAACCCCAATCACCTCACATGGCCAGCCTTGGCTGGGAGAGCAGGGTAGAAATTTGATAAATAGATAAGGTGCCTGTTGTGGGAGAGGAAGGGAAGGCTATTGTAAACTGCTTTGAGCCTCCTTAGGGTAGAGAAAAGTGGGTATTAAAGCCTAGTCTTCTACTTCTTCTAATCTGGAGAACCGAGTTTGAATCCTCACTCCTCCATATGAAGCCTGCTGGTTAACCTTGGGCCAGGAACAGTTCTCTCAGGGCTCTCTCAGCCTCACCTACCTCACAAGGTGCCTGTTGTGGGGAGAGGCAGTGTGGTGTAGTGGTTAAGAGCGGCAGACTCTAATTTGGAGAACCGGGTTTGATTCCCCACTCTGCTTCCACACAAAGCCTGCTGGGTGACCTTTGGGCCAGTCACAAGTTCTCCCCACTCTCTCTCGGCCCCACCTACCTCACAAGGTGCCTACTGTGGGGAGAGGGAGGGAAAGGTGATTGTAAGCTGCTTTGAGGCTCCTTTGGGTAGAGAAAAGCCGGGTATAAAAACCCACTCTTCTTCTTCTTTATGGCTTGTTCTAATATTGATAATTCTCACATTGGTGCTTTAATGCTTTTTTATTGTACTGTTTTTACTTTGTGTGAGTTGCCTTGAGCTAATCTCTGGAAAGGCACAATATATATATTTTCCAAATGAAGAAATTAAGTCCAATGATTAACAGTATGGCTCCAAGGTTGCCAACTCCAGTTTGGAAAATTCCTGGAGATTGGGGGATGAAACCTAGGGAGGGTGGGGTTTGGGGAAGGAAGGGACTTTGGCTTCTCCAGGGGAACTGATCGGTGTAGTCCGGAGATCAGTTGTGCTTCTGGGAGATCACCAGGTATACCTGGAGGTTGGTAGCACTAGAGAGTTAAGCCCTTTGACTTAACTGTAGCACTCATCTCAGGTTCCAGCCCCCAAATTTGTTTGGAAGGCCTTGACTGACTGCTTGGGATCTGAGGTAACTAGGCTGAGAAATAAATGTTCTCTTTGGCTGAGGCTATGGAAAGCCGGCGGCCAAGAATCGAGTTAATTCGTGCCATAGTATCCCCCTTTACTAAGTATGGGTGTGAAAGTTGGGCGGAGTTGAAGCAGAGTTGAAGCGGAGGGGAAGCGCGGCTGTCCCCTCCGGAGTAATTCGACCCGCAGTTGCGAGATCATACCTCCATTCGTAGCTGCGGGCTCAGCCCGTCACTGTGTGATCAGACGCAACTGCGGGTGAGTCGTTGGTTGTTTCGTGTTTTTTTGCCATTTGTTTCCCATGCATATAAGTGAGGAATCGCACCTCCACACTGAGAGCCCCTGATCAGACCATCCCAACGGCATGCACAGTCAGATAGGGGAAAGTCCATCCATGGCCCGTGGCAACCTGTTTACTACTGGATTTTCTCCGGTGTCTTTTTAATCCGCTTCTACGGGCATGTGTGATCGCAGCCTTGGACAATGAAGAAACCTGACAGGAAGAAAGTAGATGTGCTGGCTGTGGCCAGTCGCCACGAATACAATGTACCAAGCTAGGTGCAAAGTCCAAACCAAGCTGAGAAACAGTGCCAGGGGTCAGAATGCTGGGAGAACAACCAGAGTTCTCAGGAGCGAGAAGCGGAGGCTGGCAGCCGGAACAAGGCCCAAGATTGCACAGTTGCATCTGCACTGAGGCAGGTGAGCATGGCTGCTTATAACCGGATCCTCCCTTCCCTGGGAGGCGACCTGCAAAGACTCACAGCCCCTCACGTTGCCTTTGCAACAGCTGAAATCTGGCACTCCTCCATCTCTCTTGCAAATTCAGGCACTGGTGCGCCCTGCGTCTGGGACACTCAGGTGAGCTAGGTGGGGACTCTGGCCTCGAGGTGTGTCCAACTGGGGGCACCAGGCCAGGCTATGGACCAGGCTCTGCCTCTGACTGCTTCCCTTCTTCTCTCCACAACAGGCACCTTGTGAGGCAGGCAGGGCTGAAAGAGTTCTGAGAGAACTGGCACTTGCCCAAGGTCATCCAGCCAGCTTTGTGTGGAAGCGGAGTAGGGAATCAAACCTGGCCCTCCAGATTAGAGTTCACCACTCTTAACCACCGCACCACTCTGGGTCTCAAATCAGTTCCCCTGGCAGTCTTAGAGGGTGGGCTGTATGACATTAAGAACATAAGAACACAAGAGAAGCCCTGTTGGATCAGGCCAATGGCCCATCCAGTCCTACACTTTGTGCTACACAATGGCCCAAATGCAGATGCCATCAGGCCAGTGGTCCATCCAGGCCAACGCTCTGTGTCACACAGTGGCCAAAACCCAGGTGCCATCAGGAGGTCCACCAGTGGGGCCAGAACTCCAGAAGCCCTCCCACTGTGGCCCCCCAAGCACCAAGAAGACAGAGCATCCCTGTCCCAGACATAAGAACATAAGAGAAGCCATGTTGGATCAGGCCAGTGGCCCATCCAGGCCAACGCTCTGTGTCACACAGTGGCCAAAACCCAGGTGCCATCAGGAGGTCCACCAGTGGGGCCAGAACTCCAGAAGCCCTCCCACTGTGGCCCCCCAAGCACCAAGAAGACAGAGCATCCCTGTCCCAGACATAAGAACATAAGAGAAGCCATGTTGGATCAGGCCAGTGGCCCATCCAGGCCAACGCTCTGTGTCACACAGTGGCCAAAACCCAGGTGCCATCAGGAGGTCCACCAGCGGGGCCAGAACTCCAGAAGCCCTCCCACTGTGGCCCCTTCCAAGCACCAAGAATTCAAAGCATCGCTGCCCCGGGCAGAGTATTCCCTCTATACCTTGTGGCTAAGAGCCACCGATGTATCTCTGATGTCTCTTATAACCTGTTGCAGTCCCTCCTCTCCCCAAACACCGCCCCCCATTCAAGCTCCACTCCCAAATCTCCAGGAATTTCCCAATGCAGACTTGGCAACCCTGGTATGTCAAGCGGAAGGCAGCGGCACACAGTAGTACCGCTCTCGATGGCTCTCCTGAGAAATAAGCCGCGATCTCGTATTGCATAACAGCCACCCGTTATGCACTTGTCAAGCGTCCTCTTTGATTAATCCGGGCCTCCTCGAGATCTGAAGAGGGCCGCCTGCACATCTCTCACTCCGAGCGCCTTAGAAACCCAAAGTTCTCCGTTCCCTCTACAATGGACCCCAGAGGTCGTCCTTCCGCCAGTTGATAAATGACACCCCCCCCCAGTACCGCATTTGTTTTCCACCTGCCAGCCGTGTGCGTGTTTCCTCTCGAGTCGCATTAATGAGATCCCCCTCCTAACCACGTAAACAAACTACTCCAGCAGGACGCAGGGAAGGGAGCGCTCCGCACGGCTCAGAAGTGCCTACTTGACATGCAGGCGGAAAGGGGAAAATGGCGTCAGCGCTTCCCTATCTGCCCGGCCAGGCGCCCGCGGCAGCGGGTACTTAAGCAGCGAACGTGGCAGCGAAATTAATCCCCGGCTAACAGCCCAAGGAGGGGAGGAGAATCCCCGCCACCCACCAAACAACCAATGAGGCACTCCGGTGCAACACATTGTCTCAGTTTAGATGAGAAACGTTCAGGATTTTCGGTTGCACGAAGGATGGAACATCAATAATTTCAAGGGCGTGTTTGTTACTGTCTTGCGCCTGGGAAACAATGCATAAAATACACTGCACCCACCAGAAAGAAAGAAAGAAAGAAAGAAAGAGAGAGAGAGAGAGAGAGAGAGAGAGAGAGAGAGAGAGAGAGAGAGAGAGAGAGAAAGAAAGAAAGAAATGCTGTTAAGTTACCTCCACGCCTGAGAGGAGACGAACGGGGAGTCTCGGTTTACTTTCCACAATTAGAAAAGATGCCTTTACGCATTTATCCCCTATTTTGGCTCAAGTGGTTAAGATGCTGAACTGCAGGCTGTGGAAGGTCAGTAGTTCAGCAGTTCGAGACCCGGAGAGTGCCGCATGACGGAGTGAGCTCCCGTCCCTAGTTCCAGCTCCTGCCAACCTAGCAGTTCGAAAACAAGAAATTGCAAGTAGATAAATAGGTACCATTTTGGTGGGAAGGTAACAGCATTCCGTGCGCCTTGGCGTATAGTCACGCCAGCCACATGACCATGGAAATGTCTTCGGACAGCGCTGGCTCTTCAGCTTGGAAATGGAGATGGGCACCGCAACCCTAGAGTCAGATTCGACTGGCTTTCGAGCAAGGGAACCTTTACCTTTACCTTTATCTTGACATATATATTGCTTTGCTGTCCTTTCCCCCCTTCATTAAATCAAAACAACTGTTTACCTTATAACCTTAGCTTGTCATTTAGTTTTGTCTTTGAACATCGTAAAACATCTTCATGATGTTACCTGTTAATTTGCTGTTCAGCCTCTGTCTAGAAGTTTGAACTCTACGTTCCATTCCAGTGTATTTGGAAAAAGTATGCATGCCCATACCTTGAATAAACCTTTGTTGGTCTTCAAGGTGCCCCTGGACTCTAAGTTTGTTCCATAAAATACATGGGTTTGCCTCACTGGCAACTGACGGCAACTGATGTCTCCTGTATGGCAACTGAAAGCTGTCAAGCATTTGGAAAGTGCAAGGTAGTTTTATCCATCACTGCTTTCACAGGTGAGGCTAAAAGTGGAGACGATGACGACTTACAGAACAAAGCCCCCACTCGGCCTGTGGGTTCCTCTGCATTTTACATAGGTCAAGGTTCTCACGTTTTGCATAGTTTCGGGTTCTTGGGTTTTACATTTTTCATGGGGTTCCCCCCTTCCATAGGAAACCATGGAGGACGGCTGGGGGCACCTTGTTCAGGGGCCCATAGAATTGGACTCCTTGGTCTAGTTGACTTACCTGCAATTCTGGTGCCAGAAACTTTAAAAACAGGCCCCCCTCCCAGGCCCCTCTAGAAATTTCTCATGGGGGATAATGAAGCCAAAAAATATTGAAAACCCATACCAGTATGTGTAACCCAGAAGACCAGGAATACCATTTTTTTTTTTTGCTGTATAGTTTGTTGTTGTTATTGTTCAGTCACACGGTCGAGTTCGACTCTTTGAGACCACATCACGCCAGGCCCTCCTGTCCTCCATGGTCCTCCGGAGTTTGCTTAACTCCGTGTTTGTTGCATTGATGACAGTGTCTAACCATCTCTGCCATCCCTTCTTCTTCTACCTTCAGTCTTCCCCAGCATCAGGGTCTTCTCCAGTGGTTTCCTCCCTTCTCATTTGGTGGCCAAAGTATTTGAGCTTCAGCGTCAGTCTCTGGCCTTCCAGGGAACAGTCAGGATTGGTTCCTTTTAGGACTAACTGATTCAATCTCCTGGCAGTCCAAAGAACTCTCAAGAGTCTTCTCCATCACCATAATTCAGAAGCATTTATTCTTCGGTGCTTGGTCTTCCTTCTGGTCCAATTCTCACAGCCATCCATTAATACTGGGAAATACCATTGCTTTGACCATACGGACTTTGGTTGGCAGGGGGATGTCTCTACTTTTTATTATGCTGTAGTGGCTCCTAACATTTTTTTGGCTCTGTTGTAAGCTGCTTTGAGACTTCTTCGGGTAGTGAAGGGCAGGGTATAAATCCAATCTCCTCCTCCTCCTTCTCCTCCTTCCCACCAGAGGGTTTTCAAAGCAAGAGATCTTCACTGGTATGGTAAGCCAGTAATCTGTATTCTACTGTAGCAGGGTGTACTTAAAAGGCTGAACGCAGCAGATCTTCTCTTTCTTCCTACATGCGCTAGCAAGTTACAGAGTCACACAGAGCCACTTGTCAGTTTCAAACTAATAAGAGTTCCTTATTCAGGGAACTCCATTCTAGATAGTAAAGATGAGAGACAGAGATAGGATCTAACTATTCTAACTACCTGGATGGGTGCAGATGGCGATTGCATCCACGGTGCAAAGAAAGGAGAGCAACGTGATCCTTCTTTGTGCATATGAGAGAAGAAGAAGAAGAAGTGTGAATGGAAGGAAGGAAGGCAATTTCCCTGAGAGGCATCAGTCTACACATCAAAGGGACAGAGGCAGAAGAGCAAACAGGAAGAAAAACCCACAGATTGCCTGTCTATCTGCCTAACTCTCTTGTAACACCCCTCTGGAGGCCGAGGCTAAGAGACAGCACCAAGGCCTTCTTTTCCAACACAGAGGTGGTTTGCCGTTGCCTTCCTCTGCAGAGTCTTCCTTGAGGGGGGCTCCCCCATCCAAGAACTAACCAGGGCCAACCCTGCTTAGCCTCCAAGATTTGGTGAGATCGGGCTAGCCTGAGCCATTCTGTACTGAAACTGCACCTGTTCAGACATGTGAAAAGTATCCCGACGAACAGGCTGAAACTTTTCGCCAACAACCAAATTGTTTGCCGAAAAATCCACTTACCTGTCCGCAACCAGCAGCTGATCAGGAGCCAAACTGGCAGGCGCTCAAGCATTCCCAATGCAGATGAAAAGGTATATGTGGCACTTTTTAAAAAGGGGAGCTAGGGGGTATTACATAACAACATAAGAGAGGCCAATGTTGGATCAGGCCAGTGGGCCCATCCAGTCCAACACTTTGTCACACAGTGGCCAGAAATACCAGGTGCCATCAGGAGGTCCAGCAGCGGGGCCAGGATACTAGAAACCCTCCCACCGTTGCCCCCCTCAAGCACCCAGAATACAGAGCATCCATTGCCCCAGACTGAGAGTTCCTATCTATACCTTGTGGCTAATAGCCACTGATGGACCTCTGCTCCAGATGTTTATCCAATTCCCTCTTGAAGCCGTCCATGCTTGTAGCTGCCACCACCTCTTGTGGCAGTCAATTCCATGTGTTAATCACTCTTTGGGTGAAGAAGTAATATTATTTATTAACATTTATTATCAGGGCTCTGGGCAATATACAGCAAAAGGCATATAGCCATAAACACATGTAAAAACCGTTAAAATCCTAATCACAAACAGAATTATAATCAGAAGTTAAAAAACAGTTTTTAAAAGACCAAGATGGCATCTCTAGAATTGATACCCCAGTTCTGGACTGTCTGGCCACTTCTGGACAGGGAGGAAGAAAAAGAAGAGGAGACTGGATTTATACCCCACCCTTCACTACCCAAAGGAGTCTCAGAGTGGCTTACAAACTCCTTTCCCTTCTCCTCCCTACAGCAGACACCCTGTGAGGTAGGTGGGGCTGAGAGAGCTCTCTCGAGAACTGCTCTTGAGAGAACAGCTCTGAGAGAACTTGTGACTGACCCAAGGTCACACCAGCAGCTGCATGTGGAGGAGTGGGGGGATCAAACCTGGTTCTCCCAGATGAGAGTCCGCACTCTTAACCACTACACCAAACTGGCTCTCAAGGAAGGAAGCACAAGTTGGAGGGGGGGAGGAGAGAAGAGGGCACCAGCCAGAATGGAGAACCATTGTTGTCCTCAACCAAAAGCCTGGCGGAACATCTCTGCCTTACAGGCCCTGCAGAATTGCATAAGATCCTGCAGGGCCCTGGTGGTATTAGGCATAGAGTTCCACCAGGTAGGGGCCAGGACCGAAAAGGCCCCGTCCCTGGTTGAGGACAGCAGGATGTCTTTGTGGCCAGGGATCACCAGCAGGTTGTTATCTGCAGAGCGCAGAGCTCTTCCGGGGACATACTAAAGGAGATGCTCCCACAGATACGTTGACAGCTGCCTGCAGCTTGAGGAGTGGGCCAAGTTTCTCAACTATCCAGCTATCAACTTACTGGAATGTTCATTCTTAATATAAGTTGGGAAGCTGGCCTCACACCCCAGGCCAAGAATCTGCTGGGACTGCTCTTCAACTCTTACATCTGTCTTCAGCCACAAAGGACTGAGCATAAGACCTGTTTGGCTGATCTTTGACATCCCTAGGTAAAGGTTTCCCTTGCGCGAAAGCTAGTCGGATCCAGCTCTAGGGATGCGGTGCTCATCTCCATTTCCAAGCCAAAGAGCCAGCGTTGTCCGAAGACGTTTCCGTGGTCACGTGGCCAGCATGACTAGACACCGAGGCGCACGGAACACTGTTACCTTCCCACCGAAGTGGTACCTGTTTATCTACTCGCAATTTCTTCCTTTCAAACTGCAAGGTTGGCAGGAGCTGGAACCAGTGACGGGAGCTCACTCCATCACGCGGTACTCGGGGCCCGAACTGCTGAACTACTGACCTTCCAGTCTGCAGCTCAGCGTCTTAATTGTGTAGCAGAGCACCTTCTCCAGAATGGGTCATCTCCTGAGCTTAGAAGACAACATTGATCTTTAAAGTGGTCCTTCTAGAATGATAAGCTCCATTGATCCCAGAATATCTAGATTCTTGTCCAGTAGCATCTTAGAGACCAACAAGATTTTTTGGGTATCAGCTTTCAAAAACCAACGTTCCCTTCATCAGATAGCTGACCAGGTGTGTGAAGAAGTGAGCGGTGAGTCTCAAAGATGTCTCTCGAAGATATCTGGAGAAGTGAGCCGTGACTCTCGAAAGCTCCTGCCCTGCCACAAATTTTATTAGTCTTTCAGGCACTACTGGGCTTTCACTCTTTTCTACTGCTACAGGCAGACTAACGCGGCTACTTATCTTTGGGCTGCGGTCACACAAGCAGTTTGCCGCGATGTAGTAGCATTACCTTTGCAGCAAACTTCACAAAGAGAAGAAGAACAAGGTTGGATTTATACCCTGCCCTTCACTCGGAGTCTCAGAGCAGCTTCCAAACTCCTTTTCCCTTCCACTCCCCACAACAGACACCCTGTGAGGTAGGCGGGACTGAGAGAGCTCTGAGAGAACTGTCCTTGAGAGAACAGCTCTGACAGAACTACGGCTTGCCCAAGGTCATCCAGCGGCTGCAAGTGGAGGAGGTGGGGAATCAAACCTGGTTCTCCCAGATTAGAGTCCACACACTTAACCACTACACCAAACTGGCACGATCAGATGACAAAATCTGCCTTCCGTGCCGCAGTCGTTGGCACCCTATGTTGCCCCATTTTGGGAGCGGAGTAATCAGGCACCAGGGAACATCGGGTGTTTACGGGTGCCAGCGCTTCCACCCCACTTTCCCAGATGTCTGAACTCCTCCACTTGCACCTGGCTGGATGACCTTGGGCAAGCCATAGTTCTGATAAGAGCTGTTCTTGAAAAGAGCAGTTTCTGTCAGAGCTCTCTCAGTCCCATCTACCTCACAAGGTGTCTGTTGTGAGGAGGGAAAGGGAAAGGAGTTTGTAAGCCGCTCTGAGACGCCTTTGGGCAGTGAAGGGCGGGGTATAAATCCAATCTCTTCTTCTTCTTGAACTCTCCTGCCGCAAAAGGAACCCGGAAGGGAAGTCTGAACTGGCAGATCCATTTCCACCAATGTTCCCCCCCCGTTGCTGCCTTTATGCTCATGCACCCACCTGCATTAAAACAAAAATTACCAGTCAGCACGCTCCATGGTTGAGGTGCTGCAGTAATATGAATGCCTGACAACCAGATGAGCACGCGGGGGAACCGCCCCAGTGTGTGCTGTCTGGTTGGTCTGCCCTGCAAAGCTTTGAACCGGTGCAATTAGAGGCACACCCAGATTGTGGCAAGCCTCTAGTGTGACCACAGCCTCTATCTAGGAGAGCCGGTTTGGTGCAGTGGTTAAGTGCGCGGACTCTAATCTGGGAGAACCAGGTTTGATTCCCCACTCCTCCACATGCAGCTGCTGGTGTGACCTTGGGTCAGTGACAAGTTCTCTCAGAGCTGTTCGCTCAGGAGCAGTCCTCAAAAGAGCTCTCTCAGCCCCATCTGCCTCACAGACAGTGTTCCCTCTAGGCTGAGTTAGTGTGAGCTAGCTCACAGATTTTTAGCCTCTGGCTCGCACATTTTTGTCTTAGCTGAGGAAGGAGGGCTCCAGAGCAAACTGATTTATGCAGTAGCCAAATCGTTCGCTCACAACTTTAATGCCAGCTCCTCACACAGTTTTTGCTCACAAGATTCCACAGCTCAGAGAGAGCATTGCTCACAGGGTGTCTGTTGTGGGGAAGGGAAGGGAAAGGAGATTGTAAGCCACTCTGAGACTCCTTCCTGTAGTGAAGGGTGGGGTATGAATCCAATCTCCTCTTCTCTTCTTCTGTAGGGAAAGGCATTTTTAAATCCCCAAGAGCCTAATTGGGTCTGGGTCGATGGTGCGAGGGAGGACAAGCCCCTGACTCCACCCTGTGCTGTTTTCCTGATCTGAAATGTCCCCCCGGGGAAGGGGAGGCACATGCAGCTCCAAAGATGGGGAAATTACTTCCTCCCCCGGCCATTTCAGCTTTGGAAAATGGCACTAGTATGAAGACAGAAGCCTCTCCTCCCCCTACACCATCATTCCAAGCCCAACTGGGCTCCTAGGGCATGGGTCCCCAACACAGTGCCCGTGGGCACCAAGAAGAGAAGAAGAAGAGAAGAGATTGGATTTATACCCCACCCTTCACTGCCCAAAGCGTCTCAGAGCGGCTTACAAACTCCTTTCCCTTCCCCTCCCCACAACAGACACCCTGTGAGGTAGAAGAAGAAGAAGAGTTTGGATTTATACCCCACCCTTCACTGCCCAAAGGTGTCTCAGAGCGGCTTACAAACTCCTTTCCCTCCCCCTCCCCACAACAGACACCCTGTGAGGTAGAAGAAGAAGAAGAGTTTGGATTTATACCCCGCCCTTCACTGCCCAAAGGCGTCTCAGAGCGGCTTACAAACTCCTTTCCCTCCCCCTCCCCACAACAGACACCCTGTGAGGTAGGCGGGGCTGAGAGAACTTCTGACAGAAACTGTCCTTGAGAGAACAGCTGTGCCAGAGCTTGTGACTGACCCAAGGTCACATCAGCAGGTGCAAGTGGAGGAGTGGGGAATCAAACCCGGTTCTCCCAGATAAGAGTCCGCACACTTAACCACTACACCAAACTGGCGCACTTAACCACTACACCAAGGCACCTGCCAACACCTTTCCTGGCACCCAGCAAGTGTTTTTAGAAAGTGGGTGGGACTTTTGCCCAGCAGGGCTTCTGATTAGCCACTGGAGATTTGATTGGCTGTGCAGATTTTTAAACATGTCGCTTTGGCAGCAGCTGCCACCACAGCACAGAGATCTTCACGGTGCGACTGAAGGTTAGCCGCGGCGGCCATTTTGTGGCTGGCTCCGCCTCCCGAGGCAGCCATTTTATAGCAGCCATTTTGTGCCCACCACATAGTGTCAGAATTCCAAAGGTGTCCACAGGCTGAAAAGAGTTGGGGACCCCAGTTCGAAGGACTTTAAACATACCTTTCTCTGCAGCTGCTTTGTGACCGCAGGGCCCTCGGTCCCTGTCCATGAGGAAAAACCGACCCCCAAACCTATCACCAGTTTCTGGGGATGTTCTCTTGCCTGGAATCAATGCTCCCTCTAAGCTGTGGAGTCTTGTGAGCAAAAATTCTACTTGGTGAGCTCCTGGGCATTAAAGTCGTGAGCGAGCCATTTGGCCACTGCATAAATTAGTTTGCTCTGGAGCCAGCCTTCCTGAGGTAAGACAAAAATCTGTGAGCCGGAGGCTAAAAAACCATGGGAAGAAGAAGAGAAGAGGAGATTGAATTTATACCCTGCCCTTCACTCACAGAATCATAGAATCATAGAATGTTAGAGTTGGAAGGGACCTTGCAGGTCATCTAGTCCAACCCCCTGCACTCTGCAGGAGCGTAGCCAAAAGATAGCCCTACATACCTACAACATACCCGAAAGATGGTCGTCCAGCCTCCTCTTGAAAACGTCCAGGGAAGGAGCATCCACCACCTCCCGAGGCAGTCTGTTCCACTGCTCAACCACTCTTACAGTTAGGACGTTTCTCTTGATATCTAGCCGGTAACGACTTCCTCGTAATTTCCTCCTATTAGATCTAGTCTTGCAATCCAGAGCAAGAGAGAATAGATCTGCTCCATCTTTTACATGACAGCCCTTCGAATACCTGAAGACTGCAATCGTGTCCCCTCTAAGCCTTCTCTTTCCCAGGCTAAACAGACCCAACTCTTTCAGCCTTTCCTCATAAGAGGAAGTCTCAGAGCGGCTTACAAACTCCTTTCCCTTCCCCTCCCCGCAACAGACACCCTGTAAGGTAGGCAGGGCTGAGGGAGGCTCTGGGAGAAATGCTTTTTCAAGAGCGGCTCTGACAGAACTATGGCTTGCTCAAGGTCATCCAGCAGCTGCAAGTGGAGGAGGTGGGGAATCAAACCCGGTTCTCCCAGATTAGAGGCCGCGCACTTAACCACGACACCAACCTAGATCACACTAAGTCAGCTTAGAGGGAACACTGCCTGGACTCCCATTAGGTTATTTCTGAAACTCAGTTTTATCGCTCAGGTCCACGGAGAAAGAGGTAAGAGACAGTGAACCCGCAGTGGGATTCTGTCGGGCAGAGATTAGCTGAGATTCCAGAGGACAGAGACGCAGCCCCTAATCAGATGCACCGGAGAGGCGTGTGACGACTCAGCACTAATTCTTAGGCAGCAATTCAGCATTAATTTGAAACCAATTAACATATAAATAAGGATTTATGGGCACCTTATCAGGGCTGAAGGAATATGTTACTGGGATTTGCATAGCACGGGCTACCTTTTGCTGGAGTACAAATTGAACCAGGTCCTCTCCCCCCACCCACCCCCCGCATTTAACTTTGCTTATTTTTCCCTCTTTCTCACATTTCCCTTTTTAGAGTCTGTGCCAGAGCTTGTGACTGACCCAAGGTCACATCAGCAGGCGCAAGTGGAGGAGTGGGGGAATCAAACCCAGTTCTCCCAGATTAGAATCCGTGCACTTAACCACTACACCAAACTGCAAAAAAGGTAAACTTACATTTATTCAAGAAGAAGCAGAAGCGGAGGAGGAGGAGAAGAGGAGAAGAGGAGGAGGAGGAAATTGGATTTATACCCCGCCCTTCACTTGGAGTCTCAGAGCGGCTTACGCTCTCCTTTCCCTTCCCCTCCCCACAACAGACACCTTGTGAGGTAGGTGGGGCTGAGAGAGCTTTGACAGAAACAGCTCTTTCAGGAGCAGCTGTGCCAGAGCTTGTGACTGACCCAAGGTCACATCAGCAGGTGCGAGTGGAGGAGTGGGGGAATCAAACCCGGTTCTCCCAGATTAGAGTCCACACACTTAACCACTACACCAAACTGGGTCTTACTCGCCGTAACATGGACCAGCTCCCTAGCCACATGAAGCACCAGAAGCTTGACAGAGGCCATGCCAAGGCAAAAGAACAAAGACAGAGGATTCAAACTCCATGAAGAGTTTCTTCCTCCACACGCGGGCAGCATTCCCTTCCCCCCACCTAGTCTCGCCTAGCTGAAGAGACAGCCATAAGCCAATCAAGGAACCATTGGAATAACAATGACTCTGGCCGCATGAGTCATAATCCCTTCGGGTGCCATTGTCCTGCCCAGAGTTACTAGGTCACAATATTGCCAACTCCCCTTATCCCCCTCCCCTTGAACCCAGCTCCAATCAGTATGTTTCTGGGGACGGACCAGCAAGAAGTGTGCCAGGAGATGTGGCTAGCCTAGCCCACCCCCCAAAGCCACCTTATAAAAGAGGGTACCCAGCACACTCTCTCTCTCTCTCTCTCTCTCTCTCTCTCTCTCTCTCTCTCTCTCTCTCTCTCTCTCTCTCTCCTAACCCACCCTAACTCCACGACTCTTGGTTCACGCAGCCAGATTCTCCACGTGTCGCTGCCGGCTCAGGACACAACCCTATTTCCCCATAGCCTCCCTTATTTTTCCTAAGGATCGCTTCATCCCGCCGAGGACAGGAAAGTATTAACCCCTCAATGAGCATCCTGTCAATGCAAAAGTGCTTGTCCTCTTCTCTCTAATTTTCCTAGATCTGTATGATTGTGATTGAGATATTGTGTGTTTGTGAAGATCTATCAGTAAAAGAAACCATTTTATATCCAAGTCGGTCTGCGAGTCTATTTCTGGTGCGTCTGGAAGAAGTGGGACCCCTGTATACAAAGGTGCTTGCTCCATTATTTGCCTATTACCTTCCTGAAATATCGTAAGTCCCCAGTATAATTAATAACACGTGGCAATTGGGCTAACACAGAGTTGTGCGGCAGTGGAATCAGCTGCCCCGGGTGGTGGTGAACTTCCCCTCCCTGGGCACTCCATGAAACTCGTGGGCACTGCATGAAATTGCTGAGCAGTCGGGTTAGAATAGATAAAAGGAAGTCCTTCTTCATCCAAAGAGTGATTAACATGTGGAATTCACTGCCACAGGAGGTGGTGGCAGCTACAAGTATGGAGAGTTTTAAGAGGGAATTAGATAAACATATGGAACAGAAGTCCATCAGTGGCTCTTAGCCACAGGGTATAGATGGGAACTCTCAGTCTGGGGCAGGTGATGCACTCTATCCTTGGTGCTGGAGGGGGCAGCAGTGGGAGGGCTTCTGGTGCCCTGGCCCCACTGCTGGATCTCCTGATGGCACCTGGTATATTTTGGCCGCCGTGTGACAGAGTGTTGGACTAGATGGGCCACTGGCCTGATTCAACATTGGCTTCTCTTATGTTCTTATGTTCTTATGTTCCCTGGCAGTCTTTAAGCAGCAGCTGGACCAACACTTTTCAGGGATGCTCTAGGCTGAGCCTGCATTAGGCAGTGGGTTAGACTAGGTGGCCTCTATGGCCCTTTCCAACTCTGTGAATCTATGATTCTAGTATTCCAGCCCAACTGCTCAATGACCGTCTGACTCTTGGGAAGACCAGCCACAGCCTGAGGTCAGAATAGGAAAAAGATTAAGCATCACCATTACTCATCACAGTCTCTGAAGTTGCTTTTTGGTTTTAATATATGTTGGAGGATTGTTCACATGTCTCCAGAGTGCTTTTTGCCCCTGAACATTCAAGGAACAGGTGTTTGGAGCAAGGGACAAACAATTTGGGTTCCCCCTGGCCACTGGCGAGGGATGGGGAGGCAGGATTGCCAGACCCAGGTTGGGAAACTCCTCGGAATTTGGGGATGGAGCCTGGGGAGGACAGGGTCCTCAGAGGGGGACAATGCCATGGAGCCCAGCTTCCAAAGCATCCATTTTCTCCAGGGGGAACTGATCTCTGGAGTCTGGAGAGGAGCTGTAATTCCAGGGTATCCCCAAGTCCAACCTGGAGGTTGGTATCCCTAAGTGTTTATGTCCTAAAAGGGCGCTCCATGAAATTGCTGGGCAGTCGGGTTAGAACAGATAAAAGGAAGTACTTCTTCACCCAAAGAGTGATTAACACATGGAATTCACTGCCACAGGAGGTGGTGGCAGCTACAAGCATGGGCAGTTTCAAGAGGGAATTAGATAAACATCTGGAGCAGAGGTCCATCAGTGGCTATTAGCTAGGAACTCTCAGTCTGGGGCAGGTGATGCACTCTATTCTTGGTGCTGGGGGGGCAGCAGTGGGAGGGCTTCTAGTGTCCTGGCCCCACTGCTGGACCTCCTGATGGCACCTGGTATTTTTGGCCACTGTGTGACAGAGTGTTGGACTGGATGGGCCATTGGCCTGATTCAACATTGGCTTCTCTTATGTTCTTATGTTTATGTTCTTCACTTGGGGCTCTTTAGCTTGGAGAAATGACGGCTGAGGGGTGACACAATCAAGGTGTACAAGATTATGCATGGGATAGAGCAGGCAGAGAAAGAAGTACTTTTCTCCCTATACAAGAACTTTGGTGGGCGCTCAATGAAATTGCTGGGCAGTCGGGTTAGAATGGATAAAAGGAAGTACTTCTTCACCCAAAGAGTGATTAACATATGGAATTCACTGCCACAGGAGGTGGTGGCAGCTACAAGCATGGGCAGTTTCAAGAGGGAATCAGATAAACATATGGAGCAGAAGTCCATCAGTGGCTATTAGCCACAAGGTATAGCTAGGAACTCTCAGTTTGGGGCAGATGATGCATTCTATTCTTGGTGCTGGGGGGCAGCAGTGGGAGGGCTTCTAGTGTCCTGGCTCCACTGCTGGACCTCCTGATGGCACATGGTATATTTTGGCCACTGTGTGACAGAGTGTTGGACTGGATGGGCCATTGGCCTGATTCAACATTGACTTCTCTTATGTTCTTATGTTAAGCATCTGTTTTGATGTGATGGCTTTTGCCCTGAACATAAAGGCGTGGCAGAGGGCCGCGTGGCTACTCATTGGCAAGGAAGAATTCTCCAGGACACGTTTAGATTCAATCCGTTAATTGTTCCCGACGTGTTCCAGAAGTCTTGGCCGTGGGTCCAGAAAGGGGGTTGCTGAATCCAACCCTGCAGCTGTATTCCGCTTTGGATTACCGTCTGCGTTTTCCTTTCTTTTATTTTTCCAAGCGTCGTCACGTGGAGCTGGGGTTTGCTTTGTTCCCCCGCCCCCCTTCCCGCCCCGCGTTTTGCATCACACGGATTAAAAATATACTCCAAGCCACTGGTGAATAACTGGGTTATTTGGGACGGCTCTGTTTATCTTCGTTTTTAAATAGGATGCCTTGACATCAGTAGCGGGCTGCGGGGCCCGGTGTCTCCGCTAAAATTACAGCTTGCCAGCGACCCGGAGAGAAAGCCTGCGGAAGTCTCCGGAAAGGCCTTCGGTAGCCCCTAACATCTAATTAGTGACTTCGGTCCCAATCCAACCCCTTCCAAAAAAAAACTTGTAAGGCCAGAAGAGTTGCGGAGGACATGTGGTATCCTCTCCTAATCCAAAAGATGTCTGCTATGGAAAGAGCTTCAAACAGTTTGGCAGTCTGGTGGTATGTAAACGGACGACAGAACTGCTCGGAAATGCAAGCATCTGATTGGCCTCCTGATATTCTCCACCCCACCCAGTTCTGGAACAAAGGAAATACAGATTTGGGGAAACTTGCAAAAACTCTCGCCAGCTACTGATTACAAACCCCAGGCCTCCCAGAATGCTGAGATGGGCCGTCACATCTCTTGAGGAACTGTTTGTGCCGCGAATCGACCACAACAAAGGTTCCAGAGTATTTTTTCCCCCCCTTTCTTTTCGGAGTTCAAAGGGCTAAGTTTGATGGAATCCAGAGCTCAGGGGACGCACACGGAGAGCTGAAAAACAAACAGATGTGCGGTACACGGAAGGCAAGGGACTGAGACTTCTGTAGTGGAGGGCGCATAGCGCTGTAGTGCGCTATGTCACTCTGTGGTAATTGAGACCCTCGATTTCTCCCACTGGGGAATACAGTGCCATTGCACCCCACAGGCATGTGCTACAGCGTCTAGAGTAACACACACGGAGCTGCTTATATTGAATCAGACCTTCGGTCCATCAACGTCAGCGTTGACAATTCAGACCGGCAGAGGCTCTCCAGGGTCTCAGGCCAAGGTCTTTCACATCACCTACTACCTGATCTTTCAATTGGGGACGCCGGGGACTGAACCTGGGGGCTTCTGCATGCCAACTGGTTGAAATTGAATCAAAAGAGTCTTTGACTAAACATAAGGAGGAACTTCTTGACAGTTAAAGCGGTTCCTCAGTGGAACAGGCTTCCTCAGGAGGTGGTGGGCTCTCCTTCTTTGGAGTTTTTTAAGCAGAGGCTAGAGGGCCACCTGACAGCAATAACTTAGGCAGATCACGAGAAGGGAGGGCAGGAAGGGCTGCCTCAGTGCTTAGTTCTCATGGCCCTTTCTTACACTCCCAGGGAAATGCTGATCGCCACTCTGGGGTCAGGAAGCCATTTTTTTCCAGGCCAATTTGGCCAGGGATCCTGGAGGTTTTTTGTCATCTTCAGGGTGTGGAACAGGGGTCATTGAGAGTGTGTGGGGGAGGTATTTGTGAATGGCCTGCATTGTGAATGTCTTGCATTGTGCAGGGGGTTGTACTAGCCAGTTTGGTGTAGTGGTTAAGTGTGTGGACTCTAATCTGGGAGAACCAGGTTTGATTCCCCACTCCTCCATATGCAGCTGCTGGTGTGACCTTGGGTCAGTCACAAGCTCTGGCACAGCTGTTCCTGAAAAAGCAGTTTGTGTTAGAGTTCTCTCAACCCCACCTACCTCACAGGGTTTCTGTTGTGGGTAGGGGAAGGGAAAGGAATCTGTAAGCCGCTCTGAGACTCAAAAGTGAAGGGTGGGGTATAAATCCAACCTCTTCTTCTAGATGACCCTGGAGCCAGTTTGGTGTAGTGGTTAAGTGCGCGGCCTCTAATCTGGGAGAACCAGGTTTGATTCCCCACTCCTCCGCATGCAGCTGCTGGCGTGACCTTGGGTCCGTCACAAGTTCTCTCGGCGCTGTTCTCTCAGGAGCAGTCCACAAGAGAGCTTTCTCAGTCCCGCCTACCTCACAGGGTGTCTGTTGTGGGGAGGGGAAGGGAAAGGAGTTTGTAAGCCGCTCTGAGACACCTTTGGGTAGTGAAGGGTGAGGTATAAATTCAATCTCCTCCTCGTCTTCTTCCAACTCTATGATTCTAGGACAGGTGGGACAGTGGGAGATAAAATGGTGGTAGGGATGCCAGCCCCGGGTTGGGAAATACCTGGTATATTTGAGGGTGTGGATTCTGTGGAGGGTGGGGTTTGAGAGGGGAGAGATCTCAGCAGGGTATAATGCCCTGTGTGTGTGTGTGCATGCATACATGTGTGTGTGTGAAGTGCCATCAAATCGCTTCCGAATAAATGACCTCCCAAATGTCCTCTCCTTAATGGCCTTGCCCAGGTCTCGCCAACTGGGGGCCCTTGTGGCTTCCTGGACGGAGCCCATCCACCCCACATCGGGCCCTCCTCTTTTTCAAGCCGCCTCACGAATCTTCCTCTTCTCCAGAGTCCGCCTTCCGAAGCAGCCATTTTCTCCAGGGGAACTGATCTCTGCGGTCTGGAGATCAGTTGTAATTCTGGGAGGTCCCCAGGCCTCTCCTGGAGGTTGGCAACCAGAGGGTAGGGGCCATGTGCCCGGTGGGAAGAGGTGCCAGAGGACATTTTTCGCCAGAGCTGCCCCACCCGCCCAAACTGGATCCAGCTCTGAGGCTTCTTAGTATAGAAACTTGACAAAAGAGCAGACAAGCAGGCCTCTATATTTACCTCAGATCCTATTTTGGCACTTCTGGTTTCATGCTCAGCTGAGCTTTGAGGGCAAAAGAACAGGGTGTGCTCTGAGAATCAGGAACCTTCTGTCTGTGACCCTGCAAGGCCACAGAGGAGGGCAGAGGATAAACAAGGAAGAATCACTCCAGATCAGGCTGGCCGCAGGGAAAGGCCGGAACTGGGCAGACAACAGACTCCAGTCAACGCCAGTGATGACAAGCCCACTGAGGGGAAAATTTGTTCCGTTTGTCTGCCATCTTTCGATCTTCCGTCATCCTTTGGTCCCCTCATCGGCCAAAGGCCTGACAGCCTCGTTGGCTGTTTTTCTGCTGTTATATTTGGGGGGTGGGAGTTCATTATTTGTCATAAAGTTTTTAGCAGCCTGCTCCTCAAACCGCCAAGAAGAATCACACGGGATAGCAAATATCAACAGGGGAAAACTGTGTACAAAAACGCTGAAGGCTTTGAACAATATTGAAAAATTGTGTAAATGTAGAATAAGTACGACAAGTAACAATAAAGTATAGAGCAATGTACAATAAGAGTATTCAATATGCTATAACAAAGTATTGATTGAATGATTTGATCAAATCATTCAATCCTAAAAGAAATCAACCCTGACTGTTCCCTGGAAGGCCAGATCCTGAAGTTGAAGCTCAAATACTTTGGCCACCAAATGAGAAGGGAGCATTCACTGGAGAAGACCCCGATGCTGGGAAAGATTGAAGGTCAAAGAAGAAGGGGACGGCAAAGGATGAGATGGTTAGACAGTGTCATCGATGCAACGAACATGAAATTGAGCAAACTTCAGAGGACAGCAGAAGACAGGAGGGCCTGGCGTAATCTGGTCCATGGGGTCGCGAAGGGTCGGACTCGACTGTGCGACTGAACAACAACAAATAACAAAGTATTCAATAAAGTATTCTCAATAAAGTATTCAACGGAGGTTCCGGATTGTAAACTTCGTTTCGGGTATCATCTTCAAGAATATAGCACTATTTCACATTTTTCATACCCGACTGTAAATGGTGGTATTTCTTCAACCAATTTTCAGAATTCCATTCAGAGCAACTTCTAAGTATTGCAGAATAATTCCAGTATTAATAACAGAAATGGGCAACCACTCACAGTTTCCAAAAAGAGCCACTCTATATCATTGCTAAGTTGATCTCTTGTTGCTCTCCTCCTGGGTCAGAGCTAGGTGCAGCTGATTGTTCCTCAGTGCTTCGTCTGAGGAATCTGTGCTGTCATTGAGCACAGACTGACTTACGACAAGTTCCTGGGTTGCCAAGGGGTTGAACTAGATGACCCTGGTGGTTCCTTCCAACTCAGAGATTAAATAAATAAAATTCCAAAGGTGCCCGTAGGCTCAAAAATGTTGGGGACTCCAGTTTGGTGTAGTGGTTAAGTGTGCAGACTCTAATCTGGGAGAACCAGGTTTGATTCCCCACTTTTGTACTTGCACCTGCTGGATGACCTTGGGCAAGCCGTAGTTCTGGCACAGCTGTCCTTGAAAAAGAGTAATTTCTGTCAGAGCTCTCTCAGCCCCACCTACCTCACAGGGTTTCTGTTGTGGGGAGGGGAAGGGAAAGGAGTTTGTAAGCCACTCTGAGACTCCTTTGGGTAGTGAAGGGTGGGGCATAAATCCAGTCTCTTCTCTTTTTCTTCTTCTTCTTGGTCATGTCTAGGTAACAGTCAATGGCCTTTGCTCTTCAGTTCACTCTCCTCTCTCATCTGCCTCTGTCCTGCCTGACTCACTCAGGCTCTAACTGGTGCCTCAATTTTGACCTCAGCCAATGAGTGATCCAGTTTTGGCCCAAAGGCTTATGGGAAGTCTCTGGCCCCATCGTCCAGCGAGGCTGTACCTTGGCTACCCATGGAGGTGTGCCTGCAATGAATCATGGGCCTGTGTTCCTGGCACCGGGACCCTGCCCGAAGGAAAACGGGTCACGCCGCCCGACGCTAAGCCACACGGAAAACAAGGGCTGTTTATCGCAGAGCCACGAGGAGCTCGGCCTTCTTTTTACTTCAGAGGGAACGTTTTTGGTCAGAAAACAGGAAATTGGCTGCAAAGAAGAGAAGGGGGGGGGAGAAAGATCCCACTCCGGCCACATATTTGTAGCTAAACCGGTTAATTCCAGCTCGCTCTCCGGGCAGGCAGTCAGACAGAACAGCGCCCCATTTGTATTGCTACCTAGAAATCTAATCACCTGTTTATGTCTACATCCTTTCCCAAAATGGCATCAAACTACCAACTGGCAGCCCAAACTGCACCCTTTAAATAACCCCCTTGGATTTTCTCTCTCTCTCTCTTTCTCTCTTTTTGGCTTCGCCGTTTCCCGCTGCATAGCGGTAACTCCATTTGTCAGTTGTTTTCTGTTTACCACAGGGGCCTTTTAAAACCTGAACAGGCTCCCTGTGACACAGGAATTCACTGAATTAGGGTTTTTTCCCCCCCTTCCACTGCGAAAAATATTGCTTCTCATACTCCACTCTGCCCCACCTTCCTGAAATAAATCGCGCAGCAAAGTCCGGAGCGTCTCCCCCACCCTCAAGTTAGAAGGGGCGAAAAGAACAGCAGTTTTAAAGGATTCATAAGGAGAAGAGGAAGGGGGCTGAATGGTGTTCATGATGCTGGAGAGTGGGGGGGGGGGTTTGACTGCTTTCCTCACATGGGTCTTAAGGTTGCCAGCCTCCAGTTGTGGCCTGGAGATCTGCTGGGATTACCAATGATTTACAGACTACAGCTATCAGTTCCCCCCGAGAAAATGGCTGCTTTGGAGGGTGGGCTCGACAGCATTATAATCAGCCGAGCTTCCTCCCTTCCTCGCGCCAGTCCGGAGTTGGCAACCCTTCTTTGCCATCCACTCACGGTTCGCATATGGCCACCCCGTTGGGTTTCAAGGCAAGAGACATTCAGAGAAAGTTCCAAGCCTCCAGGTGGTGATGGGATTACAGCCGAGCTCCAGGCGACAGAGATAAGTCCACTTGGAGAAAACGGCCACTTTGGAAGGTGGATTCTATGGCACTGTACCTCATCGAAGTCCCTTCCCCCTCTAAACCCCGATCTCCTCAGGCTCCACCCCCAAAATCTCCAAGTATTTCCCAACCCAGAACTGGCGATTCTAAAATTCAGACATAGTTTGTTATTGCTTGCTTCTGCATGGCAACCCCGGACTTCCTCGGTGGTCTCCCATCCAAGAACTAACCAGGGCCGACCCTAGGGCTGCCAAGTCTCTCCTGGAAACTGACGGGGGATGGAGGGGACTTAACAGGAGAAAGAGAAAGGCCCAGGCCACATCGCTGGCATTGCACAGGAAATGACATCATCATACCAGCAACTTCTGGGCAAATCTCTGCTTTTGGGCACAAGCTCTATGGTAAAACTGCCTTCTACCATAGAGTTTTGGCCCAAATACCAGAGCGTTGCCTGGAAGTTACTGGTGTGATGATGATGGGGAACTGTTCTATTTTGTCTGGAGATCAATTGTCATACCAGGAATCATAAAATCATAGAATGTTAAGAGTTGGAAGGGACCTCACAGGTCATCTAGTCCAACCCCCTGCACTCTGCAGGAGCGTAGCCGAAAGATAGCCCTACAACATACCCGAAACATGGTCGTCCAGCCTCCGCTTGAAAATGTCCAGCAAAGGAGCATCCACCACCTCCTGAGGCAGTCTGTTCCACTGCTCAACCACTCTGACAGTTAGGAAGTTTCTCCTGATATTTAGCCAGTAACAACTAATTTCGACCCATTAGATCTAGTCTTGCAATCTGGAGCAAGAGAGAATAGGTCTGCTCCATCTTTTACATGAGAGCCCTTCAAATACTTGAAGACTGCAACCGTGTCCTTTCTAAGCCTTCTCTTTCTCAGGCTAAACATACCCAATTCTTTCAGCCTTTCCTTGTAAGACTTGGATTCAAACCCTCTCACCATCCTGGTTGCCCTCTTCCAGACACACTTGAGCTTGTCAACATCCTTCCTAAAATGTGGTGCCCAAAACTGGACACAGGACTCCAGGGTGAGGCCTCACCACAGCAGAATGGAGCGGAACTACCACCTCCCGTGATCTGGACACAACGCTTCTGTTAACGCATCGTATGGAAGTTGGCAAATCGCTGGAAGGCTAGCTGTATCCCCTGGTCCCACTTCCTTTTATTTCAGTTCTTAATCTAAGAACTACATCTGAGCATTAATTTGTTTTATCTGCAGTCTCCCCCTCCCCCTTTGGGGGGGGGAATGAATGATCTCACAATGCCGTGATAACCAGCGGCCTTTCCCTTTGATTCCTATATCTACACGAGGGGTCTAAAATTATTTCTCTCTCCGTTTCATCCGTGCCCTGAGGGGGGCTGCCTCGACAAAGTTGCTTGCTTCTGTTAAAACATCTAAAAACACAACAGAAATTTGGGCTTCATTCTCCCTCCTCAGAAGGGGAAATGGTCCTTTGTTCCACGGATCAGAAACAGCTCTGGGTTTTGTGATCCAAACAGGCCCGCGTCTCTAACTGTGACGCTTCTTGAAGGGAGAACAAGGCCACTGCCTGTCCGACTTCACTGTATATGTCGAGAAGATGCAGGGAGGCACTCTGCGAGCTATTGTGAACCTGGACTGGGTTGGGACGCTGAACAGCTGTTAGCAGAGAACAGATTTTTTTTTTAATTTGCCCGAAGACAATTGATTTATGTCGTACCCTGTATCTCCTGTTCTCTCCGTATCTCCGAGGCAGCTACCATCCTATTTTTTTTAAAAAAAAATACCACTGCATTAAAATACAATAATTTAAAAATAGACAAAAGATATATCAGCTTCTAACCAAGTATGGGCCTCTGACCTAGATGGCACAGGCTAGGCTGATTTTGTCAGCTCTTGGAAGCTAAGCGGGGTTGGATGGGAGACTGTTGAGAGAGAGAGTTTGTTAAGAGAGCCAGTTTGGTGTGGTGGTTAAGAAGAGCGCGGACTCTAATGTGGGCGAACCGGGTTCGATTCCCCGCTCCTCCACATGCAGTTGCTGGCATGATCCTGGGTCAGTCACAAGTTCTTTCAGAGCTGTTCTCTCAAGGGCAATTCTCCAAAGAGCTCTCTCAGCCCCACCTACCTCACAGGGTGTCTGTTGTGGGGAGGGGAAGGGAAAGGAGATTGTGAGCTGCTCTGAGACTCCTGTGGGTAGTGGAAGGTGGGGTATAAATCCAGTCATTGTCTCCTCCTCCTCCTCCACCACCACCTCTTCTTCTCCTTCTTCTCCTCCTCCTTCTCCTCCTGCTCCACCACCTCTTCTCCTCCTCCCCCTCCTCCTCTACCACCCCTTCTTCTTCTTCTCCTTCTTTTCCTCCTCCTCCTTCTCCTCCTCCACTACCTCTTCTTCTCCTTCTCCTTCTTCTTCTCCTCCTCCTCCACAACCACCTCTTCTTCTCCTCCTCTTTCTCCTCTTCCTTCTCCTTCTTCTCCTTTTTCTTCTCCTTCTAGTTAAAGTTGCCATGCAGGGGCAGGTGATGGCAAAACCACCTCTGTTTGTCTCTGCCTTGACCTGGATGGCCTGGTTGGTACCTGGATGGGGGGACCACCAAGAAACTCCAGGGTCACTACGTGGAGGCAGTCAATCGCAAACCACCTCCGTATGTCTTTTGCCCTGTCCTGGGTGGCCCCGGGCTGGCCCTATCCTGGGATTGAAGCAGGGTCAGCCCTGGTCAATATTTGGGTGGGAGAGCACTCAGGAATTCCAGGGTGGCTACCTAGAGGCAGGTAATGGCAACCCACCTCTGTTCCTGAGAGCCAGTGTGGTGCAGTGGTTAGGAGCGTGGACTCTAATCTGAGAGAACCGGGTTTGATTCCCCACTCCTCCACATGCAGCTGCTGGGGTGACCTTGGGTCAGTCACAAGTTCTGTCAGAGCTGTTCTCTCAGGAGCAGTCCTTCAAAGTGCTCTTTCAGCCTCACCTACCTCACAGGGTGTCTGTTGTGGGGAGGGAAATGGAAACAAGATTGTAAGCCTCTCTGAGACTCCTTCGGGTAGTGAAGGGCAGGGTTTGAATCCAATCTCCTCCTCCTCCTCCTCCTCCACCTCTTCTTCTTCTTCATCATCATCATCATCTTCTTCATCATCTTCTTCTTCTTCTTCATCATGACTTCTAGGCATAGGCATGGACACACACAAACACCAAACAAAAATGCAAAATAGCACCAAACCCCAAAAGGAGGGTGAACAGCTATTAAACCCACTTTCAATGGGCAGTATGTAGAGACGCTCTTGGAAACACAGTCCCAGTCCACAATGGCATGAGATGTCCATTTTGAAAAAGTCTGGGATTTAACCATAGAGTTGCCAGCCTCAACATGGGAACAAACGGGGAGGCAGAGTCACGCAAACACATTCATGAAAAAAGAGGAACAACTGTGGTAGCCTAACTAATTAGCAATCCTTTTTATATTTAAATAAACAGTGCATTGCCTGTAACATGCGAAATATCGTGTGACAAACTCGTTTCTTCTTACACACAGTTCAAAACCTTTAAAGGATTCGATGATAAGGACTTCAGTCCTTCTGTGCAGAGAGTTCAACAAAACAGGAAAGCGTCTTCTTAGAGAGGAAAACGTTTCACACCTCATCAACGCTCCCTCGAAGCTGTGGCGTCTTGTGAGCAAAAATCCTACTTTATGAGCCACTGGCATGAAAGTTGTGAGGGAGCGAGAAATTCGGCTGCTGCATAAATCAGTTTGCTCTGGAGCAGGGGGCAGTAGCCCCCAAAACAGGCTATCATTTGAGAGGGGGAAAAGGGGAAAAGTAGATTGTTAATGTTCTCTGGAATACTTAAAAAAATATTTATCGTAGGGTGCAGCTCTTTATGAAACTGAAATTGCTGGTGAAATATGGAAATACTTCATTAGCTAGATGATCATTTTTGGTGGAAGTCAATTTGCATTTAAGAGGCAGACTTACTATTTTAAAATGTTTGTATGATCACCGACTCTTGGGTTTTTAGAGGGTTTTCTTTTCTTTCTACTATAGAGTGTAGTCCCCTATCCCTGTTTTCTGTATTGTAGTTTTTTTAGTTTGTAGTATTAGAAAATGCAATAAAAAATCCCCTTCGGGGGGACAAAAAACTACAACGGAGCTGTCCTGCCTGAGCCGAGACAGAGAGGCGTGAGCCGGAGGCTAAAAAACTGTGAGTTGGCTCACACTAACTCAGCCTAGAGGGAACACTGCACTTCATTAGTGCATCCTAATTAAAGGAACACCGAGTCCTCCAGGTGGGGCCTGGAGATCTCCCATTATTACGATTACGATTATTACAACTGATCTCCAGGCAATAGAGATCAGTTCCCTTGAATCAAATGGCTGCTTTGGAGGGCAGGCTCTATGGCATTGTACCCTGCTCAAGTCCCTCCCACTCCCCAGGCCCCGCCCTCCCCAGGCCCCACCCCCCAAATTTCCAGGTATTTCCCCACCCAGAGTTGGCAATCCTATTTAACAACTGGACTTTGGCACTCAGCTCTGCCTTGATACCTAACCTCTGCCTTGATATGCAACAGGACTTCCACATTTCCTTCCTCTCCACCTCCACCTAGGATTGCCAACTCTGGTTTGGGAATTTCCTCAAGATTTAGGGCACAGCTTGGGGAAGAACGGGCTTTGGGGATGGAGGGTATTCAGTGAGGTATGATGCCATAGACTCCCCCAGAAGAAGAAGAAGAAGAGATTGGTTTTATACCCCGCCCTTCACTACCCAAAGGAGTCTCAGAGGGGCTTACAAACTCCTTTCCCTTCCCCTCCCCACAGAACCGACACCCTGTGAGGGAGGTGGGGCTGAGAGAGCTCTGACAGAAACTGCTCTTTTTCAAGAACAGCTCTGACAGAACTATGGCTTGCCCAAGGTCATCCAGCAGCTGCGAGTGGGGAATTGTTGTATACTGGCATAAACTAGTTAAGCACTAGCTTGACCATACGGTCACCTTCGGGTATTGGAACAATGGCCCATTCGGAACCTAGGGCGGACCAATTGGATTGCCCGGATCCTGGAATAGACCTATGACGGACTCCTCCACTGTAAATAACCTATCACAGATTGGGGGGGTGTGTGTTTGTGGGTGTCAAGCTAGTGCTTAACTAGTTTACGCCAGTATACAACAGGAATCAGGGAGCTGTGGTGGCTCAAGTGGTTAAGATGCTGAACTGCAGGTCAGTAGTTCAGCAGTTCAAGACCCGAGAGTGCCGCAAGACGGATTGAGCTCCTGTCTCTAGTTCCAGCTCCTGCCAACCTAGCAGTTCGAAAGCAAGTAGATAAATAGGTACCACTTCGGTGGGAAGATAACAGCATTCCGTGCGCCTTGGTATTTAAGGAACCTTTACCTTTACTTACAACAGGAATCAAACCCGGATTAGAGTCTGCGCGCACTTAACCACTACATTGAACTGGCGGCCATTTTCTCCAGGCAAACTGTGCCGTCTGGAGGTCCGTTGTGATTCTGGGAGGCCTCCAGGTCCCACCTGGAGGCTGGCAAGCCCGCCTCCAGCCAAGCTGGCCTCCTCCCCCGGGCAACCACCGCTCCCACCACTTAGGCACAAATGGCTCTCTGCCTCCTGTGTAAAGAGTTACTTTCATTAACAAGCAGCTTCCAGGGCATGTAATTAATGGCACAGAAATGTTAGCTGAGTGGAGTGCCTGAATTTACCCTCTGTGCACTCTTGGCACCTCCGGAGGCTCCTTGACATTCCCCAAATTCCGCTCACAGTGAAGACAGCAAAGCCAAAGGAGGGGACTGTCCAGCCCCAGGGGTTCCCCTCTCCCCCCCCGCCCCCCCCCGCCCCTGCCTGCACTAAAGATGCTGCCTTGTTTTGTGTGCTGCCTTACGATCCCCAGATTCCCCGCAAACACAGGCGCATTTGCAAACAGTTCTCAGACGCCAGCAACGCTAATTTATATCCATTCTGCAAACAACAACTCTGCTAATGGGGTGCTTAATAAGTGATCATCGCCCTCTAATTGCAACCACTGAACCTCTGCGATCGATATTCCGCAGGCTGAACTGGGAATTTTCAAATTTTAAGCACTGGCTGAAAGGATGGCGGTATACCGAGGCTAGCCAGTTCGGTGTAGTGACTTAAGTGCGCGGGTTCGAATCTGGGAGAGCCGGGTTTGATTCCCCACCTCCTTCACTTGTATCTGCTGGATGAGGAAAGGCTGAAAGAGTTGGGTATGTTTAGCCTGGGAAAGAGAAGGCCTAGAGGGGACACGATGGCCGTCTTCAAGTATTTGAAGGGCTGTCATGCAATGTTCCCTCTAAGCTATGGAATCCTGTGAGCAAAAATTCTACTTTGTGAGCTACAGGCATTAAAGTTGTGAGCAGGTAGTTTGGCAACTGCATAAAATAGTTTGCCCTGGAGCCATCCTTCCTGAGCTAAGACAAAAATGTGGGAGCCGGAGGCTAAAAAACTATGAGCTAGCTCACACTAACTCAGCTTAGAGGGAACCCTGCAAGATGGAGCAGATCTATTCTCTCTTGTGATCCGGATTGCAAGACTAGATCTAATGGGTGGAAATTACAAGGGAGTCGATACTGGCTAGATATCAGGAGAAACTTCCTAACTGTAAGAGTGGCTGAGCAGTGGAACAGTCTGCCTCAGGAGGTGGTGGACGCTCCTTCCCTGGACGTTTTCAAGCGGAGGCTGGACGACCATCTTTCGGGTATGTTGTAGGTATGTAGGGCTATCTTTCGGCTACGCTCCTGCAGAGTGCAGGGGGGTGGACTAGATGACCTGCAAGCTTCCTTCCAACTCTAACATTCTACGATTCTACGAACTTGGGCGAGCCATAGTTCTGGCACAGCTTCTCTGGAAAAAGAGCCGTTTCTGTCAGGGCTCTCTCAGCCCCACCTACCTCACAGGGTGTCTGTTGTGGGGACGGGAAGCTAAGCGTCTGAGAAGCTAAGCAGGGTCATACTGAGATAGGAGAAGTCCCAGGAAGTCCCAAGGAAGTCCAGGCTTGCTATGCAGAGGCAGGCAACGGCTAACCACCTCTGAACGTCTCTTGCCTTGAAAAACAGTCTCAAGGCGATGGCTGGAGATCTCCCGGGATTACAAAGATCAGTTCACCTGGAGAAAATGGCCGCTTTGGAAGGGGGCCTATAGCATTATACCCCGTTGAAGACCCTCCCCTCCCCAAACCCCACCCACCTCACACTCCACCCCCCAAATCTCCAGATATTTATTACAGTTAACTTCAGTCACCAGTCACCATTAGTTAGCAGAGTGCTTAAATAAAGGTACAAAACGCAGGAGCGTCACTTTACCAGGTTACTCAGCTTGCAAAGCTACACAGAACCACAGTCGCAGGTTTAGAAGAGAAATACTCCTCTCTTTATTTGAGAAGGAGCTGCAGTGGCTCAAGTAGTTAAGACGCTGAACTGCAGGCTGTGGAAGGTCAGTAGTTCAGCAGTTCAAGACCCGAGAGTGCCGCATGACGGAGTGAGCTCCCGTCTCTAGTTCCAGCTCCTGCCAACCTAGCCGTTCAAAAGCAAGAAAATAAATAGGTACCACTTCGGTGGGAAGGTAACAGCGTTCCGTGCACCTTGGTGTTTAGTCATGCCGGCCACATGACCACGGAAACGCCTTTGGACAGCGCTGGCTCTTCGGCTTTGGAACGGAGATGAGCACCGCAACCCTAGAGTCGGATTTGACTGGCTTTCGAGCAAGGGAACCTTTACCTTATTTGAGACGGACACTTTGGATAGGAAGCAGCAGGGACGGGATAGAGTACTAACTTACTAGCTGAAGGATGGAAGCAGACGGCGAGAGGCCCACCTACCTCATGGAAGCAGACGGTGAGAGGCCCATCCGCCTCATCTCTCTCCCTTCGTGCAGGCAAGAAGAGAGCTCATCTTCAAGTGAGCGAGGGAGAAGAAGGAAGGGGAAATGGTCCCTGGGAACACAGTCTGCATTCCAAAGGGGGACAGTGGCAGAAGGGTAAAGACAGGAAGAGAGGCCAGGGTGCCTATCTAGCCATCTAGTCTCTCTTGCCACGAAGTCTGGAGGCCTGAGACAGGGGACATGGCACCTGGAACGTCCAACAATATTTCTCTTCCTGGAACTGGCAGCCCTATACATTCGTGGTGCGCTAACCCGGAGAGCCCAATCTTGTACGGTTCCCAGCCCCCAAGTGGGAGCAGGGGAACCCCCGATTTGGTGGAAGCCCCACCCCCAACAGTTGTCGCAACATCCAACATAATGACGTCACTCAGAAGTGACATCATCACGCCAGGGACACCGCACGGCAACGCTCTGGTATTTGGGGCAAAACTCCATGGTAACCAGGGCTCTTTTTGTAGCAGGGACTCCTTTGCATATTAGGCCACACGCCCCTAATGTAGCCAATCCTCCAAGAGCTTGCAGAGCTCTTCTTACAGGGGCGTGGAGGATTGGCTACATTAGGAGGGGGTGTCGCCTAATATGCAAAGGAGTTCCTGCTACAAAAAGAGCCCTGATGGTAACCATAGAGTTTTGCCCCAAATACCAAAGCGTCGCTGCACGGTGGCCCTGGAATGATGATGGCACTTCTGTGTGATGTCATCAGACCGGGGACGTTGTGCGCTGTGATGTCACTCTGCCCCCCCCACTCCCAGAGAGCTCCCTCCCACCTTCTGCCAGTGAGAGAAGAGAACCCAGCAACCCTATGATCTTGTCAGATCTCAGAAGCTAAGCAGGGTCGGCCCTGGTTAGTACTTGGATGGGAGACCACCCAGGCAGTCCAAGGTTGCTACGCAGAAGCAGGCATGGGCAGAGACCACCTCTGCTTATCTCCTGCCTTGGAAACCCTACAGGGTCACCAGAAGTCGGCTGTGACTGGCCAGAACTTCCCACCACTGTACCTATTTGAGTTCGCCTGTGTACGATATTTCTCCTCTAGAAAGCAATCCTCAATTTTGGTTGCTGATCTCCAGGTGCAGCCTGGAGATCTCCCAGAATTAAAACCGGTCTCCAGACGAGAGAGATCAGTTCCCCTGGAGGAAACGGCACCTTTGGAGGGTGAACTCTGTGGCATCATGCCTCACCGAAGTCCTTCTCCTCCCCAAACGCCAACCTCCCCAGACTCCATCAAAAAATCTCCAGGAATTTCCCAACACAACGTTGTCAGAGGCAGTTTGGTGTAGTGGTTAGGAGCGTGGGCTCTAATCTGGGAGAACTGGGTTTGATTCTCCCACTCCTCCACATGCAGCTGCTGGCATGACTTTGGGTCAGTCACAGTTCTCTCAAAGCTGGTTTCGCAAGAGCAGATCTCTCAGAGCTCTCTCAGCCCCGCCTAACATAGAACATAAGAACATAAGAGAAGCCAATGCTGAATCAGGCCAACGGCTAATAGCCACTGATGTATTGTGAGAAAGGGAGAAAAGTACTTCTTTCTCAACCTGCTCAATCCCATTCATAATCTTATAAACCTCAATCATGTCACCCCTCAGCCGTCGTTTCTCCACGCTAAAGAGCCCCAAGCATTTTAACCTTTCTTCATAGGGAAGGTGTTCCAACCCTTTTATCATTCTAGTTGCCCTTCTCTGCACAGGGCAACCTCACAGGGTGTCTGTTCTGGGGAGGGAAAGGGAAAGGAGATTGTAAGCCGCTCTGAGACTCCTTCGGGTAGTGGGTGGTGTAGAAATCCAATCTCTTCCTCCCTTCTTCTCTAGCTTAAGCCCATCTCCTCAGAAGTAAATATAGTTTTATTCAATGGCGCTTGCTCCCAGGAACGTGCTCAGTACTGCAGCCTCTGTTCTCCGATGTCTTAGTGTAATAACACCACAGTCTGGCAAGCAACTTACTTCAGAGGAGGTCTTTTACAGTCATTTCCTTCTACCCTTCTGGATTTCATTCATTCATCCCCTTTACGTTCGGCTTTTCCACCAGCGGGGCCACAAAGCATCATTCCAGAGTAGATTTCACAGGAACACCTGAACGGTTCACTCAGTGAAGCCAATAAAACATAAACTGTATGCACCTAATTTATTAAAAACAGCACAGAGAGCTATTTGAAAGGGAGGGGGGACTAATATTATTTATTAGAAGCACTTATAGCCCACTTCTCCATCCTTACAGATCCCCACGGCCGATTACAGCACACTGGAAACAGTGTAAAACGACAATACGCAACACAATATAAAAACAGCCAGTGGTAAGCAACCTCCATTTCACAGCCCCATAAGTACCAGCAGCAGCATATGAAAAATATTAACCATAAGAACATAAGAGAAGCCAGTGTTGAATCAGGCCAATGGCCCATCCAGTCCAACACTCTTGTCACACAGTGACCAAAAATACCAGGGGCCATCAGGAGGTCCAGCAGTGGGGCCAGGACACTAGAAGCCCTCCCACTGCTGGCCCCTCCAGCACCAAGAATAGAGTGCATCACCTGCCCCAGACTGAGAGTTCCTATCTATACCTTGTGGCTAAGAGCCACTGATGGACTTCTGTTCCATATGTTTATCTAATTCCCTCTTGACACTGTCCATGCTTGCAGCTGCCACCACCTCCTGTGGCTGGGAATTCCATGTGTTAATCACTCTTTGGGTGAAGAAGGACTCCCTTTTATCTGTTCTAACCCGACTGCTCAGCAATTTCATGGAGTGCCCACGAGTTCTTGTATTGTGAGAAAGGGAGAAAAGGACTCCTTTCTCAACCTGCTCAATCCCATGCATAATCTTATAAACCTCGATAAACCAGTAGCAACTGGAAAAAAATCTCAGAGTTTACTAGGGTTGCCAACTGTCAGTTGGGATATTCCTGGAGATTTGAGGGTGGAACCTGGGGAGGAGGAGGAGGAAGAAGAGGAGGAGACTGGATTTATACCTCGCCCTTCGCTACCTGAAGGAGTCTCAGAGCGGCTTATAGTCTCCGTTCCTTCCCCCCACCCACAACAGACACCCTGTGAGGCAGGTGGGGCTGAGAGAGCTCTTTCGAGGACTGCTCTGGAGAGAACAGCTCTGAGACAACTTGTGACTGACCCAAGGTCAACCAGCTGGCTTCATCTGGAGCAGTGGGGAATCAAACCCGGTTCTCCCAGATTAGAGTCCGCGCTCCTAACCACTACACCAAACCGGAGGGACCTTGTTGGGGATGTGAAGCTATACGAGTCCACCCTCCAAAGCGGCCATTTTCTCTCATCGCTGGGGTAATGTGGTCATGTGACTCTAAAAAAAGCTATCCCGGTCCTGAGCAAGAACATTGATCTGTCTAGCACAGAGAGTGGCCAATCTCCAGGTGGCGGGTGGAGGTCTCCTGGGATTACACCTGGCCTCTAGGTAAAAGAGATCAGTTCCCCTGGAGAAAATGGCTGCTTTGTAGGGTGGACTCTACGGTGTTATCCCCCCCACTCAGGCCCCTCCCCTCCTTAAACCCCGCCCACCCCAGGAATTTTACCATCCAAAGCCGGCATCTGGACAGGACTCCGACTGACGTGAAGGTTATCAGTCTCCGAGAACTACAACTGGTCTCAGGGAGCGGTGGCGCAGGTAGTTAAGAGACCTGCTGGTAACATCTGCGAACAGCTGTTCTGGCTGTTCGAAACCCGCCGCGACCAGGGTGAGCACCTGGTCCAAGTCCCAGCTCCCGCCCACCCAGCGGTTCGAAAGCCATAGAAATGCGAGTAGATAAAATGGGTACCTGCCCTAGGTGGCAGGGAGCACCCCCCCCGTAGGGGTAGCGGAGTACCGGCGGCGGTGACGGAGGCAGAAGGCGAGCGGGTGGCAAGATGGCGACGGGATGCAGCACCGAGCGAGAGAATCGAGCGTCAAAGAACGGAAGGCGGGGCCAGGAAGACGCAGGGAAGCGTGAAGGCGCAGGCGTGGCGGAGCCGAAACGGACAGAGCCAGAGCCGCACTGACGTGCAAGCCATGCGCCGGATGGGCCTGCCAAGCCATAAGGAAGCTGACAGGAGAAGGCGAAAGACCGGGGCCAGACGCCGAGCCGAGCCGAATTACAACAACACTCCATGGGGTGCTGGTAGGGTAGTCCCCTCCCTGATTATATGTGGCCTTAGATAGGATACGACTGAGTAACTGTAAACCTCTCAGAGACCCCTTCGGGGGTTCGAGCGGGATAGCAAGCTGAAGGTATAAATAAATAAATAAAGACTACAGAAATCAGTTCCCACTGGAGCGAACGGCAGCTTTGGAGGGTGGACTGTATGGTGTCACATCTCTGCCGAGGGCCCTCCCCTCCCAAGACCAGTTTGGTGTCGTGGTTAGGAGCGCGGACTCTAATCTGGGAGAACCGGGTTCGATTCCCCACTCCTCCACATGCAGCTGCTGCTGGTGTGACCTTGGGTCAGTCACAAGTTGAGAGCCAGTTTGGTGTAGTGGTTAAGTGCGCAGACTCTAATCTGGGAGAACTAGGTTTGATTCCCCTCTCCTCCACTTGCAGCTGCTGGTGTGACCTTGGGTCGGTCACAAGTTCTGTCAGAGCTGTTCCTGAAAAAAGAGCAGTTTCTGTCAGAGCTCTCTCAGCCCCGCCTACCTCACAGGGTGTCTGTTGTGGGGAGGGGAAGGGGAAGGAGTTTGTAAGCCGCTCTGAGACGCCTTTGGGAAGTGAAGGGCGGGGCATAAATCCAATCTCCTCTCCTCCTCCTCCTCTTCTCTCAGGGCTGTTCTCTCAGGAGCAGTTCTCGTGTTGGGGGAGGGACTTCAAACTCCACAGGCCCCACCTTCTAAAGTGGCCATTTTCTCCAAGCGAAACATTTTCTCTTGTTGCCTGGAGAGCAGTTGAAATCCCAGGAGATCTCGAGCCAGCACCTGGAGGTTGGCAACCCTACTGACTCCCCGGAGAGTCACCCCCACCCTCCTGTTGCCCCGGGGAGGGGGCCCTGACAATCCTAAAATATACATCAGGATCTAATGCAGAAAGGTGGTTGATTGAGGCATGCTACAGATTGAGAAATAACTATCCACAGGGCTATTTTTGGGCAGGAACGCACAGGAACAGAGTTCCGACTGGCTCCCGAGTTGGCCACGCCCAGCAGGAACTCATTAGCATAACAGGCCACACCCAACAGCAGAAACTCATTAGGATTGGCTACATTAGGGGGGTGTGGCCTAACATGCACAGGAGTTCCTGCTCCAAAAAGAGTCCTGGGGTTTTGACAACCAAGAAGGTAAACAGAATAAGAAGCAAAAGGTGGGTGTGGCTGGATGACCACACAATGGGGCGTGGCCTAATATGCTAATAAGCTGTGCTGTCAGGGGTGTGGCCTATTATGCTAATGAATTCCTGCTGGGCTTTTTCTACAAAAAAAGCCCTGACTATCCAAGAAAGTCCTTAGGTTTTTTCCCCCCTGTAATGCAGGCTATGGGGCCTGGAGGTTTTGCTCCAAATCGAGTCCTGCAGGGTTTCTTTGAGTCAGAATGGAGTGAAGGGCCGTTGGCTTTGGAAAGCTTTTGGGGGAAGTCCCCCTCCGCCGCCCGCCCCCCCACCGTTGAATCCAGGCCTGCAGGAATCACAGCTTGTTCTGGCTTCGGAGTGGATCTTTAAACGGCAAACAGACATTGTTGATTCAGACATTACGCATAAGCCAAGGCTGGTAAATAATGCAAAGCTGGCTCTTTGGGTCGTCTCCCTCCGGGGAAAAAAAAAATCAATTGTGGGATTCTAAAAATATATCGTCCTAATAAGCAAATTGATCTACTAATGCCCGGTGTTTGCTTTGAATGCTTTGCATGAAGGCAGAGCAAACGGCCGGGGGGGGGCGGGGGGGACAACCAATGTTTGCCGAAGGAGTCGGCACTGGAATCGGAAATGATTCTCTCCCCCCCCCCGGCAATCTGCTCAGAACCAGATAACAGGTGGACAGAGTCAGTCTGGGCCGTTCTCAAAATACCTGCTCAGCTAGGGTTGCCAACCTCCAGGTGGCGGGCTGGAGATCTCCTGGGGAGGAGGAAGAAGAGATTGGGTTTATACCCCACCCTTCACTACCCAAAGGAGTCTCAGAGCAGCTCACGATCTCCTTCCCCTTCCCCACAACAGACTCCCTGTGAGGTAGGTGGGGCTGAGAGAGCTCTTTCGAGGACTGCCCTTGAGAGACCAGCTCTGAGAGAACTTGTGACTGACCCAAGGTCACACCAGCAGCTGCATGTGGAGGAGCGGGGAATCAAAGCCGGTTCTCCCAGATTAGAGTCCGTGCTCTTAACCACTTCACCAAACTGGCTCAGAGGGGCTGTGGCTCAGTGGCAGAGCACCTCTTTTGCATGCAGTAGGTCCCAGGTTCAATCCCCAGCATCTCCAGTTTAAAAAGGAACCAGGCAGGAGGTGATGGGAAAGACCTCTGTCTGAGACCTCTGTCTGAGAGCAGCTGCCAGTCTGAGTAGACAATACTGACCTTGATGGACCAGTGGTCTGATTCAGTACAAGGTGCTTCATGTGTGCAACTGCTGTCCAGGTGACAGAGATCAGTTCCCCCGGAGAAAATGGATGCTTTGGAAAGTGGACTCTATGGCATTATACAAAGAAAAAGAAGAAGAAGACGAAGAAGAAGAAGGAGGAAGAGGAGATTGGATTTATACCCTGCCCTTCACTACCTGAAGGAGTCTCAGAGCGGCTTACAAACTCCTTTCCCTTCCTCTCCCCACAACAGACACCCTGGGAGGTAGGTGGGGCTGAGAGAGCTCTCTCGAGGACTGCTCCTGAGAGAACAGCTCTGAGACAACTTGTGACTGACCCAAGGTCACCCCAGCAGCTGCATGTGGAGGAGTGGGGAATCGAACCCTGTTCTCCCAGATTAGAGTCCACGTTCCTAACCACTACGCTAAACTGGAGTCCCTCCCCTCCCCAAGCCCCACCCTCCCCAGGCGGCACCCCCAAAATCTCCAGCTATTTCCCAACCCGGATCTGGCGACCCTGAGTCATCCATTAAAACGCTGCAACTTTCCAGCGGTCCGCAAGCAGACATCTGATTATTCATATTTTTAGAATTGTGAGAGGCTTCTTTCTAGTTCTCTTGATCCCATCAGTCAGGGGTCATTTGGAGCAGGAGCGCGCAGGAGCGGAGCTCTGGCAGTTAGAAGCACAGGAGGCAGCAAGCCCCGCCCCCAACTCCCAGCAGGAGCGCAAAACAGCACATCTAGTGTTCCTCCTGGGCCCTGATAGGCTGCTCTGGGGCTGGAATGACAGCCCCCAGAGTGGAAAGACAGTCCCTAGGGGTGGAGCCTGAGGGGTGGGTGTTGCCTTCTGACACACTTCCGGTGATGTCAGGGGGTGCGGCATATGCAAATGAGTTATGCTAATGAGTTATGCTAATGAGCTCCTGCGCCTCTCTTTCTGTGAAATGACCCCTGCGCATCAGTGCCTTCTAGTAACTTAGGGATCCATCTGAAGCCGATCTACTCAGCAATAAATCTCATCTTATTTCGTTGGGGCTTACTCCGGGGTCGCCAGGTTGTGCCTGGCTGCCAGCGGGGGGAACTCCTGATCCTTCATGCAGTGATTTCCGCCCTTGGTGGTGACGCTCTAGGTATAGGGCAAAACTCGATGGGTTCTTGGGCCTCAAAACCATAGAGTTTTGGCCAAAACCTAGAGCATTGCCCCTGACGTCCGAAGCGTGATGACATCACTCCTAGGCGACGTCACTGTGCTGGCAACGCTGAGAGGAGGTTCTTGGGGGGTGGGGCTTCCCCAGTGGCCAGCTGGGTTGCGGTGGAGTGGCAACCCTAGCTTACTCCCAGGAAAGCGTCCTTAGAATTGCAACCAGACAGCCATCTGTGGGAGAGTTTCCAACATCTCCAGACGATGGGGTCATCCTGTATAGTGCTCATTCCTTCCCTACGGACCACCATCACTGGCATTGCATAGGAAAAGCCTTTCCCTGCTTGTTGCAGCTACCGTAATAAGAACATAAGACCATAAGAGAAGCCAATGTTGGATCAGGCCAAAGGCCCATCCAGTCCAACACTCTGTGTCACACAGTGGTCAAAAATACCAGGCGCCATCAGGAGGTCCACCAGCGGGGCCAGGACTCCAGAAGCCCTCCCACTGTGGCCCCTTCCAAGCACCAAGAATACAGAGCATCACTGCCCCAGACAGAGTGTTCCATCTCTTCCTTGTGGCTAATAGCCACTGATGGACCTCTGCTCCCTCTGTTTATCCAATCCCCTCATAAGAACATAAGAGAAGACAATGTTGGATCAGGCCAATGGCCCACCCAGTCCAACACTCCGTGTCACACTTGGGCCAAAAATGCCAGGTGCCATCAAGGAGGTCCAGCAGTGGGGACAGGACACTAGAAGCCCTCCCACTGTTGCCCCCCCCAAGCATCAAGAATACAGAGCATCACTTGCCCTGGACCAAGAGCTCCTATCTATATCTTGTGGCTAATAGCCACTGATGGACCTCTGCTCCAGGTGTTTATCCAATTCCTTCTTGAAGCCATCCATGCTCGTAGCCGCCGCCACCTCCTGTGGCAGTGAATTCCACGTGTTAATCACTCTTTGGGTGAAGAAGGACTTCCTTTTATCAATTCCAACCCGACGGCTCAGCAATTTCGTTGAATGCCCACCCGTTCTTGTATTGTGAGAAAGGGAGAAAAGTCCCTCTTTCACCACCTGCTCTATCCCATGCATCATCTTATAAACCTCGATCGTGTCACCCCTCCGCCGTCGTTTCTCCAAGCAAAAGAGCCCCAAGCGCTTTAACCTTTCTTCATAGGGAAAGTGTCCCAAGCCTTTTATCATTCTAGTTGCCCTTCTCTGCACTTTTCCCAATGCTATAACATCCTTTCTGAGGTGTGGTGACCAGAATCGCATTCAGTACTCCAAACGAAGTCACACCATCAATATATATGATGCTGTACCAGAAGCTTCCCTGCAGTCCCCTTGGCCACAAGTGTAGTTTTGGATTCTGTGACATGACAGCTCTGCTAGAAGAAATTCAGCCAAACGACCCACCGTGTTCCGCAACACGGTGCTCCGGCGTCGGTGCCAAAGACACAGCGCCCCATACCTGTTTAGCATCGGTCTGCCGGCTCAGTCTTAATAACGGGGGCATCTGCTTCACGCACCGCCACTTGCGTCTGCTTTTGCGAAGCGGCCATATGCCGGCACAGATGAGCAGAGAATAAGCCCCCTCTTAACTCCGAAGAAGAGTGCTTGGTAAATATTTAGAGACTGATTTACAGATCACTGGATGGTTACAACCGGGGGGGGGGGAGCGTGCAGAAGGATCGTCTTCGCCTTGCTCTCGTCGGCGGCGCAGACGGTGCCAGGAAACACAGACGGAACAAGGCCCCTTCGTTCCCTGTATGTGCTCCTCCGTTGCTACGTGAAATTAAGCAGTACCCTCTCGGGTTCCCGGCCTCCAGTCTGGTGCAGTGCGAGGGTGGCCAAACTTACTTAACACAAGACCCGCACAGAAGAAACATCAGGCGTCTGAGAGCCGCGAGACATGAGCAAATGTTACACACGCTTGTATTGGAAAATATGCCAATTTGATTTTTATTAAGAACATAAGAACATAAGAGAAGCCAATGTTGAATCAGGCCAGTGGCCCATCTAGTCCAACACTCTGTCATACAGCGGCCAAAATATACCAGGTGCCATCAGGAGGTCCAGCAGTGGGGCCAGGACACTTGAAGCCCTCCCACTGTTGACCCCCTTCCAAGCACCAAGAATAGAGTGCATCACCTGCCCCAGACTGAGAGTTCCTGTCTGTACCTTATGGCTAATAGCCACTGATGGACTTCTGCTCCATATGTTTATCTAATTCCCTCTTGAAACTGTCCATGCTTGTAGCTGCCACCACCTCCTATGGCAGTGAATTCCATGTGTTAATCACTCTTTGGGTGAAGAAGTACTTCCTTTTATCTGTTCTAACCCGACTGCTCAGCAACTTCATGGAGTGCCCACGAGTTCTTGTATTGTGAGAAAGGGAGAAAAGGACTTCTTTCTCAACCCACTCAATCCCATTCATAATCTTATAAACCTCGATCATGTCACCCCCTCAGCCGTCGTTTCTCCAAGCTTATTATTATTAACAAGATCATTTAAGACTGCCAGAGATAAAAACAAAAGGGGTAAAATAAAAACAAAGCAAAAACAAAAGGGGTAAAAACAGGTATTGTAACAGCGACCCACTCACTGGGCCGGGCACACGCTTGATCTGACCTTTGCCGCGGGGGCTACAGTGGACCAGATTACTGCTCTGGCCGTATCATGATTGGACCTGAAAAGTACTGAGACTGACGTGTGATTTCAGCTCTCGTATACTTCATTAGTTCGAGAACAAGACAAGTGAAGCCGGCTCACAGGCCGGCTTTTATTCCCAAAGGGACCCACACCCCAACACACACAACACACACAACATTGATTGAGTTATCTCCAACGATTCCGGCTTCCTGATTGGGAGGGAGCTAGGATCTTACTGTCCATTGTCCTCTGGAGCAAAGCTCAAGCACTTCGCCTGGCCGCTTCTTGGACCTGCTGAAACCGGTCCAAGCACACGGCTGGCCGGAGCACATGTTTTGAGATGCAGACACTACGGGACCGCTTTGCCTTGAAGACCCGTCTGAATATTTCATTCCGACGTTTGGGTGGCGAGCCCTTTTGAGCTCGCCCCCGGAGCCAAATGGACCCGGCGTGGCTTCAGATGGCTCGGATGAGCTTGTAGAGGACTGGCATAGCCAACTCTCGACAGCCATCGACAAGATCGCTCCCCAGTGCCCTCTGGACCCCCGGTCTAGGCTCACGCCATGGTTTACCCAGGAGTTGCAGCTGATGACGCGGGGGTTTAAGACAGCTAGAGAGACAGTGGCAGCGCATCTTATAGGATGTTTATGAGATCCTACAAGGTGGCAGTCAAAGCCACTAAGAGATAGTATTACAAGGCTGCGGTTGTGTCTGCAAGCTCACGCCCAGCCCGATTGTTATGTATTGGACTGTGAATCAAGCCTATTTTTTTCCATGTTAAGCTTGATTCTGAATGTGGATTCTAAGCCGTCGCATTCGTATTGGTCGGTTTCTGCGAAACCAGTGTAAATAGCCAATCACTGGGTGATAATGTTGCAAAGAGGGAACAGTCCTGATTGGTCTTTATCCCTGCAATGCCATTGGTCTTTAACTTGTTATGGGTGTGGCTTTGACAGCCCGGGAGAGTTTAAAAAGGAGCTGTGCTCCACTGTTTGTGTCGTGTGTTCCTGAGTTGGTGTTTGTCGTTGAATAAAGCTGAAATCACTTGTTAAGCTTACTACGTTGTTGAGTCTCATACTTAACACCAATAGCTTAGAATGATTCAGTCCATGGTCGGGGGCCTGCCTACCTGAGAGACCGCCTATCCCCATATGTCCCCCGGAGAGCACTGAGGTCAGGGGAACAACATCACCTGACTCTCCCTGGTCCAAGAGATGCTAGAGTGGCCATAACTAGAGCTAGGGCCTTTTCAGTGGCGGCTCCAACACTGGTGGAAGGACCTCCCAGAAGACCTCAGGCCTTTGATTAGGAGCCACCAGAATCTGAACATGCTATGGCCCCTATTCTAGAACGTTGGATACTGCCTTCAGTCTGACACGAAGCTGGGTGGGATTGCTAATTCTGAAAAAGACAGAGTCAGGATTCAGAAGGATCTTGATAGGCTGGAACAGTGGGCTGAGACAAATAAAATGAATTTCAATAGAGGTAAGTGCAAAGTCCTACAACTAGGTACAAAAAATCAAAGGCACAGATATAGAATGGGAGGGACTTGGCTTGACAGCAGCACCTGTGAAAGGGATCTCGGTGTTCTGGTTGATCACAGGCTAAACATGAGCCTGCAGTGTGATGCGGCTGCGAAGAAAGCTAATGCAATCTTAGGATGCATTAGCAGAAGCATTGTGTCCAGATCACGGGAGGTGGTAGTTCCGCTCTATTCGGCTATGGTCAGGCCCCACCTAGAGTCCTGTGTCCAGTTTTGGGCACCACATTTTCGGAAGGATGTTGACAAACTCGAGCGGGTCCAGAGGAGGGCGACCAGGATGGTGAGAGGGTTGGAGTCCAAGTCTTATGAGGAAAGGCTGAGGGAGTTGGGTATGTTTAGCCTGGGAAAGAGAAGGTTTAGAGGGGACATGATTGCAGTCTTCAAGTATCTGAAGGGCTGTCATGTAGAAGATGGAGTGGATCTATTCTCTCTTGCTCCGGATTGCAAGACTAGATCTAATGGGTGGAAATTACAAGGCAGTCGTTACCGGCTTAATATCAGGAGAAACTTCCTGACTGTAAGAGTGGTTGAGCAGTGGAACAACCATCTTTTGGGTATGTTGTAGGTATGTAGGGGTTTCGGCTGTGTTCCTGCAGAGTGCAGGGGGTTGGACTAGATGGTCTGCAAGGTCCCTTCCAACTCTAACATTCTATGATTCTATGATTCTATACTTTCCAGTAACTGCCATCTGTATCTACTAGCACTTTAAATAATTGTTGTCTGTGAATTTTATTGTGTTTATTGTGTTTATTGTATTTTAATTGCTGTTTGCCGCCTTGAGCCAGTTTGCTTTGGCAAGGCGGGATACAAATGGAAAGTAATAAATAAATAACTGCTCTGCTGCAAGGCAGACCAAATGTTAGGGAACTGGACATTGGCGGTGGGGCTTTTGCGAGCCATTTGGCAGATGAAGTCTTGTCGCTCCGCCGTGACCTCCCCGCGACAGTTGATACAGCGGGTGAACTCGAGGCTCCATCCACGTCTTCTAGTCAGGTTATGGATCACTTCAGCCCGCTCCGCCTAGAGGAAGTCAACAAATCGCCCCTAACTGTACGCCCCACCACCACGTGCCCCTTTGATCCGTGCCCTTCGTGGCTAATCAAGGCTGACCACGAGGGGTTCCGAGGTGCCCTATGGGAGATCATCAACAAGTCCCTCTCGGAGGGGCTGTTCCCAGGGGCACTTAAGAAAGCAGTGGTCCGCCCTCTCTTGAAAAGCCATCCTTGGATCCGGCCCAATTGGCTAACTATCGACCCGTTTCCAGCTTGCCCTATTTGGGCAAGATAAGAGAAGAAGAGAAGAAGAAGGGTTTGGATTTATACCCTGCCCTTCACTTGGAGTCTCAGAGCAGCTTACAAACTCCGTTCCCTTCCCCTCCCCACAACAGACACCCCTGTGAGGTAGGCGGGGCTGAGAGAACTCTGACAGAAACTGCTCTTTTTTCAAGAACAGCTGTGCCAGAGCTTGTGACTGACCCAAGGCCACATCAGCAGGTGCAAGTGGAGGAGTGGGGAATCAAACCCGGTTCTCCCAGATTAGAGTCCACGCACGTAACCACTACACCAAACTGACTCTAATAGAGAGGGCAGTGGTGGTTCAGTTACGGGGCTTTTTGGATGACGCTTCCATTCTAGATCCCATCCAGTCCGGCTTTCGCCTGGACCACGGGACAGAGACAGCACTGGTCGCCCTCACGGATGACCTTCAGAGGCATCTGGATCGGGGCGGAATGGCAGTGCCGTTGTTCTTAGACCTGTCGGCAGTGTTCGACAGGGTCGGCCGCCAGCTCTATTGGCCTGATTCAACATTGGCTTCTCTTACGTTCGTAGTGCTCTCGTTTCGTGGCGGCACAGGTGCTCCCATCGATCCAGACACGCTCCATCTGCCGAAATGGGTCCTTTGCCCCTTGAAGGAGACGAGGGCCTTTTAATTACTGCACCGCATGCGTGTGCGGTGTTTGTGTGTGTGTGTATACAAGTGAGCCCGGGCCACCTGCCTCTTTATGCAATTCCCCGGCCTGCTGTTCCGTGCCAATCAATGGCACGTGCTCAGATTATCCTTCGCATGCCTTCCAGCTCCTGTGGGCTTCGCTGCGGGCGCAGAGAAACGATGGGAACCTGAGGTCCTGGGAAGGAAAACATTGGGGGGAATTACACAGCCGAGGGAGCCAGCATAGTATGGATACTTTCCTATGTCGGGAGCGTAATTGAACTCAGCAGCTTTCCACAAGTGTGGATGGTGCGGCAGAGGGCTTGCACCCGTGGTGATTTATCCACTCTGCTCCTTCCAACTACATAGTTACACAGATATCTGGTTGCCGCCGGCAGTGTTCCCTCTAAGCTGAGCTAGTGGGAGCCAGCTCACAGTTTTTTAGCCTCCGGCTCACAGGTTTTTTTTGTCTTAGCTCAGGAAGGACAGCTCCAGAGCAAACTAATTTATGCAGCAGCCAAATCGCTCGCTCACAGCTTTAATGCCAGGAATCCACAAAGTAGGATTTTTGCTCACAAGACTCCACAGCTCAGAGGGAGCATTGATCTCCTGCTGTTACGATTGATCTCCAGATCAGTTCCCCTGAAGAAAACGGTTCCTTTGGAGGGTGAAACAAGAAGCAGAAGAGATCGGAATTATTCCCTGCCCTTCACTACCCGAAGGAGTCTCAGAGCGGCTTACGAATTCCTTTCCCTTCCCCCCCCCACAACAGACACCCTGTGAGGTAGGTGGGGCTGAGAGAGCTCTCTCGAGGACTATGCATGGAGAGAACAGCTCTGAGAGGGCTTGTGACTGACCCAAGGTCACACCAGCAGCTGCATGTGGAGGCTTTGGGGAATCAAACCCGGTTCTCCCAGATTAGAGCCCGCACACTTAACCATGACACCAAACTGGCTCTCATACAGACAATGAAATTGAAACAGCTTTGAGCTGTAATTTCGGCTTTCTATAAATTTTAAAAAGTCTTACTGAAGTCCCGTCCCCCCAGCTAGCAATTAACCACTTATTAATGAGAGCCAGGAGAGAAATGTCAGCCAAGAGAGGACAGGAAGTGATTAATTGGGATCATTAAAAAACAAAAAGGGAAAATGCCGTATGTGCAAGACTTCAGCTGAAGGAGATTTACTTCCAAGTAGTCATGTAATAGGCACTTCCTCTTGGGAACAAGGCACTGCCAGATTTCTAAGGGGACTACAGCACCATATGAATTCCCTCCTGCTCTCCTTGTGCTTTAAGAAGGAGAAGAGATTGGATTTATACCCTGTCCTTCCCTACCTAAAGGAGTCTCTGAGCAGCTTACAATCTCCTTTCCCTTCCCCTCCCCATGACAGACACCCTGGGAGGTAGGTGGGGCTGAGAGAGCTCTTTCAAGGACTGCCCTTGAGAGAACAGCTTCGAGAGAACTTGTGACTGACCCAAGGTCACACCAGCAGCTGCATGTGGAGGAGTGGGGAATCAAACCTGGTTTTCCCAGATTAGAGTCCGCACTCCTAACCACTACACCATCCTTAAGCCAGCAAAAATAAAAGAGCCAGTGACCTACCTTGCAGGGCTGGATATTCTGAAAAACTGTTTCACAGTCAGAGTTGTACAGCAGTGGAGTCAGCCACCTAGGGAGGTGGTGAGCTCCCCCTGACTGGCAGTCTTTGAGCAGCAGCTGGACAAACACTGTTCAGGGATGCTCTAGGCTGATCATGCATTAAGCAGGGGGCTAGTCTAGATGGCCTGTAGGGTCCCTTCCAACTCTGTGATTCTATAAGTCCCCGATTCTGTCCCTGAGAAGTAGAGAACAATGTGACCATTTTGGGTCCCCATTGAGGAGAAAGACAGGGTGTAAATGAAACTCATTCGTTCGTTCGTTTGTTCACTCATTCATTCGTTCATTCATTCATTCATTCATTCATTCATTCGTTCATTCATTCAAAGCTCATATCTGCAATTACCCCTTGTAATGATTTCACGTTTTGATGTGTGTGTGTTTCTTTAAATATTTAGTTTGACTGCAGTAATGTAAGGAGAGTGATAGAGGGAGACAAGTGTGATGTGATTGGCTGATGACTGAGAGTGTGGGAGGAGAGATGTCTCTGAGGTGATTCTGTGTTCTTGAAGAGACGTGTGGAGAGTTTTTCTGAGAGTCTGTGTGACAGAAGAAGCAGATGGAGCTTAGTTCAGCCTGTGCGGCTATATGAGAGACAGAGTTCAACCTGTGTGGCTATATATATGAGAGAGAAAGTTCAGCCTGTGAGGCTTTATATGAGCAAGAGAGTTCAGCCTGTGTGGCTATATATGAGAGAGAGAGAGGTAAGCCTGTCAGAGTTGAGTTTTGGTGTATGAGAGACTGTGTGTGACACTAAGCTTTGTCAGTTATATTTCCTTTCTTCAACAACAGTTCAAAAATACCCAGAAACCTATTTTGTTCTTTAATAAATAAATCATGACTTGTTTAAACTTATCCCAGCAATCAGAACAGTCCTTCCTCAGGACCACATAGTCCTCTGAAGCGCCCAGACACTGACTAGGCCATTCTATCAAAATAGAGAGATTTGAAATTTTTAATTCCTGGTGGCAGCAGAAATCTACTAAGTTCATGTACACAGAGTGTAGTTTAAAGGAGAAACAGTCTCCCCAATAAGCGAGGACGCTACACCCGTCTGTTAGGGGTGCCTGATCACAGCTGGTTCTCAAACTGATCTCCCCCCAGAGCAGAGAAACTGAACTTTCCTGGGTGGAACAAAGAGAAGACAAGGGACCTTGACTTTTGGAACGTTTGGAAGTAATTCTATGAAGAGCCTCTAACCACATTACTGCCACTGGCTACAAAAGGTGGTTTTAGTCACACTGCATCCAGGGCAGCCACCCCCGACCCCATGTCGGGGGAGCACGCTGGGAACCCCCACTGTTGGAGTGAGCGATTCAGCATGCCCGGATGCTCAAGAGACACTAAGACTATCCCTGCTAACTATTCACAGCCCCAAATCTAGCCCACTTATCACTGTTTGCGTGGACCAGTCCTATTTTGTTTGTTTTGCTTTCAAGTCGCAGCAGACTTCCGCCAGCCCCGTAAGGTTTTCAAGGCAAGAGATGTCCAGGGGTGGTTTGCCATTACCTGCCTCCATATCATGACCTTGGAATTCCTAGGAGCTCTCCCATCCAGATACTAGCCAAGGCTGACTCTGCTTAGCTTCAGAGATCTGATGAGATCGGGCTAGCCTAGGCTGTCCAGATCGGGACTCAGCCCTACTTATCCCATATGTGCCCTGGAGAGCCCTGAGCTCTACTAAGCAAGATCTGCTGGTTGTCCCCGTCTGCGGGATGTCCTTTTAGCCTTGACCAGGATCAGGGACTTTTCTGCCCTGGCCCCAGCCTGGTGGAACATGGTCTCATGTGAGCTCAGGGCCCTACGAGACCTTTTATCATTCTGCGGGGCCTGTAAAATGGAGCTGTTCCGCCAGGCCTTCGGTTGTGGTGGTGGGCGCCCAGAAAAAGAAAAAGATCGCCTTCCCCCTGCTGAAGATACCACCTGTGTGTTGCCCGGATTAAACGAATTTTAGAGCCCAGTGGCACCAGTATTGATGTAGTTTGGTGTAGAGAGCCAGTTTGGTGTGGTGGTTAAGTGCGCGGACTCTTATCTGGGAGAACCGGATTTGATTCCCCATCCCTCCACTTGTACCTGCTGATGTGACCTTGGGTCAGTCACAAGCTCTGGCACAGCTGTTCTCTCAAGGACAGTTTCTGTCAGAAGTTCTCTCAGCCCCACCTACCTCACAGGGTGCCTGTTGTGGGGAGGGGAAGGGAAAGGAGTTTGTAAGCCACTCTGAGACGCCTTTGGGCAGTGAAGGGCAGGGTATAAATCCAATCTCCTCTCCTCTCCTCCTCCTCCTCCAGTTTGTTTTCAAATGCTGTTTTAAGGTTTTAACTGATGAGTTATTACTGTGTTGTGTAGCCGAATGCCACAACAGTTGTTTGTGATCTGCCCTGAGCCCATTCACAGGGAGGGCGGAATATAAATTTGAAATATAAAAAATAAACAAGTATGCAAAAATCTTCCATGTGGACGGGGAAGGGGTGTAGCCCCCATTGTACATCCTGAGACTTCGGCACCCGTTTACAACAGGTCTTCCAAAGCGGCAAGTTACTCCGGGAGGCAGCCGACTTTGGGCTGCTTGACAAACCCAGTGTGAACACCGCATCCCGGAGAAACGTGGGCTTCTCGCTTTGCTATTATCTCCGCGGAAGAATAGGGCTTCTCCAGGGATCTCCAGCAAAGAAAGCAATCGGTTGTTATCATCCCATTCGGAGAGCGCAGCCCTTTCTCAGTACGGCTTCCTCTGCACCATGCAATAAAAACAGCATCTGCCCAGGTAAAGCTCAACATTCGGCAGAAGAGCGAAAGGGAATACAGCAAACACGGGGTCTCGCGGAAAGTAAATCTCACACCTCTCTCCTTGTCTCCTTTTCATTCACAAAACAAAAGCCCTGCTGAATCAAACTAAAGCCCCATCCAGTTACAAGGAGAAGGCTAAGAATTGGAGGAGGAGGAGGAGGAGGAGGAGGAGGAGGAGGAGATTGGATTTATACCCTGCCCCTCACTACCTGAAGGAGACTCAGAGCGGCTTACAATCTCCTTCCTCTTCCCCTCCCCACAACAGACACCCTGTGAGGTAGGTAGGGCTGAGAGAGCTTTTTTGAGAACTGCAAACCAACACGGCTGCCCTCTGGAAATATCCGCCCTGGGGGGAAGTCAACAGAGCTGCTGTTCGTGGCTTGGAGATGATGCAGCATTCACAAAGGAGGTGTTCAGAACTGGAACGTGCCTTGTCCCAGTTGAACAGTTCTAAGACAATGGCATTTTGAGCAGTTTTGCTGTCTATCTGTCTTCTTCATGATGTTATTAGCCTGCTTTCCTCCCCCCGGGGGGGTCTGAAACCAGCTTACAGAAAGTACAATATCGCTGAAACACATTTATAACAAAGACAGCATAAAAACAATAAAAATGGTAAGAAGGGTACAGAACATCCTCGGTCCATGTGCCTTGGCCACGCCCAGTCGGGTTGCCTGGAGATTCGGGATGGGAATGAACCCGCTCGCGAACCTTTGTTTGCGACGAATCTTGGCCGGTTCTTGGTTCGCGAACTGAACTGCTGACTGGCCACGAACTTCCACAAATTTTAAAGGTAGTTTATGAAGGTTCAGGGGGGTTCGTGGTTTCTCGCCCGTGAAAGCTGCCGAAACGACTGAGCCGTGGTGAGCAGGCTGCTCCCCCGGCTCAGATGTTTCAGGGACGAACCTCAGAAACCCTGTTCAGTTTGTATGTGAGCGAACTGGGTTCGCGGGGTTCGTGGTTCGGTTTGTGGTTCGCCCATGAACCACGAACTGAACTGAACTGAACCGAACTGCATTTTTGTGTTCCATCCCCATCCCTACTAGAGATCTTCTGGAATTACAGCTAATTCTCCAGTCCCCCTGGAGAAAACGGCTGCTTTGGAGGGTGGGATCGATGGCATGACGCCGCTGGGATCCACCCCCTCCCCCAACCCTGCCTTCCCCAAGCTCCACTCCCAAAATCTCCAGGTATTTCCCAACCCAGAGTTTGTAACCCAACCCCGACTTCGGTTATTTTAGTTAGGGGGCTATTTGTGGTCTTTTGGTTGCTTGCTCGACTATCAAAAAGTTTGCGGGAAGCTAATTTTTGTCCTCGGAAATCCTCCACTGCTGGACCTCCTGATGGCCCCTGGTATTTTTGGCCACTGTGTGACAGAGTGTTGGGCTGGATGGGCCATTGGCCTGATCCAACATTGGCTTCTCTTATGTTCTTATATTCTTATGTGGGTTTTTTTGCCTGTGATAAAGGCTGGCCCTCATTATCTTCCCCCTACAAGCACTGAGCAGCATCCGGCACGCGGATGTTCTTACGTCTGGGGCAAGTGATGCTCTGTATTCTTGGTGCTTGGGAGGGGTCAGCAGTGGGAGGGCTTCTAGTGTCCTGGCCCCACTGCTGGACCTCCTGATGGCACCTGGTATTTTTGGCCACTGTGTGACAGAGTGTTGGACTAGATGGGCCATTGCCCTGATCCAACATTGGCTTCTCTCATGTTCTTATGTTTGTTTGTTTTGTTTTGCCTGTGATAAAGGCTGGCCCTCATTATCTTCTCCCTACAAGCACTGAGCAGCATCCGGCACACGGATGTTCTTATGTCTGGGGCAAGTGATGCTCTGTATTCTTGGTGCTTGGGGGGGGTCAGCAGTGGGAGGGCTTCTAGTGCCCTGGCCCCACTGCTGGACCTCCTGATGGCCCCTGGTATTTTTGGCCACTGTGTGACAGAGTGTTGGGCTGGATGGGCCATTGGCCTGATTCAACATTGGCTTCTCTTATGTTCTTATGTTCTTATGTTTGTTTGTTTTTTGCCTGTGATAAAGGCTGGCCCTCATTATCTTCCCCCTACAAGCACTGAGCAGCATCCGGCACGTGGGTCTATTTCCTCTCTGACTAAGGAGGCCTTGTGGGCTGGAGAGAGTATCACCAAACAAAACAGAAGTCTGGTGGTGGCACCGGAAAGACAAACAGCAAACAAACCACAAAAGCCCCTTTGGCCCTGCCCTGGCAAACCTACTGCTCTGTGTTGGGAAATACCTGTAGATTTTGGGAGGGGTGGAGCCTTAGAGAGGGCAGGGTTTGGAGAGGGGAGGGACCTCATCAGGGTATATTGCCATAAAGTCCGCCCTCCAAAGCAGCCATTTTCTCCAGGGGAACGGATCTTTGCCATTTGGGAGATCAGTTGGAGTTCTGGGAGATCACCAGGCCCTGCCGGGAGGTTGGCAACCCTATGCTCAGGGCTCTTTTTGTAGTAGGAACTCCTTTGCCTACTAGGCGACGCACCCCCTAATGTAGCCAATCCTCCCAGAGCTTACAGAGCTCTTCTTACAGGGGCGACTGTAAGCTCGTGGAGGATTGGCTACATTAGGGGAGGTGTCGCCTAATATGCAAAGGAATTCCTGCTACAAAGAGAGCCCTGCCTATGCTATCCCCTCGCCCATTCATTCATTCTTTGCTTTCACAAAGGCAGGCCCCCCCAGCCCTAAATACTACCAAACTAGTAGGTCCGAAGTACTAGTTTCCGGAAACCCTGGGGCAAAGGCTGGTGTCTGATCGTGGGAGCGCCAGTATCCCGTGGCTTCCGACGCCCGCCCATGTCCCCGGGGTTTCCAGATGTTGTAAGTGTCCATGGGATGCACACCAATGCTGAACAGCGCATGCGCACACACAAGACACCGACAGCGGCCCGCCCCCCCAATGGCGCATGCGCACTTCCCTGCTTTTTTGCTGTGCTGCAGCAGCGCGGTGTGATCGGGGCGCAGAGCTGGAGTGTGGCAACCCGGTGGCCCGTGTGATCGGGCTACCGCGCCTTATTTAGCTCCGGGGCGAACTGCCATGCCTCTCCCCCGCGTTTTCTGGCCCTTATGACCGGGGCCATTGTCTGTCTGAATGCCTCACTTACTAGTGGGTGTTAAAGGTGTCGGACTAATATCTGCTTCTCTCTCAGCTGGGAGGTGGTATTCTTACTCCCTATGGGGAACTCCTCGCGATGGTGACCGGGGTCTCTCTCTTGCTCCACTATGAGCATTCTAAAGAAACAGGTCAACGTTCTTGAAGGACACGTCTCTTCTCCTTTAACAAAGCAAAGGTCCCTGCTTCAGACATTGGAACCGAGTAGAGGCGGAAGGGTTAACTCCCCCTTCCCTCCCCCTCTTACGGGGAGGGACCGTGCCTCAGTGGCAGAACATCGGCCCGGCATGCAGAAGTTCCTTGTGAGGTCACCCCCAGCATGAGAGATTGTAGAAGATCTTCTATCTTTACAGACAAGACTGATCGTGACTAGCTAATGCTCATATTCAGTACTAAACCAAACAATAGGGACCCCCAAGCGGATATAAGGTATAAAGAAAACAAAAACGCAAGGACAAGACCATTAACAGATATACAAATTTCACAAGTCGCCAGTAGACACAAGTCTACTGAAACATGGTAATGTTACATCAATAAATAAAGTAGAATTGGTGGTCACAGTTCAAAAAATAATGGTCACAATAATGGTAATAAACAGTAAGAGACTCCTCCGAATCCTTTCATGAAATAGTGTCCAAAGGACCTCAAAGCCCACTGTGACGGACTTAAAGATCTGGGACCAGCAGAGAGTAAACACAGAACACTGCTGAGTCACATGACAGAGTGAGGAGGGGGCCATTTAGCTCGGAACCCTCCGTGATTGGCAGATAACAGACAAGAGGTTCCGTTTGGAATGGGCAGTTGAGGGAAGCTGCGAAGGAGTTCGGTGTGTGAGACAGAGAGCGGAGAAGAAGTCTGTCAGAGAACTGAAGCTCTCTGGGGAAGAACCTGGTTTACTGAGTTCCTCAGAAGGAAGGGGGACAGTGACCAGACGGCTAAAAACCTAAACACCATAGTGTCATACACCAATGAGACATCACTCCTTGATCTGAGAGAAGTGGTTTAGTGAGGGCTAAGAAAAAGGTCTGAGCTGAGTCAGGAAAACTGGTGGTGGCCAGTTGGACTCAAAAGGGGCCAGAGAACCAAAGCCAAAAGTTAACCACAAAACAGTGCAGGAGGGTGTGATCATCAGAGGGTGTAGTGAACTATTTAACACCTGTGTAACTGAGGAAAAGAAACAAGCATTCTAACAGAGAAACCAAGTTCAACAGTTCAACCTGAAAAACAGAAAATTAACCTCTGTGTAAAAACTTCCATCCCCCCGGTTGTGTTGTTTGTGAATAAAGCCTGGTCAGTTTTTACGTTAGCCAGCTGTGGTGCCTACCTATTTCATTGCCAAGACACTTAGCAGTGGTCCTTGTAAATATCCCTGACCCAGAAACAAAACAATTACCCAGAAGAGACATTTGCAAATTTGCTTAGAGAACTGGTCAGAAGAAATCAGTAACAGCTCTGACCAGGCACCACACGCAGACCCTCACAGTATTGTATATAGAGAAGGGACGTGTGTCATACCCACACACAAGGCAGAGGGTATCCCAGTGAACAAAGAAACTTCTGCAGCCGAAAGACGTCCTTCCCAGGTATGCCAGACGTTTCAAAACATTCTTCCTCAGTTACACGGCTGAAAAATGGAACCAGATTTCCACAACAGTCTAGGCACGGCTCACATCTCAAATGGAATCCATGGTCCTCAAAACACGTTCAGTACTAGGCAGTATGTGGGACTATACAAAGCTGCCTCAGACCACTGGCCCATAAGAGACAGTATTGTCTGCCCAGGTTGGTAGCGGCCCTTGAGCCTTCAACCTCCAAATGGGGGTTAGAGATCTCCGGATTACAGAGATCAATTCCCCCAGAGAAAATGGCTGCTTTGGAGGGTATGCGTTATTGTGCTGTACCCCACTGAGAGCCCCACCGTCTCCTTGCTGCACACCCAAATCCCCAGGAATTTCCCAACCCAGAGCTGGTAACCTTAGGCTGAGGTCTTTCACATCCACGGTTCTTTTTGTAGCAGGAACTCCTTTGCATATTAGGCGACACACCCCTAATGTAGCCAGTCCCCCAAAAGCTTACAGAGCTCTTCTTCCAGGGGCTACTGTAAGCTCTTGGAGGATTGGCTACATTAGGGGTGTGTTGCCTAATATGCAAAGGAGTTCCTGCTACAAAAAAAGCCCTGTTCACATCAACTGTGAAACCTGGTCCTTTTAAGCAGAAGTGCCAAGGACTGGACGTGGGACCTGGTGCCTGCCAAGCCAGTTTGGTGTAGTGATTAGGTGCACCACACGGACTCTAGTCTGGAAGAACTGGGTTTGATTCCTCACTCCTCCACATACAGATGCCGTGGTGACCCTGGGTCAGTCATAAATTCTCTCAGAGCTGTTCTCTCAAGGGCAGTTCTCGAGAGAGCTCTCTCAGCCCCCACCTACCTCACGGGGTGTCTGTTGTGGGGAGGGGAAGGGGATTGTAAGCCGCTCTGAGACTCCTTCGGGTAGTGAAGGGTGGGGTATAAATCCAGTCTCTTCAATCTCTTCTTCTTCTTCTTCTTCTTCTTCTTCTTCTTCTTCTTCTTCTTCTTCTTCTTCTTCTTCTTCTTCTTCTTCTTCTTCTTCTTCTTCTTCTTCTTCTTCGTCTTGTATTTCAGAGCTGTCCTTGAAAGGGCAGTACTAGAAAGAGCTCTCTCAGCCCCACCTACCTCACAGGGTGTCTGATGTGGGGAGGGGAAGGGAAAGGTGATTGTAAGCCGCTCTGAGACTCCAAGTGAAGGGCGGGATATAAATGCAATCTCCTCCTCCTCCTCCTCCTCCTCCTCCTCCTCCTCCTCCTCCTCTTCTTCTTCTTCTTCTTCTTCTTCTTCTTCTTCTTCTTCTTCTTCTTCTTCTTCTTCGTCTTGTATTTCAGAGCTGTCCTTGAAAGGGCAGTACTAGAAAGAGCTCTCTCAGCCCCACCTACCTCATAGGGTGTCTGATGTGGGGAGGGGAAGGGAAAGGTGATTGTAAGGCGCTCTGAGACTCCTTCGGGTAGTGAAGGGTGGGGTATAAATCCAGTCTCTTCAATCTCTTCTTCTTCTTCTTCTTCTTCTTCTTCTTCTATTTCAGAGCTGTCCTTGAAAGGGCAGTACTGGAAAGAGCTCTCTCAGCCCCACCTACCTCACAGAGTGTCTGATGTGGGGAGGGGAAGAGAAAGGAGATTGTAGGCCGCTCTGAGACTCCTTCAGGTAGTAAAGGGTGGGGTAGAAAACCAACTCTTCTCCTCCTCCTCCTTCTGTACCACTGAGCCACAGCCCCTCACCCTAGTGGGTTCACTGTGTTCCTCCCCTGCAGGACCCCAAGGCAAATTGAGGCTGCTCTTGGCCTTGTATGGCTGGAATGGGGTGCATGATCTTTCATCTCATCTGAGCCCCAGAGGAATGGGGTGCATGATCTTTCATCTCATCTGAGCCCCAGAGGAATGGGGTGCATGATCTTTCATCTCATCTGAGCCCCAGAGGGCTTCTCATCGAAAGTGGGCTCTGACGCATGCACAGCATGCGCTCTGCCGCCCAGCCATCGGTCCTCGGGGGATGCGCAGGGCCATCAATGCCCTTTCTGTTGCTGAATCACATTAGCCGAGCACATTTATTCTTCAGGCTTCAGAAAAGGCAATTCAAGCCGTCTCCTGGCTGACATGACCCTCCGGGAGGCACCTCTTTGTACATTTCCTTCCCAGACATTTATCAAGTTCGGGCTGTTGTCTGTGCCAGCCGTCCCCACGCACCGCCCGGTCCCCCCTCCAGGTCTCTCTGTCTCTACTGGCCTCCTATTGTCCCGCACACGCAAGCGAGGACTTGGTCCCATCACTCACGTGTCGCCTTCGCAAGTCAAGTGATCTGTGCATCAATGGTACGCAAAGGCCTGGGGAGAAATTTGCTGCAGGAACTGTTAGTCTGTGAAAACACACTCCCAGCAAGGCCGAGTGCCCGAAGCTCTACCCTGTGAAAGCTGCAAAGTTGAAATAAGTCTCGTAACGGATTTCTCCACGTCAGGAACCTCAAGCTCTGGTGGAGCTTAAAAGCTCCGGCTTTTAACAGGTCAAACGCTGGGTCAAGGCGACCCAAATTCCCAGCCGGTAGGAACAATGCGTATCTTCCGTCCGTTTGTTCTACCTCTGCTTAATGTATACAGGAGCGCTGAAATTCAGGGGAGGAGGAGGAGGAGGAGGAGGAGGAGGAGGAGGAGGAGGAGGAGGAGGAGGAGGAGGAGAAGAAGAAGAAGAAGAAGAAGAAGAAGAAGAAGAAGAAGAAGAAGAAGAAGAAGAAGAAGAAGAAGAAGAAGAAGAAGATATTGGATTTATACCCCGCCCTTCACTGCCCAAAGGAGTCTCAGAGCGGCTTACAAACTCCTTTCCCTTCCCCTCCCCACAACAGACACCCTGTGAGGTAGAAGAAGAAGAAGAAGAGATTGAAACTGTCCTTGAGAGAACAGCTGTGCCAGAGCTTGTGACTGACCCAAGGTCACACCAGCAGGTGCAAGAGGAGGAGTGGGGAATCAAACCCGGTTCTCCCAGATAAAAGTCCAGGCACTTAACCACTACACCAAACTGGCTGAGGGTCGTCAAAGGAAATTGTTCAGCCAGGGGTTCGTGTCCAAGAACAGTGAATGCTTCATGCCGGCTGTAATTCTCTTATGGGGTTCATTGCCAGGGGTTCCCAACGTTTTTGAGCCTGGAGGCACCTCTGGCATTCTGACATGGCACGGTGGGCACTGCCACGAGAAGAAGAGGAGTTTGGATTGACACCCTGCCCTTCACTACCTGAAGGAGTCTCAGAGCGGCTTGCAATCTCCTTTCCCTTCCCCTCCCCGCAACAGACACCCCTGTGAGCAATGTTCCCTCTAAGCTATGGAGTCTTGTGAGCAAAAATTCTACTTTGTGAGCTACCGGCATTCAAGTTGTGAGCGAGCGATTTGGCTGCTGCATCGATTAGTCTGCTCTGGAACCATCCTTCCTGAGCGGAGACAAAAACGTGTGAGCCGGAGGCTAAAAAGCTGTGAGCTAGCTCACACTGACTCAGCTTAGAGGGAACACTGCCGGTGAGGTAGGTGGGGCTGAGAGAGCCCTCTCTCGAGGACTGCTCCTGAGAGAACAGCTCTGAAAAGAACTTGTGACTGACCCCAGGTCACATTGGGACAGAAAGGGGGGGCGGAAACTGAACCTAAAAACCTAGAATCCAGAACCTGAAAAGGTTAGTCAAGTAGAAAAGAGGACCAACAATAAAAGCTTAGTATATATAGTATATAAAAAGATACATGTATTTATTAACAAAAATAGTTTAAAATATTTATCACAGTATTTAAAATTATTAAATTATATAAAATATTAAATCATTAAAATTATTAAATTAGCAAAAATATTAAATTATCTGAAATATTAAATTATTAAAATTATTAAATTATTTGAAATATTAAATTATTAAAATTATTAAATTATTTGAAATATTAAATTATTAAAATTATTAAATTATCTAAAATTATTAATTATTAAACATTATTACATTATTTAAAATGTAGCCAATCCTAATGAGTTTCTGCTGTTGGGTGTGGCCTATTATGCTAATGAGTTCCTGCTGGGTGTGGCCAACTTGGGAGCCAGCCGGAACACCGTTCCTGTGCGTTCCTGCCCCAAATAGCCCTATTTATTGTTGGCCCTCTTTTCTATTTGACCCCAGGTCACGCCAGCAGCTGCCCGTGGAGGAGTGGGGAATCAAACCCGGTTCTCCCAGATTAGAGTCTGTGCTCTTAACCACTATACCAAACTTGGCTCCTGTGGAGGTCCCTCTCCTCCCCAGGCTCTACTTCTGAATCTCCCAGAGTTTTGCAACCTGGATTTTGCAGCCCTATCACCTCATCCCCCATTGGTGGCCAGGGGGAGGACGTGGCAACCCTAGACCCCACCCGCTTCCTAGAAACACTTGGTGGGCACCAGAAAAGATATTGGTGGGCACCCAATCCCTGCCATAAATCATGTCTTTAGAGGTTTGGATTTTTTTCTTCCAGTTGCAGTTTTTCATTCTAAATTTTGCGTGATTTACACTACTTAACAGCTGGATGGGGGAAAGGCGGGGAAAGGAAAGGAGGAGAAGCCAGAAGAGTTTTATAACAATTCATAACGCTCAAAAGGATATGGCTTATTTAGGGCTGCCAAGTGGAGCATTGGCAAACTCCGGGGGCTGGGACTTACCCAAATGGTATCTGCCAATGCTGTGAGGTCACTTCCTGCTGCACAGCCAGAAGTGACATCACTGTGTTGCTGGATACTATGGGATTTCCTCAAAACTCTGTGATAAAGACTACAGAGTTTTGGCTAAGTCCCTAGAGCGTCCTGTGACACGGTAACATCACTTCCAGCTTTGCAGCCAGAAGAGATATCGTAAATCCAAAAAGCTAGGAAACCTAGCATCACAAAGATCCCCAAAATTGTAAGTTAAGTAAGTAAGTTCGATTCGCTCTTCACACTATGAACCTTGTTGTCAGGAGCAGTGGAAGAATAACCATTAAGCAGACTAAGCACGTGCTTAGAGCACCAGGGCCAAAGGGGGCACCACAAAGTTGGGGAAAGGGTGAAAAAATGTAGAAAAATGCCTTTCAGGTCATGAATATTGGAACTTTTGATACATTTAACTTGTGAAATATTAACACAGATGTTGTATTGCATTGTTGTAGAACTTTATGTAGCCAAAGCTTGGCTTCGTTCGTACAGTATATTGTGTTATCCTATGAATAAATTTTTGTATTGCTGCAACCTGCATTGTATATCTAGTCAGACAGGTCAACAACTAAAATGGACTGGGGTCAGTGTGGAAAGGAGGGGGGCACCAAGATTGGTCAGTGCTTAAGGCACCAGGGAGCCTTCATCCGCCCCTGGTCAGGAGAAATTGTTGAAATCGGGTTCCAACTGCACAGCCGGCAAACTGAAGAAGTTGATGGAAACGTTTTCTTTAAGTATCTGGAACGGGCGTTTTTGCGAAGGCTGTTGTTGGAAATGTTTTGAAAACGTGGCTTCCTCCTACTGAGTTGAACGTGCTACTTGGACTTTTCTCTGGTTTAGAAGGAGGAAACATTGTAGTCTATGCCTTGTTTACAGTATTTGTTGTTGTTGTTCAGTCACACAGTCGAGTCCGACCCTTTGCGACCCCATGGACCAGATTACGCCAGGCCCTCCTGTCTTCCGCTGTCCACTGAAGTTTGCTCAATTTCATGTTCGTTGCATCGGTGACACTGTCTAACCATCTCATCCTTTGCCGTCCCCTTCTTCTTTGACCTTCAGTCTTTCCCAGCATCATTTATAGTATTAGTATGCACTAATTTTGTTGCAGTGGCACCACCGACTTTACAATTGGTAAATAGAGTTTATATATTTTGGCATTTTTGATGGTTTTTCCTAGCAGAAGAGATATTGTGGCATCAACAGAACAAAGGCCGAGTTCAGACTGGCAGTTTGGCCCGAGATAGGCACGTTTCAGAGACGTTTCACAAACGGATTAAAGGGGCCGGTTCACACAGGCACATCTGTCCGGCGTTCCCCGGCCGTCCTCAACCCGTCTTGTAACGCTTCCCTCCCAAGTTTAAAAGATACCAGGTGAAAGAGGTAGCAAACCCTAGAGGCCGCATTCATCCCGCATTCATCCTGCTTCCCCGAAGTGTGAGCACAAACAAGCTGATCCAGTAGGAATGCTCTTATGCACATGAGCGCTTGTGCGCATGAGCAAATAATCTCATGTCATCAGATTATATTACAAGAAGCTGCTTACAGCTGCGCCTCCACCAGGGGCAGGCCAACAGTGCAAACGCTCCCTTGCATCTCCTCCCCGGTATGCTAACATAAGAACATAAGAGAAGCCAATGTTGAATCAGGCCAATGGCCCATCTAGTCCAACACTCTGTCACACAGCGGCCAAAATATGCCAGGTTCCATCAGGAGGTCCAGCAGTGGGGCCAGGACACTCGAAGCCCTCCCACTGCTGCCGCCCCAAGCACCAAGAATAGAGTGCATCACCTGCCCCAGACTGAGAGTTCCCATCTATACCCTGTGGCTCATAGCCACTGATGGATTTCTGCTCCATATGTTTATCTAATTCCCTCTTGAAACTGTCCATGCTTGCAGCTGCCACCACCTCCTGTGGCAGTGAATTCCATGCGTTAATCATTCTTTGGGTGAAGAAGGACTTCCTTTTACCTGTTCTAACCCGACTGCTCAGCAGTGCAGTGTGACCGGGGAAACCCGGAACAAACCTGTTCCGGGTCCTTTTTGCCACGACTCCCTCCCGCTTCAAACTGCCAGTCTGAACGCAGCCAAAGTTTGAGTCCGGCGGCACCTTTAAGACCAACAAAGTTTTATTCTGGGTAAAAGCCTTCATGTGCATGCAATATGTCTTCAGAAGTGAAAAAATGCACATGCACATGAAAGCTTGTACCCAGAATAAAAAATTGTCGGTCTTAAAGATGTCACCGGACGTTCTGCTGTGTCAAGCCATCATGGCCTTCCCCCCCCCCGCCAATCAATGGCATTAACAGACACCATTTTACACACACACACACACACACACAGTTTGGCAGCAGGAGGCCACAGAGGCAATGTGGAAGGTCAGTAGTTCAGCAGTTCGAGACCCAAGAGTGCCGCATGACGGAGTGAGCTCCCGTCTCTAGTTCCAGCTCCTGCCAACCTAGCAGTTCAAAAGCAAGAAATTGCAAGTAGATAAATAGGTACTGCTTCAGTGGGAAGGTAACAGCGTTCCGTGTGCCTTGGTGTTTAGTCATGCTGGCCACATGACCACGGAAATGTCTTCGGACAGCGCTGGCTCTTCGGCTTTGAAATGGAGATCAGCACCGCAACCCTAGAGTCAGATTCGACTGGCTTTCGAGCAAGGGAACCTTTACCTTTACTTTACTTGCCAGTCTAGCCTTATATATAACTTTCTCCAAGGCATTTTATTATTAGTATTATTGTTTTGAAAAAGAGGTGCCAGAACTCTCAAGAGGGAAATGAAGTTTTCAGTCTGCATACTGAAAACTCATGAACTTTTAAACATTTTTAAAAGAATTTTGTGGAAGAGGTTCCGGAACGCTGTTCCGGCACGTTCCCCCAGGGGAAAAAAGCCCTGAATTTTTCACTCCGCTACGTAATAAAACTGCACAGCATTCACAAACGTATTTGTACGATCTGAGCTATTTCTTTGCACGCTTTGGGACTATGTGAATATTGTTAGTAAGTAAGGCAAGATTCCCAACATGATTAAAGCAGTCTTTTATAAAACGAGGTTCTGTTTCATCCGAACGTGCTGTGATAACCGTTTCGGCAGCTGTAACCAGACTAGAGACTAATTTAATGTCTGAAACAGCTACCAATCCTTTTAAATACCCGATTATCGTAGGATCAGGAGGCACATTACTGCATAATATATCATTGATAAACTGGCTTTTAAAATTTCTATGACAATTTCTTATAGGTCCATTGAAAGTTCTACAGACACAGGACTCCAGCTGCACTGGGGTAAGGAGTTATGGTAGCTTGAAATGGAGCTTTGATATTCAGAGGCAGTAGACACCTGCTATGGTCAGGCCTCACCTGGAGTCCTGTGTCCAGTTTTGGGCACCACACTTTAGGAAGGATGTTGACAAGCTCGAGCGTGTCCAGACGAGGGCAACCAGGATGGTGAGAGGGTTGGAATCCAAGTCTTATGAGGAAAGGCTGAAAGAGTTGGGTCTGTTTAGCCTGGGAAAGAGAAGGCTTAGAGGGGACATGATTGCAGTCTTCAAGTATTTGAAGGGCTGTCATGTAGAAGATGGAGCAGATCTATTCTCCCTCGCTCCGGATTGCAAGACTAGATCTAACGGGTGGAAATTACAAGGGAGTTGTTACTGGCTAGATATCAGGAGAAACTTCCTAACTGTAAGAGTGGTTGAGCAGTGGAACAGTCTGCCTCGGGAGGTAGTGGGTGTTCCTTCCCTGGACATTTTCAAGCGGAGGCTGGACGACCATCTTTCGGGTATGTTGTAGGTATGTGGGGCTATCTTTCGGCTATGCTCCTGCAGAATGCAGGGGTTGGACTAGATGACCTGCAAGGTCCCTTCCAACTCTAGCATTCTATGATTCTATGATAACCCAGTGCTGGGGACAAATATTAGGGGGCAGGAATCTCCACCGGAGGAGGAGGAGGAGGAGGAGGAGGAGGAAGAGAAGAGAAGAGAAGAGAAGAGAAGAGAAGAGAAGAGAAGAGAAGAAGAAGAGAAGAGAAGAGAAGAGAAGAGAAGAGAAGAGAAGAGAAGAGAAGAGAAGAAGAAGCAGAGGAGGAGGAGGTAGAGGAAAAAAGAAGAGGAGGAAGAAGAGGAAGAGGTGGAAGAGGATGAAGAAGAAGAGGAGGGGGAGGAGGAGGAGGAGGAAATTGGATTAATAGCTTGTCCTTCACTACCCAAAGGAGTCTCAGAGCGGCTTACAATCTCCTTTCCCTTCCCCTCCCCACAACAGACACCCTGCAAGGTAGGTGGGGCTGGGAGAGCTCTTTGAGAACTGCTCTTGAGAGAACATCTCTGAAATAACTTGTGACTGACCCAAAGTCACACCAGCAGCTGCATGTGTAGGCACGGGGAATCAAACCCGGCTCTCCAGAGTCTGCCCTCTTAACCACTATACCAAACTGGGTTCCATGGAAGGTCTGACCCCAAGCTTCGTGATCAGCCAGAACAAAAAGCCAAAAGCCAGGGCCGCTGCCCTGTTTAAATAGCATGCACACTCCACCCACTTCCCCAAACAGCTACTAAGGCTAGGCCATTGTCAGAACCATTAATTCCTCATTGCCCTCCTCCAGAGTCCTGGTGGGCTATTGTTCTAGAGCTCCAAGCTCAGTCAGTCTCTGGTAGAAACAGTTCTGGAATGTTCCAGTCCCAATACATAACAGCTATAATTCCAGGAGATCCCCAGGTCCCACCTGAAGAAGAAGAAGAAGAAGAAGAAGAAGAAGAAGAAGAAGAAGAAGAAGAAGAAGAGATTGGATTTATACCCCGCCCTTCACTGCCCAAAGGCATCAGAGCGGCTTACAAACTCCTTTCCTTCCCCTCCCCACAACAGACACCCTGGGAGGTCGGTGGTGCTGAGAGAACTCTGACAGAAACTGTCCTTGAGAGAACAGCTGTGACAGAGCTTGTGACTGACCCAAGGTCACAACAGCAGGTGCAAGTGGAGGAGTGGGGAATCAAACCCGGTTCTCCCAGATAAGAGTCCGCGCACTTAACCACTACACCAAACTGGAGGCTGGCATCCCTAGGCAAACAGCGATATGCATCCGAAGAAGCCAGCTCTGAGCCTCTGAAAATCCCAGGCCAGAATAAATGTTGTCTTTCCGGTGCCACCACCGGACCTCTGTTTTGTTTAGTGACATTCTCTCCAGCCTACGGTGCCTCCTCAGTCCCAGAGGAAATAGATCTTGGCGCCGGAAGCCTCTCCATGCTTGTAGGGGGAGATAATGAGTCCCAGCCTTTATCACAGGGGAAAGAAGTGTTTTCAAGGACAAAAATTAGCTTCCTGCAAACAGTTTGATAGTTCAGCGAGCAACCAAAAGACCCGCAAATAATCCCCCAGTTAAAACAACAAAAGTCAGGGTGCTGGTTATCTTGAAGTTGGGTTGTCCGCTCCGGTTTGGAGGATACCTGGAGATTTTGGGGGGCAGAGCCTGAGGAGGGGAGGATTTAGAGAGGGGAGCCCACCCTTCAAAGCAGCCATTTTCTCCAGAGGAACTGATCTCTTTGGTCTGGAGATGAGCTCCAATTCTTTTCTTTTTTTTTAAGCGCCCCTAAAAGAGGCATTTTTATTACTTTTAAGACAACGGCATTAACAACATCACACTACACAAAATACAATACAATACCTTTACACTGCACACAAAAAATAAACACACACAACATTTAACATTCACGGGGGGGTACAATTCCCATAACTATCCATCCAATTAGGTTCCCTCCCACCTTGCCGTCTTAATACTAATGCTTCTTTACTTCTGTATCCACAAATTATATCTTTCTATCTTATCCATTTCTAACTTAACATAGGTTAATAATATTCAGTCCTTACTGTTTCTCTCCATCCTTCCCTCCCTGGTAATACCAGTCATAAAAGCGTTGCCACGTGTTTATGAAGGCTGATTCGTCCTGTCCTTTCATCATCAGAGTCAGTTTGTCCATTTCTGCTGCCTCCATTATCTTCTCAATCAACTCTTGTTTGGTTGGTACCATCGTAGGCCGCCAATACTTTGCATACAAAATCCTAGCCGTGGTCGTTATATATATTATCAGATATCTCTCTTCTCTCCGCGCATCTTTTGGAAGTATACCCAACAATAACACCTCTGGTTTAAACAAAAGGTTACCTTTTATGATTTTCTGCATCATTCTGTGCACCCATATCTAATACTTTTTTGTCACCTCACATGTCCACCACATATGATAAAATGAACCAGCCTTAACATTACATTTCCAACACTTATTCGAGCATTTCTCATCATATTTTGCCAACTTATCTGGTGTAATATACCACCTGTACAACATTTTATGCATATTTTCTCTATATGGGACCGCCCTAGTTATGTTTCACATTCCATATTTGGTCCCGAGATGAGCTCTAATTCCAAGGAATTCCCAGGTCCACCTGAAAAGAAGAGAAGAGAAGAGAAGAGAAGAGAAGAGAAGAGAAGAGAAGAGAAGAGAAGAGAAGAGAAGAGAAGAGAAGAGAAGAGAAGAGAAGAGAAGAGAAGAGATTGGATTTATATTTATTCAGACTCCTTTTCCTTCCCCTCCCCACAACAGACGCCCTGTGAGGTAGGCAGGGCTGAGGGAACTCTGACAGAAACTTGCTCATTTCAAGAACACCTCTGAGAGAACTTGTGACTGACCCAAGGTCATCCAGCAGCTGCGAATGGAGGAGTGGGGGATCAAACCTGGTTCTCCCAGATTAGAGTCCATGCACTTAACCACTACCCCAAACTGGCTGGTAGCCCTATCTGGACGTTCTCCGTACACCACCTGGACCACCCCTACCCCCAATAAAATCCATTGTAAACTGGCTTATGGCCTCCTCAGCAATGCTCCCCTCTAAGATCTGTGGCGTCTTGTGAGAAAAATTCTGCTTTATGAGCCACTGGCACTAAAGTCGTGCGTGAGCGATTTGGCTACTGCATAAGTTAGTTTGCTCTGGAGCCCTCCTCCCTGAGCTAAGACAAAAATGGGTGAGTCGGAGACTAAAAAACTGTGAACTAGCTCACACAAACTCAGCTTAGAGGGAACACTGCTCCTCAGTATACTGAACTGGATTCCCCTGTCCGTGTCCACAGCCCTGCAAAGACCTACAGAAGGCAACAAGGTCTGCCCGCCACCATTACTTGCAACTTATTAAATGTTAGCAACCTTGCAGAAGGATACCTTTTCTTGAAAGTTTTCTCGACCCCTTAAAAGCTGATCCTCCCCCTCCCCTCTCAGTTTTCCTTCCTGGATGTTTCCTTCAGTTGAAAGTCTCGCAGTTTGCACCTGGAACACTGACCAAGCATTCCCCTAAAATCCTTCCCAAAGCAAGGCTGATTCGGCATGGGCTTTTCCCTCCGCTTTTTTATGAAACCCAGGTTGGAACAGAGCCAGTTTGGTGTAGTGGTTAAGTGCGCGTGGACTCTAATCTGGGAGAACCGGCTTTGATTCCCCACTCCTCCACATGCACCTGCTGATGTGACCTTGAGTCAGTCACAAGCTCTGGCACAGCTGTTCTTGAAAAAGAGCAGTTTCTGTCGGAAGTTCTCTCAGCCCCACCTACCTCACAGGGTGTCTGTTGCAGGGAGGGGAAGGGAAAGGAGTTTGTAAGCCACTCTGAGACTCCCTTGGGTAGTGAAGGGCGGGGTATAAATCCAATCTCTTCTTCTTCTTCTTCTTCTTCTTCTTCTTCTTCTCCTCTGCATTGCACACTGCTTTCACTTCCTTTGATCATCAGATTTTATTGTAGCCTCCACACGCCATGCCGTTTTCACTTCCTTTGACCATTGGGTTTTATGGTAGCCTCCACACTCCATGCTGCTTTGGCTTCCTTTGATCATTGGGTTTTATGGTACCTTCTGCATAGATCTATGGTCATTTTATGGCCATTCAGGGGTGACTTTGCAGTCAGTACAGCCTTGCCATGAGGTTTTTGAATGTGGTTTTGAGCTGCACATTTTTCTCCCCATTGAGAAAATGTGAAGTGAATGCTAGATGCTGCTTCTTCATTTGGCTTTTCCCTCCATTGTTTTATGAAACCCAGGTTGGAACAGAAATCCCCCTCTGCATTGCAGGCCGCTTTCCCTTCCTTTGATCATCGGGTTTATGGTAGCCTCTACCAGGGGTCATTTCGTAGAAAAAGAGGTATAGGAGCTCATTAGCATAACTCATTAGAAGGCACTGATGGCGGGGGTCATTTAGCAGAAAGAGAGGTGAAGGAGCTCATTAGCATAACTCATTAGCATAACTTATTTGCATATGCCACACCCCCTGACATCACTAGAAGTGTGTCAGAAGGCAACACCCACCACTCAGGCTCCACCCCTAGGGGCTGTCTTTCCACTCTGGGGGCTGTCATTCCAGTCCCAGAGTAACCTATCTGGGCCCAGGAGGAATGCTACATGTGCTGCTTCGTGCTCCTGCTGGGAGCTGGGGGCGGGGCTTGCCACCACCTCTGTTTCTAACTGCCAGAGCTCTGCTCCTGCGCGCTCCTGCTCCAAATGACCCCTGCCCTCTACACTGCAGGCCACTTTCGCTTCCTTGAGCATCAGGTTTTATGGCACCTTCTGCATAGATTTATGGCCGTCCAGGGATGACCTTGCAGTCAGTACTGCCTTGCCCTGGGGTATTTGAATGTGGTTTTGAGCTGCACTTTCCCCTCCCAGTTGAGAAAATGTGGCGCGAATGCCAGATGCAGAATCGCCCCAAGAGAATCTCCCTGTGGAAGGCACATAGGCATGCAGGTGTGGACAGAAGAAGCCAGGGTGGTTTTCCAGTTTGGCTTTCCCTTGGTTATCTGTGCCCCTCAAGGGCTAAATGGGGTGGGTGGGACCGGGGTGAGGCAGAATAAGGGCAGACATAGGGTTGCCTGCCAATGGCCAGGGGTTGGGGGGTAGGGTTCCCAGCTCCAGGCTGGGAAACTCCTGGAGATTTGGGGATGGAGCCTGGGGGGGACAGGGAACCCAGTGGGGTACAATGCCCTGGAGTCCAGGGGAGCTGATCCCTGTAGTCTGGAGATGAGGTGTAATTCCAGGTGGTCCCCAGGTCCCACCTGGAGGGTGGTATCCTTAGCAGACAGCGATATGCATCTGAAAAAAGTCAGCTCTGAGCATCTGACTCTGGGAAGCTCAGGACAGTCTTTCCGGTGCCACCACCGGACCTCTGTTTTGTTTGGTGACGCTCTCTCCAGTCTACGGTGCCTCCTCAGTCCCAGAGGAAATAAGTCCTGGTGCCGGATGCTGCTCAATGCTTGTAGGGGGAAGATAACGAGTCCCAGCCTTTACCACAAGCCAAAGAGGCATCTTCAAGGACCAAAATTAGCTTCCCGCAAACTGTTTGACAGTCAAGCAAGCAATCAAAAGACGACAAATAATTCCCCAACCAAAATAACAAAACTCAGGGGCAGTGTTCCCTCTAAGCTGAGTTAGTGTGAGCTAGCTCACAGTTTTTTTAGCCTCCGGCTCACACGTTTTTGTCTTAGCTCAGGAAGGGAGGGCTCCAGAGCAGGCGAATTTATGCAGCAGCCAAATTACCTGCTCACAACTTTAATGCCAGTAGCTCACAAAGTAGAATTTTTGCTCACAGGACTCCACGGCTTAGAAGGAGCATTGGTCAGGGTGCTGGTACCTTGGCTACAAACTCTGGGTTGGGGACTACCTGGAGATTTCGGGGGTGGAGCCTGGGTCGGACAGGGGGACGAATCCCAGTGGCACAATGCCACAGATGCCACCCTCTAAAGCAGCCATCTCCTCCAGGGTTTGATTCCCCTTGGAACCTCCTTTCCCTTCCCCTCCCCACCACAGACACCCTGTCAGATAGGTGGGGCTGAGAGAGCTCTTTCGAGAACAGCTCTGAGAGAACTTGTGACTGACCCAAGGTCACACCAGCAGCTGCATGTGGAGGAGTGGGGAATCAAACCTCGTTCTCCCAGATTACAGTCCGCGCTCTTAACCACTAAACTGAACAAGAAATTGCGTGGTGTGGTGGGGAAGAATTTGAGCATCAATGCAGGCCGGCGGTATCCCTTCCAATTAATATGGGTGGCATTGTAATCATAACACCGCTATTAAATTATCCGAGGTTTTGTGGTGAAGTAACTGGGGCCAGTTTGGTGCACTCGCTGATAACGAGCATCTCTCTCTTAATCCAATTAACATGGTATCATGAAAAGGCAGAGAATGAGGGCATTATCTCCGGGAGCGCAAGAAATGGAGCTAAGGCTGGTCTGAACAAAAGCAGGTCACTCAGATACAAGACACTTCACTCGGCAAGGTTTGCGCTGGTGTTTCAACTGGCCCCATACCGCTTTGGTTTATCCCCTGATTTCCACACACATTCTTCTACCTTTAGTTTTCACTTCAGTTTCCCCCACCCCCTGTTTCCTTTCTGTTTCTTTTGAGACCTGTGGCGTGCTGCTTATTGGGGAGACTGTTTCTCCTTTAAAAACCACTCTCTGTACATGAACTTAGCAGATTTCTGCTGCCACCAGGAATATAAAATTCCAAATCTCTCTATTTTGGTAGAATGACCCAGTGTCTAAGTGCTTCAAAGGACTATATGGCCCTGAGGAAGTACTGTTTGCTGGGATAAGTTTAAACAAATAATGATTTATTTATAAAAGAACAAAATAGATTTCTGGGTAATTTTGAACTGTTGTTGAAGAAAGAAAATATAACTGACAAAGCTTGGCATCACACACAGTCTCTCAAACACCAAAACTCAACTCTGACAGGCTTATCTCTCTCTCTCATATAGCCACACAAGCTGAACTCTCTTACTCATAGCCACACAGACTGAACTCTGTTTCTCATATAGCCGCACAGGCTGAACTCTCTTGCTTTGCCTGTTGAATTAGAGCTGGAGGGTGGAGGTGATTCTGAACCAACTTTTGGCTGTAAGTCCTGTAATGCCTGTACCTTCTTATCCTGCTGGTCAGCTTCTGTCAACTCTGGACCAGCTACACAGGGCCCCTCCTCCTCTGAGGAGTCCTCACTGTCACTGAGCCCTGGCTGACCCATGTCAGTATCCCTAGAGCATTGTAACAATAAGCTTAGCAAGTTCTCTGAATTCCAAGCTTTCATTTTTTAAAAGTCTCTATCCCCTTCCATCACAGAAATATGCCTTTTTCATGAGGGAAGAGACCAGAGAATTCCTTTTAAAAATGAAATCTAGGAATTCAGAGAACCTGTTACCCTATTGCTGCAACACTCCAGCGATATATCAATATTTTAATGACTTTAAAAAAGGGGGTGTGTGATGCCACTGATGACAACAGCACCCTCCCTTGAAAATCCAAATTATTGGCAGCATCCCCTCCTTCAGTAGGATATGCACTAATGGCTAACAACTTTGCAGTAGTCAGGATTGTTGAGGATTGTTGAGGTACAGGATTGTTGAGGATTGTTGATTGTTGAGGTACAGGTATGTCTCCGTCACCCTTGCTTACCTGTGTGGGGGTGCATTGCCCTTCCATCACCATCACTACCACTGATTTAGGGACCAGTGTCCCCCATCTGGTGTCTACATCCTGAGGTGCAGTACCCGAGTAGAGACAGCAGCATCAACCAAATGTAGCTATAAAGCTTGTTTGTTCTCAGTGCCTCCTCTGTAATGAGTGCCCCTTTAAGGGCAGTACCCACCACCAAAGGGCAAGGCTCTGGGTTCTAAGTCTGCCTGGCTACAGGCTGCAGCAATCCATTGGAAAGCCATGCACCCTACTATCTGAAGCAGAGATCCCCAACCTTTGGGGAAAGCCAGTTTGGTGTAGTGGTTAAGAACGTGGACTCTAATCTGAGAGGACAGGGTTTGATTCCCCACTCCTCCACATGCAGTTGCTGGTGTGACCTTGGGTCAGCCACAAGTTCTCTCAGAGCTGTTCTCTCAAGGGCAGTCCTCGGAAGAGCTCTCTCAGCCCCACCTACCTCACAGGGTCTGTTGTGGGGAGGGGAAGGGAAAGGAGGTTGTAAGCCACTCTGAGATTCCTTCAGGTAGTGAAGGGCAGGGTACAAATCCAATCTCCTCCTCTTCTTCTTCTTCTTCTTCTTCTTCTTCTTCTTCTTCTTCTTCTTCTTCTTCTTCTCTTCTCCTTCTCCTTCTCCTTCTCCTTCTCCTCCTTCTCCTCCTTCTCCTCCTTCTCCTTCTCCTTCTCCTTCTTCTCCTTCTCCTTCTCCTTCTCCTTCTCCTTCTCCTTCTCCTTCTTCTCCTTCTCCTTCTCCTTCTTCTCCTTCTCCTTCTCCTTCTCCTTCTCCTTCTCCTTCTCCTTCTCCTTCTCCTTCTCCTTCTTCTCCTTCTCCTTCTCCTTCTCCTTCTTCTCCTTCTCCTTCTCCTTCTCCTTCTCCTTCTTCTCCTTCTTCTCCTTCTCCTCCTTCTCCTTCTCCTTCTCCTTCTCCTTCTCCTCCTTCTCCTTCTCCTTCTCCTTCTCCTTCTCCTTCTCCTTCTCCTTCTCCTTCTCCTTCTCCTCCTTCTCCTTCTCCTTCTCCTTCTTCTCCTTCTCCTTCTCCTTCTCCTTCTCCTTCTCCTTCTCCTTCTCCTTCTCCTTCTCCTTCTCCTTCTGCCTGCGGCACCTTTGGATTTTTAGCACAGCACAGTGGATGCAGCCACAAAATGGCTGCTTCAGGAGGCAGAACGAGCCACACAGCGGCTATCTCAGCTCACCTTTGGTCATATAGCGACTGGTCCTTGAGCTGTGGTGGCAACTGCTGCCAAAGCAATATTTTTTTAGAAAAATCGACACAGCCAAGCAAGAGCCTCACAGGGCAAAAGCCCCACCTCATCCCAGCCACTTTCTAAAACCACTCAGTGGGCATCAGCTGGCAAGAAAAGTGTCAGCTGCCACCATGGTTCCCAAGGGCACCGTGTTGGGGACCCCTGAACTAAATGATGAGTGTGGTGGCAGCAGTTTATATGTGGGGGGCGGGGCCGTGATTGATTGCTATAGAGCGATGAGATCAGCTCCTGACTAAGCAATGGTGTGGAGGGGGGAGTTATGGAAGAGAAGAAGGTTTTTTTGCCATTTTGAGAGCCGCTGTTGCATGTGTTTGAGCTATGCCCAGGTTTTCAAGGGTATAATGTTATACAGCTGTCAGGGGAACTTCCTAGAACTGGAGACAGTTAAGAATCCGACTCAGGCTGTAACCATGACAGGAAGTACTTTTTTTACGCAGAGAGTGATTAAGAGCCAGTTTGGTGCAGTCGTTAAGTGCGCGGACTCTAATCTGGGAGAACCGGGTTTGATTCTCCGCTCCTCCACTTGCACCTGCTGGATGACTTTGGGCAAGCCATAGTTCTGATAAGAGCTGTCCTTGAAAAAGGGCAGTTTCTCTCACAGCTCTCTCAGCCCCACATACCTCACAAGGGTGTCTGTTGTGGGGAGGGGAAGGGAAAGGAGTTTGTAAGCCGCCCTGAAGCTCCGAGTGAAGGACGGGGTATAAATCCAATCCCTTCTCTACTTCTTCTTCTTAAAATCTGGAATTTGTTGCCAGAGAATGGCATAAACAGCTTTAAAGGAGGATTAGACAGATTCATGAAGGATAGGTCTATCCGTGGTTATTAGACATGGTGACCATGTTCAGAAGCACTCAGCCTCTGAAACCTAGTGCCAGGAGGCAACACCTGGGAAGGCCTCGGCCCCTCAGCCCTGTTGTTGGCCCTCCAGAGGAACTGGTTGGCCACTGTGTGAGACAGGATGCTGGACTGGATGGACCACTGGTCTGATCCAGCAGGGCTCTTCTGATGTCCTTATGGAGGCCTCAGCCTCTATGCCCTGTTGTTGGCCCTCCAGAGGAACTGGTTGGCCACTGTGTGAGACAGGATGCTGGACTGGATGGACCACTGGTCTGATCCAGCAGGGCTCTTCTGATGTCCTTATGGAGGCCTCAGCCTCTATGCCCTGCTGTTGGCCCTCCAGAGGAACTGGTTGGCCACTGTGTGAGGCAGGATGCTGGACTAGATGGACCTTCACTGGTCTGATCCAGCAGGGCTCTTCTGATGTTCTTATGAAGGCCTCGGCCTCTATGCCCTGTTGTTGGCCCTCCAGAGGAACTGGTTGGCTACTGGGTGAGACAGGAGGCTGGACTAGAGGGACCCCTGGTCTGACCCAGCAGGGCTCTTCTGATATTCTAATCAAGGCCTCTATGCCTTGTCATTGGCCCTCATGGTTGGCCACTGTGTGAGAGAGGATGCTGGTCTAGATGGACCCCTGGTCTGATCCAGCAGGGCTCTTCTGATGTTCTTATGAAGGCCTCGGCCTCTATGCCCTGTTGTTGGCCCTCCAGAGGAACTGGTTGGCTACTGGGTGAAACAGGAGGCTGGACTAGAGGGACCCCTGGTCTGACCCAGCAGGGCTCTTCTGATGTTCTGATGGCATGCCCTTGAGCCCTCCAAAGTCTATGCCCACATAGAACTTACACTTGTACAGCGCCCATGCAACACCAGCATGGCTTGCCACTGGCATATCTCCTGGATCTCCCAAAGCAGGGCTTAGCTGCCATCCTATGTCCTTTAGGATCAAGGTACAGGGCTCTCAATACCAAAGACGCTATCTGCATTCTATCTGCTGCTTGAATGTCAGGTATTTTATACATCCAAGACCGGTATCACCAGCTCAGGACACAGATTCAGGGGGAAAGAATTTGCCCTATCAAGAAAAGCAGCGTTAGGAAGAGGAGTTTTCAGTCTCGGGACAGTTCTCTGGGGCAACGGGTCTAAAGGGGTTTCCAACCTGCAGGGGGGTGGGTCTGGAGATCTCCTGGACTCCCAACTGATCTCCGGACAACATAGGTAATTCCCCCCGGAGAAAACGGCTCCTTTGGTGGGTGGACTCCATAGCATTCTACCTTTCTGAGATTCTTCTCCTCCCCAAACCTCCCCAGCTTCCACCCCACAATCTCCAGGAATTTCCCAACCCGAAGTGTCAACCCTAGGGTCTAGCCAGGGACAGGAGAAGGAAAATGGCTTTGCGCTTTTGACATGCATGGATACCAATCGGCCGTGCCCAGTGGTTTTAAAGTACGGAAGAAAAGAACGGGGCAACAAGGGAGTGAACCCAAATGCACAAGAGGGTGGTGAGTCGGCTTCTGTACGGGGCTCCCTCCAGAGGAGGGCAACGAAGAGGGTGAAGGGGTCTGGAGACCATGAGGGAAGTCTGAAGGAGCCGGGTGTCTTTAGCCTGGAGAGGAGATGACCAAGAGGGGATATGAGAACCATCTTCAAGTACTCGAAGGGATGTCTTCTAGCGGATGGAGTGGAGTTGTTTTTCTGTCGCCCCAGAAGGTCGGACCAGAACCAATAGGTTGGAATTAAATCAGAAGAGTTTTCGGCTAAACATTAGAAAGAACTTCCTGACCGTTAGAGCGGTTCCTCGGGGGAAAGGGCTTCCTCGGGAGGTGGTGGGTTCTCCTTCTTGGGGTTTTTTCAAGTGGAGACTAGAGGGCCATCTGACAGCAATATGGATTCTGTGAACTTGGGCAGATCATGAGAAGGGAGGGCAGGAAGGGTCGCCACAGTGCTTAGTTCTCGTGGCCCTTTCTTACACGCCCAGGGAAATGTTGATTGCCACTCTGAGGTCGGGAAGCAATTTTTCTCCAGGCCAGTTTGGCTGGGGATCCTGGAGCGTTTTTTAGGGGGTTCCCCTCTTCTGGGCATAGACCAGGGGTCACCGGAGGGTGGGTATTTGTGGATTTCCTGCATTGTGCAGGGGGTTGGACTAGATGACCCCTGGAGTTCCCTTCCGGCTCCATGATCCTATAATTCTTTGCTCAGACCTACAATCTTTTTTTTTTTTTGAGGCCCTAGTACAATTCTTTACTCCGCTATTCCTCCCAGGCGCCCAGAGAGCAATGCACAAGCGTGGTTCTCTGCACGAGCCTACTACGGATGGTTAATTTACTGCTCAGGCTCTCTCTCCAGAAAGAGGGGGTTTCTGGTCTCCCCCCTCCCCTTAAGCCTGGCAAAGCCATTAGCTTAACCGGGGCGTCTTTAATTGGACACACCGTGTTTAATGTGAAATGTGTGTGACTTCGGAGGGCTATTTGCTCAATGGAAGGGAACAGCTGTGATACCGATTTTTTTTATTTTTTACAAAACAAATCTGGCGTGGGGTCGAGAGGCGGCCGCCGTTTCCCCGTGGGTGTCTCGGGGAGTCGGTAAAGAATGCGAAGAATTCAGCAGAAATTAAGTCGTACAAAGCAGCTCTTTGATTTGATTACAACAAGCCTCATTTACCCTTGCGGGCACAAGACTCTCGTTAAAGAAGGCAGCGGGGGAGGAAAGGAGGCAGGGGGGGCTATTGCACAGGGTTACTGCGCCTGGATCTTTCCGAGAGAATGCCCGTCTTCCTGAGCCCAAGCTCACCATGTGATCCTGCCTCTGCCACTTGGGTACAGCTGCCAAAGGGTTTCTGGAGCTGGGCAGCAACTATGAATTCCGGTCTCCGTTCCGGGTTGCCGGCCTCCAGGTGTGGCCTGGAGATCTCCTGGAATTACAACTTATCTTCAAATGGCAGAGGTCAGTTCTCCTGGAGGAAATGGCTGCTTTGGAGGGTGGACTCAATGGCTGGGGTGTCAAACATAAGGCCCCAGGGGCCGGAACCGGCCTGTCCAGGGCTCTTGTGAGGCCTGTGAGCAATTAGTAGAAGAAGGAGAAGGAGAAGAAGAGGAGGAGGAGGAAGAAGAGAAGGAGGAGGAGGAGGAGGAGGAGGAGGAGGAGGAGGAGGAGGAGGAGGAGGAGGAGAAGAAGAAGAAGAAGAAGAAGAAGAAGAAGAAGAAGAAGAAGAAGAAGAAGAAGAAGAAGAAGAAGAAGAAGAGGAGGAGGAGGAGGAGGAGGAGGAGGAGGAGGAGGAGGAGATTGGATTTATACCCCAGCCTTCACTACCCAAAGAAGTCTCAGAGCGGCTTACAAACTCCTTTCCCTTCCCCTCCCCACAACAGACACCCTGTGAGGTAGGTGGGTCTGAGAAAACTTCTGACAGAAACTGCTCTTTTTCAAGAACACCTGTGCCAGAACTGTGGCTTGCCCAAGGTCATCCAGCAGGTGCAAGTGGAGGAGTGGGGAATCCAACCCGGTTCTCCCAGATTAGAGCCCGAGCACTTAAACCACTACACCAAACTGAGAAGAAGAAGAAGAAGAAGAAGAAGAAGAAGAAGAAGAAGAAGAAGAAGAAGAAGAAGAAGAAGAAGAAGAAGAAGAAGAAGAAGAAGAAGAAGAAGAAGAAGAAATTGGATTCATATGCATATTGAAGATGACCCTCTATTTTTCATGATGGTGCTCCTGGTGGAAACAAACAAGCAAAGCTAGTCTACCATTCAGGTAAATAGGTCAGTGATGCCAACATTTGGACAATGTCCATGATGCTTTGTATTCTGGAGTCCTCCTGGCCCCACTGGTGGACCTCCTGATGGCCCCTGGTATTTTTGGCCACTGTGTGACACTGAGTATTGGACTGGATGGGCCATTGGCCTGATCCAACATTGGCTTCTCTCATGTTCTTATGTCTGGGGCAGTGATACTCAGGTTCGGCTCTTCCACTAGGCCAACTAGGGCGATGGCCTTGGGCACAGATCTCCAAGGGGCGCAGCGAGGCCCTTGCTGCCCGCCCCCAGCATGGCTTTCTGGGCACCCGCTCCACAGTGCGCCCCTTCCTGCCGTCTCACTTCGCCTCGCGCCCCGCCTCCTCCCTCCTGCTTGCCTGCCAAGCGGCAGCTCTCCCCCTGCCCCCGAGGCGTCAGGAGGTCGGCGCAGGGCCACTTTCACTTCCAGGCAGGGAGAAGGCAGCTGATTTCTCAGAAGCAGCCCAGAAAGTCCGAGGCCGAGCCCAGCTGGCGGGGCGGGGGGGTCGCCGCGTGCACCTATAAAAGGAAGCTGGCAGGCATCGGGCCGGCGCATCCCGCCACCGGGATGGAGTGCCTGAGTCTCACGCCACCGCTGGCCCTCCTCTGCTCCATCTTCTCTGGCGGCTGCGTCCTGCCCATCATGGGTAGAGGACCGGGTGCAGGGTCGGTGGCAGTGTTCCCTCTAAGCTGAATTAGTGTGAGCTAGCTCACAGTTTTTAGCCTCCAGCTCACACATTTTTGTCTCAGCTCAGGGAGGAGGGCTCCAGAGCAAACTAATTGATGCAGCAGCCAAATCGCTCGCTCACAACTTCAATGCCAGTAGCTCACAAAGTAGAATTCTTGCTCACAAGACTCCACAGCTTAGAGGGAACATTGGTCAGCGGGCTCATTCCCTTCCAGCAAGACTGCGGGTCTGGCCCCTCTAGGCTTGCCCAGGGTGGGAGGGGCGGTGGCCAGCTACCTGCCCCACCCCGTTGAACCCCCTTTCCAACCCAAGGCCGTCAGCGCCTCCCGCAGCATCGATGCGGGTGGGGGGTGGGAGGGAGGGAGGAGCACTTCCGTCTGGCGAGGGGATCCAGCCCCCTCCGGGGGGTCGCAGGAAAGGAAGCCCCTCTTGGAGAAATATAGATCTGTGGTGAGGGGGCACGCCACAAGGCAGCCTCACCTAGTGCACAAAAACGCCTCGGGCCGGCCCTGGTGATACTCTGTCTTCTTGATGCTTGGGGGGCCACAGTGGGAGGGCTTCTGGAGTTCTGGCCCTGCTGGTGGACTTCCTGATGGCACCTGGGTTTTGGCCACTTTGTGACACAGAGTGTTGGGCTGGATAGTCCATTGGCTTGATCCAACATGGCTTCTCTTATGTTCTTATGTCTGGGGCAGTGATGCTCTGTATTCTTAGTGCTTGGGGGGCAGCAGTGGGAGGGCTTCTGGAGTTCTGGCCTCGCTGTTGGACCTCCTGACGGCACCTGGTATTTTTGGCCACTGTGTGACACAGAGTGTGGGACTGGATGGGCCATTGACCTGATCCAACATTGGCTTCTCTTATGTTCTCTTATGTTCCAATGTCTGGATATTTCTTTATTACTACTAAACAACAGCTTCTATTATCTGCAAAAAGATGTGACCTTTGTAAAGGGCAAAATGAGAGATAAGCTTGTTTCCTCTTCTAATTTGCCTCCCTCCCTCTTTCCCTTTTAGCATTCTCTTTTCAATCCTGAACTCTCAGAAAAGCAAAGAAGAAGAAGAAGAAGAAGAAGAAGAAGAAGAAGAAGAAGAAGAAGAAGAAGAAGAAGAAGAAGAAGAAGAAGAAGAAGAAGAAGAAGAAGAAGAAGAAGAAGAAGAAGAAGAAGAAGAAGAAGAAGAAGAAGAAGAAGAAGAAGAAGAAGAAGAAGGTGGTCATGAGATTTTTCTTGCTGCTCATCGGCATCCTTCAGATGAGTTCCTGACCAGATTCCAGACAGAGTTGCTCAGTTAAGAGCATAATGGAATAAGAAGAGTCCTGCTGGATCAGACCAGTGGTCCATCCAGTCCAGCATCCTGTCTCACACAGTGGCCAACCAGTTTCTCTGGAGGGACAACAACAGGGCAGAGAGGCAGAGGCCTTCATTAGAACATCAGAAGAGCCCTGCTGGATCGGACCAGTGAAGGTTCATCTAGTCCATCATCCTGTCTCACACAGTGGCCAACCAGTTCCTCTGGAGGACCAACAGCAGAGCAGAGAGGCTGAGGCCTTCCTTAGAACATCAGAAGAGCCCTGCTGGATCAGACCAGTGAAGGTCCATCTAGTCCAGCATCCTGTCTCACACAGTGGCCAACCAGTTTCTCTGGAGGGCCAACATCAGGGCACAGAGGCTGAGGCCTTCATTAGAACATCAGAAGAGGCCTGCTGGATCAGACCAGTGAAGGTCCATCTAGTCCATCATCCTGTCTCACACAGAGTGGCCAACCAGTTCCTCTGGAGGGCCAACAACAGGGCATAGAGGCTGAGGCCTTCACTAGAACATCAGAAGAGCCCTGGAGGATCAGACCAGAGGTCCATCCAGTCCAGCATCCTGTCTCACACAGTGGCCAACCAGTTCCTCTGGAGGGCCAACAACAGGGCAGAGAGGCCAAGGCCTTCATTAGGACCTAAGAAGAGCTGTGCTGGATGAGAGCAGTGGTCCATCTAGATCAGCCTCCTGTCTTACACAGTGGCCAACCAGTTCCTCCAGAGGGCCAACAACAGGGCAGAGAGGCTGAGGCCTTCATAAGAACATCAGAAGAGCCCTGCTGGTTCAGGCCAGTGGTCCATCCAGTCCAGCCTCCTGCCTCACACAGTGGCCAAGAAAAAAAATTTATGTGCCCAAATTTTAACACCAATAAACAATCAATTTAATAACAGTAAGACATATAAAGTACCCAGAACAAATTTTCCATAAACAACAGGTAGAAATTCACTGGCTCGACGGACCTCCAGCCGGCAGAGACACTGCCTCATCCTTACAGTTCAAGGGCTTTTTTGAATTTATTAGAAATTGTTCGTGGGAAAACGCTACTTGTGAATTTCTACCTGTTGTTTATGGAGCATTTGTTCTGAGTACTATATATGTCATACCTATACAATTTATTAAATCATTGATTTTTGGTGTTAAAATTTGGGCACATGCGTTTTTTCCTTTTTTTTTCATATACTGGTGTGCCCCTGCCTTTCATCTTGTTCCTCACACAATGGCCAATCAGTTCTTCCAGGGGCACAGAGACAGAGGACTTCCACTACTGTTGCCTCCTGGCACTGGGATTCAGAGGTTAACTTCCTCTGGATGCAGAGGTCCCCTTTCGTCACCATCACTAGCAGCCACTGATATAGATATCCTCAGGGCTTTTTTTGGTAGAAAAAGCCCAGCAGGAACTCATCAGCATAATAGGCCACACCCACCATCAGTGACTGCAGCCATGAAATTAAAAGACGCCTGCTCCTTGGGAGGAAAGTGATGGCAAACCTAAACAGCATGATAAAAAGCAGAGACGTCACCCTGCCAACAAAAGTCCGCATGGTCAAAGCAATGGTACTCCCCGTAGTAACGTATGGCTGCGAGAGTTGGACTATAAGGAAGGCCGAGCGCCAAAGGATAGATTCTTTTGAACTATGGTGCTGGAGAAGACTCTTGAGAGTCCCTTGGACTGCAAGAAGATCAAATCAGTCTATCCTAAAAGAAATCAACCCTGACTGTTCCCTGGAAGGCCAGATCCTGAAGCTGAAGCTCAAATACTTTGGCCACCAAATGAGAAGGGAGCCCTCACTGGAGAAGACCCTGATGCTGGGAAAGATTGAAGGTCAAAGAAGAAGGGGACAGCAAAGGATGAGATGGTTAGACAGTGTCATCGATGCGACGAACATGAAATTGAGCAAACTTCAGCGGACAGCGGAAGACGGGAGGGCCTGGCGTGATCTGGTCCGTGGGGTCGCGAAGAGTCGGACTCGACTGTGCGACTGAACAACAACAACAACAAATCAGCAGAAACTCATTAGCATATTAGGCCACACACCCCAGACAGCAAGCTCCTTAGCATATTAGGCCACAACCCCACGTTACCAAAAGTGTGGTCATCCAGCCACACCCACCTTTTGCTTCTTATTCTATTTACCTTGTTTGTTGTCAAAATCCAGGGGCTTTTTTTTGGAGCAGGAATTCCTTTGCATGTTAAGCTACACAGCCCTAATGTAGCCAGTCCTAATACGTTTCTGCTCTTGGGTGTGGCCTGTTATGCTAATAGGTTCCTGCTGGGTGTGGCCAACTTGGGAGCTAGCCGGAACTCCGTTCCTGTGCGTTCCTGCCCCAAAATAGCCCTGAATAGCCTACTGATCTCATAAGAGCATAAGAAGAGTCCTGCCGGATCAGACCAGTGGTCCATCTAGTCCAGCATCCTGCCTCACACAGAGTGGCCAACCAGTTCCTCTGGAAGGACAACAACAGGGCAGAGAGGCCGAGGCCTTCATTAGAACATCAGAAGAGCCCTGCTGGATCAGACCAGTGGTCCATCTAGTCCAGCATCCTGCCTCACACAGAGTGGCCAACCAATTCCTCTGGAGGGCCAACAACAGGGCAGAGAGGCCGAGGCCTTCACTAGAACATCAGAAGAGCCTTGCTGGATCAGACCAGTGGTCCATCTAGTCCAGCATCCTGTCTCACACAGTGGCCAACCAGTTCCTCTAGAGGGCCAACAACAGGGCAGAGAGGCCAAGGCCTTCCTTAGAACATCAGAAGAGCCCTGCTGGATCAGACCAGTGGTCCATCTAGTCCAGCATCCTGTCTCACACAGTGGCCAACCAATTCCTCTGGAGGGCCAACAACAGGGCACAGAGGCCGAGGCCTTCCCTGATGTTGCCTCCTGGCTCTGGGATCCAGAGCTTTTTCTGCCTCTTAACTCGGAGGTTCCCTTTAGTCACTATAGCTGTGAGCCACTGATAGACTCATCCTCCATGAATCTGTCTAATCCCCTTTTAAAGCCATCTACGCCTGCGGCCATCACTACATCCTCTGACAGCGATTTCCACATTTTAATCGCTCATTGTGTAAGGAGAATATTTCCTGTTGTCTGCCCTGATTCAACCGCCTGTCTCTTTCACGGGATGACCTTATCTGGAGTCTGCGGTTTTATACCACTGCGGGAGTCATTTTGGCCCCATACCCTCATTCTACACGTCGCTCTGCACATTCCTCGTGCTTGTTTGGCCTGCTCCTGCCGCCTGCCAGTGCGAAAGTTGGTCGTGAATGGGCCTGAGATATTAAACAGGGCTCGGCTGTGTACCTTTTGCTTAAATGCACTCCAATGTTACTCTTTCAACAGCCGAGTTCCTCTGCCGTTCATTCCAGCCGCCCCTTTTGTGCTCTCCAAGCCCTGAAATAATCTTCCTATCCTCTTTCCCACAATTCTAGGTCAACAGGAAGGCCCACAAACCAGGCTCCCTTAACAACGAACGACCCATTGACGGCTTTGGAAGACTAAGGGGAGGGGAGGCCTCGGAACAGTTTCGAGCCCCTGGGTTGCCAGCTTCCAGGTGGTTCTATCAAAACACAAAGAGTCTGTGAGTAACTTATGAACAGAAGTAGAAAGAATATATTATCCGAGACAATTTTAAAGAATTCTTAACAGTTCAAATATTTCTCCAATGCAAACACTCTTATAATTTCTTAAAGGGTTAGGATCCAACAGTCTTTAATACAAAAGACAAAATCCAAGTAAAGTTCACTAATCTTCTATAAAAGATGCTTCAGGAGAGCAGTTGCTTCAAAAAAGAGAAAGATACACAGGAAAAGCTCCACGTTAAGAGAGTAGCAGCTATACACGGCCGGCTTCAGTGCCGTGTTCGCTTCCCGCTTCCTCAGATAGCCGATACTCTTTTAGCTGTGAAACTGAGCTGGCTGGAGATCTCCCAGAGCTACAATTGACCTCCAGACTTCAGCGATCACTTCCCCTGGAGAAAATGGCGGCTTTGGAGGGCAAGTCTCCGGCATTACACCTTGCTGAGGTCTCCGCAGCTGCCGTGTGGTTGTAAGGAAAGCAAGAGCGTAGAGTTGCCGCCGGCCATGCCTGGCAACCAGCAGGATCTTTGGAGGCAGGGACATGGGGGGGCAGGGCATCATGTGGCATGATGTCACTTCTGGGGAAACCTGGCAGTGATGTAGAATTTTACCATAGTGTTTCTGGTGATTCCTAGAGCTACCCAACATCACTTCTGGGTGCCTTTAATTTTTTTTTCTCCAGCACTGTATTATTTCCAAGGAAAGCCTGGGTTAGATAGATTTATGGAGGGGAAGTCTTAGAATCATAGAATCACAGAGTTGGGAGGGGCGATATAGGCCATGTAGTCCCGCCCCCTGCTCAATGCAGGATCAGCCTAGAGCAGGGGTGGCCAAAGTGCGGCTTGGGAACCACATGTGGGTCTTTCACGCATATTGTGCGGCTCCCAGCAGGGCGGCTGGGGAAGCAAAGGGGAGGTATGTTTCCCCAATTGGTCCTCCCTTCCCCAGCCAGTATTCTCCTCCTTGGGTAGGATTTCTTTCTTTCCACCTCTCTCTTTTTCTCTCTTTCTCTCTTTCTTTCTCTCTCCCTCTTTCTCTCTTTCTCTCTTTCTCTCTTTCTCTCTTTCTCTCTTTCTCTCTTTCTCTCTCTCTCTCTCTCTCTCTCTCTCTCTTTCTTTCTTTCTTTCTTTCTTTCTTTCTTTCTTTCTTTCTTTCTTTCTTTCTTTCTCCCTCTTTCTTTCTTTCTTTCTCCCTCTGTCTCTCTTTCTTTCTCTCTTCCTTCCTTCCTTTCTTTCCCCTCCCTCTGTCCCCCCATCTATTTGCTTTCTTTATTTCTCTCTCTCTCTTTTTCTTTCCATCACTTTCATTCTTTCTTTCCACCTCTCTCTCTCTCTCTCTAAGCAGAAAAGGACAACTAGAATGATAAAAGGATTGGAACACTTTCCCTATGAAGAAAGGTTAAAGCGCTTGGGGCTCTTTCGCTTGGAGAAACGACGGCTGAGGGGTGACATGATCGAGGTTTGTAAGATTATGCACAGGATAGAGCAGGTAGAGGAAAAAGTCCTTTTCTCCCTTTCTCACAATACAAGAACTCATGGGCACTCAATGAAATTGCTGAGCAGTCAGGTTAGAATGGATAAAAGGATGTACTTCTTCACCCAAAGAGTTATTAACACATGGAATTCACTGCCACAGGAGGTGGTGGCAGCTACAAGCATGGATGGCTGCAAGAGGGAATTAGATAAACATACAGAGGAGAGATCCATCAGTAACTATTAGCCACAAGGTATAGATAGGAACTCTCAGTCTGGGACAAGGGATACTCTGTATTCTTGGTGCTTGGGGAAGGGGCAACAGTGGGAGGGCTTCTAGTGTCCTGGCCCCACTGCTGGACCTCCTGGTGGCCCCTGGTATTTTTGGCCACTGTGTGACAGAGTGCTGGACTAGATGGGCCATTGGCCTGATCCAGCATTGGCTTCTCTTATGTTCTTACATTCTTAGCAGAAGAATTAAGCATTTCTTTCCTCTTTTTTGTAACTAAACAGAAGGAAGAGGAGGAGGAGGAGGAGGAGTTGGATTTATACCCCGCCCTTCACTCGAAGTCTGAGAGCGGCTTACGGTCTCCTTCCCTTCCTCTCCCCATAATGCACCATACCCCAATCCTTAAATATTGTTCATGCACAGATAAATGAGGTTTTTAATTAAACGGCCTGCTCTAATACTCTGCCCGAGAGATACGGTAATAGCTGTCTTTAATGCTCCCGCCATATCCGAGCTTTAATGGCCCGAGAAGCTCAGTATTTCTAATCTACGCGGTGGGCTGCCAGTCAAGGCTGTCTGTGACACACACATACACAAACACTGCATTGGAGGTTTTGCATGAAAGCCCATTAGTGCTACTGTTAGGACTCACAACAGGTCTAATTGGGAGAAAAAAGTGGGTTCAAGCGGAGCTGTCCCTTAGTCTCCAAAACAAGCTCTTGCACACTTCAGGGACAGTTCAAGGTATTTTGCTACCCCGGGGGCCAGGTACTGTTGGAGTGAGCAACTCAGCATGCCTGGACATTGGAGGGGGTGCTACCTCACTCTAACGGTGTATAGGCGTTGTCTCCTTGAATGGGATGCCTCTCTTTGACTTAGCCTGGGAGCTGCCCTCTGACCCCTCCTCTCGCTTTCTTCTTTGTCCTCTCACTCACTTCACATGGCCTTCCATGGAGACACATGTCTCTGCAGGCCTCTCCTTGAATGAGAGCCAGTTTGGTGTAGTGGTTAAGTGCATGGACTCTAATCTGGGAGAACCGGGTTTGATTCCCCATTCCTCCACATGCAGTTGCTGGTGTGACCTTGGGTCAGTCACAAGTTCTCTCAGAGCCGTTCTCTCAAGGACAGTTCTCAAAAGAGCTCTCTCAGCCCCACCTACCTCACAAGGTGTCTGTTGTGGGGAGAGGAAGGGAAGGAGATTGTAAGTCACTCTGAGACTCAGAGTGAAGGGTGGGGTATAAAACCAATCTCCTCCTCCTCCTCCTCTTCTCCTCCTCCTCTGCTTCTGCTTCTTCTTGAATAAATGTAAGTTTACCTTTTTTGCAGTTTGGTGTAGTGGTTAAGTGCGCGGACTCTAATCTGGGAGAACCGGGTTTGATTCCCCACTCCTCCACTTGCACCTGCTGATGCAGCCAGACTGTCCCAGAGAATCTCAGGGAAAGTGAACTGTCTTGGGAGGTGCTTGTTTGCCATGAGAACAAGTGGCGCATTCCAGAACAAGTGGCACTGTGGCAGTGCAAGCATGCCACAGTGCCACACAGAAACCCCAAAAGACCAAAAGGAACAACATTTATGCATGTATAAATTGATGGTGTGACCTCATTAGACCACTCACACCACACACAACTCAAAAAGAATATTGACTGCTGGGTGGCTGCCTGCCTGCCTGCCTTAAGTGCTGCTGGCTGGGTTTCCCCATTGGAAACAATGGAGGTAATCTGTTTGGGTGCCCATAGAATTAGGCCCATTGGTCCAATTGCTTTGGGACATGGGGGTGTATGTGGGGAGAGGCTCCTGAAGCTACCCTGAAAATTTGGATCCTCTCCCTCAAACCCCCTCCCCCCCCCAGAGCTACTAACAGAACCGTGGGGAAAAAGTAACTTTTTCCCACCATAGAGAACAATGGAAGGGATGGGGGCAACCTGTTTGGGGGCCCATAGAATTGGACCCCCTGATCCAATGTTCTTGAAACCTGGTGGGTATCTTGGGGAGAGGCTTCAACAGCTACCCTGTGAGTTTGAAGCCTCTTCCTCAAACCTCCTCCTCTCCAGACCCAGAATATACCTTCTGTTTTTGCCATTGATTTCAATGGCCCATAGGATATAATGGGGTTGAAATTGACATTCAGCTGGCTGAAAGACTCCCGAAACTGACATGCGGGAGCCTTTCTGCCCTTGGAAGCTGCCGGAGCTGTGCTCCGGTGTGCTCCCCCCAAAAAAGACCCCTGACATTACTTAACGTTCCGCAGCCAGAAATGACCTTGTAGAATTGCTGCCTTCTACCGAATTAGACCCTTGGCCCATAGGAGTCAGTATTGTCTACTCAGGCCAGCAGCTGCCCTCCAATGTCTCAGGCTGCGGTCTTTCACATCACCTCCTTCCTGATCCTTTCAACTGGAGATGCCGGGATCGAACCTGGGACCTTCTGCATGCAAACCAGAAGCTCTTCCACTGAGCCACAGCCTCTCCACAAGTCTCGGTTCAGTAAGGATAAGATTTCTGAAGTCCTTTATATGCTAAAAAAAGGGTAATAAGAATGACTATGGTCTAACATCTTTTAACGTGTCATGTCAATGTTTATGCTTTGTTTTGATTCTGTTTTGTAGACTTCTGGTTGGTCCTAAAACACTCATTTCTATTGCATTGTTCATTGAATGTCCCCTCCTGTCGATTGTATTGACTCACTCTTTGTAATCCTTAGAGCTGCCAGATCTGGGACAGTGGTGCTCTGTCTTCTTGGTACTTGGGGGACAACAGTGGGAGGGCTTCTGGAGTTCTCACCCTGCCGGTGGACCTCCTGATGGCACCTGGGTTTTGGCCACTGTGTGACACAGAGTGTTGGAATGGATGGGCCATTGGCCTGATCCAACATGGCTTCTCTTATGTTCTTATGTAAATGAGGAAGTGATGCTCTGTCTTCTTGGTGCTTGGGGGACAACAGTGGGAGGGCTTCTGGAGTTCTTACCCTGCTGGTGGGAGAGCTTCTGGAGTTCTCACCCTGCTGGTGGACCTCCAGATGGCACTTGGGTTTTGGCCACTGTATGACATAGAGTGTTGGACTGAATGGGCCATTGGCCTGATCCAACATGGCTTCTCTTATGTTCTTATATCTGGGGCAGTGATGCTCTGTATTCTTGGTATTTGGGGGGTGACAGTGGGAGGGCTTCTGGAGTTCTGACCCTGCTGGTGGACCTCCTGATGGCACTTGGGTTTTGGCCACTGTGTGACACAGAAGGCCATTGGCCTGATCCAAGATGGCTTCTCTTATGTTCTTATGTCTGGGGAAGTGATGCTTTGTCTTCTTGGTGCTTGAGGGGCAACAGTGGGAGGGCTTCTGGAGTTCTGGCTCCACTGGTGGACCTCCAGATGGCACCTGGCATTTTTGGCCCCTGTGTGACACAGAGCGTTGGATTGGAGGGGCCATTGGCCTGATCCAACCTGGCTTCTCTGATGTTCTTACGTATTCTTATGTCCCTCCTGGCCACTGGTGGTGGTGGGGGGTAGGGTTGCCAGACCCAGGCTGGAGAAGTCCTGGAGTTTTGGGGGTGGAGGCTGGGGAGGGCAGGGACCTCAGTGGGGCACGATGCCCATGCAGCCCACCCTCCAAAGCATCCCTTTTCTCCAGGGGAAACTGATCTCTCTAGTCTGAAGATGAGCTGTAATTCCAGGGGATCCCCAGGCACCACCTGGAGGTTGGCATACCTAGTTTGTAAGCCACCCTTAGCCGGCCTTGCGTCCAAGTGAGAAAGGCAGACTATAGATAACATAAAATTTAAAATACATTTTAATGTATTTATTAAATACCTATATACCAAATGAGAAGGGAGCACTCCCTGGAGAAGACCCCGATGCTGGGAAAGATCGAAGGTCAAAGAAGAAGGGGACAGCAAAGGATGAGATGGTTAGACAGTGTCATCGATGCAACGAACATGAAATTGAGTAAACTTCAGCGGACAGCGGAAGACAGGAGGGCCTGGCGTAGTCTGGTCCATGGGGTCGCGAAGAGTCGGACTCGACCGTGTGACTAAACAACCAAAACTGAATTATTATATTAGAATATAAATAACATAACATTAAAATACACATATTTCCTTTCCTATCACGGGCTCCGTTTTAGGAAATCAAGATGCAAAATGCACAGGTCATCGGGGGTGCCAAAACCAGCCGGCAAACACAAGCTGTTCCCCGAGGCCCCCTTGGATATTTTAGTTGTCCCTAAGTGTCGACGGCAGCAGCGCCTGTCTGAAACCCAGCAATTTGTGTCTGTTTCTTCTTCTTCTTTTTTTAATCTATGCGCTCCACAGCCAATCAAACCCTGCGCATACATCTTTGCATCTCGCTGTGGGCCCACGACGGTTCCACTTCTTTCTTGCCGTGCCCAGAAACACCCAGAGAATTCGCATCCTCGCTCTCGCATCCTCGCTCTCGGGTCGGCTGTAATCCATCTCTGCCACGGAAACTAATTACTCCGTTCGCCCACAAAGGCAGCAAGGGGAGAGCTAATGAGTTACTGCTGGCCGTTGGCTTACAAAAAAAATTACATGCAAGGGGGGGAGATGTAGCCGTCTAACGGCGATGACACCAAATCCTTTTCTCTCTCTCTCTCTCTCTCGCTCTGCTTTGTTCCACTTCCCCAGCTGTCGGCCACACAAAGCAGTTAAAATACCAGTGATTAAGACCAGAATAGCTGAAATGCCTGTCTGAGTGGATCTCATCTGTTCAGAACCACAACATGCGAGACGGAACAGCTGGATTCCAGTCCAGCAGCAACTAAGAGACCAACACGGGGGTTGAACAGGCCCGGAGCCAGGATCTTTTTTTAAACTCAGGGGGGCCTTTAAATAAGTTGGGGGGCACCCCTTACACACACCCAGAGCTTTTTTTGTAGAAAAAGCCCAGCAGGAACTTCTTAGCATAACAGGCCACACCCAACAGCAGGGATGCATTAGCATATTAGGCCACACACCCCGACAGGACAGATCATTAGCACATTATTAGCATGACAGGCCACACCAAACAGCAGGAACTCATCACCATAACAGGCCACACCCAACAGCAGAAACGCATTAGCACATTAGGCCACACCCAGAGAGCAAGCTCATTAGCATATTAGGCCACACCCCCATGTTGCCAGAAGGGTGGTCATCCAGCCACACCCACCTTTTGCTTCTTATTCTGTTTACCTTGTTTGTTGTCATAACCCAGAGGTTTTTTTTGGAGCAGGAACACCTTTGCATGTTAGGCCACACACCCCTCATGTAGCCAATCCTGATGAGTTTCTGCTGCTGGGTGTGGCCTGTTATGCTAATGAGTTCCTGCTGGGTGTGGCCAACTGGGGAGCCAGCCGGAACTCCCTTCCTGTGCGTTCCTGCCCCAAAATAGCCCCGCACACACCCTTACACACACCCTAGGGAGCGGCAGAAATAAAATTAAAAAATGGAAGTCAGGGGGGCCGGGCCTCAAGATCGGGGGGCCAGGCCCCAAGATGCCCCACTGTACTTACAGGCCTGGGGTTGAAGCTCCCAGACACCATGAAGGTAGCTTTGACTCTCAAAAGCTCATTCCCCCCAAAAAACAAAGTCTCAGTCTCTAAGGTGCCGCTGTGCCTGCTCTGCTGCAAGTCCAACAGGACTATCCTCTGGAGCGATGCAAATTAATTAATTAATTATGGTACAGCATTGTGCGTGGTACAGCCAGGAGATCCTAAGACCGTCTGGCAGGTGGAAGTTCTAGCTCTTTTAGCGTTATGCGCCGCTAGGTGGTAAGCTAAACTTGTGTTTAAGGCAAGAGACGTTTCAGAGGTGGTTTGCCATTGCCTGCCTCTGTGTCACAACCTGGGTATTCCCTGGAGGTTGCCCGTCCAAATACTAACCAGGGCCGGCCCTGTTTGGCTTCCAAGATTGGAACATGAGAACGTAAGAGAAACCAATGTTGGATCAGGCCAATGGCCCATCCAGTCCAAAACTCTGTCACACAGTGGCCAAAATTACCAGGGGACATCAGGAGGTCCACCAGTGGGGCCAGGACACTAGAAGTCTTCCCACTCTTGACCCCCCTCCAAGCACCAAGAATACAGAGCATCCCTTGCTCCAGACTGACAGTCCCTCTCTATACCTTACATAAGAACATAAGAACATAAGAGAAGCCAATGTTGAATCAGGCCAACGGCCCATCTAGTCCAACACTCTGTCACACAGCGGCCAAAATATACCAGGTGCCATCAGGAGGTCCAGCAGTGGGGCCAGGACACTAGAAGCCCTCCCACTGCTGCCCCCTCCAGCAGTGGCTAATAGCCACTGATGGACCTCTGCTCCATATCCAATTCCCTCCATGCTTGTAGCTGCCACCACCTCCTGTGGCAGGGAATTCCATGCGTTGATCACTCTTTGGGTGAAGAAGAAGTACTTCCTTTTATCTGCTCTAACCCGACTGCTCAGCAATTTCATGGAGTGCCCACGAGCTCTTGCACTGTGAGAAAGGGAGAAAAGGACTTCTTTCTCTACCTGCTCTATCCCACGCATAATCTTATAACCCTCGATCATGTCACCCCTCAGCCGTCGTTTCTCCAAGCTAAAGAGCCCCAAATGTTTTAACCTTTCTTCATAGGGAAAGTGTTCCGACCATTTTATCATTCTAGTTGCCCTTCTCTGCACTTTCTCCAATGCTACAATATCCTTTCTGAGGTGTGGTGACCAGAACTGTACACAGGACTCTAAATGAGGTCGCACCATCGATTTATACAGGGGCATGATGATACTGGCTGATCTGTTTCCAATTCCCTTCCTATTGAGATCAGGCTACCTGCGCTATCCAGGTCAGTGCTGAAGTAGCAGGAACTCCTTTGCATATTAGGCCACACACCCCCTAACGTAGCCAATCCTCCAAGACCTTACAGAGCTCTTCTTACAGGGGCTACTGTAAGCTCTTGGAGGACTGGCTACATCAGGGGTGTGTGGCCTAATATGCAAAGGAGTTCCTGCGACAAAAAGAGCCCTGGTTGAAGCTATACAAGATGGAAGGGAGTGATGAATCTCCGCGGTGTCAATCTGGGCTGAAGGTTTCCTTGGTTCCCACAGGGGGCAAAGAGGAGAAGGGATTGTGCGACACGCCCCACACAGTAAGGTTGCCAACCTCCAGGTGGCGCCTGGAGATCTCACGCTGTTACAATCAATCTCCAGACAACCAAGATGAGTTCCCCGGGGGACAATGGCTGCTTTCGTGGGTGGACTCTGTGGCATTATATCCTGCAGATGTCCCACCCCTCCTGAAACCCCACCTTCCTCAGACTCCACCCCCCAAATCTCCAGGCATTTCTCAACCCAGAGCTGGCAACCAACGCTCCCTCTAAGCTGTGATGTCCTGTGAGCAAAAATTCTGCTTTCTGAGCCACTGGCATTAAAGCTGTGAGCGAGCGATTGGGCTACTGCGTAAATCAGTCTGCTCCGGAGCCGTCCTTCCTGAGCGGAGACAAAAAGGTGTGAGCCGGAGGCTAAGAAACTGTGAGCTGGCTCACACTAACCCAGCTTAGAGGGAGCACTGCCGGCCACCCTACCCCACCCTGACTTAGATGGTCCAGGTTAGCCCAGTCTCATCAGATCCCGGAAGATAATCGGGGTCGGCCCTGGTTGGTGTTTGGTTGGGAAACAACTGAGGAAGTCCACAGCTGCTACGCGGAGGCAGGCGACGGCAAGACACCTCTATTGGTCTCTTGCCTTGGAAACCCTCACGGGGTCACCACCAATGCTCCCTCTGAGCTGTGGAGTCTTGTGAGCAAAAGTTCTACTTCGTGAGCTCCTGGCATTGAAGTTGTGAGTGAGCGATTTGGCTGCTGCATCAATTAGTTTGCTCTGGAGCCCTCCTTCTGAAGCGAAGACATAAGAACATAAGAGAAGCCAATGTTGGATCAGGCCAATGGCCCATCCAGTCCAACACTCTGTGTCACACAGTGGCCAAAAATACCAGGTGCCACCAGGAGGTCCAGCAGTGGGGCCAGGACACTAGAAGCCCTCCCACTGTTGCCCCCCCCCAGCACCAAGAATACAGAGCATCACTTGCCCCAGACCGAGAGTTCCTGTTTATATCTTGTGGTTAATAGCCACTGTTTGACCTCTGTTACATATAAGAATATAAGAGAAGCCAATGTTGGGTCAGGCCAATGGCCCATCCAGTCCAACACTCTGTCACACAGTGGCCAAAACTACCAGGTGCCATCAGGAGGTCCAGCAGTGGGGCCAGGACACTAGAAGCCTTCCCACTGTTGACCTCCCCCCTGGACACCAAGAATACAGAGCAACATTTGCCCCAGACATAAGAACATAAGATTAGCCAATGTTGAATCAGGCCAATGGCCCATCCAGTCCAACACTCTGTGTCACACAGCGGCCAAAAATACCAGGTGCCACCAGGAGGTCCAGCAGTGGGGCCAGGACATAGAAGCCCTCCCACTGCTGCCCCCACAAGCACCAAGAATACAGAGCATCCCTTGCCCAGATCGAGAGTTCCTATCTATACCATGTGACTAATAGCCACTGATGGACCTCTGTTATATATAAGAACATAAGAGAGGCCAGTGTTGGATCAGGCCATTGGCCCATCCAGTCCAACACTCTGTCACACAGCAGCCGAAAATACCAGGTGCCATCAGGAGGTCCAGCAGTGGGGCCAGAACTCCAGAAGCCCTCCCAATGTTGTCCCCCGCCCAAGCACCAAGAATACAAAGCATCACTTGCCCCAGACCAAGAGTTCCTATCTATACCTTGTGGCTAATAGCTACTGATGGACCTCTGTTACATATAAGAACATAAGAGAAGCCAAATGTTGGATCAGGCCAATGGCCCATCCAGTCCAACACTCTGTGTCACACAGTGGCCAAAAATACCAGGTGCCACCAGGAGGTCCACCAATGGGACCGGGATACTAGAAGCCCTCCCACTGTTGACCTCCCCCCCCAAACACCAAGAATACAGAGCCTCCCTTTCCCCAGAGTCCCTATCTATACCTTGTGGCTAATAGTCACTGATGGATGTCTGCGCTGGAGGCTAAAAAATGGGTGAGCTAGCTCACACTAACTCAGCTTAGAGGGAACCCTGGTCACCATGAGTCAGCGATGACTTGACGACATTTCCCACCACCTGCTCTGACACGGATGGTCCAGGCTAATCTAATCTCATCAGATCTCAGAAGGAGGGTTGCCAGCCCCTGGGGGTGGCTGGCGATCTCCTGAGATGAGAGCTGATCTCCAGATGACAGAGATTGGTTTGCCTGGAGCAAATGGGCACTTTGGAAGGGGCACTCCTCTCCCCAAACCCCACCCTCCTCAGGTTCCACCTTTAAAGTCTCCAGGTATTTCCCAACCTGGATCTAACAAACCTACCCCCCCATCTCTCGCCAGTGACCAGGGGGACCTGGCAACCCTGTAATTTCCCCTCAGTTAAGCCAGTTTGTTGTAGTGGTTAAGAGCACGGACTCTAATCTGGGAGAACCGTGTTTGAGTCCCCACTCCTCCACGTGCAGCTGCTGGATGACCTTGGGCAAGCCGTAGTTCTGTCAGAGGTGTTCTTGAAAAGAGCAGTTTCTATCAGAGCTCTTTCAGGCCCACCTACCTCACAGGGTGTCTGTTGTGGGGAGGGGGAAGGGAAAGGAGTTTGTAAGCCACTCTGAGACTCCAAGTGAAGGGCAGGGTATAAATCCAATCTTCCGATCTCCTCCTCCTTCTCCTCCTCCTCTTCTTCTTCTTCTCTGGGACTTCTCTCTCCTTTGCATGCCACACTGACAGTGAGGGCTGGTGCTCCTGATGTCGGAGGTACGTGAGCAACTTTACCGACTGCTCCAGAATCATAAAAAAAAACCAAGTACAAGATGAAATCAGGAACATCACGTGGTAACTACGAAACAGATAAACTAACAGTCAACATTTCAAAGCCACTTAGATTGTTTTAAACAGCAAAGAGCAGGTATTCTCAGAAAGACATCTCTTCTCAGTGTCCATACACATCAGGGAGGGAAATAAAAAGTAAATCAGATCGTGATAAAATTTATTTGGGGGGAGAACGTCGTTTTTAGTTAGATAAAAGATCACTGGGAACCAAAGGGCAATAAATTTCTCTTCACAGCGCTCTGTCTGCATGTTAGAACTAAATGCATAAAGTTTAGGGTAAAGGTAAAGGTTTCCCTTCCTCGAAAGCCAGTCGGATCCAACTCTAGGGTTGCGATGTTCATCTCCATTTCCAAGCCGAAGAGCCAGCACTGTCCAAAGATGTTTCCGTGGTCACGTGGCCGGCATGACTAGATGTCAAGGTGCATGGAACGCTGATACCTTCCCACCAAAGTGGTACCTGTTTATCTGCTTGCAATTTCTTGCTTTCGAACTGCTAGGTTGGCAGGAGCTGGGACCAGAGACGGGCGCTCACTCCGTCGTGCGGCACTCAGGTCTCGAACTGCTGAACTACCGACCTTCCGGTCTGCAGCTCAGCGTCTTCACCACTTGAGCCACTGCAGCCCCACATACAGTTTACCCACTAGGAAATAATCCTGTAGCCGCATTCTCCAGGCTTGTATGGAAATCAAATGTTGACGTGAAAATGACATGGGTCACACCTGGATGGGAGAGCACTGAGGAAGTCCCGGGTCACTACACAGAGGAGGGCGATGGCAAACCAACTCTGAGCATCTCCTGCTTTGAAACCCCAATGGGGTCAAGTTGGCTACGACCTGATGGCCTTTTCCATCACCACATTCCACCGCAGGTGGAGGAGAATTGCACCTCGGGAAGCCCTGCTACGAAGAGCTTTGCTGTTTATTGAAAAATTAATAAACAGCAAAGCGACCAATGCTTCCTTCCCTGTGATGCTAAGTTTCTGCTTGCAGGGAGCTGGTCAGGCAAAGGAATGTTCAGAGCTGAGATCCACAACCTGCCGTTGGTAACAGGGCTGTCCCTTCCACCACCTCGGCGTACAACCATTTTATGCCCGCCTCACTTTCCTGCATGTGAACCAACCATTTGTTGAGAAGGGATTTCCGAGGGTGGAGTGCAGTGTTCCCTCTAAGCTGAGCTAGTGTGAGCTAGCTCACAGTTTTTTAGCCTCCGGCTCGCAGTTTCTTGTCTTCGCTCAGGAAGGATGGCTCCAGAGCAAACTAATTTACGTAGTCGCCAAATCGCTCGCTCACAATTTTAATGCCAGCAGCTCACAAAGTAGAATTTTTGCTCCCAAGGCTCCGCAGCTTAGAGGGAGCACTGGGGGAGCGAACTGCCCTTTCCCAAAGCCATGTCTTACCAGGTGATGCTGGAGATCTCCCGCTATTACAACTGATCTCCAGACCACAGGCATCTGTTCCCAGTTTGGTGTAGTGATTTGGTGCGCGGACTCTTATCTGGGAGAACCGGGTTTGATTCCTCCACTCCTCCACTTGCACCTGCTGATGTGACCTTGGGTCAGTCACAAGCTCTGGCACAGCTGTTCTCTCAAGGACAGTTTCTGTCAGAAGTTCTCTCAGCCCCACCTCCCTCACAGGGTGTCTGTTGTGGGGAGGGGAAGGGAAAGGAGTTTGTAAGCCGCTCTGAGACTCCTTTGGGTAGTGAAGGGCGGGGTATAAATCCAATCTCTTCTTCTTCTTCTACCTCACAGGGTGTCTGTTGTGGGGAGGGGAAGGGAAAGGAGTTTGTAAGCCGCTCTGAGACTCCTTTGGGTAGTGAAGGGCGGGGTATAAATCTAATCTCTTCTTCTTCTTCTTCTACCTCACAGGATGTCTGTTGTGGGGAGGGGAAGGGAAAGGAGTTTGTAAGCCGCTCTGAGACTCCTTTGGGGAGTGAAGGGTGAGGTATAAATCCAATCTCTTCTTCTTCTTCTACCCCACAGGGTGTCTGTTGTGGGGAGGGGAAGGGAAAGGAGTTTGTAAGCCGCTCTGAGACTCCTTTGGGTAGTGAAGGGTGGGGTATAAATCCAATCTCTTCTTCTTCTTCTTCTACCTCACAGGATGTCTGTTGTGGGGAGGGGAAGGGAAAGGTGTTTGTAAGCCGCTCTGAGACTCCTTTGGGGAGTGAAGGGTGGGGTATAAATCAAATCTCTTCTTCTTCTTCTACCTCACAGGGTGTCTGTTGTGGGGAGGGGAAGGGAAAGGCGTTTGTAAGCCGCTCTGAGACTCCTTTGGGTAGTGAAGGGTGGGGTATAAATCCAATCTCTTCTTCTTCTTCTACCTCACAGGGTGTCTGTTGTGGGGAGGGGAAGGGAAAGGCATTTGTAAGCCGCTCTGAGACTCCTTTGGGTAGTGAAGGGCGGGGTATAAATCCAATCTCTTCTTCTTCTTCTACCTCACAGGGTGTCTGTTGTGGGGAGGGGAAGGGAAAGGCGTTTGTAAGCCGCTCTGAGACTCCTTCGGGTAGTGAAGGGTGGGGTATAAATCCAATCTCTTCTTCTTCTTCTTCTACCTCACAGGGTGTCTGTTGTGGGGAGGGGAAGGGAAAGGCGTTTGTAAGCCACTCTGAGACTCCTTTGGGTAGTGAAGGGTGGGGTATAAATCCAATCTCTTCTTCTTCTTCTACCTCACAGGGTGTCTGTTGTGGGGAGGGGAAGGGAAAGGCGTTTGTAAGCCGCTCTGAGATGCCTTTGGGCAGTGAAGGGCGGGGTATAAATCCAATCTCTTCTTCTTCTTCTACCTCACGGGGTGTCTGTTGTGGGGAGGGGAAGGGAAAGGCGTTTGTAAGCCGCTCTGAGACTCCTTTGGGTGGTGAAGGGCGGGGTATAAATCCAATCTCTTCTTCTTCTTCTACCTCACGGGGTGTCTGTTGTGGGGAGGGGAAGGGAAAGGAGTTTGTAAGCCGCTCTGAGACTCCTTTGGGTAGTGAAGGGCGGGGTATAAATCCAATCTCTTCTTCTTCTTCTACCTCACAGGGTGTCTGTTGTGGGGAGGGGAAGGGAAAGGCGTTTGTAAGCCGCTCTGAGACTCCTTTGGGTAGTGAAGGGCGGGGTATAAATCCAATCTCTTCTTCTTCTTCTACCTCACAGGGTGCCTGTTGTGGGGAGGGGAAGGGAAAGGAGTTTGTAAGCCGCTCTGAGACTCCTTCGGGTAGTGAAGGGCGGGGTATAAATCCAATCTCTTCTTCTTCTTCTACCTCACAGGGTGCCTGTTGTGGGGAGGGGAAGGGAAAGGAGTTTGTAAGCCGCTCTGAAACGCCTTTGGGCAGTGAAGGGCCAGGTATAAATCCAAACTCTTCTTCTTCTCTTCTTCTTCCCTTGGAGATAAACGCCCGTTTTGGAGGGTGGACTCTTTGACATCATACCCTGATGAGGTCCCTCTATAAAGAACTGTGTAAATTTTGAAAGGAAGAGACGCTGTTTGGAAGCAGCGTGATTCTAAATTTCCACTGCTGGGGACAGAAAACGGGGAAGGGCAATGTCTCCCCCTCCCTCTCGAATTGTGAGCTTTCGAGAGTCATTTGATTGGCTGCAGATGGAAACAGGGTGCAGGAATTGATCAGGCCCCAACGTGGTAAAGGGGGCATGGCCCCCTGGCCCCCTGCTTCTGCCCCCCATTAAGGCTTCTCCTTGCCCCCCCCCAAATGCCATAAAATCAACACTGAAAATAGCAGAAGTAATTTTCTTGGTTTACTTTTCATTATGGTACAATGTCAGCTTTCCTGCCTGTGCCTTGTTTCCTTATTGAATGGATCGGCTTACCGATGGTCAAATCGTTGGGTTGCCGGCCTACAGGAAGGACTTGGCGGTCTTTTGGAATTACAATTGATCTCCGGTCTACAGAGATCAGTTCCCCTGAAGAAAATGTCTGCTTTGGACTCTGATATGAGAGAACCGGGTTTGATTTCCCCACTCCTCCACATGCAGTTGCTGGTGTGACCTTGGGTCAGTCACAAGTTCCATCAGAGCTGTTCTCTCAAGAGCAGTTTCTGTCAGAGCTCTCTCAGCCCCGCCGACCTCACAGGGTGTCTCTTGTGGGGAGGGGAAGGGAAAGGAGGTTGTAAGCCGCTCTGAGACTCCTTCGGGCAGTGAAGGGCAGGGTATAAATCCAATCTCCTCCTCCCCCTCCTCCCCCTCCTCCCCCTCGTCGTCGTCGTCGTCGTCGTCGTCCTCCTCCTCCTCCTCCACCTCCTCCTCCTCCTCCTCCTCCTCCTCCTCCTCCTCCTCCTCTTCTTCTTCTTCTTCTTCTTCTTCTTCTTCTTCTTCTTCTTCTTCTTCTTCTTCTTCTTCTTCTTCTTCTTCTTCTTCTTCTTCCTGCATTTGTTACTTTGTTTAAAGCACTCTGCTACCTAGTGGGAACTGGATCAACCACACCAGTTCACCCCAATCCTCCATGCCGAGCAGATGCTCTACCACCGAGCCACGGCCGCTCCCATTCTTTCCCAAAATTCTTTTCTAAAAGATGCTGGATCGGATCTTTTGATTGATTCAGGAAAGCAGTTCTTGCTGTCTTAGCGTCACCGCGGCCGCTGGACCAGAAAGGCGACTTTTAACAGTGACCTTTCCAGCCCCGCGGTAAAGCAGCCGTAACGTTTTAGTACAGACCCAGCCAATTCAGCGTGGAGAGACGTCACGCTGCCAATGACCCGGCCCACTAACTCCTGACATCCAACTAACCTCTGGGAAGGCTGGGAGGAGCAGATGGACAACAAAGGCCGCAGATGTTCAGAAAGGCTCCCCAGGGAAAGGGGTGGCGGAGAGGGGGGAACGTGTCGAGGGGCTGTGGGCCTCGTCTGAGTTTTATGTATGGGCCCCACACCAGCTGTGGTGGTCCCATGGAGGTCACTGGAGCTCCAGCAGAGAGAGAGAGAACGGTGCGAAGTCACAAATCAAAGGGAGGGCTGCCCTCTCCGTGACACTCGTCTCCACAGGAGAGCATCTCTGCCCTGGCTAGGCTTGCCAACTTCCAGGTGGGGCCTGGAGATCCCCCAGAATTACAGCTTGTTAAGTATGAGACGTTAAGTCAGCTCTTAACTAGTGGTTCAGCTTTATTCAACACGGCAGTAAGCCAACACAAGAAACTGGAGAGCAATAGGCTCTCTTTTTTAAACTACCCCCATGATGTTTTCATGTTCTTAAAGTGGATGGAATTTTTCATGACGGGTGCCAAAAATCAATGGAGACGTTATCATGTGGAGTGACACCAGGTTACGCGAGTGGATGGTACGGACTTAGATGGAATAACTCTGATCAGGAGATTCAAAGGTGACATAAAAGTGCAGATGACAAGATATTCCCTGCACGTTCTTCAGTGCCTAAGGCTATTCTTTCTATCTCTCCCCACCTCCCGTCGTGTACACAAGACTTGGTACTAGGTTTATCAGGCTCTCTCTGTGGTGGGAGGCCACCCCCCAATCATGGCTATTGCCTGCTATTGCTCTGAGTGACATCACTTTTGGGTACAATCCAATGGGTGGCTCTAGGAATTGCTGGAAACTTTATGGTAAAACCATAGAGTTTCCTGAAATTCCTAGAGCTACATGTTGTCACTTCCAGATTCTACCCAGAAGTGATGTAGTGATGTCGTTGATCCCACACATACCTCATGTACTCGACCCTCACCCTCCCACTGGTTGCCACGTTCGTTCACCTCCTGTGGCAGTGAATTCCATGTGTTCATCACTCTTTGGGTGAAGAAGGACTTCCTTTTATCCATTCTAACTCGACTGCTCGGCAATTTCCTTGAGTGCCCACGAGTTCTTGTATTGTGAGAAAGGGAGAAAAATACTTCTTTCTCCACCTGCTCTATCCCAGGCATAATCTTATAATCTTGATTTATTCCAGTACAAAATACGCAGAGAGTTAAAGTGTCCCTGTGAACCAAACTGTCTGTGCTCAAAGTTCCTCTGAATAACCCAGCTCAAAGTAGCTTAACACAGTCCTTCTTTGACGAAGAGGTAAATTATTCCAAATAACTGATCAACTGTCGTGGCTGTGATGGGGCAACTACACACCCGTGTCTGGTCCTTTATCAAGGTACCGTGGCCGTCACTATAAGCTATAATAAACATACAACAGTGTTTCAAAACACTCTCGGGAACTACGCGCTGTTACAGCACGTACTCATGTCCAGTGTTCCCTCTAAGCTGAGTTAGTGTGAGCCAGCTCACAGTCTTTTAGCCTCCGGCTCATACATTTTTGTCTTAGCTCTGGAAGCATGGCTCCAGAGCAGACTAATTTTATGCAGTAGCCAAAACGCTTGCTCACAACTTCTAATGCCAGTAGCTCACTAAGTAGCATTTTTGCTCACAAGACTCAACAGCTTAGAGGGTACATTGCTCACGTCCAATTCCATACTCCCAAAAAGTTTTTTCTTCTCTGCTTGTTCAGTCTGTTTGAGGAGTTTTTTTATACTACAGACCTTGAAATCTGTGTTTACATTCAGCTTAATGCAGCCTCGGTGCCGAGATCGCTCTGTTGGTTTCTCGTCTAATCCAGTCTAAGACGCTAATTGGCTACAGGGGGCCACGCGTATCCCAGCTATCGTTAAAGAGCCTGAAAAATGTCTTGAGCACCTTGTTAAAACTGTCGTGGAAAGGGTCATCAAGTCACAGCCGACTTACGGTGACCCTGCAGGGTTTTCAAGGCAAGAGACGGAAGTAGATTGCCATTGCCTGCCTATGCGTAGCAAACCTGGATGTCCTTGCTGGAAATTCTCCCTCTAAGCCAGGGGTGTCAAACACATGGCCTGCAGACCAGATTAATCCCCCGGAGGGCTGTCTCCTGCTTCTTCTTCCAGTTCTGCTGCTGCATCATCCTGGCTTGCTTTGCCAGACTCTCTCAATCACTCAGGAGAGATAGATAGGCAAACTTCTGTTCCATGCACTGGCTGAGGCTCCTCCCACTCCCACTCCCCCTTACAGGGGGAGGAAAGAGCCAGAGCTTGCTTCCTGCCCAGGCTACCTCAATCACACAGGAGAGAAAGGCAAGCCTTTCTTCCTTTCCATTGGCTGAGGCTCATCCCTGAAGGGAGGGAGGAAAGGAGGGAGAGCTTGCTTTGCTCAGCTGCCTCAATCACACGGGATAAATACAAAGCACCTTTAAGACTAACAAAGGTTTATCCAAGGTATGAGCTTTTGTGCGTGTGCTGGGTCAGCTGGTCATCATGGATACCATGCACTGGAAACTGGATACACAGTCTGAAATCAAGTCGAGCAATAGAGCCAAAGGTCAGAAAGCAGAGAAATCAGTCAAAGGTTGCAGGAGCTAGGAGCAAGGAGTGGACGCTAATAGCCAGGATCAGGTCCATGCATGCATGGTTGCTTCTGTGCTGAGGCAAGTGCATGGGGGTGTTTATGAACAGGTCCTCCCTTCCCTGGGAGTCAACCTGCCAAGACTCATAGTCCCTCATGTTGCCTTTGCAAGAGCTGCAGTCTGGCACTCTTCCTTTGCTCTTGCACATTCAACTGCTGATGTGCCCTGCATCTGGGGCACTCAGGAGAACTAGATGGAGCTTCTGGCCTTAGGGTGTCTCCACCTGGGGGTGCTGGGCCAGGCTCTGGATCAGTCTCTCCCTCTGGCTGCACCTACTGTGCAGCTGCTGGGGCCTCTTCTCCCTCAGGTGCTGTTAAGGGTTCCTCTTCTGGGCTGACTCCAGAGGAGGCTGGGTTGCTTCATGCCTCTTCCCCATCTGAGGAGTAGTCAGCCTCAGCAGAGCCAGTACTCATGACGGTGTGCCTTGCTACAGTGTGTGTGTTTTGTTGGATTTTTAATGCTGTGGCTGTCCTGAGTGCAACTGGGTTCCCTCCCCCTTTTCACTGTATTCATGCCTTCATGATCCAACCTTGCTCAGTAGGAAAGCAATTTGAATTATTTAGATGAGGAAGAACAACAAGCCAGTGAGGTGGATTAGGCTGAGAGTGTGTGTCCAGACCAAGTTCACCCAGCACATTTCCTTTGGGGATTAGCAGGCTGATACTGACCACTGAGGAAGACTATAGTTTTGTGGACAAACACATAGCCTTCAGTCTGTGATATGGTGCCATCTCATGTTCTTGACCATCACACGAAGCAGTTTATGTACATAAGCTCGCAATGCCCTGCAATTTCATGTTTTCCCCTAGGCTCAGAACTCTGAGCATGAGATTTCTGTAGTGAATGTCAATAAATCACACTGTAGGATTGCAGCTTACAGATACGCACCTGAACAGCATACTCAAGATTGCAAGAGCACAGACCTTTTGATGCAGTAATTCAGAGCAAGAGGTGTCAGTTATCAGATACTGTTAAATAAACAAAACAGTGCAAGAGTGTTAATGTTTTAAGCATGCTATTTTAAGTTTAAAAAATTGTGTTTGTGTCCTTTATGAAGTGTATATCTCTGTTACCTGGCATTACCTTTTATGACACACGTGGCCCAGCCCAACAAGGTCTCATTTATGTCAGATCCAGCCTTCATAGCAAATGACTTTGACATCCCTGCTCTAAGCTGCGGAGTCTTGTGAGGAAAAATTCTACTTTGCAAGCTACTGGCATTAAAGTTGTGACCGAACGATCTGGCTCCTGCGTAAATTAGTTTGCTCTCTGCCGCCATCCTTCCTGAGCTAAAACAAAAATGTCTAAGCTGGAGGCTAAAAAACTGTGAGCTAGCTCACACTAACTCAGCCTAGAGGGAACACTGCTTGCTAGTCTCCCATCCAGGAGCTCTCCAGGACCCACCTGGAGGCTGGCAACCCTGTTACTTAGTGCTAACACTGGGGGCCATTCCACTGACCAGAACCAGACTGAGAAATCATATTTTTTTTTGTTGGCGGAGGCTTTCACGGCCGGAGTTCATTAGTTGCGGTAGATTTTCCAGACTGTGTGGCCGTGGTCTTGGCATCGTAGGACCTGATGTTTCGCCAGCAGCTGTGACTGGCACCCTCAGAGGTATAGCACAGAAAGATGGAGTACTCTCTGTGTCAAGGTGAGCAGAAAAATGGTAGGCAGGTAATTTATATCTACTCAGGAAGGTGGGGTAGGGCTGAGTCATTATCTTGTAGGAGTTCCCCAGGCTATGAACATGCTAATGGAGGAGCTTTCCTGAGGAGGTTCTTTTGTAAACGGATTGTTTCCTGAGGAGGTTTCCTGTGGAGGTCCTTTTGTATGTGGATTGGCTGTTGTTCTTTTTGTACGGCCTTCTGCAGAGCACCGCATAAACCAGTTTTGCTGGGCTATATACGCTTTCAATCAAGAGTGCAAGGTTTCTCTACCACTGAATATCTACACCCCCCCCCAAAAAAAACCCACACAAACAAGAGTACCCTTCGAGGACAAAAGCAAAGACTCCAGAAGACGGGGGATAAACCGCAGTTGACAAATGGCAAGAACACTGCGTACGAGGGAGCGCATTAATTCTGCCCCTCTATCTGATTTCCTTCCCTTCACGGCCAAAAAGATTTTTCACAGTAAAGTTCTTGCTGGAGTGGGGAGGGGGAGATATATATAACCTTGCATCTCAAAGCGGTGGGGGGGGGGAGAGAGAGGAAGAAAGAAACCTCTTTGCCGGTGACTTCTGTTATCACTCCGTGTAGTCGTAATCAGCATGCGATGTTATCGCTGCCGGTTTTTTTGCAAGCTCGGCAGGATCCCACAGGGTAACAAGACGAATGGGAAGGTTTCCAGACAATCCAATTGTCCGAAAAGAGAGGAGGAGGAGGAGGAAGAGGAGGAGGGATGAGAGGCATGAAGGGTAGCGGCGACGAGCGCGGAGGCCTCTTGCTTTCATAGCCTCGACAACAACTCATTTGAAAAGAGGGACTGTTAGATGCTGGACCAGGAGTCCCCAACCTTTTCGAGCCTGCAGGTACCTTTTGGAATTCTGACACAGCGTGTTGGGGGCAGCCACAAAATGGCCGCCACAAAATGGCTGCCGCAGAAGGCGGGGCCAGCCACAAAACGGTTGCCACAGCTTACCTTCTGTCACCTGGTGAAGATCCTTTTGCTGTGGTGGCAGCCGTTGCCAAAGCGACATTAAAAAAAAAATTCTGCACAGCCCCTCGGATTCAAAAACTACGCAAAACTCAACTATTCAAGAGGGCTTTTCCATGCAGATAGTTGGGTTGCACTGACCAAAATGAGATTACAAGCTTGCTTGGATAGATGTGGCCCCTTCTGCTGTGTACAGCTTATTGTGAGTGAGATCCCGTTTATGGAGTTTCTGTGTCATGTGAACACTTATGCCCTGCTTCAGTTCTTTCTGGGAGTTCCAGATTTCTAAAATCCGAATGCGTTGGTTATTGAAGCCATGTTTTATCAGGTCAACAGTCCATCCAGTCCAACGATCTGTGTCACACAGTTGCCAAAACCCAGGTTCCATTGGGAAGTCCACCAGCGAGGCCAGAATTCCAGAAGCCCTCCCACTGTTGCCCCCCAAGCACCAAGAATACAGAGCATCACTGTCCCAGACATAAGAACATGAGAGAAGCCATGTTGGATCAGGTCAGTGGCCCATCCAGTCCAACGCTCTGTGTCACACAGTGGCCAAAACCTAGGTGCCATCAGGAGGTCCACCAGTGGGGCCAGAACTCCAGAAGCCCTCCCACTGTTGGCCCCCCAAGCACCAAGAATACAGAGCATCACTGCAACAGACATAAGAGCATAAGAGAAGCCATGTTGGATTAGGCCAGTGGCCCATCCAGTCCAACGCTCTGTGTCACACAGTGGCCAAAACCTAGGTGCCATCAGGAGGTCAACCAGTGGGGTCAGAACTCCAGAAGCCATCCCACTGTTGACCCCCCAAGCACCAAGAATACAGAGCACCACTGCCCCAGACACAGTGTTCCATCTATACCTTGTGGCTAAGAGCCACTAATGCACCTTTGCTCCACATGTTCATCCAATCCCGTCTTGAATGTCCCATTTTGTTGTCTCTACTGACTCACTCTATGTAATCCACCTTGAGTCCCTAGGAGAAACACAGACTATAAATAACGTAAATAAATGAGTCAATAAATAGAATGGAAGGGATCCACAGGTCTTGACCTATCCATCAAGGAGGAGCTACAGCTGGGAAAGCTTTGCATAATATTTAAAATATTCTCTCTTTATTCCTTTACAGTCCACAATTTCTTTATCTCCTGTCACGATTTTGTTTATTACCTTCTTTTCCCTTCTTTTCTTAAGTTGCCATGCCAAATATCTTCCTGGTTTGTTAGCGCCTTCGAAAGACTTTTGTTGACGTTTCTTTAAGTTCTGATAGATTTCTTGATTTAATATAACATTCAGTTGATCTTGTAGAATTTGTATCTCTTTCAGTATTTTCTTTTTCCCTGGTCTTTAAATGAATGAGTAAATAAATAGAGTGGAAGGGATCCACAGGTCTTGACCTATCCATCAAGGAGGAGCCACGGCTCAGTGGTAGAACATCTGCTTGGCACGCAGAAGGTCCCAGGTTCAATCCCCGGCACCTCTACTCAAAAAGACCTGGCAGTAGGTGATGGGAAAGACCCTGGAGAGCTGCTGCCAGTCTGAGCAGACAATGCTGACCACGATGGCCCAAATGTCCGAATCAGTAGAAGACAGAGTCAAGTACTGACCATACGTGGCCGACCCTGCTTAGCTTCTGAGATCTGAAAAGCTCAGACCAGCCTGTGCCACCCAAAACCAACCTCTAGCCAGAGACTATTCAATTAATTAGTCTGATCATCAATTAAAATCTTGTCATCAACTGAAAAAAAGATCTCGATGAACTCAGGCAAATCATGAGAAGGGAGGGCATAAGAACATAAGAACATAAGAGAAGCCAATGTTGAATCAGGCCAATGGCCCATCTAGTCCAACACTCTGTCATACAGTGGCCAAAATATACCAGGTGCCATCAGGAGGTCCAGCAGTGGGGCCAGGACACTAGAAGCCCTCCCACTGCTGCCCCCCCAGCACTAAGAATAGAGTGCATCACCTGCCCCAAACTGAGAGTTCCCATCTATAGTAAAGGTAAAGGTTCCCTTGCTCGAAAGCCAGTCGAATCCAACTCTAGGGTTGCGGTGCTCATCTCCGTTTCAAAGCCGAAGAGCCAGCGCTGTCCGAAGACATTTCCGTGGTCATGTGGCCGGCATGACTAAACACCAAGGTGCACAGAACGCTGTTACCTTCCCACCAAAGTGGTACCTATTTATCTACTTGCAATTTCTTGCTTTCGAACTGCTAGGTTGGCAGGAGCTGGAACTAGAGACAGGAGCTCACCCTGTCATGCGGCACCCGGGTCTCGAACTGCTGAACTACTGACCTTCCACAGCCTGCAGTTCAGTGTCTTAACCACTTGAGCCACCGCAGCTCCTGTTCCATCTATACCCTGTGGCTAATAGCCACTGACGGACTTCTGCTCCATATGTTTATCTAATTCCCTCTTGAAACTGTCCATGCTTGTAGCTGCCACCACCTCCTGTGGCAGTGAATTCCATATGTTAATCACTCTTTGGGTGAAGAACACAGAGCATCCCTTGCCCCAGGCATAAGAACATGAGAGAAGCCAAGGTTGGATCAGGCCAGTGACCCATCCAGTCCAACACTCTGTGTCACCCAGTGGCCAAATATACCAGGTGCCTTCAGGAGGTCCAGCAGTGGGGCCAGGACACTAGAAGCCCTCCCACTGCTCCCCCCAGCACCAAGAATAGAGTGCATCACCTGCCCCAGACTGAGAGTTCCCATCTATACCCTGTGGCTAAGAGCCACTGATGGACTTCTGCTCCAGATGTTTATCTAATTCGCTCTTGAAACTGTCCATGCTTGCAGCTGCCACCACCTCCTGTGGCAGTGAATTCCATGCGTTCATCACTCTTTGGGTGAAGAAGGACTTCCTTTTATCCGTTCTAACCCGACTGCCCAGCAATTTCACGAAGTGCCCACGAGTTCTTGTATTGTGAGAAAGGGAGAAAAGGGCTTCTTTCTCAACCTGCTCAGGGCAGGAAGGGCTGCCTCAGTGCTTAGTTCTTGTGACCCTTTCTTGCACGCCCAGGGAAATGCTGATCGCTGCTTTGGGGTCAGGAAGGAATTTTTCTCCAGGCCAGTTTGGTCGGGGATCCTGGAGGTGGTTTTTGCCATCTTGTGGGCGTGGAGCAGGGGTCACTGAGGGTGTGGGGAGGGGGAGGTATTTGTGAATTTCCTGCCTTGCGCAGGGGGTTGGACTAGATGACCCTGGAGGTCCCTTCCAACTCTATGATTCTAGGATTCATTAAGAACGATACTTACAGAGATCCTGAGAGGGCAAGTGGTCTCGATGAAGAGTCCTTCCCTCTTCCCCGTCGATATCAAGATGGCCCCCACCAGTGTTCCCTCTAAGCTGAGTTAGTGTGAGCTGGCTCACAGTTTTTTAGCCTCCAGCTCACACATTTTTGTCTCAGCTCAGGAAGGAGGGCTCCAGAGCAAACTAATTTATGTGGCAGCCAAATGGCTCGCTCACAACTTTAATGCCGGTAGCTCACAAAGCAGAATCTTTGCTCACAAGACGCCACAGCTTAGAGGGAACATTGGCCCCCACTGCGACCCAGATAAGTGTCGGTGTAAATTTTAAAAGCACACTTGGCAGAAGTGGCGTTTATTCACATGCAAATTTATGCAGATCTGATTGATTTCATCTGCTAAAACTCATCTAGTAATCAAGGATGACTTCTTGAACCCTGCTCCGGGCTGATCCTTGTGACAAGTGCTGTTCGATGTAGAAACCGTGTCCTCCCCCCATACACCCACCCCACGCAGTGCGCAAAACAGATGCCACGATCTATTGGCAGCAAATTCCCCCCTGGCTGCAGCTGCCAATGCTGCCAATGCTTAATTTAAAGATTAGCACCATGACCCGGGGGGTCTGATACGTTTCCAAAAGACATACTCGCTTCACCTCAGATCTGTTTCCTTTCTGAGCCAGAGGAGAAAAGGATTGTGTGAGTAAATTGAAAATTAACTGCCATCACGCCCTCCTTCTCAGCAGGTACCAAGGGCATCCGCAGTTAGACCGTTCTCCGAAGAAACTGCATGGCCCAGGATTCCAAAGGATCTGCAGTCTGCGTGACGCAACGGCAAGAAAGTCTAATGTGAACGTGGGGTGTATCGAGAGAGGCAAAGCATCCAAATCGCAAGATGCGATAGTCCCACTGGACACCGCATTGGTCAGGCCGCAACTGGAGTGCTGTGTGCAGTTTTGGAGGCCTCACTTCAGAAAGGAGGTGGACAGGATAGAGCAGGTGCAGGGGAGAGCGACGAGGATGTTCGAGTGGCCTGGAGACCAAGAAGCCCTGTGAGGAAAGGCCGAGGGAACTTGGGAATGTTCGGTCTGGAAAAGAAGAAGAAGAAGAAGAAGAGATTGGATTTATACCCCGCCCTTCACTGCCCAAAGGCGTCTCAGAGCGGCTTACAAACTCCTTTCCCTTCCCCTCCCCACAACAGACACCCTGTGAGGTCGGTGGGGCTGAGATAACTTCTGACAGAAACTGTCCTTGAGAGAACAGCTGTGCCAGAGCTTGTGACTGACCCAAGGTCACATCAGCAGGTGCAAGTGGAGGAGTGGGGAATCAAACCCGGTTCTCCCAGATAAGAGTCCGCACACTTAACCACTACACCAAACTGGAGGTTAAGGGGGGACAGGACGGCTCTCTCGAAGTATCTGAAGGGCTGCCGCTTAGAGGAGGGCAGGGAGCTGTACCTGTTGGCAGCCGAGGATAGGACCAGTGTTCCCTCTAAGCTGAGTTAGTGTGAGCTAGCTCACAGTTTTTTTAACCTCTGGCTCACACGTTTGTCTTCGCTCAGGAAGGGTGGCTCCAGAGCCAACTGATTTATGCAACAGCCAAATCACAACTTTATTGTCAGTAGCTCACAAAGTAGAATTTTTCCTCACAACACCCCACGGCTTAGAGGGAGCATTGGATAGGACTTGCAAGAATGGGTTGAAATTATGGGTGGAAAGGTAGCGGCTGGAGATTAGGGGGAGATTTTTTTATAGGAAGAGTAGCTGAGCAGTGGAATGGGCTGCCTAGGGAGGTGGTGAGCTCCCCCTCACTAGGAGTCTTTAAGCAGCAGCTGGACGAATCTTTGTAAGTGACGCTCTAGGCTGATCCTGCAATGAACAGGGGGTTGGACTAGATGGCCTGCAGGCCCCCTTCCCACTCTACGGTTCTATGCATTTTTCTCACTTCCTAGCCCTGTAGCTAGGGATTTTGTGGGGAGGTGGCCTGGGGGGCACAAAACAAAGTTTAAAAAAAAATCAATTTGGGGCCAGCCTGGGAGAGGGGGGGCCTGGAAGAAATGCTAGGGGGCCAGGCCCCATGGGCCCCGCATTAGCTACAGGCCTGTGACACTTCCCCTTATTCATTCCCCACATTTCCCTCTTTCCAGCACTTCTCCTTGAGTGCACATCCGTCACAGCCTGAAAACTGGGGAGCCTTCCCCCCTTCCCCCCAATATTTGCCTAGAATGGATGAGAAACATAGCTCATCCCCGAGGGCCCTATTTGAGATATCGGCTTTTCTCTTCTGCTCCTCGCCCTCCTCTCCTCTTCCCCGCCTCCCTGCTTTGCCGCTCCTCCATGGCAATTAGGAGCTCAATCTCCTGAATACCTTAAGATGCTCTGCCAAAGGAACCTGGAACCAAAACAAGATGGATGACGGGGAGAGTGGGAGGGAAGCTTTTAAAGATGACCACGGGGATTACAAGCATCGTTGCCGTTAACTGGCTAAAAGGTTTGAAAGTGATGGACTGGGCTTTTAAGAGGCCTTCTGCAGAGGAAACTGGGCTCGTAGTGTTCCCAAAAAAATTGCTAATAATATAAACTCAGCACCAGGCAGAGGTGGAACGAGAGGGAAGATCTGAGCAGGGAGAGAAGGACGCCGGAGGGGAGTCCTTCGCAAAACACACAACTCCTGCGGTAGAAAAATGAGCAGCTCCAGAGAAGTGGCTTAGCCTTGGCCCGTAGCTACAGTGGGGTATCTTGGGGCCCGCCCCACCCACTTACTGCCAAGCCACCCCCCCCGGCTTCCAATTTTTTATTTTATTTGTGACACTCCCTTGGGGTGTGTGTGCAGGGTGCCCCCCGACATTTAAAGGCCCCCTGAATTAAAAGAATCCTGGCTACGGGCCTGCTTTCGGGTTTCTCTTCAGTTGACAAATATCCCAAAAAGGGGGCATCTATTTCAAAGACTTTCTCTACGAAAGACTGAAAGAAGATAGGAACGTAGTGGAGGGGAGTGGAACTCTCAAATTTGCCTATGCAACTTTGTTAAAATAGCTGCCGACGTTCCCTCTGATTTCCCCCACATGCACACACTGAGCAGAGCAGTTCACATTCTGAGCAGAATGACTTTCATCATCGGCTCCTTGTAGAACTGGCTAATAAACGGTGCGGGAAGATTCAAGCTGAAGATCTTGTCATTTGCCGAGGCATGAGAGGCCACTTTTAGAATGGATTCGGGCGACACGGTCAAAAAGGAAGCCTGCAATGTAATAAACTTGAGCCTTTTCCACCAGCTTCCAGTTTTCCTTCTTGTAACAATTAGCAGCAGCCAGGTTAGCAAGAGACCTGTTGTCGCTTGTGATGCAGGCAGCATGCGTGGGCTTCTTCACTCTGTTCGTAATAATGGGCATCCACATGGGCTTCTGTGGAGCTGCGGTGGCTCAAGTGGTTAAGACGCTGAACTGCAGGCTCTGGAAGGTCAGTAGTTCAGCAGTTCGAGACCCGGGTGCCGCATGACAGGGTGAGCTCCTGTCTCTAGTTCCAGCTCCTGCCAACCTAGCAGTTCGAAAGCAAGAAATTGCAAGTAGATAAATAGGTACCACTTCGGTGGGAAGGTAACAGCGTTCCGTGCACCTTGGTGTTTAGTCATGCCGGCCACATGACCACGGAAACGTCTTCGGACAGCGCTGGCTCTTCGGCTTTGAAACGGAGATGAGCACCGCAACCCTAGAGTCGGATTCGACTGGCTTTCGAGCAAGGGAACCTTTACCTTTACCTTTTACATGGGCTTCTTCGGCTTTCTCCTTTAGGATCTCACCAAATTTCTGTTTCAATGCACCCGAAAAACATTGCCACTTTATAAGGGCTCTGGATCATCCACTGGGCCACTTTAACGGAATTCCTGAGTAGATCCACCAGCATGATCTTCTCCTTTGGATGTTTTCACAGGTTCTTCAAATAGCTCTTTATATTGCTCATCTGCCAAGATTTGGTCATTTGGCTTCAGTCCGTATTTGTCCACTACTGCACAGATGGAGGAGTCTCCATTCCAAAAACTGTATTTTCACCATGGCACGGACGGTGGGATCGTCGATCTGTCTTAAAAGTCTGGAGAGGTGAGCAGAATATAACTGCTGTAATCTTAAAACAGGCAATAGGCAGTGCGAGACCCTGTGCGGCTCCAGATTGCTGCTGAGCGGGGCTTCCGGTGTTAATGAGTGGCCGCTCACGTGCACAGCTCAGAGGGAACACTGTAAGCTAATAGCCACTCATATTGTCAGCAGAGGCAAGTAGATAACTGATCAAAGGTGACTGACAGTGTGACTAGACACAGGCCAGTATGGAAAGGTGTTTCTTTTATTGCATTTCCTTTCAGGCTTTAGGACTGCCACGAATCATATATGTGTGGCTAGTAATTTTTATGGGCGAGTGGCTCTTTTGGACTTGTTTCAAGGCTGATGTGGAATCTCCTCTGTTGGGTCTGACTGCATTTCTCAGGAATAGGCTTTCAGAAATGCATCACTTCCAGTGCAAAATGGGGCCACTGCATCAACATGTTGCACTAGGATTTCTCTGCCACCGTCACCACCCCACATTCTATGGTTTAAACATAGTGTTTTGGGGATCCTAGAGCATCACACTGGTGCAGTGATATTACGGTTTTACACCAGAATGGTGTGACAATGCTTCATCCTCCCATTTTACCCCACCATCCTGCCAAGTGATGGCAGAGACCATGGGCCAAGGACAAGAGGTCAAACCCTACCCCAAGCACAGAGTAGTTTAGCATGTACAGAAGCAAATGGCTCTGGCCAAAATAAGAATGAAAAGTTTACCATTTCATGCCTTGCTAGAATGTCGCACCTATAGGAGCAGAAACTTGGAGAGCCAAATGGCTAGATACAAATTTCTTCCTCCTGAGGCAGGAAGACCAGAACAACCTTAAAAGGTGATGGACACTCAAAAGGGAGTTATAGATTCTCAGGACATAAGGAAGAAGCACTCTTTTATCCGTGGGATTGTGGCCCAGGAGGTACAAGCCACAAAGGACTGAACCATTACCTGTGGACTCCATCTTGACCACATGTCAAAGAACAGTGGGAGAAATCCCAGCTCTGAGAACTAAGCTAATGGTGAACTTTTAACTACTGCAACTTTAATTACTAGCCTATCCTAATTACTAATTAATCACTAATTTAATTACTAGCATATCCTAATTAAACATCATATAAAATAAGTACAGAGTTTAAATGGATTGCACGTTCTAACCTTTTCTTTAAATCCTTGCTCAGCCCGATGCTTGAACACACCATGTGTACTCTTTTTATCGTTGTTTATTAACAACAACAATATTTTGAATGCTTGAAGCCTGAAGATACTCACCATGCCTATTTGGTCTTGCTATCCAAAGAGTGGTAAAGCATGGATTCACCATTCCTTGGCTAGAATAGCTCAAAATTGTGAAGGTGTGATTGATCTTCCCCGCACTACCTTTTAGGAGTGAAGGAAAGGATGTGGTAACTGGATGGAGCCTCTAAACAGCAATGCAGATACAGACAGTAGATACCAACAGATTTCTATGCAGGAGTGTTCACTACTCAGCACAAAATTTAATAACCCCTGAGAATAAGGCAAAGGGGTGGTATTGCCAAGAAGAGGCTTTAGACACCTGAGAGTGTTTTCCAACTTTGGAGAACCCAAGAGAATGGAGTAAGGTTACCAAGTCCCTCCAGTGGGGGATGGGGGGGACTTACCAGGAGAAAGGCCCAGGCCACATTGCGGGCATTGCACAGGAAGTGATGTCATCACCAGTGTTCCCTCTAAGCTGAGTTTGTGTGAGCTAGCTCACAGTTTTTTTAGCCTCCAGCTCTCACATCTTTGTCTTAGCTCAGGATGGATGGATGGCCCCAGAGCAAACTAATTTATGCAGTAGCCAAATTGCTTGCTCACAACTTTAATGCCAGTAGCTCACAAAGTAGAATTTTTGCTCGCAAGTCTCCACAGCTTAGAGGGAGCATTGGTCATCACACCAGGGACTTCTGGATGATGTTCTGGTATTTGAGCAAAAGCTCAATGATAAAACCAGCTTCTACCCTAGAGTTTTCACCCAAATACCAGAGCATCACCCAGAAGTTGCTGTCGTGGTCGCATCACTTCCTGTGCAATGCCAGAGAGCAGCCTGGGCCTTCCTCCTTCTGCTGATAAGTCCCCCCTACTGGGCAGCTGATTGGCAGTTAGTGGGCAGAGCCTGGCAGCGGGGAACTCCAGCTTCCACCAGCGGGTCTGGCGATTGCGAGTCTGTTCCTTCAAACAAGGGTCAGTTCACAAGTACAACAACATATTTGTTAGGGGAGGCTGGTTGACAGCTCCCGGTTTCCCGGCTCTGTACATTTTCATGCAAAGGTGAAGAACTGCACCACGAACAGGCAAATGACACGGAGGTTCACACTGCTGGCAAAACACCTTAAACTCTCACCTGCCTCCTGCCTCTGGTTTCACAACACCCCTCCATCACTTGACAGAGATAAATAAGTGTGGAATTGTGTCTGAAATATAAACTTCCAAGTATATATTTATAGACGAGAAAGCCATTTGAAAAAAAAAAAACCCCACAGAGGAGTCATAAATTGCACCTGGTTGTCACACAGCTCCCTCGGCAAATGATGAAAAGTTCCCTTTTTCGGGCCTCATCAGCAAATCAGGAGAACCAATCCTCATTTAAGAGCGATGATGGCCCTGCCAGCGAAGACGCCGCTCACCGCCCTCTGCTCTGAGGGCTTACCCAGACGTGAATTTTATAGCAGCCGCTTCGCACAGCGGCAGGTTTATCATTTCCAGATTGCAGCGGTATAACCCTCGGAGCGAAAAGCAAATGCATGTGGGGCTGTTACCTTGACGCTGTGTCCTTCAGGGGCAGACTGGCAAGCTCGAACAGCCCATAAGTAATTGAGCTGAATAGACTTGCCAGGAGCGGGAGGGAGGCCCGTGATGCGTTGGCGACACGGCTACGTCGCTTCCGACGTACACCGGAAGTGACGTCGTCACATCACGGTGCAGGGCGACACTCTGGCATTTGGGCAAAAAGCTCTTCTACCACAGAGGCTGGGCCCAAATTCCAGAGCTTCACCCAGACGTTGCCTACATGATGGCCTCACTTCCGGTGCACACGGGAAGGGGTGTCGTCACGTCGCAGGCAACAAAGTCTGGCCCTCCCTCTTTGTTATGTCTGGACATAAGGAGGCATGCCTGGACTTGTCTGGCAGGCCACCTAGATGGAGAGTGGGGAGGCATGTCCGGGCTTGTCTGGCAGGCCACCTGGAGGGAACATGGAGAGCCATGCCTGGACTTGTCTGGGCAGGTCACCTAGCTGGAGCTTGAAGCCCCAGAACAAAGGCAGGTAGGATCCTGGAACCTGCCTGCAGGTTGGCCCCTGAGGGCAGCCAGCCAATCAGGAGCCTGGAGGCCATTTGAACTCACCAATTGCGTGAGGGCTGGGAGTGGCTTAGGTGTATATAGTTAGGGCAGTTGCCCCGGGTAAAACTGCTTTCTGAAATCATTCTACCGTGTTAAACCCACTATTTAACACTCTTTCTCCTGGTAAGTCGCCGTTCCCCCCCCCCGCTGGCCAGCTGATTGGCAGCAGGGGGAGGGGCCTGGCTGCAGGAGATCCCCGCCCCCAGTGGGGCGTTTAGCAACCCTAGAGCTGAATGGCCTGGGAGGAATGGCTAACTTTACAGGGGACGCTCCAGTTGAAAGCAACCGGAAGCAGTGGCGATGAGCCCTAGCTCACATATTACCAGTATATTTATACCGTGCCTTTCTCCCCAGTGTCAACAAAAAACGAAGCAGATTTACACAGTGGGGAGAAGCGCAACCAGCGAGGAACTGTGTAATGAGAATTTTCCACACAACTGTTAAACAAATATAACATCTATTAAAGCGCAAGAATCTCCATCTTCATTGTAAACACATCAACAAATTCACTCTTCATAGATGATATCGAGGCATGCCGTGAATACTCAATATGACGTTCCGGTACAGACACGTCCGGAAAACAATGTAAACAGTCACAGGGTGCTTCCTCAAACCGAAGGTGTCTCAAAATGAAGTGAATTCAACTGCGGCTTCAGAATTTTTACCGTATCATCTTGACGTTATGGGAAGCAGCTGCTGCATTTGAGCAGCGCCGGTTAGAGACTCTTTGGATTGTAAATAAGAGAGAACACTGAATTTTGAGACCACATTTGTGGAACGTGGAATTCTGGAAGCCGGTGAACGCATGAAATTCCAGTCACAAGTTGCAAGCCTTCTTCAGTATTCTCTACTGCTCAGTTGGTATCAAACCGGGGTTCTCGTTTGGTATGGCAAGGTTATACGGCAAAAATTCTGAAGCCGCGGTTGAGTTCACTTCATTTTGAGACACCTTCGGTTTGAGGAAGAAACCTGTGACTGTTTACATTGTTTTCCGGACGTATCTGTACCAGAATGTCATATTCACGGCATGCCTCAATATTACGTATGAAGAGTGAGTTTATGTGTTTACAAATGATTATGGAGATTTTGGCACTTTAACAGATGTTTAACAATTGTGTGGAAATTTTCATTATACGGTTCCTTGTTGGTTGTGCTTTCTCCCCAGTGTAGCAGCCCTAATAGCCCAGACTAGCCGGATCTTGTCAGAACTGGCAAGCCAAACTACCATAGAGTTGCCAGTTGCCTACCGGGGGAAAGAGCACCCCTGTTCCAGGGCCTCTCCACTGGTGCCGGTCAACTGGCCAGCAGGGGACTTACAGGCAGAAAAACCCGACCTAGGCCTATGTTGCCAGCAGCACAGCGATGTCACTTCCGCCTAGCACAGGAAGCGATGTCATCACATCGCTGGCAATATGGGGATGCCCTGGTATTCCAGCAAAAACTCTATGGTGAAGAGGAATTCTACCACAGAGCTTTTGCCCAAATACCAGAGCATCCCTACGTCACCAGCAACATGACGATGATCTCTTCTAGTGTGCGCCAGAAGTGACATCGCTGTGTTGCTGGTGACGCAGGCCTAGGCCTAGTTTTCCTGCCAGTAATCTCCCCACACCACCCACCTGCTGCCGGTTGCCAGGGGATACGTAACAACCTGGAAGCAAGGTCTGTGCTGGGATTGGAGACCACCGAGGAAGACTGGGTGGCAGAAGGCAATGGCAAACCATCTCTTCTTATCTCTTTCCTACTAGATGCACCGTGTAGGCAAGATTTGCCCTGATCAGGCCTAGAAAGGTAAACAGGACATTGAACACAACATCATCCCTATCAGTGTGCCCTGTTAATACATATCGACCAGGAATTGACGGTTGGGATTTGCAGCAACCCATTCCACGATCCCATTTTATCATTTTAATTCATTCTGTTCTGGGTCCAGTCTACTTTACTTTACAAACGGATTAATCGTGCATAGTGGTTTATTCGTGACAAATGAAGACGTCCGTATGGCTGAAATACGTTTGGTCTGGTGTTTATTGAATCGCACCTGGTCATTTGAAAGTTATCTGTGTGACAATCCTTGCGTGTATTCTTATATGTGGTGGCGGGATGTGGCGTCAAGTCACAGCGAACTAATGGTGACCTCGTAGAGTTTTCAAGGCAAAGAGATGCTCACAGGGGGTTTGCCATTCCCTGCCTCTGCGTAGCAACCCTGGACTTCCTTGGTGGTCTCCCATCCCACCTACCTACCTGAGGGACTGCCTTTCCCCATATGTGCCCCAGAGAGCACTGAGGTCGGGGACCCAACGTCGCCTGACTGTCCCTGGCTCGAAAGACACCAGATTGGCCACCACGAGGCCTAGGGCCTTTTCAATGACGGCTCCACTCTGATGGAATGAGCTCCCGGCGGACATCAGGGCCCTGTGGGACCTTCTACAGAAGGTCTTCCACCAGACCTTCGATTAGGAGCCACCACTGACGAATGAACCATCACAGAGTGAGCAAAAGAACTATCGTATACAGAACAGGCCACGGCCCTATGCTACTATGCTGGACATGGCCTTCTTTATTGGACCACGTATAGATATTTGTATATCGCCGCCGTCTGAATATATTAGCACCTTATGTAATTGTCTTTTAACTGTGAATTTTACTGTATTTATTGGTTTTATTGTATTTTAACTGGGTAAGCCGCCTTGAGCCAGTGCTGCACCGGCAAGGCGTGATATAAATTGAAATAAATAAATAAATACTGACCGGGGCCAACCCCGCTTAGCTTCCAAGATCTGACGAGATCAGGTTAGCCTGGGCCATCCAGGTCACGGTGTAGTATTATCTATTAATCATAACTTGTACTACACAAGGGCAAGGTGCCTGTATGAGAGCCAGTTTGGTGTAGTGGTTAAGAGGACGGACTCTAATCGGGGAGCACTGGGTTTGATTCCCCACTCCTCCAAATGCAGCTGCTGGTGTGACCTTGGGTCAGTCATAAGTTCTTTCAGAGCTGTTCTCTCAAGGGCAGTTCTTGAGGGAGCTCTCTCGGCCCCACCTGCCTCATAGGGTGTCTGTTGTGGGGAGGGGAAGGGAAAGGAGATTATAAACCACTCCGAGACTCCATGTGAAAGACAGGGTATAAATACAATCTCCTCCTCCTCCTCCTCTACTTCTATAGTAGGTGTTTGAGAGAGAGAGAGAGAGAGAGAGAGAGAGAGAGAGAGAGAGAGAGAGAGAGAGAGAGAGAGAGAGAGAGAGAGGCCATCCCCTTATAAGAACATAGGAAGAGCCCTGCTGGATCAGTCCAGTGGCCCTTCTAGTCCGGCATCCTGTCGGTTAAGTGCGCGGACTCTTATCTGGGAGAACCGGGTTTGATTCCCACTCCTCCACTTGCACCTGCTGATATGACCTTGGGTCAGTCACAAGCTCTGGCACAGCTGTTCTCTCAAGGACAGTTTCTGCCAGAAGTTCTCTCAGCCCCACCTACCTCCCAGGGTGTCTGTTGTGGGGAGGGGAAGGGAAAGGAGTTTGTAAGCCGCTCTGAGATGCCTTTGGGCAGTGAAGGGCGGGGTATAAATCCAATCTCCTCCTCCTCCTCCTCCTCCTCCTCCTCCTCCTCTTCTTCTTCTTCTTCTTCTTCTTCTTCTTCTCCTCCTCCTCCTCCTCCTCCTCCTCAGAGAGTGGCCAGCCAGTTCCTCTGGAGGGCCAGCGACAGGGCACCGAGGCCGAGCCCTTCCCCTGATATTGCCTCCTGCAACTGGGATTCAAAGACTGGCTGCATCTGAACATGGAGGTTCCCTTTAGCCATCACGGCTAGTAGCCACTGAGAGAGCGATCCGCCACGAATCCTGCACAAACCGCCGAGCACGCCTTCCCCCCCCCCCGTGGCTCCAACCGAGGAACTCCGTCCGCCATCTTGTCAGCCTGTGATACAACTAATTGAGGCCTGAGGGACTGCGGATCCCAGCCCGAGGCAACAACTCAGAGGCCTGGGGGGGAAGAAAGGAGATCAAAGGAGCTCTTATTTTGCTTTCATTCCCCCCCCCGAAGCACAATTCACAATTCGGCTGCCGCCGCACAAGCCAGCCAGCCGCTGCCAGGGAGGATACGGTTAAGCGAGGAGGCCGGGATTCCTCAGGGGAGAACTTCTGTCAGGGATACTAAAAGGAGTATTTAAAGGCAAGCCCCGGAGGAGGGGATAATTGGAGTTCAGCTGTTTCTAATCTAAATTAATAATCCAGTCTGAGACGTCAACTCACTAAAGAGAGCCAAGGGTTTTTTTTTCCCTTTTCTTTTGAAATACGTGTATCGGCGGGGATGGGTTTCATATTGATTTATGAGGAACCATATTGGAGGCAGACATTGGGAGGGAGGAGGAGGAGGAGGACGATGTAACGGGATTGCCAGCGGGTGTTGCCACCCTCCAAGTAGCACCTGGAGGCCTCCCGCGAATACAATTCATCTCCAGGAGACGGATATCAGTTCCCCTGGAGAAAATGGCAGCTTGGGAGGGTGGACTCTGTGGCATTACGCCCCGGCAACCAGTGTTCCCTCTAAACTGAGTTAGTTCTGAGCTAGCTCACAGTTTTTTAGCCTCCAGCTCACATACTTTTGTCTTGGCTCAGGAAGGATGGCTTGAGAGCAAACTAATTTATGCAGTAGCCAAACTGTTTGCTCACAAATTTAATGCCCAGTAGCTCACAAAGTAGAATTTTTGCTCACAAGACTCCACAGCTTAGAGGGAACATTGCCGGCAACCCTACTGCCAGCTCTGGGTTGGGAAATACCTGGAGGTTTTGGGGTGGAGCTTGAGGAGGGCGGGGTTTGGGGAAGGGAGGGGCTTCAGCGGGGTATAATTCCATAGAGTCCATCTTCCCAAGTGACCCGTTTTCTCCAGACGAACCGATCTCTGTCTTTGTAATCCCAGGAGAACTCGAGCCACTACCTGGAGGCTATAAGAAAGAAAACGCGAAGAAAAAATAGTCTGTTGCATATTTCTATTTCACACGAATGCCTTAATTCTGTATTGAGGTTGGTGGTCACAACCCAACGGCTACTGTTTATAATGTTAGTATGCCAGTTTGGTGTAGTCGTTAAGTGCGCGGACTCCAATCTGGGAGAACCGGGTTTGATTCTCCACGCCTCCACTTGCAGCTGCTGGATGACCTTGGGCAAGCCATAGTTCTGTCAGAGCTGTTCTCTCAAGGCCAGTTTCTGTCAGAGCTCTCTCAGCCCCACCAACCTCAAAGGGCGTCTGTTGTGAGGAGGGGAAGGGAAAGGAGTTTGTAAGCCGCTCTCAGACTCTGAGTGAAGGGCAGGGTATAAATCCAGTCTCCTCCTCCTCCTCCCAGTCACAACAAGAATAGCTCTTGAACATGACACAATACCTATGTATGGATGTTACACTGCACCCTCAGACCACATAACAAAAAGTTTCCATAGACCTCCCGAGAATAAATGATGTTGCTAATGTAAGGCGGAAATCTTCTATGCAGCCGTACACGTTTCCCAGGTATGCCCGCATTTCAGTCTATCTTCCTCTCAGATTAAGGCGGCTGTGCGTATAACTCGGAACCAGGTTTCACAGAATATATTCATAGAATTATTGCAGACCGACAGTTCTCAACTTGGGCTGAAGCTGGAGGTTCTCAGAAATATCTGGAGCCCCATGCAGTATTTGGAACCAGACTTTACCGGATATAGTCACAAAATTATTGCAGACCTGCAGTTCTCAGCTCGTGTTGAATCAAGAGGTTCTCCTACTTGGAGGCTGGTAACCCTAGAATACAGAAGAAACTCTTTCTTGGGCAAGTGAATGGTTTGGGAACCATGACAGACGAAGAAGATGAAGAAGACAAAGACAACGAAGAAGAAGCAGCAGGAGGAAGAGAAAGAAAAGGAGAAGAAGAAGAGGAGGAGGAGAGGAAGAGGAGATTGGATTTATATCCCGCCCTTCACTTCCTGAAGCAGTCTCAGAGCAGCTTACAAACCCCTTTCCCTTCCCCTCCTCACAACAGACACCCTGTGAGGTAGGTGGGGCTGAGAGAGCTCTTTGGAGGACTACTCCTAAGAGAACAGCTCTGACAGAACTATGGCTTGCCCAAGGTCATCCAGCAGCTGCGAGCAGAGGAGTGGGGAATCAAACCTGGTTCTCCCAGCTTAGAGTCTGTGCACTTAACCACTTAACCACTACACCAAACTGGCAAAATGGGCACTGGATAGATCAGTCATGTGACTGGGAGACCACCAGAGCTGCCGGACTCCATGCAGGTGAAACAAACTACATAAAACCATGATATGATCGATACGTTTCGTGCCAACAGTCTTATAAACATTTCATAAGTAGAGTTAACAACCCTTTTTATAATTACATAGAAAGAGTAAAGTGCCCGTGCCAAGCCTCTTGAGAGACTTCCCAAGGTTTTAAATCTTTTAAGTCCTATCCCATAATTGATTCCTGTCCACATTTCACTTGCGCATGGTGTTCCCTCTAAGCTGAGTTTAGTGTGAGCTGGCTCATAGCTTTTAAGCTTCCGGCGCACCCATTTCTGTCTTCGCTCAGGGAGGACGGCTCCCGAGCAAACCGATTTACGCAGTAGCCCAATCGCTCACTCAAGACTTTAATGCCAGTAGCTCACAGGGTAGAATTTTTGCTCACGAGACGCCACAGCTTAGAGGAGGCATCGCTTGCGTACTGCATTCCCCGTGTGGCTCCACCATCTAGGGGCCTGGAGATCCCTGAAACTACAAGGAGACAGAGATCAGTTCCCTCGGAGAAACTGGCTGCTTTGGGAGGGTGAGCCCTGTGGCATTTGGGGATGCCATTCTCCAGGCGGTGGCCGGAGATTTCCTGGCATTCAAAACGAAGAAACACTGTGATGACATTGACAATAACATTTAATGGCAATTATGTATATCAAATTATGTATATCAAATGGAGCTGCGGTGGCTCAAGTGGTTAAGACGCTGAACTGCAGGCTATGGAAGGTCAGTAGTTCAGCAGTTCGAGACCCGGGTGCTGCATGATGGGGTAAGCTCCCGTCTCTAGTTCCAGCTCCTGCCAACCTAGCAGTTCGAAAGCAAGAAATTGCAAGTAGATAAATAGGTACCACTTTGGTGGGAAGGTCACAGCGTTCCGTGCACCTTGGTGTTTAGTCATGCCGGCCACATGACCATGGAAACGTCTTTGGACAGCGCTGGCTCTTCGACTTTGAAACGGAGATGAGCACCGCAACCCTAGAGTCAGATTCGACTGGCTTTCGAGCAAGGGAACCTTTACCTTTACCTTTACCTTATGTATATCAATAAAAACTTTAGAAATTCTAACATATTCAAGACAAAATCCAATGTCAACCAATTTTGTATATTAATAAAAACTTTGGAAATTTTAACATATTCAAGACAACATCCAATATCCTCATACACTCATTTCAATAGTCTTCCCAAGGAGTAGTCCTATTAAGTAACTTTAACTTCCTTTTTTGCTTCCTTCAAACAGTTGCAGCATGAACTTCTTTTTCCACTTTCTTCAAATTATAACTGTTTGACTTCTTCTTCAAATCCTCTCAGTCCCATTTCAAGTAGTTGTATTAGGAGCAAGCCAGTTAAATCATTTCTTAATAGTAGCAACCAGTCCTCTTATTTTTATATCCGGCTAGAAGCCTTCTTTTTTTCAAATAGGCTGGCCAATGCTCTCTATATCTCACGTGGCTGGCTCAGTTGCTCTCCAGGAGATTTTAGGAGTAACATTGCAAGTCCTGTTTTCTGTCTGGCTGAAAGGCTTCTTCCTGGCATTACAACCAGTCCTCAGGTAACAAAGATCAGTCCTCTTGGAGAAAATGGATGTTTCTTGAGGGTGGGCTCTACCGCATCACACCCCACTGAAGTCCTTTCCCTTCCCAAATCCCATCCCCCACTCCGGGATAATTTGACAAAAGAGAATTACATCCCCCCCCCCAAGTCACCCAGGAACCTTCTCTATGGCAACAGCATGTGCTGCTACTTGTGTTACCAACCTCCAGGTGGGATCTGGAGGTCTCCTGGGATTCCAACTGGTCTTCAGACAGAGATCAGTTCCCCTGGAGAAAATGGCAACTTGGGGAAGGTGGAAGCTATAACATCATACTCCACTGAAGAAGAAGAGAGAAGAGATTGGATTTATACCCGAAGGAGTCTCAGAGTGGTTTACAATCTCCTTTCCCTTCCTCTCTCCACAACAGACACCCTGTGAGGTAGAAGAAGAAGAAAAGATTGGATTTATACCCCGCCCTTCACTACCCGAAGGAGTCTCAGAGCAGCTTACAATCTCCTTCCCTTCCTCTCTCCACAACAGACACCCTGTGAGGTAGAAGAAGAAGAAAAGATTGGATTTATACCCCGCCCTTCACTACCCGAAGGAGTCTCAGAGTGGCTTATGATCTCCTTTCCCTTCCTCTCCCCACAACAGACACCCTGGGAGGTAGGTGGGGCTGAGAGAGCTCTCTCGAGGAGTGCCCTTGAGAGAACAGCTCTGAGAGAACTTGTGACTGACCCAAGGTCACACCAGCAGCTGCATGTGGAGGAGTGGGGGATCGAATCCGGCTCTCCCAGATTAGAGCCCGCTCCTTTTAACGACTACACCAAACTGTCTCTCCCTTCCATTCCCAACCCTCTGCTCTCCAGGTCCCCCCCCAAAAAAAATCTCCAGGAATTTCCCAACCCGGACTTGGCAATCCTGATTGGCATTGTACGCTGCTGTGCTCCCTTCCCCTCCCTTCCCCTCCCCAAACCCTGCCCTCCTCAGACTCCATGGAGCAAGAGAGAATAGATCTGCTCCATCTTCTACATGACAGCCCTTCAAATACTTGAAGACTGCAATCATGTCCCCTCTAAGTCTTCTCTTTCCCAGGCTAAACAGACCCAACTCTTTTCAGCCTTTCCTCCTAAGACTTGGATTCCAACCCTCTCCCCATCGTGGTCTCCCTCTTCTGGACATGTTCGAGCTTGTCGACATCCTTCCTAAAATGTGGTGCCCAAAACTGGACACAGTACTCCAGGTGAGGCCAGACCATAGCAGAATACAGCGGAACTACCACTTCCTGTGATCTGGACACAATGCTTCTGTTAACGCATCCTAAGATCGCATTAGCTTTCTTCGCAGCCACATCACACTGCAGGCTCATGTTGAGCTTATGATCAACCAGAACACCCAGATCCCTTTCACATGTGCTGCTGTCAAGCCAAGTCCCTCCCATGTGAGACGGGATGCTGGACTGGATGGATCACTCTTCTAATGTTCTTAGGAGACCAGGCTGAGTTGTAGGGGGGCAAGGTCCATCCCCCGACAGCAGGGTTTGTGAAGAGGAGAAGCCACAAAGTAGCCATTTCCTCCAGGGAAACCGATCTTTGTAATCTGGAGGGCCACTGTAATTCTAGGGTATCTCCAGGACCTACCTGGAGGGCGGCAACCCAGCCCCACCACACCTCAAGCACTACCTGGACTCCCCCCCCTCTCCTATAGGCAGGGCTTCTGCCAGAATACTGAATGAGGCCTAAACCCAAGAAATAAGGACAGGCGCATGCAAATAGCAGTGACGGAACGAAATTCCTAAGTAGAGCAAATATTTATAAACCTCCCTCCTCCTTACCCCCCCTCCTCCCGCCCAATTATTTTCGTAGCTTCAGACGTGGCTCAGAGACAGAAAAGGCACCGCAGCAAGTTTAATGCATTCCTGGAGCCGGCGAGCTCATCATGTGCCCAGAGCCATTAAAACTTCCCTATTTGAACACATTTGGTTCATCAAACAAAAAAAACCCTTCACATATTTTTATATAGAATCGCTAGAACACAAACACACGTTTTCTCCGAGATGGAGATGAAAGCGGCGGGTAGACTCGTTTGGAGCCTTTGTTGATTATGCATTGTAACGAGCCCCATTACGTAATTAAAAGCGGCTTCTCCTTATTGCATTTTGGAGCTAATTACCATTTCATGCAGCCGGCGATGGACATTTTGGGCTTCAGCGAGGCGCCGTAATTACGCCGCTCTCCCCCCTCCGAGCTGTTTATGCATTATTAATTAATATTAAATCTGTTGATTAAAAGCTAATTTGTAAGCTGTCTCGCCACATTTCTCGCAAGAGGACTCCCTCGACGTGTTCCCATCCCCTTTCCAAAAACGACTCGGGTGAAATCAGAGGTTGCGGAGCGGACCGCATTGTCACGCTTCAGGAGGGCCTCCTTTCCGAGAAGAGCAGATGTTTTCCCAGAAATTCCAGTTGTTGATGCTTTCATTAGACAGATCCTCCTCAGAGGCTCTGGCAGGTTTTCGTCTGCAAGCACACTTCCTCAGATACAGCGACACAGAATTTCCTCAACCATTGCATATAGGGGGAAAAAACCCTTCCTATATGCAATGGTTGAGGAAATTCTGTTTCACTCGATCTGAGGAAGTGTGTTTGCCCGTGAAAGATTATGCCGAATAAAACTTTGTTGGCTGTCCAGGGAATTGCTGGTGGTCATGTAAAATAGTCAAAAAAATTGTGACCAGATTACATATCATATATGGCTTATCAGTAATGATCAGATACCTAACATTCTGATTCTTTTGAATTTGTGGCAAAATCCGGCAGTACCTAAAATACAACAAGAGCGAATTACAATTCTGATTACAGTTGCAAAATTTCTATTGGCCTCTCACTGGAAGAAGACTTCTGCTCCTTCAATTGCAGAATGCTAAGTAAAAAATTAGGAATTTTTCACCATGGACAAAATAGCTGACCACATCTCAACCCTTGACTCTACTCCAGGTAACTGTAATTCTAATTTATTCGACAAAGGGCTTCTCTTTATGCACAGTTTCATTCTTTCAAATATCATAAGACAAACAAATGGTAGAATGAGATTTTGGCTTCTCTTTAAATGTATTTAAAAATATTTGTTGGTAGTTATAAAAGTGTTACTAATTCTCCTATATATATAATTTCTAAGGAATATATTTCTAAACATTCCACTATGCACAGTTTGACATCATTCACAAATGTTGACGAAAAATAATTATTTATAATTACTTTCTCATAATAAAAATTATTGTAAAAAAAAATAAAACTTTGAGAGCCCATTTGGTGTAGTGGTTAGGAGCGCGTGCTCTAATCTGGGAGAACCGGGTTTGATTCCCTTCTCCTCTACATGCAGCTGCGGGTGTGACCTTGGGTCAGTCACAAGTTCTTTCAGAGCTGTTCTCTCAGGAGCAGTCCTCCAAAGAGCTCTCTCAGCCCCACCAACCTCACAGGGTGTCTGTTGTGGGAAGGGGAGGGGAAAGGAGATTGTAAGCCGCTCTGAGACTCCTTTGGGTGGTGAAGGGCGGGGTATAAATCCAATCTCCTCCTCCTCCTCCTCCACCTCCTCCTCCTCCTCTTCTTCTTCTTCTTCTTCTTCTTCTTCTTCTTCTTCTTCTTCTTCTTCTTCTTCTTCTTCTTCTTCTCCTTCTCCTTCTTCTTCTTTTTCTTCTTCTTCTTCTTCTTGGTGCCATGGGACTCAAACTTTGTTCTTTCGTTTCAGACCGACACGGCTACCTGACTGCATCGGCTTCCCTTTCGGTTGACGACGGAGCCAAGTTCAGTTTCTTGAGCGAGTTCCGTTTCTTCACTGTCGGCCTTAAAAGCTGTGTAGAGCCGTGCCGTTACTCGGTAAATCTTTTTGACCTTCTTCCCCCGTGCTTCCGCAGCCAGTGGTACCCCTCTCTGCTGCAGCACAACCTTGCGGAAGCTTCACTAAAGGCCTGAGACTTTTCCTCTCCCGTGGCTACATCCAACCTCTTGGCTGCGGTGCCGGTGTAATGTCCGCATTAGCACACATATCTGGGGTCAGGCGACGGCCTCAACGCGCCGTGAAGGATGCTTCAATATAAATCCCCCCCCCGGCCCTCTCCCCTGGCCCGTAGCTAACACGGGGCCCACGGGGCCCGGCCCCCTAGAGTTTCTTCTGGGCCCCCTCCCTCCCAGGCTGCCCCCAAAGTGCTCTAACTTACCACCTCCACTGTACTTTTATTTAATTAGCTGGTGGGCCCCCCTCTGCCCCCTCCCAAAGAATTCCCTAGCTACAGGGCTGTCTCTCCCCCCTCCTCCCTCCAGACGTCAAGCCATCCTCTGTCTGATCCCCTGCCAAAGGGATCCAGCCGGCACACTGCGACAAAGTGACTTTATCCCCGGCTTAGCCAGGCGGTAATTTTATTTGGCAAGCTCCGTTCCACCCCTCACAGGCCTTTTCACGCTCACGCTGGGAACTCGCTTCCTGCTCTTTGCCGGGTTTGTCTATCCCCGAGCTGCCTTTCGGACAGCCGGGAGGCCTCTCCGGGAACTGGGTATGAATGTAATGCAAAGCCAACACCTGTGCCCTTGGAAAGGCAAAGGGCACCTCAAGGCAAGGCGAAAGGGGCTTGGGCAAAATGATGCAACATCAAAGAGCCCTTTGGCAGTCAGGTTTTAAAAGTATGACTGGAAGCAAACATCCAGCCGGGTCCTTTAGCATAATGAAATCACTTGATAACCAAGGTATTGCTCCCATTTCTATGGAAAGGGGCCGTGGCTCAGTGGAAGAGCCTCCGCTTGGCACGCAGAAGGTCCCCGGTTCAATCCTTGGCATCTCCAGCTTAAAAGGACCAGGCAGTAGGTGATGACAAAGGGCTGACCTTGATAGACCAGTGCTCTGACTCAATATAAGACGGCTTCCAGGGTTCACATTGTTGTGTATTGAACCTGAGTCAGCCCTCAAGGCGTGCCTGGAACTGGTCGAGCTTGCTACCCGAGAACAATAGCTTACCAGGATCCTGGAGTAGACCAATAGATAAGTAAAGGTAAAGGTTCCCTTGCTCGAAAGCCAGTCGAATCCGACTCTAAGGTTGCGGTGCTCATCTCCGTTTCAAAGCCGGAGAGCCAGCGCTGTCCAAAGACGTTTCCATGGTCATGTGGCCGGCATGACTAAACACCAAGGTACACGGAACGCTGTTACCTTCCCACCAAAGTGGTACCTATTTATCTACTTGCAATTTCTTGCTTTCGAACTGCTAGGTAGGCAGGAGCTGGAACTAGAGACGGGAGCTCACTCCGTCATGCGGCACTCTCGGGTCTCGAACTGCTGAACTATTGACCTTCCACAGCCTGCAGTTCAGCGTCTTAACCACTTGAGCCACCGCAGCTCCTAATAGATAAGTAGTGTAATATAAATAGCCTATCCTCGGGAGTGGGAGTCCGTGGGGTGGGCTGTTTGCATGCTTTATAAGCAAGGCTCAAACCTTGCTGCTAGTCCTGGTTGTGTTCCTGAAATCACTAGATAAAATACAACTGATCGCTGCGATGTGTCCAGAACCCAGTATTTAACAATATTTAGTAGGGAGGGGCTGTGTGGCTCGGTGGTAGAGCATCTGCTTGGCATGCAGAAGGTCCCCAGTTCAATCCCCGACATCTCCAGTTCAAAGGACCAGGCAGGAGGTGATGGGAAAGACCTCAGCCTGAGACCCTGGAGAGCCGCTGCCAGTCTGATCTGACAATATCAAGAGCCAGTGTGGTGTAGTGGTTAAGGGCGGCGGACTCTAATCCGGAGAGCCGGGTTCGATTCCCCTTCCTCCACATGAAGCCAGCTGGGTGACCTTGGGTCAGTCCCAGTTCTCTCAGAGCTCTCTCAGCCCCACCTACCTCACAGGGTGTCTGTTGTGGGGAGAGGAAGGGAAGGCAGTTGTAAGCCACTTTGAGACTTCTTTGGGTAGTGAAAAATAAAAGGTTTCCCTTGCTCGAAAGCTAGTCGAATCCGACTCTAGGAGGCGGTGCTCATCTCCATTTCCAAGCCAAAGAGCCAGCGCTGTCCAAAGACGTTTCCATGGTCATGTGGCTGGCATGACTAGACGCCAAGGCTCACAGACCGCTGTTACCTTCCCACCAAAGCGGTGCCTATAGACCTACTTGCAATTTTTTTGCTTTCGAACTGCTAGGTTGGCAGGAGCTGGGGCCAGAGACGGGAGCTCACTTCGTCATGCAGCACTCGGGTCTCAAACTGCTGAACTACCGACCTTCCAGTCTGCAGTTCAGCGTCTTAACCACTGAGCCACCGCAGCCCCTGGGAAGTGAAAGGCAGGGTATAAAAACCAACTCTTCTTCTTCTACTTCTTGATAGACTGATTGGTCTGGTTCAGTATAAGGCAATTTCGTGAGTGTTGGCTCTGGGCTAACCTCAGCAAAGGAGCAGCCTGCGTGAAGACGGATCCGCACCACTCCTGGATCATCCCTAGAGGGAGAAGTCAAGTAATGGGAGTGGGGTGCAGTTAGGTTCTTTACCAGGTTGGGCAAGGAACCTACGTGTGGCGGAACAATCCCGCTCTGGCCCGCAGGCCTTGTTCCACCCTGCCCTCCTGGGTTTTCCCAACACCTGGAGGGGCTTTTCTCTCAAACCGATTTCCCACAAGCAGCTGCTCCGCCCTCGCTCTTCCCTCCCCCCCAATTGTATTTGTCAGTTTCCCACTACTTGCTGCGCAGCTGCATTTTGACCCACAGAATTTCCTGATTTCCTCTGCATCTTCTTGAGCAGTCTTACGGCAAACTGTCTAAACTGCTGTTGTAGATTTTCTGGGTTGTCTGGCCGTGGTCTTGGCACTGTAGGACCTGACGTTTCGCCAGTAGCTGTGACTGGCATCCTCAGAGGTATAACACAGAAAGATGGAGTACTCTCTGTGTCAAGGTGAGAAGACAAATGGTAGGCAGGTAATTATATCTACTCAGGAAGGTGGGGTAGGGCTGTGATTACCATGTAGGAGTTCCCCAGGCTGTGAACATGCTAATGGAGGAGCTTTCCTGAGGAGGTTCTTTTGTATATGGATTGGCTGTTTCTTGAGGAGGTTCTTTTGTCTATGGATTGTTTCCTGAGGAGGTTTCCTGTTTCCTGAGGAGGTTCTTTTGCATGTGGATTGGCTGTTGAAATTCTAATCTTATCTGTAGTGCTATTGTTGGATGTAGAGCCTTTTGTGTTTCTCAGGACAGGAAACCGTGCCCTATTTATTTTTAAACTCTCTTCTCTCCTGTTGAAATTGTGTTTATGTTTATGAATTTTCTTCTCACCTTGACGCAGAGAGTACTCCGTCTTTCTGTGTTATACCTCTGAGGATGCCAGTCACAGCTACTGGCGAAACGTCAGGCCCTACAGTGCTAAGACCACGGCCAGACAACCCATAAAATCTACAACAGCTAATGAACTCCGGCTCTGAAAGCCTTCGACAACATAATTGTCTAAACTGCCTTTGTAAGATCCTCTCTAAGCAGCTCATAAAGTTGACTTGGAGAGAGAGAGAGAGAGAGAGAGAGAGAGAGAGAGAGAGAGAGAGAGAGAGAGAGTTTGTCCTGGTTCTCCTCTCTCAAGTGCTGGAAGCTGTACAGGAAGAGGTTGGGAGGGAGAAACAGAAATCTGAGTTAATTGATAGCTCCTGCAGAAAACAGTTTGGCTGAGACTCAAACCCCCCTCGCTGTACAACGTGCAGCAATTTTATTACTATAATCCAATAAAGCTCGTGAGTTTGGTGTGTGTGTTTTTTAAACGCACCACCTGGCGCAGGGAGCGTCAAAGCCTTTCTGCCCGGTGACAGCAAAACAAATCCTCGGCGTTCATAAGAAAATCTGTATTAAATTCGATTTCTGGTCGATGGGGGGAAAACACGTGGACAGATGATATTCGAGCTCTGGGCCAGTACTGGAGTTCAAGGTAAGCTAGGGTTGCCAACTCCGGGTTGGGGGATTCTGGCGATTTCGGGGGTGGAGCCAGGGCAGGGCGGGATTTAGGGAGGGGAGGGACTTCAGCAGGGCACAATGCCCATAGAGTCCACCCTCCGAAGCAGCCCTTTCCCTCCAGGCGTATTGATCTCGGTTGTAATTCCAGGACATCTCCAGGCCCCAGCTGGAGGCTGGCAAGGCAAATATAAACCTCACACTTCGGCTCTTCTGATTTACCAGGATGCTTTCTGTTTTCCGATGTCTGACTCTGCTAAATCGGAACGACTGTTTTTGCCTTTAAGTGGGGTTGCCAGCCTCCAGGTGGCGGCTGGAGATCTGCTGCTATTTAGTAGGGAGGGGCTGTGGCTCAGTGGTAGAGCATCTGCTTGGCATGCAGAAGGTCCCTGGTTCAATCCCCAGCATCTCCAGTTCAAAGGAGACAGTGGTCAGTTCCCCTGGAGAAAATGGCTGCTTTGTCAGGCAGACTCCAGGGCGTTAGACCCCACTGAAACCCCTCCCCTCCCCAAACCCCGCCCTCCTCAAGCTCCACCCCCAAAGTCCCCAGGCAACCCTAGGGTATAATACGTTGTCAAAGGCTTTCACAGTTGGAGTTCATTGGCTGTTGTGGATTTCCCGGGCTGTACGGCCGTGGTCTTGGCATTGTAGGACCTGAACGTTCCGCCAGCAGCTGTGACTGGCATCCTCAGAGGTATAACACAAAGAGATGGAGTACTTGCTGCCAAGACCATGGCCATACAGCCCGGAAAATCTGCAATAACCAACCCCAGGATACCTTGTTATTATTTATTTAATTTGAACACTTCCCCTATGAAGAAAGGCTAAAGCACTTGGGGCTCTTTAGTTTGGAGAAACGATGGCTGAGGGGTGACATGATCGAGGTTTATAAGATTATGCATGGGACAGAGCAGGTCGAGAAAGAAGCACTTTTTTCCCTTTCTCACAATACAAGAACTTGTGGGCACTCAATGAAATTGCTGAGCGGTCGGGTTAGAACAGATAAAAGGAAGTCCTTCTTCACCCAAAGAGTGATGAACACATGGAATTCACTGCCACAGGAGGTGGTGGCAGCTACAAGCATGGATGGCTTCAAGAGGGGATTGGATAAACATATGGAGCAGAAGTCCATCAGTGGCTATTAGCCACAAGGTATAGATAGGAACTCTCAGTCTGGGGCAGGTGATGCACTCTATTCTTGGTGCTTGGGAGGGGGGCAGCAGTGGGAGGGCTTCTAGTGTCCTGGCCCCACTGCTGGACCTCCTGATGACACCTGGTATTTTTGACCGCTGTGTGACAGAGTGTTGGACTAGATGGGCCACTGGCCTGATCCAACATGGGCTTCTCTTATGTTCTCGTGTTCTTATGATTCGTATCCCGCCCTTCCTGCCGACGCAGGCTCAGGGCGGCTCACGTTAAAAAGTTAAAATACAATAAAGCGCAAATTCATTACATCCAAAACCCCTCATAAAATTCATCTGCATTGCAGCTACAATTTGCAACTGAATACGGTTAAAGTGCTATGGGCGGTAACTGTTGGCCATGGTGTTGCAGATGTAGCGGAAAGTATGGCCAAAGGACGTCACTGTTGACCTCGCAGGCCGATGCTATTGTCACAAAGGGCCTTATCCCAGTTCAACGTTGTTAGTCGTGGCTCCTAATTGGAGGCCTGGCGGAAGAGCTCCGTCTTGCAGGCCCCGCGGAACTGCAAAAGGTCCTGCAGGGCCCTGATCTCTTCCGGGAGCTCATTCCACCAGTACGGAGCCACCACTGAGAAGGCCCTGGTAGACACCAGTCTGGCGTCTCATTGCTAGCCTTAGATGAAAATGACAACTGCGTACTGCCTGAAAGCAGTGTGATTTCTGGAGCCCCAGTACTGCAGAACTGTTGCATAGACCGTTGCCAACTTCCAGGTGGGGCCTGGAGATCCCCAGGAATGCCGTCTGATCTCCAGACTACAGAGATCACGTTTCCCTGGAGGGAAGGGCTGCTTTGGAGAGTGGACTCTCTGGCATCGTACCCCACTGAGGTCCCTTCCAGCCCTACCCACTACAGGCCCCACCCCCAAATTCTCCAGGAATTTCCCTAACCGGAGCTGATAAAGCTGCCATAAAAAGCCATGCTGGGAAATGCAATAAAACATAACAAGGTGGACCAGTTGAGAAATGGAAGAAGTGGGGATGCCAGCCTCCAGGTGGGACCTGGGGACCCCCTGGATTTATAGCTCATCTCCAGACAACAGAGATTAGTTCCCCCCGGAGAAAATGCATCCTTTGGAGGGTGGAATCTATGGCCTTGTGCCCCACTGAGGTCCCTGTGTCCTCCCCAGGCTCCCAACCCCAAATCTCCAGGAGTTCCCAACCCTGGACATGGCAACCCAACCCCCACATCCCTCCCCTGCCAGGCGGGACCTGGCAACTCTAGGAAGAAGGCCAGATTTGAGAGCGTAATGAACATCCATGTAGCTTCCACTTCCCTTAAACTAGGGAAAGAGTTTATTTAGCCTCAAGTCCCCGGGGGAGAGTCCATAGCATCCCATTTCCACACAACGGCACTTTTGTGGGTATTATCCAAGCCAATGGACCACATCAATTTAACCTTTATTAAGATGCGGCTGGTCAATAGCGACTAAAGGCACCACTTAGCGTTCATTGACAGCTGTTTTTAAGAGTTCACAGTTGACGTGAGGCAAGAGGACAAAGAGAGAGGGTTTCTCGTTTAACGGCAAGCCACATTCCCAAAGCCCGGCGGACATCTGGGTTTCCAAGCCGGATTTCCCACAAGCTTCTAAAAACGAAAGAAGCGTCGGAACGAGTTTGGTCTTCTTCCTTGCCCGAAGCATTGGGTGCACTGTTCACTTTTAACTCCCTCTCTGTTTGTCTCTGGTGATTTCATTCCCTTTCTATTTGACTTTCCCTCCCTCTCCCAAAACACTAGAGTTGGAGGGCGTCCAATGAAGCTGATGGGCAGTAGGTTCAGGGTGGACAAAATCACTTTATGCAGAGAGTGATTAAAATGTGGGCATCGCTGCCAGGGGATGTAGTGATGGCCACAGGCACAGACGGATCTAAAAGGGGATTAGACAGATTCATGAAGGAGAAGTCTATTGGTGGCTACTAGCCATGGTGTCTAAAGGGAACCTCACAGGGTGTCTGTTGTGGGGAGGGGAAGGGAAAAGAGATTGTAAGCTGCTCTGAGACTCCTTTGGGTAGTGAAGGGCGGGGTATAAATCCAATCTCCTCCTCCTCCTCCTCCTCCTCCTCCTCCTCCTCCTCCTCCTCCTCTTCTTCTTCTTCTTCTTCTTCTTCTTCTTCTTCTTCTTCTTCTTCTTCTTCTTCTTCTTCTTCTTCTTCTTCTTCCTCCTCCTCCTCCTCCTGCTCCTCCTCCTCTTCTTCTTCTGCTTCTTCTTCTTCCTCCTCCTCCTCCTCCTCTTCTTCTTCTTCCTCTTCCTCCTCCTCCTCCTCTTCTCCTCCTCCTCCTCCTCCTCCTCCTCTTCCTCCAAGGATCAGATGCCACTCCACCCAACTCATCTAACATCCTACCGCACCAACTAGGGTTAATCAGGAATTCGAGCATCTTTTGTTTGTTTTCCTTTAACAGGAGGCCGCTGTTCTGTTGTCTAAGAGGCAAATCTCCCCTGATGAAGCATTTTATCTCGAGTTCTAATCTCCCCCTGGAACGTCTAGGGAGAGATCTGGGTCCCCCCAGGCGGATCCCATACCTGGTAATAGACTCGGGGGCACCATTAGCCACTAATTGGCGCATTCTTCCTAATTGCTCCCCTGAAGCTTAATTACCCTGTGCGTGCGAGAACCCATTTTTGCTTCTATCTCCTTACCGTTCAGAGAAAAACACCCTCGCCTAAGGACAGCGTCCAGAGGTGGGGAAGGCATCCTGCCCAGATGTGAACGCGCACACTCATTCCTGGGTGGGCTTCCAGCCCCTTTTGGTGACAGAGAAATGCTTTCATGCCTGGCAGTCAGGGTCAGCCCAGTAGGGATGCCAGCCTCCAGGTGGGACCTGGGGATCCCCTGGAATTGAGGCTCATCCCCAGGATACAGAGATCAGCTCCCGGGGAGAAAATGGAAGCTGTGGAGGGTCCATCCTTGGAAAGGAGACCACCAAGGAAGGGGAAGGCTGTTGTGCAGGGGAAGGCAACGGCAAACCACGTCTGCTCATCTCTTTGCCTTGAAAACTCTTGCGAGGTGGAACTTCACGGGGACAGCATGAGTCTTGACGTGACTTGACGGCACGCTTTGCCTTTTTGAAGACAGGCATTCAAAACAGACAGTGGGGTCTGTTCTCCAAGCCTGACTTCAGTGTGTCCCCTTTGTGACTCATACGAACATCAGAGAAGCCAAGGTTGGACCAGGCCAGTGGCCCATCCAGCCCAACACTCTGTGTCACACAGGGGCCAAAAATACCAGGGGCCATCAGGAGGTCCAGCAGTGGGGCCAGGGCACTAGAAGCCCTCCCACTGTTGCCCCCTCCTCAAGCACCAAGAATACAGAGCATCACTTACCCCAGACCGAAAGTTCCTATCTATACCTTGTGGCTGATAGCCACTGATGGACTTCTGCTCCATATGTTTATCTAATTCCCTCTTGAAGCCGTCCATGCTTGTAGCTGCCACCACCTCCTGTGGCAGTGAATTCCATAAGAACATAAGAACATCAGAAAAGCCAATGTTGGATCAGGCCAATGGCCCATCCAGTCCAATACGCTGTCACAAAAATACCAGGTGCCATCAGGAGGTCCACCAGTGAGGCCAGGATACCAGAAGCCCTCCCACTGTTGACCCCCCCCCAAGCACCAAGAATACAGAGCATCCCTTGCCCCAGATTGAGAGTTCCTATCTATACCTTGTGGCTAATAGCCACTGATGGATCTCTGCTCCAGATGTTTATCCAATTCCCTCTTGAAGCCGTCCATGCTTGTAGCCGCCGCCACCTCCTGTGGCAGTGAATTCCACATGTTAATCACTCTTTGGGCCAAGAAGGACTTCCTTTTATCTGTTCTAGCCCGACTGTTCAGCAATTTCATGGAGTGCCCACGAGTTGTTGTCTTGTGAGAAAGGGAGAAAAGTACCTCTTTCTCGACCTGCTCTATCCCATGCATAATCTTATAAACCTCGGTCATGTCACCCCTCAGCCGTCGTTTCTCCAAATGAAAGAGCCCCAAGAGCTTGAACCTTTCTTCATAGGGAAAGTGTCCCAGCCCTTTTATCATCCTAGTTGCCCTTCTTCTGCACTTTCCCCAATGCTATAATATTCTTCTTGAGGTGTGATGACCAGAACTGTACACAGTATGCCTAATAAGGTCGCAAATGAGGACTCAGCATGGTTCAAATAGCTATGGCTTGCCCAAGGTCACATCAGCAGGTGCAAATAAAGGAGTTGGGAATCAAACCCCGTTCTCCCAGATTCAAGTCCACGCACTTAAATCACTACACCCAACCGGCTCTCAGTTGCCGGAGTCGACCCTGCTTAGCTTTCGAGATCTGGCGAGATCGGGCTAGTCTGGGCTGTCCAAATCAGGGCTCAGGGTTGCATTTTTCGAAACCCCAATCCAACGACCACCCTATGGCTTTGCCCCAAAGCTGACATTGCTTCTCACAAAGCATATTGTTAGATCCCAGCAGCATGTCCATGAACACTGAGCTAAGATCCACGCCGCAAAACTGTTTTAATTCACTCCTGGCCAGGATTTGCTTCTTAACCCTGCCAAGTAGCCCAATAAAGACGTCCACAGTCTGCCGTGGCGGTCCAGAGCTGTCCATTTCCCCCCTCCCCGTCTGGAGACGCATTTGTTCAGAGCTGTGCCACTTGGGCGCAAGGAGATTAGCGCCGGCGTGCGCATCCAGCCAAACTCAGTTATGCAAATCGTATTCATTCCCAACTGGGTCTTACCGGTGTGTGTAAATTAGATCTGGACTCCCCGGAGTTGTCAATTTCCAAAGCAGGCCCAAAATAAATTTGATTAATGCCATCTGCACGCCCGCCTGATATGGCTGCCAATCCCCAGATCGGGCCTGGAGAGCCAGTTTGGCGTGGTGGATAAGTGCGCGGACTCTAATTTGGGAGAACCGGGTTTGATTCCCCACTCCTCCACTGGCACCTGGCTGGATGACCTTGGGCAAGCCATAATTCTGGCATAGCTGTCCTTGAAAAAGCGCAGTTCCTGTCAGAGCTCCCTCAGCCCCAACTACCTCACAGGGTGTCTGTTGTGGGGCAGGGAAGGGAGAGGAGTTTGTAAGCCGCTCTGAGATTCCTTTGGGTAATGAAGGGCATGGTATAAATCCAATCTCTTCTTCTTCCTGAAATTCCAGCTGATCCCCAGGCTACGGAGATCATGTCTCCTGGAGAAAATGGGTGTTTCCCATGGTGGGCTCTATGGCATTCAACCCCACAGGGGTCCCACCCTTCCTCAGACCCCAGGTAAAGGTAAAGGTAAAGGTTCCCTTGCTTGAAAGCCAGTCGAATCCGACTCTAGGGTTGCGGTGCTCATCTCCGTTTCCAAGCCAAAGAGCCAGCGCTGTCTGAAGACGTTTCTGTGGTCATGTGGCCGGCATGACTAAACACCAAGGTGCATAGAACGCTGTTACCTTCCCACCAAAGTGGTACCTATTTATCTACTTGCAATTTCTTGCTTTCGAACGGCTAGGTTGGCAGGAGCTGGAACTAGAGACAGGAGCTCACCCCATCATGCGGCACTCTCGGGTCTTGAACTGCTGAACTACTGACCTTCCACAGCCTGCAGTTCAGTGTCTTAACCACTTGAGCCACTGCAGACCCCAGGAACCATCCCCAAATCACCTGGAATTGCTCAACCCAGAGCTGAAAACAGCTACATGCTGACCGGTGCACCCCTGTTGAATCTTGATAAGGCAACCAGTTTTGGTTGAATTGGAGGTAGACTCCCAGTTCAAGGCATCGGAGGCCGGTCACCTCCCCGGCCTTAGCGGTAGGCCTGGGCATCTTGCTTCTCCTCCGGCATCCCGTTTCTCACAGCGGCCAACCAATCGCCTTGGAGAGCCCGCAAACAAAGCCTGGCCGATGCCTTTTAATATTTCTACCGACTCTCTCTCTCTCACACACACTGGATGTTTTCTTAGCAGCAAATTAAAGCCATAAATAAGGTAACAGATGAGGGCAGCGCCTCAATAAGCCGCAGCTGTGTGGTTTCTCAAACACTTCGAACGGCCCATGAGGGAATTTGCGTTCTGACAAGTTACTGCAGTTGACCGAAGCGCCAGGCCTCTGGGAAAAACAACAACCCCAGCTTGTGTTTAATGGGAGTCTGCTGGACTCATGTGTGTGTGTGTTTAACCACTGTAGTTCTTGGTCCGATGTGGCCCACCAACTGGCTCGGGAGTAATGTTTGTCGGCTTAAAGGGTCTCGGTTCTCTGAGCACCGAAGGGGGTTAAGAAGAGGGGGAGGATGAATTATGCACATTCCACGTGAACTATGGCTGATTGGGAAGGCTGTTCCCCTGGGCTTAATGTAGGGTTGCCGGCTCCGGATTGGGAAATACCTGGAGATTTGGGGGGGCGGGGCTTGAGGAGGGCGGGGTTTGGGGCCAAATGCCATAGAGTCCAACTTCCAGAGCGGTTATTTTCTCCAGCCCCCACTTGGAGGTTGGTAAAAGGTAAAGGTAAAGGTTCCCTTGCTCGAAAGCCAGTCGAATCCGACTCTAGGGTTGCGGTGCTCATCTCCGTTTCAAAGCCGAAGAGCCAGCGCTGTCCGAAGACGTTTCCGTGGTCATGTGGCCGGCATGACTAAACACCACGGCGCACGGAACGCGGAGGTTGGTAACCTGAGCTTAATTCAAGAGGCCACAAGCTTGGAGTTAGGACGGCCAGCTCTGCATGGGGAAGTTCCTGGAGTTTTGATGGTGGATCCAGGAAAGGTGGGGTTTGGGGGGGGACACCGCCATAGAGAATAAAGCCGTAGCGTCCGCCCTCCAAAGCAGCCGTTCTCTCCAGGGAAACTGAGAAGGGGGTCATGACAGCCAGTTTGGTGTAGTGGATAGCAGCGCGGACTCTAATCTGGGAGAACCGGGTTTGATTCCCCACTCCTCCACGTGCAGCCGCTGGTGTGACCTTGGGTCAGTCACAAGTTCTCTCAAGGGCAGTCCTCGAGAGAGCTCCCTCAGCCCCACCTACCTCACCGGCAGTGTTCCCTCTAAGCTGAGTGAGTGTGCACTAGCTCACAGTTTTTTAGCCTCCAGCTCACAGATGTTTGTCTTAGCCCAGGAAGGAGGGCTCCAGAGCAAACTAATTGATGCAGAAGCCAAAACCGCTCGCTCACAACTTTCATGCCAGTAGCTCACAGAGTAGAAGTTTTGCTCACAAGACTCTGCGGCTTAGAGGGAACACTGCTCACAGGTTGTCTGTTGTGGGGAGGGGGAAGGGAATTGTCAACTGCTCTGAGACTCCTTCGGGTAGAGAAAAGCAGGATGTAAAAACCAGCTACTACTACTTCTTCATCTTCTTCTTCTTCATCATCATCTTCTTCTTCATTTTCTTCTTCATCATCTTCATCTTCTTCATCTTCTTCTTCATCTTCATCTTCTTCATCTTCTTCTTCATCATCTTCTTCTTCATCATCTTCATCTTCTTCTTCTTCATCTTCTTCTTCATCATCTTCTTCTTCATCTTCTTCATCTTCTTCCTCCTCTTCTTCTTCCTCTTCTTCTTCTTCATATTTGGCTTTCCGCAAATGATGCACAACCGAAGGATGGGATGAGAACGTACCGGTAACGCCAGAGCATATAGGATGCTCTCGAAAACCCAAAACTTGTGGGTTGGTTCCGAGCACTGGCCTCTTTCCCTCCCTTCCACCACAACTCAGCATCTCTCCGTTTCCTCCTCTTCTTTTCCATTCAGAGAACAACCCGCGCTGATGACAGGGAGTAAGTAATTGCATTTAAACAAAAAAAAAAAATCCTGTTTGCTCAGAAAGGTTAACGTGACTTACAGGTGAGATCACCGGCATCTGATCGGCCTTATCTCAGCACGCCAGGAATTAATGATCGCTCCGCCATCTGGGAGAACTTAACCCGGACGTGGAGGAGTTTGACTGGTTTAATTGGACTCAGTCAGCAGCAAGGGCAACCTCGTGGAGACTCCGTGCAGTACGCCAGAGGGGAAGAGGCTGCTGCATTTGAAAAGCAAAGAGGGTCTCGATCAGAAAAAGCAGAAACGATTCAAGCGTGAAGCTGGCGGAGGGAACCACGGACTGTTAGAACACATAAAGCCATCTTATTCTGAACAGCATTGTCGAATGTGGCTTGGGAGATTCCTGGAGATTTCGGGTTGGAGGCTGGGGAGGCCGGGGTTTAGGGCAGTGGTATAAGGTCACAGAGTCCAGCTTCCAAAGCAGCCATTTCTTCCAGGGGAACTGATCTTGGATTTATATGAATTTTACTGCGGTATTGAATTTTTAATTGTATGTAATATTGTTATTGTTTTTAGTTCTGAAACTCGGCTTGGCCTGAGCTACTGGATAGGGCGGGGTATAAATCCCAAAATAAATACATAAATAAAGGGCTTTTTTTCTAGCAGGAACTCCTTTGCATGTTAAGCCACACACTCCCTCATGTAGCCAATCCTAAGGAGTTTCTGCTGTTGGGTGTGGCCTATTAATGCTAATGAGTTCCTGCTGGGCGTGGCCAACTCAGGAGCCAGCCGGAACTCCGTCCCGGTGCGTTCCTGCCCAAAAATAGCCCTGAGCATAACTTATTAGCATAACTTATTTGCATATGCCACACACCCCACCATCACTGGGAGTGTGTCAGAAGGCAACACCCACCACTCAGGCTCCACCCCAAAAATCTCCAGATATTTCCCAACTCAGAGCTGGCGGGCCTACCTGGAGAAAAACAGCTTCAGAAACACAACGGAAATAGTCAAGGTGGTTAACGGTGATGGGGGATCAGTTCCCCTGGAGGAAAGAGCAGCTTTGAAGGGCGGACATTATTCTGTGCTGAGGTCTAGCCCCTTCCTAAACCTCCCTCTCCCCACCCCCAAATCTTCAGGAATTTCCCCAGTCCTGAGTTGGCAACTGGCGGCATCCGAGGGTTGAGGTGAAGATTTTCATCAGCTCGGTTCTGCCCCTTCCCCCTGCAGCTTCACAACAAGGAAAAGGAAGTCTCTGTTTGCTTACAAGGAAGGAGGGGAAATGTTGCTACTCCCGGAACGCCGTTCCCGCTCGTCCCCGCTCGAAATGACCCCTGCTAGTGGGACTCTTCCTGGATCAACAGACGAGTATTGCAATAGGCCAAAATGCCAGGAGCTACCATATTTCTGTGGTGTCTTACAGAAATGCAACGGACAGATTAAAAAAAAAAATCACTAGGTCCATGTAACATAGACTTCGGGGGTTCTTCAAGAGCTGAGACAGAAGACGGTTGATCTCACAAAAATACGTGACTTGTCGCTAAAATCAGCACCCCTGCTGAAGATCATAGAATCATAGAATCATAGAATGTTAGAGTTGGAAGGGACCTTGCAAGCCATCTAGTCCAACCCCCTGCGCTCTGCAGGAACATAGCCGAAACCCCTACATACCTACAACATACCCAAAAGATGGTTGTCCAGTCTCCTCTTGAAAACGTCCAGCGAAGGAGCATCCACTACCTCCCAAGGCAGTCTGTTCCACTGCTCAACCACTCTTACAGTCAGGAAGTTTCTCCTGATATTAAGCCGGTAACGACTCCCTCGTCATTTCCACCCATTAGATCTAGTCTTGCAATCCAGAGCAAGAGAGAATAGATCCACTCCATCTTCGACATGACAGCCCTTCAAATACTTGAAGACTGCAATCATGTCCCCTCTAAACCTTCTCTTTCCCAGGCTAAACATACCCAACTCCCTCAGCCTTTCCTCGTAAGACTTGGACTCCAACCCTCTCACCATCCTGGTCGCCCTCCTCTGGACCCACTCGAGTTTGTCAACATCCTTCCGAAAATGTGGTGCCCAAAACTGGACACAGTACTCCAGGTGGGGCCTGACCACAGCAGAATACAGCGGAACTACCACCTCCCGTGATCTGGACACAATGCTTCTGCTAATGCATCCTAAGATTGCATTAGCCTTCTTCACAGCCGCATCACACTGCAGGCTCATGTTTAGCTTGTGATCAATTGTGATTGAATAGATAACACCTGGGTGTTGTATTTTTTTTTTAAAGGGAAGGATGAAATTACAGGGTCTTTTCTGTTCCAGGTAAATGGGTAGCAGCTGTTGTAAAATTTGGGTCCTGCCAAGCACCTTCAGCCCCTCATTTTAGGGGCCTTTGGATCTGTGCCAGAAACCACAGTGAGCCAGCAGCTCATGAAGATTTCTAGGAGAAGAGAACCTTGCAGTATTATCACCACCGGGAGGAGTGGAAATTTTTCTGAAAACAATTGACTCACGGACATTTCAGGGAGGACTAATGGCCTTGTTCCCCCACCCCCCATTTGTTATTTTCTTATCAAAAACAAAAAGGTTCGCTTCCTTTCTCTCCTCCCCCCCGTCGGTATAAAAAACGAAAAGCCGCACAGACTCCTGTTAACCCTTTAAAGGTAAAGGTTTCCCTTACTCGAAAGCCAGTCAAATCCGACTCCAGGGGGTGGTGCTCATCTCCGTTTCCAAGCCAAAGAGCCAGTGCTGTCTGAAGACTTCTCCGCGGTCATGTGGCCAGCACGACCAAACGCCAAAGCACACAGAACGCTGTTCCCTTCCCACCAATTAGGTACCTGCTTATCTACTTGCAATTTCTTACTACAAGAAATAAATGATGGGAGAATTGTGCGGGTCAATGCCCGGATCAAGGGGCAAAAGGACATTTGGGGAAGGGGTAGGGGTCAGAGGTCCTCCAATTTTTAAAAGTGGTCTGCCTCCTGTGTAGGGCTGCAGGTACAGCAGGGACGTGGGAGGGCAGAGACATGGGGGTGGGTTACCATTGGGCGACAGCATGACGTCACCTACCGGGGAAACCCGGAAGTGATGTCACGCCTTTCCAAAAATCCCTGTGGTAAAACCATAGAGTTTCTGGCGATTCCTAGAGCAGACTGACATCACCAATGCCTTTTAAAAATATATATATTATTTTTCTCTGACCATTCTAATCGGGAACCTTGGAACTCTACTCCTGTACCTTCAATAACACGGATCACAGAAGAGTGTCTCTAATTGCCTTCCGACTTCACAGATGTCTCAAAGGAAAATGGTGTGTGTCTGTGTAGGTTTGATTCTTGTGCATTGATTTCCCCCCCCTAACTTTATTGCCCTTTTTCAAAATGACTTTGCAGCCTGGATAAAGAACTGTGAGCAGCTGACGGTGTTTGTAAAACAGACATCGCTCAGACAAAGGGCTGATATGTAAATGGGGTACATTGTTCCTGTGGGGGGGTGCGCACATACACTCCCTCCCACATGCATAACCTGTGGCAGGAACTTCTGAGGCCTTGTCCATACATCCAAAAAGAAGCTAGAATGGGATAGCAGAACCCTGAAATGGTCAAATGGAAACTGGAACTGGGGCAGGTCTTTACCATGTACGGTTCTGGTCACCACACCTCAAATAAGATATTATAGCATCGGGAAAAGGTGCAGAAAAGGGCAACTAAAATTATTCAGGGGATGGAAAACTTCCACTGTGAAGAAAGGTTAAAGAGGTTAGGGCTCTTTTGTGTGGAAGAAGAAGAAGAAGAGATTGGATTTATACCCCGCCCTTCACGGCCCAAAGGCGTCTCAGAGCGTCTCAGAGCGCCTTTCCCTTCCCCTCCCCACAACAGACACCCTGGGAGGTGGGCGGGGCTGAGAGAACTTCTGACAGAAACTGTCCTTGAGAGAACAGCTGTGCCAGAGCTTGTGACTGACCCAAGGTCACATCAGCAGGTGCAAGTGGAGGAGTGGGGAAATCAAACCCGGTTCTCCCAGATTAGAGTCCATGCACTTAACCACTACACCAACTGGTGGAGAAATGATGACTGAGGGGGTGACATGATCAAGGTCTACAAAATTATGCATGGAATGGAGCAGGTAGAGAAAGGACTTTTCTCCTTTTCTCACAGGACAAGAACTCTGGTGGCACTCCATGAAATTAATGAGCAGTAGGCTTAGAACAGTTAAAAGGAAGTTCTTCACCCAAAGAGTGATTAACACATGGAATTCACTGCCACAGGAAGTGGTGGCAGCTACAAGCATGGACGGCTTCAAAAGGGGATTGGAGAAACGTCTGGAGCAGAGGTCCATCAGTGGCTCTTAGCCACAACGTATAGCTGGAACACTCAGTCCTGGGCAGTGATGCCAATGGCTGTCCCCCCCCACACACAAGTGTGACACAGAATATTGGACTGAATGGGCCATTGGCCTGATCCAACATTGGCTTCTCTTACGTTCTTATGTCTGGGGCAAGTGATGCTCTGTTTTCTTGGTCCTTTGGGGGGGTCAACAGTGGGAGGGCTTCTAGTGTCCTGGCCCCACTGGTGGACCTCCTGATGGCAACTGGTATTTTTAGCCACTGTGTGACAGAGTGTTGGATTGGATGGGCCATTGACCTGATCCAACATGGCTTCTCTTACATTCTTGTGTCTGGGGCAAGTAATGCTCTGTCTTCTTGGTGCTTGGGGGCAACAGTGGGAGGGCTTCTGAAGTTCTGGCCCCACTGGTGGACCTCTTGATGGCACCTGGGTTTTGGCCGCTGTGTGACACAGAGTGTTGGACTGGATGGGCCATTGGCCTGATCCAACATTTGCTTCTCTTACGTTCTTATGAAGGATTTTCACTGGATTACTTCCCCTTCAACAACAAGGCCCAATAATTCGGAACTCCAGAATCCAGGGAGAAATGTGGAGGAGCAGAATTTCAGACACATCCTCTATGGAGAGCATGGGGTTTCCTCTCTCTTTTTCAGCCCGACAGCGGGAGGAAAGCCTCTGCTGGAAGTCTTCCGTCAGCCTTAAATAATGCACAAGGCATGCGAGCAGCACTCGCAGGGACCAGGAAAGAGGTCCTGAGAGGAAATCTTCACAGCTGGGTGCAACCTCCAGCTCATCTAGCAAAAGAAGAAAAGAAAAAAAAGAACAATTCACCCACCAAATGCACATCTGAGTAATCCTTTCCCTGGGAAAGCACACTCTAATTACAGCTTATCCCTTCCGACTACCAGGGGCCCGGCGCCACCAACTGTCACAACCCAGCCACTGCCAGCTCTAGTATTTTATGCTTCGTCAAGCTGCACATGCTGCGCGCTAGGGGCTGTATGGAAACGAGTCCTTCTGCGGGCCTTGCCCAAAGGTGAAAGGGATGAGATGAAGAGCGAGGCACGTAAGCAAGGGCCACAAGTACTAAGACTCCGCTCTGAGACTCTGAGTGAAGTAATGGTAAAGGTAAAGGTAAGGGTTCCCTTGCTCGAAAGCCAGTTGAATCCGACTCTAGGGTTGCGGTGCTCATCTCCGTTTCAAAGCTGAAGAGCCAGCGCTGTCCGAAGACGTTTCCGTAGTCATGTGGCCGGCATGACTAAACACCAAGGCGCACGGAACGCTGTTATCTTCCCACCGAAGTGGTACCTATTTATCTACTTGCAATTTCTTGCTTTCGACTGCTAGGTTGGCAGGAGCTGGAACTAGAGACGGGAGCTCACTCTGTCATGCGGCACTCTCAGGTCTCGAACTGTTGAACTACTGACCTTCCACAGCCTGCAGTTCAGCGTCTCCTCCTCCTCCTCCTGGGAAGGGCTACCAGATCCATGTTGGGAGACTCCTGGAGATTTGGGGGGTGGAGCCTGGGGAGGACAGGGACTTCAGTGGGGTACGATGCCTATCCAGCCCACCCTCCAAAGCACCCATTTTTCTCCAGGGGAACTGATCTCTGTAGTCTGGAGATGACCTGTAATTCCAGGGTATCCCCAGGTCCCTCCTGGAGGCTGGCATCTGGGCCATGGCTTTTTTTGTAGCAGGAACTCCTTTGCATATTAGGCGACACACCCCTAATGTAGCCAATCCTCCAAGAGCTTACAGAGCTCTTCTTATAGGGTCTACTGAAAGCTCTTGGAGGATTGGCTACATCAGGGGTGTGTGGCCTAATATGCAAAAGGAGTTCCCGCTACAAAAAGAGCCCTGGGCATCCCTATATCCAGGTGGCGGGCAAAAACAAGTGGTGCCGTCTCCAGCTGCAGAGAAGAAACAGTTAAACTGGAAGAATCCACGGCTTACATCGGACTCCTGACCGGCACCGCTTTCCCTCTAAAATATTCTTTCATTACCCCCATTACTCTTCATCGGGCAACAGCATTAACGGATATCTACCCTGGCAATGATTTAAAAGGGGGGGGGAATATGTCTGCCCTCACTCCGATATCCGAGCATTAGCATTAGGTAGCTTTTAGTGGATTTTCCGTCCCATTTTCCCTCACCAAAGAATCAAGATTCATTGCCACGGATGTATCCAAATGGACTTGGGAGTTTTCAACCCAGAAGCACGGTGGTTTGCAGCACAGGGAGGGAGAGATTGCTGATTTACTGGGTTGCGTTATAAAGCTGTCGGCCGGGCGTGTTTTCCTACTACACAACGCTTCACAGGTGAAAACAAGAACAAGCTCTTAAGAACATGAGAGAAGACGTGTTGGATTAGGCCAGTGGCCCATCCAGTGTAAAACTCTGTGTCAGACAGTGGCCAAAACCCAGGTGCCATCAGGAGGTCCACCAGCGGGGCCAGAACTCCAGAAGCCTACCCATTGCCCCCCAAAGTACCAAGAATACAGAGCATCACTGCCCCAGACATAAGAAAATAAGAGAAGCCATACTGGATCAAGCCAATGGCCCATCCAGTCCAATACTCTGTGTCACACAATGGCCAAAATCCCGGATGCCATCAGGAGGCCCACCAGTAGGGCCAGAACTCCAGAAGCCCTCCCATTGTTGCCTCTCAAAGTACCAAGAATAGAGAGCATCACTGCCCCAGGCATAAGAAAATAAGAGAAGCCATGTTGAATCAGGCCAATGGCCCATCCAGGCCAACACTCTGTGTCACACAGTGGCCAAAACCCAGGCGCCATCAGGAGGCCCACCAGTGGGGCCAGAACTCCAGAAGCCCTCCCATTGTTGCCTCCCAAAGTACCAAGAATAGAGAGCATCACTGCCCCAGGCATAAGAAAATAAGAGAAGCCATGTTGGATCAGGCCAATGGCCCATCCAGGCCAACACTCTGTGTCACACAGTGGCCAAAACCCAGGTGCCATCAGGAGGCCCACCAGTGGGGCCAGAACTCCAGAAGCCCTCCCATTGTTGCCTCCCAAAGTACCAAGAATAGAGAGCATCACTGCCCCAGGCATAAGAAAATAAGAGAAGCCATGTTGAATCAGGCCAATGGCCCATCCAGGCCAACACTCTGTGTCACACAGTGGCCAAAACCCAGGTGCCATCAGGAGGCCCACCAGTAGGGCCAGAACTCCAGAAGCCCTCCCATTGTTGCCTCCCAAAGTACCAAGAATAGAGAGCATCACTGCCCCAGGCATAAGAAAATAAGAGAAGCCATGTTGGATCAGGCCAGTGGCCCATCCAGGCCAACACTCTGTGTCACACAGTGGCCAAAACCCCAGGTACCATCAGGAGGCCCACCAGTAGGGCCAGAACTCCAGAAGCCCTCCCACTGTCCCCCCCCCAGTACCAAGAATACAGAGCATCACTTCCCTATACAGAGTGTTCCTATCTATACCTTGTGGCTAAGAGCCACTGATGGACTTCTGCTCCATACGTTTATCCAGTCCGCTCTTGAAACCACCTCCTATCCATCCTCAGAGATTTTGGACTGTGAAGTCTTGGTTTGGAAATTCCTGGAGATTTGGGGGGTGGAGTCTAGGGAAAGAGGGGCTTGGGGAGGGGCAGGACCTCAGTGGGGTATAATGCCATGGAGACCACCCTCCAAAACAGCCATTCCCCCCAGGGAAACTGGTCTCTGTCACAGAGATCAGTTCCAATTCTGGGATATCTCCAGGCCCCACTTGGAGGTTGGCAACTCTATATCTAATTTCCAGACCTGAACTCTGAAGATATTAAGAGAAGCAGTATGTCATTGCCTGCCCCTGGATAGCAACCCTGGACTTCCTTGCTGGTCTCCCATCCAAATACTAACCGGGGCTGATCCTGCTTAGCTTCCAAGAACTAACAAGATCAGGCTCTCCTGCAGATGACTTATTTGTGACCCCTTCAGGTTTTCAAAGCAAGAGAGGAACAGAAGTGGTTGGCCGTTGCCTTCCCCTGAATAACAACCCTGGCACTTCCTCACTGGTCTCCCATCCAAATGCCAACCAGGGCCGACCCTGCTTAGCTTCTGAGATCTTACGAGATCGGGTCAGCCTGGACCATCCAGGTCAGGGCAAACTGTAGCACACTCACATCCTCAGAGACAAAAATGGAGATGGTGATTTATGAAAGACAGGCACTAGAAAACAGGGAGAGTTAGAACACGTGCCTTTTCAGGGAAGGTTCTGTTGGAGTGAGTGACTCAGCGTGCCTGAACATTGGGGAGTGGGCACACTACGTCACTCTGAGGGTGTATAGGGTGTTATATCCTCGAAGGGGTTGCCTCTCTTTGTCATAACCCAGGAGCTGCCCTCTGACCCTCCTCCCTCTCTACCCCTTTGTCCTCTCACTCCTTCTCTTCACATGGCCTTCCATGGAGACACCCGTCTCTGCAGCTCTGTAGATACAGTGCCCTCATACTCTCACAAACATGATGCTGGACTAGCTGGCCATTTGTGACAGGGGAACGGGGACTCTTGAGATTAGGCTTCTCTCTCTCTCCTTTTGACCGCAACCCAAATGTGAACTGGATCTATTTGTATAAATGTAAGTTTACCTTTTTTTGCAAAATACTTGGGAGCAGGGGTCATTTCGAGGGGGAACGTGCAGGAATGGCGTTCCGGGAGGAACAAGCCCGGGAGCAGGCACATATGGTGATTCGCTGTGGAAAGCCGCCAGGTTTCTGCTGGAGAGATGCTGGCTGTGCCACGATTCAGCCACGGTAAATGTTGTGGCCCGATCTTACCGTAGGACTATCCTTGCTGTAGCCCGCCTTGATGTGTTTATGGTAGGTGGCAAACATGGGCAGCATTGTGTACATGGCTGCTGGTGTGAGGTCTCTTTGGGATTATAACAGTTTGGTGTAGTGGTTAAGTCCGCGGACTCTAATCTGGGAGAACCGGATTTGATTCCCCACTCCTCCACTTGCACCTGCTTATGTGACCTTGGGTCAGTCACAAGCTCTGGCATAGCTGTTCTCTCAAGGACAGTTTCTGTCAGAGCTCTCTCAGCCCCACCTACCTCACAGGGTGTCTGTTGTGGGGAGGGGAAGGGAAAGGAGTTTGTAAGCCGCTCTGAGACGCTTTTGGGCAGTGAAGGGCAGGGTATAAATCCAAACTCTTCTTCTTCTACACCTTGTCTGGTCTTAATGTGTGTAATGATGCAATAGAACGCATGCTGTGTGACAGAGTGTTGGACTAGATGGGCCATTGGCCTGATTCAACATTGGCTTCTCTTATGTTCTTATGCTCCTCAAGGCTGCTATAAACATTACCCTTTTAATTAATATCTCTCCCAGGCATGTTGTTGCCAGAATAATCTTTTGATTGTTTCCCTGATTTATTGCAGAAGAAGCGAAAGGGTACTAACTTGATCTGTATTTTCATGGTTGTAGGGTAAGCTCCCCTGCAAGAGGAAAGGAAACCTAAAGTCTCTTTAGTCAAAAAGTGTAAAGCATTCAGTATCGCACTTCTATGACTGGAAGAAGAAGAAGAGATTGGATTTATACCCCACCCTCCACTACCCAAAGGAGTCTCAGAGCGGCTTACAATTTCATTTCCTTTCCCCTCCCCACAACAGACACCCTGTGAGGTAGAAGAAGAGGAGATTGGATTTATACCCCGCCCTCCACTACCCAAAGCTGTCTCAGAGCAGCTTACAAACTCCTTTCCCTTCCCCTCCCCACAACAGACACCCTGTGAGGCAGGTGGGGCTGAAAGAGCTCTTTGGAGGACTGCTCTTGAGAGAACGCCTCAGAAAGAACTTGTGACTGACCCAAGGTCACGCCAGCAGCTGCATGTGAAGGAGGGGGGAATCAAACCCTGTCCTCTCAGATTAGAGTCCGTGCACTTAACCACTACACCAAACTGGCTGTAGGCAATACTAGGCAAGACTCTCTGCTACAGATATCACAATAGGTTCTTCCCATGAATCAATCGACTTTTGCTGGTAATAGCCAAGGAGGTAAGACACTTCCTTGTTTAAACCTCTTGCTATTAGTGTAGGCATAAACTTAAAAGTCAATGTGCTAATACCGTATAAAAATGATAAATAATAATATAATAGCAGCGGCAGCAACACGGATTTGCACAGCGTTCCGGGTGTTCAGAGCTCTTCATATTGTGGTCACACAAACACACCCCTTCCTCGAGAGTTGAGAAGTCCCAGATGCTGTGAATTGATACATATTTTTTTCCCTTTGTTGAATGCATTTTTATAAATAAGTCATACAATTTTTTGTGAAAAAGGAAGCTCCGGGCACTTACCCAGAGTGCTTCTCTTTAGAGGCGAGAGCACGGGAGAGTTATTTGCTTTATCTACAAATGCGCAGGTAAAGAAACACAGAGAGAGGTTCCCACGGGGGGAAGCAGGGTCACTACACCACACTCCAGGGGGAGAGATCTGACTCCTTCCCCGGAGTTTCTTCATTCAGCTCCCGGCACTACCCGCCTGCTTCTCTTTCTTTCCCACATTCCACATCCCTTTAGTAGATTTGTTAACGAGGAATCAGACTCAAACCGACCTGTTAGAAAAATGGTCTCTTATTTTAAGAACATAAGAGAAGCCAATGTTGAATCAGGCCAACGGCCCATCTAGTCCAACACTCTGTCACACAGCGGCCAAAATATACCAGGGGCCATCAGGAGGTCCAGCAGTAGGGCCGGGACACTAGAAGCCCTCCCACTGCTGCCCCCTCCCAAGCACCGAGAATAGAGTGCATCACCTGCCCCAGACTGAGAGTTCCCATCTATACCCTGTGGCTAATAGCCACTGATGGACTTCTGCTCCATATGTTTGTCTAATTCCCTCTTGACACTGTCCATGCTTGTAGCTGCCACCACCTCCTGTGGCAGTGAATTCCACGTGTTAATCACTCTTTGGGTGAAGAAGGACTTCCTTTTATCCGTTCTAACCCGACTGCTCAGCAATTTCATGGAGTGCCCACAAGTTCTTGTATTGTGAGAAAGGGAGAAAATTACTTCTTTCTCAACCTGCTCAATCCTATGCCTAATCTAATAAACCTCGATCATGTCACCCCTCAGCCGTCGTTTCTCCAAGCTAAAGAGCCCCAAGCGTTTTAACCTTTCTTTATAGGGAAAGTGTTCCAACCCTTTTATCATTATAGTTGCCCTTCTCTGCACTTTTTCCAATGCTATAATATCCTTTTTGAGATGTGGCGACCAGAACTGTACACCGTATTCCAAATGAGGTCGCACCAATGATTTATACAGGGGCATGATGATACTGGCTGATTTGTTTTCAATTCCCTTCCTAATAACCCCCGGCATAGTGTTGGCCTTCTTTATTGCAGTTACACACTGTCTAGACATTTTCATTGCGTTATCTACTACGATTCCAAGATCTCTCTCTTGGTCCATCTCTGCCAGTTCAGACCCCATCAACATGTATTTATATTTAGGATTTTTAGCTCCAATGTGCATCACTTTGCACTTGGCCACATTGAACCCCATTAGCCACGTTGACGCCCACTCGCCCATCCTCGACAGACCCCTTTGGAGTGCCTCACCCTGTGGTCAGGGTTCCCGGAATATACATTAGTAGAAGAAGAGAAGAGATTGGATTTATACCCCACCCTTCACTACCCAAGGGAGTCTCAGAGCGGCTTACAAACTCTTTTCCCCTCCCCTCCCCACAACAGACACCCTGGGAGGTAGGTGGGGCTGAGAGAGTTCTGATAGAAACTGCTCTTTTTCAAGAACAGCTGTGACAGAACTATGGCTTGCCCAAGGTCATCCAGCAGGTGCAAGTGGAGGAGTCAGGAATCAAACCCGGTTCTCCCAGATTAGAGTCCACGCACTTAACCACTACCCCAAACTGGCTCTTAGCAGTATAAAATGTTTAATCTCTCCTGCTAGATTTTACTGACCCCCAGGCATTTAAATGGGTCATTTACAGTGTGTTAATTCTTGTATTCTACAGTATTCAACTAACAAAAACAACCAGACACCTGAGTATGACGCTTTATATGCTTTGCAACTTTGCAGTATATCTTTCAATAAAATCTTATTTAAAAAAAAGATCTGTTAAGAGAAATTCTCTTATTTCCACTTGTATCCGTGAGGCTGCCTTGTTCCGAATCAGTCAAATGGCAAAGGAATGGGACCACAGTGAACGAAAGGAATATGAAGAGCCAACAAAACACCGTGAAAAACATTATCGGACAATTGTGAACCATAAAGCATAACGAATTGATTAGTTATAATAAATTGTAACTAACAAATTGACCTCTAATCACTATAGTACTGCTTAACATTTGGTGTAGTGCTTAAGTGCGCGGGCTCTAATCTGTGAGAACCGGGTTTGATTCCCCACTCCTCCACATGCAGCTGCTGGTGTGTGCAGCTGCCGGTGTGACTTTGGGTCAGCCTTGAGTTCTTTCAGAGCTGTTCTCTCAAGGGCACTACTTGAAAGAGCTCTCTCAGCCCCACCTACCTCACAGGGTGTCTGTTGTGGGGAGGAGAAAGGAAAGAAGATTGTAAGCCACTCTGAGACTCCGAATGAAGGGCTGGGTATAAATCCAATCTCCTCCTCCTCCTCCTCCTTCAACATGAGCCAGTTTCGTGTAGTGGTTAAGTGCGCGGACTCTAATCCGGGAGAACCGAGTTTGATTCCCCACTCCTCCACTTGCACCTGCTGGATGACCTTGGGCAAGCCATAGTTCTGCCAGAGCTGTTCTTGAAAAAGAGCAGTTTCTGCCAGAGTTCTCTCAACCCCACCTACCTCACAGGGTGTCCGTTGTGGGGAGGGGAAGGGAAGGGAGTTGTAAGCTGCTCTGAGACTCCCTTGGATAGTGAAGGGTGGGGTATAAATCCAATCTTCTTCTTCTCTTCTTTCAGGCATCCAAAGCAGGGTTTCCTCATCACGTGAGGCCATGACAGCAACTATTCTAGTGCAGATTTTTGTTACGTGTAGGGTTACCAACTCTGGATTAGGAGATTCCTGTAGCTTTGCGGGGGAGGCCAAGCCTGGGGAGGATGGGTTTTGGGGAGAAAGAGAACTCAGCAGGGTATAACACCATCGAGTCCACCCTCCAGAGCAGCCATTTTCTCCACGGGAACGGATCTCATAGATAAACATATGGAGCAGAAGTCCATCAGTGGCTATTAGCCATAGGGTATAGATGGGAACTCTCAGTCTGGGGCAGGTGATGCACTCTATTCTTGGTGCTGGAGGGGCAGCAGTGGGAGGGTTTCTGGTGTCTTGGCCCCACTGCTGGACCTCCTGATGGCACCTGGTATATTTTGGCCGCTGTGTGACAGAGTGTTGGACTAGATGGGCCATTGGCCTGATTCAACACTGGCTTCTCTTATGTTCTTATGTTCTTATCTCGGTTGCCTGGAGATGGGTGATAATTCCAGGAGAACTCCAAGCCGTTGGCAGCCCCAGATAAATGAAACATTAATCGCCACAGAGGTGGTCAGTGTTTCCAGCATGAACGGCTTTCCCCTGCTGGTACGTAAATGCCAGCGCGAAGAACCACGGCGTGTCTTTATTTCAAGGAACCCTCGGCCAGCGTCGAATCACAATGGGACTGGGGGTGGGTGGGGGATACAGGGACATGAATGGATGTTGTGTCTCAGCGGTGCTCGCTGAGCTGTACCCATTGTTCCCCTTACGCCCGGAGACTGATGCACATTTAACTGCTTGGGGTGATGCATGTCGATGCGCCGAGGGCGTCAATTGTAATATCGGCCTAGTGGCTTTGCAAATAACAGGGGGCGTTGTTACCAGCCACAGCCTATCCGAGATGTTTAAGACCATCTTGTCTATATAAACAATCCATCTCTCTCTCTCTCTCTCTTTCTCTCTCTCTCTTTCTGAACAGTACAAAGCTTTTGTGAACCTCAGACCCCCCCATTGGACAAAAGGGTCATTTTGCCACTGAATTAAAATGCACCACCGACCCAATTGGCTGGCCGGCTGGCTCGCTGGCACGGATCCCACTTGGGATAACGAGCGCGCATGACCACAATGCCAGCCCTTCTGCAGAGGGCATGTGGCGGCCGGAGGAGCCGTAAGCGAGTTTATCGATACCAGCGGCCACACAATGAAAATCAAATTAAGGCAGAACAATGGGGCGGTTCAATGGACCCAGCTGCCGCCGTCCCGTTGAATTGCTCTGTAATTTGTCCGAGGGAGAATTGGACGGCGGCATTAGGATGCAGACGGCCTACTTTGGGAGGAGGCTGAAAATAAGCCTTTGGGGGAAGGGAGAATGATTGCCGGGTGTTTTTTATTTATGGCGCATTCCAGACGCCGGCTGACTTTCGGAGAATCACGCGGCCGAGTCCCGTGCTTAGCTTCTAAAATGAGAAATGTCAGGGCAGATTGTGATTATACTTATTACAGGTGAAATGCCCATTATTTCAAAGGATAGGGTATGGTTGGAAAACAAACAAACAAACATCTCTCTCTCTCTCTCTCTCTCTCTCTCTCTCTCTCTCTCTCTCTCTCTCTCTCTCTCTCATATATATATATATATATATATATATATATATATATATATATATATATATATATATATATATCTACCTATCATCTACCCATCTATCTATCATCTATCTATCATCTACTTATCCATCCATCCATCCATCCATCCATCCATCTATCTATCTATCCGTCTATCCATCCATCATCTATCTATCTATCTATCTATCTATCTATCTATCTATCTACCTACCTACCTACCTACCTACCTACCTACCTACCTATCATCCTATCTATCTATCTATCTATCTATCTATCTATCTATCTATCTATCTATCTATCATCTATCTATCTATCTATCCACCTACCTACCTACCTACCTACCTGTCTGTGTGTCTGTCTGTCTGTCTACCTATCTGTCTGTCTGTCTATCTATCTATCTATCTATCTATCTATCTATCTATCTATCTATCTATCTATCTATCTATCTATCTATCTATCTATCATCTATCTATCTATCCATCCATCCATCCATCCATCTTCTACCGCCCATCCATCCGTCTATCTATCTACTTACTATCTATCTACCTGTAACTTTCAAGGAAACATTGAACTGGAAAATCCATGTGGCAGGGGTCAAATCGTCAGTGTTAAGGATTGTTGGGTCTATTGTACACTTCTTCCATGTGAAGGGTGGGCGTCTAATTGACCCAGCACTGAAATTATTCAAGTGCAAAGTCGTGTCCCACTTATTATATGGAGTGGAAGTCTGGGGCTGGAAAGAGGACAACATATCTACACTCGAGGTAATTCAAAATTCTTTCCTAAGACGAATGTTAGGCCTCCCTAAGGGATCTCCTGCAGCCGTGATGCGAGCGGAAACAGGTCTTGAGAGGAAGAGGAAGAAGAGATTGGATTTATACTCTGCCCTTCACTTGGAGTCTCAGAGCGGCTTACAAACTCCTTTTCCCTTCCCTCCCCACAACAGACACCCTGTGAGGTAGGTGGGGCTGAGAGAACTCTAACACAAACTGCACTTTCAGGAACAGCTGTGCCAGAGCTTGTGACTGACCCAAGGTCACATCAGCAGGTGCGAGTGGAGGAGTGGGGAATCAAACCCGGTTCTCCCAGATTAGAGTCCGCACACTTAACCACTACACCAAACTGACTCTTCCTTCTCTTAGGGCAAGGGTACACCTCGCAATTATAAAATGCTGGAGGAAGACAAATTTGTCAAGCTCTAACTCTTTAAGTCACCAATCTGTTAGATGGTTATGAACAAAAGACCCTTCTCATTCTGGTTGCCTTAGTAATAGCCTTTGGAGATACACCATACCTAACGACCTCCTCGGAGCAGCAGGCGATAACTCTCAAATTAGGGAATGGATATTCAAATCAGAGGCTGTGATAGATCGTTCTGCTATCACAATGTCTGAGGTAGCTCCTTGGTACAAATTCTTCAGATCTGACCATTTCAGATCACCCGACCTCGTCAATATTTCCAACTATAACCTCAGGGTGTCTTTCACTGCCTCGCGCTTCCAAACAATGTACATAACATTGCGGGAGGGCTGATACTTTCAAATTCCAACAGAACATAGTATACGTACTTGCAGCTCGCTTGCCATTTAGAACCTTCCCCGCTGTATTTTAGCTTGCCCATTGTACAATGCACCCAGGGATAAATTCTTGGCAGGAATTTTATTCACCGTAAATGCGTCTTCTGAAAATGAGAAGATTGTGTTCTTGTTATCAGACATCGACGAATTTGTATCCTATAGAGTTTCTCTTTTTGCCCATGTAGGCAAAAGGATTAAAGCCAGGGCAGCACCGTAGGGGTCGCTCTTATAACCTGCCGGACATTTCTAACCCATTGCCATTTTATTGTATAACCTAACATCTTACATGTGTGATTTTAGGTTTTATTCCTTATGTATTTTACTGTATTATTTTATTGTCGTATTCGAAAGCTCTGTAACTTTGTTATGGCCTATGGCCAACACAATAAAACTTAGCCAGTTTGGTGTAGTGGTTAAGTGCGCAGACTCTGATCCGGGAGAACCGGGTTTGATTCCCCCACTCCTCCACTTGCACCTGCTGGTGTGACCTTGGGTCAGTCACAAGCTCTGGCACAGCTGTTCTCTCAAGGACAGTTTCTGTCAGAAGTTCTCTCAGCCCCACCTACCTCACAGGGTGTCTGTTGTGGGGAGGGGAAGAGAAAGGAGTTTGTAAGCTGCTCTGAGACGCCTTTGGGCAGTGAAGGGCAGGGTATAAATCCAAACTCTTCTTCTTCTTCTTCTTCTTCTTCTTCTTCTTCTGACTGGCACTTGTACCTATCTACTACCTCCCTCCCTCCCTACCATCTACCTACCTACCTACCATCTACCTACCTATCTACCTACCTTCTATCTACTTGCCTACCTTCTATCTAATGTAGCTATCTATCTAGCTATCATCTATCTATCTATCTATCATCCATCCATCCATCCACCCACTCACTCCATCTTGCAAGCCTCCCTGATTTCTCATCATTATGCACCTCCCTGCATACACCATTCTGGGGAGGACTTTTTTTTTTTTGAGGGGCGGGGGTTGCACAGGGTACAACAAGGTCTCCAAATTCAGCACTATATTTCCCCCAGAGCCCCGACCCGGATGGTCCAGGCTGACCTGATCTTGTCAGATATCAGAAGCTAAGCACGGTTGGCCTTGGCCAGTATTTGGATGGTATTTTGCCCATATACCAGAGTGTCACAGCAACGTCACAGCATGATGGTGTCACTTCCTGTGTGATGCCAACATCATGGCCTGGGCCTTCCTCTGTCTCCTGGCAAGTACCCCCCATCCCCCAAACAGGCAGCATCCGTCCAAACAGAAAACCATCTGTGTGCTTCTAATGAAACTAGGAGGGAAAGAAAGCCCTGAGCAGATGGCTTGAAACGACCTGCGCATCTGATACGAGAACTTTTATTCCCTCCAGAAATGAAGCGGGCGGGCACCAGGTCAACCTTCTGACTCCTGAAGGAGCAGGAAGACGGAGAGCCCTCCCTCCTCGATCCACCCCAGCCTTCCACAAATTCCACCACTCATGAGGAGGAGGAAGAGAGAGAGAAACAGAAACGGCTGCAATTGCTCCTCGTGGGACGTAGTTAATGATTAAGTTGGTGTCGGCCTGTTAACAATCAGTCCCATTGAGGAGGATTACAAGGGCTTTTGACGGCAAGTCTCTTATAGTCCTCGCGGCCCCGCAAAGGGTTCCAAGACAAACGCTCTGAATTCAGATGCAGGTTGCCATGGTGACGGGAGAGCACCCCCTCTCATGAGGAAAGGCCTAGCACAAAGGCCTACTCTTTGGCTCGGTCGAGCATCTTAGTCCAAAACATGGTCCGTGGACAAACTTCGTAACAAGCCTGAATTCTCCCTAGAAGCTAAAATGACTCAACCGAGGCTGTCATACTTTGGTCACATTATGAGAAGACAAGAATCGCTGGAAAAGACAATAATGCTAGGAAAAGCAGAAGGCAGCGGGAAAAGAGGAAGGCCCAATGTGAGATGGATGGACCCAATCAAGGAAGAAGAAGAAGAGTCTGGATGTATACCCCGCCCTTCACTGCCCAAAGGCGTCTCAGAGCGGCTTACAACCTCCTTTCCCTTCCCCTCCCCACAACAAACACCCTGTGAGGTAGAAGAAGAAGAAGAGATTGGATTTGTACCCCGCCCTTCACTGCCCAAAGGCGTCTCAGAGCGGCTTACAAACTCCTTCCCTTCCCCTCCCCACAACAGACACCCTGTGAGGTAGGTGGGGCTGAGAGAACTTCTGACAGAAACTGTCCTTGAGAGAACAGCTGTGCCAGAGCTTGTGACTGACCCAAGGTCACATCAGCAGGTGCAAGTAGAGGAGTGGGGGAATCAAACCCGGTTCTCCCAGGTAAGAGTCTGCACACTTAACCACTACACCAAACTGGCCACAAAGGCCCTCCGTTTGCAAGACCTGAGTAAGGCTGTTAACCAAAGGACAGTTTAGGTAAAGGTAAAGGTTTCCCTTGCTCAAAAGCCAGTCAAATCCAACTCTAGGGGGTGGTGCTCATTTCCATTTCCAAGCCGAAGAGCCAGCGCTGTCCAGAGACGTCTCCGTGGTCATGTGGCCGGCATGACTAGACGCCAAGGCGCACGTAACGCTGTTACCTTCCCACCGAAGCGGTACCGATTTATCTACTTGCAATTTCATGCTTTTGAACTGCTAGGTTGGCAGGAGCTGGGGCCAGAGATGGGAGCTCACTCCGTCATGCGGCACTCTCGGGTCTTGAACTGCCGAACCACCAACCTTCCGGTCTGCAGTTCAGCGTCTTAACTACTTGAGCCATGGCAGCCCACATAGGCCATTTTGGAGGGCATCAATTCTTAGGATTGCTGTAAGTCAGAAGCAACTTGACAGCGCTGAATACACACACACATCTGCTTATACTGTTCCTGGGGTCCAAGAACAAGGTAAGAACAAGGTAAGTCTTTGAATGTGTTAAACATCTTCATTATGCAGTTCCGCAGGGCCTGCAAGGCGGAGCTCTTCCGCCAGGCTTTCCCATAGGGGCTGCCACTACCACCACCACCAATGAGGTGGACAACATCCGGGGAAGGATGCCCAGGAAGATCTGCCACGACTCTGCATGACTGATATCATGGGGCCTACCTCTTCGGGATCAGTTATGGGATAACATCATCCCCAGAGAACTGTCTGTTGACCTGCACACATTCAGGGACTATCTTGCTTTTAATTGTTTAATTGCTGTTGTGATCAATTGTTGTCAATGTTTCAAATTAGAAGAAGTCAAAATGGCAAAGAGAACCTTGCTATGGTACTTGATTTCAACCGCAAGAATGACTTATGCTCAGTTCTGGAAGCAGGAGCAGGTACCTGACAAATGGGAATGGATAAAGAAAATAACAAGTTGACAAGAAAACTTCACGGAAAAGAGGATGAAGAATTTTTAGCAGATTGGAAAGACTTTAAAGATTACTTAGGACTTAATTGGGATGTGAAAAATAGATTGCTCTGTTTTGATAATTATTAAGAATAGAAGTGTTGTAAGAAAAGGAATTGTAATAGAAAAGTTACCTAATAGTGAAAAATAGAAAAGGAAAATATTGAAAGTTAAGATTTGATTATTGAATATGAATTGAATGTAAGAGAATATTGATAGAAATGTTAATGGGGGTGGAACATTGCTGGAAGCCAGGGGAGGGGGGATAAAGATTTTTAGAAAAGGATATGTTAAGAATTGGTTGTTAAATATGGAACATGCCATTATATCCTGTTAATAAATTTTCTTTTTAAAAAAAATTATCAATGTTTTTATTGTTTTTATCTTGTTTTATGTGGGCTTCCCTTTTGTAAGCCGCCCTGAGCCCGTTTGCGGGGAGGGCGGAGTAGAAATCCAAATAAATAAATAAATAAATAAATAATGCTGTATGCTAATTTACCGCTCACCCTCTACCTGTGTGTATGGATTGGTAACTTCCACTTCGATGTATCTGGAGAAGTGTGCGAGCACACGAAAGCTTATGCCTTGGATAAAACCCCGTTGGTCTTAAAATGGTGCCACTGGACTCAAACTTTGTTCTGCTGCTTCAGACCGAGACGGCTGCCCACATGAATCTAAGAACAAGTCAAACAATTACTATTCCATTAGTATGTAAGGCGGAGAAAAGCGGACTGTGAAGAAAGCTGACAGGAAGGAAACAGATTCCTTTGAAATGTGGTGCTGGAGGAGAGTTTGACCGACACCAGGAAGACAAATCAGTGGGCTCTAAATCAAATCAAGCCCGAATTCTCCACAGAAGCTAAAAGGATTAAACGGGGACCATTGAACTTCGGGCCCAGCGGGAGAAGACCAGCGTCACTGGAAAAGACAACCACGCTAGGGAAAAGAGGAAGGCAGCAGGAAGAGAGGAAGGCCCAATGTGTGATGGACGGGCTCTGTCAAGGAAGTGAAGGCCCTCCGTTTGCATGACCTGGGCAAGGCTGCTAATAACGAGACATTTTAGAGGGCATCAATTCATAAGTGGGAAGCGACCCGAGGGCATTTGACACAGTCAGTACTACAAAGAATCGTCTCGGCTAAGCTGTCAGGACATCATCGCTGTTATATATGCCAGGAGGGTATTGTGCTTTTTATTGGGGGTTGTTTGGACTTCTTCAGCCACTGTAGTTTTGGGGGACGGCGGAGTTCCTGTTCTCTGTTGTTGGTTGCGTTTGAGAGAATGGAGGATTAGATAGATTCAGGGAGGATAAGTCTGAATGGCTACTAGCCACAGTGGCTGAGGGGAACCTCCACATTCAGAGACGGAACAGCCTCTGAATTCTAGCGCCAGGAGGCAGCATCAGGGGATGGCCTCGGCCTCCATGCCCTGTCGCTGGGAGATGACCAAGGAAGGCTCTGCAGAGAAAGGCGATGGCCAAACCACCTCTGCTTCTCACTTGCCTTGGAAGCCCCTTGCTGGGGTGGCCATTAAGTCTTGGATAGGAGGCCACCAAGGAAGGCTCTGCAGAGGAAGGCAATGACCAACCACCTTGTTTCTCATTTGCCTTCAAAGCCCCTTGCTGGGGTCACCATTAAGGCTTGGATGGGAGGCCACCAAAGAAGACTCTGCAGAAGGCAGCATTGGCCAACCCCCTCTGCTTTCCACTTGCCTTGAAAGCCCCTTGCTGGGGTGGCCATAAGTCTTGGATTGGAGGCCACCAAGGAAGACTCTGCAGAGGAAGGCAAAGGCCAAACCTCCTCTGCTTCTCACTTGCCTTGAAAGCCCTGTGCTGGGGTGGCCATAAGTCTTGGATTGGAGGCCACCAAGGAAGACTCTGCAGAAGGCAGCAATGGCCAACCACCTCTGCTTCTCACTTGCCTTGAAAGCCCTTTGCTGGGGTGGCCATAAGTCTTGCGGGAGGCCACGAAGGAAGACTCTGCAGAGGAAGGCAATGGCCAAACCACCTCCGATTCTCACTTGCCTCGAAAGCCCCTTGCTGGGATTGCCATAAGTCTTGCTTGGGAGGCCACGAAGGAAGACTCTGCAGAGGAAGGCAATGGCCAAACCACCTCTGATTCTCACTTGCCTCGAAAGCCCCTTGCTGGGATTGCCATAAGTCTTGGATGGGAGACCACCAAGGAAGGCTCTGCAGAGGAAGGCCATGGCCAACCACGTCTGCTTCTCACTTGCCTCGAAAGCCCCTTGCTGGGATCGCCATAAGTCTTGGGTGGGAGACCACCAAGGAAGGCTCTGCAGAGGAAGGCCATGGCCAACCACGTCTGCTTCTCACTTGCCTCGAAAGCCCCTTGCTGGGATCGCCATAAGTCTTGGGTGGGAGACCACCAAGGAAGACTCTGCAGAATGTGGCAATGGCCAACCACCTCTGCTTCTCACTTGCCTTGAAAGCCCCTTGCTGGGATCGCCATAAGTCTTGGATGGGAGACCACCAAGGAAGACTCTGCAGAATGTGGCAATGGCCAACCACCTCTGCTTCTCACTTGCCTTGAAAGCCCCTTGCTGGGGTCTTGGATGGGAGGCCACCATCTTCTGGGCATGGAACAGGGGTCACTGGGAGTGTGGGGGGAGGTATTTGTGAATTTCCTGCATTGTGCAGGGGGTTGGACTAGATGACCCTGGTGGTCTCTTCCAACTCTTGCGATTCTATGATTCTGTGGAAGACTCCGCAGAGGAAGGCAATGACCAAGCCACCTCTGCTTCTCATTTGCCTTGAAAGCCCCTCGATGGGGTTACCTTAAGTCGGCTGCAACCTGACAGCCCTTTGCACAAACTCTCCCTTTATGGCAGCCAGTTTGGTGTAACGGTTAAGTGCGTGGACTCTAATCTGGGAGAACCGGGTTTGATTCCCCACTCCTCCACTTGCACCTGGCTGGATGACCTTGGGCAAGCCATAGTTCTGGTAAGAGCTGTTCTTGAAAAAGAGCCGTTTCTCTCAGAGCTCTCTCAGCCCCACCGACCTCACAGGGTGCCTGTTGTGAGGAGGGGAAGGGAAAGGAGTTTGTGAGCCGTTCTGAGACACCTTTGGGTAGTGAAGGGCAGGGTATAAATCCAATCTCCTCTTCTTCTTCTTCTTCTTCTTCTTCCCTTTATGGCAGTCTGGGCAGATTTTGAAAAATAGTGTCTTATGTGAGGACACACTTCTAAGCAATCTAGATATGCAGTGTGTGTGTGTGTGTGGGGACTATTAGATCCAGCAAATTTATAATTACTTGGTTTAGAACCCAAAGCTCTGCCTGCGGTCATCAATATATCCAGTCTGGAACAATGGCTCTGCAGAGTACAGGATCAGCCCAGAGCATCCCTGACAATTGTTTGTCCAGCGCCAAGCAGTTTGGCAAGGGATGTGTGATAAACTGAACCCGCTAAAAATATCCCATATCAAATCTACAGCGGGAACAAACCGCGGTAAGCTTGCTGTGTGACCACACCCACAATCAGTATTGCTGCCAGACGGCCATCTTGCCTCTGTCTGAAAACCTCCAAAGGAGGAAAGCCCACCACCTCCCAAGAAAGCCTGTCCCACTGAGGAACCACTCTGTCAGGAAGTTCTTCCTAATGTTTAGCCGAAGACTCTTTTGATTTAGTTGCAATCCGTTGGTTCTGGTCCGACCTCCTGGGGCCACAGAAAAGAACTCTGCCCCATCCTTTATACCACAGCCCTTCAAGGACTTGAAGATGGTTCTCATCTCACCTCTCAGTCGTCTCCTCTCCAGGCTAAACATACCCAGCTCCTTCAACCTTTCCTCAAAAGACTTGTAGGTCTCCAGGCCCCTGATCATCGTTGTCAGGGACTGAGATGCCGGGGATCGAACCCGGGACCTCCTGCACGCCAGGCAGATGCTTTGCCACTGAGCCACAGTCCCTCTTCCAAGGAAATATGGCAGGATACGAATAATTTTAAATAAATACCCTCCCCCCCTTTAGGGGAACCCCAGTTGAGCACCAAACAGAATGGAACGGTAGAGTCTGAGTAATAAGCATCCCTTTATTTGCTGACACCATTACAAAAATGGATTACATTAGCAACCAAAAAAAAAAGAGAGAGAGGAGTGTTTACTTGGAGGTGGGAAGTCAGAGGCTGCTACTCCCAAAACGTATCTAAGTAAAACAGTGCAGACTGTCAGTATTAAAAGGTTATTTTTGTTCACGGCTGCTACGTCAGGTGTGTGTTCTGAACGAGGTTTTCACTGAGCATAGTAAAGATAGAAGGTTACACGTTTCACTGTCGCTCCAAAGGAATGTAAAGCTCTAATTATTCCAAACCGCTTTTAATTTTTATTTTTATTTTAATTATAAAACTAAACTCTGGAGGTGTCTACAGAGTCATCTTCTTCTTCATCTGGTTGAAATCAGTAGTCTAACGAGGAAGTAGAAAAGACAACGCCCGGCTCGGTGTTCGACGAAGTAGAAAGGGTGAGCACATAAATAAGGCTTTAATTTGGCAAAATATAAAATACAGTGCCTTCCGCTACCCTCCGACCAACGGCCGTCCCGCAATTTCATTCTGCAAAGAGACAGAGAGAGAACACGATAAGCCGTTTGCACCGTGATGGCTCTCCTAGAACTGTAATCAAATTCCAAAACCCACAGAACTGGTGAGATGCAGAATCTGGCTTTCTGGAGAACTGTGGGTTGCAACTGCTGAAAGTTCACATCCCAAAGAGTCAGAAACTGAAAATCTAATTTGGGCAACTTCAAGAGGGAATTGGATTAACATGTGGAGCAGAGGTCCATCAGTGGCTATTAGCCACAAGGTATAGATAGGGACCCTCAGGCTGGGGCAAGTGATGCTACATTCTTGGTGCTTGGGGGAGGGGGCAACAGTGGGGGGCTTATAGTGCCCTGGCCCCACTGCTGGACCTCCTGGTGGCCCCTGGTATTTTTGGCCACTGTGTAACCCAGAGTGTTGGACTGGATGGGCCATTGGCCTGATCCAACATGGCTACTCTTCTGTTCTTATGTCTGGGGAAGTGATGCTCTGTATTCTTGGTGCTCGGGGGGTCAACAGTGGGGGGCTTCTCGTGTCCTGGCCCCACTGCTGGACCTCCTGGTGGCACCTGATATTTTTGGCCACTGTGTGACATAGTGTTGGACTGGATGGGCCATTGTCCTGATCCAACCTTGGTTTCTCTCTTATGTTCTTATGTCTGGGTGCTGGGGGGACGGGGGACAGTGGGAGGGCTTCTAGTGTCCTGTCCCCACTGGTGGACCTCCTGATGGCACCTGGTATTTTTGGCCACTGTGTGACACAGAGTGTTGGACTGGATGGGCCATTGGCCTGATTCAACATTTGGCTTCTCTGATGTTTTTAATTTGTACTTTCAAACAGAGAGGAAGAAGAGGAGGAGATTGGATTTATACCCCCCCACACCTGAAGGAGCTTACAGTCTCCTTTCCCATCCCCTCCCCACAACAGACACCCTGTTGTGGGGAGAGGATAGGACAGGAGATTGTGAGGTCGGTGGGGCTAAGAGAGCTCTTTTGAGGACTGCCCTTGAGAGAACAGCTCTGACAGAACTTGTGACTGACCCAAGGTCATGCCGGCAGCTGCAAGTGGAGGAGTGGGGAATTAAACCCCGTTCTCCCAGATTAGAGTCCGTGCTCTTAACCACGGCACCAAACGGGCTCTGTCTAGCTTCTGGAACAGCAAGACTGCACCTTAGTCTTTAAGTCCAGTAGCAGCTTAGTCTTACAGCAGCACAAACCCAGCCCGGGTAGCTCCCCCCCGCCCACCCCAGGCTCCTACCTAGTAGCTGGTAGTGTTCTTTTCCCTTCGCGAGCATTTGGTTGACTGAAGCAAGCAGTTTCTTGATATGAGCTATATCCTGACTTAGACTCACGGCCAAGTTGACGCCTTTCTCGGTCCCTGCCTGAAACAGAGAAAGGGGAGGGGTGGGGAGAACAGATCAGGAATAAGTCATCCGTCGTGAGGAAAGACATTGGGACCGCCTCTCCTCCACCACGAGAGCCTCGCTCCCTTCAGGACGGACAAAAACGAAATACTACTTTACAAAGAGAACGATTAAAATGTAGAGTTTTGCTGCCAGAGAATGTCGTGATGGCTACAGGAGTGAACGGCTTTGAAAGCAGATTCATGGAGGATAAGTCTATCAATGGCTACTGGCCATGGTGGCTGAGGGGAACCTCCATATTCAGAGGCACCATTCCTCTGAATCTCAGAGCCAGGAGGCAACATCAAGGGAAGGCTTTGGCCTCTATGGCCTATTGATGGTCCTCCAGAGGAACTGGTTGGCCACTGTGTGATACAGGACGCTGGACTAGATGGACCACTGGTCTGATCCAGCAGGGCTCTTCTGATGTTCTTACAAAGACCTCGGCCTCTATGTCCTGTTGCTGGCCTTCCAGAGGAACTGGCTGGCCCCTGTGTGAGACAGGTTGCCGGACTAGATGGACCACTGGCCTGATCCAGCAGGGCTCTTCTTGTGTTCTAATGAAGGCCTCAGCTTCTATGCCCTCTTGTTGGCCCTCCAGAGGAACTGGTTGGCCACTATGTGAGACAGGAGGTGGGACTAGATGGACTACTGGCCTGATCCAGCAGGCTCTTCGATGTTCAAAGAAGGCCTCGCCTCTCTGCCTGTTGTTGGCCTTCCAGAGGAACTGGTTGGCCCCTGTGTGAGACAGGATGCTAACTAGATGGACCACTGGTCTGATCAGCAGGGCTCTTCTGTGTTCTAATGAGGCCTCAGCTCTTGCCCTCTGTTGGCCCTCCAGAGGAACTGACTGGCCACTGTGTGAGACAGGAGGCTGGACCAGATGGACCCCTGGTCTGATCCAGCAGGGCTCTTCTGATGTTCTAAAGAAGGCCTCGGCCTCTCTGCCCTGTTGTTGGCCCTCCAGAGGAACTGACTGGCCACTGTGTGAGACAGGAGGCTGGACCAGATGGACCCCTGGTCTGATCCAGCAGGGCTCTTCTGATGTTCTAAAGAAGGCCTCGGCCTCTCTGCCCTGTTGTTGGCCCTCCAGAGAAACTGACTGGCCCCTCTGTGAGACAGGAGGCTGGACTAGATGGACCCCTGGTCTGATCCAGCAGGGCTCTTCTGATGTCCTTTGAAAAGGGCCTTCTACTGGTGTCACCCTCCCAACGGGCAAGAACAACAACTGCCCTTAGACATCACCTAATGTAGAATATTTTGTACTTTTAGCAAAATTTACATTTAAAAGGGGGTGAGGGTGCACAGAGGCAGGGACCCTTCGGAGAGGAATCTGGTCAGCTTGGCAGTATGCTGCCACAGTGCCCTCTGCTGGTAGGAAAGGTAACACTTCGCCACTGGCTGGATCTGGAAGTCTGGAGGCATAAAGCCTCTCCAGAGGAGCCATGATATTGTAGGGGCATCTGCAGACCTCTAGAGGGCTTCTCTCGGCCTGTGCACATTCCGGGTCTGGGGAACACGGGGAAGAGGGCTAAATATGCAGCCCTGTTCTTCATTCTACAAACCGGACATCTATATTTGGCTTCCAGAGCACACAAAGCTGAGTTCTACTGAATTAGACCATCGGTCCCAGCAACATCAATCTCACTTACCAAGACTGGCAGCAGCTCTCCAGGCCCTCTTTACAGCTCTCCAGGGTCTCAGGCAGAGGTCTTTCACATCACCTCCTGCCTGGTCCTTTTTAACTGGAGATGCCGGGGATTGAACCTGGGACCTTCCGCATGCCAAGCAGAGGCTCTGCCACTGAGCCACAGCCCCTCTTTACAGCTCTCCAGGGTCTCAGGCAGAGGTCTTTCCCATCACCTCCTGCCTGGTCCTTTCAACTGGAGATGCCGGGGATTGAACCTGGGACCTTCTGCGTGCCAGGCAGAGGCTCTTCCACTGAGCCACAGCCCCTCTTTACAGCTCTCCAGGGTCTCAGGCAGAGGTCATTCACATCGCCTCCTGCCTGGTCCTTTCAACTGGAGAAGCTGGGGATTGAACCTGGGACCTTCTGCATGCCGAGCAGATGCTCTTCCACTGAGCCACAGCCCCTCTTTACAGCTCTCCAGGGTCTCAGGCAGAGGTCTTTCCCATCACCTACCGCCTGGTCCTTTCAACTGGAGAAGCTGGGGATTGAACCTGGGACCTTCTGCATGCCAGGCAGAGGCTCTTCCACTGAGCCACAGCCCCTCTTTACAGCTCTCCAGGGTCTCAGGCAGAGGTCTTTCCCATCACCTACCGCCTGGTCCTTTCAACTGGAGATGCTGGGGATTGAACCTGGGGCCTTCTGCGTGCCAGGCAGAGGCTCTTCCACTGAGCCACAGCCCCTCTTTACAGCTCTCCAGGGTCTCAGGCAGAGGTCTTTCACATCACCTACCGCCTGGTCCTTTCAACTGGAGAAGCTGGGGATTGAACCTGGGACCTTCTGCGTGCCAAGCAGAGGCTCTTCCACTGAGCCACAGCCCCTCTTTACAGCTCTCCAGGGTCTCAGGCAGAGGTCTTTCACATCACCTACCTGCCTGGTCCTTTCAACTGGAGAAGCTGGGGATTGAACCTGGGACCTTCTGCATGCCGAGCAGAGGCTCTTCCACTGAGCCACAGCCCCTCTTTACAGCTCTCCAGGGTCTCAGGCAGAGGTCTTTCACATCACCTACCTGCCTGGTCCTTTCAACTGGAGAAGCTGGGGATTGAACCTGGGACCTTCTGCATGCCGAGCAGAGGCTCTTCCACTGAGCCACAGCCCCTCTTTACAGCTCTCCAGGGTCTCAGGCAGAGGTCTTTCCCATCACCTACCGCCTGGTCCTTTCAACTGGAGAAGCTGGGGATTGAACCTGGGACCTTCTGCATGCCGAGCAGATGCTCTTCCACTGAGCCACAGCCCCTCTTTACAGCTCTCCAGGGTCTCAGGCAGAGGTCATTCACATCGCCTCCTGCCTGGTCCTTTCAACTGGAGAAGCTGGGGATTGAACCTGGGACCTTCTGTGTGCCAAGCAGAGGCTCTTCCACTGAGCCACAGCCCCTCTTTACAGCTCTCCAGGGTCTCAGGCAGAGGTCATTCACATCACCTACCGCCTGGTCCTTTCAACTGGAGATGCTGGGGATTGAACCTGGGACCTTCTGCGTGCCAAGCAGAGCCTCTTCCACTGAGCCACGGCCGTTCCCCCCGATTCTTCGAACCAGCAGATCAAGCGCTGGTTAACGGCTTGTGTGAATGAGTGAGGAGTAGTGCCAGCTTCCGAGCAGAAAACTGGAATTCATTTTTCGGGGTCGTCTTGATTCTGTTGCCAAGGCTGTGGCTACGGCGTCGTTCTGTCGGCATGAAGGGGAAATGCTGGCTGTGGTTCCGGGCAGGTACTCCAGCTTCTCCTGATGGTCTCAATTACAAATCAAGAAAACAAGTTTCCAGCCCTTGTGGCTGTGGAGGTAAGGACGGAAGGGTACGGAGCGCATCTTCTATTGTCCTAGAAACCAAGGGGGTGGTCGGAGAGGACTGAAGTTAGTTGCTGTAGATTTTCCGGGTTGTGTGGCCGTGGTCTTCACATTGTAGGACCTGACGTTTCGCCAGTAGCCGTGACTGGCATCCTCAGAGGTATAACACAGAACTCACGAGGTATAACACAGGTAGGAGAGGCATACCTCCTCAGAGGTGTAACACAGAAAGATGGAGTACTCCCTGTGTCAAGGTTAGCAGAAAAACGGTAGGCTCACTTCCTGTGGCAATAAATTCTTGAATTCATGAATGAAAATGAATTTTTCTGCTCACCTAGACACAGAGAGTACTCCCCTCTTTCCGTGTTATACCTCTGAGGATGCCAGTCACAGCTACTGGCGAAACGTCAGGTCCTACAATGCCAAGACCACGGCCACACAACCCGGAAAATCTACAGCAGCTAATGAACTCCGGCCGTGAAAGCCTTCGACAACGTAAGGACTGAAGTTGCTTGGGAACAGAGATTCAGTGACATGCATCGCCTCTTGCTCCACCATGCCGGCAAAGAAAAATAACTGAGGGCTTAGTTCTGTTTGTAAAAATGATCTGTCTGTAAAAATGATTTACAGGATTTAGCAGCAAACTAAGCTTGCTCAGATGTGGGGGTTTCACAGTGTTTAAGCTCAAGAATCCAAACGGTATCAGGCCAACCCCTTCCTCTCTCAATTTCAGTTTGCACATGGGTGTCAGCTACACTGCCGTCACAGGCGGGGGGGTGTGGGGGAAGGATGAGGCTGTTACTGACTGTCTTAATTTGCCAGAACGTTAGCTTTCACTTCTCTCACACTGCCTTATCATGTAAGCCTGCTCTAGTGACCTTGGCGTTTTCCCCGTTTCCTCTGACTTGGTATGCACACCCGTTATTTCCGGCGTGCTTGCCTTTATTCGGGGAGAGGCCTGGATCCATCAGGAGGGCCCCTTTTGAACTCTGTATCTCTTTCACCTCTCCCGCCTTAAGATCAGTTCTGACACTGAATGTGTGTAACGGATGATCTACCTTTCCTGTCTCCAATAAAGCTTCACTCTTTGGAAAAGGAAGTGTGGAGAACGGATTGCTGTGGGACTCTGACAACGGGGAATCACAGTGACCTGCGTCTTCTGTAGAAAAGAGTGAGAGCCCAGTAGCTACGGGACTCTTACTCTGTCCTGCTGCTACAGACAGACTAACACGGCTCCCCATCTTGATCCAGCTATTTCCATGCAGGGGGGAAATGTCAAAAAGAACTTGTGGGCGTGCAATGAAATTAATGAGCAGCAGGGCTTAGAAGAGATCAAAGAAAGCACTTCTCCACCCAAAGAGTAATTAACATGTGGAATTCATTGCCACAGGAAGTGGTGGTGGCTACAAGCCTAGACAGCTTCAAGAGGGGACTGGATAAACATGTGGAGCAGAGGCCCATCGGTGGCTTTTAGCTGCAAGGTATAGATGGAACACTCTGTCTGCGGCACTGATGCTGTATATTTTCAATGCTGAGTAGGGCAACAGTGGCAGGGCTTCTGGAGTCCTGGCCCTACTGCTGGACCTCCTGATGGCACCTGGGTTTGTGGCACTGTGTGACACAGAGTGTCGGACTTGGATGAGCCATTGGTCTGATCCAACATGGCTTCTCTGATCTTATGTCTTGGGCCGTGATGCTCAGTATTCTTGGTGCTTGGGGGGCAAAAATGGGAGGGCTTCTGGAGTTCTGGCCCCGCTGGTGAACCTCCTGATGGCCCCTGGGTTCTAGCCACTGTGTGACACAGTGTTGGACTGGTTGGGCCATTGGCTTGATCCAACATGGCTTCTCTGATATTCTTATGTCTGGGGCAGTGATGCTCTATATTCTTGGTTCTTGGGGGGCCACCATGGGAGGGCTTCTGGAGTTCTGGCCTTGCTGGTGGACCTCTTGATGGCACCTGGGCTTTGGTCGCTGTGTGACACAATGTTGGACTGGATGGGCCGTTGCCCTAATCCAACATGGCTTCTCTTATGTTCTCAGAGCAAGATTCGCACTCCAGATCTTCAAGGTGGGCGGCCGAGTGCCATAACTGTTTGAACATCACACCAATGGACTCCGCCATAGTCTCAAAACAGGTTAAGGATTCTTGCCGCATCTTTGCTTTCTGTGACATTCGTTTTCGCCACCTTGCCTCTCCTCCCCTTGACAGGGGAAGACAGAAATGCACAGTCCGAATATTCTACCTGTTAAATTTACTTGCCGGGCCTCGCACTCACCATCTGTGAACAGACGTCGCTGTTCTCTATCACGTCGGCGTCTCCAGTCACTTTTCCTATTTCCCTTTCGAGAGTCACCAACGACTCCTGGGCCTGAAGGAAGAAAATGGACGAAAAGGTTAGAAAGCGGAGCTCCCAGAAGGCTACTCGAGGGCTCGTCTGTTCCCCGAGGGGAAAGTTATCATTTTAGGCTGCGTTCGCAAACACGAAATAATCCACTTTCAATGCACTTTCCAGCTGGATTTTCCTGTGTGTGATCACAGCCTTGGAAAATAAAGCGTCATCTAGATCGTGGGTCCCCAACCTTTTCGAGCCTGTGAGCACCACTGAGAATTCTGGGACAATCTGGTGTGCCCAGCCACAAAATGGCTGCCGCAGGAGGGAGCACCATCACAAAATGGCTGCCGCGGCTTCCCTTCAGTCTCACACAGTGAAGATCCTTATGCTGCGGTGGCGACTGCTGCCGACGCAACGTTCTGAAGTATCTGCCAAACCAATCGAATCTCCGATGGCCAATCAGACCACCAGGGGAGTCCAGGGTTGCTAATGCAGCAGCAGGTAGTGGCCAACCACCTCTAATTGTCTCTCGCCTGGGATGCCCCATGGTTGGGGTCGCCATGAGTCAGTTGTGACTTGACCGGCACATTAAAGATAAGTTATTTCTTTGTATACTGCCACAGGAGATGGTGGCAGCTACAAGCATGGGCAGCTTCATGAGGGAATTAGATAAGCATATGGAGCAGAAGTCCATCAGTGGCTGTTAGCCACAAGGTATAGATAGGAACTCTCAGTCCGGGGCAGGTGATGCACTCTATTCTTGGTGCTTGGGGGGGATCAGCAGTGGGAGGGCTTCTAGTGTCCTGGCCCCACTGCTGGACCTCCTGATGGACACCTGGTATTTCTGGCCGCTGTGTGACAAGAGTGTTGGACTGGATGGGCCATTGGCCTGATCCAACCTTGGCTTCTCTGATGTTCTTATGACACATCAGAAGCTCACGCCAGATTCCCATTTTGCCAAATGTACCTGGGTTTGCTGTGCATCACGTGGGAAGTAGAGTCTGGGAACCAAATCATTGCTCTAGAGCCAACAATGCAGGACTTAATTCAAGGGTCCCCAAACTTTTGAGCCCGTGGGCACTTCTGGGATTCTGACACAGGGTGGTGGGCGCAGCTACAAAATGGCCGCCGTGGGAGGAGGAGCCAACTAGAAAATGGCTGCCGCAAGAGGAGGAGTCCTATACGCAGAGGAAGCCCCAGTATAGGGAAGAAGAGGGGTAGTTTAAAAGAGGAGAAAATAAAAGCCAGTATTGCAGTGCCTGCTGCAGCTGAAACAACGCTGTTTTAATCTGGTTTAATCAGATGTCCAGCGGCCAATCAGAAGCCCTGCTGGGCGAGAACGCCACACGGCCACACCCACTTTCTAAAAACACTTGTTGGACATCAGGAACAGTGTCAGTGGTGGCAGCTACAAGCATGGACAGTTTCAAGAGGGAATTAGATAAATGTATGGAGCAGAAGTCCATCAGTGGCTATTAGCCACAGGGTATAGATGGGAACTCTCAGTCTGGGGCAGGTGATGCACTCTATTCTTGGTGCTGGAGGGGGCAGCAGTGGGAGGGCTTCTAGTGCCCTGGCCCCACTGCTGGACCTCCTGATGGCACCTGGTATTTTTGGCCACTGTGTGACAGAGTGTTGGACTGGATGGGCCATTGGCCTGATTCAACATGGGCTTCTCTTATGTTCTTATGTTGCCCATGGGTACCATGTTGTGGACCCCTGACCAAGGTTCCCTCTAAGCTGTGGAGTCCTGTGAGCAAAAATTCTACTTTGTGAGCTACTGGCATTGTGAGCGAGTGATTTGGCTGCTGCGTGAATTAGTCTGCTCTGGAGCCATCCTGCCTGAGCTAAGTCAAAAGTGTGTGAGCCGGAGGCTAAAAAACTGTGAGCTGGCTCACACTAACTCAGCTTAGAGGGAACACTGCCCCTGACTTAATTCACGCAAGTGTGAAACAAGCTGCATTACAACTCTACCTTCGGCAAGTCGACCGCCACGCTCTGCCTCTCGCTCTGATCACTTTTAAGCTTGGATAACGTCTCGTTCAACTGGGTCTTCAGCTGTAAAGAGACAAGACAAGGCCAGTTGGACACAACCTGCATGGGTCGCCGCGCTGCTCGGGACGGATACGAGACAACGGTTTAGAACAACGGGAATTAGTAGGTACACACTACGGAGGACGTTTGGTGGAAGGAGGTTCCACCCGCAGAGTTGATGAAAGGAGACAAACATCTACAGAAGTCCAAAATTTGGGGGTCAGAAACTGTACGAGGGAATCTAAATTGTTTTAACGCCTTGCTGATGTCCCCGGAGAAATCACACAAAAGCTTTTTTCCAGAAGAAGAAGAAGAAGGAAGAGGAGGAGGAGGAGGAGGAGGACCCTGAGACCCTGGAGAGCTGTAAAGAGGGGCTGTGGCTCTGTGGTAGAGCATCTGCTTTGCATGTGGAAGGCCCCAGGTTCAATCCCTGGCACCTTCAGTGAAAAGGCCCAGGCTGTAGGTGATGGGAAAGACCTCTGCCTGAGACCCTGGAGAGCTATAAAGAGGGGCCGTGGCTCAGTGGTAGAGCATCTGCCTGGAATGCAGAAGGTCCCAGGTTCGGGCCCTGGCATCTCCAGTCAAAAGGACCGGGCAGGAGGTGATGTGAAAGATCTCTGCCTGAGACCCTGGAGAGCAGTAAAGAGGGGCTGTGGCTCAGTGGTAGAGCATCTGTTTTGCATGTGGAAGGTCCCAGGTTCAATCCCCGGCATCTCCAGTGAAAAGGCCCAGGCTGTAGGTGATGGGACACATCTCTGCCTGAGACCCTGGAGAGCTGCTGCCAGCTTTGGTGGACAAGACCAACCTTGGTGGACCAAGGGCCTGATTCACTGTAAGGCAGATCCTTTTTTAATCTGGAGATGCCGGGGATTGAACCTGGGAACTTCTGCACGCGAAGCAGAGGCTCTTCCACTGAGCCACAGCCCCTCCCCTCTCACCCCGCCCCCCTGTTCCCCAAGTGCTGAAAGGCAAAACTTCAGAGGATCTGGACAATCCTCTTTGCATACAAAGGATTGTCCGGATCTTCTGCAGTTTTGCCCTTCAGCACTCGGGGAAATGCGTCCAGCCCAACATGGACCCTCATCTTCAGTTAAAAGGCACAGGCCCGAGTTTAAGCAAACCGGCAGCTGCAAGACTACAGCCGCGCCCATTTCATGTGCCGTGAAAGCTGTTTTCCAGGTGAAAAGCACTGAGGCAAGAAAGGGGGGAAAGGAAAACGTTAAGCGTTGTTGTTATCAAGAATTGGTGTTGTTATGAAGACGCAGAGAGAGACCGCCAGGAGTATTTCGAAACGACAATCAAAAGGAGGAGTCGAAGCTGTTAGCAGACAGAGAGGATTCAGAGGGAGGTTTCTCCGCTTGGGAGTCAACGTGTCCGGTGGAGGGCAAGAGGCCTCTTACCAAATTTAACTCTTCATTTTGCCTTACTGCTTCAGAATATGAATCATCAAGCTTTTTCTGCAACTCAGTCAAGAGATCTTTGAGCTGAAATGAAGTTTTCAGAGGCTTTTAGACGGGCCCGCCCCGTGTGACCCCGTTCCCCCGCCCCCGCCTGCATCCATTATGTCTGTCTGCCCTGAAGTCACAAGCGCGACAGCGTCCCATTTACTTTGGCCAAGCAAGCGTTTTATTACCGGGCCAGGCGAGTTTATGCTCGAACTGGGGTGGGGCGGGAGAGAAAAGCAATACGGTAGCTGCACCCGGGCAGGGCGTTTACCTCTCGGACTTCTGAAACGTACGTCGATCGCTCGATTTCTGCCTTCTCCAGCTCCTGTTCCAAGTGTTCTCGCTCCTTTTTAAGCTACAACAACAAGCAAAAGATCACAATTCACACACACACACACACACACACACACACACATACATGTTCTCTTTCAGACATTCCCATGCGTCGATTGAGCCAAGGAACAGACGATCTTGAACCGTTTCAGTTTCTTCACCGTCAGCCTCCAAGTTGTGTAATTCCCCAGTATTAATTACTTTTATCTTCTTGATGTTTTAGCAGTAATTCTGCTTTGGCACTTTCTGCCTTGATGATCATCAGTAGTCATTTCAAGCCTTCACTGTCTTCTACCAGTTAACGTCAGGTTATCTGCCTATCTCAAATGTTCCTTACACCAATTTTCACTCTGCCTTCATCTAAATCTAACCTGGTTTTCCTTATGATATGTTCTGCATATAGATTGAAGAGATCGGAGGTGAAATACATCCTTGTCTGACACCTTTGCGAATTCAAAACCATTACGTTTTTCCGTATCCTGTTGTAACGGTAGACTTTTGTCCGGAATACGGATTGCGCGTCAAAACAATCGGATACTGTGGAACACGTTAACTTTGTTGAACATAAAGCTGCAATGATTTCTCCAGTTTTGAGGCCTAAATCGGAAGTTAAACTTTACTCGTTGATTAGAATCGGAACCGATGGATCAACCTTGCCACAGCTTGTGGAGGTTTTTGGATCCAGCACCTACTTTGGAGTCAGTTGCCTTGAATTTTCGTTGAACCAGGGCAGGCAGGAAGTTGGGGGGAAATATTTTCAGAGATAAATTACTTAGGAAAAGCCTGAGTGACTTCTATGGCAGGTAGAGAAAGAGGTACTTTTCTCCCTTTCTCACAATACAAGAACTTGTAGACACTCCATGAAATTGCTGAGTGGTTGGGTTAGAACGGATAAAAGGAAGTCTTTCTTCACCCAAAGATTGATTAACACATGGAATTCACTGCCACAGGACGTGGTGGCGGCTACAAACACGGACAGCTTCAAGAGGGAATTGGATGAACATATGGAGCAGAGGTATAGATAGGAACTCTCGGTCTGGGGCAAGTGATGCTCTGTATTCTTGGTGCTTGTGGGGGGACAACAGTGGGAGGGCTTCTAGTGTCCTGGCCCCACTGCTGGACCTCCTGATGGCACCTGGTATTTTTGGCCGGTGTGTGACCCAGAGTGTTGGACTGGATGGGCCATTGGTCTGATCCAGCATTGGCTTCTCTTATGTTTTTATGGCTAAAACCACCTTTCCTCAGAAGCCAGTGCAATGTAGTGGTTAAGAGTGTCGGACTAGTATCTTGAAGAACCAAGTTCAAATCCTTGCTCGTGCCATGGAAGCTTGCTGGGGGGGTGCCTAGCCTGCCTCACAGGGTTGTTGTGAGGATAAAATGGGGGAGAGGAGACGATCTAAGCTGCTTTGGGTCCCTGTTAGGGTATAAATGAAAAAAAAAATGGGGTATAAATGAAATAAATAAACCGATGTGCCAGATGTAGCCCTTTGCAAACGAAGAGACTGGCCTACAGTTGTGTATGCTCTGGCAACACCCAGACTAGATTGTTGTTATCCAGCTGTAGCCTGTACATGAGATTGCCCTTGAAGACTGTTCCAGAACTTCAGCTGGTGTGGAATGCAGCAGTCACTACTAGGGACGGGCACAAATTGCACTTTTGTGGTTCAGTTCATGGTTCGTGGCTGAACCACAAACCGATACGCCGGTTTGCAAACTGAACTGGTTCGCATCTGTTCGTGAGTCATTTAAAGTTTAAATCCCTGCTTTCTGCTCCCTGCGGCTTCTCGTAAGAAGCAGAAATCAGGGGTTTCCAAACACCTGAGTGGTGTGGACTGCTGGTCAGCTGTTTGGTTGCTTTCTGCTTGCTTTTTGCTCCTGCTGAAAAGCCACGGGAAGCAGAAAGCGGGGGGTTTCAAACAACCGAGTGGTGTGGACTGCTGTTCAGATGTTTGGTTTAAACAGCTTGGAACTCCCTGCTGCTCAGCTGTTTTTCGTGAAGAGCAGAAAGAAGGAGTAAATCCCTGCTTTCTGCTCTTCACTAACTGCCACAAACTGCATCAAAATTTCTGGCAGTTCTTCAGTTTGTGAACACGGCTTTGTGAATCACAAATCGGCCAAAATTCGTGACGAACTTTAGTTCGTCTGCCGGTTCGTGCCCATCCCTAATCACAAAGATCTTTGCTGGTTTTCCAGGCTGTTTTTAGATGCAATTCCAACTGCTGGCTTTGATCCACAAAGCGTTAAACAGCTTGAGGGCAGGGCAGCTGTTGTTTTCCTAGGGAGATGGGTTAATGGGGATTTGCTGTATGGATTTAACTTGGAATTGTAATCCATCCTGAGCCACAAGGGAAAGGAGAGGTATAAAGATTTTTGTAAAATGATCTCTAAAGTTATTTTTTGAGGATCTGCTTGAAGCACCTCCTGAGATTTAGCAAGGGGGGGGGAGAGACAGGAAGGGCCTCCTTTGTGGTGCCTCCCACCAGTTGGGATGCATTAAATTTATTCACTTCATTTATGCCCTGCCTTTCTAGGGAGACTTCAGGCTTGATTTGGTTCTATATAGTATCTATGCTTAATAGTAATTGCATCAGTCAGATCCTCTAATCTAATGTTTATAGATATTCTGTTCCCATTAGCAGATTTGGGATGAGAAATACGTACGGTGCAGATGTTAAGTCAGCCCTAACCAAAACAAAGCCAACTCACCAAATCAACTTCTTTGATTTCAGCCTTTAATCTTGCTACTTCGTGCTCCAAAAAGCTGACCGACGAGCGCATCTGCAATTAGATAAGTCGAAGAGACCCGTTTATTATTTATTTCTCCTCAACAGAGGACCTGGGGAGGTTTGCAACGCAGTGTTAAAACTAACATAGATAATAAAACCGGCAAATACAAATAAATACAATAGACAGATTCTAATTTAAAATTCAACTGGTTATCAGCTCAGGAACGAAGTGGACAGCCAGCCAAGTTCACCCACTCTCTTAGTTAATTAAATGTTGCGCTAAACAAGGTAGCCTTGCATGGCCTATGGAACTTTAATACGTTCCATAGGGCACAAACCTACTGAGGGAGCTGGTTCCAGAGGGCGGGGCAGCCACCGAGAAGGCCCTTTTCCTAGCAGATGACAAACGGGCTATTTGTGGACCGGGCACCTGCGGGAGTGATGAAGACTGAAGGGGATGAATGGGGTCATATCAACTAGCCCAAACTGGGGCTAAAAGCTCACTGATGGCTTGGAAGGTCCACACAACAGACCATACCTGACTGTCTGTCTCACATTCTCTAGCAGTCTGAACAAAAACAACTCGGGGGTAATTTTCCGTCAGCAAAGGGGGCATCATCTGGATTCGGAGCATCTTTTTGCACTGAGATGCTGGCAGGAAGTCATCCCTCTGATGATGGAGCTTCCCTTTTAGCAGAATGGCTGTGGAGGTACTGGGTAAAGTACGCAGAAGGTTCCCAGTGTTATGGGCATGGATGAGGATGAGCTGACAGAGCCTGCAGAAACCAGAGCTGGCCCCTCTGAAGCAGCAGAGGAGGAGAGCTGGCAAGTGCCTGTAACAGCAATCTTCACACCTCTGGCCCAGATAAGAAGGAAGAACCTGCAAGCTGAAAGTCCTCCTGACTCACCCCCACGTGTGATTTGTTTACTAGAGTGACTGCGGCAAAACTTAGCAACCAGGCGAAGAGAGGCCATGCTACCGGGGAGACGCTCAGCTAGCCCAGAGTTCTAACAGGAGCCTGCAGCTGGCTAACTGGTAGCAGCATTTAACTCCACACACTGGGCAGTACTCTTCGTGGAAGCAACAAGTCAGCTTCATGCTGCTTGCATCCACTTTGGCTTGGCTCTAGCACCTAGACCTTCTGACCCCCTGGCTTTGGACTTGGCTCTGTGTTCCTGCCCCCGGCTTGGCTTTAGACTACATTTCTGGTTGGTGATTTTGGATCTGGCTCTGTGTTTCTGGCTCCTGACCCCGGCTTGGCTTTGGACTATGTTTCTGGTTGGTGATTTTGGACTTGGCTCTGTGTCTCTGGCTCCTGACCCTGGCTTGGCTTTGGACTACATTTCCGGTTGGTGATTTTGGATCTGGCTCTGTGTCTCTGGCTCCTGACCCCGGCTTGGCTTTGGACTACATTTCTGGTTGGTGATTTTGGACTTGGCTCTGTGTCTCTGGCTCCTGAGCCTGGCTTGGCTTTGGACTACATTTCCGGTTGGTGATTTTGGACTTGGCTCTGTGTTTCTGGCTCCTGACCCCGGCTTGGCTTTGGACTACATTTCCGGTTGGTGATTTTGGACTTGGCTCTGTGTCTCTGGCTCCTGACCCCGGCTTGGCTTGTTGGACTTTGCACTGTCTTCTTGGCTCCTGACCTTGGCCTGTCCTGGGCTCCCTTTGGCTGGCATCCCAGCCCGTGACACCCAAGTTCAACCCTTAGGCTTTTCTGCATTCGCATTTTACTTGCTGTTAAGTTCCTGCTTTTTCGCATTTTCCCTGTATTCCGCATGCGTTTCGCTTCCTCTAGTAGTTGATTCAATATCAGACAGCTTTATTTCCAGTTTATTTTCCAGCAGTTTAAATCTGCACGGAGATAAACTGGGAATGAAGCTTGTTTGGTACCCCATTGTCCACGAGAGGGAGCAACATACATGTGGAACAGGAAACATGTCCCCCTCTAGAAACAGGAATTTAATGGCAAGCACAGCTTTTTTAAAAAAAAAAATAAGGTGCCAGAACTCTCAAGAGAGAAATGAAGTTTTCAATCTGTATACTGAAAACTCACAAACTTTTGAACAGTTTTAAAAGAATTTTGTCGAGGAGGCTCCGGAACTCCATTCCAGCACACTTCCCCAGAAATAAAAGCCCCGAAGGCAAGTAAAATGAGAATTTGGAAAAGCCCCTTGCCTCCTCCATTAGCTTTGATATCTTTTAAAGTCTGAGAAGTTTGTACCTGCTTCTCTGAGAGTTACAAGCAGCTTATGATATTATCGCAAAAAAACCAGAACGAGATCAATCCAAATGCTCCAAAGATTGCCGACGTAAAACAGCTCAGTGCTGTTTGCGGAATACAGTCAGAGAGAACTCTGCAAGCAGAGCGCTCTAAGGGGTAGAAGCGGCCACCGGAAGGCGTCAAAAATACCTGCTGGAGCTCCTTTTGCGATTCTTCAATTTTTACTTTCCATTTGCTCTCCTCCTCTTCCACGCTCCTCTGTAGCCTTTGCAAGATGCCCTCCTGAGCCAAACAGAGAATTGCGGTTATCTTACTGTTCTCGGGAAGCCGGCGAGTGAGAATTTCACCGGGCGCAACCAGCACCGACACGAGGCTCCGCCTTACCGTCTCTGCAAGGACCGCTTTGTACTTTTCACACTCCTGCTGCAGCATGATATGCAACTCGTCCGCTTCCTTCAACTTCTGCTCCATCACCTGTTAAGGGGGGGGAAAGAAACCACCTTCTAAACAGAAGACACACTTTGGCGGGGCAAAGTCCCCGTAACGGGAATGGGAATACACAGGGCTTCTCTGTGTGAGCAAGCTCCTTCGGGAACCAAAGAATGGGCAGGTAAGCGTTAACTGTTCTTTTTTCCACCAGTCGTTTCATTTGGTCAGATTCAGGAGGGGTAGCCCTTTAAGACCAACAAAGTTCTATTCACGGTATAAGCATTTGTGTGCAGGCGTGCTTCCTCAGATACAATGGAACAGAACCTCCTCAGCTATTACTTATAGTGGGTGGGGGTTCTTCCCAAGAAGGACCGTTTAGAGCCAAAATGCGTAAGTGCTGGGTGATTATAGCTGAGATTGGATGTAAGCCTCAAACCTCGTTCCAACATCTACATAAGAAGATAAGAGAAGCCCATGTCGGATCAGGCCAATGGCCCATCCAGTCCAACACTCTGTGTCACAGAGTGGCCAAACATACCAGGCGCCATCAGGAGATCCAGCAGTGGAGCCAGGACACTGGAAGCCCTCCCACTGTTGACCCCCACAAGCACCAAGAATACAGAGCCTCACTTGCCCCGGACATAAGAACATAAGAGAAGCCAATGCTGGATCAGGCCAATGGCCCATCCAGTCCAACACTCTGTCACACAGGGGCCAAAAATACCAGGTGCCATCAGGAGGTCCAGCAGTGGGGCCAGGACACCAGAAGTCCTCCCATTGTTGCCCCTCCCCAAGCACCAAGAATAGAGAGCCTCACTTGCCCCAGACATAAGAACATCAGAGAAGCCAATGTTGGATCAGGCCAATGGCCCATCCAGTTCAACACTCTGGGTCACACAGTGGCCAAAAATACCAGGTGCCATCAGGAGGTCCAGCAGTGGGGCCAGGACACCAGAAGCCCTCCCACTGTTGTCTCCCCACCCCCCAAGCACCAAGAAGACAGAGCATCACTTGCCCCAGACTGAGAGTTCCTTTCTGTACCTTGTGGCTAACAGCCACTGATGCTTGTTGCTTGTATTTGTGTGCTGATTTACTGCCATCTTTCTTACATCCAATCGCAGCAATAATCACCCAGTACTTAGGCATCTTGACTCCAAATGGCCCTTCCTGACAACAAACCCCACCCCACCCCTTAAAAGTAATGGTTGAGGAGATTCTGTCCCACTGTATCTGAGGAAGTGTGCTTGCACACAAGAGCCAGTTTGGTGTCGTGGTTGGGAGCGCAAACTCTGATCTGGGAGAATTGGGTTTGATTCCCCACTGCTCCACATGCAGCTGCTGGGTGACCTTGGACAAGCCACAGTTCTTTCAGAGCTGTCCTCTCAAAGGCCGTTCCCGAGAGAGCTCTCTCAGCCCCTCATAGGTGTCTGTTGTGGGGAGGGAACGGGAAAGGAGATTGTAAGCCCCTCTGTTACTCCTTTGGGTAGTGAAGGGTGGTGGGGTATAGATCCAATCTCCTCCTCCTCTTCTTCTACCGCAAATAACATTTTGTTGGCCTTAAGTTTGGTGTAGTGGTTAAGTGCATGGACTTTAATCTGGGAGAACCGGGTTTGATTCCCCGCTCCTCCACATGCAGCTGCTGATGTGACCTTGGGTCAGTCACAAGGTCTGGCACTGCTGTTCCTGAAAAAAGAGCAGTTTCTGTCAAGAGCTCTCTCAGCCCCACCTCCCTCACAGGGTGTCTGTTGTGGGGAGGGGAGGGGAAAGGAGTTTGTAATGGGATTGAGCAGGTTGAGAAAGGAGTTTGTAATGGGATTGAGCAGGTTGAGAAAGAAGTACTTTTCTCCCTTTCTCACAATACAAGAACTCGTGGGCACTCCATGAAATTGCTGAGCAGTCGGGTTAGAACAGATAAAAGGAAATACTTCTTCACCCAAAGAGTGATTAACATATGGAATTCACTGCCACAGGAGGTGGTGGCAGCTGCAAGCATGGACAGTTTCAAGAGGGAATTAGATAAACATATGGAGCAGAAGTCCATCAGTGGCTATTAGCCACAGGGTATAGATGGGAACTCTCAGTCTGGGGCAGGTGATGCACTCTATCCTTGGTGCTGGAGGGGGCAGCAGTGGGGGGGGCTTCTAGTGTCCTGGCCCCACTGCTGGACCTCCTGATGGCACCTGGTATATTTTGGCCGCTGTGTGACAGAGTGTTGGACTAGATGGGCCATTGGCCTGATTCAACATTGGCTTCTCTTATGTTCTTATGTTCTTATGTAAGCCGCTCTGAGATGCCTTTGGGCAGTGAAGGGCGGGGTATAAATCCAATCTCTTCTTCTTCTTAAAGATGCCCCTGGACTCAAAACTTTGTTCACCTCGCCAATAAGTCAGATGGGTGGCAGGGAATATCCAAGGAATTTGAGAATGCTAAATAAGAGAAGAGGAAAATTCAAATCCAGGAGCACCTAAAAGACCAACAAGATTTCCAGGTATAAGATTTCGAGAGTCAAAGCTCCCTCGGTCAGATACAAGCAGGAATGGGGGCTGCTTGGGCTGTATCCCCGGGGCATAAGGGCTCAGGGAATCTCCGTTCCTACTTGGATCTGAGGAAGGAAGCTCTGATTCTCAAACGCTTATACCCTGGACATCTGGTTGGTCTTCAAGGTGCTACCTGCTGCTATTCTGTTGCGGACCAACATGGCTACCCAGCTGAAATGAAAAACGGGAAGGAGAGGATGACAGGAAGAGGAATTACTTACTCTTCCTGTAATCCTCACCTTCCCATTTTTTAGTTTCAGCTGGGTAGCTTACTTTGCTTCCTTAAGCAATCCATGCCCCACTTCTTCAGCTACGTTCAAGTGCATGCACACGAAGAAGAAGAAGAAGAAGAAGAAGAAGAAGAAGAAGAAGAAGAAGAAGAAGAAGAAGAAGAAGAAGAAGAAGAAGAAGAAGAAGAAGAAGAAGAAGAAGAAGAAGAAGAAGAAGAAGAAGAAGAAGAAGAAGAAGAGTTTGGATTTATACCCCGCCCTTCACTGCCCAAAGGTGTCTCAGAGCGGCTTACAAACTCCTCTCCCTTCCCCTCCCCACAACAGACACCCTGTGAGGTAGGTGGGGCTGAGAGAGCTCTAACAGAAACTGCTCTTTTTCAAGGACAGCTGTGCCAGAGCTTGTGACTGACCCAAGGTCACATCAGCAAGTGCAAGTGGAGGAGTGGGGCATCAAACCCAGTTCTCCCAGATAAGAGTCCACGCACTTCACCACTACACCAAACTGGCTCTTAAACTGGCACTTAACCACTACACCAAACGTGGGGGAAAACGGGAGGACGCAAGGCCCCCGAAGAGGAACCCCTCTTGAGCCCCCCTGATTTCAAGGTCGGATATCTTCCTGTGCTTAATTCTCCACTGCCCAAATTGACAAAACTTTGGCTGGTTCGTATTCATAATATTCCAAAGCTCCGCATTGGCCTTCCAACAATAAGAATTCAAGGCGAACCTTTCGGCGACGGACGAATCCTACGGAGACGACACAGCTGAGCGACGGTTTCTAGTTTTGGAGGCAATATGAATGACTTACATTTGTGCTGTGGTACCTCCTCCCGCCCCCGGCTTCACCAAGACAACATTAGTGAATGACTGAGCCGTGGGGCATCCACTCTCCCCCTCCCCCTGTTGTACATGGCATCTTCTCCTAGCAGTGACAGGCTCGTCTGGGCAAAACAAGTACAGCTCTGTTCTCTCTCTCTCTCTCTCTCTCTCTCTCTCTCTCTCTCTCTCTCTCTCTCTCCCCCCCCCCCCCCATTCCAGCTGAGTTCTTACTGCTATGTGGAAAGGGCCTTTCTGCATCTAACGGGTCCCCCACAGACTGCAACAAGGGCAAAAACCTGAAGATTCTGCAAAGGGCCCCGAGACGGAATGAAGTTTTTCCGTGTAGGAATAATAGAAGAGAAGAGATTGGATTTATACCCCGCCCTTCACTGCCCAAAGGCGTCTCAGAGCGGCTTACAAACTCCTTTCCCTTCCCCTCCCCACAACAGACACCCTGTGAGGTAGAAGAAGAAGAAGAGATTGGATTTATACCCCGCCCTTCACTGCCCAAAGGCGTCTCAGAGCGGCTGACAATCTCCTTTCCCATCCCCTCCCCACAACAGACACCCTGTGAGGTAGAAGAAGAAGAAGAGATTGGATTTATACCCCGCCCTTCACTGCCCAAAGGCGTCTCAGAGCGGCTTACAAACTCCTTGCCCTTCCCCTCCCCACAACAGACACCCTGTGAGGTAGAAGAAGAAGAAGAGATTGGATTTATACCCCGCCCTTCACTGCCCAAAGGCGTCTCAGAGCGGCTGACAAACTCCTTTCCCTTCCCCTCCCCACAACAGACACCCTGTGAGGTAGAAGAAGAAGAAGAGATTGGATTTATACCCCGCCCTTCACTGCCCAAAGGCGTCTCAGAGCGGCTTACAAACTCCTTTCCCTTCCCCTCCCCACAACAGACACCCTGCGAGGTAGGTGGGGCTGAGAGAACTTCTGACAGAAACGGCTCTTTTTTCAAGAACAGCTCTTATCAGAACTTCGGCTTGCCCAAGGCCACCTCAGCAGGTGCAAGTGGAGGAGTGGGGGATCAAACCCGGTTCTCCCAGATTAGAGTCCGTGCACTTAACCACTACACCGAACTGGAATCTGGTTAAAATTGTAAGTTTATGGTCAATATAAGTTGTGACGTGGGTGTACAGTGGAAATTTAGGTTTAAGCCTAGGTTTTCTACCGCATCACGAACCGGCCGATGGTATTATAATAGTTCTGCTTTTGGATTGCTCTTTTTTTCCTGTGTGAACTTAATAATTAATAAAGCATTCTAAAAAGATCTCCAACGGCCAATCAGAAGTCCTGCCGGGCGAAAGCTCCACCCACTTTCTCGAAACACTTGGGCGGCACCAGGAAAGGCGTCGGTCGGTGCCACAGTGGGGACCCCTGCCGCAGCAGTTCCACGCTAAGCAGTTCCTGTTCAACGGTCTGGGTGTTCACTATTCAGTGTGTTTTCAGCTTCTGCATCCCAGGAGTTCTGAGGCCATCCCCCCCAAGTACAGAACCAGCTGCTTTCTCGCTCCGCCTGAAAGGAACTTTCACGAATGAAGATTAATCTAAAAGAAATACACAAAACGCCGTTTGCACCCACCTTCACCTCTTCCGACCGCGGCGTCTCTTTCGTGTGCTCCTCCTGCAACGCCTTTTCAAATCCTCGCATCCATTCTGCGTGGCTCTGCGTGAGACAGACACGGTCAGAGAAAGCTGCTGACCACCACAACAACCTTGCCAAGTTTAGAAAACGATGAATTGGCCAGCTGCCGGTGGCAGGACTCCAGTCAGCAACTCCCGTTTAATAGCAGCCGAGCTCTTAGACCATGTGTGTTCCCCTGTCTAGCCCCCCCCCCAAAGGCTTAAAATAAAGAGAGGCGGGGGCATAATCCGACTGGGGGGAGGGGGTCTGTATATGGCAGGAACACTCCCTGCTGAAGCTCCCCAAGTTTGCTTCTTTCACTTGTACAGTGAGGGCTCGATCCGCCGCTGAAATACGAAAAGTGTGTCCCTGGGAGAGTGGGGGGGAGGTAGCTGGTGAATTTCTTGCATTGTGCAGATGGCCCTTGGGGTTATAGAATCATAGAGTTGGAAGCAATGTTCCCTCTAAGCTGTAGAGTCTTCTGAGCAAAAATTCTACTTTGTGTGCTACACAACTAAAGTTGTGAGTGACCAATTTGGCTGCTGCACCAATTAGTTTACTCGGGAGCCATCCCTTCCTGAGCCGAGGCAAAAATCTGTGAGCTGGAGGCTAAAAAACTGTGAGCTAGCCCACGCTAACTCAGCTTAGCGGGAACACTGGTTGGAAGGGACCTCCGGGGTCATCTAGCCCAACCCCCTGCACGATGCAGGCCTCTTCCAGCTCCATGTTGCTACAATTAATAGCCACTGGTTGCCCCATCCTCCAATGGCTGCTCCGTTCTTCTGCCTGAAACCTCACAAAGAGCCACTCTCTCTTTAGTTAGGCAAACCCGGCTTAGAGGGGTCAACAGCCTGAGTCTAAGACGGCTTTGCGAGTGAAGTAAGGAAAGCACGTGACACCCCTCGAGGCTGGGGCACAGTAGGCGAACACAGAATCATAGAATTGAATTGGAAGGGTCCATAGAGGCCATCTAGTCCACCCCCCTGCTCAATGCAGGACCGGCCTAGAGCAACCCTGGCAAGTGTTTGTCCAGCCGCTGCTTCAAGACTGCCAGTGAGGGGGAGCTCACACCTCCCCAGGCAGCCGATTCCACTGTTGCCCAACTCTGTCAAAAAGTTTTTCCTAAGATCCAGCCCCGGCACCTTCCCGCCCTTAATTTCAACCCATTCTTGCGAGCCCTCTCCCCTGCTGCCAACAGGAACAGCTCCCTGCCCTTCTCTGACAGCCCTTCCGATACTTCAAGGGAGCAATCACGTCCCCCTCAACCTCCCCATAAAAGCAAGTAAGTTCTTTTCAAGAGCCCCAAGTTACCATATTTTAAAAATGAATAGCACATGGCAGACGGACCCAGGCGGAGCTCCCCAGAGGGCCACCCTGATAGGCCTACGCCTTCAAGCCAAGCCACCCGGTTCTCCAGCAACACCTATTAAAGGATCAGGTTTGCACAGCACAGTGGGGACTGCCTGTCTTACCAGAGTGGAAGGAAGGGAGATGGCGGGGAAGAGCTTCTGGAGCGTGGTTCTCGTCTCCTTTTCGACCATCTCCACGGACTGCTGCCTCTCCTGGATCGACACAATGGGAAAAAGAAACAGGACAAATAAATACAAAAACACCACTGGCAGAAAAAATCAGGTCGATCTCGCTTCCCGGACAAAGTATTTTTTTCCCTTATTTGGTTCTAGAAAATTTTGGACAACGAAACTATTTTAACCAATGCTCTTCTTGCGTTCCTAACATGGAAACACTTCAGGGCACAGGCCTCCGTGTCTTTTTGGACTCGGGCTGCTTTTCCAGGAGAAGCATCCATTAAAAACAATCCTATTCTTATATGGCTGCATATAAGTTTCATGTGGGAGGTTGTTCTGGACTGCAGGAGAAAGGTCTGAGTCTAGTAGCACCTGAATGACCAGCAAGATTTCCATGGGATAAGCTTTTGAGAGCCAAAACCCCCTTTGTTAAATATGACAAAGGTATCTAATAGGGATGGGCACGAACCTAAATTCATGATGAACATAGTTGGTTCGTGGTTCGGTAACGGAGGTTCATGCCCATCTCTGTCCACAACCCTCCCACGACCCTCCAGATGGTTTTCAGAGGTTCGTGGTGGGAAGTGGGGGGGGGAGCGAGCGAGATGCAAGCCATTTCAGCGATCCTTTTTGCTCCCCCCACTTCCAAGCGTTCCCTTTCAATGGCTTTTGCAAGATCTCCCCCACCACCAGCCCATTCTGCTGGCATCAGGGAACTGCCGCCAGCAGAAGGAGAGAGGGAAGATTTCCATTCCGCATCACGAACCTCATGAAATGAACTGGTTTGTTAAAAGGGGAGGTTTGTGAAGGTTCATGGTTCGTGTAACCCCATGAACCATGAACTGGGACGAACCTCCATTTTCTCAGTTTGTGCCCATCCCTAGTATCTAACAAAGACCCTGACCTGGCTGGCCCAAACTATCCTGATCTCATCAGATTACAGAAGCTAAGTAGGGTCAAGCCCTGGTCAGTAGTTGGATGGGAGTCCGCCGAAGAATAACAGGGTCACTACACAGAGGGAAGCAATGGCAAACCACCTCTGTTACTCTTTTGCCTTGAAAACCCTATAGGGTTTGCCATAAATCGTCTGTGAATTGATACCACTTTCCACACACACATCTGACAAAGGAAGCTCAGACTCTCCAGAGCTTATACCCTGGAAATCTTGTTGGTCTCTAAGGTGCCACTGGACTCAAATCTTGATCTGGGGCGTGAACTTTTCACGAGCCGAAGCTCACTTTTGTCAGACATCTCAAAAGGGAGCTTTGACTCCTGAAACCTTACACCCTGGAAAATATTGTTGGTCTTTTAAGGTGCTGCTGGACTTCGGATTTTCTTCACTCTTTTACTGTGGGAAGCCATAGATGTGCTATTAATAGAAGTGGAAAGAGAACGTGGCCTTGACTGATGCTTAGAACATAAAGAGGAGGGATTGCCGAATAGAACTTTGGATGGATGAAGAAGCTGACAGACAGAAGTTCAGAGTGACTCTATGGACAGTTATTTGACCTAAGCACTTTATTCATCATAGAGGAATTATATGCACTGTAAAATTCTTTGGTATCTATTAAAGTTAAAAATCTTTATAGGGTTTAAGTAATATAAGTGAACTGCACAGAAATTTACATAAAGTAAGTTCTTAGTAACTATATCACGGTTGTTTGTATTGGTTGAGCCAGTCTTTTAAGACGGCATAACGCGTACAGTTTAGGATGCGTGGACATCCTTCGGGGTGGTGACACCAAGCTGCAATTTCAGTGTCCCAAATGGAATACTGTTGCTCTGGACTTTTCAATGCTTCTTCTGGCTGTGTAAAATTTTAGGATCTATTCCCTGGACTTTAGTCTCAGTGCCCATATTAACAAGACACAGAAAGGAATATGGGCTTTAGCAATTTGAGAGCCAAAGGGCCTGAGTCAAGCAATCCTACTCATGTGCCAATGAAGTCTCCATGTGAAAGCTTCCTTCCCTGTGGAGGTGGGCACTGGAGTGAGTTTGATGGCTTTCCCTAGAAGTGGACAAACAGATCCCATTAATCTCCAAGCTCCTCCCCCCACCCCGAGTTCTCCCCTCCTATCAACAGGCTAACTAGAAATTCCACTCAACCAGGATCCTGTAGGGTACATCTGAAAAACCTATCAGGGGTGTGGCCTAATATGCTAATGAGTTTCTGCTGTTGGGTGTGGCCTAATATGCCAATGAGTTCCTGCTGGGCTTTTCTCTCTCTCTCTCTCTCTCTCTCTCTTTTTTTTTAACAAAAAAAGCCCCGAATAGAACAAAGTTTGAGTCCAGTGGTACCTTTCAGACTAACAAAGTTTTATTCAAAGTATAAGATTTCAAGTGTACCGCCCACTTCCTCAGATACGCTGAAATGGAAGCTATCAGTCCAGACATACAGGTAAGAGGGTGAACAGCAAATTAGCATACAACATAATGAAGATGTTTTAACAGATGTGAGAACCAAACAGGAATAACAAGCTAAGTTTATATGGCCACCATTTGTTTGGATCTAATTCCTGGGGAAAGCACAGTGAAACAAATAACAATGTGTCAGAATTGATGTATCCTTCTTAATGGTGGGATGTTAAGAGCAATTAACTGAGACCCTGTTAGGCTCCATCCATCTCCTTTCAAGCAGGGAGGGAACTGGCATCCTACTCTTTGAGATGCAGTTTTACATCTCCTCTGTCACCAGACCAGAGCCATCTACCATTCTAAATGCCATTATGTTCTAATATTCATTGCATTACATTACAATCGCTAATCTCAATCTACTATTCCAAATAAGAAATACACACTCAACCCTCACTCAAAAGCAAACTCTCTTTAACCGAGGCTATGAATTGTTCATAAAACCATATCATGGGGCAGGCGCTATGATAACTCTAATCTGGAGAACGAGATCCGTGATGACGGTTCACTCACACTTGCGAGCCCATCTCTGGATGGTACACTTGTCAAGGTGTGAATGGGTATGCAGGTGAACCAGCCCTTACTCCCAGTAACTTCTACCCTTCTGTAATGAAACATCTGCATGCACAAACAGTTACACTCGACTGGGTACACAGTGCAGGAATGACTCAGACAACGGTAAGCACTTAAAGGTCTCAGTTGGGTTTGAATGTAAGAACTGAAAGGATGGACCCCCAGCCCGAGAAGGAACAGAAGTTGTAAGAGCTTGGCTGGATTGTGCCCCAACTGCACTGGGGTAGGCAAGCTTAACTCATTGCAATGGAGGCCTACTGCTATTTATTACCTTAGCTAGGGATGCCAGAACCCCCCCATTGGGGGCGGGGTCCCTTGCTGCCACCACGTCCCACCTTGCTGCTGCTGATCAGCTTGTTGATGGGGGTAATTATCCCCCAAGCAAGGGAAGAACACCTGACTTTTCAGCAATGTGCCTACATGACTTAGAAGTGATGTAAGCACGTCGGGGCAATGCTCTGGTTTTGGGGCGAAAACTCTATGGTAGACGCTAATTCCACCAGAGAGTTTTTGTCCCAAAACTAGATCATCGCCCCAATGTCCCTAAAGTGCCTATGTCACTTCTGGGTCACACTGGAAGTCACATGGACATGTCACTGAAATATACAATGACACTCCCAACTCCCAGTAAGCCCACTCCCTATCGCTCGCTGGCAGCCCAGAGGGGCCTGGCAACCCTAACCTTAGCAAAGGTCTCTATGTCCTTGTGATTTATTCAAGAGGAAGTCCAGGCTACCTGAAGTCTTCAGCATACTCACTCGGGGGATGAACACTTTTGCAGCTACACCCCCAAGGACCCTTTCTATGCCCTAAGGTGTGCACTGCAGTGCCCCATCATAAGCACTGGAAGCTGCCGCATGGATCTTTTCTCTACCTCCACTGCTGGTTTTATGACATCTCATCTGCTCGCACTTTCTAAACTTTCCCAAGATTCAGAGCAGGCAGAACTTCTGGCAAGCCAAGTGTTGAGATGGGAAGGCCCAGGAAGAAAAAGAGGAGAATTGGCAGGGGAGTTCTCAAGTTTTTCCTGAGGTCTTCCTTTCAATTTTTTTTTGACAGAAAAATTAGAATTTTCGGGGAGTACTGGAAAAACCAAACTCCTATGAAATATTTTCTCAGAATGAATGAAAGGCTTTTAAAAACAAGGCAGGCATGCTGTAGACATATACAGCTCTTAAATCCAAGATGCATTGCTGCACCTAGAAGGATACCTAATCTCCGCGAGAGGAAAACACAGGGCTTTCACTGCTTCTCAACAGTTGCATGCCTTCTGTTGCCCTTTTGATAACTGAAGAAGTCAGCAGTGACTCACGAAAGCTCAGACCCAGCCATAAATTTCATCAGTCTTTAAGGTGCTACTGGATCTGAGCTCTTTTCGACTACATTTTATGTTGTTGAAGTAGTAAAGTAGTAGTAAAATCAGCTTAGGTTGGATAGGACAGTAAGTATAGCATACATTTCAATTTCCCCCCAAATTTGTTTCCCCCCCAAAAAAAAACAATAGAACACACACACACACGGCTTCATAATTTCCAGAATTTTTACATCTCTGGCCGAGTGGTATCCCCCACAACAAAGGAAGCTGAAGTCTCCCACATAAATTGGGACAAGCGTTTGTGAAGCTCCTTCGCATTCCTCAAGAGGTAAAGAGAAGCACTCTTTATTCTACAACATGAGAGGAAATGAGAGGCACTCTGCCATCTCTGCACAGGCTCCTAATTATCATGTGGAATTCACTGCTGCGGGAACTGGTGGCGGCTACAAGCATAGGCAGCTTCAAGGGGGACTGGATAAACACATGGAGCAGAGGTCCATCAGTGGCTATTAGCCACAAGGTATAGATGGAACACTCTGCCTGGGGCAGTGATGCTCTATGTTCTTGGTGCTTGGGGAGGGGGCAACAGTGGGAGGGCTTCTGGCGTTCTGGCCCCACTGGTGGACCTCCTGATGGCATCTGGGTTTGGGCCACTGTGACCGATTTCCCACAAGCCACTGCTCCACCCTTGCTCTTCCCTTTCCCCCGAGCGTGTCAATTTCCCACTATTTGCTGCGCGGACGCACTTTGCACCACAGCTTTGCCCAATTTCCCCCCACGTCCACGCGATCCTGTTTTTTGAGGATCGAGTAGGCGTAGGGGAAATCGGGCGGAGCTGCGGGGCAGAATGTGGCTGCGCAGCAAATAGTGGGGAACAGATATCTACAATTGGGGGAAAGGGAAGAGCGAGGGCAGAGCGGCGGCTTGTGGTTAAGTCAGTCTGTGTGACACAGAGTGTTGGACTGGATTGTATTGACTCACTCTGTGTAATCTGCCTTGAGTCCAAGAGAGAAAGGCAGACTATAAATAATGTGAATAAAGTGTGACGGTCTAATCACCACACCATGCTAGCTGTTCCCCATGGAGCGCTTGGCACACGATCTCCCCATCCCAACTGCACAGATTTAAATTTTTGCTTCCCCATGACGCTGTTCCGCTTCTGCCAACCTTCCATTTTCCCCTCTGCCTCTTCTGTGATTTCTCCCCAAACCTGCTTCGGCCTGCTCTTTTCTGGAAATACTGCTTTAGTGTTGACATGCCATAGCGAAATTCTGACTGTAAGGAATTTTTAAAAACCTGGCAAAAAGCTCACTGGTGGTGGCGGGGGTGGTGGTGGTAGGCAGTGCTCCCTCTCAGCTGAGTTAGTGTGAGCTAGCTCACAGTTTTTTAGCCTTCGGCTCACACGTTTTTGTCTTAGCTCAGGAAAGATGGCTCCAGAGCAAACTAATTTATGCAGCAGCCAAATCGCTCTCTCACCCTATTATTTATTTGCCTCTTACTGAATTCTTTGCTGGTCTAAGACCGTAATAAATTGAAAACTGGAAATTGGAAATCGCTCTCTCACAACTTTAATACCAGTAGCTCACAAAGTAGAATTTTTGCTCACAAGACTCCACAGCTTAGAGGGAACATTGGTGATAAGCAGGAGGGAAAAGCACATATTAACTCTCCATGCAGAAGCACCATGCTGCTACAAATGCCTTGCATCCACAGGAGAACAGGAGAAGCAACCACGAAAAGGCAAGGAATTCCCTGCATTGTACAGGGGGTTGGACTGGATGACCTTAGAGGTCCCTTCCAATTCTATGATTCTCGGCCTTCAAACTTGATCCAGATTATGGCTGGTTTTTATACAACCAAACACCGATGTCTCACTTTTCTGTCCTGGCCGCCTTTGGCACAACCCAAGATTGTGGAATGTGTGTTTAACTATACTCCTGAAAAGACTGGGACTTCAAGATTCTTAATGTCTCTGGTCTGGATTCTATCCTTTTATTCCAGACTTCCTCAACTGGGTGCCATGTTTCAATTTCATTTTTGCTTTGCGCCAGAATGATTAGGACTGCCAGGCCGTGCCTGGCAACGGGGGGGGGTTACAGGCGACGACACAACGTCTTCTGCACTGCCACATCACTTCCGGATTTGGAAGTGACTTTGGGTAGCTCTAGGAAATCACCATGTACTGTTTGGTAAACTGCAACTCACTATTACAGCAAAAGCATAGCTTAGGTTAGGGTTGTCAGACCCCCTGATCTGGGTGGGGGTCTCCCACTTTTGGGCACTCCCCCCCCCCCCATTACCCTCTCTTACCTCGGAGAAGCGGGAAACAACGGCAACATGCACATGTAACCCGGAAGTGACGTAGGCATGTCAGGCAATGACACTCTGGTTTCTGAGCAAAACTCTATAATTTGTAGCTAATTCTACCATAGAGTTTTGCTCAAAAATCAGAGTGGTGCCACCCCACGTCCCGACGTCACTTCCTGGTGGCGAAGGCACGTTGTGGAGCTCCTCCCTGCTCCCGGAAAGTTCCCTCCCACCCACACCCACCCCTGCTGGCGCATCACTGGCACCTGGCCACACTAGTCTAGGTTATGATTGGGCCACAGTTAAGCACTTCAGCATTTCACTGATTTCAACAGGAGGTGGTTGAATGTAAAGGTAAAGGTTCCCTTGCTCGAAAGCCAGTCGAATCCAACTCTAGGGTTGTGGTGCTCATCTCCGTTTCAAAGCCGAAGAGCCAGCGCTGTCCGAAGACGTTTCCATGCTCATGTGGCCGGCATGACTAAACACCAAGGCGCACGGAACGCTGTTACCTTCCCACCAAAGTGGTACCTATTTATCTACTTGCAATTTCTTGCTTTGGAACTGCTAGGTTGGCAGGCGCTGGAACTAGAGATGGGAGCTCACCCCGTCATGCGGCAGTCTCGGGTCTCGAACTGCTGAACTACCGACCTTCCACAGCCTGCAGTTCAGTGTCTTAACCACTTGAGCCACCGCAGCTCCTGAGCCACCGCAGCTCCAGGTTGAATGTACGTTTCACTAAAACCATAGAGTTTCTGGTAATTCCTAGAGCTACCCTATGCCACTTTGGCATTTTCCCAGGAAGTAATATAGCAGTGCAGAGGAAAACCAACTTTTTCCTTTTTTTCACACTGCCCGGAGACTATTCATTCCTTAACTGACAGGTTCATTTAGCAATTGAGGAAACAAAGGTATGAGTGGTCAACGAGATTTTTTAAAGATTCCTCCGCTGTAGAGAGAGAACACAAAGGCCCGCAGCTCTAACAACCACCGTTCAAGCAAAACGATAAAACAAAACAGAAAATCAGCATGCTCACAAATCGAACTACAAATAAAAGTAAAAAAAAAATGAGACGATTAAGATGACAGGCACAGCACAAGCAGAAATGAGAGAGAGAGAGAGCGCATTCGGAAGAGAGTTTCTTTAAACTGCAGTAAAAGTCAAATGCTTCCGCTTGATTTTTAAAAGGCGGCTGCAAGATTTGCTTCTAGCTTAAATGCAATTGTTTCTAGCAGTTAAGTCATTTACAACCTTGGCCGTCTTGGTCTCTCTGTCCTGCAGCAATTTTTCTGTTGAGGCCAATGCTTCCATGGCTTTCCAGTTTTTCTCCCGAAGGTCCTAATCGTTTTTAGAAAGAACGGGTTTCAGTTCAGCCAAGAATTAAAAAACTGTTTTTTCCCCCTGCCTTCACTCTCAGAGAAGGTGAGCATTTTGCATTTGCAAATTCAATGCCGAGGACTGCAAAACAAAAAGACGAGGGACGCCAGCCGGAGATAAGTGTGATGGTTAGGAGAGGGAGTTTTGTAGGGGGAATTTTCAAAAAGCGTTTTTGAAATAAAATAATCCGCTGATCATTCTCTTCCCCCTCCCCCCGATCTATTTCCGGCTTTAGGGCTGTAAATGCCGTACTTTGACTGCACTCATCAGGAAGAAAAAGGAAAAAGTATTCCAAAGCCCAACACCACAGACAATTGCTCACAGACACACCCTGAATGGGGAAGTAACGCCATTTGAGGCGTATTTAAATTGGCTGCAGAAATCTAGGAACCACCGGAGTGGTTTCAGAGACATCGAGAACAAAAAGAAGAGGAGACTGGATTTAAACCCTGCCCTTCACTCGGGAGTCTCAGAGATGACAAAAAAAGGATGCTATGCTGTTGCCTCCGCGCTGGAGAGGAGACGAATGGAGTGTCATGGCAGGTTAATTACTCTCGGCATTCCACAATTAAGAAGGGTACATCTGTCCGTCAGTCTCCAATTTTGATATATTCATTTCCTTCATTATGTTCCCCACCCCCTCCCCGGAATTAAACTCAAACAAACAGTGACCATGTAAACTAAACTTGTTATTCCAGTTTGGTCCTTGAATCTGCCAAACAACTTTATTATGCTGTATGAGATCTGCTGCTCACCCTGTATATGTACGGACTGGAAACTTCCACTTCAATGCGTCTGAAGACGTCCATGTGCACACGAAAGCCTATACCTTGAATACAACTCTGTTGGTCTTATAGGTACCACTGGACTCTGAAAGCAGAAGTCCCTACTCTTTTTGAGCCTGTGGGCACGTTTGGAATCCCGAGAGGGGGTGGTGAGCACCACTCCAAAATGGCTGCCACAAAAGGTGGGGCCAAACCCAAAATGGCTGCCTCGGGAGGCGGACCTAAATGGAACACCTCCTTCCTCACATCTCCTGGGAACAAGGAGATTCTGAAGGGGGAATAAACTGACTAAGGATTGCCCAGAGGCCTGCCAATCTTCCTCATTTTTCGGTGGAAAGCCCTTTCATTGAAATGAGGTAAACCAATGACAAAGCCCTGCCTTTACAATGGCCCTGCCCGCTTTCCGAAAAGCTCAGTGGGCAAAAAGGAACGTATTGACAGGTGACACACAGCACCCACAGACACTGGATCGGAGAGCTCTGTCTTAAAGACTAACGGATTTACCGTAGCACCAGTTTCTGTGGGCTAACTAGAGTCAACCCTGGCGGCACCTTAGAGATCAACAAGATTTTCAGGGTATGAGCTTTCATGCACGGGATAGAGCAGGAAGAGAAAGGAGTCCTTTTCTCCCTCTCTCACAATACAAGAACTCCTGGGCACTCAATGAAGTTGCTGAGCGGTCGGGTTAGAACGGATAAAAGGGAGTCCTTCTTCGCCCAAAGAGTGATGAGCACATGGAATTCACTGCCACAGGAGGTGGTGGCAGCTACAAGCACGGACGGCTTCAAGAGGGAATTAGATAATAAACATCTAGAGCAGAAGTCCATCAGTGGCTATTAGCCACAAGGATATAGATAGGGAGCTCTCAGTCTGGGGCAAGGTGATGCTCTTGTTCTTGGATGCTGGGGGAGGGCAACATTGGCTTCTCTTATGTTCTTATGTCTGGGGCAAGGGATGCTCTGTATTCTTGAGTGCTTGGGGTGGCCAACAGTGGGAGGGCTTCCAGTGTCCTGGCCCCACTGCTGGACCTCCTGATGGCGCCTGGTGTTTTTGGACACTGTGTGACACAGAGTGTTGGACTGGATGGGCCATTGGCCTGATCCATAAGAACATAAGAGAAGCCAGTGTTGAATCAGGCCAGTGGCCCATCTAGTCCAACACTCTTGTCACACAGCGGCCAAAATATACCAGGTGCCATCAGGAGGTCCAGCATTGGCTTCTCTCATGTTCTTACGTTCAAGAGTCAAAGCTCCCTTCCTCAAGTACTTTGACTCTCAAAAGTTTATACTCTGAAGATCTGGTTGGTTTCTACGGTGTTACCGGACTCTTCTAATGCAGACCAACATGGCTGCTTTCTGAAAGTAACTTCTGTGGGCTAGTTAGTATACCTGTGAAGTGGGTCACAGCCATTGACAGTAAATGTGTGTCTTTATCGTGCCTCCGAACACCCTTTTTAGACATTATTGTTGTAACTACCCCAATCCTCTTGCACTGTAAGGCCAAATGGATCTGGGAGTGGTTTTTCTAAGCCCCCTTGTGAATTCGCGGCAGGACGTCAAACCAAGGATGGCCTAAAAGAAAGAACTGCTATCTGCACAAGAACCAGCGTGCAGCTCTCAAGCACAGCTTTCAGAAGTTCCTCCATACAAGAAACGACGGAAGGGACAGGCGGCTGGAGGGAAACGAAAGGGAGCGGCAGCAACCGACACCGTCCCCGGCCGAAAGGAAGGTGAACGGCAGAGCAAAGAACGGCTTCCGTTAGGCAGAGGCGGCTCACAGCTTTGGTTTAGGAACTCCAGCCTCCACCTCGTTTTCAGTCGGAGTCGATGGTCCCTTAACGAATTCGACCTGCACTTTTTGACTTCCATGCTGCGTAGCTCGGGAGTCCCCAGGCCTTTTTCAGCCTGTGAGCACACTGGGAATTCTGACAGGGCGCGGTGGGCGCAGCCACAAAATGGCTGCCGCAGGTAGCTGAGCCAGCCACAAAATGGCTGCCGCAGCTTAACTTCAGTCACACAGTGCCGATTCTTGTGCTGTGGTGGCAGCTGCTACCAAACCGGTATTTTTTAAAAAAATCTACACAGCCAACCAAATCTCCAATGGTCAGTCAGAAGCCCTGCTGAACAAAACCTCTACCTGGCCCCGCCCACTTCCCAAAAACACTTGGCGGCCAGCAGTAAAGGCCATGGTGCCCACGGGCACTGTGTTGGGGATCCCTGGCCTAGCCCAAATAGAGGGATTTTATTGGCTTGTGAGCAGTGTTCCCTCTAAGCGGAGTTAGTGCGAGCCAGCTCACAGGTTTTTATCCCCCGGCTCACACATCTTTGTCCTAGCTCAGGTAGGATGGGCTCCAGAGCAAACTAATTTATGCAGTAGCCAAACTGCTCACTCGTCACTTTAGTGCCGTTAGCTCGCAAAGTAGAATCTTTGCTCACCAGACTCCACAGCTTAAGAGGGAGCGTGGCTTGCGAGCTCTATAGTTATGCAAGGGTAATATAAGGCTTTTGAGGGGGTGGACGGTGGACAGGTGCCTGGCTTTTCTGACCCCCCCCTCATCCCAATAAAGCAATGCTTTAGTAAAGTTGCACAAACTTTTATCAATTGGTGCAATCAGAAGAGGATACAATGCACAGGGAGAAAAGAGAAAAAAGGCAGGCGCTGCACATCTTTGCCAAGGGCAAGTCATTGACCCCAAACAGCCCCGTGAGGCAGGGGTGTTTGATTGATTGCCCTGAACATTCCAGCACAAGGAGTTAAGGGGGGTGGGGGGGCAAGCCAATGCAAGCCAAAGTAGCTCTGGAGCGGGTGAAATGGAAATGCATGAAAATCATGCATGAGACAATGACTTCCTACAGTCCAGGCCTGGCGCACATCGCTGCTAGAACGGGTGTCTGACAAACACGTATTTCAGTTCTCTCCTTCTAGGATTGTCTCCTAACCACAGAAGCCCTACTACTGGGCAGGAGAAGGGATGCCGGGTTCGTCCCCTTGGCACCTTCGGTTCAAGGATCCCGGGGTGGTGTGGGTGAAAAGACCCAGGACCCCTAGAGAGCCACTGCACCAGTTAGAGGCAGCAATACTACAGTAGACGGACTCATACAGAGCTTTATATATTCAGAGCTTTATCTATTCAAAGCTGCTGCCGGAGGAAAGAGGGGGACTGTGGTTCAGTGGCAGAGCATCTGCTCGGCATGCAGAAGGTCAGTGGTTCAATCCCTGGCATCTCCAGTTGAAAGAATCTGTTGGAGATGATGTGAAAGACCTCTTCGCCTGAGACCCTGGAGAGTGGTTGCCAGTCTCAACCGACTGTGCTGACAGTCTCAGATGGAGGTTTTTCACATCATCTCCTCCCTGATCCTTTCAACTGGAGATGCCAGGGATTGCATGCCGAGCAGATGTTCTACCACTGAGCCACAGCCCGTCCCTAATAAATATGAACACAGGAAGCTGCCTTATACTGAGTCAGACCTTTGGTCTATCAAGGTCAGTCTCATCAACCTACTGCCTGGCCCTTTCAACTGGAGATGCCGGGGCCTGAACCTGGGACCTTCTGCATGCCGAGCAGATGCTCTACCGCTGAGCCACAGCCCCTCTTTACAGCACTCCAGGGTCTCAGGCGGAGGTCTTTCCCATCACCTACTGCCTGGTCCTTTTTAACTGGAGATGCCAGGGATTGAACCTGGGACCTTCCGCATGCCAAACAGGTGCTCTGCCACTGAGCCACAGCCCCTCTTTACAGCTCTCCAGGGTCTCAGGCGGAGGTCTTTCCCATCACCTACTGCCTGGTCCTTTTCAACTGGAGATGCCGGGGATTGAACCTAGGACCTTCTGCATGCCGAGCAGAGGCTCTTCCACTGAGCCACAGCCCCTCTTTACAGCTCTCCAGGGTCTCAGGCGGAGGTCTTTCCCATCACCTACTGCCTGGTCCTTTTCAACTGGAGATGCCGGGGATTGAACCTGGGACCTTCTGCATGCAAAGCAGAGGCTCTGCCACTGAGCCACAGCCCCTCTTTACAGCTCTCCAGGGTCTCAGGCTGAGGTCTTTCACATCACCTCCTACCTGGTCCTTTTAACTGGAGATGTTGGGGATTGAATCTGGGACCTTCTGCATGGTGAGCAGATGCTCTTCCACTGAGCTACGGTCCCTCCCAATCCTCTTCATTCTACTGTCGTCTGTCTTTACCCTCAAGCAACTTTACAATACAGGAGAGCATAAGCCTTGCCAGGCTACAGCACTGGCTGTTGGGCCAATACTCCCCAAAATCCATCAAGCAGGTTGAGGGGCCTGAAGAGGACGGGGGAGGGACCATGGCTCAGCGACAGAGCATCTGTTCAGCATGCAGAAGGTCCCAGGATCAATCCGAAGTATCTCCAGTTGAAGGATCAGGTAGGAGATGACAAGAAAAACCTCCACCTGAGACCCTGGAGAGTGGCTGCCAGTCTGAGTAGGCAATACTGGCCCTGATGGACCAAGGGTCTGATGAGGCAGCTTCATGTGTGGTCATGTGACCATGAGCATCCTGTCCAGCAGCCCCCAGAAGCTGAGCTGCAGGGCTCACAAGCAGGCGATTCCGGACCAGCCTACCACAACCCCCCAAAACACGTATTTTAGAAACAGTGACTTACGTTGTTCTTTTGCCTCTGCTGCTCCACGGCCTGCTTCATGGCGCCCAACTCATTCTGGAGGCCGGCGATCTCTCGCTCTTTCCCTGTAATGCTGAAGAAGCGAGAAAGTCACAGGACGTCAGGCGCTGACAGCCCTTCCTCCAAACCGCAAGCCTTTCCCCAGAAAAGGCTGCAGAGATTCTGGGGTTTAGCTGCCCTCCGTCACCAATCATGGGTTGCCTTTCGCTAGAAAGACACCCAAAGACTGTTTGCGCAACACCTGTGTTCCTCTCCAAGCTGTTAGAACAAAGATGCTTCTTTGAAAGCTCTGTTTCAGACTTCTGCACGCTTTCTGATTTCTGTAATCCAGATTCTGCAATCGAAACCCTCTTGCACTGTTTTACTGGATGTTGCACACTGTTGATTGCATCTGGCTTACATTATGTCATCTGCCAAGGCAGACTATAAATACTGCAAATATAATAAAACAAGTGGGAACCCGCAAGGACTTGCGGGAGGCATCTCATTCCCTCCTCCTCCACTATTTCCTCTTTCCCTTTCCCCAAAGCCCCCGTAGCTTCCCCTCTTTCCTGCTTCCTTCTCCCCTTCTAGGGCTGTCAACCTTAAAGCGGGGCCTGCAGATCTCCTAAAATCACAATAGGTACTCCAGCTACAGAGATCAGTGCCTCCAAGAGTTGCCAATTCCCAGTTGGGAAATTCCTGTAGATTTGGGGATGGTGCCTTGGGAGGGTGAGGTCTGGCGAAGGAAACAGTATCAGAACAGTGTAATGCTGTAGAGTCCACTCTCCAAAGCAGTCATTTTCTCCAGGAAGTCTATGGCATTATACGCTTCTGAAGGCCCGCCCTCCTCAATACACCACCATCCCCAAGCTCTACCCCCCCAAATCTACAGGAATTCCACAACCTGGAGTTGGCAACCATATCTCCCACCTGTCAACCTACCTTTATCTGTCCATCTGTCTTAAGCTTTCCCTCTTCCCCAACCCCCGATAGCCTCTGCCTAGGAAAACTGTGGAACAGCTAAGAACACAAGAACATCAGAGAAGCCAATGCCGGATCAGGCAGGCGGAGCTGAGAGAGCTCTTTCGAGGACTGCTCGCGGGAGAACAGCTCTGAGAGAACTCGTCACTCACCCAAGGTCACCCAGCTGGCTGCATGTGCAGGCACAAACCCGGTTCTCCAGATTAGAGTCCGCCACTCTTAACCACTACACCAAAGCAGTGAGATTCGAGTACAATACATAAGAGCATGAGAGAAGCCAATGTTGGATCAGGCCAACGGCCCATCCAGTCCAGCACTCTGTGTCACACAGAGGCCAAAAATACCAGGAGGTCCAGCAGTGGGGCCAGGAGGACACTAGAAGCCCTCCCGCTGTTGACCCCCCCAACTCCAAGCACCAAGAATACAGAGCATCACTTGCCCCAGACTGAGAGTTCCTATCTATGCCTACTGGCTAATAGCCACTGATGGATCTCTGCTCCATATGCTTATCCAATTCCCATTTGGCCCAGTGCACTTGCATGGTGGGGACCCCTCAAGGGCTTGTGGGGTGGCACCACACGTTCCCCTGTATCCCCCCCCCCTTCACACTATTTCCCCTTTACCTCCCCCTGGCAACTCCCATATCCCCTCCCCTTTCCCTGCCTCGCTCTCTCTTTTCCCAGCCATTCACCAAATCTACCTTTTATCTGCCTCCCGTCTACACTTATTATTTATTTACTTCCTCTGATGAAGGGAGCTTTGACTCTTCAAAGACTATGCCCTGAAACTCTTATTGGTCAAGTGGTTAAGACGCTGAACTGCAGGCTGTGGAAGGTCAGTAGTTCAGCAGTTCGAGACCCGGGTGCCGCATGACGGGGTGAGCTCCTGTCTCTAGTTCCAGCTCCTGCCAACCTAGCAGTTCGAAAGCAAGAAATTGCAAGTAGATAAATAGGTACCACTTCAGTGGGAAGGTAACAGCGTTCCGTGCACCTTGGTGTTTAGTCATGCCGGCCACATGACCACGGAAACGTCTTCGGACAGCGCTGGCTCTTCGGCTTGGAAACGGAGATGAGCACCGCAACCCTAGAGTCGGATTCCACTGGCTTTCGAGCAAGGGAACCTTTACCTTTACTAAGGTGTTTAGTCGTGCCGGCCACATGACCACGGAAACGTCTTCAGACAGCGCTGGCTCTTCAGCTTTGAAATGGAGATGAGCACCGCGACCCTAGAGTTGGATCCGACTGGCTTTCGAGCAAGGAAACCTTTAAGGTGTTACTGGACTCGAATCTAACCGTTCTCGCGAGGAGTTCCTGCGGCTCTTCTTTAGCAAGCCATGCACCCTGCAGCTCTTAGTCAGGACTAGGTGAAACGATGTTCACTCTGAGCTGTGGAGTCCTGTGAGCAAAAATTCTACTTTGTGAGCTCCTGGCATTCAAGTGGTGGGCGAGCGATTTGGCTGCTGCATAAATTAGTCTGCTCTGAAGCCTTCCTTCCGGAGCTGAGACAAAAAGGTGTGAGCCGGAGGCTAAAAAGCTGTGAGCCAACTCACACTAACTCGGCTTAGTGTCAGGCTCAATAGCAACTAACTCCAGGCATTCTTCTTAAGAAGGAGAAGCTTTACTGGAATACAAGGATAGTGTCCACAGTAATAACTCTATTGTCAGGAATGCCCGTTTAGGACAGGCCAAGTGCGATTATAGTATGATGTAAAGCTGAACTAGCAAATGAACTCTTAGCGCGCATGTGGGAAAACTCCCGGCGGGGTGTTACTTAATGACCAGGAGAACTACCCCCACCACCACCACCTAGTCACATAGGACTGGAATATTTCCCGAGGCTGAGAAACTACTCCAAAGCCGCTTCATCAAGGCCACTCCGATAACGGGCGGCAGGGAAGTGCTCCCCCACAGTTGCAGCTGGCGATCTATGCGCAAGCGTAGAAGCGGGAAACGATAACATGAAACAAAGCATACAGTGTACCTCGCAATGGCTGACTTCTGAAACTTAGAAGGAACACTGCTCGCAGGGTGTCTGCTGTGGGGAGGGGAAGGGAAAGGAGATCGTAAGCCGCTCTGCGACTCTTAGAGCAGCCTGCAATCTCCTTTCCCTCCCCCTCCCCCACAACAGACACCCTGGGAGCAATGCTCCCTCTAAGCTACGGAGTCTGGAGAGCAAAAATTCTACTTTGTGAGCTACCGGCATTAAAGTTGTGAGCGAGCCATTTGGCTACTGCATAAATTAGTCTGCTCTGGAGCCCTCCTTCCCGAGCCGAGACAAAAAGGTGTGAGCTGGAGGCTAAAGAACTGTGAGCCAGCCCACACTAACTCAGCTTAGATGGAACACTGCTTGGGACTCAAAGCAGCTCAGGACCCTGTTCTTCCCTCCTCCGTTTTTTCACCACAACGACCCTCTGAGGTCGGCCAGGCCGAGAGTTTGTGACAGGCCCAAAGGTCACCCAGCGAGCTTCCATGGTAGAAGTGGGGATTCGAACATGGGTCACTTAGGGGTCTACGCCTGCCCCTCTCAAAGCTTGCCCTGTTCAAGAGACCGGTTTCAACCCAGCTGCATCATTAATCCGGAAGGTTTTATCCCTGTCTGTTTCCACTGCACAAGGTTCGTCCGACTGAGCGGACGGAAGCGCAACTGTGCTCTGGCACGCCTTCCCGCCCCTACGAATAGCCTCAATACATCCTCCTACAAATGGCTCCAAGCTTATAAGAGGTGCATCGTTGCATCCTGGGACATAGTTCCAGCTGCATGGCTGATGTAAGACTAACAGCTGGGAGGGGGGCCATGCACGTTATGCCCACTCCCCCACAACAAGAATGATTGTTTCTCCTGCTCAAATCACACCATCTGACAAAGGGAGCTTTGACTCTTAAAAGCTGTTGACCCAAAAATCTTGTTGGCTCTGTTGCTACTGAGGTCCATCAGTGCAGAGGTCCATCAGTGGCTATTGGCCACAAGGTATAGATAGGAACTTTCAGGCTGGGGCAAGTGATGCTCTGTATTCTTGGTGCGTGGGATGGGGGGCAGCAGTGGGAGGGCTTCTGAGTTCTGGCCACTGTCTGGACTTCCTGACTGGCACCTAGTGTTCTTGGCCACTATGTGACACAGAGTGTTGGACTAGATGCGCCACTGGCCTGATCCAGCATTGGCTTCTCTTATGTTCTTATGTACTGGACTCGAATCTTAACATAAGAACATAAGAACATAAGAGAAGCCAATGTTGAATCAGGCCAATGGCCCATCTAGTCCAACACTCTGTCACACAGCGGCCAAAAATACCACGTGCTATCAGGAGGTCCAGCAGTGGGGACAGGACACTAGAAGCCCTCCCACTGCTGCCCCCTCCAGCACCAAGAATAGAGTGCATCACCTGCCCCAGACTGAGAGTTCCCATCTATACCCTGTGGCTAATAGCCACTGATGGACTTCTGCTCCATATGTTTATCTAATTCCCTTTTGAAACTGTCCATGCTTGTAGCTGCCACCACCTCCTGTGGCAGTGAATTCCATATGTTAATCTTGCTGGTTTGGTGTAGTGGTTAAGAGAGGTGGACTCTAATCTGGGAGAACTGGGTTTGGTTCCCCACTGCTCCTCCACATGCAGCCTGCTGGGTGACCTTGGATGAGTGACAAGTTCTCTCAGAGCTGTTCTCTCGCGAGCAGTCCTTGAGAGAGCTCTCTCAGCCCCACCAGCCTCACAGGGTGTCTGTTGTGCGGAGGGGAAGGGAAAGCCGATTGTAAGCCGCTCTGAGACTCCGAGTGAAGGGCCGGGTATAAAGTCAACTCATCTCCTTCTTTTTTTAAAAAAAGAACTTTATTAATAGGATATATTAACATGTTCCATATTTCCAAATATTTTTTTGATACATCCTTTTCTGATATTCCCTCCCTCCCCGCAACCTGGCTTCCAGCAATGCTCCATCCCTGCTATCATTTCAATCAATATTCACTAACAATAAAAACTTATCCCATATTCGATTCTTCATTTCTAACATATTCATTTTCCCTGTCTCATTCTTAGGTAACATTTTAACTACTATTCATTACTTTCAAGTCTTCTAATCTTAATAGTTATCAAAGCAGAGTAACTTGTTTTTTACATCCCAGTTCAGCTCTAAATAGTCTTAACTCATCTCCTTCTTCTAATGTCCTGGCCCCGCTGCTGGACCTCCTGATGGCACCTGGTATTTTTGGCCTCTGTCTGACAGAGTGTTGGACTAGATGGGCCACTGGCCTGATCCAGCATTGGCTTCTCTTATGCTCTTATGTACTGGACTCGAATCTTGCTGGTTTGGTGTAATGGTTAAGAGCGGTGGACTCTAATCTAGGAGAACTGGGTTTGGTTCCCCACTGCTCCTCCACATGCAGCCAGCTGGGTGACCTTGGGTGAGTGACAAGTTCTCTCAGAGCTGTTCTCTCACGAGCAGTCCTCAAGAGAGCTCTCTCAGCCCCACCTGCCTCACAGGGTATCTGTTGTGCGGAGGGGAAGGGAAAGGCGATTGTAAGCCGCTCTGGGACTCCGAGTGAAGGACAGGGTATAAAGTCAACTCATCTCCTTCTTCTAATGTCCTGGCCCCGCTGCTGGACCTCCTGATGGCACCGGGTGTTTTTGGCCACTGTGTGACAGAGTGTTGGACTATTTGGGCCACTGGCCTGATCCAGCATTGGCTTCTCTTATGTTCTTAACACGGCCACCCTCTTGAAATCGTATCATGTGACGCGCGGGACAACTGTTCCGACCAATAAACGCTCTTATTGCAAAGGACGTAACCAAACATGTAGTCAGGCTGCCAATACTTACAGCTGCAGGAGCTCTTCATTCTTGCTAGCCAGAGACTCCTGAAAGAGAGCATCACACGGAAGTGGGAGAGAGACCCATAAATGCCTTCTTGACGTTCTATCCCTTAAGTAGAGTATAAAGAGACCACCGGCTGAGCAGTACAGTGAAGAAATAGAACAACAGTCGGGATTAAGTACTCAAAACACTATCAAGCCATGCTTTTGCTTTTACGACAAGAATATTTATAACAAGCATCACTCAAAGAGCTCACCAAAAGTTACAGAATATCAATATGTATCAACACTGTCCAAATATTTTTCAAAAAAGGTAACGAAGCTTCTGGATTGCATTTCTTCGTTTCCAAACTTCATCAGAAGTGTAAGTGATGCAACCAGTGTTCAACAGAACATCCATGGTGCCAAAGACTTGAGGCCAACTTAATCTTCTTCTTTTTTTAAGAAAATTTATTAGCAGGATATAATGACACGTTCCATATTTAACAACCAATTCTTAACATATCCTTTTCTATAAGTTTTTATCCCCCCCTCCCCTGGCTTCCAGCGATGTTCCACCCCCATTAACATTTCTTTCAATATTCTCTTACATTCAATTCATATTCGATAATCAAATCTTAACTTTCAATATTTTCCTTTTCTATTTTTCACTATTAGGTAACTTTTCTGTTCCAATTCCTTTTCTTACAACACTTCTATTCTTGATAATTATCAAAACAGAGCAATCTATTTTCCACATCCCAATTAAGTTCTAAGCAATCTTTAAAGTCTTTCCAATCTGCTAAAAATTCTTCGTCCTCTTTTCCGTGAAGTTTTCTTGTCAACTTGTCCATTTCAATCATAGAAATCATTTTCTTTATCCATTCCCATTTGTCAGGTACCTGCTCCTGCTTCCAGAATTGAGCATAAGTCATTCTTGCGGTTGAAATTAAGTACCATAGCAAGGTTCTCTTTGCCATTTTGACTTCTTCTAATTTAAGTCCTAAGAGTAACATTTCTGGCTCTTTTCTCAAAGTACATTTCAAGATTTTCTGAATTTCATTATGGATCCCAGTCCAAAAAGCACTTGCTTTTTCACCTGTCCACCACATATGGTAAAACGAGCCCTCTTTTTTCTTACATTTCCAACAGACTGAGGCCAACTTAATCTTCTGTGCTCTTCTGATTTTTCAAAGTGGAAGCTGACTACTCCTTGTAAACTTTGTTAACTGAATAAGACAACACACCACTGATGTTCTGTTGAACACTGATTGCATCAATTTTACTTCTGATGAAGTTTGGAAACGAAGAAATGTAATCTGGAAGCTTCGTTACCTTTTGAAAAATATTTGGACCGTGTTGATACACATTGATTTTCTGTAACTTTTGATGAGTTCTTTGAGCGATTCTCGTTATAAATATTCTTGTTGTAAAAGCAAAAGCATGGTTTAATAGTGTTTGAGTACTTAATCCTGACGGTTGTTCTATTTCTTCGACATATCCCTTAAGTAGGCATCAGTTTGCAGTTTAGTACTACACCGTCGGAGGGAGGCAACGTTGTGTTTTGTGATCCGTTGCTGGGTCGCGGTTCTGAGCCCGGCCCACGAGCTGGAAAACGACTGGCTCCGATTCTCAGCCAACAAAGGCTCACAGGGTAGTTTTTTTGAACGTTACTGCCTGCCAGCCTCCTGTCTTACAAGACTGCTAAGAAATGCTGAGAATGGAGGTCCCTTCCAACCCTACGATTCCATAATGTGGGCAAGGTAGTACGGCACTCATTTACCTTTCTTCCTCTGTGGCATTCAAAGTACCACTCGCAAGAGTACTGGCACTGACTAGACCAGAAGTCCCCAACGTTGTGCCCCTGGGCACCACAGTCCTCAGCAACACATTTTCTGGTGCCCTTCAACTGTGTGTTTTGGGTTTTTTTAGAAAGTGGGCAGGGCCAGGTGGGACTTTGGCCCAGCAAGGCTTCTGACTGGCCACCGAAGATCCAAATGGCTTTGGAAGCACCTGCCATCACGGCACAGGGCTCTTTCTCCGTGTGGCTGCGGCATCCATTTTGAGGCTGTGCCCAACATGCTGTGGCAGAATTCCAAAGGTGCCCACAGACCCAAAAGCGTTGGGGAGCCCTGGACTCGACCCAGCCCCTCTGACCTTCAGGGAGAGGGCCGTATCACACGCCCTTCATTCCCTGCGAGCACACAGGACTTATTTATTTATTTGATTTATACGCCGCCCTCTGGTTCTTGTTCTCATAAAGGCAAAAGGCTGGTTGACCCGAGCCTGCCGGCCCCTCCTAAAGTCCTTCCCCCGCCTCCCTCCAAAAGGCAAGCAACCAGACTCCAAGATCCAGGCTAAAATGAGTTTATCGGAAGCCAAACGGGGACGGAGAAGACCCAGAAGGTTCAACGTATCCTTCAGCCAGGACGGGAAAAGCCGGATTTCCTTTCAATTTTGGTCCCAGGGCAAAATTCCCCTTGAACATTATGGACTTTGAACCTTTTGGACACGTTTCACCACACCTAGAATCCTGGTCTCGGTATGGATGGGCTTTGGCTCGGTGGCGGAACACCCGTTTGGCAAGCGGAAGGCCCCAGTTTCCATCCTTGGCATCTCCAGTTTAAAGGACCGGGCAGTAGAAGATGCAAAGAGCTCCGCCTGGCTGAGACCTTGGGGAGTGGCTGTCAGTCTGAGTCTGACAAGACTGACCATGGTGGACCAATGGCCCGATTCAATATAAAGCAGCATGATGCGTTCATGTGTCTACGGGAATCACGCTAGCCTTGCAGAAGACCACATTTTATTTGACTGGCCCGACTCACACTGCATGTGAGACGTTTCACGCAAGAGGGTGTGAGGGGACTACCCCAGATGAGGCAGAACAAAGAAGGCCCACGTCTTCTCGAAAGGTGCCGCCCCCCCCAGCAGCAGCCAATTTCCCACCCCCTCCGAATCCATCTCCATGACAGGGACCCCAAGTGGCGGCAAAGCACACAAGTTTGACATTTCAAACAGGGAACCAGCCCCGACCTGGATCGCCTGGGCAAGCCCGATCTCGTCAGATCTCGGGAGCTAAGCGGGGCCAGACCTGGCAAGGACTTGGAAGGGCGACCTCCAGAGAATACCAGAGGCAGGAAGCAGAGGCAGGCTAATCAAAGCCACATCTCTGAAAGATGTCCAAGCCCCCAGTAGGGGTTGCCAGAAGTCAACCACGGCTTCCAGGTAAGCACACAAAAACACACACGAGAGATTAGGAACCCGAGGATTCCATCCGCTCTCGTCCTCTAGGCTGGCAAATTATATCCCACAAACGTTTAAACCAGTGGCCCCCAACCTTTTTGAGCCTGAGGGCACCTTTAGAATTCTGACACAGAACTAAGATCGGGGTCCCAAAATCGCCTGGCCCTCCCAGGCCCTAAAGAAGCCAGGCTGGCTGTGATGAGGGACAGGGCCTTCCCTGTGGCGGCCCCTCACTGGTGGAATGAGCTCCCGGATGACAGCAGGGCCCTGCGGAACCTTTTACAGTTCCGCAGGGCCTGTAAAACGGAGCTCTTCCGCCAGGCTTTCGACTAGGGTGCCGCCTTTCGATATCGTGGCCCTGGCCCCAACATCAGCACCAACATTAGCACTAACTTAATAACCAACAGCCTGGCGAGAACCTGGATTATGGTGGCAGTTGACCATCTGGATGCTGAGAGAATGCTGCCATCTTTTATTAATACTGATGTTCCTTACTACCTAATTTTTCCATGTTGTGGTTTTAATTCAATTTTCTTCGTTTTAACATATCTTGTTTTTATATATATATATATATATATATATATATATTATTTCGTTCTGTAAGCTGCCCTGAGCCCACCACGGTGAGGAGGCCGGGATGCAAATTAAACAAACAAACAAATAAATAAATGATGGACGCAGCCACAAAATGGCTGATGCAGTAGGCGGAGCCAGCTATACAACGCCAGTCATGACTTCCCCCTCCAGTCGCACGGTGGAGCCCCTTGGTGCTATGGCAGTAGTTGCTGCTTTTTAAAAACAATCCGCACAGCCAATCAAATCTCCAAATGGCCAATCAGAAGCCTCACTGGGCAAAAGCTCCACTTGGCCCTGCCCACTTTCTAAAAACACTTTAGTGGGCACCAGGAAAGGCGTCGGCAGGCGTCGTGGTGCCCCCGGGCACCAAGTTGGAGACCCCTGGTTTAAACCATGACGACATCAGCAGGGGCACCTCCCAAGGCAACACACCCATATTCAGGCACCCCACCATTTGGTCAGCCAGGGGAAATACCTGTTCTCCGTTCTCTTGCTTTATTTCCTGAATCTGCACTCTTAACAACTGGTTCTCCTCCTGTATAGCCTACGAGGAAAGGACGATAGGTTAAGACACGGCTGCCCAGTTTGTAGCGCTTGGCTCCCCCCCCCTTCCACAGCCGCCGTCATTCACCTGCAACTCTTTCCGTTGCTGAGCCATCTCGTTCCCCCTCTCGTCCAACAAGGCCTCCATTTCGTGTATTTCCCCTTCCTTCCCTTTCAACCTGAGGACAAAGTTTGGGAGTCATTCACAAATGTTATTTCGGCAGGTACGGGTCGGATTTGCACTTTAAGACAGATAAAACCTTGGTTCCCTCGCGTAGCTGGTTTGTGGAACATACGGAGCTGTGCGCTTCAGATAAGAAGGAACTGATTTAAACACAACATAGACTGAGGGAAACAGAACAATGTTCTCTGGTTTTGTAGTCCTGGATTTACTACAACTATTGTTGTATTTATATATTTACTTTATTGAAGAAGGAGGAGGAGGAGGAGGAGGAGGAGGAGATTGGATTTATACCCTGCCCTTCACTACCCAAAGGAGTCTCAGTGCGTTTACGATCTCTTTCCTTCCCCTCCCCACAACAGACACCCTGTGAGGTAGGTGGGGCTGAGAGAGCTCTTCTGAGGACTGCCCCTGAGAGAACAGCTCTGAGAGAACTTGTGACTGACCCAAGGTCACACCAGCAGCTGCATGTGGAGGAGTGGGGACTCAAACCCAGTTCTCCCAGATTAGAGTCCGTGCTTCTAACCACGACACCAAACTAGCTACATTATTCAGAGCCCGCCTTTCTCACTGGGACTCAAACTGGATTTACACAGAGCGACTCAACGCGATGGGACATCCAGTAAACACTGAAATAGGATTTTGGGTTGCGGAACCAACCAGAAGTCTAAAAAAACAAACTGAAGCAAAGCGTCAGTCTTAATATGCCACAATTAAATGATGCAAAAATACACAATAGGATCCAGCCCATGGCAAACTATACACAGCACTACAGACCACACTCCCCGATAATTTATCCAAGTAACCGTGTGAAACATTTTGTACAGTGCTGCCCTACTGCCTGAGTAGAAAAGCCCTCCTGAATATATTTTGCAAAAAGAAAAGTTTCTGGAACTCATATATCCAGTTTGGTGTAGTGGTTAAGTGCGCGGACTCTAATCTGGGAGAACCGGGTTCAACTCCCCACTCCTCCACTTGCACCTGCAGATGTGACCTTGGGTCAGTCACAAGCTCTGGCACAGCTGTCCTTGAAAAAGAGCAGTTTCTGTCAGAAGCTCTCTCAGCCCCACCTACCTCACAGGGTGTCTATTGTGTGGAGAGGAAGGGAAAAGTGTTTGTAAGCCGCTCTGAGACGCCTTTGGGCAGTGAAGGGCGGGGTATAAATCCAATCTCTTCTTCTTCTTCTACCTCACAGGGTGTCTGTTGTGGGGAGGGGAAGGGAAAGGAGATTGTGAGCCGCTCTGAAACGTCTTTGGGCAGGGCATAAATCCAATCTCTTCTTCTTCTTCGTCTTCTTCTTCTTCTACTTCTCCTTCTTCTTCTTTTCCTCTCAGAGCTCTCTCAGCCCCACCTCCCTCACAGGGTGTCTGTTGTGGGGAGGGGAAGGGAAAGGAGATCGGAAGCCGCTCTGAGACGCTTTTGGGCAGTGAAGGGCAGGGCATAAATCCAATCTCTTCTCTTCATATATAAAGCTGCACTGAGGGACTCCCCGAGGCTTACTCCTCACTGCTTACTTATTATCCATAGCCCCCTTTTCTCCCTGACTGGGGACGCAAAGCGGCTTTTTACATGGTTCCCCGCTCCTCCGCTTAATCCTCACGACAATCACCTTGTAAGGGTCAGGCTGAGAATTTGTGACAGGGCCGAGTCCTTGAAGGGCTGTCCTATAAAGGACGGCGCAGAGTTGTTTTCTGTTGCCCCGGAAGGTCGGATCAGAACCAATGGGGTGAAAATTAAATCAGAAGAGTTTTCGGCTAAACGTGAGGAAGAACTTCCTGACCATCAGAGCTTTTCCTCAGTGGGACGGGCTTCCTCGGGCGGTGGCGGGCTTTCCTTCTTGGGAGCTTTTCAAGCAGAGGCTAGAGGGACATCGGACAGCGATGCAGAATCTGTGAACTTAGGCTGATCATGGGCTGCGGTCATACACACTAAATAATCCACTTTCAATCCACTTTTTCAACTGGATTTTGCCAGTTTACACGGTAAAAATCCAGTCTGAAAGTGGATTGAAAGTGGATTATTTAGTGTGTGTGAACGCAGCCCATGGGAGGGAGGGCAGGAAGGGCTGCAACAGTGCTTAGTTCTAGAATCTCTATACAGTAAGGGGGTCCAGAGGCACCTCTGTGGGGAGGCTGCCCCATAACTGTGGGGCAGCCATCTGCACATCGTGCAAAATCATGATTTACTTACCCACAGTACATATTAATTAGCTTCAAACTATGGGCTCAGATACTAGTTGGTCAGGCCCTAATCTCCCACCGTTGGTGGACTGGCCGGCCTTTGGGTTCTCTGTCGTTGTGGTTCAGTCGCACAGTCGAGTCCGACTCTTCGCGACCCCATGGACCAGATCACGCCAGGCCCTCCCGTCTTCCGCTGCCCTCTGAAGTTTGCTCAATTTCAAGCGTTCTCTGTAGTCAGTTTTAATTAAATGACGGGTTTTGAGTGACGCCTCAACTCAGCCACTGCAGGCCAGGCTCTTCCCGGCACTTGTTTCTGCTGGCACGGGAAGCTGTCCCAGCCAAGGAGCGCCGACCCAAGGCCCTCTCGCTCTGTCCCACTCCACAACACACACACACACCACCCGAGAGAACCCAGCACGGCATGAAGGTGGGAGACACGCCACTTGGCTTACTTACAGGGCTTCCAAGTCCTTGTGGGCTGATGCCGCAGAAGCCTAAGAGGGAAGAAGAGACATTTGCTTTCATGACGGCAACTCAGCTAAACCGCCCAAACAGCAAACAAAGGTAAAGGAAAATTATCAGCCCCGTAGCCAGGATTTCTGGCTGGTGGGGCAGGGGCACTGGGGCAGGGGAGTGGGGAACTTATTAAGTGGGGAAGCCAAGGAAAGAGAGAGAAAGAAGGCATCCCTTCTGGTCACTTTCACTCCCCTCAGATCAGCTGTTAAACCTTTCTGGAAATGTGAGAAAATCCAGACATTCCGGCGGGAGGTTTTACAATATATCAAACAAATACTAGACACAGAGGTCCCCCTAAAACCACAGCACCTATTTTTAGGACTATGGCCACTAGAGATTACCCAACGTCACCACAAAGAAACGCCAGACGTAATGCTTTATGCAGCAAGAGTATCTACAGCTACCTACTGGAAGGATCCATCTCTGCCAAGCATCCAAGTTTGGTTTAGAAAATTGTGGGACCCGTTCATCGTGAGAAGTATAACTGATAAGTATAATAGTAATGCCAGAAACCCCATCAATTCTGATTTCAACGCTAAATGGTTTCCTATCAGGGAATCCTTATCAGATGGAAAATTTATCTCACCAGTTTGGAAAGACTACATCAAGTGGATTTAAAAGAATAGATATAGAAGACGTCAGACGCTAACATACGAACCTATACAGGTTATTTTAAATACATCTTATTCCCCCCCCCCTTTTTTGTTTCGTAATTTGTTAAAAATCAAGCACCAGATCCCTAAAAAGTTCTGAGTTTTGAAACTTAAGGGTATTGGGAATAGTAATGAGAAGCTGTAACAGAAGTTGTTGGATCATTGTCATGCTTTGCCATTTAATCTACGTAGGTAATTTCCCAGAAACACATAATGTTAAGAAAAACTTCGTATTCTGTATTATGTTCAATTACGGTGTTCACATTTTTCATTCACTCATTGTTACGCAACCGTTGTATTTGTAAGCAAACTGTCCTTCGTTGCAGATTGAACTATTTTATCATTGTTATATATCGTTACAATAAAAACTTTAAATGGGGGGGGGGAACCCCTAACAGCTGATCTGCTAGGGGTGAAACTCACCAGAAGGAGAAGGGCAGCTTCCCTTTCCAGCCCCAGACTTAAGAACATAAGGGAAGCCATGTTGGATCAGGCCAGTGGCCCCTCCAGTCCAACACTCTGTGTCACACAGTGGCCCAAACCCAGGTGCCATCAGGAGGTCCACCAGGGGGGCCAGAACTCCAGAAGCCCTCCCACTGTTGCCCCCCAAGCACCAAGAAGACAGAGCATCACTTGCCCCAGACAGAGTGTTCCCTCTAGACCTCGTGTGTAATCACCACTGAGGGACCTCTGCTCCATATTTTTATCCGATCCCCTCTTTACCCAATCCAGGAGCTGACTCAGACATGGGAACTTGGAACTGCCGGCAGAGCAACTTGTTCTCAACTGGGCTGGCCCAGAAAACAGTCAGCACTGGGTGAGGATCACATATAGCAGGGGTCCCCAACCTTTTTGAGCTTTTGGCTCCTCTGATGTTCTTACGTCTGGGGCAGAGATGCTCTGTCTTCTTGGTGCTTGGGGGGGGGCACAGTGGGAGGGCTTCTGTAGTTCTGGTCCCGCTGGTGGACCTCCTGATGGCACCTGGGTTTGCACCTGACACAGAGTGCTGGGCTAGAGGGGCCATTGACCTGATCCAATAGGGCTTCTCTTATGTTCTTCTGCCTGGGGCAGTGATGCTCTGCATTCTTGGTGCTTGGGGGGGGGCCCACAGTGGGAGGGCTTCTGGAGTTCTGGCCCCACTGGTGGACCTCCTGAGGGCACGTGGGTTTGGGCCACTGTGTGACACAGAGTATTGGACTGGATGGGCCACTGGCCTGATCCAAGATGGCTTCTCTTATGTTCTTATGTTCAGCTTTTTCCTCACAGGACTCCGTGAAGAATTCCCGAAAGCCTCAGCAAGGTCAGCCAGTGAAGCACACCTTCCCCCGTCTACTGACCCTTTGGCTATAAAAAAAAACCCCAAACAAAAATGCCAAACATCCCCTCAGAAGACCTGCCCTCCCCTCGAACCCCAAAGGCCCCTCCGCGGGTCAGGGGACCTACCTGAAGCTGCTCCGCCATCTTGACCATCTCTCTCTCCTTCTCCTTCAGCGACAGCTCCATGCTTCTCACCTGCTCCTCTTTCCCTTTCAGTCTGCAAGAGGTGTTGGAAATTGGGGGAAGGGTGGGGGAGAGAAGGCTTACTGGTCTAGAAAATAATAATTCTTCTGCGAAACGGAGTCTGGGACATCCCAACGGCTTCTGCTGATCCTTGCATGATTTTGCCATAACCAAAGCAGGATACTTATAGTAGGTAACAGCTACAAACGGCAGCCACAACACCAGACAAGAATGTTGTGGGGACGCGGCAAAAGCCATTTAAAAGACTGCCAATGATTGGATTTTTTAAAAATATATATATATATATATATAATTTTTTTTTAGAGTAAACAGAGCAACAAACACTTATAAACGTCCAGTATCCACAAACTAACAACACAACCACACTATAAAAAAAGGGAACAGTTCTACTTTGTAAAATGCCCTCGCTGGGGATAGATTTAGGGGGGTAGCCATGTTGGACAAAAACTGAGAAAAAAAAAGGAGGGGGGGAGAAACTCAACCCAAAATCAGCTGCGAACCAAGACGGTCAAGCTACAAACTATATTATACAAAAATACAAAAATGTTTATTAGGGTGTAAAGTAAAGGTAAAGGTTCCCTTGCTCGAAAGCCAGTGGAATCCGACTCTAGGGTTGTGGTGCTCATCTCCGTTTCCAAGCCGAAGAGCCAGCGCTGTCCGAAGACGTTTCCGTGGTCATGTGGCCGGCATGACTAAACACCAAGGTGCACAGAACGCTGTTACCTTCCCACCGGAGTGGTACCTATTTATCTACTTGCAATTTCTTGCTTTCGAACTGCCAGGTTGGCAGGAGCTGGAACTAGAGACGGTAGCTCACTCTGTCATGCAGCACCTGGGTCTCGAACTGCTGAACTACTGACCTTCCACAGCCTGCAGTTCAGTGTCTTAACCACTTGAACCACCACAGCTCCTTTATTAGGGTGTACACATAGCTAAAACATACTGCGGTTAAAAGAAATAGTCTAAGTCTCAGGCTTAAAAGTCTTATACAACCAAGTTAGTTATTATACACATACAATTGATGGGTTAAAATCTTTTGACCTAAGGACCATATGCGTTTTGGCCCCTTCGGGCCTTCCGCAGTGGTCGATATTCTTTATATTACAATGACACACATCCAGAAATGTACACACAAGAAATTTTATAGATATATATATAACCAGATATTGTTTTCTTATGTGCTTTTGCAATTGCTACAAGTTTGTATTGTAGGCCATCAATAGTAGGCCCTAAATAGTAGCCGTATCCATTTTTCAGATTATTCTGGTGTCAAAGATTCCATTAGTCAAGATGTGTGTCACTTCCATCAAAGGTAGTAGTCAAGTCTACTTAGTAAAATGTCCTCGCTGGGGATAGATCCAAGTGGTCAGCTGTGTTGGTCTGAAGCAGCAGAACCAAGTTCGAGTCCAGTGGCACCTCTAAGACCAACAAAGTTTTATTCAGGGTATGAGCTTCCATGTAAGTAAAGGTAAAGGTTCCCTTGCTCGAAAGCCAGTCGAATCCGACTCTAGGGTTGCGGTGCTCATCTCCGTTTCAAAGCCGAAGAGCCAGCGCTGTCCGAAGACGTTTCCGTGGTCATGTGGCCGGCATGACTAAACACCAAGGCGCACGGAACGCTGTGACCTTCCCACCGAAGTGGTACCTATTTATCTACATGCAATTTCTTGCTTTCGAACTGCTAGGTTGGCAGGAGCTGGAACTAGAGACGGGAGCTCACCCCGTCATGCGGCACTCTCGGGTTTTGAACTGCTGAACTGCTGACCTTCCACAGCCTGCAGTTCAGTGTCTTAACCGCTTGAGCCACCGCAGCTCTGTGTCCATGCCCACAAAAACTTATACCTTGAACAAAACTTTCTAGCTGGGGATAAACGTTGTCGCTCAAAACAGGTGACCCAAGACCATAATGGAGACACAGACCCTGACCAGGGTTCCCTCCAAGCTGAGTTAGGTGTGAGCCAGCTCAGTTTTTTAGCCTCCGGCTCACACATTTCTTGTCTCCGCTCGGGAAGGAGGGCTCCAGAGCCAACTAATTTATGCAGCAGCCAAATCGCTCGCTCGCAACTTTCATGCCAGAAGCTCACAAAGCAGAATTTTTTTTGCTCACGAGACGCCACAGCTTAGAGGGAGCATTGGCCTTGGCTGGATGGGCCCAGGCTGGTTCGATCTTGTCAGATCTTGGAAGCTAAGCAGGGTCAGGCCCAGTTGCTGTTTGGATGGGAGACCGCTAAGGGAGTCCAGGGTTGCTACGCAGAGGCAGAATTCCAAAGGCGCCCACGGGCTCAAAAAAGGTTGAGGACCCTTGATCTAGTGCATCTTCCCCAATCCAAACCTTCCACACCCTGAAGCACTGGTTAGCCCCACAAGGGAAGCGGAAAACTTGCTAGATAAGGCAAAGGAAGATGAGAGTGATCGAACTCATGGCTGCTTTGAAGTTTTTTTTAAATAAAGGAGACCCTGACTATCCCACTATAAGAATATAAGAGAAGCCAATGTTGGATCAGGCCAGTGGCCCATCTAGTCTAACAATCTGTCACACAGTGGCCAAAAATACCAGGGGCCACCAGGAGGTCCAGCAGTGGGGCCAGGACACTAGAAGCCCTCCCACTGCTGCCCCCCCCCAGCACCAAGGATAGAGTGCCTCACCTGCCCCAGACTGAGAGTTCCTACCTATACCTTGTGGGTAATAGCCACTGATGGACTTCTGCTCCATATGTTTATCTAATTCCCTCTTGAAACTGTCATTGGGATAGTCTAGACGACCGTGGAGGCCATTGGGCTAGATGACCTTGGAGGCCCCTTCCAGTTCTATGATTCTATGTCTTCTTCGACCTTCAGTGTAAGAAGCAAAGTTCATCTTATAAACAACAATAACTTCGAGACAGGTACAATTCCTGTCAGCTGCAATACTTACAGATTCTGAAGATCTCTGACTTCTTGTGCAACCGATATCTGGGGGGAGAAAAGCATACAATGGATTGTCAGAAGGGACAGATGCGTGAGGTAAAAACTTATTTGTGTGAGGTAAAAGCTGATTCGCGTGAGGTAAAAACTGATTCGCGTGAGGTAAAAACTGATTTGTGACACTGACGGTTGAGTCTTAAGGCCTCAAGCCAATGAGCCATTTCCTGAGAGAATTAACTAAACTGACTGGCCTAGCCTGAGGACTGGTTCGGCATACAGAACGATGTTCTGGTCAGAGTGAGAAGAAGGGAAAAGAGTGGGTCAATCTCAATTTTTCCTTCTCCCCTGGATTTTACTCCCAATCAACGGCCAGTACGGTCAGGAGGTGTGGCGTACCAAGATCTCCCAGAATGCAATGCTAGAATGAAGAGCTAAGAACGCCTAGTCTCTCGTTTGGTCCTTCTACAAATGCTCCCGTTTTGCTGTTTACCTCTGGGGACTTTGGAGGGGAGTGGGCAAAAGTCCACGTGCACGTGGCCTTCTCTGCTGTGGCCCCCACCTTGTAGAATGGCCTTGCCCCTGGGGGTCAGGAAGGCTCCTCCTCTCACGGCAGAATTATTCAAGAGGGCTTTTCTACGCAGGTGACAGAGTTGCACTGTACTAAATGTTTCACAAAGTTACTTGGAAAAATTACTAGGGACTGCGGTCTCTCCCACTATTGCGCATAGCTTGCTGAACCCTAGGATCCTGCTATGGCATTTTGCATCATTTAATGGGTTTTGTTAATACTAGTGAAGAAGAAGAGGAGGAGTTTGGATTTATACCCCGCCCTTCACTACGTAAAGGAGTTTCAGAGCGACTTACAAACTCCTTTCCCTTCCCCTAACAGACACCCTGCGAGGTAGGTGGGGCTGAGAGAGCTCTTGACAGAAACTGCTCTTTTTTCAAGAACAGCTGTGCCAGAACTACAGCTTGCCCAAGGTCAGCCAGCAGGTGCGAGTGGAAGAGTGGGGGAATCAAACCCAGTTCTCCCAGATTAGAGTCCCCGCACTTAACCACTACGCCAGACTGCTTTGCTACAGTTCTGTTTTTAGACTTCCAACTGGTTCTACAACCCTAATTCCTGTTCCACTGTTTATTGAATGTCCCATCCTGTCGATTGTATCGACTCGCTCTGTGTCGTCAGCCTTCAGTCCCTATGAGAAAGGTGGACTATAAATAACATAAATAAATAAATAAATATTATCTAGGATCACGCAGAGAATGCACCAAAAGTAGGAAGGCCGACGACAACAACGAAAAGGACCTGGCTGTCATTTGGATGCTCTCAGTCATTGAGAAAGAGCTGCAACTGGATGCTGTCTTTTGCCTGGGGGGGAACTTTCCCTCAAGCGGTAGCTGGACGAACCACTCGCCAGGGATGCTTTAGGCTTATCCGGCAACTGAGCAGAGGGCTGGATTAGATGGCCTCTCTGGCCCCTTCCAACTCTTTGGCTCTATGACTCTATGACTCTTGGATGCTTATCCCCTGGATATCTTATTGGACTCTGTGATGCTACTGGACCCAGATCATGCGCTTCTATTGCAGACCGACACGGCCACCCACCTGAAACAATCTTGAGCGTGTTGACTTGGAAGGAACTTCCACAGAGTTCCGCAGGAATCTCTCCCAATTCAGGGCACACACAGCAGTGAACACTCTCAATACCCCATTTGTCACATGACCAGGCCTGAACCAAAATTCTGAGTTTTGCCATTCCCAAGTCCAAGAGCTACTGATGGACTAAGGTCAAGCAGGGCCCTCCCAGATATGCGTTTTGAGTCTCGGAAAGATCAAATCATGATGGCTTTTTAAAGTCAGGATTTGTGCTGCTGATACCCTGAATTGGGTACGAGTATAATCCAACATCTGCTCTGCATGGGAAAATGGCCCTGCCTCTCCTATTAAGAGCCCTCCCATCAGCGGAGGAGGAGGAGCAGGAGGAGGAGAAGAAGAAGGAGAAGAAGAAGGAGAAGGAGAAGAAAGAGGAGAAGGTGGAGGAGAAGAAGGCGGAGAAGGAGGAGGAGGAGAGTTGAATTTATACCCATGTCCTTCACTACCCAAAGGAGTCTCAGAGCAGCTTACAATCTCCTTCTCTTCCTCTCCCCACAACAGACACCCCTGTGAGGTAGTTGGGGCTGAGAGAGCTCTGAGAGAACTGTTCCTGGTCCAAGGTCAACCAGCTGGCTTTATGTGGAAGAGGAGTGGGGAATCAAACCCAGTTCTCCAAATTAGAGTCTGCCGCTCTTAAGCACCACACCAAGCCAGTACACCACAGTGAAGCAAATTGATGCCGAGCCCAGTTGCCCCCTGCAAGTCTCCCGCCGGCGGCCGGCCTGCTTTACCTGGGCGTCCTTCTCAAGCTGGGCCTTCCCTACATCTTCTTTCAGAGCCTCTACTTCCTGTGTCAAGACCTTTTCAATGACAAAACAGACAAGGTTGGACAATGGAGACGACAACAGCCCCCGCCACACCATGAGAAAAACACAACAGATGCAAACGCTTTGTAAGAACACCAACTGCACACGAGACGCCCCGTTAATGTCACACGGAAGGAGGGTGTGCAGGGCGCGGGGAGACCGGAATGCCTACCTGGACCGTCTTCTCCTTGCTAGTCACCTTTAGAACTTCGGCCTGCAGTAGCTCCTCCACGGACTTGATCTTCCCATCCTTTTCGCTGATTCTGAGGGGGAAAGTTGAAGAAGAAGCGCAAGGGGGGTAAGAGCCTGTTTGGGGACGGATACGTCCTCTAGTGCAGGAGTCCCCAACATGTGCCCATGTGCACCATGCCATCCATAGACACCTTTTCTGATGCCCGCCAAGTGTTTTTAGAAAGTGAACGTAAGAACATACGAGAAGCCAATGCTGAGTCAGGCCAGTGGCCCATCTAGTCCAACGCTCTGTGTGTCACACAGTGGCCAAAAATACCAGGTGCCATCAGGAGGTCCAGCAGTGGGGCCAGGACACGAGAAGCCCCCACACCATTGACCTCCCCCCCAAGCACCAAGAACACAGAGCATCACTTGCCCCCGAGTCCCTATCTGTACCTTGTGGCTAATAGCCACTGATGGACCTCTGCTCCATATGTTTATTATCTAATTCCCTCATGAAGCCGTCCATGCTTGTAGCTGCCACCACCTCCTGTGGCAGTGAATTCCATGTGTCAATCACTCTTTGGGTGAAGAAGGACTTCCTTTTATCTGTTCTAACCCGACTGCTCAGCAATTTCATGGAGTGCCCAGGAGTTCTTGTATTGTGAGAAAGGGAGAAAAGTACCTCTTTTTCGACCTGCTCTATCCCATGCATAATCTTGTCAACCTCAATCATGTCACCCCTCGGCCGTCGTTTCTCCAAGCAAAAGAGCCCCAACTTAGCGCTTTAACCTTTCTTCATAGGGAAAGTGTTCCAGCCCTTTTATCATCCTAGTTGCCCTTTTCTGCACTTTTTCCGATGCTATAATATCCTTTCTGAGATGTGGTGACCAGAACAGTGGGCAGTGCCGGGTGGGGTTTAGATTGGCTGTGCAGATTTTTTTTTAAATGTTGCTTTGGTAGCAGCTGCCACCACAGCACAAGGATGTACACTGTGTGACTGAAGTTCAGGTGTGGCAATCGTTTTGTGGCTGGCTCCGCCTCCTGCGGCAGCCATTCTGTAGCAGCCATTTTGTGGCTGTGCCCACTAAGTTGTGCCAGAATTCCAAAGGTGTCCAAGGGCTCAAAAGGGTTGGGGACCCCTGCTCTAGTGCTTTCCTCCTTCTGAACCACCAGGGGAGAGCTGGTGGGGTGATCCAGCAGCTACAGGGTGGACTAAGCCTCGGCAGGCCCAGGTTCAAATTTCTGACCTTGGAACACTCACTCTGTCTCTCAGCCTACCCTGCAGGGCTGTTGAGGATACAGAGGAGGAGGGGAAGAACATTGTATGCCACCCCTGGAGAAAGGGCCATGAATGGATACAACCAATGGGATAGGTCAGATGAAGCCTGATAAGATTTTGTGCATTCATTCAACATCAACATGAGCCTGCAGTGTGATGTGGCTGCGAAGAAAGCTAATGCAATCTTAGGATGCGTTAACAGAAGCATTGTGTCCAGATCACGGGAGATGGTGGTTCCGCTCTGTTCTACTATGGTCAGGCATCACCTGGAGTCCTGTGTCAAGTTTGGGGCACCACATTTTAGGAAGGATGTTGACAAGCTCGAACGTGTCCAGAAGAGGGCGACCGGGATGGTGAGAGGGTTGGAATCCAAGTCTTATGAGGAAAGGCTGAAAGAGTTGGGTATGTTTAGCCTGGGAAAGAGAAGGCTTAGAGGGGACATGATTGCAGTCTTCAAGTATTTGAAGGGCTGTCATGTAAAAGATGGAGCGGATCTATTCTCTCTTGCACCGGATTGCAAGACTAGATCTAATGGGTGGAAATTACAAGGGAGTCGTTACTAGCTAGATAAGAGGAGAAACTTCCTAACTGTAAGAGCGGTTGAGCAGTGGAACAGTCTGCCTCGGGAGGTGGTAGCTGCTCCTTCGCTGGATATTTTCAAGCGGAGGTTGGACTGACCATCTTTTGGGTATGTTGTAGGTATGTCGGGCTATCTTTTGGCTACGCTCCTGCAGAGTGCAGGGGTTGGACTAGATGACCTGCAAGGTCCCTTCCAACTCTAACATTCTATGATTCTATGATTCTATGTGTGGTCTTTCTGGAACTGTTGGGGCAGAGGTCTATCAGTGGCTATTAGCCACAAGGTATAGATAGGAACTCTCAGTCTGGGACAGGTGATGCACTCTATACTTGGTGCTGGAGGGGGGCAGCAGTGGGAGGGGGCTTCTAGTGTCCTGGCCCCACTGCTGGACCTCCTGATGGCACGTGGTATTTTTGGCCACTGTGTGACTGAGTGTTGGACTAGATGGGCCATTGGCCTGATGCAACATTGGCTTCTCTTATGTTCTTAACTTCGCTGTTCGAACATGTTAGAAACAATGCTAGATGGTACCTTCCTTAGAGAGTCAGTCTGGTGTAGTGGTTAAGAGCGGCAGACTGTAATCTGGAGAACCGGGTTCGATTCCCCACTTCCTCACTTGAAGTTAGCGGGGTGACTCTCAGTCTAAATATAAGCACAGCTCGCCACCTAGTGGTGCCAAAAAAAGCTACAGCTTCGGCAGCCAAACAATCCCTTCCAGGATCTTCTGGCTATTCCACACACGATGCCATATAATAACTAATTAATCTAACCTTACTTAGGATGGAGGAAGTTCCAGACTAAAGAGTACTTCCATTGCAGAGGAACTGCTTACATCAGGGGTCCTCAAACTTTTTAAACAGGGGGCCAGTTCACTGTCCTTCAGACCGTTGGAGGGCCGGACTATGGAACAGAGCAGTCCCCAGAGAATCCTGTCACAATCAGGGCCGGCTCGAGGTGCATCTGCGTCCTAGGCGGGCGCAGATGCCAACCTCCCGGCGGGGCCTGGAGTCCCGCACTGGCCGCCTCCTCCTCCTCCACCCGAGGGGGAGGGTGAGCTGCGCCGCCGCTGCTGTCGCTTCCTGCACCCCCCATGACCACAGATTTTGCCTTCGCACCCCCACCCACACCCACTGTCGCCGCCGCTTCTCTCTCTCTCTCACCGGCTGGCTGGCTGGCTGGCTGGCCGGCTCTCGCACAGCGCCCAGTTTAGGAAGCAGACTGGGTTTTTTTCACTCACAAGCTTTCCTGTGCCGGGGCACTTCTTCGGTTCCACCAAAATGGAAGAAACGCCTTGCAGAAAACTTTGTTGGCCTTAAAGGGGCCGCCCCTGGACTCGGACTTTGCTGGCAAAGCAGAGGCGACCAGCGGCTGCTCCGAGTCCTTCTCCAGCTCTGGAGCGCCGCGCGAGGTCTAGCCTTGGGGCCTGGGCCAGCTGGCTGCCACCTCCGGCTCCTCCATCACCCAACAGGGGAGGGGGAGGGCAGGCGACCCTGCGCCGCCGCCGCCTCCTCCTGCGCCCTGGCCAGCTGGCCAGGGCATTCTCCGCCAGCGGCGGCGACTCCATGTGCACTGGCCGCTGCCTCCATCCTCCACCTGAGGGTGGGGAGGGTGGGCGAGCTGTGTTGGGTATTCTGCGCCGCCGCCATGTCGCTGAGAGGGAGGGGGAGAGGCGGGCTATCTGCGGGGCACAGGAGGGGGGCTCCTGGAGATTCGGGGCGGGGCCGTGGCAGCAGCCGCCCCCCGCCAGGCCCCACTCTCCAGGTCTTCGCACCTGCCCGCCCGCCCGCAGAAGCGAGAGCCCCGCGCGCCCCCCCGGGGGCGTGTCCCCCGCGCACACCCGGCGGGCCGTAAAAATGTCCTTGGCGGGCCGCATGTGGCCCGCGGGCTGTAGTTTGTGAACCCCTGGCTTACATCATAGCAAGGTTTCCAACTATGCCTTAGCGGTGAGGGCCATGGGCCCATATAAACCACTACAGCAGGTATCGTGCCTGTCGACTGAACTACTGCAATGTTTTCTCATTGGGGCTACCCTTGAAGACTGTTCGGAAACGGCAGCTAGTGCAGAATGCTGCAGCTAGAATACAGGCTGTGGCCAGCTATCGGGACCCTAACCCTAACCCTCGATACCGCAGCCATTACTCTGGCTACTGATCCACTCCTGAGCCCAATTCAAGGCGTTGGTTTCGGCCTTTAATGTCCCACATGGCTTGGAAGCGGGCTATCTAAAGAAGCACCTTCCCCCACACTTTCCTGTCCAGGAATTCAGATCACAGGGAGAGCCCCTCCTGAGCGTCCCATCAATCGGTTCGTGGGTACATGAGAGAGGAACTTTTCAATGCCAGCCCCACAATTACAGAACAACCTCCCCAGAGAGGGGCACCTGACCCCCTCACTTTCAATCTTTTTTTTAATTGATTTTTTAAAATTTATTAAAATAACGACATGCTACACCTCACTTTCAATCTTCAGCAGGTAGTCGAAGGTGGTTTTATTTAGGAACATGATTTTTTTAAAAAAGATGTTATAGCATTGGAGAAAGGTGCAGAGAAGGACAACTAAAATGATTCAGGGGTCGGAACACTTTCCCAATGAAGAAAAGTTAAAGACGTTAGGGCTCTTTAGCTTGGGGAAACGACAACTGAGGGGTGACATGATCGAGGTTTACAAAATTATGCATGGGATAGAGAAGGCAGAGAAAGAAGCCCCTTTCTCCCTTTCTCACAGTACGAGAACTCGTGGGCACTCGAAATTAATGAGCAGTAAATTTAGAACAGATAAAAGGAAGTACTTCTTCACCCAAAGAGTCATTAACACGTGGAATTCACTTCCACAGGAGGTGGTGGCAGCTACAAGCACAGACAGCTTCAAGAGGATAAACGTATGGAGCAGAGGCCCATCAGTGGCTATTAGACACAAGGTATAGATAGGAACTCTCAGTCTGGGCCAGTGATACTCTGTATTCTTGGTGCTTTGGGGGGCAACAGTGGGAGGACTTCTGGAGTTCTGGTCCCACTGGTGGACCTCCTGAGGCACCTGGGTTTGGGCCACTGTGTGACACAGAGTGTTAGACTGGGATAGGGCACTGGCCTGATCCAACAGGGCTTTTCTTATGTTCTTATGTCTGGGGCAAGTGATGCCCTGTATTCTTGGTGCTTGGAGGGCAACAGTGGGAGGGCTTCTGGAGTTCTGGCCCCACTGGTGGACCTCCTGAGGCACCTGGGTTTGGGCCACTGTGTGACACAGAGTGTTAGACTGGGATGGGGCACTGGCCTGATCCAACAGGGCTTTTCTTATGTTCTGATGTCTGGGGCAGTGATGCCCTGTATTCTTGGTGCTTGGAGGGCAACAGTGGGAGGCCTTCTGGAGTTCTGGCCCCACTGGTGGACCTCCTGAGGCACCTGGGTTTGGGCCACTGTGTGACACAGAGTGTTAGACTGGGATAGGGCACTGGCCTGATCCAACAGGGCTTTTCTTATGTTCTTATGTCTGGGGCAAGTGATGCCCTGTATTCTTGGTGCTTGGAGGGCAACAGTGGGAGGGCTTCTGGAGTTCTGGCCCCACTGGTGGACCTCCTGAGGCACCTGGGTTTGGGCCACTGTGTGACACAAAGTATTAGACTGGGATGGGGCACTGGCCTGATCCAACAGGGCTTTTCTTATGTTCTTATGTCTGGGGCAAGAGATGCCCTGTATTCTTGGTGCTTGGAGGGCAACAGTGGGAGGGCTTCTGGAGTTCTGGCCCCACTGGTGGACCTCCTGAGGCACCTGGGTTTGGGCCACTGTGTGACACAGAGTGTTAGACTGGGATAGGGCACTGGCCTGATCCAACAGGGCTTTTCTTATGTTCTTATGTCTGGGGCAAGTGATGCCCTGTATTCTTGGTGCTTGAAGGGCAACAGTGGGAGGCCTTCTGGAGTTCTGGCCCCACTGGTGAACCTCCTGAGGCACCTGGGTTGACTTCTCTTATGTTCTTAAGCAATCCTAAATTGCGATTTTAAAAATTTGGGGTCTTATGTACCCAATATTATGCATTTTATCCGTATTGTAATCTCCCTTGAGCTCTGTCAGGAAGCAAGGTGGCTAAAAATGTTTTAAATAAAATAAAGAATTAAATAGCTTTAACCGGCCACGTCTTAAATGGAAAATCTGAGGCAGTGGCTATACATGGCTGTTTAGAAACTTGATGGGAACCGGCGGCCACCTTTCAGACCTCCAAATACAACGCGGGCTTCAAAGGTAAATGATCTGAACTGCGGCCGTAGCTCATTTGCAGAGGGGGGGAAAGTAGGTTAAAACGGAAGAGGGGAAAAAATCAGGCTGGTACTTACACTTTTTGTAATTCTTCCACTAACGATGCAAAGGAACCCTTGGGGGGAAAGGAGACGAAAAAGAGGCTACAGTTAAGAGGGAAATGACTGCCATAAAGAAAGGCCATAAAAACGGGATTATTTAATCTCCACAGTTCTTAGTCCTCCTTCAACAAAACCCCTATTCAGCCTCTGAGGCAGAACAAAACACCCAGGGAAACCAGCTCGCCGTAGCTTTGCATATGGAAAGGGGCTATGGCTCAGTGGCAAGGCACCTGCTTGGTGTGCAGAAGGTCCCAGGTTCTATCCCTGGCATCTCCAGTTAAAAGGACCAGGCAGTGGGTGATGGGAAAGTCCTCCACCTGAGACCCTGGAGAGCCGCTGCCAGTCTGAATAGACAAAAGTGACCATGAAGAACCAAGGGTCTGATTCTGTATAAGCCAGCTTCCATGTGTTTGTGTAGAGTGTGTCTGCAGACGGCAAAGTGAATCACTTACATTACACTGCATACTTTGCACTGTTCGATCAAGAGGACTGTATTTATTTATTTATTTAATTCCATTTACGTTATTCATAGTCCGCCTTTCTCACCAGGACTCAAGGTGGACTACACGCAGGGAGAAGAGAAGAAGGGATTGGTTTTATACCCTGCCCTTCACTCATAGTCTCAGAGAGGCTTACAATCTCCTTTCCCTTCCTCTCTCCACAACAGACACCCTGGGAGGTACATGGGGCTGAGAGAGCTCTTTCGAGGACTGCCCTTGAGAGAACAGCTCTGAGAGAACTTGTGACTGACCTAAAGTCACACCAGCAGCTGCCTGTGGAGGAGTGGGGGACCAAACCTGGTTCTCCCAGATTAGAGTCTGTGCTCCTAACCACCACACCAAACTGGCTCTCTCAGAAGAAATATTTCAGGGAGGTCAGTGAGCCACAACGGAGGTGTGTTTGTGTGTAATAATTCCATCCAGTGACTGAAGCGCCTTCTGTTGGTGGAAAATCACATTTGCAAAGTGCACGGAAAGTGGATTGAAAGAGCATTGTTCAGTGTGTGTGAAAACGCCCCAGAGGTTCACTGATTTCTACAGCAGGAGTTTACCATCGACAGGGACCAATCCAAAGACCAAGAAAAAGAAGAAGAAGAAGAAGAAGAAGAGGAGGAGGAGGAGGAAGAGGAGGAGGAAGAGGAGATTGGATTTATACCCTGCCCTTCACTTGGAGTCTCAGAGCAGCTTACAAACTCCTTTCCCTTCCCCTCCCCACAACAGACACCCTGTGAAGGAGGTGGGGCTGAGAGAGCTCTGACAGAAACTGCTCTTTTTCAAGAACAGCTGTGCCAGAGCTTGTGACTGACCCAAGGCCACATCAGCAGCTGCAAGTGGAGGAGTGGGGAACCAAACCCGGTTCTCCCAGATTAGAGTCTGCACCAATGCTTCCTCTAAGCTGTGGAGTCTTGTGAGCAAAGATTCTACTTTGTGAGCGACTGGCATTAAAGTAGTGAGCAGGAGATTTGGCTGCTGCAGAAATTAGTTTGCTCTGGAGCCACCCTTCCTGAGCTAAGACAAAAATCTGTGAGCGGGAGGCTAAAAACCTGTGAGCTGGCTCACGGTAACTCAGCTTAGAGGGAACACTGGTCTGCGCACTTAACCACTACACCAAGCTGGCTTACCTGTTCCGTTTGCACCCTCTGCAGACTTGCCACTTCGTTTTTCAAGGACGAGTTTTCCGTCCTTAGTGCCTTTCAAGAAGAAAACATTTTCACTGCTGACGAACTGGAATACATGCACAGTCCAGCCCACGCAGGTCCGTTATCAGACGTTTCTACTTTGCTGCCTTCCTGGAGAAGATGCGTTCGCCACCACTGAACACTGAACACGCACCCCGGCTTTCTGAACTCGGAAGATGGACGGAAGAGCCAAAAAGAAATTCCTGCCTGATCAGAGCCTCATAGGGCCGTCTCCGTGACAATGCGCACAAGACATTCAGCAGTAATAATCAGCTACCAAAAAATGAGCCGTGCCCACATTAGAAGCCGTCAAGCTGCTGGTGACCGATGGTGACTCTGTAAGGTTTTTCAAGGCAAGACACGTTTAGCAAGTGGCTTGCCGTTGCCTGCCTGTGTAGCAGCCCCAGCCTTCCTTGTTGGTCTTAAATGGAAGACCAACAAGGAAGGCTGGGGCCGCTGTTACTTTTTTGTTTGGTATTTATTGCAGAGATTTTAATGCTGCTGGTTTTTATTAGTGTGACTGCTTTAATGCTGCTGGTTTTATTAGTGTGACTGCTTTAATGCTGCTGGTTTTTATTAGTGTGACTGCTTTAATGCTGCTGGTTTTATTAGTGTGACTGCTTTAATGCTGCTGGTTTTATTAGTGTGACTGCTTTAATGCTGCTGGTTTTATTAGTGTGACTGCTTTAATGCTGCTGGTTTTATTAGTGTGACTGCTTTAATGCTGCTGGTTTTATTAGTGTGACTGCTTTAATGCTGCTGGTTTTATTAGTGTGACTGCTTTTGTTGTACTGGCTGAATCCAAAGGATGTTTTCCACCACAGGGGAAGGAGGATAATGTCCACTGACTTACCCTTCATATTTGAGCCCCCACTCTGCCCCCCAATACTATTCCTGACGGTCCCATTGGAAGAGAAGGAGATTGGATTTATACCTCACCCTTCACTACCTGAAGGAGTCTCAGAGCAGCTTACGGTCTCCTTTCCCTTCCCCTCCCCACAACAGACACCCTGCGAGGTACGTGGGGCTGAGAGAGCTCTTGACAGAAACTGCTCTTGAGAGAACAGCTCTGAGAGAACTTGTGACTGACCTAAAGTCACACCAGCAGCTGCATGTGGAGGAGTGGGGGACCAAACCTGGTTCTCCCAGATTAGAGTCCGTGCTCCTAACCACTACACCAAACTGGCTCTCTCAGAAGAAATATTTCAGGGAGGTCAGTGGGCCACAACGGACGTGTTTGTGTGTGTAATAATTCCATCCAGTGACCGAAGCGCCTTCTGTTGGTGGAAAATCACTAGCCGGGGCCGACCCTGCTTAGCTTCCGAGATCTGATGAGATTTAGCTAGCCTGGGCCATCGAAGTCAGGCCAAGAGACGAACAGTGGTGGTCTGCCGTTACCTGCCTCTGCGTAGCAACCCGGGACTTCCTTGGTGGTCTCCCATCCAAGTACTAACCGGGGCCGACCCAGCTCGGCTTCTGAGATCTGACAACGCTGGGCCGAGCCTGAACTGTCCTGGTCAGGGCCATATCTACTTAGTCCACAAGATAACACGGGCTCTAATCAGAGACACGTTTTTTGTGGAAAGGCAGGGTATACGTCCCTTGAATGAATAAATGGAGGCTCACAGCACTGTGAACACACTTGGGGCTCTCGATTTAACATAGACGTGGCTGTAGCTTGTCACCGAATCGGTTGCCGGTGGCAGGCAGCCACCAAATCCACATGGCAGTTAACTGCAAATCCGGGAACGTGACTCTTGTGCAGTGTGTCAGGGCACAGGGGAGACGCATGCTGTGATCCAGGGTTACGTCCAGGCCCGTAGCTACACTGGGGCATCTTGGGGCCAGGCCCCCTGACTTACAAGCCAGGGCCCCCCCCCAACTTCCCATCCAGCCCAGGGGCCCTGAGCGGCTGCAGGTGTGGTGAAAGAGCCAGGTATTTCTTTAATTCAATTAGCGGCCAGTGCCCCCTGAGAAATTTAAATGCCCCCCAACTTTAAAAATCCTGGCTACGGGCCTGACTACGTTGCTCGCCAGCGAGGTGCAAGTGAGTCTGCAAGGTTACCTTCAGCTCGTCCTCCTTATTTGCCATCTCGATGAGTCCCGTTTCGAGGAGTTCTTCAACCGTCTTAATCTTCTCATCCTTGTCTGTGATACTGAAGGGAGGAGAAACACGCTCATTCTATAGCAGAAGGTAGCTTGGAGTACGGTTTTTGTACTTTTACTTGGGAGTAAGTTTCGGCTGCGTTTGTCTGCAGTGGAAGAGCAGGATTTGAGTTTGGTGGCAAATCTTAGAGACCAACAGGATCTTCCACTGCAGACTGTGACGGCGGCCATGAAATTAAAAGACGCCTGCTCCTTGGGAGGAAAGCGATGGCAAACCTAGACAGAATTTAAAAAAGCAGAGACGTCACCCTGCCAACAAAAGTCCATACGGTCAAAGCGATGGTATTCCCAGTAGTACTGTATGGCTGCGAGAGTTGGACCGTAAGGAAGGCCGAGCGACGACGACGACGAAGAAGAAGAAGAAGAAGAAGAAGAGGAGGAGGAGGAGGAGGAGGAGGAGTAGGAGGAGGAGATTGGATTTATACCCCGCCCTTCACTACCCAAAGGTGTCTCAGAGCGGCTTACAAACTCCTTTCCCTTCTCCTCCCCACAACAGACACCCTGTGAGGTAGGTGGGGCGGAGAGAGCTCTTGACAGAAACTGCTCTTTTTCAAGAACAGCTAGTCATCATTGTCTAAGGCCTGCAGGTGCAAGTGGAGGAGTGGGGAATCAAACCTGGTTCTTCCAGATTAGAGTCTGCGCACTTAACCACTACACCAAACTGGCGTTTGAATTATGGTGCTGGAGAAGACTCTTGAGAGTCCCTTGGACTGCAAGGAGATCGAATCAGTCAGTCCTAAAAGAAATCAACCCTGACAGTTCCCTGGAAGGCCAGAGACTGAAACTGAAGCTCAAATACTTTGGCCACCCAATGAGAAGGGAGCATTCCCTGGAGAAGACCCCGGTGCTAGGAGAGATTGAAGGTCAAAGAAGATGGGGACGGCAAAGGATGAGATGGTTAGACAGTATTATCGATGCAACGAACATGACGTTGAGCAAACTCTGGAGGACGGCGGAAGACAGGAGGGCCTGGCGCGATGTGGTCCACGGGGTCGCGAAGAGTCGGACTCGACTCTGCGACTGAACAGCGGCAACAAAAAAGCTTTTGAGAGTCAAAACTCCAATCTGATCTGATGAAGGGAACTTTAACTCTCAAAAGCTTATACCCTGGGGGGAAAAATATTTTTTTTGAGACACAGGATGTGCAGAGAGAGGTGGCTTGCTATTGCCTGGTCTTCCTTGGAGGTCTCCCATCCAAGTACTTGACAGAGTCGACCCTGCTTAGCTTCCGAGATCCGACGAGATTGGGCTCGCCTGGGCTATCCGGGTCAGGGGAAAATCATGTTGGTCTCTGCTGGGAGTTAAGTACCACTATATTCGACGATGCTTACTACTGGAGTAAACGGGTACAAGTTCAGGCTTAAAAAGTCTCAGAGAAGCAGCTCAGGCAATGGCTGCTTGAAACGCTGCCTACAGTTTTGCTCAAACGGCCACCCGCGCCCTCGGCTCTTACCTCCTTTCCATTTGCTCCAACAATTCCGTATTCGCCTGAAAAGAGAAAGGAAACAGTGATTCCCTCTGCAGCTCTGGCGGAACATCGGCCGACTTAGAATCCCGCTTCTTGCACTGGCGTGACTCATCGAGACCCCCAGAGGCACTAATTCTGCTTTGCTGACGGATGCTGAGATAGTCGGACCGCTTCCCCTGAACACATGAAGCCGCCTTAGACTGAATCGAATCCTTGGTCCATCAGCCTCAATACTGTCTATTCAGACTGGGGGCAGCTCTCCAGAGAGAACAGAGAAGAAGAGGAAGAAGAAAAGGAAGAGGAAGAGGAAGAGGAAGAAGAAGAGGAAGAGGAAGAAGAAGAAGAAGAAGAAGAAGAAGAAGAAGAGGAAGAAGAAGAGGAAGAAGAAGAGGAAGAAGAAGAAGAAGAAGAAGAGGAAGAAGAAGAGGAAGAGGAAGAAGAAGAAGAAGAGGAAGAAGAAGGAGGAGGAAGGAGGAGGAGGAGGAGGAGAAGAAGGAGAAGACGAAGAAGAGGAGATTGGATTTATACCCCGCCCTTCACTTGGAGTCTCAGAGCAGCTTACAAACTCCTTTCCCTTCCCCTCCCCACAGCAGACACCCTGTGAGGGAGGTGGGGCTGAGAGAGCTCTGACAGAAACTGCTCTTTTTCAAGAACAGCTGTGCCAGAGCTTGTGACTGACCCAAGGTCACATCAGCAGGTGCACATGGAGGAGTGGGGGAATCAAACCCGGTTCTCCCAGATTAGAGTCTGCACACTTAACCACTACACCAAACTGGCTCTCTGCAGAGATTGGATTTATACCCCGCCCTTCACTCGGAGTCTCAGAGCGGCTTTCAAACTCCTTTCCCTTCCCCTCCCCACAACAGACACCCTGTGAGGTAAGCGGGGCTGAGAGAGCTCTTTCCAGAACTGCCCTTTCAAGGACAGCTCTGACAGAACTATGGCTTGCCCAAGGTCATCCAGCAGCTGCGAGCGGAGGAGTGGGGGAAATCAAACCCGGTTCTCCCAGATTAGAGTCCGCGCACTTAGCCACTACACCAAAGAGTCTCAGGCAGAGGGGTCTTTCCCATTACCTACTGCCTGGCCCTTTTTACCAGAGATGCTGGGGATTGAACCAGGGACCTTCTGCATGCCGAGCAGATGCTCTGCCACTGAGCCACGGCCCCTCCCTCTTGGCTATCCATCCCACAGCTATCAAGATGATGGGACTCCCTCAGCAGCTTCGAGTTCCTCTTCTGCCAGATGTGGCATTCTGCACTACTTCTCTCCGATGCTCCCTCTTAAGCTGCGGAGTCTTGTGAGCAAAAATCCTACTTGGTGAGCTACTGGCATTCAAGTTGTGAGCGAGAAATCTGGCTGCTGCATAAACCGGTTTGCTCTGGAGCCCTCCCTTCCTGAGCTAAGGCAAAAATGTGTGAGCCGGAGGCTAAAAAAACCGTGAGCTAGCTCACCCCAACTCAGCTTGGAGGGAACGCTGCTTCTGTCTCCCTCGAATTACAGGAAGGGCCAGTGGAAAACAGCAAAACTCCAGCAGCACCTTAAAGACTAACAAAATGTGGCAGGGGACGAGCTTTCGTGAGCGGCATCTGAAGAGGTGAGCCATGACTCAGGAAAGCTCCTGCCCCGCCATGTATTTTCTTAAGTCTTTAAGGTGCTGCTGACTCTGGCATAGTGGTTAAGTGAGCGGACTCTAATCTGGGAGAACCGGGTTTGATTCCCCACTCCTCCACTCGCACCTGCTGATGTGACCTTGGGTCGGTCACAAGCTCTGGCACAGCTGTTCTCTCAAGGACAGTTTCTGTCGGAAGTTCTCTCAGCCCCACCTACCTCACAGGGTGTCTGTTGTGGGGAGGGGAAGGGAAAGGAGTTTGTAAGCCACTCTGAGACGCCTTTGGGCAGTGAAGGGCGGGGTATAAATCCAATCTCTTCTTCTTCTTCTACCTCACAGGGTGTCTGTGGTGGGGAGGGGAAGGGAGAGGAGATCTGTGAGCCGCTCTGAGGCGCCTTTGGGCAGTGAAGGGCGGGGTACAAATCCAATCTCTTCTTCTTCTTCTACCTCACAGGGTGTCTGTTGTGGGGAGGGGAAGGAGAGGAGATTGTGAGCCGCTCTGAGGCGCCTTTGGGTAGTGAAGGGCGGGGTACAAATCAACTCTCTTCTTCTTCTACCTCACAGGGTGTCTGTTGTGGGGAGGGGGGAGGGAGATGTCGCTCTGAGCGCTTTGGGTAGTGAAGGGCGGTACAACCAATCTCTTCTTCTTCTACCTCACAGGGTGTCTGTTGTGGGAGGGGAAGGAGAGGAGCTGTGAGCCGCTCTGAGGCGCCTTGGGTAGTGAAGGGCGGGGTACAAATCCAATCTCTTCTTCTTCTTCTACCTCACAGGGTGTCTGTTGTGGGAGGGGAAGGGAAGGAGTTTGTCAGCCGCTCTGAGACGCCTTTGGGCAGTGAAGGGCGGGCTATAAATCAAACTCTTCTTCTTCTTCTACCGCTACAGACAGACTGACCCGGCCACCCATCTTGATGTATCTCCAAGGAAGAACCAGGTTCAGTCTTGGTTGCATCCCATTGTTAAAGCATCTCTGGAGCAGGGAACTGGGAACCCCTTCTTTGCCTTGACCAAAGAGGAGCATTCGTTCCTTCCACTGAAGGCAGGACTTGGAGCCCAGCAACACGGTTCCCACCCCTCGGCCACGGACCACTTTGTGGCTGCAGAACCTCAAATGGGAGCTGCAACGGCCCACAGGGGCAGACACGAGAAAGAGCCACCCGTGCCCCGACAGCAGGCGTCCCCCGACCTTTCTGAGCCTGCGGGTGCCTTCGGAATGCCGACACGGTGTGGTGGCCCGTGGCAGGGAGCGGCGACAGACACAAAAGGTGTCGGAGGTCGCCGTGGAGCCCACAGAAGAAGAGAAGAAGAAGAGATTGGATTTATACCCTGCCCTTCACTACCCAAAGGAGTCTCAGAGCGGCTGACAAACTCCTTTCCCTTCCCCTCCCCACAACAGACGCCCTGTGAGGTAGAAGAAGAAGGAGATTGGATTTATACCCCGCCCTTCACTACCCAAAGGCGTCTCAGAGCGGATTACAAAGTCCTTTCCCTTCCCCTCCCCACAACAGACACCCTGTGAGGTAGAAGAAGAGGAAGAGATTGGATTTATACCCCGCCCTTCACTACCCAAGGTGTCTCAGATCAGCTTACAAACTCCTTTCCCTTCCCCTCCCCACAACAGACACCCTGTGAGGTAGAAGAAGAAGAGAAGAAGAGAAGGGATTGGATTTATACCCCACCCTTCACTACCCAAAGGAGTCTCAGAGCAGCTTACAAACTCCTTTCCTTTCCCTCCCCACAACAGACACCCTGTGAGGTAGGCGGAAGAAGAGATTGGACTCTATACACCGCACTTCACTACCTGAAGGAGTCTCAGAGCAGCTGTTTGCACAGACGCCCTTGTGACCCTGTACCCAAGGCTCCGCATCACACAGACACCCTGCAAGGTGGAAGAAGAAGAGGTTGGATTTATATCCCGCCCTTCACTACCCAGATAGGCGTCTCAGAGCGGACTACAAAGTCACTATCACCTACAACTGGCTCACCACAGGCACCCATGTCGAGGAACAGCAGCCCAGAAGAGCTAGCAGATTTATTACACCGCCATGCACGTACCCAAAGGGTCTCAGAGCGTGATTACGAACTCCTTTCCCTTCCCCTCCCCACCACAGACTACCCTGTGAAGGCAGAAGAAGAGAAGAGACTGGATTTATACCCCGCCCATCAGCTACCTAAAGGAGTCTCAGAGCAGCATACAAACGCCTTGCCTTCCCCTCCCCACAACAGACACCCTGTCGAGACCGAAGCAAGACAGAGATATGATTTCAGATCTCCGCTGCTTCCATCTACCCAAGGAGTCTCAGAGCTGCTTACAGAACTCCGTTCCGCTTCCTCGCGGCACAGACACCCTGTGAGGTAGAAGACTCAGAGAAGGGATTGATTTATGCCCTGCTGCCATCTGGAGTGGGCGACCCAGCAAGCCTGCCTCTGTTCTCAGACCACCAGCGCTTCCGTCAGACCACCAGGCAGGCAAACACAAAGGCTGCGATCTGCCCACAAGGACAGGCACCCTTTCGAGCCTGTGGGCATCTTTGGAATTCGGACACGACGTGGTGGGGCACAGCTGCAAAAGAGCTGCCACGGTTAAGACCAGCAGTGGGATGGGCCACCTAGGGAGGTGGTGAGCTCCCCCCTCAACGGCAGTCTTTAAGCAGCGGCTGGACAAGGGAGTTGTTACTGGCTAAATATCAGGAGAAATTTCCAAACTGTAAGCGTGGTTGAGCAGTGGAACAGCCTGCCTCGGGAGGTGGTGGAGGCTCCTTCACTGGACGTTTTGAAGCAGAGGCTGGATGGCCATCTTTTGGGTATGTTGTAGGGCTATCTTTTGGCTCTGCTCCTGCAGAGTGCAGGGGGATGGACTAGATGACCTGCGAGGTCCCTTCCAACTCTAACATTCTATGATTCTAAACACTTGTCAGGGATACTTGAGGGTGATCCTGCATTGAGCAGGGCAGGGGTGGCCAGACTGCGGCTTGGGAGCAACATGCGGCTCTTTCACACATATTGTGCGGCTCCCGGCAGGGCAGCTGGGGAAGCGAAGGGGAGGCAGGCCTCCCTGACTGGTCTACCCTCCCCCAGCCAGTATTCCCTTCTCTGGGTAAGCCTGAGGTGGAGGCGGGAGCAGAGAAAGAAAGCAACTTTGACTTTAAATATGTTCTCAAAGCCTCGCCCCCTGCTGGCTGGCTCGGAGAAGGCATCTGCCTCTTTAAATACCTTCTCCAAGCCAAGTCAACTGGTCTCCCCCCAGGCTTGGAGGATGCACTTAAAAGTTAAAGTTGCTTTCTTCCCACCTCTCCCTCCCTCCCGCCATCTATTTGCTTTCTTTGTTTCTCTTTTTCTCTCCTTCTTTTCACCTCTCTTTCTCTCAGATAAATAAATATCATTAGCAAACAAATAAATATCATTATCTATTACCCACAAAGTATAGATAGGAACTCTCGGTCTGGGGCAAGGGATGTTCTGTGTTCTTGGTGCTTGGGGGGGGGGTCAACAGTGGGAGGGCTTCTGGTGTCCTGGCCCCACTGCTGGACCTCCTGATGGTACCTGGTATTTCTGGCCACTGTGTGACAGAGTGTTGGATTGGATGGGCCTGATCCAACATTGGCTTCTCTGATGTTCTTATGTTCGGTATCTGCTTTTACCCCTTTTGTTTTTATTTGGGGCTGTCTCATTTAGCATTAATAAAAAGCAAATTTGCATGTTTTCCAATAAAAATGTGTGTGTGATATCTGTTCATGTGTTGCAGCTCATAAACTTCTGATGTTCATTCTACGGGCTCTTAACGTTAGGCAAGTTTGGCCACCCGTGGAGCCGGGGGGGGTTGGACTAGATGGCCTCTATGGCCCCTTCCAGCTCTGTGATTCTATGATTCTAAGCCTCACAGTCAAGCCATCAGCAATCCTGCACCACTCTGCCAGGGGACCATCATCTCCTATGATTCCTAGACCACTGCTCATCCACACAGCGGCCACCCTCCAAATGTCACCAGAGGTACCAAGATGGCTTGAACCGTCCGGTCGCCAAAACAGATCTTGAGTTCACGTAAAAGGACCTCTAGCATTTGAGTGGGAAGGGAAGTCTGGCAGCTGATGAGATCTCCAATGTGCATGCTGTGTGTTTGCAGAAGTCAGGCCGATTCATTTATTTATCTTAACTCCTGGACCGCAGAGATGTGCCTACCTGCTCCGACAAGGCGGCTTGCAGCTTCTGAATTTCCACCTGCAAACATGCGTTTTGATCCTTCAGGTCCTGGAACAGAGGGACAAGAGCAGAGAGTCACAATCGCCTCTCCCTTCCTTTCCCCACCACAGGCACCCTGTGGGATAGGTGGGGCAAGGAGAGAGCTCTAAGAGAAACTGCTCCTGAGAGAATAGCTCTGAAAGAACTTGTGACGACCCGAGGTCACACCAGCAGGTGCAAGTGGAGGAGTGGGGAATCAAACCCGGTTCTCCCAGATTAGAGCCCACGCTCCTAACCACTACACCAGACTGTCAGATGAGGGCGTAACTGTGGGGAAGGGGAGACATGACAGAGCTTTATAAAACTATGCATGCAGAGAGTGGACAAAGAGAACTTATTCTCCCTCTCCCAAAAGACCAGAATTCCAAGGGCATCCAATGAAGCTGATGGGCAGTAGGTTCAGGACGGACAAAAGGAAATACCACTTTACACAGCGAGTGATTGAAATGTGGATTTCGCTGCCAGAGGATGTCGTGATGGCCACAGGAATAGTCAGCTTTAAAAGAGGATTAGACCAATTCATGGAGAATAAGTCTATCAGTGGCTACTAGCCATGGTGGATGAGGGGAATCTCCACGTTTATAGGCACTAAGCCTAGGAATCCTAGAGCCAGGGGGAAACATCAGGGGAAGGCCTCGGCCTCTATGCCCGGCTGTCGGACTGCCAGAGCAACTGGCTAGTCACTGTGTGAGACAGGATGCTGGACTAGATGGGTTCTTCTGAGGTTCTAATGATGGCCTCAGCCTCTCTGCCCTGTTGTTGGCCCTCCAGTGGACCTGGTTGGCCACTGTGTGGGAGAGGATGCTGGACTAGATGGACCATTGGTCTGATGCTGCAGGGCTCTTCTGAGGTTCTAATGAAGGCCTCGGCCTCTCTGCCCTATTGCTGACCCTCCAAAAGACCTAATTGGCCACTGTGTGAGACAGGATGCTGGATTAGATGGACCACTGGTCTGATCCAGTAGGGCTCTCCCTTATGTTCTAATGAAGGCCTCGGCCTCTCTGCCCTGTTGTTGGCCCTCCAGAAGAACTGGTCGGCCACTGTGTTAGACGGGATGCTGGACTAGATGGACCACTGGTCTGATCCAGCAGGGCTCTTCTGATGTTCTAATGAAGGCCTCGGCCTCTCCGCGCTGTTGTTGGCCCTCCAGAAGAACTGGTGGCCACTGTGTGAGACAGGATGCTGGAATAGATGGACCACTGGTCTGATCCAGCAGGACTCTTCTGATGTTCTAATGAAGGACTCGGCCTTCTTTCCAGTTGTAATCTTATTGTTCTGTGTTCTTCGGTGTGGCATTAATGATGTGTTATGATGTGGTGTTAATGATGCTGTTAATGATAGCCCTCCAGAGGATGACCACTGTGGGAGACAGGATGCTGGACTAGATGACCACTGGTCTGATCCAGCAGGCCTCTTTCGATGTTCTAACCAGAATTCCCTCTTAATCAGGGCTCACTGATAACAAAAGAGCGTGCGATATGACATGGCCTACGGAACATCTTGACATCTCTTTTTAAGAAGGCTGTTGCCAGGACAAACTGTGCTGTGGAGCGGAAGTAAAGGGGGAGGGCAGGTTCTTCCGTATGCTGCCGATGTCGTTGGGTGCCTTGCTGCATCCGATTTGCTTAGTGTTATAAAGCAGTCCGAGATAAAAACTAGGCCTTGTTGAATTCCAAGTTTCTCTTTCTGTCCGAAACACGTGTGTTACTTGTATTGCTTACAGTGTGAACATAAGAACATAAGAAAAGCCAATGTTGAATCACGCCAATGGCCCATCTAGTCCAACACTCTGTCGCATAGTGGCCGAAAATACCAGGTGCCATCAGGAGGTCCAGCAGTGGGGCCAGGACACTAGAAGCCCTCCCACTGCTGCCCCCCCTCCAGCACCAAGAATACAGGGCATCACCTGCCCCAGACTGAGAGTCCCTATCTATACCTTGTGGCTAATAGCCACTGATGGACTTCTGCTCCATATGTTTATCTAATTCCCTCTTGAAACTGTCCATGCTTGTAGCTGCCACCATCTCCTGTGGCAGTGAATTCCACGTGTTAATCACTCTTTGGGTGAAGAAGGACTTCCTTTTATCCGTTCTAACCCGACTGCTCAGCAATTTCATGGAGTGCTCTGATTATACCGAGTGTTTTGAGTTTTTTGAAGCAAATAAAAGCCAGAAGGTTGCTAGATCGAGATGGGAGGCCGTGTTAGTCTGTCTGTCGCAGCAGAAAAGAGCCAGAGTCCAGGAGCATCTTAAAGACTAACAAAATTTGTGGCGCGGGAGGAGCTTTCAGGAATCACGGCTCGCTTCCGTGGAGATAGATTAATGGGTAGCTGTGTTAGTCTGTCTGCAGCAGAAGAAAAGAGTAAGCATCCTGTAGAACCTTAAAGACTAACAAAATTTGCGGCAGGGTATCTGCGGTGGCTCAAGCGCAGAGAGTGTGACAGAGAGTGCTGGACTGGATGGGCCGTTGGCCTGACCCAACATTGGCTTCTCTTGTGTTCTTATGTTCTGAGTAGTGCTGGGAAGAGATATGCAATCCAGTACTTTCATAGCCACTATTCTCCTTAATGCTCACGCAGCCTGGACTGCCAAATGGCCCAGCATTACTCTTTCTCTCCATGCCAGGCCCTCCCAGATCACTTCCTTTTGGGCAAGCTTTATGCTTTCAGTTCTAATACACAGGCAGAACGCAGTCAAGGGAGATTTATTGCCTTTTGGTTCCCAATAATGCCTTATCTAACTAAAAACGACATTCTCCCCCTAAACAAATTTCTATTATGATCTGATTTACTTTTGACTTGCCTGATGTATATGAGCATTGAGTAGTGATGTCTTTCTGGGAATGCCTGCTTTTCACAGTTAAAAACACTGTAAGCTGGTCTGAAATATTGACCGTTTGCACATATCTGCTTTACGACCAGTGTTCCCTCTAAGCTGAGCCATTGTGAACTAGCTCACAGTTTTTTAAGCCTCCGGCTCACACGTTTTCGTCTTAGCTCAGGAAGGGATGGCTCCAGAGCAAACTGATTTATGCAGCAGCTCACAACTTTAATGCCGGTAGCTCACAAAGTGGAATTTTTGCTCGCAAGACTCCACAGCTTAGAGGGAGCATTGTTTACAACTACCACACTATGTTTCTAGTTTATCTCATATTTGTTTTTATGCTTCTCAAGAGATCTTGCTGTCCCCTCTATGGAACTATTGCTCTGTCTATCTTTTTGTTTTGTTTTGTCTGTTGGAAAAAAACTGGTAATAAAAAATAAATTAAAAAAAACCCCAAACACTCAGGTCTGGGCTGGAGAGTTGTAGCCAGTGTTCCCTCTAAGCTGAGTTAGTGTGAGCTAGCTCACAGTTTCTTAGCCTCCAGCTCACACATTTTTGTCTTAGCTCAGGAAGGATGACTCCAAAACAAACTAATGTAGGCAGTAGCCAAATCACTCGCTCACAACTTTAATGTCAGTAGCTCACAGAGTAGAATTTTTGCTCACAAGACTCCACAGCTTAGAGGGAACATTGGTTGTAGCGTGCTCCAAAACCACCCCCTGGCATGCCCTGCTGCCAACCAGTCACCCCACCTTGGGAAAGCTTCCCCGGGCAATCGGGTACCTGAAGCTCCTCCTGTACACCTGTCGTCTTGGATCGGTGTTCTTGAACCTGCTCTTCTAGTGTTCTGATCTTTTCATCTTTGACCTGAGTGCTGAGGAACAGAGAGGAAAGCCAGTTGAAAGGAGGAGACGGTTCCTCTCTACGGCATCGCAAGCCGGGCCAGTTTGCCCCCCGCCCCTGCTGCACGAAGGTTTATCAGACCTCCCCACGATTTACCTTTTCTGCATCTTCTCCAGCTCGAGTGCAGACGCCGCCTAGGTATAAAGAGGATTAGCGTCACTCAGCGTGTCAGATCGCAGCCAGACTCTCTGCGAACCCCACCGCCCGCCAGCTTCAGAGACCGAGCCTGGGCCTTTCGGCTTCTCTCTGTGTCCATCTCTCCCCCAGAAGCAAAGAGGAGCAGCGGCATTCGCTTTCTTCCCTGTCTCTGAAACAGAAACGAGCACACGCCCTGTATCTGCTCAGCGAAACCACGTTCTGCTTCAACGCTTTCAAGCGGTCGGATCGAGGAAGGAAAGCGCTTTATTTCCGACGGAGGGATGCCGGCGCTCAGGACGCCGCTGCTCCGGACAATAAAATATGTGCCCATGTGATGGATCAGAAAGAACACACAAGGGAAGCTAAAGATCACCGGCAACAGGATTTCTGTAAACTGGGGTCTCCAACGTGGTGTCCATCTTTCCTGGCGCCTGCCAGCTGTTTTTGGAAAGTGAGTGGAGGAAGGTGGGGCTCTTGCACAGCGAGGCTTCCGACAGGCCATGAGAGATCTGCTTAGCCATGCAGATTTTTAAAAACGCTGTCTTGGTAGACGCTGCCACCAGAGCACGAGGAGGGATCGAAGGGAAGTTGCAGCAGCCCGTTTGTGGCCGGCTTTGACTTTAGCAGCGGCCCTTTCATGGCCGTGCCCTCCCTGCTGTGTCAGAATTCCAAAGGCGCCGGCTGGCTCAAAAAGGTCAGGGAGTGCATGTGTTGTAGCAGTTTCAGGTCTGAGTACACCTGGTTCAAATCCCCTCTCGGCTGTGAAGCAAGTTGGGTTACCTTGTGTGGCGTTCTGCTTATGGGGGGACGGGACTGTTTTTACTTTAAATCATACTCTGTGGCATGCTTGGTTTTAGGGGAAACGGTTTCACCTTTAATTCACACTGTGTATATATAAACTTGGTAGGTTCTGCTGCCACCAGGAATTTAAAATTCCAAATCTCTCTCCTTTGGTAGTGTAACCCAGGGTCTGGGCACTTCAGGGGACTATGTGGCCCTGAGGAAGTACTGTACTGAATTCTGGGATATTTAAACAAAAATGGATTTATTGAAATAAGAACAAAATAGGTTTCTGGAAAAAAGGAACCTGTAAAATACAACTAGCAAGATTGATGTCACGCCAGTCTCTCTGACATCAAAATTCCACTCTGACAGGATTCTCTCTCTTTCTCATATATGTAAGCCAAACCGGCTAAACTCTTTGACTTTTCCACACAAGATAAAACATTGGTCTAATCACACAGTTTAGACACAGCTTGTTTCTTTTCCTTATAGACTCTCACAATACTTCTAGAGTTCCACAGACTCTCTTTAAAGCTTTTCACACTTCCCTCTCCAAAGACATACACACACTCTCTGAACTCCATCATAAAAGCACACACACAAAGATTCCTCACAGGACATCTCCTCCCACACTCTCAGTCATCAGCCAATCACAGCACACTCATCTCCCCCATCGCCCTCATTACAGTACTGCAGTCAAACAACATTTAAAGACACACACATACCAAAACAAGGAATCATTACACCTTGGGCCAGCTGCTGTCCTGGGGGAGGGGGATGGAGAGAACCACATGTGCCAACCCTGAGCTCCTCAAAGGAAGGGAAAGAGTAAGATATGATGGACAGTGAACATAAGTACATCAGAGAAGCCATGTTGGAGACCAAGCCCTACAAGGAAAGGCCGAGGGATTTGGGAATGTTCAGTCTGGAGAAGAGGAGGTTTGAGGGGGACGGGATGGCTCTCTTGAAGGATTCGAAGGGCTGTCACTTAGCTGGACTACAAGGAAGGCCAAGCACCGAAGAATAGATGCTTTCGAATTATGGTGCTGGAGAAGACTCTTGAGAGTCCCTTGGACTGCAAGGAGATCAAATCAGTCAGTCTTAAAGGAAATCAACCCTGACTATTCCCTGGAAGGCCAGAGACTGAAGCTGAAGCTCAAATACTTTGGCCACCAAATGAGAAGGGAGCACTCCCTGGAGAAGACTCTGATGCTGGGAAAGACTGAAGGTCAAAGAAGAAGGGGACGGCCAAGGATGAGATGGTTAGACAGTGTTATTGATGCAACGAACATGATATTGAGCAAACTCCGGGGGATGAGGGAGGACAGGAGGGCCTGGCATGATGTGGTCCATGGAGCTCAAGGCAGTGTATGACATAAACACAACATATCAAACAAACTACATAAAAGAAAGTACTTCTTCACCCAAAGAGTGATTAACACATGGAATTCACTGCCACACGAGGTGGCAGCGGCTACAAGCATGGACAGCTTCAAGAGGGAATTGGATAAGCGTATGGAGCAGAAGTCCATCAGTGGCCATTAGCCACAAGGTATAGATAGGAACTCTCAGGCTGGGGCAAGTGATGCTCTGTATTCTTGGTGCTTGGGGGGGGTCAACAGTGGGAGGGCTTCTCGTGTCCTGGCCCCACTGCTGCACCTCCTGATGGCACCTGGTATTTTTGGCCACCATGTGACAGAGTGTTGGACCGGATGGGCCATTGGCCTGATCCAACATTGGCTTCTCTTATGTTCTTATGTCTGCGACAAGTGATGCTCTGTATTCTTGGTGCTTGGGAGGGAGCAACAGTGGGAGGGCTTCTAGTGTCCTGGCCCCACTGGTGGATCTCCTGATGGCACCTGGTCTTTTTGGCCGCTGTGTGACACAGAGTGTTGGACTAGATGGGCCGTTGGCCTGATCCCACATTGGCTTCTCTTATGTTCTTATGTTTGGGGCAAGGGATGCTCTGAATTCTTGGTGCTTCTCTGATGTTCTCTGATGTTCTTACATTAAAAACAGAAACACAGAGCTGGAAGGGATACCAAGGGTCATCTAGTCCAGCCCCCTGCACAACACAAGAAATTAACAGCTGCCCTCCATCCCCCAGTGACCCCCACACACACACTCTATGCCCAGAGGAAGGCAAAAAATCTCCAGCATCCCTGGGCCAATCTGGAGGGAAATTCCTTCCCAACCCCAAAGGGGCGTCAAAAGCCAAGATTTAAAATCACAAAGGACCGCCAGTCAATGTAACCAAATGAAGACCTAAATGAAATCGTCTTCAGCTGCTTCCTAAAGACTAAAAGTGAGGGGGCCAGGAGGTTGTTCTATAATTGTGGGGTTGAGATTCTTGGCTTAGAGGGGATCTGAACTCATGTTTCCCTGGCCCAAATCCAACGACTCCTTCTCCAATCTCGGCCAGCCCTCGTCTACATCCATCAAGCCAACCACAAAATCTCAGCGAGGGAGGACGGGCATTAATTCTAACAGTACCTCTTCAATATTTCAGGCAAGAGGGATATTGAACAGAAACTTAAAAGGAGCATATAGTTTACAAAACCTTGACTCGCATACATATACCTGCTGCCAAGATGACATCTTAAAACTCTGCACTGCCAATCAGATTTCAGTAGGCAATCCGAAGCCTTGCTGGGCAAAAGCCTCACCTGATGCTGCCCCCTTTCTAAAAACATTTGGTGAACATCAAGAAAGATGTCTGCAGGCGCCCTGTCGCGCAAGGGCACCACGTTGGCAAAGCTTGCCCTTTTGTTGCTCAGACACACAGTTGAGTCCGACTCTTCGTAGCCCCATGGACCACATCACACCAGGCCTTCCTGTCCTCCATCATCCTCTGGAGTTTGCTCAACTGCATGTTCATTGCATTGATAACACTGTCTAGCCATCTCGTCCTTCGCCGTCCCCTTCTTCTTTGACCTTCAATCTTTCTAGGACTAGTGAAAGATGCTCTCCAATAGATATGGAAGAACGCGACATGATTTCTGATGGATACGGATGAAGCCCACAATTCTGGGATTAGGGTAAGAAGAGGATTCCAGGTTGGAGAGCCGTGGGAACTCTTACCTTCAAAATGAGGACCTGGGCAAACAGTTAAGATTTCCTTGTCGAAAAAACGAGAGATTTGCACCAGACGGCTGTGACAACCATTCTAGTTAGAGCCAACGTAGTCTCTCTCTACCCTCTGCAGGACTGCTTTCCAAAACCCTTGCCCTCTTGAGCAGACACAAATAATATTCAGCATCGCTAATGGAGAGGCAGGGTCCCTTCAAGGAACACGAGAGGCTTATTTACCTTTTCGTTCGTCAGAGCTTGCAGCTTCTGCATCTCGGCTTTCAAGGACATGTTCATGTTCTGTAGAGCCTGGAAAGAGAAGAAACAAGACCCACATTAGGGATGGACATTTCCAGCCATCCTCTTCGGGCCACAATGCTCAGGTCATTCACAGTCAATGTATGCACCCTTGGGAAGCAACTCTGCAACAGGAAGGCCAAGAAATGTCAGGTGAAACATCCTCCCACAATGCATCTTCTGGCTCTAAGTTCATCCCCTTCTCCCAGGGAACTGAAGGCCCTGTTCTTGCTCTACAAGTTCATGGAGGATGCATCCATCGATCGTTAGTTTTGAAGACTAAATGGAAACCTCTGCTTTTATCCCCTGAGCCTGCTATAAAGCGGGGAGGGCAGGGTATAAATTAGATAATAAATAAATAAATAAATAAATATTAGTTGCTGTAGATTTTCCAGGTTGTGTGGCCATGATCTTGGCATTGTAGGACTTGACGTTTTGCCAGTAGCTGTGATTGGCATCCTCAGAGGTATAACACAGAAAGCCGGAGTACTCTCTGTGTCAAGGTGAGAAGAAAAATGGTAGGCAGGTAATTTATATCTACTCAGGAAGGTGGGGTAGGGCTGAGTCAATTATCTTGTAGGAGTTCTCCAGGCTATGAACATGCTAATGGGGGAGCTTTCCTGAGGAGGTTCTTTTGTCTATGGATTATTTCCTGAAGAGGTTTCCTGTTTCCTGAGGGGGTTCTTTTGTGTGTGGAATGGCTATTGAAACTCTAATCTTCTCTATCGTGCTGTTGTCAGCTGTAGAGCATTTTGTATCTATAAATAAATAAATAAAAACACTATACCAATAGATCTTCTTCCTTGCTGGTCACTTTCATGCGTTCGTCAGCTAAGGATTCCTCAGCTTGGCCGATCAGTTTGTCTTTTTCTGCAATCCTGCAATTAACAACAACGATGAATGAACGAATGAATGAACGAATGAATGAATGCACTTGGGACAACCGCAATAGGAGCCAGAATGTCAGGCATCATCAAGACTGGGAATGCATGCATGCATGCATGCAAGGCACATCAAGACTGAGCAGTCTGGCCTTGCCACGGATTACAGTAAGGCATTCACCTTTCTCTGATCCAATGAACCAAATTTAAAAAAACCAAAAAAACCCCATGACATTTTGACGGAGGATCCGCAGTGATCAGTTTTAGCACAATCAACATTTTTTTTAAAAAAGACGATGAACCAGCACCACACTGGACGGAAACGTTAACTGCACTCCAAAAATTCTCCAAAATCAGTCATAAAAGCCAGGGTCTACCTGCAAAGAGAGTGTCACTATCAGGGCTAATTTTGGGCAGGAACGCACAGGAACGGAGTTCCGGCTGGCTCCTGTGTTGGCCACGCCCAGCAGGAACTCATTAGCATAATAGGCCACGCCCAACAGCAGAAACTCATTCGGATTGGCTACATGAGGGGTGTGTGGCCTGACATGCAAAGGAGTTCCTGCTCCAAAAAAAGCCCTGGGTTTTGACAACAGACAAGGTAAACAGAATAAGAAGCAAAAGGTGGGTGTGGCTGGATGACCACACTTCTGGTAATGTGGGGGTGTGGCCTATTATGCTAATAAGTTCCTCCTGGGCTTTTTCTACAAAAAAGCCCTGGCCACTATCAAAGGCAGATCGAGATGGGTGGCCGTGTTAGTCTGTTCTGTATCAGCAGAAAAGAGTTAAAAGTCCAGCAGCACCTTAAAGACTAACAAAATATGTGGCGGGGGAGGAGCTTCTGTGAGTCACGGCTCACTTCCAGGATGGGTGGCCAGGTTAGTCTGTCTGCCCCAGCAGAAAAGAACCAGAGTCCCGGAGCACCTTAAAGACTAACAAAATATGTGGCGGGGGAGGAGCTTTCGTGAGGTTTTTCGCCTTCCTCTGAGCATAGAGCAGGAGTCACTGGGGGAGTGGGGAGGGAGAAGAAAGGCAGGTGTGAACTTCCTGCACTGTGCAGGGGGTTGGACTAGATGACCCTTGGGATCCCTTCTAGCTCTGTGTTTTTATCCCCAGGGATGAGGGGTGGGGAAGCCCTGCCTGAAATGTTGCAAAGGGCACTGCGGTGGACCACCCTGGCCAATGGGCCTGATCCACAACAAGGCAACTTCCTCTGCTGCTTACATCATGGGACGTCAAAAGTGAGAACGCTGAATGAAAAACTGCTGGGGGGAAAAGCCCCCAAGGCCTCATCCACACATACTAAAGTAAACCAGCAAGCCCCATGATCAAGCCCTACAATGGAACATTTCATTGTCTTCAGCACACGGGGGCAGAGTTCATTCCGCCTGCTAAAACAACACCCAGCGCACAATGCGCTGGCAACCGTTGAGCAATGAAGGGAAATCCTATCCGAAGACCTTTCAGAGCTTCTGAAAGGAATTTTGTAACAATGGAACGTATAAATATTGGAGACGGCAGCATTTCCTTCCAACACCCCTTTCCTCCTCCGAAGCACCCGCCCGTGAGATTAAGTCCTGTCCTGTTCATAAATCCAGACATGTGCCAAAGCACATGAGTGAAATACAAAAAAATAAGTCCCAAATTATTTGCCAAAAGCAAGTAGGCAAGTAAAAAAAAAAACACGTCCCAAATCATTAAATATGTAAATAAAAAAAATAAATATTTTTAAAATGAAAAAAATTCAATCCCCGGGTTTAGATGATACATACAGGCTCCTAACTTTTGAGAGCAGAAAGAATAAATCTGACTACAGAGAGTGTAACTCCCTTATCACTAATAGCCAAGAGACATAAAAGGAGAAAATCAAGAGAGCAGCCTGGAAACTTGGCAAAAAGAGGTGTCATAAAGCAAGCCCTTCAAGGATATAAACCACAGCTCAAGAAGAAATGAGTTAGTGATTCAATGTCTGCTCTTCTGCATGGACAGGATTCTCTCGGCTAGAGAGACTCCAACACAACAGTCCATTGTTTCTGCCAAAAGCAGTGTATTTACCTGGGCTAAAAAGAAAAGCTGATGATATATTGGGGCTGTAAGAAATTGTCACAGACACAGAAGAGATCTGAGGAGAGAGTGGGAATACTTACACTTTGTGGAGTTCTTCTGCCAGGGCTGAAGCAGAGTTCTGAAAGACAGAAGATGTATAGCTGAAAGGAGTGCATCTAAAGAGAGGACTTGTTTGAAGTCAGTGGCTAATAGCCACAAGGTATAGACAGAAAACTCTGTCTGGGCAGTGATGCTCTGTATTCTTGGTGCCGGAGAGGGGCAACAGTGGGAGGGCTTCTAGTGTCCTGGCCCCACTGGTGGACCTCCTGATGGCACCTGGTATTTTTGGCCCCTGTGTGACACAGAGTGTTGGACTGGATGGGCCATTGGCCTGATCCAACATGGCTACTCTTATGTTCTTATGTCTGAGGCAGTGATGCTCTGTCTTCTTGGTGCTTGGGGGGTGACAGTGGGAGGGCTTCTGGAGTTCTGGCCCCCGCTGGTGGACCACCTGAAGGCACCTGGTTTTTGGCCACTGGGTGACACAGAGCGCTGGACTGGATGGGCCACTGGGCCTGATCCAACATGGCTACTCTTATGTTCTTATGTCTGAGGCAGTGATGCTCTGTCTTCTTGCTGATTGGGGGGGCAACAGTGGGAGGGCTTCTGGAGTTCTGGCCCCACTGATGGACCACCTGAAGGCACCTGGTTTTTGGCCACTGGGTGACACAGAGCGCTGGACTGGATGGGCCACTGGGCCTGATCCAACATGGCTACTCTTATGTTCTTATGTCTGAGGCACTGATGCTCTGTCTTCTTGCTGATTGGGGGGGGCAACAGTGGGAGGGCTTCTGGAGTTCTGGCCCCATTGATGGACCACCTGAAGGCACCTGGTTTTTGGCCACTGGGTGACACAGAGCGCTGGACTGGATGGGCCACTGGGCCTGATCGAACATGGCTACTCTTATGTTCTTATGTCTGAGGCACTGATGCTCTGTCTTCTTGGTATTTGGGGGGCAACAGTGGGAGGGCTTCTGGAGTTCTGGCCCCGTTGGTGGACCAGCTGAAGACACCAGGGCTTTGGCCACTGTGTGACACAGAGCGCTGGACTGGATGGGCCACTGGGCCTGACCCAACATGGCTTCTTTTATGTTCTTAACCCCCTGCCAGAACACATGCATGGTTCCACCTCTCCTCCTCTCTTATGTTCTTATGAAGACCTGACCGGAAGCAGTGAGGTTGAAAACGAACTTTACAGCAACCCATTTCCTACCTCAACAGCAGGAATAAAAGAGTCATTGCAAATGGGTCTCCTTCCCTGCATGATCAATGATACGACAGGTTCAGGTTGTTTCCATCATGGATGGTTATAATGGGCAGGGGCAGTCTCAGTCATTCTGGGGCCCTGGGCAGAGCCTAGGATGGGGCTCTAGAATCACTGCCCCCACCCCCCCAAGGAACAAGCAAAGGGTGGCCTGGCCCCATGAGAATGGCAGCAGGATCTTGACCTTCTCTTACTCCCTCCTTCAGACGTGGAGGAGGGCTGGGAGTGGTCAGGGACCCTCCTTGTGTGAGGCCCAGGGCAGCAGCCCCCATTGTCCACTGGCTAGGACTGCTTTGATAACACAAGGAAATAAGAACATCAGAAGAGCCCTGTTGGATCAGACCAGTGGTCCATCCAGTCCAGCATCCTGTCTCATACAAAGAGCTGCTGTTGGCCCTCCAGAGGAACCGGCTCGCCAGTTTGTGAGACAGGATGCTGGACTAGGTGGACCCCTGGTCTGATCCAGCAGGGCTCTTGTTATGTTCTGATGAAGGCCTCGGCCTCTCTGCCCTGTTACTGGCCCTCCAGAGGAACTGGTTGGCCAGTGTATGAGACAGAATGCTGGAGTAGATGGACCACTGGTCTGATCCAGCAAGGCTCTTCTGATGTTCTTAGGTTCTTACTTGAAAGTATGATCAAATCAGAGGCTGCAGTTCTTTTCAATACAGACTTTTAACATGCTTCGTCCCACATGCTACTTTCCCAAGTTTATTACTTAGCAAGTTGAATTAACTGCATTTTTTAAAATCCTTCCTTCAAAGGGCTCAGGGCAGCACAGACAGTATACACCCCCTCCCATTTTATCTTCCCAACAACCCTGCAAAGACAGTTTAGGTGGAGTTTGTGACTGGTCCAAGGATACCCAGTGTCCTTCAAGCTGGGAGGGGTTATCTGGACTGGGATTCCCCTGCTCCTAATCCTGCCCAGAAACCACAGCAGCAGGGTTCCCCAATATACCGCCATCCCCTGGCACCCAGCAACCTTTTTGGAAAGGGGCTGGGGCCACTGATATTGGGCCTCATTCAAAGAAAAATTTTCCACTGCTGCAAGAGCAGCCATTTTGGGTTTGGCTCCATCTCCCATGGCCGCCATTTTAGGGTGCTGCTACCAACCTCCCCTCAAAATCCCAAAATTGCCCAAAGGCTCACAAAGGGGTGAGGGATCCCTGCACTGCGGAAAACAAACAGGTGCTCTACCGACTGCGTACCTGAACCGCCATTTGTGAGTGGAACTTCTGGACTTGAGCTTTCAAAGCCTCGTTCTGCTCCATCAGCTCCTTTCAGAAAGGGAAGACAAGAAGAAAAGACTGAATGAACAGAACTGACAAGAAATATGTCACTCTGAAATGGTACTGCATGTGTACACACACACAGAGGCTAAAGAAATTTCCCAACAGAGCATCTGCCTGGGACGCAAAAGGTCCCAGGTTCAATACCGCGGCATCTCCAGTTAAAAGGACCGGGTGATGGGAAAGACCTCAGCCTGAGGCCCTGGAGAGCCGCTGCCAGCCTGAGTAGACAATACTGACTTTGATGGACCAAAGGTCTGGTTCAGTATAGGGCAGCTTCATGTGTTCATGTGACACATGGTGAAGACGACCCACAATGCACTGAGGCTAGGGAGAGAAAGAGGCAGCCACTGCATGTGTAGAAACCAAGTGCCTGATGGATGTCCCACAATGCACTGAGGCTAGGGAGAGAAAGAGGCAGCCACTGTATGTGTAGAAACCAAGTGCCCGACGCTTCCTTAAGAGATGTGGGCTGCTCACCTCATTCTGAACAATTTATATTTACCTCAGCATACGTCTTGTTTAACATTGCCTCTGTTGAGTTCAAAAGCCAACACATGAACAGCAGTGTTCCCTCTAAGCTGAGTTAGTGCGAGCTACCTCACAGTTTTTTAGCCTCCGGCTCACACATTTTTGTCTTAGCTCAGGAAGGATGGCTCCAGAGCAGACTGATTTATGCAGCAGCCAAATCGCTCCCACACAACTTTAATGCCAGGAGCTCGCAAAGTAGAATTTTGGCTCACAAGACTCCACAGCTTAGAGGCAGCATTGATGAAAACGTGAAGCTGCCTTCTGTTGAACAAGGAATAAGAATAAGAAGAAGAAGAAGAACAAGAAGAGGAGGAGGAGGAGGAGGAGGAGATTGGATTTATACCCCACCCTTCACTGCCCAAAGGCATCTCAGAGTGGCTTATCAACTCCTTTCCCTTCCCCTCCCCACAACAGACACCCTGTGAGGTAGGTGGGGCTGAGAGAACTTCTGACAGAAACCGCTCTTTTTCAAGAACAGCTGTGCCAGAGCTTGTGACTGACCCAAGCTCACATCAGCAGCTGCAAGTGGAGGAGCGGGGAATCAAACCCGGTTCTCCCAGATAAGAGTCCGCGCACTTAACCACTACACCAAACTGACTCTCAAATTAGCACACTGAATGAACTCAAATTAACACACTGAATGAACTGGCTCTCAAATTAGCACACTGAATGAAGTCTAATAGGCTTATTCCCAGTCTGGGGCGGGGCTTTCCCCAACCCCAAGTCCCGTTTGCCTGTTTACCATAGAGTTTCCGGTGCCTCCTAGAGCTACCCCGTCGCTTCCGGGTTTCCCCAGGAAGTGATGTAACAGTGTGCTCGATGCCGAAGCACCCCCCCGTCCCCGCCCTTAATCCTCCTGCTGTTTGCCTGGCCTGTCAATCTGGGAGGAGGGGTAATAATGGGGACCCCGCGAGAGCCGGACGCGTAACCGGGCAGCCCCGTACCTGAACCTGCCTCTGCATGGACTCCTCGGCTGTGGCCCTCTTCTGCTCCGCTTCCATCAGCTGCATCATTCTCTGCTCCAGCTGCTGCTTGGAGACCATGGTGTCCGTCAGCTTGCTGTGCAGGCTCTGGATCTCGCCGTCCTTGGCCACGAGCTTATTCTGGACATCTGCCGTCAGAAGCCACACAGGAAGGGGGGAGAGGTTGAAAGCAGCGTTCCCCCTAAGCCGAGTCTGTGCGAGCTAGCTCACAGCTTTTTAGCCTCCGGCGCACACATCTGTCTCCGCCCGGGAAGGGATGGGCTCCAGCGCAGACGGATTGACACAGTCGCCAAATCGCTGGCTCGCGGCTTTAGTGCCGGTAGCTCACAAATAATGCTCCCTCTAAGCTGTGGAGTCCAGTGAGCAAAAATTCTGTTTTGCGAGCTACTGGGCATTAAACGTATGAGTGAGCGGTTGGGCGCTGCTGCATAAATTGGTTTGCTCTGGAGCCCATCCTTCCTGAGCCGAGATAAAAATGTGTGAGCCGGAGGCTAAAAAAACTGTGGGCTAGCTCACACTAACTCAGCTTAGAGGGAACACTGCTCACAAAGCAGGGCTTTTGTTCACAAGACCCACAACAGCTTAGAAGGGGGGCCGGGCATTGGTTGAAAGGTACAAAAAAAACCCCTGCACATACACTGCGTACACAGCACATAACTTACGCTCACCAAAAAAAGTAAACTCAGACGCTCAGAGCCGTTTCAGACTTCACAGGGCAACCAGCGAGGGTTGCCAACTCCAGGTTGGGAAATGCCCAGAGGTTTGGGGGTGGAGCCTGGGGAGGGCGGGGCTGGGGGAAGGGAGGGGTCTTCGCGGGGTGCGATGCCACAGAGTCCACCCCTCTAAATCAGCCGTTTTCTCCACGGGAACTGACTTCTGTAGTCTGAAGACTGGTTATGACTTTGGGAGAACTCCAGGCCCAGTCTGAAGGTTGGGGACCCTCTCGCCAGCCCACCAAATGCTCACAGAGGGTCTCTAACCATCAGAGCGGACACGACTGACCCTTGATCGACCCATCCCAGTTTTTGGGGCGGAGGAGGGCCTGTAGCTCAATGGCAGGGCATCCGCTTGGCATGTAGAAGGTCCCAGGTTCAATCCCCCGGCATCTCCAGGTAAGGACTGGATGGGTCATTGGCCTGATACAACATTGGCTTCTCTTATGTTCTTAAGGTACAGATAGGAACTCTCAGGCTGGGGCAAGGGATGCACTGTATTCTTGGTGTTTGGGGAGGGACAACAGTGGGAGGGCTTCTGGAGTTCTGGCCCCACTGGTGGACCTCCTGATGGCACCTGGTATTTCTGGCCACTCTGTGACACAGAGTGTTGGACTGGATGGGCCATTGGCCTGATTCAACATTGGCTTCTCTTATGTTCTTATGTCTGGGCCAAGTGATGCTCTGTATTCTTGGTGCTTGGGAGGGGGCAGCAGTGGGAGGGGGCTTCTAGTGTCCTGGACCCACTGCTGGACTTCCTGATGGCCCCTGGTGTTTTTGGCCCCTGTGTGACACAGAGTGTTGGACTGGATGGGCCACTGGCCTGATCTAACACTGGCTTCTCTTATGTTCTCATAAGTCCTGTCTACTGAGACAGGCAGCAGGTCCCCAAAGTCTCAGCCTGAGGTTTCTCACATCACCTCCTACTTTGTCCTTTTAGCTGGAGAAGGGGCTGTGGCTCACTGGAACGCAGAAGGTCCCAGGTTCAATCCCCGGCATCTCCAGTTAGAGGGATCAGATACGAGATGATGTGAAAGACAGCTGCCGGTTTGAGTAGACAATACTGACTTTCATTGGACCGAGGGTCTGATTCCCTCTAAGTCAGCTTCATGTGTTCATGACATCCTGGGGATTGAACCTGGGACCTCCTGCATGCCAAGCAGATGCTCTGCCACTGAGCCACAGCCCTTCCAGAAACATGGAGTAATTATACGGAGAAATTTCCACACTCTTTGGTCCTTTTAGCTGGAGGTTCTGGGGATTGAACCCGGGACCTTCTCCATGCCAAATGGATGTTCTACGACTGAGCCACGGCCCCTCCCCATCTCTGATATTGGAAGGTGTGGGGTGAACGTTATTTAGAAGCAGGGAGGGCTCCCCTGCGCTCACCTTGCTGGGCGGCCTCGTGCTCTGCCGTCCGTTTGCGGAAGTAGGTCTGCATCTCCTCCCATTGCCGCTCGGCTTCCTGCTGCTGAGCCTGCAAGTTACAGAAACCAAGAATCATCACCTGTCTGCGCATCTGCCTTGCCCTCACATGCTAAAAGAACAGCCTCCGTGTATCTTTTGTAGCCATCTTTGAACAGGGCACAGCTTCAAAGTCTAATCAAGCTGATCCTACCAGTTTCCCAGGCTCGCTTCTTCCAGATTTTGGAGGAGGTGAGTAGGGGCCACATAGCAATATTTTAAAAAAGGAATCGATGGCTTTGGGAAAAGAAGACGAAATACGGCACAAAGGAAAAGTAACGGAACAAAGTTTGAGTCCAGTGGCACCATTAAGACCAACAAAGTTTAATTCTGTGTCTGCGCAAGAACTGAGTGACTTAGCATGTGTAGTGAGATAAGAACCCGAGATCTCTGTTAAGCCCTGGGGGTTCCATTGTCCTGAGAGTTGTAATCACTTGTACGTGTGATACAAAGGTTGATTCTCCCAAATACTAGCCTGTTTCCCATGTTTTTCAGACCACAGTGTGTGTAAAGCAGGGGTCCCCAACCTATTCTGAGGCAGTGGGCGCCTCTGGTATTTTGAAAGAGTGCTGAGCACCACCACAAAATGGCTACTGCAGGAACTGGAGGCCAAGTATGTGTGCACACACTAGAGTAAGGGGGAAAAGGAACTACTCATATGGACAAAGAAGGACAATGCACATCCAGAAGGACACTAAGGATTGTGGGAAGGAACTTTATTTGCATGAAGGCAGCCAATCGCAGGCCCTGCCTTCACATGAGTTCCATCCATTTCCCTTGAACACAGGACGGGCACCAAGGGCGTCAACTTGATGAATGTTGCTGCTACCAAACACAGTTACAATAAACCGGACCACGGTGTTATGTGGGCTAAGTAAAACACTAAATATAATTTTACAATTCTTATCTTTTTTATATATGCTAAGTATAAATATTTTTCGAGTATCAGGTAATTAAAAAGAATACAGTTTAAGCCTTAACCGTGAAGCTCAACAGTACATTCAGAATGATGTAACTCCTATGGTAATATTTACAGTCGGTAATCAAGTCTGATCTTAGACTCAAAGTCCTAATGTAATACAGCTGTTACAAAGAGAAAAAACCCCAGAGAAACAACTACAGGCAAACAACGGCGTTTTGCCATCTGAAATGCACTGTAGACCTAGTCACATCATAACTTAATAGTGGCAATTCCCAGCCACCAGGAATTAAACGCAATAGCGTGTCACCAATAGAGTACATGAAATAGTTCTAAGGATTTTGAAACATTGCCTTCAGTACTTCAAGACTGGGACATTGTCAGGTAGCCCTGTCATGTTAATGGTATGCGGGAGGAGAGATGCTGCCTCCTCCTTTCCCTCTGAAGTTTTCCAGTCTCTTATCAGGCCCCTGACCTTGTTGCTCCAGCTGCCGGAGCCTTACACTGGGAACTCTTAACGGTTTCTAGGATGTTTTGCTAGCTTGCCCGCTCAGGCCTCCCGCGTGCGCGAAATATATCAATTGGCTTCAGCTGAAGGGGGGGTTGTTTGAATGTAGTACAACCTAGTAGGCTCTGCTGTATCTGGTCATTACTGACACCGAATGTACACGTGTCTTTAGTACTGTTCCATTATTAAACACTGTCTTCTGAAGAAGCCCTCTGTGGTGTGACTGACTGAAGAACCTGACAGACATATCTACAACAACAGATAAACCTGATGAAGAGTACGCAAACGGAATGATTACTAGAACGCCGCTGTTTGTCATTCTGGATGTATTGCTGAGCTTCGTGGTTAAGACTTAAACTGTATTCTTGTTAATTACCTGATACTCTAAAAATATTTATACTTAGCATATATAAAAAAAGATAAAAATTGCAAAGTTATACAGGGTGATTTAGTGTTTTACGTAGCTACCAAGGTAAAGGTAAAGGTAAAGGTTTCCTTGCTTGAAAGCCAGTCGAATCCGACTCTAGGGTTGCGGTGCTCATCTCCATTTCAAAGCCGAAGAGCCAGCGCTGTCCAAAGACGTTTCTGTGGTCATGTGGCCGGCATGACTAAACACCAAGGTGCACGGAACGCTGTTTCCTTCCCACCGAAGTGGTACCTATTTATCTACTTGCAATTTCTTGCTTTCGAATTGCTAGGTTGGCAGGAGCTGGAACTAGAGACGGGAGCTCACTCCATCATGCGGCACTCTCGGGTCTCGAACTGCTGAACTACCGACCTTCCACAGCCTGCAGTTCAGCGTCTTAACCACTTGAGCCACCGCAGCTACCAAACACAGTGGCAAAAGGATTGCAACACACTGCTAGGGGAGGACACCTGGACGCAGATATGGAAATCAAAACCGGTTACGTCTTCCACAATAGCGACCAGATTTCGATCATTTAACGGAGGAGTCTTTACCTTCAGCTGATTGATGGCTTGCTCCGCATTCTTCTTCAGGAGTTCCTCCTGCTGCAACTTGCTATTCTTCTCCGTCAGCTCGTTCACCAGCCGAGCACAATCCTGGCGCAGTTTGTTGAGCTCGGAAGACTGCCTAGATGGAAAGGGGGAGCCTCGTTGTTCACACTGGGGAAGGGAGCGATTGGCAGAGTTGAAGATGGCAAGGTGGCAACCCAGAGGAGGCTGGGCAGCTGCCGCCAGGAATTGGGAGTAAGGAAATAATTGGGGGGCATTCAGAAAAAGCGCTGAAAACCCTGCGACTGCGATGCCACGGTTACCCCTGTGACAATCTAACACACACCCCTGTGCAAAAAGAAAATTCAGCGGCAACAGAGAATCTCACAGTGCACTCTTCTGTTTGCACTGAACGTTGCTTTTCGAGAGCCAGCATGATGCAGGGGTGTCAGTTCGACACCTGCCATCTCAGGTAGGGGGAGAGGAGGCTGATGAATAGTCTGGTGCTGTGCTGGAATCTTAGCTTTCGTTTTTGCTTGCCTAGTCTCACTTGCTAGCTTGGGCCGGTGGCCTTGGTACCTTGTGATTGCTTTTCCCTGGGAATGCAGACCCGTTAGCTTCGGCAGCTTTTGCTGAATCCCTGATTGGTTCTGGGCCATCAGGGGGCCCCCTCTTCGAATTTAATATAACTTCCCTTTTCGTGTCCTTGCAGTTAGTTCTGACACCGAATGTATGCTCAAGATGACCTGCCTTTCCTGTACTCAATAAACTTGATCCTTCTGAAGGAACGTTGTTGGGACTGATTGCTGTGGGACTCTGACAAGGGGTTAGAGTGTTGGGCTAGGATCTGGGAGACCCAGATTCAAATTGATGTGAGCTGGGTGGGCCTTGGGCCAGTCACCGACTCTCAGCCTACACTACCTCACAGGGTTGTTGCGAGGACAAAATGGAAGAGAGGAGAAGGTCGTGAGCTGCCTCGGGTCCTCACTGGGGAGGAAAGCAGGGTATACATGAAGTAGATTAAATAAAATGACATTTTCTCATAGGGTTTCACCATTTAGCCGCTGATCTATCATGTGATCAATTCAATGTTTTCATGAGAACTTTAGAGAAGCCATGTTGGATCAGGCCACTGGCCCATCCAGTCCAACACTCTGTGTCACACAGTGGTCAGAACCCAAGTGCCATCAGGAGGTCCACCAGCGGGGCCAGAACTCCAGAAGCCCTCCCACTGTGGCCCCCAAAGCACCAAGAATACAGAGCATCACTGCCCCAGAGAAGAGCATCCCATCTATAGGTAAAGGTAAAGGTTTCCCTTGCTCGAAAGCCAGTCGAATCCAACTCTAGGGATGCGGTGCTCATCTCCGTTTCCAAGCCGAAGAGCCTGTGCTGTCCAAAGACGTTTCCATGGTCATGTGGCCGGCATGACAAAATGCCAAGGCGCACGGAATGCTGTTACCTTCCCACCGAAGTGGTACCTATTTATCTACTTGCAATTTCTTGCTTTTGAACTGCTAGGTTGGTAGGAGCTGGGACCGGGGACAGGAGTTCACTCCGTCTTGTGGCACTTGGGTCTCGAACTGCTGAACTACCAACCTTCCAGCCTGCAGTTCAGTGTCTTAGCAATGTGAGCCACCACAGCCCAATATCCCCATCTATACCGTGTGGCTAATAGCCACTGATAGATCTCTGCTGCCCACGGTTATCCAATCCCCCCTTGAAGCTGTCTATGCTTGTAGCTGCCATTTCCTGCGGCAGTGAATTCCACCACTGTGTGTGGTGGCCATCAGCTAGGGTTTTTAGATGGAAAGAAGGGGTTATCCGAAATCTCGTTCATTTGCCCATAAGAGTTCAAAATGCCCCTTAAGGTTGCTATTTGCCTCTCAGGCCTAACGTGATGAAGGCAGAGACATCGCTATGACTTGACAGAATGCACCAGCTGTTTCTCCCTAAACTTTATGGCTCCTGACTGCATTGCAGTAGGTGTAATGGAAATGTCCTGCACAGTTAAAAAAGAAGATTTGGTTTTATACCCCACTCTTCACTACCTGAAGGAGTCTCGGAGGGGGCTTACAATCGCCTTTCCCTTCCTCTCCCCACAACAGACACACTGTGAGGTAGATGGGGCTGAGAGAGCTCTGAGAGAACTGTGACTGACCCAAGGTCACCCAGCTGCCTTCACATAGAGGTGTGGGGAATCAAGCCCGGCTCTCCAGATTGGAGTCCGCCCTTCTTCATCACTACACCAAGCCGGCTCTTTCCACAGCCTTCAAGAATACACCATGTCATAGCCACTTGACCACTGTGGCTTACAGGAACATCCCAAGGGCCAGTTTTAAAAAAACACTCAGGGCAGGCGGTTCTGCGGAATCACCAATAGCGTACTTGCTTTCCATTTGGTTGGTGGACGTGCTGACGGCGTCTCTTAGGATACCGTTCTCCTGCTTCAGGCGATTGATCTCGGCCTCCATCTGCTCACGGAGTTGCTGGAACTAGAGAAACAGAGAGAGAGAAAGGAAGATCAGTAGTTCCATTTTAAGAAGATAAAAGAAGCCAATGCTGGATCAGGCCATTGGCTCATCCAGTCCACACTCTGTCACACAGTGGCCAAAAATACTAGGTGCCATCAGGAGGTCCACCAGTGGGGCCAGGACACCAGAAGCCATCCCACTGTTGACCCCCCCCTCCAAGCACCAAGAATACAGGGCATCACTTGCCCCAGACTGAGAGTCCCTATCTATACCTTGTGACCAATAGCCACTGATGGACCTCTGCTCCATGTGTATGTCCAATTCCCTCTTGAAGCCATCCATGCTTGTAGCCACCACCACCTCCTGTCTTTTTAAGACCAGCAGTACTGCTTCGGCTTTTCACAGGGACACGCGAAGCCATGGTCTATTCAGTCCAATTCCGTCCACTCCAATTCCGTCCACTCCGACTAACGGTGGTTCCCCGAAGACTCAAGCACAGCCTTCTTTCTGCTCTGCTACTCTGACATGACTTTTAGCGACCCTAAACCTTGACCCAATTTTAGGTCACTGTGTGGGTGTCCTCTTGTCCCTTTTATTTCCCTCCCTCCTACTCTGCTGGAAAAGCCACAATGTGAGAAACTGAAGGCCGAGGAATGGGAACAATGGCCCAGGCCTAACATCAGGACGGCCCAAGCGGGCGATATTTCTCCAGTCATGAACGAATAACAATTTATTATATTCATTTAAATCATTTTTATGCCACCATTCCAACCAGTCTGGGTCCCCGAGATGGAGAAGATAAAAATCCCAGAGCCAGAAGGCAACTTCAGGGGAAGGCCTCGGCTTCAATGCCCTGTTGTTGGCCTTCCAGAGGAACTGGTTGGCCCCTGTGTAAGGCAGGATGCTGGACTAGATGAATTACTGGGCTGATCCACCAGGGCTCTTCTCATGTTCTTATAAAGGCCTTGGCCTCTGTGCCCTGTTGTTGGCCCTCCAGAGGAACTGTTTGGCTGCTATGTGAGACAGGATGCTGGGCTAGATGGACCACTGGTCCGATCCAGCAGGGCTCTTCAGATGTTCTTAGGAAGGCCTCAGCCTCTATGCCCTCTTGTTGGCCCTCCAAAGGAACTGGTCGGCCACTGTGTGAGACAAGATGCTGGACTAGGTGGACCACTGGTCTGATCCAGCAGGGCTCTTCTTATGTCCTAATGAAGGCCTTGGCCTCTGTGCCCTGTTGTTGGCCCTCCAGTGGAACTGGCTGGCCACTGTGTGAGAGAGGATGCTGGACTAGATGGACCACTGGCCTGATCCAGCAGGGCTCTTCTCATGTTCTGGTGAAGGCCTCGGCCTCTGTACCCTGTTGTCGGCCCTCCAGAGGAACTGGTTGGCCACTGTGTGAGACAGGATGTTGGACTAGATGGACCATTGGTCTGATCCAGCAGGGCCTTTGTGATGTTCTTATGAAGGCCTCGGCCTCTCTGCCGTGTTGCTGGCCCTCCAGAGGAACTCTTTGGCCACTGAGTGAGACAGGATGCTGGACTGGATGGACCACTGGCCTGATCCAGCAGGGCTCTTCTCATGTTCTCCTATCCCCTGGATTTCCCCCCTCTTTCCCTTCCACCCTTCCCTCTCCAACTGCTGGAACACACAGCAAAGGTGAGTCACTTAACAGGGATATTACTCAAAGGGGATCTCAGTTTTGTTCTTCAGCCGAGAGGCAAGAAGAGCAGTGGGGACAAGAGTATTCTACATGAGCACAGATTTCGATTCAGCATCTTATCAATTTCTGGGCTTGAAGCTGTTTTCACGACTTCTGTAAACAGATCTAAATGTGTGATATTCAGGTGAGTCGCAGAAACCTAGCTGGATCAGATTGGGACTGGTAGCCTTTAAATACCTCCCATCCATTCCTACAACCAGTGTTCCCTCCAAGCTGAGTTAGTGTGAGCTAGCTCACAGTTTTTTTAGCCTCCGGCTCACACATTTTTGCCTTTGCTCAGGAAGGATGGCTCCAGAGCAGACTAATTTATGCAGTAGCCAAATCACTCGTTCACCATTTTAATCCCGGTAGCTCACAAAGGAGAATTTTTGCTCACAAGACTCCACAGCTTAGAGGGAACACTGCCTATGACCCTAAATGTTTTTACATCTGAAACTGCAGATCATCTGATTTGCTCTCCCCCCCCTCACTGCACAAATCTCAGAGAGGCATTTGTACTGCAAGTTTGCCTTCTGGCCAAGCTGGGTTTTGTACACCTGTGCCAACTCAGCTAAAAGCAGAACGGTTTTCAACCTCATGTGTGAAAATGCTGGAAGACACTTTCCAGAGAAAATCCACATGCTGCCAGGGGACAAACACCAGTGCAATGGGTTTTTTTGGTAAAAATATTATTTTTTTCAATTAGAAGAGAAGAAGAGATTGGATTTATACCCCACTTTTCACTACCCAAAGGAGTCTCAGAGTGGCTTACAAATCTCCTTTCCCTTCCCCTCCCCACAACAGACACCCCTGTGAGGTAGGTGGGGCTGAGAGAGCTCTGACAGAAACTGCTCTTTTTCAAGGACAACTGTGCCAGAACTATGGCTTGCCCAAGGTCATCCAGAAGGTGCAAGTGGAGGAGGGGGAATCAAACCCGGTTCTCCCAGATTAGAGTCCGCACACTTAACCACCACACCAAACTGGAGATTAGAGATAAAAAAGAGATTTAAAAAATTTACAAGCCATAAGTGAATTCATAACTACACAGTGATCATAAATACCTATGTCCAACCCTAAGAGAGAAAAAGACAAAAGAAATGGGGAGACTAAAAACTCAGTCTACACTATCAGTACAGTAGCCAGGCATTTGACATACCTACGAGAATTCAGATATATCAGAGCACTGCTATTTGAGTCATCTCCTTTGGTTTAACTCTGTTCCAAAGAGCAACGGTCCTTGAACAAAGAAAACCTGGGGAGGGATTTTCCTGCATTTCATCTGCATATAAACTGCTATAATTCCACGTGCAGCTGATGGTGTGACCTTGGGTCAGTCACAAGTTCTTTCAGAGCTGATGTCTCATGAGCAGTCCTCAAAAGAGCTCTCTCTCAGCCCCACCTACCTCCCAGGGTGTCTGTTGTGGGGAGGGGAAGGGAAAGGAGTTTGTAAGCCGCTCTGAGACTCCTTCGGGTAGTGAAGGGCGGGGTGTAAATCCAATCTATTGTTATTATTATTTTGTCAAAAGTCACAGTTAGATTGAGAAAAATGATCACAGCAACAAGACAATGAATTGCAATATACTGGAAGCAAACTATCACCCCACATATCGGTATATGGCTTAGAAAGTGCTGGCTAACTACGAAAGCTCATCGTTCCCTAAAAGCATCTGCGTAGAAGCGAATTCTGTACGACAACGTAAAAATCGGGCTTTTACCTTCATCTTCATCTGCTGGCTTTCTTGGTAGCCCACGTGGATCTTGTTCTGGAAAGCGCCGTGCTCTTTTTCCAGCGTGCCGATCCTCTCCCTCATCTTCGCCGCTACCAGGTTGTTCCTTTCTTTTTCAGCAACCAGCTCCTAGGACCATCACAGCACAGTGTTTACTCTGGCTGGCCAACTCAATCAACTGGGACCGGGGAGGGGCTGCTGGACCAGGACTGAACGTGGGCAACTGCGAGCATCCTTAGACACCCTCCCACTACCAGAATGAAGACAAAGAAAGGCTTCATAAGAGCATAAGAGAAGCCAATGCTGGATCAGGCCAATGGCCCCTCCAGTCCAACACTCTGTGTCACACAATGGCCAAAAACACCAGGCGCCATCAGGAGGTCCACCAGTGGGGCCAGGACATTAGAAGCCCTCCCACTGTTGCCCCCCCCCAAGCACCAAGAAGACAGAGCATCACTTGCCACAGACATAAGAACATAAGAGAAGCCAATGCTGGATCAGGCCAGTGGCCCATCCAGTCCAACACTCTGTGTCCCACAGTGGTCAAAACTACCAGTTGCCACCAGGAGGTCCACCAGTGGGGCCAGGACACCAGAAGCCCTCCCACTGTTGCCCCTCCCCAAGCACCAAGAATACAGAGCATCACTAATGCCAGACATAAGAACATAAGAGAAGCCAAGGTTGGATCAGGCCAATGGCCCATCCAGTCCAACTCTCTGTGTCACACAGTGGCCAAAACCCAGGGGCCATCAGGAGATCCACCAGTGGGGGCCAGAACTCCAAAAGCCCTCCCACTTTGCCCCCCCCAAGCACCAAGAAGACAGAGCATCACTGCCCCAGATATAAGAGAAGCCGTGTTGGATCAAGCCAGTGGCCCATCCCAGTCCAACACTCTGTGTCACACAGTGGCCAAAAATATCAGGTGCCATCAGGAGGTCCACCAGCGGGGGCCAGAACTCCAGAAGCCCTCCCACTGTGCCCGCCCCAAGCAACAAGATGGAAAAGGAAAAGGGCAGCAGTAAGAGGGCTTCTAGTGTCCTGGCCCCACTGCTGGACCTCCTGGTGGCCCCTGGTGTTTTTGGCCACTGTGTGACACAGAATGTTGGACTGGATGGGCCATTGGCCTGATTCAACATTGGCTTCTCTTATGTTTTCTTATGTTCTTATGAAACCCAACCTACAGAACACAACTATGGCCCATAACAAACGCTTCATGCCGGTAACTGCAGTCCAGACTACGCTTCCGCAAGTGAAACCTCCTTCCCACCGGCTACACCTCATGGGCTCCTCTTCGCCCCGGGAACCAGAGCCGTACCTGCGAGAACTGCTTGCACTGCTCCTTGGCGATGGCGGCCTCCTCCTTCAAGGCCACCAGCAGCTTCTCCTTTTCCTGCAGCTGATGCACAGCAGCGGCCGAGTCACCCTTGCTGGCCTGCAAAACAACAGAGGACTGGAGAGAAGGAAAAGGCAAGACGAGCTGGTCTCACAGAGGGCTTGGGGTGCACACTAAGGGCCATAGGGAGATACGACGTGGGTGGGGGAAGGTGCTGCCAAGTCGCAACTGACTTATGGCCACTCCGATAGCGCTTTTGAGGCAAGAGACGTTCAGAGGTGGTTCGCAATTGCTTGCCCCTGGAAGCGACCCAGGACTTCCTGGGGGTGGGGTGGGGGGTCTCTCCTATCCAGGTGTTAACCAAGGCCCAAGATCAGGCCAGCCTCGGCCATCCAGGATAAAGATATAATATGAAGATTCGTGGTAGGTAGATTCACGGAGGATAAGTCTATCGGTGGCTACTAGCCATGGTGACTGAAGGGAGCCTCCACGTTCAGAGGCAGTCAGTCTATGAATCCTAGGGCTGGGGGCAGCATCAGGGCAAGGCCTCGGCCTCTGTGCTCTACTTGTTGGCCCTCCAGAGGGACTGGCTGGCCGCTGTGTGAGACTGGAGGCTGGACTGGATGGACCCTCATTGGTCTGACCCAGCAGGGCTCTTCTGATGTTCTTATGAAGGCCTCGGCCTCTGTGCCCTGCTGTTAGCCGTCCAGAAGAACTGGTTAGCCACTGTGTGAGGCAGGAGGCTGGACTAGATGGACCACTGGTCTGATCCAGCAGGGCTCTTCTGATGTTCCTATGAAGGCCTCAGCCTCTCTGCCCTGTTGTTGGCCCTCCAGAGGGACTGGTTGGCTGCTGTGTGAGGCAGGAGGATGGACTAGATAGACTAGTGGTCTGATCCAGCAGGGCTCTTCTGATGTTCCTATGAAGGCCTCGGCCTCTCTGCCCTGTTGTTGGCCCTCCAGAGGGACTGGTTGGCTGCTGTGTGAGTCAGGAGGATGGACTAGATAGACTAGTGGTCTGATCCAGCAGGGCTCTTCTGATGTTCCTATGAAGGCCTCAGCCTCTCTGCCCTGTTGTTGGCCCTCCAGAGGGACTGGTTGGCCACTGTGTGAGACTGGAGGCTGGACTGGATGGACCCTCACTGGTCTGATCCAGCAGGGCTCTTATGTTCTTATGAAGGCCTCGGCCTCTGTGCCCTGTTGTTGGCCCTCCAGAGGGACTGGTTGGCTACTGTGTGAGACAGGAGGCTGGACTAGATGGACCACTGGCCTGATCCAGCAGGGCTCTGATGATGTTCTAATGAAGGCCTCAGCCTCTCTGCCCTGTTGTTGGCCCTCCAGCGGAACTGGTTGGCTGCTGTGTGAGACAGGATGCTGGACTAGATGGACCCTCACCGGCCTGACCCAGCAGGACTCTTCTTATGTTCTAATGAAGGCCTCAGCCTCTCTGCTCTGTTGTTGGCCCTCCAGAGGAACTGGTTGGCCACTGTGTGAGACAGGATGCTGGATTGGATGGACCACTGCTCTGATCTAGCAGGATTCTTCTGATGTTTTAATGAATGCCTAGATGGATCACTGGTCTGATGCAGAAGGACTCTGTGTGATACAGGATGCTGGACTGGATGGACCACTGGTCTGACCCAGCAGGGCAATTCTTATGTTGTTATCAGTGGAAGGCCTTGGCCTCTGTGCCCTGCTGTTGCCTATCCACAGGAACTGGTTGGCTACTATGTGAGACAGGATGCTAGACTAGAGGGACCACTGGTCTGATCCAGCAGGGCCCTTCTGATGTTCATATGAAGGCCTCAGCCTCTCTGCCCTGTTGTTGGCCCTCCAGAGGGACTGGTTGGCTGCTGTGTGAGGCAGGAGGATGGACTAGATAGACTAGTGGTCTGATCCAGCAGGGCTCTTCTGATGTTCCTATGAAGGCCTCGGCCTCTCTGCCCTGTTGTTGGCCCTCCAGAGGGACTGGTTGGCTGCTGTGTGAGGCAGGAGGATGGACTAGATAGACTAGTGGTCTGATCCAGCAGGGCTCTTCTGATGTTCCTATGAAGGCCTCAGCCTCTCTGCCCTGTTGTTGGCCCTCCAGAGGGACTGGTTGGCCACTGTGTGAGACTGGAGGCTGGACTGGATGGACCCTCACTGGTCTGATCCAGAAGGGCTCTTCTTATGTTCTTATGAAGGCATCGGCCTCTGTGCCCTGTTGTTGGCCCTCCAGAGGGACTGGTTGGCTACTGTGTGAGACAGGAGGCTGGACTAGATGGACCACTGGCCTGATCCAGCAGGGCTCTGATGATGTTCTAATGAAGGCCTCAGCCTCTCTGCCCTGTTGTTGGCCCTCCAGAGGAACTGGTTGGCTGCTGTGTGAGACGGGATGCTGGACTAGATGGACCCTCACCGGCCTGACCCAGCAGGACTCTTCTTATGTTCTAATGAAGGCCTCAGCCTCTCTGCCCTGTTGTTGGCCCTCCAGAGGAACTGGTTGGCCACTGTGTGAGACAGGATGCTGGACTAGATGGACCCTCACCGGCCTGACCCAGCAGGACTCTTCTTATGTTCTAATGAAGGCCTCAGCCTCTCTGCCCTGTTGTTGGCCCTCCAGAGGAACTGGTTGGCCACTGTGTGAGACAGGATGCTGGACTGGATGGACCCTCACCGGCCTGACCCAGCAGGACTCTTCTTATGTTCTAATGAAGGCCTCAGCCTCTCTGCCCTGTTGTTGGCCCTCCAGAGGAACTGGTTGGCCACTGTGTGAGACAGGATGCTGGACTGGATGGACCACTGGTCTGATCCAGCAGGATTCTTCTGATGTTTTAATGAATGCCTAGATGGATCACTGGTACTGATCCAGAAGGGCTCTGTGTGATACAGGATGCTGGACTGGATGGACCACTGGTCTGACCCAGCAGGGCAATTCTTATGTTGTTATCAGTGGAAGGCCTTGGCCTCTGTGCCCTGCTGTTGCCTATCCACAGGAACTGGCTGGCTACTATGTGAGACAGGATGCTAGACTAGAGGGACCACTGGTCTGATCCAGCAGGGCCCTTCTGATGTTCCTATGAAGGCCTCAGCCTCTCTGCCCTGTTGTTGGCCCTCCAGAGGGACTGGTTGGCTGCTGTGTGAGGCAGGAGGATGGACTAGATAGACTAGTGGTCTGATCCAGCAGGGCTCTTCTGATGTTCCTATGAAGGCCTCGGCCTCTCTGCCCTGTTGTTGGCCCTCCAGAGGGACTGGTTGGCTGCTGTGTGAGGCAGGAGGATGGACTAGATAGACTAGTGGTCTGATCCAGCAGGGCTCTTCTGATGTTCCTATGAAGGCCTCAGCCTCTCTGCCCTGTTGTTGGCCCTCCAGAGGGACTGGTTGGCCACTGTGTGAGACTGGAGGCTGGACTGGATGGACCCTCACTGGTCTGATCCAGCAGGGCTCTTCTTATGTTCTTATGAAGGCATCGGCCTCTGTGCCCTGTTGTTGGCCCTCCAGAGGGACTGGTTGACTACTGTGTGAGACAGGAGGCTGGACTAGATGGACCACTGGCCTGATCCAGCAGGGCTCTGATGATGTTCTAATGAAGGCCTCAGCCTCTCTGCCCTGTTGTTGGCCCTCCAGAGGAACTGGTTGGCTGCTGTGTGAGACAGGATGCTGGACTAGATGGACCCTCACCGGCCTGACCCAGCAGGACTCTTCTTATGTTCTAATGAAGGCCTCAGCCTCTCTGCCCTGTTGTTGGCCCTCCAGAGGAACTGGTTGGCCACTGTGTGAGACAGGATGCTGGACTGGATGGACCACTGGTCTGATCCAGCAGGATTCTTCTGATGTTTTAATGAATGCCTAGATGGATCACTGGTACTGATCCAGAAGGGCTCTGTGTGAATACAGGATGCTGGACTGGATGGACCACTGGTCTGACCCAGCAGGGCAATTCTTACGTTGTTATCAGTGGAAGGCCTTGGCCTCTGTGCCCTGCTGTTGCCTATCCACAGGAACTGGCTGGCTACTATGTGAGACAGGATGCTAGACTAGAGGGACCACTGGTCTGATCCAGCAGGGCTCTTTGGATGCTCTTATGAGGGGAAGGCCTTGGCCTCTCTGCCCTGTTGTTGGCCCTCTTGAGGAACGTTGGCCAGACAGGATGCTGGACTGGACGGACTGTTGGTCTTATCCAGCAGGGCTCTTCTTATATTTTATGGAACAGCATGTGAGGAAGGGGTCACTCTTTTGCCCCAGTCAAATTAGCTTCCCTGCCTGACTACTTTCACACGAAGCAAACTGACGCTTGGATTGGCCGCACTGCATCTAGTTTGATCTGGGAAGCGCCTGATGGCTCTGAAATGAATTGAGTTTGGGAAAAGGAGAGGAATCCAACCCAAGAGGAAGTTATTACAACCAACGCTCCCTCTAAGCTGCGGAGTCTTGTGAGCAAAGATTCAGCTTTGTGAGCGACTGGCATTAAAGTTGTGAGCGGGCGATTTGGCTGCTGCACAGATTAGTTTGCTCTGGAGCCACCCCTTCCTGAGCTAAGACAAAAAATGTGTGAGCTGGAGGCTATACAACTGCGAGCTAGCTCACACTAACTCAGCTTAGAGGGAACACTGGTTACAACTAGCTTTAGCTCCAGAAGAGGGGAACTACCAACATGGAGCCATTTAGGCTGCTGTTATCTTTTCTCAGTGTCCAAAAGCGTGTGCTGTCCGTAAAACAGCAATGACCGCTCAGGTCCCATCTTTGGGGCATCTTTCAACAGGGGCCACAAGAGAAGAGCAGATCTTCTGACTCACAGGGGCCGGCTAGCTCTGCCACCCTCCTGTCCCCGTTTTGTCCCGCGGCAGCGCTCACCTTCTGGAGAACATCCTGGATCACATTCGATTTCTCCTTCAGCAGCTCCACCACGCTCAAGGCCTCCTCTTCAGTGAAGACCATGTTCTTCATGGCCAAGAGGAAGTCCTTGAATTTCACTTCTGCGTTTTCTGCAAATTAAAACAACAGTCGTGTTTCCATGCAGCTATCTGTGTGGAATTCACTGCCACAGGAGGTGGTGGCGGCTACAAGGATGGACGGTTTCAAGAGGGAATGAGATAAATTAGATACACATATGGAGCAGAGGTCCATCAGTGGCTATCAGCCACAAGGTACAGATAGGGACTCTGGGGTAAAGTGATGCACTCTATTCTTGGTGCTTGGGGAGAGCAACAGTGGGAGGGCTTCTAGTGTCCTGGCTCCGCTGCTGGACCTCCTGATGGCACCTGGTATTTTTGGCCACTGTGTGACACAGAGTGTTGGACTAGATGGGCCATTGGCCTGATCCAGCATTGGCTTCTCTTATGTTCTTATGTCTGGGGCAGTGATGCTCTGTATTTCTTGGTGCTTGGAGGAGGTCAACAGTGGGAGGGGGCTTCTGGTGTCCTGGCCCCACTGCTGGACCTCCTGGTGGCACCTGGTATTTTTGGTCACTGTGGGACACAGAGTGTTGGACTGGATGGGCCACTGGCCTGATGCAAAATTGGCTTCTCTTATGTTCTGATGTTCTTAAAACAAGTTGGAGAAGAGCAAAAAGAAGAGCCATCAGAAACTTTATAAAGGACACGAACACAAAGGTTTTTTTTAACTTAAAATAAAAACACATTTAGGACATCAGCCCTCTGTTTTGTTTATTTAACAGTCTCTGATAACTGACACCTCTCGCTCTGAATTATTGCATCAAAATGTCTGTGCTGTTGCAATCTTGAGTCTGCTGTTCAGGTGTGTATCTGTAATCTGCAAACCTACTTTTGATTTATCAATATTCACCAGAGAGATCTCATGCTCAGAGTTCTGAGTCCAGGACCTAGGTTAAAACATGAGATGGCCGAGTGATTGAGAGTCTGGCAAAGCAAGCTATGATGCAGCAGCAGCAGCAGAACTGGAAGCAGGAGATGGCCAGTTCCACCGCGGGCCTGATGGAAGCCCTCCAGGGGGCCTGATCCAGCCCCCGGGCCGCATGTTTGACACCCCTGCCATAGGATGTTCAAAGCAAGAGACGTTCATAGATGGTTGGCCACCTCCTGCCTCTGTGTAGCAACCCTGGACTTCCTTGGTGGTCTCCCATCCAAATGCTAACCAGGGCTTCTCCTGCTTAGCTTCTGCGATCTGACGAGATCTGGCTAGCCTAAGCCATCCAGGTTGGGGTAAGATGGTGGTGATCTGCCTCCGTACAGGAATCTTAAGTTTTGTTTCTTCTATGCTTTCTTTTCTATGTAGCCTCAGCCGGTGACCTTGGTACCCTTGTTGCAGCTCTCCCCTGAGAACGTAGACCCGTTGGGTTAGGTGGGCTTTTGCTTGCTCCCTGAGCGGACCCGGGCCATCAAGGGACCCCTCTGAATTATGTATAATTCCCCGCTGAGCGTGCTTTCCAGTAGTTCTAACACAGAATGTATGCACAGAAGACCTGCCTTTACTGCACTCAACAAACTTTACTCTTCTGAATGAAAGTTGTTGGGAACTGATTGCTGCGGGGATCTGACACACAGCCTACAGTTGGAAAGTTCCTCCTTAACTTTAATATAGAAGCTGCCCGGGTTTTTTTTTTTCTAGGGGAACGGGCCGGAACAGAGTTCTGGAACCTCTTCGACGAAATCCTTTTTAAAATGTCTAAAAGTTCGTGAGGGTTCATGTATACAGACTGAAAATTTCATTTCCCTCTTGAGAGTTCTGGTACCTCTTTTTTAAAAAGAGGAAGAAGAAGAATCCTTGAACCTGCCCATCTATGAGGGATTGTTTCAGCACCCAAAAATAACATATCGCAAACACTGGAGATGTTGGGTAACCACCAGTGGAATGTGAGCAATAGCAAGCAGCAGTCCTAAACCCGAGGCAAAATAGAGAGGCAGGCGCTCGATTCCGAGCAGGGAGGCAAAGGGCCTCGGTTTACTACAGTTCACGGACGTGTCCTCAGAAGTTCCACTAAAGACAGGAAAAACCTTCAGCTGATACCCCCCAAGGAGCTTACCTACTGGCCAAGATAGGGGAGGCGTTGCTAATTTAGGTGGGCAAATCCCGAGCTAACGCAGGAAAAGAATGAGCTGATTATGGAATCAGGAGGATGGGATCGGGGGCAAGCACAGGGCACTGTCTTTGCAGGTATAATGTAACCAGAGCAAGACAGGTAGCCGCGTTAGTCTGTCTGTAGCCGTAGAAAAGAGCAGGAGCCCAGCAGCAACTTAAAGACTAACAACACTTGTGGCAGTGGCAGGAGCTTTCATGGGTCCCTGGCTCACTTCTTCAGATACCTGAAGGGAGGGCAGGAAGGGCTACCTCAGCGCTTAGTTCCTGTGGCCCGTTCTTACACGCCCAGGGAAATGCCAATTGCCATTTTGAAGAAGAAGAAGAAGAAGAAGAAGAAGAAGAAGAAGAAGAAGAAGAAGAAGAAGAAGAAGAAGAAGAAGAAGAAGAAGAAGAAGAAGAAGAAGAAGAAGAAGAAGAAGAAGAGGAGGAGGAGGAGGAGGAGGAGGAGGAGGAGGAGGAGATTGGATTTATACCCCGCCCTTCACTGCCCAAAGGCGTCTCAGAACGGCTTACAAACTCCTTTCCCTTCCCCTCCCCACAACACACGCCCTGTGAGGCAGGTGGGGCTGAGAGAACTTCTGACAGAAACTGTCCTTGAGAGAACAGCTGTGCCAGAGCTTGTGACTGACCCAAGGTCACATCAGCAGGTGCAAGTTGAGGAGTGGGAAATCAAACCCGGTTCTCCCAGATAAGAGTCTGCGCACTTAACCACTACACCAAACTGGCATTTTGGGGTCAGGAAGCCATTTTCTCCAGGTCAGTTTGGCCGGGGATCCTGGAGGTGTTTTGGAGTGGAGGAGAGGAGATTGGATTTATAACCTGCCCTTCACTCGGAGTCTCAGAACAGCTTACAAACTCCTTTTCCCTTCCCCTCCCCACAATAGACACCCTGTGAGGTAGGTGGGGCAGAGAGAGCTCAGGCAGAAATTCCTCTTTCAAGAACACCTCTGACAGAACTTATGACTGACCCAAGGTCATCCAGCCAGGTGCAAGTGGAGGAATGGGGAATCAAACCCGGTTCTCCCAGATTAGAGTCCGCACACTCAACCACTGCACCAAACTTGCCATCTTCTGGGCATGGAGCAGGGGTCACTGAGGGTGTGGGGAGGAAGTATTTGTGAGTGCCCTGCAATGTGCAGGGGGTTGGACCAGATGACCCTGGAGGCCCCTTCCGACTCGTATCATTCTATGATCACGATGGACTGCATCGTATAGAACACTTATAGGCTACGGCTTGGATTCTTACCCTGCAAGAAGGTGTGCCATCTAACAGCAGGTACTAAACGGATTAGATAGAAATGTTAGGTTTTTTATTTCTGCTTTATTTGCCTGCACTCAGTTCTGCAGGGCCTGCAAGATGGAGCTCTTCCATCAGGCCTTCATTCAAGGAGGTACATCCTGATACACGCTGCATAGCGATCTCCTTTTGGAAACTTTCGAATGAACCTTTATATATTTGCACAAAGGTCTGCTTTATTTGCCTGCACTCAGTTCTGCATGGCCTGCAAGACTGAGCTCTTCCACCAGGCCTTCGACCAAGGAGCTGCATCCTGATACATACTGCACAGCGGTCTCCTTTTGGAAACTTTCAAATGAACCTTTATATATTTGCACAAAAGTCTGCTTTATTTGCCTGCACTCAGTTCTGCAGGGCCTGCAAGACGGAGCTCTTCCACCAGGCCTTCAGTCAAGGAGCTGTATCCTGATACACACTGCATAGCGATCTCCTTTTGGAAACTTTCAAATGAACCTTTATATATTTGCACAGAGGTCTGCTGTATTTGCCTGCACTCAGTTCCGCAGGGCCTGCAAGACGGAGCTCTTCCACCAGGCCTTCCGTCAAGGAGCAGCATCAAATATCTGAGGAGCGACCCTGCACACTGGCTTCACCACCAGTACAGCCTCTGCTCACCGCACTAATAAGATGAATGTTGAGCTGGCTGAGAACACCAACGTGACTGTACTGCCACTTAAGTCTCACGGTTACTTTGAAATCGACTGCTCTGGCACTTTATTCGACCATTGTTCCCTCATTTTATGATAACTGATAACTGGAGTTGTTTAAGGTTGTTTTACGATTGGTTTTAATTGTATTTATAGATGGAATTCTTTTCATAAGCTGCCCTGGGCCTGCCTCGGCGGGGAGGGTGGGGGTATAAATTGAATAAATAAATAAATAATTTAACCTCGAGGACCCGCAGGGCTGGGTGCTGCTCAAGCAAGAATGAATGAAAGGGGGGGGGACCCAGGATTCGGTCTCCTGACATTCCCCTTCCTCTTCCTCTGACTCAAAGGTCTTGAACAGACTGAAATCCAGCCCTCTAACGGGCAATAACAACAGCTAAACATTGTTATTGCAAGTCTTGCTGGAATAAGAACATAAGAACATAAGAGAAGCCAGTGTTGAATCAGGCCAATGGCCCATCTAGTCCAACACTCTGTCACACAGTGGCCAAAAATACCAGGGGCCACCAGGAGGTCCAGCAGTGGGGCCAGGATACTAGAAGCCCTCCCACTGCTGCCCCCCCCAGCACCAAGAATAGAGTGCATCACCTGCCCCAGACCAAGAGTTCCTATTTATACCTTGTGGCTAATAGCCGCTGATGGACATCTGCTCCATATGTTTATCTAATTGCCTCCTCTGCTTCCTAAACATTCATTAAAAAAAGGCACATCTGGACACATAACATTTTAATCTGCAACTAGAGAGGAGAGAAACTTTACTCGCTCTCAGGCCCTCTGTAAGTGCACTGGGTATTTGCAGCTCTGCAGCTGAACTGCACCGTTTCCCTTTAGACCCGTTACCTTTATCGGTTTCGTTCTTCAGCTTCTTCGCGTTGCTTTTCTGCAGCCCTTCGATCCCTTCTGGTTTCGCCAAGCCGGCCACTTCTCTCTTCCCCGCGGCCGAGTTCTGGTCGGCGTTGTCCATCAGAGGGATGTAAGTCGTTGCGTGAATCAACGGCTCGTCCACCAAGGGCATCACTGGGGTGTCAGAAAACAAAAGTGATCAGTAGAGGTCAGGTACCGAGAAAGGGTCAGCTGGCTTAAGTCTGGCGTGCATTCTTTCAGAGACAAACAAGGACCCAAGTCTGTAGGAGCTGTAATTACGTCATTACGTAACTCTCGGCACTTCCAAGGACGGAGCCGCTGCGGTATCAAAAGCCAGGCACCCAGCCAACAATTGGTGTTTGCGTTTGTGGGAATGGAGGGTGTCCCAGCTTAGCGTTTCCCTGTCTTTGACGCTCTCCTCTTGGGAGGTCTGGAACTCATCATCATGGGTCTAGGAGCCGGAGGGTAAATTCTAGGGTGGAAGAAGTGTTAGGGTAATAGAGAATTTCATCTAACACTGCCTCGAAGGAATAATCCTTCCTCATTTCAGTAACGTTCAATATTCCCAATTGTGGCCATTACTGGATACAGAGACCGGGAAGGGAATTTCCCGACACGCAAATATCCTGGAAAGTATATTTTAATGTTAAGAAACAATTTATGCAGTGCTTGCAAGAGGGGAATCCACGGTATGTCAAGTAGGGGTCTTGATTCCTTGTCACACTCAAACTGCTTTGAAAACGAAAACAGGGACAGAATACTGTATATCTTGTGTTTAAATGTTTTGTATCTAATGTATTTCTACATACCTTTATTAATTTATTACAAGTGGCACCTGGTATTTTTGGCCACTGTGTGACAAGAGTGTTGGACTGGATGGGCCATTGGCCTGATCCAACAGTGGCTTCTCTTCTGTTCTTATGTAATTTTTTAAAATTTCTTAAGGTGTGGTGACCAGAACTGTACACAGTACTCCAAATGAGGTTGCACAATCATGGTGCAACCTCATTTGGAGTACTGTGTACAGTTCTGGTCACCACACCTTAAGAGGGGAGGAAAGCGGAGGGGAGGGGGGAGGGGAGGGAGGGGAGGGGGAGGGAGGGAGGGAAGGGGAGGGGAGGGAGGGGGGAGGGGAGGGGAGGGGAGAACAGGAAGAGAAGAGAAGAGAACAGGAAGAGAAGCTGTGCTGGGCAAGAGCCCCACCTGGCTCCAAACATGTTCTGAAAATACTTGGCAGGTGCCAGGTAAGGTGTTGCTGGGCCCCACATTGGGGACCCCTGGGCTAAATGGGACCTCTGCGTTCAGAAGCAGTGACCCTCATAATTCCAGTGCTGGGAACCTCAGGCTGGCCCTGCTGGTGACGACCACACTCCAGTGGTGCGGCGGATCGGTACTGTGGTACAGGGATGTGGTAACATCTTCTTGACCCAATCTTGGGTTAATTTGAGAGTAACAGCAATGAGCACTGTATGGAATGTTCGGGTAATTTATTCTGTTTTATTCTGTTCATCGGGTTTCATGTCTTGGCACTTGGTGCCCCAGTTTGTTAGCCGCCCTGAGCCCACGTGCGGGGAGAGCGGGGTATAAATCTAAATAAATAAATAAACAAACAAACAAATAAATAAATAAAGGTAAAGGTTCCCTTGCTCGAAAGCCAGTTGAATCCAACTCTCGGGCTGCGGTGCTCATCTCCGTTTCCAAGCCAAAGAGCCAGCGCTGTCCGAAGACGTTTCCGTGGTCATGTGGCCGGCATGACTAAACACCAAGGTGCACGGAACGCTGTTACATTCCCACTGAAGTGGTACCTATTTATCTACTTGCAATTTCTTGCTTTCGAACGGCCAGGTTGGCAGGAGCTGGAACTAGGGACGGGAGCTCACTCTGTCATGCGGCACTCTCGGGTCTCAAACTGCTGAACTACTGATCTTCCACAGCCTGCAGTTCAGCGTCTTAACCACTTGAGCCATCGTAGCTCCTAATAAATAAGTATACAACCATAAATAACACCAGTAAGCATATCATGACCATCATAACATAATAATCACTTGTAATGACAGTGTCGTACAAAACTGATAAGACGCAAATTGTCAACAGACGAAGAAGTACATACAAACAGAGAAGTCATGACAAGGACCATTCCAGGGTTGAATTGGTAGCAGGCTGTGCCGCAGTGACAGAGGGGCACTTGTTCCTTTCTGATTGTATCATCCTGGACGGGAGACCAGGAGATTCACGTCAAGGTCACTCCCGGGGGAGATTATAAAAGCCCTTGCGTGATTGCATTCAATACAGAACTTCTGAGGTTTACAGCAACTGAGGAAGAGAACCTAAGAAACAAGGGAGTTTAGAAGCAGCTGAGATGGATAAATTAACTCTACTGATGAAAGGTCTCTCAGACACTATATTTCAGAATACATGGGCACGATTTTATAACTGGTATAATAACTATGTCTAGGCAGATACAATTGAAAGACGATTTACAAGATAAAGTAAGAACATAAGAACATAAGAGAAGCCAATGTTGAATCAGGCCAATGGCCCATCTAGTCCAACACTCTGTCACACAGTGGCCAAAAATAACAGGTGCCATCAGGAGGTCCAGCAGTGGGGCCAGGACACTAGAAGCCCTCCCACTGTTGACACCCCCCCCCAAGCACCAAGAATAGAGTGCATCACCTGCCCCAGACTGAGAGTTCCCATCTATACCTTGTGGCTAATAGCCACTGATGGACTTCTGCTCCATACGTTTCTCTAATTCCCTCTTGAAACCGTCCATGCTTGTAGCTGCCACCACCTCCTGCAGCAGTGAATTCCATGTGTTAATCACTCTTTGGGTGAAGAAGGACTTCCTTTTATCCGTTCTAACCCGACTGCTCAGCAATTTCACTGAGTGCCCACGAGTTATATATATATAGATAAGTAGATATATATGATCCGATAAGAGAGAAATGAAATGAGATACACTCACTTGGTATAAAATTAGTAAACACTGATTATTTTTAGGCATAGCTAAGGTATTAACGATGAGAATTTACTACCCCCATTTGTGTTATATGTGTATGGTTTACTGTTTGTTTGTTTGTTTGTTTTGTCTACTGTTTGTTAAGTTTTGTATCGTATGGTATTGTGTTAAAATTCTTTAATAAAATTCTGTCCTTAGGGGCAGTTAAAAAAGAAAAGAAAAGAAACAAGGGAGTTGTACTGGGAACTTGTTTTGCTGTTATGGGCAATTATTGCTGTTACTGACTGCTATGAATCTTTGTTTCCACATTGTTATTGTTATGTTCCTTATCATGACTACTCTGTTTGTATGTACCTCTTGGTCTATTGACAATTGTGTCTTATCGGTTCTGTACGACACTCTCATTACAAGGGATTACTATGCTGTAATGGTCATGATATGGTTACAGGTGTTATTTATGGTTGTATATTTGCATATTTAGCAGGAGTCTTGGGGCAGGCAGCCCCTTTTTCGGAGTCCCGTTTTGTTGATTCTGTCCGCTACGGTTCCAGCAGGTGGTGCTAGAACCACTCCAAACAGCTCGTCAAGTTTCTCACCCCCCCATGCAAGGCAGGCCTATAGTGGCTATGCAATATCAACATTAGGTATAGTTCCCCTCGCCTTTCATGCTGCAGATGGTGGCAGTAGTCAGGGAAGACAGGGAATTAACAGAATGTCTGGATGGTTCCCACATAAACAAAACTCTCTGTACATAAGCAACTTGAAACAGTAAGGTGCAAGAACTTTACCGCTCAGTTTTGTTGATTTTGTAGAAGGGGCCCATCTAAGAACATAAGAACATAAGAGAAGCCAATGTTGGATCAGGCCAATGACCCATCCGGTCCAACACTCCGTCACACAGTGGCCAAAAATACCAGGTGCCATCAGGAGGTCCAGCAGTGGGGCCAGGGCACCAGAAGCCCCCCCAGTGCTGCCCCCTCCAGCACCAGGAATAAAGTGCATCACCTGCCCCAGACTGAGAGTTCCCATCTATCCCCTGTGGCTAAGAGCCACCGATGGACTTCCAATCAGTCCGGGCTGGAAAGCGCTCACAGCAGTGGCTGATCCCAAACGCTGCGCTCTGATCGTACCTGTTCTTTCGCTTCAATTGCATTTTGTCCTGAGTTGGCTTATCTGTGACTGAGCACTGCTTTTATATAAACCCGGGGATTCTCTCTCTACTACTTTCAAATGCTTTGCTTCCAGAAATGAAAACTGATATCCTCTTTGAAGGAGGACTTTTAAGCGGGACCTGAACGGTTGTACCAAAAATGTCTTTCCTGCTAAACGAGCAAAAATGACATGGCTATCTACAGACCGTCCGATTTTTATAATTATATAAATTGGAGGTCTCGAACTCATTTGTTATGAGGGCTGAATCTGACATCGATGTCACTTTGTTGGGCTGGGCCGTGTGTGCCATGAAACGTAAAAAGAGAAGAAGAAGAAGAAGAAGAAGAAGAAGAAGAAGAAGAAGAAGAAGAAGAAGAAGAGGAGGAGGAGGAGGAGGAGGAGGAGATTGGATTTATACCCTGCCCTTCTCTACCCGAAGGAGTCTCAGAGTGGCTTACAAACTCCTTTCCCTTCCCCTCCCCGCAACGGACACCCTGCGAGGTAGGCGGGGCTGAGAGAGCTCTCTCAGGGACTGCTCGTGAGTGAAACAGCTCTGAAATGACTTGTGACTGACCCAAGGTCACACCGGCAGCTGCACATGGAGGAGTAGGGAATCAAACCCGGTTCTCCCAGATTACAGTCTGGGAGACTTAACCACTGCACCAAACTGAAAACCCACCTGGGCGGACTGGAGAGCCAGCGGTGCAGCGCCGGGCAGACGCTTCCTGTGCCCCGACAGAGGAGTGTCTGCAAACCCCCCACACCCCCACGTGCAAACGCTGATCCCTGTGGCCGTCTGGGACAGCATCTCCGGAGCTACAGGCCGAATGGAGAGGTATGAATGCGGCTGCAGTGCGGCTCCCAAGCTTACCAGTCCCTGAAGTGAGGGGGTTCGGCTTGACTGCTGAGGACGAGGTTGTTCCGCCGTGCTGAAACCACAATCAGAGTGGCTCTGCCTGCCCCCCCCCAAGCATCCTCCTGCTCCCGCCCTCACACAGGTTGCTCACGGGCCGTATAATGGCCCTGGATGGGCCGGTTCCAGCCCTGGGGCCCTATGTTTGACAGCCCTGATTTAAATCATGCCTGTACCCTGACATATCATAACAAGCTGCCTTATACCAACTCCGGCCTTCGGTCCATCAGATGCAGCATCCCAAGAGGCTTAAGAGGTTTTTCCTCTGCATTACCAATTTTAAGGCCAAGTTTGTGCCCAACTAAGACACAGTGGCTTACGGACTGAAAGATTCCTGTGCAACCTCATTTACGATTAAGGTTCTTTTGCTCTCCTCCTCCCACAAACAGTGTTCCCTCTAAGCTGAGTTAGTGTGAGCTAGCTCATGGTTTTTTAGCCTCCGGCTCACACATTTTTGTCTTAGCTCAGGAAGGAGGGCTCCAGAGCAAACTAATTTATACAGTAGCCAAATCGCTCACTCAGCACTTTAACGCCAGTAGCTCACAAAGTAGAATTTTTGCTCACAAGACTCCACAGCTTAGAGGGGGCACTGCCCACAAATACAAAGAATGGCACAGCCTACCATTATCTGTCTTCTGTTTCTTGGCCGAAACTTTCTTCTTCCCTGATGTGCTTTCTGGTTTGATCTCATGATGTAACAGGAGAGGGTCTTGCTTTTTGGTTGGGGGTAGTAATGAATCACTCTTTGCGTCCTGGTCATCTGCGAGGAAAGGAAAGGGGCATCAGCTTGCATGGTTACCTGAAATCACTGCCTCTTTCATACGGCCATACACACAATTAAAAAGAAAACAAAAGAGAAGTCACGCTGTTTCAGTTTAGAAAAGAGACGACTAAGAGAGGGCGTGATAGAAGTTCGTATCATTCGGCACGTGATGGAGAGAAATTCTTCTCCCTCTCCCAAAATACTAGGACTCGAGGGCATCCAATGAAGCTGACGGGCAGTAGGTTCAGGACACACAAAAGGAAATACTTCTTTATACAGCGAGGGATTAAAGTGTGGAATTTGCTGCCTGAGGATGTAGTGACAGAGAGCCAGGAGGCAACATCAGCGGAAGGCCTTGGCCTCTCTGCCCTGTTGTTGGCCCTCCAGAGGAACTGGTTGGCCGCTGTGTGAGACAGGATGCTGCACTAGATGGGCCACTGGTCTGATCCAGCAGGGCTCTTTTGATATTCTAATAGAGATCTCAGCCTCTCTGCCCTGTTGTTGGCCCTCCAGAGGAACTGGTTGGCCACTGTGTGAGACAGGATGCTGGACTAGACAGACCCCTGGTCTGATCCAGCAGGGCTCTTCTGATGTTCTAATGAAGGCCTCGGCCTCTCTGCCCTGTTGTTGGCCCTCTAGAGGAACTGGTTGGCCACTGTGTGAGACAGGAGGCTGGACTAGATGGACCACACTGGTCTGATCCAGCAGGGCTCTTCTGATATTCTAATGAAGGCCTCGGCCACTATGGCCAGTTGCTGGCCCTCCAGAGGAACTGGTTGGCCACTGTGTGAGACAGGAGGCTGGACTAGATGGACCACACTGGTCTGATCCAGCAGGGCTCTTCTGATGTTCTTATGAAGGCCTTGGCCTCTCTGCCCTGCTGTGGGCCCTCCAGAGGAACTGGTTGGCCACTGTGTGAGACAGGAGGCTGGACTAGATGGACCACACTGGTCTCATCCAGCAGGGCTCTTCTGATATTCTAATGAAGGCCTCGGCCGCTATGGCCTGTTGCTGGCCCTCCAGAGGAACTGGTTGGCCACTGTGTGAGACAGGAGACTGGACTAGATGGACCACACTGGTCTGATCCAGCAGGGCTCTTCTGATGTTATGAAGGCCTCGGCCTCTCTGCCCTGTTGTTGGCCCTCCAGAGGAACTGGTTGGCCACTGTGTGAGACAGGATGCTGGACTAGATGGACCACACTGGTCTGATCCAGCAGGCCTCTTCTGATGTTCTAATGAAGGCCTTGGCCTCTCTGCCCTGTGGTTGGCCCTCCAGAGGAACTGGTTGGCCACTGTGTGAGACAGGATGCAGGACTAGATGGACCACACTGGTCTGATCCAGCAGGCCTCTTCTTACGAGGTTGTGCAGATAGGTACAGGCTCATTTTTCAGGGGCTTCACAGTCTAAGAATCAGCATAGCTTCCTGACTGAACACTGCTCACTCAGGGACAAGCCAGATCAAGACGCTGGAAGATCCACGTGTTTCCTTCAACCCCACAGGTAATCTGCAAGTTTCCCCCAAACATGGGAAACTAGCAGTTCTACAAGATTAAGAACATTTGAGATTAAGAAACTGGTGCAGGGAGAAAGTTCTACCTCCTCTACCTGCACCAGTATCCCAATCGGGACCTTACAGCTGCTTTTCAGCAAGGGGGTGAGAAAAACATACTCTTTCGCCCCTTAAGAGTGAACCGTTTCCCTAACAAAATGAATGATAAAACCCTGCGATGCGGGCTGGCTGGCTCAGTCTCACTGAGGGGGGGTTTCAAAGAGGGTGTGTGTGGCAGAATGTGCCCACTCTGGCCTGCAAGGCCCCATTTCCGCCCTGCCCTCCCAGGGGTTCCCAACTCCCCGGAGGGGCTTTTCTTTCTCTCTAGGGTAGCCGCTACCATCACCTGCCCCTTTTTCAAGGAACTGCTTGCTGGGAGGGACAGGACTCCCAGCTTCCCTTCCACATTCAGAGGCCTTGCCGCTATGTCTCCTGCTGCCCACGGCCCGGCCACCGTGGGAACAGATTAATGCCTTTGGACCCCATGGAGGAATGGCTGCTCGCCAACCTCCTCTGGAGCCCCTTTAAAACAGCATTTCCGAAATGGTGGCGGTCTAGATGGTACAGAGAACCGCTCCCAGCATTAAAACTTGTAAACTGCTTATCAAAAAGAAAATGTTTACAAGCATACTTCTAGCACAGCATCAGATTTGAGCAAGGAATACAAAAGGAAATTGGTAAACATGGAAATCCTCTGTCCCTCTCTCTCTACATGCCCTACCTGATGGTGAAAATAGGACAGGATCTGTTACAGCTCTCTAGAAAGTGACCATTACCTTCTAGCTTGCTTCAGATGTCCGGGCCAACCACATGGGTAATGGCTGCCTGCTTTCAGACCACAGCTCCGAGTCACCCTCAATGCAGCATCCAAAAGAAAGAGAGCCATTTCCCATTGCACAGAGATTTTATCATCTCTGGTTCTTCTCCCACTTGACCCCCGGTCAGCCCAGATCAAAGAAGAGTTTCCTCCAGCCCCTTCCTGGATATTATTCCTGGGCTGTTCTAGCCTAAAGCCTTCCAAACTCTGTTCCCTGCCTGGAGAAGGGGGTAGAAGGAAGGGGAGGGCTTGACCATCCCTTTGTCTTTCCCGCTAAGCCTATTAGTATTTGTATGGAGGTTGAAGGTAAGCCTGGAAAGCCATTGAAGGACTTCCTCCTTCTCAGCCAGTTCTCTACCCAGAGAGCAGGAGAAAAAACTTTTAAAATGCCAAGTGCAAGTTTGCCGCCTGCCAGCCTCCCAGGAGAAAATGCATTCCTTCACAGGGTGCATGCATCTTCCAAAGAAAGGATTTAAGAGGGACAATTTCAGGGGGTGAGACTTTACATGCCAAGGCAAAATGTAAACTTCTGATAGCCATTACGCTCCGAGGTGCTAAAGAGCCTCTTCCATACTAAATCCAGAGAGCAGAAGCAGCAGAATCACAGAGTTGGAAGGGACCTCCAGGGTCATCTAGTCCAACCCCCTGCAAAATGCAGGAAATTCACAAATACCTCCCCCCACATCCCCACCCATCCCTGCTACATGTCCAGAAGATGACGAAAAACCTCCAGGATCCCCGACCAAACTGGCCTGGAGGAAAATTGCTTCCTGACCCCAAAGTGGCGATCAGCATTTCCTTGGGCATGTAAGAAAGGGGCCATAAGAACTACGCCCTGAATGCAACCCTTCCTGCCCTCCCTCTCATGACCTGCCTCAGTTCACAGAATCAGCACTGCTGTCAGATGGCCATCTGAGCCTCTGCTTGGAAACCTCCCAAGGAGGAGAGCCCACCACCTCCCATGAGGAAGCCTGTTCCACTGAGGAACCGCCTGAATTGTCAGGAAGTTCTTCCTAATATTTGAAGTTATGAGCAAAGCCCAGGTGTTTTACTTCCGGTGGCAATTTTGCAGGATGAGGGAGGTGAGAATTAAGCGGTTTATATTGCAACTCATACCAAAACACCAGCACAACACACACACACCTGTGAAGAAGAAGAAGAAGAAGAAGAAGAAGAAGAAGAAGAAGAAGAAGGAGGAGGAGGAGGAGGAGGAGGAGGAGGAGGAGGAGTTTGGATTTATACCCTGCCCTTCACTGCCCAAAGGCGTCTCAGAGCGGCTTACAAACTCCTTTCCCTTCCCCTCCCCACAACAGACACCCTGTGAGGTAGGTGGGGGCTGAGAGAACTTCTGACAGAAACTGTCCTTGAGAGAACAGCTGTGCCAGAGCTTGTGACTGACCCAAGGTCACATCAGCAGGTGCAAGTGGAGGAGTGGGGAATCAAACCCAGTTCTCCCAGATAAGAGTCCGCGCACTTCACCACTACACCAAGCTGGCTCTCTAAGTGCCCCCCTCCCCCCAAAACCCCAAACCGCTGCACGCCAATACCTATTCCGTTTTTCTGCTTCTTCTGCCCGGCCTTCTTCTTCGACCCAGCTGCGTCCGAAGGCGGGGTGGGCTGCTTCGTGACGGGCCCCGGCTCCGCTTTCTTCCCCGCCGGCTTGGGTCCCTCCGGCTCCCTCGGGGCGTGTTCCTCCGGACTGCCTTTACGCCTCTTCTCCTTCTTCTTGCGCTCTCGAAGACCGCCAGGAGCCTCCGTCGCACCCAAGGGGGGAGGCGCGGTGTGCTCGTCGTCGGCCCCCAGAGCGTCCGAGAGCTTGAAGTCCCTGGAGGCGCTCTCCGAGTCGGACTCGTGAAGGCTCCCGTTCTGGGCCTCTTTCTTCTTGCTCTTCTTCTTCTCGGCTTTCTTCTTCTCGGTCTTGGTGGGCGGGAACTTCAGCTCCCGCTTCTTCTTCGCCAGGGCTTCGTCGTACAGCGTCTCCTTCATGAAGAGCCAGAAGAAGAGGAAGATGACGGCGATCACGACGGAGGGGACGAGGACGATGAAGTAGGTAGACTCGTAGAATTCCATTGTGCTTTCGTTTCAACTACCGCCGATAAGGGTAAATCTGCAACAGGGCAGAAAGACAGAGAGGAATAATAAGACGTGACACGAGACAGAGACGATAATAAGCAAATCGTTTAAGGGAGCTACCTTAATATATAAAAGCATAAAGCAGATCTTTACGTGGTGTTCCTAAAAACCACGGGATTCCCCCCAAAAGTATTATCGGGGCTTCCTCAATTATAAGACCGGTAACTGGGATTGAGGAGCTGCGGTGGCTCAAGTGGTTAAGACGCTGAACTGCAGGCTGTGGAAGGTCAGTAGTTCAGCAGTTCGAGACCCGAGAGTGCCGCATGACGGAGTGAGCTCCCGTCTCTAGTTCCAGCTCCTGCCAACCTAGCAGTTCGAAAGCAAGACATTGCAAGTAGATAAATAGGTACCACTTTGGTGGGAAGGTAACAGCGTTCCGTGCGCCTTGGTGTTTAGTCATGCCGGCCACATGACCACGGAAACGTCTTCGGACAGCGCTGGCTCTTCGGCTTTGAAACAGAGATGAGCACCACAACCCTAGAGTCGGATTTGACTGGCTTTCGAGCAAGGGAACCTTTACCTTTACCTTCTTAACTGGGATTGAGTCAATAATAGTAGCCAGGGCCTTCCGTTTGCACTACCTGGGAATGGTTGCTAACGTTCGGATGTTATTAATATTAATTCATAAGGTCATAAGAAGAGAAGAAGAGTGGGTTTTTAGACCCTGCTTTTCACTACCCGACTCCCGCCAACCTAGCAGTTCGAAAGCAAGAAATTGCACGTAGATAAAAAGTACCACTTTGGTGGGAAGGTAACAAGTGTTCCGTGCGCCTAGGTGTCTAGTCATGCCAGCCACATGACGACGGACACGTCTTCGGACAGCGCTGGCTCTTCGGCTTGAAAACGGGAGATGATCACCGCACCTCTAGAGTTGGATTCAACTGGCTTTCAAGCAAGGGAAACCTTTACCTTTCACTACCCAAAAGAGTCGCAGAGTGGCTTACAATCTCCTTTCCCTTCCCCTCCCCACAACAGACACCCTGTGAGGCAGGTGGGGGCGAGAGAGCTCTGAGAGAACTGCTCTGGGAGAGAACAGCTCTGAGAGAGTTGTGACCGTCCCAAGGTCACCCAGCTGGCTCCATGTGGTGGAGGAGTGGGGAATCAAACCCGGTTCTCCCAGATTACAGTCTTCCGCTCTTAACAAACTGGTGTAGAACCAGAAGAGGGAGCCAAATGTTCAAAAAAGACTAATGTGCCTTTCCCCGCCAGGAAATGCTAAAGTGGTTGGGATCTTCCAGTGCAGAAAGACAGAAATGTTGACTAAGGAGTGATCCGGTTGACACCTTGCAAAACAAAGCAGGGTGGGGCTACAGGAGAGAGAGTCTCTTCTTCTCCCCTCTTTACACCTCCAGGCCACTGATCGGCATTTCAAGACGTGGGAAGCATAAACTGGTGCAAAGCTGTTAGCCCAGAAATGTCTCTCTGCAATGGGGGCTGGAGAGGGGTGAAGATACGACACGGGAGAGATTAATACAATTGTGAATGCGGAAGGAATGGAGAGACGCATTCCTTCTTCTCGCCCGAGAAAATGGGAACACCCAAAGCAGCTGTTATTCTTTCAAATACCACATCGTTTAAACTTGCGGGATTCGCTACCACGAGCGGCGTTCCCTCTAAGCCGAGTTAGTGTGAGCTCGCTCACAGTTTCTTAGCCTCCGGCTCAAAAGTTTTTGTCTCGGCTCAGGAAGGGCTGCAAATCCGCCCGCTCGGAATTTTAATGCCGGTAGCTCACGAAGTAGAATTTTTGGTCACAGGACTCGACAGCTCAGTGGGAGCATTGACCGCTCGCACAGATTACCTTGACCCGGATGGCCGAAGCTAGCCCGATCTTGGAAGCTAAGCGGGGTCAGCCCTGGTTAGGATTTGGATGGGAGACCACCGAGGAAGCCCAGGTTGCCAGAGGAAACGAATGGCAAAACCACCTCTCCGCATCTCTTGACTTAAAGATCTCCCTTCTGGGTCGTCATAAATCAGCTTCTGATGGGGAAAATGGGTGGGCAGGGGAAGCCAGCGTGCGGGACAAGATAGATCTCTGGTCAGAGGAAGCAGGGCTCTTCCAATGTTTGGTGCGGTGGTGAAGTGCGCGGACTCTAATCTGGGAAAACCGGGTTTGATTTACCCACTCCTCCACTTGCACCTGCTGGATGACCTTGGGCAAGCCATAGTTCTGTCAGATCTGTTCTTGGAAAAGAGCAGTTTCTGTCAGAGCTCTCTCAGCCCCGCCTACCTCACAGGGTGTCTGTTGTTGTGGGGAGGGGAAGGGAAAGGGATTGTAAGAGGTTCTGAGACTCCTTTGGGTAGTGAAGGGCGGGGTATGAATCCAATCTCCTCCTCCTCCTCCTCTTCTTCTTCTTACATAAGAACATAAGACCATAAGAGAAGCCAATGTTGAATCAGGCCAATGGCCCATCTAGTCCAACACTCTGTCACACAGCGGCCAAAATATACCAGGTGCCATCAGGAGGTCCAGCAGTGGGGCCAGGGCACCAGAAGCCCTCCCACTGCTGCCCCCTCCAGCACCAAGAATAGAGTGCATCACCTGCCCCAGACTGAGAGTTCCCATCTATACCCTGTGGCTAATAGCCACTGATGGACTTCTGCTCCATATGTTTATCTAATTCCCTCTTGAAACTGTCCATGCTTGCAGCTGCCACCACCTCCTGTGGCAGTGAATTCCATATGTTAATCACTCTTTGGGTGAAGAAGTATTTCCTTTTATCTGTTCTAACCCGACTGCTCAGCAATTTCATGGAGTGCCCACGAGTTCTTGTATTGTGAGAAAGGGAGAAAAGGACTTCTTTCTCAACCTGCTCAATCCCATTGATAATCTTATAAACCTCGATCATGTCACCCCTCAGCCGTCGTTTCTCCAAGCTGAAGAGCCCCAAGCATTTTAACCTTTCTTCATAGGGAAGGTGTTCCAACCCTTTTATCATTCTAGTTGCCCATCTCTGCACTTTTTCCAATGCTATAATATCCTTTTTGAGATTTGGTGACCAGAACTGTACACAATATTCCAAATGAGGTCGCACCAATGATTTATACATTTTTCTTCAATGTTCTGGAGGGCAGGGGGGGATGAGACAGTGCTCGCCTCTCGAGGCCCGTTCCTATATGCCCAAGGTACGGCCTCTCGGATCGCCACTTTGGAATCAGGAAGGAATTTTCCTCCAGGCCCGATCGACCCAAGGATCCTGAAGGGTTGTGGGGTTTTTTTGCCTTCCTCTGGGCACAGAGGAGTGTGTGTGGTCACTGGGTGCATGGGGGGTGGGTAACTGCAAACTCCCTGCGTTCTGCAGGGCGTTGGACTAGATGGCCCTTGGGGGTGCCCCCTCCTGGCTCTACGTTTCTAAAGCTGCTACGGCAGAGACTGACACAGGAGCCCGGCCATGCGGCCACTTGGCAGCGGCCGACTTCCAAGGGGCTTGAGAAAGCGAATTAAGTTGCATAAGTCCTCAAGCCACCCACCCCGGGCTCCGGCGATTTATAGGTTCAGGGACACGCCCGAAATGCCAACATACACCGGGCTGGATCTCTTATGCAACCCAGCTGTTGATATTCTTGTTTTGAGTGACTGAAGGCCGTGGCCCGGGGGGGGGGAGAACTAGGCACAAACTCAGGTATGTGAGCAAAGTTTGATCCTGGAGGCACCTTTAAGACCAACTAAGTTTCATTCTGGGTGTAAGCTTTCGGGGGCGTGTACACTTCTACAGATACATGAAACAGGTTTCCTCAAGGCTTACATACAGGTGGAAAAAGAGTGGGTGAGGGTTTAGTTAGAGTCAAGATGCATAAGTAACGGAGCAATAAGTACAGCGAAGACTGGATTAACGAAGTCGGTAAGACCTGTGAATCACTGTCCCCTCTAAACTGAGTTAGTTGTGAGCTAGCTCACAGTTTTTTAGCCTCCGGCTCACACATTTTTGCCTCAGCCCAGGAAGGGACGGCTCCAGACGGCTGCAGAGCAAACTCATTTATGCGGCCACCAAATCGCTCGCCCACAACTTTAAAGCCCGTCACTCACAGTTTGGTGTAGTGGTTAAGTGCGTGGACTCTTACCTGGGAGAACCGGGTTTGATTCCCCACTCCTCCACTTGCAGCTGCTGGTGTGACCTTGGGTCAGTCACAAGCTCTGGCACAGCTGTTCTCTCAAGGATACTTTCTGTCAGAAGTTCTCTCAGCCCCACCTACCTCACAGGGGTGTCTGTTGTGGGGAGGGGAAGGGAAAGGAGTTTGTAAGCCGCTCTGAGGCGCCTTTGGGCAGTGAAGGGCGGGGTATAAATCCAATCTCCTCTTCTTCTTCTACCTCACAGGGTGTCTGTTGTGGGGAGGGGAAGGGGAAGGAGTTTGTAAGCCGCTCTGAGACGCCTTTGGGTAGTGAAGGGCGGGGTATAAATCCAATCTCCTCTTCTTCTTCTACCTCACAGGGTGTCTGTTGTGGGGAGGGGAAGGGAAGGAGTTTGTAAGCTGCTCTGAGACTCCTTTGGGTAGTGAAGGGCGGGGTATAAATCCAATCTCCTCTTCTTCTTCTACCTCACAGGGTGTCTGTTGTGGGGAGGGGAAGGGAAAGGAGTTCGTAAGCCGCTCTGAGATGCCTTTGGGCAGTGAAGGGCAGGGTATAAATCCAATCTCCTCTTCTTCTTCTACCTCACAGGGTGTCTGTTGTGGGGAGGGGAAAGGGAAGGAGTTTGTAAGCCGCTCTGAGACACCTTTGGGTAGTGAAGGGCGGAGTATAAATCCAATCTCCTCTTCTTCTTCTACCTCACAGGGTGTCTGTTGTGGGGAGGGGAAGGGAAAGGAGTTCGTAAGCCGCTCTGAGATGCCTTTGGGCAATGAAGGGCAGGGTATAAATCCAATCTCTTCTTCTTCTTCTTCTACCTCACAGGGTGTCTGTTGTGGGGAGGGGAAAGGGAAGGAGTTTGTAAGCCGCTCTGAGACACCTTTGGGTAGTGAAGGGCGGAGTATAAATCCAATCTCCTCTTCTTCTTCTACCTCACAGGGTGTCTGTTGTGGGGAGGGGAAGGGAAAGGAGTTTGTAAGCCGCTCTGAGACACCTTTGGGCAGTGAAGGGCCGGGTATAAATCCAATCTCTTCTCTTCTTCTTCTACCTCACAGGGTGTCTGTTGTGGGGAGGGGAAGGGAAAGGAGTTTGTAAGCCGCTCTGAGATGCCTTTGGGCAGTGAAGGGCAGGGTATAAATCCAAACTCTTCTTCTTCTTCTTCACAAAGTGGAATTTTTGCTCACAAGACTCCACAGCTTAGAGGGGAATATTGCTGTGAACAGGAGCAAATTAGTGTGGAAATCAAAGAACAGATTTAGAGTCCAGTGGCGCCTCTAAGGCCAACCAAAAAAGAAAGAGTTAACAAACAGATGTGAGAACTCTACCTGCGTGCAAGGCTTGAGGATGTCTGTTTCAACGTATTGGGAGGAGTGTCCGCGCACAGGAAACCTTATAACCAGAATTAAACGTTGTTGGCCTTAAAGGTGCCGCTGGAATCAACCTTTGTTCTGTTGCTTCAAACCAGCATGCGGACACACCTGAATCTATCTCAGGTATGTGGGTGAGCCGTGAGATAAGCGTTCCTTTCAAAGCTAAAGCCGACCCTTGAAGCAAACAAAGGTGGCTGATTTCGCCCTGCCTACAACACCACCACCACCCCCCGCAAAATCACTTGAAGGTGCCCCTCTTAAAGCCGCCGGGCTCATTTCACCGCTGTGCCTTTGGGCGAAGCAGGTTTCTCCACAAGCAGGCGGGCGTTTTTCTTTTTTTAAGTGCGTGGGGGAAAGTGCCCGGAGAAGGAGCCGCTAACACATGCTCATGACCTGCGGCATGCCGGAGAAGTGTCACAGGTTCCTATTTCAAAACGAGATCGAGATGGGTGGCCCTGTTAGGCTGTCTGTAGCAACAGAGAAGAGCACGGACCCAGTAATGCCTTAAGGAGGAGGAGGAGGACGAGAAGAGGAGGAGGAGGAGGAGGAGACTGGATTTATACCTCACCCTTCACTTGGAGTCTCAGAGCAGCTTACAAACTCCTTTCCCTTCCCCTCCCCACAACAGACACCCTGTGAGGTAGGTGGGGCTGAGGGAGCTCTCTTGAGAACTATTCATCAGAACAGCTCTGAGAGAACTGTGACTGACCCAAGGCCACACCAGCAGCTGCATGTGGAGGAGTGGGTAATCAAACCCAGTTCTCCCAGACTGTTATGAGGAGGAGGAGGAGGAGGAGGAGGAGAGGAGGAGGAGGACGAAGAAGAGGAGGAGATTGGATTTATATCCCATCCTTCACCCGGAGTCTCAGAGCCACTTACAAACTCCCTTCCCTTCCCCACAACAGACACCCTGTGAGGTAGGTGGGGCTGAGAGAGCTCTTTCAAGAACCGCCCTTTCAAGAACAGCCCTGACAGAACTATGGCTTGCCCAAGGTCATTCAGCCGCCGCAAGTGGAGGAGTGGGGAATCACACCCGGTTCTCCGAGATTAGAGTCCGCACACTTAAGCACTGCACCACACTGGCTAACGAGACTTGCAGTAGGGTAGGAGCTCAGTTCTTCAGGTAGACATCTGAAGAAGTGAGTAACGGCTCATGAAAGAAACTGGATTTATACCCCACCCTTCACTCAGAGTCTCAGAGCGGCTTACAATCTCCTTTCCCTTCCCCTCCCCACAAAAGAGGTAGGGCTGAGAGAGCTCTTTCGAGGACTGCTTGTGAGAGAACAGAGCTCTGAGAGAACTTGTAACTGACCCACAGGTCACACCAGCAGCTGCATGTGGAGGAGTGGGGAATCAAACCCTGTCACACATTTTTCTTAGTCTTTTAAGTTGCTGCTGGACACTTGCTCTTTAGTACTGCTGCAGGCAGACTAATACGGTGACCCGTCTTGGAAGTAGGCGGTGACTCAAGAAAGCTCCTCCCCGGCCACAAATTTTGTGAGTCTTTAAGGAGCTGCGGTGGCTCAAGTGGCTAAGATGCTGAACTGCAGGCTGTGGAAGGTCGGTAGTTCAGCAGTTCAAGACCCGAGTGCCGCAAGACAGAGTGAGCTCCCGTCTCAGGTCCCAGCTCCTGCCAACCTAGCAGTTCGAAAGCAAGAAATTGCAAGTAGATAAATAGGTACCGCTTCGGTGGGAAGGTAACAGCATTCCGTGCGCCTTGGTGTTCAGTCATGCCAGCCACATGACCATGGAAACGTCTTCGGACAGTGCTGGCTCTTCGGCTTTGAAACTGAGATGAGCACCGCAACCCTAGAGTCAGATTCGACTGGCTTTCGAGCAAGGGAACCTTTACCTTTACTAAGGTGCTACTGGATTCTTGCTCTTTTCTACTGCAAAAAGGAGAGAGGCGTTTGAATCCTCGGCAGGAGAAGAACCGCTGCGGACAGACTCTCGCTCCAGGGAAGGTGGGGAGTCGCGGGGACCCGGTTTCGCAAATCTCACCTCACGGAAGCACCTGCGAGGGCACACAACTCAAGAGCCGCTGCGTGCAAAGGCAGCTGCAGTAGGCGCTTGCTGGTTACTGTCTGGCAGTCACGCCACTGCTCTTCCGGAAGGTTTATTTAGCCAACAAAGTAAACACGCGGGAGCAGGAGGGGGAAGCGCAAATGGCCCCAGAGCAAGCCAAGTTTTACGGCCTCGTGGTACTGTAAGCCAATGTCGCAAGGGTCACTTGGCTCAGCGGTGCCGACAGTGGGTATTGGCTCGCCCCTGGTTCCTTTAGAAAACTGGCAGGAAGTGCTGGAGAAGACAATTTATACACTTGTCGGGGACGCTCTAGGCTGATCCCGCAGTGAGCAGGGGGTTGGACGACGAGGCCCCTTCCAACTCTGTGATGCTATGACTCTATGACTTCTCCGAGAAACGCCACCGGTGGTTAGGGCAGCAGTGTCTTGCACTAAATTGAAAGGGAGACCTGCTGCAGTGACGTTACCCTCCTCAAATGTGAACTTGTGGATCTCCTGACAAAAATATATAATCTTTCTTTAAAATCTGCCTCCATTCCTGAGGACTGGAAGGTAGCTAATGTCACTCCCATCTTTAAAAAGGGCTCCAGGGGAGATCCGGGAAATTACAGGCCAGTCAGTCTGACATCGATACCGGGTAAGTTGGTGGAAACTGTTATTAAGGAAAGAATTAGTAGGCACATTGATGAACAAAAACTATTGAGGCAGACTCAGCATGGGTTCTGTAAGGGAAGATCTTGTCTCACTAACCTGTTAGTGTTTTTTGAGGGAGTGAACAAACATGTGGACAAGGGGGACCCAACAGATATTATTTACCTTGACTTCCGGAAAGCTTTTGATACAGTTCCTCATCAAAGGCTCCTAAGTAAGCTCAATGGTCATGGGATAAAAGGACAAGTCCTCTTGTGGATCAAAAACTGGCTTATAAATAGGAAACAGAGAGTGAGTATAAATGGGAAACTTTCTCAGTGGAGGGTGGTAAGCAGTGGGGTACCACAGGGATCAGTACTCGGTCCGATGCTTTTTAACTTGTTTATTAACGATTTGGAATTGGGAGTAAGCAGTGAAGTGGCTAAATTTGCAGATGACATGAAGTTGTTCAGGGTGGCGAAAACCAGGGAGGAGTGTGAGGCACTCCAAAGGGATCTGTCGAAGATGGGTGAGTGGGCGTCAACGTGGCAAATGGGGTTCAATGTGGCCAAGTGCAAAGTGATGCACATTGGAGCCAAAAATCCTAAATATAAATACACGTTGATGGGGTCTGAACTGGCAGAGACGGACCAAGAGAGAGAGATCTTGGAGTCGTAGTGGATAACTCGCTGAAAATGTCTAGACAGTGTGTAGCTGCAATAAAGAAGGCCAACGCTATGCTGGGGATTATTAGGAAGGAAATTGATAACAAATCAGCCAGTATCATCATGCCCCTGTATAAATCATTGGTGCGACCTCATTTGGAATACTGTGTACAGTTCTGGTCACCACATCTCAAAAAGGATATTATAGCATTGGAAAAAGTGCAGAGAAGGGCAACTAGAATGATAAAAGGGTTGGAACACCTTCCCTATGAAGAAAGGTTAAAAGGCTTGGGGCACTTTAGCTTGGAGAAACGACGGCTGAGAGGTGACATGATCGAGGTTTATAAGATTATGAATGGGATTGAGCAGGTTGAGAAAGAAGTCCTTTTCTCCCTTTCTCACAATACAAGAACTCGTGGGCACTCCATGAAATTGCTGAGCAGTCGGGTTAGAACAGATAAAAGGAAAGACTTCTTCACCCAAAGAGTGATTAACATATGGAATTCACTGCCACAGGAGGTCGTGGCAGCTGCAAGCATGGACAGTTTCAAGAGGGAATTAGATAAACATATGGAGCAGAAGTCCACCAGTGGCTATTAGCCACAGGGTATAGATGGGAACTCTCAGTCTGGGGCAGGTGATGCACTCTATTCTTGGTGCTGGAGGGGGCAGCAGTGGGAGGGCTTCTGGTGCCCTGGCCCCACTGGTGGACCTCCTGATGGCAACTGGTATATTTTGGCCGCTGTGTGACAAAGTGTTGGGCTAGATGGGCCATTGGCCTGATTCAACATTGGCTTCTCTTATGTTCTTATGTTCCTGTGACCACCAAAAGAGGAATCAGACAACCGCTGTGGTGGGGATGGAAAACCATAGTTGGAGGCGGCTCCCGTCCGAATATTAACTGTGGACATAGGACTCACAATCCTGGGTTTAAATTAAGGGCAGGAAGCTACCGGCTGGATCGTAGGAAAAACTTTTTGACAGAGTTGTGCCACAATGGAATGATCTGCCTGGGGAGGTGGTGAGCTCCCCCTCACTGGCCGTCTTTAAGCAACGGCTGAACAAACACTTGTCAGGAATGCTCTAGACTGACCCTGCATTGAGCAGGGGGTTGGACTAGATGGCCTTTAGGGCCCCTTCCAACTCTGTGATTCTTATGATTCTGTGAAACTTCCTTCACTGGATGTTTTCAAGTGGAGGCTGGTCGACCATCTTTCGGGTATGTTGTAGGTATGTAGGGCTATCTTTCGGCTGTGCTCCTGCAGAGTGCAGGGGTTGGACTAGATGACCTGCAAGGTACCTTCCAACTCTAATGTTCGATGAAAGAGCTCTTTCTTTCTACCACAAGCACAATTTTATAAACCTCTATCATGTCCGTCTGTCATCCCGCTCCCAGTAATCCCTTGCTAAACTTTTCCCAGCTCTGCGGTATACTTTTTAAGATGTGGTGACCAGAACTGCATATAGCATTCCAAACTAGGCCACACTTTAGCTCTCTACAAGACCAAACCCTTGAACTTCTAATCGTCCCAGTTTAGAAAATGTGTCAAATGCTTAGTTAAGACCCCATGTTATAGAAGAGCGTTCATGCTCACGCAGTTAAATTCTTTTCCCTCGGCCGTACTGGAAGGCCGAATCACGGGCCTAGCATATTCAGGCTGAGTTTATAAATACAGATCTAGTCAGCCTGAGTCCTTAGAACGTCTTTCCATTGGAATGTGACATCCGGTCTGATTTGAGAGAAAGGTATTTGTCTCTTAATAGGTCCTATGAATTCATCGTCCCCCCAAAAAAATTGTCCAGTTTATCTTTGCAGATGAGGATCGGAAAACTATTTTAGCAGTTGCTAAATATTTAGCCGCGTCGATTGCCTGTAAGAGGTTTGGATCTCGGTCTGTCCAAGACCTTCGAGTCAAAAGAAAAGATAAGTAAAATACAAGGGCAAATCCTTGAACATCTAACCATCCCAGTTTAAGAAGATGTGCCAGTGTTTAGTTCAGATTTCAGCATCTTTAGCGGGGGGCCTTTCCCAAAGGATTTGCTCAAAGACGCTTCGGGAACCCTCTTATTCAGGAACGCTACAGTGCCTTCAACTTCCAGCTGAGTCAGGTTAATAAACCCTTAAGAGGAAAATCCAAGAGAAAGCCAGGTCGACAGACTTTCCCCAAGTACTAGAGAGGCTACCCAGACAGACAACGCTTAGTCATTAGTTCCCGTACAATCGATATTTATCATTACTGCAGAATGAAGGGAATCACTTCATTGTGCATATTTTCAAAGACGAAGCCATCGTTTTAAAATGTAGATCTCCCCACCCACCCACCCCTGGCCACAAATGCTTACAGGGTAGCAGATTTCAGTGAGACAGAATTCCTATCCTTTAAGGAGAAAATTCTATTTATAGCCTCCTTATGCCCGGGACTTATACTACATTCACTCGAATATTTGCAGAAATCTATATATATAGCCTTTAAAAACAGAAGCAGGATTGGGGATCGATTAAAAAATTTATATTAGAGATTTTGGGTACAGAATTACAACTTGCCCCAGAAACTTATTTGCTCAATATAACATTAGATGGAATTAAAAAGGATGGTCTATTTATTATATCCTGTATCCTTACTGCATCTAGAATCCTTATTGCAAAATGCTGGAAAACAGATATAATACCTAGTAGAGATGAACTAATCGTGAAAATGTGTGAAATAGCTGAAATGGATAAAATAAATATGATTTTGTCAGGGAAAGACGATAAGATGTATCAAAAAAGATGGCGTAAATTTAACAAAGCGATAAGAGAAAACGTGTAACGTAATGTAAACTCCAAAGATGGTTGTATATGATTGTATATGTAAAATTCGTCGTTCTGTGGTGGAAAATCGATAAATAAACTATTTTTTAAAAAAAAACAGAAGCAGGATATGGCACCCATACGGCATTAAGAGCCTACGGGTGAAAGCTATACAGATAAGCCAATGGACAGTCAGAAGGAATTAAAGATACGACGCTGAACTGTAGAGAAACCAGCAACAGTGGCATTTAACCTTTCTGACCCCTGTTATTGCATCAGCTCAAATTGGGATATAAATAGAGACTGTTGGCCCAGAGATGGCATCTCCCAGTGCACAGTCAGTTCACGGCAGCCCGCCACCCGGCTTAGTTTCCCCATCCAGATCTCATGCTCTTCTTCTTCTTCATTGTCTGATCAAAACAAAACTGAAACGGGGAAGGAGAAAAATAAGGGATGTGTCATTAAGTCACACACACAAAGCTGCTTTCCTGATTTTGTGTTTAGCCATGCCGGCCACATGACCACGGAAATGTCTTCGGACAGCGCCGGCTCTTCGGCTTGGAAACGGAGATGAGCACCGCAACCCTAGAGTCGGATTCGACCGGCTTTCGAGCAAGGGAAACCCTTACTTAAAGTGTCATCAACTCACTGCAGGTGATTTATGGAGACCCGTCATGGGGTTTTCAAGGCAAAGGGTGTTCAGAGGTGATTTCCCACTGCCTACTTCTGTGTAGCGACCCTGGACTTCCTTGGTGGTCTCCCGTCCAAATACTGACTGGGGCCGACCCTGCTGAGCTTTGGAGATCTGACAAGATCAGGCTTGCCTGCACCATCCAGGTCACGGCAACTTCCTGACCGGGTTTCTTCAGCGTATTCCGTGTGGACTGCCTTGAAAACCATTTGGAAATCTCACCTGTTGGCAGGACACGACCACTCAGGTGGTACAAACTGCGGAGAACATGGGACATCCAGCTTGCTTGAGCTACACTGCCTTTTGGTGTAGTGGTTAGGTGGTGCGCAGACTCTGATCGGGGAGAACTGGGTTTGATTCCCCACTCATCCACATGCAGCTGCAGGTGTGACCTTGGGTCAGTCATAGGCTTGCCAAGGACTTACTGTATTTCGGCGAGGGACAGATAAGTCCTGGCAGGACCATCCCCGGGGGAAGGAAAGACGCATGCACAATGCCGTCGCCAGGAAGTGATGCTAGACGACGCTCTGGCAACGCGGCTGGAAACTCGATGGTACCATCGAGTTTTCAGCCCCATTGCCAAAGCGTTGCCGGGCGTGACTTCCTGGCGACGGCATGGTGTGTTACAAGGAGGACTGGTCCGGCCGGGGAGCATGCATCCCCCGCTCCCCCGCGGTAAGTACTTGGCAACTCTAGTCAGCCACAACTTCTCTCAAAGCTGTTCTATCAAGAGAAGTCCTTGAAATAGCTCTCTCAGCCCCACCTACCTCACAGGGTGTCTGTTGTGGGGAGGGGAAGGGAAAGGAGATCGTAAGCTGCTTTGAGACTCCTTTGGGTAGTGAAGGGCGGGGTATAAATCCAATCTCTTCTTCTCTTCCACACTGCCTTCCAATTTGTTTAAGAGGCGTGTGACAATACTCATATTTACCTTTGGAGCACAAAAACGTCTGGACCCAGGATACTAAAGGGAACGCCTCTTCCAAGTGAAGTTCTCCTTCACATTAGTGTGATCAGAGAGTTCCCTGTTCCAAGCACCTTGGGCATGCTAAGACCAGGCTAATGATTTTGGATAGCCAAGCCTTTAAAGGGCCAAAGCAGATTTAAAAAAAAATTAGCAGCCACACATATTTGATTGGGGGAGGGAGGATCTAAGTGCAGTTTTTGACATCAAGATGAAGAAAGCTGAATTCCTTATATTCCAGCTCACACATGAAACGGCCTTCTACTGAATCAGAACTCTGGTCCATCAAGGTCAGTATGGTCTACTCAGACTGGCAGTGGGTCTCCAGGGTCTCAGAGAGAGGTGAGAGACCTTGAGACCCTGCAGATCTACTGCCCGTCTGAGTGATGTGAATCATCTACTGCCTGGTCCTTTGAACTGGAGATGCCAGGGATTGAACCTGGGACCTTCTGCATGCCAAAAGCAGGTGCTCTACCATTGTCATGGCCCCCTCCCCGTACATGAAGCTGCCTTCTACTGAACCATACTCTTGGTCCATCAAGGTCAGTATTGTCTACTCAGACTGGCAGCTGCTCTCCAGGTTCTCAAGCTGAGGTCTTTCCCATCACCTCCTGCCTGGTCCTTTTAACTGGAAGTGCCAGGGATTGAATCTTCTGCATGCCGAGCAGATGCTCCACCACTGAGCCACCGCCCCCTTCCCTCTTTAACGGCGGGGATGCAAGGGAAGCAAAACATCGGTGCCGTTTTTAATTCTCCAGCAGACATTTCAGGGCTAGAAGAAAACCCAAGACTCCAGCTTATTTGGGCTGCGACAAACATAAGAACATAAGACAAGCCAATGTTGAATCAGGCCAATGGCCCATCTAGTCCAACACTCTGTCACACAACGGCCAAAATATACCAGGTGCCATCAGGAGGTCCAGCAGTGGGGCCAGGACACTAGAAGCCCTCCCACTGCTGCCCCCCCCAGCACCAAGGATAGAGTGCATCACCTGCCCCAGACTGAGAGTTCCCATCTATACCTTGTGGCTAATAGCCACTGATGGACTTCTGCTCCATATGTTTATCTAATTCCCTCTTGAAACTGTCCATGCTTGCAGCTGCCACCACCTCCTGTGGCAGTGAATTCCATATGTTAATCACTCTTTGGGTGAAGAAGTATTTCCTTTTATCTGTTCTAACCCGACTGCTCAGCAATTTCATGGAGTGCCCACGAGTTCTTGTATTGTGAGAAAGGGAGAAAAGTACTTCTTTCTCAACCTGCTCTATCCCATTCATAATCTTATAAACCTCGATCATGTCACCCCTCAGCCTTCGTTTCTCCAAGCTGAAGAGCCCCAAGCGTTTTAACCTTTCTTCATAGGGAAGGTGTCCCAACCCTTTTATCATTCTAGTTGCCCTTCTCTGCACTTTTTCCAATGCTATAATATAATATCCTTTACATTAAAGCTGTAAGTGAGCGATTTGGCTGCTGCATAAATTAGTTTGCTCTGGAGCCGTCCTTCCTGAGCGAAGACGAAACTGTGTGAGCTGGAGGCTAAAAAACTGCGAGCTAACTCAGCTTAGAGGGAACACTGGTGACAAACCAGCGTGGCTAGCCTTCAGAAGTTGATTTCTATTATCATTTGTTCAACTTTTAATATCAGATGGAGAATACATGGGGGGGAGACGGAATTCAGGTTTTCAGAGTTCCTTTAAACATTGTGTTTATCTCGAATCGGGAAGCTGCTCTTCTCTCAGCTAAACTGATCCAATTAAGCAATCGACGGAACAGAAGAATCTCCGCCTTCTGAATGCCCTCTAGGTAAATGTTTTCCATTCCAACCATACCAGGGGGAGGCAGCTCTACCATCTGGTGGGCTACCGCCAGATGGCCCCAAGCTATTATTTAAGCTCCCTGACTGGAGGAATCTAGACCATGGAAGGAAGGAATCAAGACCCTGGCAAGTCACCCTACGCGAAAGGGGGTGGGGGAGAACGGGGGGGAGAACCCAAGCAGCCATTTCCAGTCGTGCAGCGCCAGGAAAGCATTTCCCATCAGCAAAGTGGCCACGTAATGGGAAAGTTCTGGCTTCCGTTCCTTTTCTTAATCTTTTTACACCCAGGTCGGAGTTAAGGGCAAAGACTGGAGCAGTCAATTCGGGGGGACAGGGACCTAGATGTCTGCATAATCATAATATGCAGGACTGTCCCAAGGAGAAGAGTTGAAGATTCATGGAGGACAAGTCTATCGATGGAAGATGGTGACTGAGGAGAACCTCCACGTTCAGAAGCATTAAACCAGTTTGGTGTTGTGGTTAAGTGCGCGGACTCTTATCTGGGAGGACCGGGTTTGATTCCCGACTCCTCCACTTGCACCTGCTGATGTGACCTTGGGTCAGTCACAAGCTCTGGCACAGCTGTTCTCTCAAGGACAGTTTCTGTCCGAGCTCTCTCCGCCCCACCTACCTCACAGGGTGTCTGTTGTGGGGAGGGGAAGGGAAAAGGAGTTTGTGAGCTGCTCTGAGATGCCTTTGGGCAGTGAAGGGCGGGGTATAAATCCAAACTCTTCTTCTTCTTCTACCTCACAGGGTGTCTGTTGTGGGGAGGGGAAGGGAAAGGAGTTTGTAAGCCGCTCTGAGACGCCTTTGGGCAGTGAAGGGCGGGGTATAAATCCAATCTCTTCTTCTCTTCTCTAAACCAGCGTTTTTCAACCACTGTGCCGCGGCACACTAGTGTGCCGTGAGATATTGTCTGGTGTGCCGTGGGAAAAATTCCAATTTCATCCGTAACATATGAACAATTATAAAATAAAGTATTATTATTTCATAATAAAGTAATTGTAAAATAATTTCTTTGTGTTTATTCGATTCCTATTCAAGAGAATTACTTTATATATAGTCAATATAGGCACAGAGTTAAATTTTTTTAACATTTTCTAATGGTGGTGTGCCTCGTGATTTTTTTCATGAAAAAAGTGTGCCTTTGCACAAAAAGGTTGAAAAACACTGCTCTAAACCTCTGAATCCCAGAGCCAGGATGCAACATTAGGGGGAGGCCTCAGCCTCTCTGCCCTGTGGTTGGACCTCCAGAGGAACTGGTTGGCCCCTGTGTGAGACGGGATGCTGGACTAGATGGACCCTTGCTGGTCTGATCCGGCAGGGCTCTTCTGATGTTCTTATGAGGGCCTTGGCCTCTATGCTCTGTTATTGGCCCTCCAGAGGAACTGGTTGGCCACTGTGTGAGGCAGGAGGCTGGACTAGATGGACTATTGGTCTGATCCAGCAGGGCTCTTCTCATGTTCTAATGAAGGCCTCGGCCTCTCTGCCCTGTTGTTGGCCCTCCAGAGGAACTGGTTGGCCACTGTGTGAGACACGATGCTGGACTAGATGGACCACTGGTCTGATCCAGCAGGGCTCTTATGAAGGTTCTCCCAAAGCTGTCTAAATACATGAAGCTGCCTCATACTGAATCAGACCTTTTTTTGGTCCCACCAGGCTCAGCATTGTCTACTCAGACTGGAAGCAGCTCTCCAGGGTCTCAGGCTGAGGTCTTTCACATCACCTACTGCCTAATCCTTTTAACTGGAGATGCCAGGGATTGTTCCTGGGACCTTCTGCATGCCAAGAGATCCTTCTAGGCCTGGCAAAGCGTGAACTTCTTACAAGTACAGTGCGGTATTCGGCACCAAGGCCTGTGCTCAGTTTAAGCAAAAAAAAATTATACTGGTTTGCAGTCTAATGCACACGTTTTTGAGGTCAGGATAACACTGGGATGTTCCAATGCTTGCCAAAATATTACGAAAGGCTGGAACAATGTGGAGGAATGGGTCAAAGCTTCCAAGCCAGGGTTAGGAAACATGAGAGGGAAAGGTCGTGTGAAAGACAGTGCTGGGAAGGGGCCATTGATCCACAGTGGAGCATCTATCTGGCATGCAGAAGGTCGCAGGTTCAGTTCCCGGCACCTCCAGTTAAGGATCAGGCAGTGGGTGATGTGAAAGACCTCTACCTGTGACCCTGGAGAGCCACTGCCCATCTGAGAAGACAATATTGCTTCATAAGTGTTTGTGCAAGAAAGAAGCAAACTGAAATCACAGAATCATAGAATGTTAGAGTTGGAAGGGATCTTGCAAGGTCATCTAGTCCAACCCCCTGCACTCTGCAGGAGCACAGCTGAAAGATGGCCCTACAACATACCCAAAAGATGGCCGTCCAGCCTCTACTTGAAAACGTCCAGCGAAGGAGCATCCACCACCTCCCAAGACAGTCTGTCCCACTGCTCAACCACTCTCACAGTTAGGACGTTTCTCCTGATATTTAGTCGGTATCAACTCCATTGTAATTTCCACCCATTAGATCTAGTCTTGCAATCCGGAGCAAGAGAGAACAGATCTGCTCCATCTTCTACATAGTAAAAAAGTAAAGGTTCCCTTGCTCAAAAGCCAGTCGATTCCGACTCTAGGGCTGCGGTGCTCATCTCCGTTTCAAAGCCGAAGAGCCAGCGCTGTCCGAAGACATTTCTGTGGTCATGTGGCCGGCATGATTAAACACCAAGGTGCACGGAACACTGTTACCTTCCTAATGAAGTGGTACCTATTTATCTACTTGCAATTTTTTGCTTTCTTGCGGCACCCGGGTCTCGAACTGCTGAACTACTGACCTTCCATAGCCTGCAGTTCAGCCTCTTAACCACTTGAGCCACCACAGCTGCTCTTCTACATAACAGCCCTTCAAATATTAGAAGAAGAAGAAGAAGAAGAAGAAGAAGAAGAAGAAGAAGAAGAAGAAGAAGAAGAAGAAGAAGAAGAAGAAGAAGAAGAAGAAGGAGGAGGAGGAGGAGGAGGAGGAGGAGGAGTCTGGATTCATACCCCACCCTTCACTACCCAAAGGCATCTCAAAACGGCTTACAAACTCCTTTCCCTCCCCCTCCCCACAACAGACACCCTGTGAGGTAGGTGGGGCTGAGAGAGCTTTGAGAGAACTGCCCTTGAGAGAACAGCTCTGACAGAACTATGGCTTGCCCAAGGTCATCCCGCAGCTGCAAGTGGAGGCGTGGGGAATCAAACCCGGTTCTCCCAGATTAGAGTCCGCGCACTTAACCACTACACCAGACTGGCTCTCTTCAATCTTCAACTGGCTCTCCTGTAACTGCAATCTTCAAATCGGCTCTCGTGTGGCTGGTGAAACTTAAAAAATGGGTTTCAGGTCGGCGGAGGCTGAAGGAGATTGGGTCACCATGGGCAACAAATCACGGAAAGTATGGCAAATTGGCCGGGTTGGCTAGGTAATACCGATTACCGCTGCACACCCAAGTCCTTTGGGGGCAGATTTATCGAGAAAATGCCTTTAAGAACCCACAGAAGCACGAGCTAGGCCCCCCCCCCCCGCCACCCGGCTGCGTAACGCCTGTAAGACTGAAAGCAGTAATATCTTTTTCACTGGGCCATCAGCCAATGCCGCTGGAGCCGACCCCGGGAAAGAACTGCTGAGTCAGAAGCAGAGGCGCTCGCTGTGAATCAAGGTTCCAATAGATTCCGTCTCCTGTTTCCTAAACAAGGGTGCACATAATTACAGCTGGCTGCTGCCACAACATATCAGCCGGGCACTCGGGTTTTAAATATTGCCTAATCCGTGTGGGTCATACAGCCCCCAGGGGTGTTGCGCATGGCAGAGTTTTTAACTGCTTGGATGGGGAAGCCGCTGAGCAGCAAATGGCTCTCTCTCCCCGACACAGGAAAGCAGGCGTCCACATTGCCGGGGTGGCACCGGTCTCATCTTTCAAAACAGACACAAGAAATGCCACGCGAGGCCATTCTTTTGTAACAGTAGAGCGAGACCCCACGTCAGCCTGATCTTTGTCCCTGTTTCTCCGACATGGAAAAATCAAATTTTTAATTTGATAGAGGGTCACCGATTCTGAGAGGCAGCTTGGTGTAGTGGTTAAGTGCGCGGACTCTGGGAGAACCGGTTTTGATTCCCCCACTCCTCCACTTGCACCTGGCTGGATGACCTTGGGCAAGCCGTAGTCCTGATAAGAGCTGTTCTCGAAAAAGAGCAGTTTCTGTCAGAGCTCTCTCAGCCCCACCCACCTCACAGGGTGTCTGTTGTGGGGAGGGGAAGGGAAAGGAGTTTGTAAGCCGCTCTGAGACTCCTTTGGGTATTGAAGGATGGGGTATAAATCCAATCTCTTCTTCTTCTTCTATCTCACAGGGTGTCTGTTGTGGGGAGGGGAAGGGGAAGGAGTTTGTAAGCCGCTCTGAGACTCCTTTGGGTAGTGAAGGGTGGGGTATAAATCCAATCTCTTCTTCTTCTTCTACCTCACAGGGTGTCTGTTGTAGGGAGGGGAAGGGGAAGGAGTTTGTAAGCCGCTCTGAGACTCCTTTGGGTAGTGAAGAGTGGGGTATAAATCCAATCTCTTCTTCTTCTTCTACCTCACAGGGTGTCTGTTGTAGGGAGGGGAAGGGGAAGGAGTTTGTAAGCCGCTCTGAGACTCCTTTGGGTAGTGAAGAGTGGGGTATAAATCCAATCTCTTCTTCTTCTTCTACCTCACAGGGTGTCTGTTGTAGGGAGGGGAAGGGGAAGGAGTTTGTAAGCCGCTCTGAGACTCCTTTGGGTAGTGAAGAGTGGGGTATAAATCCAATCTCTTCTTCTTCTTCTACCTCACAGGGTGTCTGTTGTAGGGAGGGAAGGGGAAGGAGTTTGTAAGCCGCTCTGAGACTCCTTTGGGTAGTGAAGGGCGGGGTATAAATCCAATCTCTTCTTCTTCTTCTACCTCACAGGGTGTCTGTTGTGGGGAGGGGAAGGGGAAGGAGTTTGTAAGCCGCTCTGAGACTCCTTTGGGTAGTGAAGGGCGGGGTATATATCCAATCTCTTCTTCTTCTTTGTTGTTTATTCATTGAAATAGAGCTGGAAGGGATCCCCAAGGGTCATCTAGTCCAACCCCCTGAACAGTAGAGGGAATTCACAGCTACCTCCCCTCCCTCACTCATCCAAGAGATCTTTGCTCTATGCCCAGAGGGAGGCAAAATACCTCCAGGAGCTGTGGGTCAATCTGGCCTGGAGGAAAATTGCTACCTGACCCCAAAGTGGAGATCAGCATTTCCCTGGGCATGTAAGGAAGGGCGACAAGAACTAAGCACTGCGGCAACCCTTCCTGCCCTCCCTCTCATGATTTGCCTAAGTTCACAGAATCAACATTGCTGTCAGATGGCCATCCAGCCTCTGCTTGAAAACCTCCAAAGAAGGAGAGCCCACCACCTCCCGAGGAAGCCCGTTCCACTGAGAAACTGCTTTTGAATGTCAGGAAGTTCTTCCAAATCTTTTGTCGAAAAACATGTCCTTCATTTACACCCCGACTTTCTCGCCATTGAAGACCCACAGTGGCTCACAGTGTCCTCCTCTTCTCCATTTTATCCTTACACCATCCCTTTGAGGTAGGCTAGGCTGAGGGTTTGTGACTGGCCCGAGGTCACCCAGCAAGCCTCCATGGCAGAGCGGGAATTCAAACCCGCATCGCCCAGGTCCCAGACCAACTCTTTAACCACTGCCTCACACTGGCTCTCAAGAGATCACGACCGTAGGCTTCGTGTGCTTTATTAATACCAAATTAATTTTAGATCGGATTTTTCACCGACAAGGACCACGGCTCACTAGCATAGCTGCCCTGGGCCGGGCCTTTTGTCGCTTACAGAGAGTCTCCCAACATCTTCTCGCCGACAGACCAACCAGCAAAGACACAAACCCATGAAGCTAAGCCTCGTGAACTGACCTAGTTGCCCATCTTGGCCCATATACTACCACGGGACCCAATGAGAACAGCTAGAACAGAAGTAGGGGGAAGGTCACTCGGGAGTGACCAGTCACTCTCCACATGAGTGAAAGTAGCTCTCCACCTTTCCTCCTGTGCTGCTGGAATCATTTTCTTGTCTTCCCCTTTACAGCTAGTGAAGCAGCTTTTCTCTCCTTTTTGTGATAAGACACTGTGCATGTACCTTTGCTAGGGACGGGGAAACAACAAGTACCAGCATCCTTTCCTCCTACTACTTCTCCTCCTCCTCCTCTTCCTCCTCCCAGTGGCAGATTCACCATTAAGCAGACCAAGCTCGTGCTTAGGGCACCAGGGCCAAAGGGGGCACCACAAAGTTGGGGAAAAGGGTGAAAGAATGTAGAAAAATGCCTTTCAGGTCATGCATATTGGAACTTTGATACGTTTAACTTGTGAAATATTAAAATAGATGTTGTGTTTTGTAGAACTTGATGTAGCCAAAGCTTGGCTTGGTTTGTACGGTATATTGTGTTATCCTAGGAATAAATTTTTGCATTGCTGCAACCCTGCATGGTCTATCTGGTCAGACAGGTCAAGAACTAAAATGGACTGGGTCAGTGTGGAAAGGAGGGGGGCACCAAGATTGGTCCAGTGCTTAGGGTGCCAGTGAGCCTTAATCCGCCCCTGCCTCCTCCATTCATGCACTCTGGAAGGGAAAAACGCACTCTGGAAGGGAAAAATGCACCAACCCGCACTCTGGAAGGGAAAAACGCATGCTATCGACTCTTTTCCCTCTGCGTCAAAGCTGCTATTTTGCCTCTTCGAGTGAAAGCAAAGAAAGGTAAAGGTAAAGGTTCCCTTGCTCGAAAGCAAGTCGAATCCGACTCTAGGGTTGCGGTGCTCATCTCCGTTTCAAAGCCGAAGAGCCAGCGCTGTCCGAAGACGTTTCCGTAGTCATGTGGCCGGCATGACTAAACACCAAGGTGCACGGAACACTGTTACCTTCCCACCGAAGTGGTACCTATTTATCTACTTGCAATTTCTTGCTTTCGAACTGCTAGGTTGGCAGGAGCTGGAACTAGAGACGGGCGCTCACTCTGTCATGCGGCACCCGGGTCTCGAACTGCTGAACTACCGACCTTCCACAGCCTGCAGTTCAGCGTCTTAACCACTTGAGCCACCGCAGCTCCAGAAAAGAAAAGCTGTGTACTTTTCTCCTACGGGTTCCAGTGGTGTGTATTGGGGGGGGGGGTACACTTTGGAAAACAGCAAAGGAAAGATCTCCCTGCCCCGAGCATTGCGGACCTGAAATGCTGTAACTTTTCCACAGCCCGCCATTGTGTGACAAGCCACTGTTTTGTGACTTGACACTCCCAAGGCTCTTGAAAAATAAGTAGCTCCCGGAAACTGCCTTCTCCTACACGGTACCATCTTGGGGTCATCTACTTGCCCATCGTCCAATATAATATACCCTCTCATGTGTCCTTCTGCTATCAACATCGGACAAAGAGGTCAGCCCCCATGTAATAGAATAAACGAACACAAATATGACATCCAATCGCAACATTCAGAAGCTGGCAGGTGCAGATTTTCATCTCGTTGGCCATACTGCTACAGATCTAAAATGTAAGTAAAGGTTCCCTTGCTCGAAAGCCAGTCGAATCCGACTCTAGGGTTGCGGTGCTCATCTCCGTTTCAAAGCCGAAGAGCCAGCGCTGTCCAAAGACATTTCCGTGGTCATGTGGCCGGCATGACTAAACACCAAGGTGCACGGAACGCTGTTACCTTCCCACTGAAGTGGTACCTATTTATCTACTTGCAAATTCTTGCTTTCGAACTGCTAGGTTGGCAGGAGCTGGAACTAGAGACGGGAGCTCACCCCGTCATGCGGCACTCACGGGTCTTGAACTGCTGAACTACTGACCTTCCACAGCCTGCAGTTCAGCATCTTAACCACTTGAGCCACCACAGCTCCTCTATCTAAAATGTATCATTCCCCTAAAAATATAAAAGCTTCAAAGGAAGAATCCAATGAGAAAGGGTTGAATTTAGAACCCATCGAGAGATTAAATACTACACTCCCACCCAGTTTAAACAGAGACCTGGGCTTCTTTATAGCTGCCTGCAGTTCAGGATAACTCCAGTTGGTGAGTCTAAGGTTGTAATCCGATTACCGTGCTGCATCACACAGTTAATCTTTTCCTTATGCTTCATATTGTACCTTCCTGGAATACACTTTTATCTTTCTCTCCATGACTGCACCCACCGGGAGGTTAAAACCTCTGGCCTAGGGTTGCTGACTCTGGAACAGGAAATTCCAGGAGTTTCCATAAGAGAAGCCATGTTGGATCAAGCCAATGGCCCATCCAGTCCAACACATTCCAGGGGAAAGGGGGGACCTCAGTAGAGCAGTTTCTGTCAGAGCTCTCTCAGCCCCACCTACCTCACAGGGTGTCTGTTGTGAGGAGGGGAAGGGAAAGGAGTTTGTAAGCCGCTCTGAGACACCTTTGGGCAGTGAAAGGTGGGGTATAAATCCAATCTCATCTTCTTCTTCTTCTAGGGTAGAAAAGGTAAAGGTAAAGGTTTCTCTTGTTCAAAAGCCAGTCGAATCCGACTCTAGGGCTGTGGTGCTCATCTCCGTTTCCAAGCCGAAGAGCCAGCACAGTCCGAAGACGTTTCTGTGGTCATGTGGCCGGCGTGACTAAAGCCAAGGCGCACAGAACGCTGTTACCTTCCCACCGAAGTGGTACCTATTTATAAAGTCCACCCCTGGGAGCTTCCATTTTCTCCAGGGAACTGATCTCTGTTGTCTGGAGATCAGTTGTCATTCCAGGAGAACTCCAGGCCAAACACGGAAGTTGGCGACCCTATTCTGACTTCTCTCATCTTGGAAGAGGAGGAGATTGGATTTACACCCAGCCCTTCACCACCCAAAGGAGTCCCAGAGCAGCTTACAATCTCCTTTCCCTTCCCCTCCCCACAGCAGACACCCTGTGAGGTAGGTGGGGCTGAGAGAGCTCTTTGGAGGACTACCCTTGAGAGAACAGCTCTGGAAGAACTTGTAACTGACCCAAGGTCACACCGGTGGCCGCAAAACAGCAACTTCTGCTCCAGTCCTTTACTCAAGAGACTCATGCCTGAATGATTTTCAAAGGGTCCCACCTCTCCCTGCTTCAACTCCTCTCCCCCCTCCTTTCCTGTGATTTTGGTTTTTTAAAGTCTCTTAAATAAGTCACCACCTTGCTGTGCACCTGAAAAAGAGACCCTCGACTCCAGAGAGCTTAGGCTGGCAAACGTCCCTTGCAACACCCCTCCCACCTTCAGACTGGGATAGAAGGACTTGCGGACCTCATTCCTGCTTGTATCTGACGAAGGGAGCTTTGGCTTCCAAAAGCTCATACTCAAAATCTGAGGTCTCTGAGGTGCTACTGGAACTCGAATTTTGCTCTTCTACTGCAGACCAACTTGGCTACACTCTGAACCTGACCCACTGACGTCTCCAAGGTGCCCCTTGAGCTACAAATAAGCGGTGGGAGACAAATATATAAATACATTTCGATTTCGCTGCGAATATATAAATACATTTCTGTTTCGCTTAGCAGTTTACAAACCACGGAGAGCACGAGGTCATTCTGCGCCAAAGCATTAATCACCTCTCCCAGACCCTTTGGAAACAGCTTCTTTGGCTTGTTACGACTTGGTGCAGCGTTAAAGTAGAATCTTCACTTACTAATCTTCACTTACAACCAATACTCCCTGTAAGCTGTGGAGTCCAGTGAGCAAAAATTCTACTTTGTGAGCTACTGGCGTTAAAGTGGTGAGCGAGCGATTTGGCTGCTGCATCAATTAATTTACTCTCGAGCCATCCTTCCTGGGCTAAGACAAAAATCTGTGAGCCGGAGGCTAAAAAACTGTGAGTTAGCTCGCACTACCTCAGCTTAGAGGGAACACTGCTTACAACCAGGGGTGTCAGACTCATTTCTTATGAGGACCGGATGTGATATTAATGTTACTTTGACGGGACGGGCCATGTGTGCCATAAAATGTAATACCAGGTACGGGAGACATAAACTTTATAAGGGACCCAGGCAGACCCAGTTAATGATATTATTTTTACTCAAAATACAAATATCTTTAAAACGTTGACAGCCTTACAGTATGTCCTTAAGGTATCTCCCTGACGCCCACCCACCCACCCAATTACACCACACATTCCTCATTAGCACTGGGACAGTATACAGGGACATAATGCACATCTGGCAATAAAGATAATGACCAGTTGCTCGCGGGCCAGATAAGAGCCCTCGATGGACCGGTTTTGGCCTGCGGGCCATATGTTTGACACCCCTGACTTACCCAATTTCTTCTCTCTTTCTCTCTCTCTCACACACAGACCCTTCTATAAAAAACAGCAACAACTGAACACCCAAAGAGTGATTAACACATGGAATTCACTGCCACAGGAGGTGGTGGCAGCTAAAAGCATGGACGGCTTCAAGAGGGAATTAGATAAACATATGGAGCAGAGGTCCATTAGTGGCTATTAGCCACAAGGTATAGGTAGGAACTCTCAGTCTGGGGCAAGTAATGCTGTGTATTCTTGGGGCTTGGGGGGGGCAGCAGTGGGAGGGGGCTTCTAGTGTCCCGGCCCCACTGCTGGACCTCCTGATGGCACCTGGTATTTTTGGCCACTGTGTGACACAGAGTGTTGGACTGGATGGGGCACTGGCCTGATCCAACATTGGCTTCTGTTATGTTCTTATGTCTGGGGCAAGTGATGCTCTGTATTCTTGGGGCTTGGGGGGGCAACAGTGTGAGGGGCTTCTGGTGTCCTGGCCCCACTGGTGGACCTCCTGATGGCGCCTGGTATTTTTGGCCACTGTGTGACACAGAGTGTTGGACTGGATGGGCCACTGGCCCGATCCGACATTGGCTTCTGTTATGTCCTTATGTCCACACAGGCATGCTATTTTACCTAATCTAATTTCATCCAAATCCACAAGCAATGTGCCGGATTCAGCCATTCGTTCAGGTGATAGCACAATCAGGCTCTATGGTGGTGGTGGTGGAAAATGCCGTCAAATCACAACCAACTTATGGGGTTTTCAAGGCAAGAGACGTTCAGAGCTAATTTGCCGTTGCCTGCCTCCGCCTCACGACCCTGGTATTCCTTGGAGGTCTCCCATCCAAATACTAGCCAGGGCCAACCCAGCTTAGCTTCTGAGATCTGGCCTACCCCTTAGGTCAGGGCTCCCTTATTTGAAAGCCAGGATGTTAGACAGGGGAGGCTTTTAAAAATTGCAATTAGCTCTCCAGGAAGCAAGCGATGAGTTTGCACAGGCCATGCTGACAAAGAACGGGCGCTCCCTACAGCACAGGCCTAAATCCTCAGCAAGCCACCGAACACACAAGCCCAAAGCCGCTGTTGACATAAGAGACCGCAACAGCATTGTAACTTTTCTGGAGCAAGTACACAAAAAGCGCAATCTGTTCCTCGGACCAGTGATTTTTCTAGGCAGGCCAGACAGATTGACCGCCTCATCCGTAGCCCTGGCTCCCAGGCCGGCTGCTCATAACAGGGCATAAGCCCCCCCAGCCAGCTAAATGGTAAGTGTCTTACTAGAAAGACTTTATTAAAATGAAGAAGAGGAAGAGGAAGAAGAGAAGAAGTCGCAGAGTGGCTTACAAACTCCTTTCCCTCCCCCTACCCACAACAGACACCCTGTGAGGTAGGTGGGGCTGAGAGAGCTCTTTTCAAGAACTGCTCTTTCAAGGACAGCTCTGACAGAACTATGGCTTGTCCAAGGTCATCCAGCAGCTGCAAGTGGAGGAGTGGGAAATCAAACCTGGTTGTCCCAGATTACAGTCTGCGCACTTAACCACTACACCAAACTAGGAGGAGGAGGAGGAGGAGGAGATTGGATTTATACCCTACCCTTCCTTCAGACTCTCAGAGGAGCTTACAATCTCCTTCCCCTTCCCCTCCCCACAACAGGCACCCTGTGAGGTAGGTAGGGCTGAGAGAGCTCTTGACAGAAACTGCTCTTTTTCAAGGACAGCTCTTATCAGAACTATGGCTTGCCCAAGGTCATCCAGCAGCTGCAAGTGGAGGAGTAGGGAATCAAACCCGGTTCTCCCAGATCAGAGTCCATGCACTTAACCACTATGCCACACTTGCTCTCCTGGCTCTTTAGTGGAAACAAAGGGATCTGCATGTTACCTGCATATTTTTGTCAACAAAGCAAACAGTGCCCACAACGCAGCCATCTGGGGTTGCAAAGACTAGTAAAGAAAGGGTTAAAAAACCCTTTCCGTCCAGTGCCACGCTGGGGGAGTGTGGGTGAGAGGCCTTGGCCCAGTAGACACACTAATAGTGGGATGTGTATGAGATCTATCCCACCACTGCTTTTCCACAGCTTCTACTCCACCACTGTTCCAACAGGAAGCATTTGTACCTTTCCAAGTCATAAAGAATCATTTGCACTGACCTAGATGGGCCAGGCTGACCTGATCTTGTCAGGTCTTAGAAGCTAAGCAGGGGTCAGCCCTGGTTAGTATTAGGATGGGAGACCACCAAGAGGCGGCAGACAATGGCAGACCTCCTCTGTTCATCTCTTGCCTTGAAAACCCTACAGGGTTACCCATATGCCCAGCAGCATTTCAGTGGCAAAGAAAGAAAAGCATTCATCTCTTCCCGCCCCACTTTTTATTATGGATGCAATCAGTGTTCCCTCTAAGCTGAGTGAGTGTGAGCTAGCTCACAGTTTTTTAGCCTCCGGTTCACACATTTTTGTCTTAGCTCAGGACGGACGGCTCCAGAGCAAACTAATTTATGCAGTAGCCATAATCGCTTGCTCACAAGTTCAATGCCAGTAGCTCACAAAGTAGAATTTTTGCTCACAAGACTCCACAGCTTAGAGGGAACCTTGGATGGAATCCAGTTTGGTGTAGTGGCTAGGAGCGGCGGACTACTCATCTGGAGAACCGAGTTCGATTCCCCACTCCTCCACATGATACCAGCTGGGTGACCTTAGGTCAGTCACAGTTCTCTCTGAGCTCCCTCGGCTCCACCTACCTCACAGGGTGCCTGCTGTGGAGAGAGGAAGGGAAGGTGATTGTAAGCCGCTCTGAGACTTACAATCTACTGAGAGTAGAGAGTGGGGTATAAATCCAACTCTTCTTCTTCAGGTCCATTCCCCCTCTTGTCCACCAGAGATACTGTCGTATTTCAATTACAGAATTTTTATGTTTTTATTCACTGTTGTACATCACCCAGAGCCCTGCTGGTAGCAGGGATGGGCAATTTGAAAATCTAATTAATAATAATAAAATAATAATAACAGTACGATTGGGGGGGGGACCCAGGCTCCCAGCACAACCACTGGAAGGCTGGTTTGTCCCAGAGATCTATGGTCCTGACGCTACTCCACTGTTGCTGGATGTCCCATCCTATTGCGCCTGTTGAGAAAGGCGGACTAGAAATAACGTGCGCAAACAAACCACAAGCTAATACAAGCTAATTCCTGATCTCTGTGTGGCAGCAGCATCATTCTCACCACCGTGATCTTCACTTCCAGAGTCTAAGCACACAGACGCTCCGGCCAGTCGCCCACTCACAGAAGAAGCGCCAGGAAATGCCACCTAACGCCACTGCTGTGTTGGAATTCTGCAACAGGACAGCCAATGGCCCACCTTCCATCTTCAAGGGTATAACTGGCGCCGAGAAAATCGCATCCCCCAATTACAGACCACCCCTAACCCCGACGCTTCCTAATTATGAGATTGCTTCAAGGGCATAGGAACTTATTAGCATAATAGGCCACACCCAACAGCAGAAGCATATTAGCATATTAGGCCACTCCCCTGACATGACAGCTTATCAGCATATCAGGCCACATCCCCATGCCTTCCCTTGGCTTGCCTGGGAAGCGGTGTGGCCTAGTATGCTAATGAGCTGTGCTGTTATGGGTGTGGCCTAATCTGCTAATGAGTTTCTGGCTGTAGTGGGCGTGGCCAACTCTGGAGCCGGTCAGAACTCCGTTCCTGTCCAAATATAGCCCTGCCTTTACACGTTTATTCCCTTTTTTGACCTATTTATTGCTTTGCTCTCCTTTCCCCACCTTAACAGCAGTTGACCTTGTAACCTTAGTGCTAAATAGTGGGTTCTGTGGATGAACAGACCACAAACCTAGTGATCAGTTCTACTTTATTAGTGATTTCAGCAAGAACTAGACAAGACTCCTGAGCCTCAGCTTTGTTAAATAGCAGGCAGTTGCCACACCCAAACCCACCCCATTTCCAGTGATAGACTATTGACATAACATTACTACTAGATTGGTTACTTTCAGAATCCTGGTGGGCTATTGCTCTTGTGCTCCAAGCTCAGCCAGTCTCTAGGGGTGATTCAGTCAGGAATGATTCAATCCCGATACACAGCACTCAGCTTGTTATTTAGTTTTGTCCTTGCACGTCTGGAAACATCTTCATCGTGTTACATGTTAATTTGCTGTTCAGCCTCTGTCTATAAGTTTGAACTTATTTATTTATTTATTGTATTTACATCCCGCCCATCCTGTAGACGGGCTCAGGGCAGGTTACACCATATTAATACAATAAAATTCAAACATATAAAAGCAGTAGTTGCAGCCTGCCGTTGGGAGATTCCGGCCCACTGACATAACTAGATCTGGCTGGTTATCGGTGGGTGGGTGATGGCAACCTTGGGGAGGCCATGTGTGGACGCCTGCTGCCTCAGCCAAAGGCCTGGCAGAACAGCTCTGTCTTGCAGGCCTTGCAGAACTGGGGATGATCCCGCAGGGCCCTGATCTCAATACGGAGCGTGTTCCACCAGGCAGGGGCCGGGGCAGAGAAACCTCTGGCCCAGGCTAGGCGGAAGTCCTTCAGGCCAGGGACCATCAGGAGATGTTGACTGTCAGAGCGTAAACCTCATTGGGGTGTATATGGGAAGTGGCGGTCCCTTAGGTATGTCGGTCCTAGGCCGTATAAGGGTTTAAACTCTAGCTTCCTTTCCAATGTATTTGAAAAACTGGGCATGCACACAAAAGCTCATCAAGGTGCTCTGATGGTCTTAAACAGAGGCGGCCAAACTTGCTTAATGTAACAGCCACATAGAACAAACGTCAGATGTTTGAGAGCCGCTAGACATGAACAAATATCACCCAGGCGTTTTTATTGGAAAATATGCATATTTGCTTTGTATTACCATTAAATTAAGGAGCTGTGGCGGCTCAAGTGGTTAAGACGCTGAACCGCAGGCTGTGGAAGGTCAGCAGTTCGAGACCCGAGAGTGCCGCATGATGGAGTGAGCTCCCGTCTCTAGTTCCGGCTCCTGCCAACCTGGCAGTTCGAAAGCAAGACATTGCAAGTAGATAAATAGGTACCACTTTGGTGGGAAGGGAACAGCGTTCCGTGCTCCTCGGTGTTTAGTCATGCCGGCCATGTGACCATGGAAATGTCTTTGGACTGTGCTGGCTCTTCGGCTTTGAAACGGAGATGAGCACCGCAACCCTAGTGTCAGATTCGACTGGCTTTCGAGCAAGGCCTTTAACTTTACCATTAAATTAGACTCTGTGAAAGAGCCACATGTGGCTTTTCAGCTGCAGTTTGGCCACCCCTGGTCTTAAAGGTGCCACTGGACTCTGGATCTGCCCTTTACTGTATTAATGAGGAGGAGGAGCTATGAAATACTGCCCCGTCTGTCGTCCCCGTCCCCCATCCACCTTCAGCCAGCAATCTGGAAATCCCACATAGGTCTCCAGCTCCAAGAAAGCACATCGGAGCGACCGAGGTCATTTTGTCTGTTGCTGCTACTCACCCATGCAAAGAGACGGGGCCGCGGACAAAAGGAAAACCTTCCAGAGCAGACTCAACAGCCCTATTGTTAAGGAGCCGGGAATGAAAGGCGTTAGTGATGGTGTGGAACGAGGAGGGGAGGGGGGGAACCGACCCGCTCTGACCTAACAAATTACTCTGGAGAGGATATTTAAAACAAACAGACAACAGTTAGCAAGATGAATTTATTCCATCTACTTGGTCTCCCCTGCTGAAGGTCTCCGTGCGATACGGCCCATCTGAGAAGACTTTATCGTCTGGTTTACGGCCTAGCCCGCTCCAGTTTTTCGAGAACATTTACGGCGCCATGTGCTCTCAACTTCTAGCTTCTTATTTTTAACTGGTTTTAACTGTTTGTTTGTTATACCTGTTTTAATTGTTACTGTGGGATTGCTGCTGTCATCTGCCCTGAGCCCGTTTGTGGGGAGGGCGGAATATAAACTGAATAAATAAATAAAACACGATGTAACCTTCTGGACCACCAGCCTGGAGCACATGACCCCAACAAGGTGCCCATGGGAGCCACGATGTTCGCCAGCACTTTCCCTGGTGCTCGACACGGATGTCTGCTTAGCCTCAACCAGGCCAGGGCCTTAACTTTACTGCAACTTTCCACTTTTCCATTTCTTTATTCTTAAATTCTGCTTCAACTTTCCACTCTTCTCTCAGAAACTCTAAATTTTCTGGACTGGGGTTAAACATTCCCTCAGGGTTTTTCTCAACTGTGGTTTTACCAGCTTCCACAAGCAATATAACTCTCCGCTCTTCTACACTTTTCCCTTCATGAGGTAAATTTAATTCTTTGCGCTTCAGAATCAGAGCCTCCTCCTTCAATCCTAGAAACTCTGCCATTTTTCTCTCACTTTTTTCTTTCTCCCAGAATTTTTATTCCCACTTAATATGAGTTTTCTTCCTCAGGATGTTTGTATCCCACCGCAGGTGCCAACACCCTGCAGGCACGTAGCTTTTTCAGTATCTACAACGAAGTCACACTGCGTGGCAGGGGATGTGAGCTTTCTTCGGACAGTGCTGGCTTTTTGGCTTGGAAACGGAGATGAGCACCGCAACCCTGGAGTTGGATTCGACTAGCTTTTGACTTTACCTTTAACGTTCCTTTAGTGGTTAGATGTGCTAATATGGGAGACCATAATCTTGTAATAATCTGGGTAGACATTACTGTCTACGGTGGACCAAGGGTCTGATCCAGTAGGCAGCAACTTCATGCATTTACCTTCACGCATACTAGGTCATGAGTCCCAAACAGAGCCAGTGTGCGTATCAGTGTTACCAGCACTGGTTTCACAGCCCCCTGCTTCTCTTTGCCAACGAGCAAAGAGACAATGAGAACAAACAATTCAACAGCGGCTCCTTTTCCCACCAGACAGGGGCTCCGCCTCTTCCCGTCACGTGGTTCTGAGTCACATTACTTCCTGTCATGCGCCTGCAGTTCAGAGGGACCCATGCTGCCCCCTGGTGGTTAATGGCAAGTCCCCGGTCTGGAAAGGTTGAAAGCTACCAGGCTAGATAAGAGCAGCTAGGCTTTTAAATATTATTTTCCGCTCTGCAGGTAACGAGAGGTCGAGATTTTGTGTTTCCAGAACAAATGAGTCTCACATCAGGGACGCTGGCTTCACAAGGACGTCTTAGTAGCTCGCAAGTTGTCCATTTTATCGCAAGAGGACACATGGCTCATTACCACAATGTGCCTTTGTTCCGGAAACCAGTTCTTGGCCACGCCATTTAGAACTAAAGCTCAAGAAGCAGAAGAATCCCGTACAGTGCCTTGCTCTACGTCTCTTGGCTCTGAGGCCAACCTTTTATGAAGGCCACGCCAACACCAAAGAATCACCAGCAAGCCACTGGTTGGAAATCACCACCTTGTTACCATAAACGTGAGCCAGAGCCCCCAGAACGTCTTTAAGATTTGTAAGAGAGACAGACTAGGATAAGACCTCCCTTTCAGTCCCATTTGGTGAGCATTTGAAATTAAAAAAGGGGAATATTCGCCTCTAATCCTTGTCTCATGGCTACCTCTGAGCCAATCCAAAAGTTTCGGAGGGGGGAGACAAGAGACACACAGCAGAGCTCTGCTTTGCTTGCGCCGTCTCGAGATGCCTGCAGAAGATGCCCAATTGGAAGGGGACATCACGATCTGCATTGTTTTGCATTTACACTGTTTCATCTGTCACTCTGCTCCCCATTTGTCATGTCTGGAGAATACCTTTTGGATGCTGGTACGGTCTAGGACCAAACCCAACTGCCTCTACCCTGCCTCTAACCCTCTACCCTGATCACTTATTTAGCTAGCACTCCTCCTTCCTGTAAGGAGCCGCGGACAGCTGTACACAGTTCTCCCTACCTCCACTTTACCCTCACAACCTTCCTGTGAGGTAGGCTAGGTTGAGAGAGAGAGAATGAGAATGAATGTGACTGGCCCTGGGTTTCTCAGTGAGCTTCAATAGCAGCGTAGGGATCTGAACTTGGGTCTCTCAGAGTCTAGTCTGACTCTCTAACCACTGCATCACCTTGTCATAAGAACATAAGAGAAGCCAATGTTGAATCAGGGCAGTGACCCATCCGGTCCAACACTCTGTCACACAGTGGCCAGAAATACTAGGTGCCATCAGGAGGTCCAGCAGCGGGGCCAGGACACTAGAAGCCCCTCCCACTGCTGCCCCCCCCCGCACCAAGAATACAGGGCATCACTTCCCCCAGACATAAGAACATAAGCGAGACCAATGTTGGATCAGGCCAAAGGCCCATCTAGTCCAACACTCTGTCACACAGCGGCCAAAATATACCAGGCGTCATCAGGAGGTCCAGCAGTGGGGCCAGGGCACCAGAAGCCCTCCCACTGCTGCCCCCCCCAGCACCAAGAATAGAGTGCATCACCTGCCCCAGACTGAGAGTTCCCATCTATACCCTGTGGCTAATAGCCACCGATGGACTTCTGCTCCATATGTTTATCTAATTCCCTCTTGAAACAGTCCATGCTTGTAGCTGCCACCAGCTCCTGTGGCAGTGAATCCCATGCGTTAATCACTCTTTGGGTGAAGAAGGACTTCCTTTTATCTGTTCTAACCCGAGTGCTCAGCAATTTCATTGCGTGCCCACAAATTCTTGTATTCTGAGAAAGGGAGAAAAAGTACTTCTCTCTCAACCTGCTCAGTCCCATGCATAATCTTATAAACCTCGACCAGGTCACCCCTCAGCCGTCGTTTCTCCAAGCTGTTTGCCTCTCTCTCTCCTTCTCTCAGTATTAAACATCGATAGCCACAAGAGGAGACCAGTTACACAGTTTCCTTATTCCCCTTTGCGGCTGGAGAAGAAACAGAATGTGTTTCATCCCTGGTTTTTAGAACACCGGGGTCACAGCACATCCGAGTGGGCCTGCATATAACATGGTGGTGTAAAGTGCCAACCCCATAGAGTTTTTAAGGCAAGAGGCATTCAGAGGCAGTTTGCCGTTGCCTACCTCTGCACAGAAACCCTTGAGAGTCAGTTTGGTATAGTGGTTAGGAGCGCGGAGTCTAATCTGGGAGAACGGGGTTGGTTCCCTGCTCCTCCACATGCAGCTGCTGGTATGACCTTGGGTCCGTCACAAGTTCTCTCAGAGCTGTTCTCTCAAGGGCAGTCCTCGAAAGAGCTCTCTCAGCCCCACCTCCCTCACAGGGTGTCCGTTGTGGGGAGGGGGAGGGAAAGGAGATTGGAAGTTGCTCTGAGACTCCTTTGGGTACTGAAGGGTGGGGTATAAATCCAATTTCTTCTTCTTCTTGGTGGTGGTGGTCTCCCATCCAAGTACTAACCAGGGCTGACTCTGCTTAGCTTTTGAGCTCTGATGAGATCGTGCAAGCTTGGGATGTCCAGGTCAGGACACGATACGCTAAAATGAATAATGTGCCCCTGGGTCGCCACCAACTCATGGCATCCCCACCCAAGGGCTGTTCCAAGGCACGAAACAAATAAGAGGAGGTCTGACATTGCCTGCCTCTGCCTAGCAACCCCTGCCTTCCTTGGTGATCTCCCATCCAAGTACTGACCACGACTGACCTGGGTTAAAGAAGAGAAGAAGAAGAGATTGGATTTCTACCCCACCCTTCACTTGGGAGTCTCAGTAAAAGGTAAAGGTAAAGGTTCCCTTGCTCGAAAGCCAGTCGAATCCGACTCTAGGGTTGCGGTGCTCATCTCCGTTTCCAAGCCGAAGAGCCAGCACTGTCCGAAGACGTTTCCATGGTCATGTGGCCGGCATGACTAAACACCAAGGCGCACGGAACGCTGTTACCTTCCCACCGAAGTGGTACCTATTTATCTACTTGCAATGTCTTGCTTTCGAACTGCCAGGTTGGCAGGAGCTGGAACTAGAGACGGGAGCTCACTCCGTCATGCGGCAGTCTCGGGTCTCGAACTGCTGAACTACCGACCTTCCACAGCCTGCAGTTCAGTGTCTTAACCACTTGAGCCACCGCAGCTCCTGGGAGTCTCAGAGCGGCTTACAAACTCCTTTCCCTTCCCCTCCCCACAACAGACACCCTGTGAGGTAGGTGGGGCTGAGAGAGCTCTCCCGAGGACTGCTCTTGAGAGAACAGCCCTGAGAGAACTATGGCTTGCCCAGACTATGGCTTAGCTTCAAGGCACCGGCTAAACACAGATATCTGGGCTCCCACACGACAGGTTACCCTGAATTCTCACTCAGCACATCAGACGTTGTGATCCACCCCTTCCCGTCTCCATTTTCCAAAGCTTTCAACCAAAGTAATTTAGGGGAAAGGGAAGCTCCCGTCAGAATCGCAAGCGAACACAAGTGTCGAGAATAAGTGGCCGGCTCACGACCCTTTGCCGCCCGTTATCAATCGCCATCGAGTGTAAGCTCTGCAGCAAGAGCAGAGTCCCACGGCCACGTGTGACGGCTTCGTCGCTTCTCTTAAGATCCAAGCCACCAGAAATAGGCTGTGACAGCAGTCCAGGTAACCTGCAAGCGACCGAAGGCTGGGGGGAGCTCTTCAAGGCCTTTGGCAAGATGGTTGCGAGCAACTAAGAAGACAGAAATCAAAACTGCACTTCTAAGAAGACGCTTCCCTCCCTGGGGATGTGCGGCAAGAGAGAGAGAGCTTGCAATAGCTTCCTTCCTATATTCTGAGGTTGGAGTACAGCTAAGGGGGAAAAAAACACAATTGATCATCTCAATGCACCGGAGACTCCCACCTCTTGTGGCTCCGGGAGTCCCCTGGCCGTCCAAAACAACAGTCCATCACGGTCAGTATTGTCTACTCAGACTGGCAGCAGCTCTCCAGGGTCTCAGGCGGAGGCCTTCCCCATCACCTCCTACCCGGTCCTTCAACTGGAGATGCCGGGGATCAAACCTGGGACCTTCTGCAAGCCAAGCAGATGCTCTGCCACTGAGCCACGGCCCCTCCCCTAAATTATCCAGGGATTTATCTGATCTCTCCTTAAAACAGACACGCATGGACTCATGAAGTTGTTTTATGGTGAATCAGACCCTTCGTCGATGAAAATCAGCATTGACTGCTTAGACTGGCATCAGTTCTCCAGGGGCTCGAGTGGAGATCTTTCACGTCGCCTCCTGTCTGGTTTCTTTTAACTGGAGATGCTGGGGATTAAGAACATAAGAAGAGCCCTGCTGCATCAGACCAGGGGTCCATCCAGTCCAGCATCCTGTCTCACACAGCAGCCAACCAGTTCCTCTGGAGGTACAACAACAGGGCACAGAGGCCGAGGCCTTCATTAGAACATCAGAAGAGCCCTGCTGGATCAGTCTAGTGGTCCATCTAGTCCAGCATCCTATTTCCCACAGTGGCCAACCAGTTCCTCTGGAGGGCCAACAGCAGGGCAGAGAGGCCAAGGCCTACCCCTGATAAGAATATAAGGAGAGCCCTGTTGGATCAGCCCAGTGGTCCATCTAGTCCAGCATCTTGTCTCACACAGGGGCCAACCAAGTTCCTCTGGAGGGCCAACAACAGGGCAGAGAGGCCAAGGCCTTCATAAGAACGTGAGAAGAGCCCTGCTGGGTCAGTCCATCTAGTCCAGCCTCCTGTCTCACACAGTGGCCAACCAGGTCCTCTGGAGGGCCAACAACAGGGCATAGAGGCCGAGGCCTTCATTAAGAACATCAGAAGAGCCCTGCTGGATCAGACCAGGGGTCCACCTAGTCCAGCATCCTGTTTCATGCAGTGGCCATTTTACAATGTACGAATCATACAATTGTGATAAAGAAGCATCCACAATTATTTATCTCAAGTTTTTTATACAAAACATTAATTTCTGAATGCGATTTTTATAAGAAATAATACAATAGAAAAAGAAGTGAAAAGGCGGGGCGGTGGTCTCCGGATTGGTGCTGCCGTTTCGACAATGTGTCTTCTTCTGACCAAAAAATTGTACCAGTCAATGCGAAATATGGAGTTCCTCAAGCAACACAAAGCTGCATACTCATGATTTTTCTAACTCTTACAGCTTGAAAAGCAACATGTCTTATTCTAGAACAAAGTTCTCCCGGAAGGGCTGAAGTCAAAGGAAGAGGAAGAGGAAGAAGAAGAAGAGGAGGAGGAGTAACTTTTTTCCCACCATAGAGAACAATGGAGGGAATGGGGGCAACCTGTTTGGGGGCCCATAGAATTGGACCCCCTGGTCCAATGTTCTTGAAACTTGGTGGGTACCTTGGGGAGAGGCTCCATCAGCTATGCTGTGAGTTTGGAGCCTCTCCCACAAAGCCCCTCCCCTCCAGCCCCCAGAATATACCCTATGTTTTCACCATTGACTTCAATGGCCCATAGGATATAATGGAGCTGAAATTGACATTCGGCTGCCTGAAAGACTCAGGGACGCCGGCTGGGGGCTGGGCTTGGCTCCTGAGCTGCCGGAGCTGTGCTCCGGTGCGCTCCCCCCCAAAAGACCCCTGCCTTCCCCTCCCCACAACAGACACCCGGTAAGGTAGATGGGGCTGAGAGAGCTCTGACAGAAACCGCTCTTTTTCAAGAACAACTCTGACAGAACTGGTGCCTGACCCAAGGACACACCAGCAGGTGTGAGTGGAGGAGTGGGGAATGAAACCCAGTTCTCCCAGATTAGAGTCCGCACACTTAACCCCTACACCAGACTGGCTCTCTCTCTGCACAATCGTGTGCAGTTGCCATAAACTGATTACAACCTGATGTCATTTTCCTCCACCACCACCAAGCACGCAGAATTAGGTTGTAAGTACATTTCAATTAAAAGTTTCCTGCAAGGCAAAAAAAAACCAAAGAGAGAGAGAGAAACAGAGAGAGCGAGGGAGAGAGAGAGAGGCGCCGTGTTTACAGCAGAAGACACCGGTTAATCTGGGCAACGTTTCAACAAGGTTAAGATGCCTTTCCAGGCGGTTAATGTATTTTCCCTGCTATTTATTTTAGCTGATCTAATTACCACTTCCACGTACGAAACCGTAATATACATGTTAATCAGTTTTATTCATTCAACTGGTTCAAAGCAAACACAGCTGACGAAGGATTTATTCAGCCGTCAGACCAACCCCCCCTCCCGGCCGCCAAAAAAAGCCAAACGTCGTTTAGAAACGTAGCAGTTAAAAAAAAAAAAAGGTTATACAAATCTCGGCTATTTCTCTGCTACTGTAATATGAAGACTGTCTGCAATCAGGTAGCTGGGTTTTCTTCTGTCTCTCTCTCTTCCTCTCTCACTCGCTCTCTTTGTGGCCTCCGTAAAACTAATCCTGTGCTTGCGAGAACTCTGCTCTCTTAAAACCAAGGGTCAGCTCTGTATAGCATGTCTTCTGGAGTTAAGCTGAATCGGACTGACCGACGGAAGCCGAAGTAGCACACGGCCGCCCACGGCAGGATCCTGTCCCACATTCTTCGATGCTGCGGGGCGAGGGTGAGATCACCCCCCCACACACACATATACAACACACTCGAATAGCCTATTCGGTGGCTGAGCAGTGGAAGGAGGGAGAGGAGGAAAGGAGTTGAGAATGCACAGAAGGAAGGAAGGAAGGAAGGAAGGAAGGAAGGAAGGAAGGAAGGAAGGAAGGAGAGAGAGAAAGCAAGAAAGAAAGAGAGAGAGAGAAAGAGAGAGAAAGAGAAAGAGAAAGAAAGAAAGAGAGAGAGAGAGAGAAGGAAGGAAGGAGAGAGAGAAAGCGAGAAAGAGAGAGAGAAAGAGAGAGAGAGGGAAGGAAGGAAGGAAGGAGAGAAAGCGAGAAAGAGAGAGAGAAAGAGAGAGAGGGAAGGAAGGAAGGAAGGAGAGAAAGAGAGAAAGAGAGAGAGAAGAGAGAGAGAGAGGGAAGGAAGGAAGGAGAGAAAGCGAGAAAGAGAGAGAGAGAAAGAGAGAAAGAGAAAGAGAAAGAAAGAGAGAGAGAAGGAAGGAAAGAGAGAGAGAAAGTGAGAAAGAGAGAGAGGGAAGGAAGCAAGCAAGCAAGCAAGCAAGCAAGCAAGCAAGCAAGAAAGAAAGAAAGAAAGAAAGAAAGAAAGAAAGAAAGATCAATGGCTGGTAGAGGAAGAAGCGAGAAGAGATTGGATTTATATTCCACCCTTCATTACCCAAAGGAGTCTCAGAACGGCTTACAATCTCCTTTCCCTTCCCCTCCCCACAACAGACACCCTGTGAGGTAGGTGGGGCTGAGACAGCTCTGACAGAAACTGCTCTTTTTTCAAGGACAGCTGTGCCAGAGCTTGTGACTGACCCAAGGTCACATCAGCAGCTGCATGTGGAGGTATGGTGAATCAAACCTCGTACTCCCAGATTAGAGACCACGCTCTTAACCACGACACCAAACCACTACACACGGAAGGAAGGAAGGAAAGAGAAGTCAGTAGCTGGTAGAGGAAGAAGAGAGAAAAAAGAGATTGGATTTATATTCTGCCCTTCACTACCCGAAGGAGTCTCAGAGCGGCTTACAATCCCTTTCCCTTCCCCTCCCCACAACAGACACCCTGTGAGGTAGGTGGGACTGAGAGAGCTCTCTCAAGAACTGCTCTTTCCAGAACAGCTCTGAGAGAACTGTGACTGACCCACGGTCACCCAGCTGGCTGCATGTGGAGGAGTGGGGAATCAAACCCCGTTTTTCCAGCTTAGAGCCCATGCTCCTAACCACTACACCAAACTGGTACGGCTGGAGCGCCACACTTTGTCCCAAATCCGCTCCCTGCCCCGGTCACTAGGAGCCCCAAAGTTCTAGCATTATGGGTAAGGTCGTCAGCCTCCAAGTGTGGCTTAGAGATCTCCTCAGATTACTACTGGTCTCCAGCAGACATCAGAAAATGGCTGCTTCGGAGGGTGGACTTTACAGCATTATAGCCAGGTGAGGTCCCTCCCCTCTCCAAACTCCGCCCCCTCCAGGCTCCACCCCCAAATCTCCTTCCCAAGCGGACGTTGGCAACCCTAATTATAATAGCAGGAGGATCCATTCACTTACTTCATGCCATGTATAATTTTATAATAGCAGCCAGTTTGGTGTCGTGGTTAAGTGCACGGACTCTAATCTGGGAGAACCGGGTTTTAATTCCCCACTGTGCCACATGCAGCTGCTGGTGTGACCTTGGGTCAGTCACGAGCTCTGGCACAACTGTCCTTGAAAAAAGAACAGTTTCTGTCAGAGCTCTCTCAGCCCCACCTACCTCACCGGGTGTCTGTTGTGGGCTAGGGTTGTGGGGAGGGGAAGGGAAGGGAAAGGAGTTTGTAAGCCGCTCTGAGACTCCTTTGGGCAGTGAAGGGCGGGGGTATAAATCCAATCTCCTCCTCTTCTTCAAAAGCTGAAGGACCTTTGCCTGGAGACCTGCTGCCGGTCTGAGCCATAGTCCTGGCACAGCTTTTCTTGAAAAAGAGCCGTTTCTGTCAGAGTTCTCTCAGCTACCTCACAGGGGGTCTGTTGTGGGGAGGGGAAGGGACAGGAGTTTGTAAGCCACTCTGAGACTCCAAGTGAAGGGCGGGGTATAAATCCAATCTCTTCTCTTCTTCTTTATAAACCTCTGTCATGGATTACAGATAGAGGCCCTCCCCCTTTTCCCTTGTGGGTTAGTGTAAGGGGCCAGGCGTTGCAAGACACAGGGGGTCACTAGACTATGGGAGCTCGCCAGGAGAGCCGGAGACAGTCCCTTCGTCTCGGCCAAACCTTCCTCACAGGGTTGTCGTCAAGCGGATAAAATGTAATGAATGTAGAACAATGTGGCAAGCCGCTTTTGGTCTCCCCACTGGCGAGGTAAGGTAAAGGTAAAGGTTCCCTTGCTCGAAAGCCAGTTGAATCTGACTCTAGGGTTGCGGTGCTCATCTCCGTTTCAAAGCCGAAGAGCCAGTGCTGTCCGAAGACGTTTCTGTGGTCATGTGGCCGGCATGACTAAACACCAAGGCGCACAGAACGCTGTTACCTTCCCACCAAAGTGGTACCTATTTATCTACTTGCAATATCTTGCTTTCAAACTGCTAGGTTGGCAGGAGCTGGAACTAGAGACGGGAGCTCACCCCGTCATGTGGCACTCTCGGGTCTTGAACTGCTGAACTACTGACCTGGCAAGGTTAATAGAGCCTAAATATCAAAACGGAACAAAGCAAACCTTAACGGCTGGTTAGCATCTCCCCGCTAATCAGGATTCCCTTCTTAATGAATGTTCAACGTTTGTGGGAGGAGTTTTATTTTATTTTTTAAAACTTTATTTACGTTATTTATAGTCCACCTTTCTCGTAGGGACCCCGGAGGGATTACAGTGAATGAGTCAAGATGATCAGTAAAATGGGACATATGCCCCAGTGTGTTCGGATTTTAGACGTCAATGGCCATGATTGGGTCAAACCTTATTTCCCGGCTGTGGGAACTTAATATATCGCACTGTCCACTTTAAATGGGTTAAATTGGTTTTATTGTACATTCAATATTGCTATTTATTATTTGATTGAATTATGTTAAGATTGTATTACATTTATTGCCGAGAGTTGTCCTGCGCCTACTTGCGGGAAGGGCGTGATATAAACTGCAATAATTAAAATAAAATAAGAGTTGCTTCCGACAAAGAAAGAATTTGGACTTAGGCTTCTTACAGAATCAAATCCAGAGTGATCTCTTGAGTTCAGGGAATTATACATGAAGCTGCCTTATACTGAAGCTGCCCTTGGTCCATCAAAATCAGTTTTGCCCACCCAGGCCGGCAGCAGCTATCCAGGGACTCAGGCAGAGGAGGTCTTTCATATTCACCTACTGCCTGGTCCTTTTACCTGGAGATGCCGGGGATTGAACCTGGGACCCTCTGCATGCCAAGCAGACGTTCTACCACTAAGCCACAGTCTTCCACCCATAAATTACTTCATCCATACCCCATCTGTCTCCCCAGTGCTGGCCGAAAGCAGTTCACATGGCTCTCCTCTTCTCCATTCTATCCTGACAACACCCCTGTGAGGTAGGTCAGGCTGAGAGAGTACGACTGGCCAAAGGTCACCCAGCGAGCTTCCACGGCTGAGCAAGGATTCGAACTGGGGGCTCCCAGATCCTAGTTCAGTATTCTAACTACTGGTTCTTACACTGGCTCTACACAGACCAGCTTGATTTGCTTTTCAGCAGCCTGGGGGACTCCTTTCTCCCAATGAACTGTACAGATGCACAAAACAGAAAGAAAGAGACAGAGAGAGACAGATTTAGAGGTACTGTTCTTACTCACTTCCCCTCCCAAAGAAGAGGAACAACTCTTTCCGTTCTCTTCCTCCCAAGGCAAATTACGAAACATGTCGCTGTTTTACAAAATGACCCTGCAGTACACATCCTAAGGCCCGACCTGGATAGCCCAGTCTAGCCCGATCTCGTCAGATCTCAGATACTAAGCAGGTTGGGCCCTGGTTAATCCTCGGACGGGTGTCCGCCGAGGAAGTCCACGGTCACTACGCACAGGCAGGCAATGGCAAACCACCTCTGAATGTTTCTTGCCTTGGAAACCCGACAGCAGGGGTGTCAAACGTTAAGGCCCGGGGGCTGGAACCGGCCCGTCCAGGGCTGTTATGCGGCCTGCAAGAAACTGGTGCGAGGGAGGGAGCAGGAGGATGCTTAGGGGTGGGTGGGCGGAGCCACTCCAATTGTGGCTGCAGCACGGCGGGACAAGATCGTCCGCAGCAGTCAAGCAGAACCCCCTCACTTTGGGGACTGGTAATGCAGCTGCATTCATAGCTCCCCACTGCATACCTCTCCACTGCAGCTGCATTCATACCTCTCCACTCGGCCTGCAGCCCTGGAGATGCTGTCCCGGACGGCTGCAGGGATCAGCATTTGTACATGTGTAGAGACAATCCTAGAATCATGGAATGTTAGAGTTCGAAGGGACCTTAGAGGTCATCTAGTCCAACCCCCTGCACTCTGCAGGAGCATAGCCGAAAGATGGCCCTACATACCTACAACATACCCGAAAGATGGTTGTACAGCCTCCGCTTGAAAACGTCCAGGGAAGGAGCATCCACCACCTCCCGAGGCAGACTGTCCCACTGCTCAACCACTCTTACAGTTGGGAAGTTTCTCCTGATATCTATGCTCTGTTGGGGCACAGGAGGGTCTGCCCAGTTTTGCACTGCTGGCTCTCCAGTTTGCCCAGGTGGGTTTTCCTCTGCATCCCCTCCCCAGTCCATGGGGCCTTGCCGTGAGGACACACCGACTAAGAGCTTATCAGTCGCTGCCCTTTATAAAGTTTATATCTCTGGTACCCAGCATTACGTTTTATGGCACGCATGGCCCAGGAAAGTGACATTTATGCCAGATCCGGCCCTCATATGAAACAAGCTCAAAGTTTCTGCCCTGCACTAAAGGTAAGGGTTTCCTTGGCTCAAAAGCCAGTTGAATCTGACTCTAGGGATGCGGTGCTCATCTCCGTTTCAAAGCCGAAGAGCCAGCGCTGTCCGGAGACGTTTCCGTGGTCATGTGGCCGGTATGACTAGATGCCGAGGTGCACGGAACGCTGTTACCTTCCCACCGAAGTGGTACCTATTTATCTACTTGCAATTTCTTGTTTTCGGACTGCTAGTTTGGCAGGAGCTGGGGCCAAGAGATGGGAGCTCACTCCGTCATGCGGCACTCAGGTCTCGAACTGCTGAACTGCCGACCTTCCGGTCTGCAGTTCAGCATCTTAACCACTTGTGCCACTGCAGCCCTTTCTGCCCTACAGGGTCACCGTAAACCAGCTATGACTTGACCACACTTTCCACTGCCACTGCACATCTTACAGCTGCGGCACTCGAGTTCTCCTTCCACACAGAGAGGTCTGGAGCTTCGGTGCCACGCTGGCCTCCGACAGCGGCCGATTCAGTGCAACAGGGATCGCACTCCCGCAATCAGCTATAGCTGCTGGAGTCTATCGGGGCAAAAAAACTCCTTATTCAAACAGATCCTCCAGCACCGATTGGCGGGAAAACCCTCATGACATCTGCAGGAAAAACTCCAGACAATTTCCCGCACTGCCACCCATATGCGTTCACCAGGGAGGACATGCCAGTTCCAGCATCGGTAGGCTTCCAGAAGTAAACGTCTCGGTGCGTGGGCCGCTGCCGTCGTTCCACTCGGCGCCCACAGGCCCGTGGTGGCAGATGGGCGTCTTTCAGGAAACCGTTCTGTATGCAAATAGTCGCGGCCAAGTTTTGAGGCTCGAGTCGTGACAGATGCCAAGCCGCCTTCCAAGAACGCCGAGAATTATTTTTAAGGAGCAGACGCCGGTGTGGTTCTCAAACGAACTGGCTCCTTCGCCAACACATCTCCAGATTGCTATTCTTTCCTGGTGTTTCACCGTGGGGATTTTTTTTTAAGTCTTCCAAAATTCCTCACTTAGCAGCATGACAGGGATCCAATAGGGTAGGTCGAATAAGCACAATACATGAGCCACCAGGCTTGACACCGGGGGTCTCAACGTGGTGCCCGCGGGTGTCGCAGTGCCCACCAGCCTTTCCTGGCACCAGCCAAATGTTTTTAGAAAATGGGCAAAGCCAGGTGGGGGTTTTGCCCAGGAAGGCTTCCAGTTGGCCACTGGATATTTTACGGGCTGTGCATATATTTTTTTTAAACATTGCTTTGGCTTATGGAGCTGCGGTGGCTCAGAGGTTAAGACGCTGAGTTGCAGACCGGAAGGTTGGTAGATCGGCAGTTCAAGACCCAAGCGTCAAGTGACGGAGTGAGCGCCCGTCTCTGGCCCCAGCTCCTGCCAACCTAGCAGTCCGAAAGCAAGAAATTGCAAGTAGATAAATAGGTACCACTTCAACATCTAGGCATGCCAGTCACATGACCACAGAAACTTCTTTGGACAGTGCTGGCTCTTCGGCTTGGAAACAGAGATGAGCACCGCATCCCTAGAGTTGGATCCGACTAGCTTTCGAGTAAGGCATACCTTTGCCTTTATTATAATAGATGTATGCCTGATAGATGTTGTCCTAGATAAGTTATTACGTTTGCAGCAAGGGTTCCGATAGGACCCTAGGAAATATGCTGCTATTTGTTATGGAATTCACTGCCACAGGTGGCAGCGGAGGCTACAGGCATGGACGGCTTCAAGAGGGAATCAGATAAACATATGGAGCAGAGGTCCATCAGTAGCTATTAGCCACAAGGTGGCTCAAGTGGTTAAAATGCTTAACTGCAGACTGGAAGGTCGGTAATTCAGCAGTTCGAGACCCGAGAGTGTCGCGTGACGGAGTGAGCTCCCGTCTCTGGCCCCAGCTCCTGCCAACCTAGCAGTTCGAAAGCAAGAAACTGCAAGTAGATAAATAGGTACCGGAAGGAAGGTCACAGCGTTCCGTTCACCTCGGCATCTAGTCATGCCGGCCACATGACCATGGAAGCCTCTTCGGACAGCGCTGGCTCTTCGGCTTGAAAACAAAGACGTGCACCGCCCCCCAGAGTCGGATTCGACTGGCTTTCGAGCAAGGGAAACCTTGACCTTTACTTGGCAGCCGCCGCCGTCACAGCACAAGGATCTTCACAGCGTGACTGAAGGGAAGCTAGAGCAGCTGTTGAATGGCCGGCTCCATCTCCTTGGGTAGCCATCTTTTAGCTGTGCCCACCGTTCTGCGCCAGCATTCCCATGCAGACACAATATGGTTGGGGACCCCTGCTTTACGCAAACCAACAGAAGTTCAAGGAAGCGCCTTCTTTGCATGGAGACCCTCTAAGGTTTTCAAGGGAAGAGATGTCCAGAGGCCCCAGTCACACGGAGAATTTGCCGTGCAGAAGGCACAAATGTCAGGTGGATTTTCGGGGTGCGATCACACCGCAACATCTGGGAAGCGTAGTGCTCCCGTGGCCAACCCGTGGCGTCCCGCCGAAGATGCAGTGTTAAAAAGTACCGCGGAAAGTGCACTAGTATCCAGAAAACGCAGGGCAAAGGTGGGCGTCTGATCGCAGGAGCGCTAGTATCCCGTGGCATCTGGCACCCATCCACATCCTATCATAAACCGGATGTTTTTTGTAAGTCTCCACAGGATGCGCACAAACGCGACCTGCTGCACCAGGTCGCCATGAAGCGATCCTTCATTCCTCGATCATGCACATGCGGGGACTCCGTTGGAAAACAACAATTGCCCGCCTGATCCGGAAGCGGTGGCTTGCGATCGCCACTTGTGTGATCGCACCACGCCACTTCTTTGCCACGTTTCGGCATCGCCGTGTGCTTGGCAGCTAACAGCCTAACCGCGGAGACTCAGGCGACGGCATGATCGTGCGACTGCGCTTCATTTTGCTCCGAGGCGAGTAGCCACGCCCCCCACGCATTATCTGGCCTGTGTGACCACAGCCAGAGGCCGTTTGCCACTGCCTGTTTCTGCATAGTGACCCTGGACTTCCCGTTTGCCTTTGCTGTGCATTGCCTTTCCTCGGTGGTCTCCTATCCAAGCCCTAGCCAGGCTGACTCACGGTGACCCAAGGGCCACGGGGGTTTCCAAGGCAAGAGACATTCGGAGGTGGTTTGCCACTGCCGGCATTTACGTAGGAACCCCGGACTTCCTTGGTGGCCTCCCTTCCGAGGACTAACCCGGGCCGCCCTCGCTGGGCTTGCAAGGACTGTCCAGGACAGGGCTTGCAGTTGCATAGAGCTTAAAAGAAACAGGAGGTTGTTCCGGGACCCGGCACATTGGCTGCATCGTCCTTCTCAGGTTATACGCCGTGCAATGCCAGGGTATTTCAGGAAGGCCTTCCGATCCCTTTAATCGACTCCCACACGCCTTGCTACGATCAACCTGCCTTGCTGAGGTAATTCAGAGCAAGGACAAACAAGCACAGAGAAGTGATTCTCAAGAAGGGTGACGATTCATACTCAGAGTCGGGGTTGTTGGGGGGCGGGGGGAGGTACTGGAACTCTAGAGAGGGAAATGAAGTTTTGCCCTGACCTGGGCAGTGCAGGCAAGCCCGATCTCGTCAGATCTCAGAAGCTAAGCAGGGTCAACTGTGGTTAGTACTTGGATGGGAGACCTCCTTGGAATACCAGCAGTGGGGAGGCGGGGGCAGGCTTTCTTCAGCCACCTCTGAATATCCTCCAGGCCCCCAGTAGGGGCAAGTCACCAGAGGTCACCAGAGGACTTCTAGGTGCATACACATATACACACACAAACTACCAAAAAGAGAGGGAAATGAAGTTTTCTTCAATCTGTGTGCTGTGTACCAGCTTGGTGTAGTGGTTAAGTGTGCGGACTCTAATCTGGGAGAACCGGGTTTGATTCCCCACTCCTCCACTTGCAGCTGCTGGCGTGACCTTGGGTTAGTCACAAGCTCTGGCACAGCTGTTCCTGAAAGAGCAGTTTCTGTCAGAAGTTCTCTCAGCCCCGCCTACCTCACAGAGTGTCTCTTGTGGGGAGGGGAAGGGAAAGGAGTTTGTAAGCCGCTCTGAGACGCCTTTGGGCAGTGAACGGCGTGGCATAAATCCAATCTCTTCTTCTTCTTCTTCTTCTGAACACTCATGAACTGTTAAACATAAGAATTTATTAGTTGCTGTAGATTTTCCGGGTTGTGTGGCCGTGGTCTTGGCACTGTAGGACCTGACGTTTCGCCAGTAGCTGACTCAGCCCTACCCCACCTTCCAGGGTAGATATAGATTACCTGCCTACCATTTTTTCTGCTCACACAATGTATAAAAGAATTTTGCTGAAGAGGTTCCAGAACTCTGTTCCAACGTGCTCCACCAGAAAAAAGCCCTGTACCAACACCTCTTCCTTAGACCCAACTACCTTATCTCAACAGAAATTCCACACCCAACGTGAGCCCAGGACTGGGCAACCCGTTCCCCCCAGCCAAACGCGACACGGCTTCTACCTGATGAGCCGTGCCTGATCACAGCCAAGTTAGATTACTGTAATGTGGGGGCTGCCCTTGAAAATGGTCCACAGACTTCAATCGCTCCAAAAAGATTGCTTCCGAGGACTGTAGTGGCCCTGTGTGGAAAGATCTGCACTCGTCACCCAACTGTTTCCGGGCACAATTCAAAGTGCTGGTTCTGCATTATCTTTTAAGGCCCTTAATGGCTTGGGAGTCCAATGATCCCTCTAAGCTTGTTGAAGCCTTACGAGCAAAAATTCTACTTTGTGAGCTACTGGCATCCCAAGTTGCGAGCGAGCCATCTGGCTAACCTCATAAACTAGTTTGCTCCGGAGCCATCCCTGCCTGAGCTAAGGCAAAAATGTGTGAGCCGGAGGCTAAAAAAACTGTGAGCTAGCGCACACTAACTCAGCTTAGAGGGAATGCTGCTCGGGACCAGGGTGCTTTGAAGGACCACCCCCTTCCACACCATCCAACGTACCAGTTGCCTCTCAAGCCCTGCTGTCTGTGGCCCCACTTACAGAGGCGAGGCAGGTATCACCTGGAAACAGGGCCTTTTCTGCGGTGGCACCCAACTTTTGGAACATCCTCCCCAGAAGAAGACGACGATGGCGAAGAAGAAGACGACGACGATGACAAAGATGAAGACGACGAAGAAGAAGACGAAGAAGACGAAGAGGAGGAGATTGGATTTATACCCCGCCCTTCACTACCCAAAGGAGTCTCAGAGCGGCTGACAAACTCCTTTCCCTTCCCTTCCCCACAACAGACACCTTGTGAGGTGGGTGGGGCTGAGAGAGCTCTTGACAGAAACTGCTCTTTTTTCAAGAACAGCTGTGCCAGAACTATGGCTTGTCCAAGGTCATCCAGCAGATGCAAGTGGAGGAGTGGGGAATCAAACCCGGTTCTCCCAGATTAGAGTCCGCGCAACTTAACCACTACACCAAACTGGCTTGCCTAGAGGCGTGCCTCGGCACCTGCTCTTCTTTGGGAGGCACCAGGCCAGAGCGCTTTGTGGTGGAAAGAAGGACACTTCTTTTTACCCAGGCTCCAGTTAGAGGCTTCGTCTGACCAGCTTTTTAGATGGCCTGTTTCCATTTTATGGATAGCTTCTTATGCTGTTTATATCCAGTGGCCGTAGCTCAGTGGAAGAGCCCCGGCCATCTCCAGACAAAAGGACCAGGCAGTAGATGATGTGAAAGACCCCCTGCCTGAGACCCTGGAGAGCCTCTGCCAGTCTGAGTAGATAGTTCTGACCTGGATGGACCGATGGTCTGATTCAGTATAAGGTAGAGTCATATGCCTTTGGGGAGGGGTTGTGGCTCAGTGGTAGAGCACCTGCTTGGAATGCGGGAAGTCCCAGGTTCAATCCCCGGCACCTCCAGTTCAAAGGACCAGGCAGTAGGTCATAAGAACATAAGAGAAGCCAATGTTGAGTCAGGCCAATGGCCCATCTAGTCCAACATTCTGTCACACAGCGGCCAAAAATACCAGGTGTCCTCAGGAGGTCCAGCAGTGGGGCCAGGACACTAGAAGCCCTCCCACTGCTGCCCCCTCCAGCACTAAGAATACAGAGCATCACTTGTTCCAGACTGAGAGTTCCCATCTATACCTTGTGGCTAATAGCCACTGATGGACTTCTGCTCCATATGTTTATCTAATTCCCTCTTGAAACTGTCCATGCTTGTAGCTGCCACCACCTCCTATGGCAGTGAATTCCATACGTTAAGCACTCTTTGGGTGAAGAAGGACTTCCTTTTATCTGTTCTAACCCGACTGCTCAGCTCCAGTTTGGTGTAGTGGTTAAGTCTGGTGTAGCCAGTTTGGTGCAGTGGTTAAGTACGCGGACTCTCATCTGGGAGAACCGGGTTTGATTCCCCACTCTTCCACTTGCACCTGGCTGGATGACCTTGAGCAAGCCATAGTTCTGGCACGGCTGTCCTTAAAAAAGAGCAGTTTTTGTCAGAGCTCTCTCAGCCCCGCCTGCCTCACAGGGTGTCTGTTGTGGGGAGGGGAAGGGAAGGGAGTTCGTAAGCCGCTCTGAGACTCCTTCGGGTAGTGAAGGGCGGGGTATAAATCCAATCTCTTCTCAGTAAACGTGAAATGCCTGAAGATCCTGGAGAGCGTCTGCCAGTCTGAGCAGACGATTGTAACCTTGATGGACCAAGGGTCTGATTCAGTAGAAGGCACCTTCACGTGTGTCTATTCTCATGTGTGTATATCGTGATGGCTGTTTTAACTGTAGGCCGACTAGAGCAGGACTCTGAAGAGGCAGCGTTGAAAATAGCCTAAATTGTATTTCTTGGGGCCTGCAGGGTGCTTAATAGCTCCCGTTTCCACAACCGTTTCCACAACCCCAAGAAGAAGAACCCCAGAAACAAAAGTCAACTGAGCCCCTGGTGGGTTGCCATTTGTGGCTTGCGGGCTGCAAAGGCATGGCTGACGACTAAGTTGTTCTTAGTTGCTTAGTTTATACTCCGCCTGGGAGCCCAGCACAGCTTAACATTATTCTCCTCCCCTCCGTTTTACCTTCATAACAACCCTGTGAGGTGAGTTTGGTTGAGACTGCAAGGCTGGCCCCAAGGTCATAGAATCATAACAGCTGGAAGGGACCTCTAGGGTCATCTAGTCCAACCCCCTGCACAATGCAGGAAATTCACAAATACCTCCCCCCGACACGCCCCCAAAGAGCCCTGCTCTACGTCCAGAAGATGACAAAAAACTTCCAGGATCCTTGGGCCATCTGACCCAGAGAAAAATTGCTTCCTGGTCACCCAGGGGGCTTCCAGTTTGGTGTAGAGGTTAAGCGCGCGGAGTCTAATCTGGGAGAACCAGGTTTGATTCCCCACTCCACTTGCAGCTGTTGGATGACCTTGGGCAAGCCACAGTTCTGTCAGAGCTGTCCTTGAAAGACAAGTTCTTTCAGAGCTCTCTCAGCCCCACCTACCTCACAAGGTGTGGGGAGGGGAAGGGAAAGGAATTTGTAAGCCGCTCTGAGACTCCAAGTGAAGGGCGGGGTATAAAGCCAACCTCCTCCTCCCCCACGACAGAATGGGATTCGATTAAAAGCGAAAAAGGGAGGGGAGAACTCTGTTTTGTTTTGGATTAAGTACCTACAGGTTAAAAGAACATAAAACAGGCAGGCCAAATCATACTGTTCAGTCAGCTTAAAAATTAACAGATATTAACAAATGAAGAGGACCTAAAGAGCCTCTTGCTCAGGGTGAAAGAGGAGAGCGCAAAAGTGGGCTTGAAGCGCAACATCAAAAAAACTAAGATCATGGCATCTGGCCCCATCACCCCTTGGCAAATAGAAGGGGAAGTCGTAGAAGTAGTGACAGACTTCACATTCCTAGGATCCCAGATCACTGCAGATGGTGACTGCAGCCATGAAATTAAAAGATGCCTGCTCCTTGGGAGGAAAGCGATGGCAAAACTAAACAGCATGATAAAAAGCAGAGACATCACCTTGCCAACAAAAGTCCACATGGTCAAAGCAATGGTATTCCCCGTAGTAATGTATGGCTGCGAGAGTTGGACTATAAGGAAGGCCGAGCACCGAAGAATAGATTCTTTTGAACTGTGGTGCTGGAGAAGACTCTTGAGAGTCCCTTGGACTGCAAGGAGATCAAATCAGTCAATCCTAAAAGAAATCAACCCTGATTGTTCCCTGGAAGGCCAGATCCTGAAGCTGAAGCTCAAATACTTTGGCCACCAAATGAAAAGGGAGCATTCACTGGAGAAGACCCTGATGCTGGGAAAGACTGAAGGTCAAAGAAGAAGGGGAGGGCAAAGGATGAGATGGTTGGACAGTGTCATCGATGCAACGAACATGAAATTGAGCAAATTTCAGCGGACAGCGGAAGACAGGAGGGCCTGGCGTAATCTGGTCCATGGGGTCGCGAAGAGTCGGACTCGACTGTGCGACTGAACAACAACAAATGCACAAAAATATATGTGAACAAAGTTTGAGTTCGGCAGCTCCTTTAAGGCCAACAAAGTATTATTCTGGGTATAAGCTTCCACGTGCATGCACACTGCTTCAGACACATACAAATTTGCAGACCCTGGGATTCGAGCTAAGGTCTCCCAGATGCATAAGTAACTGGAAATAAGTTTAGCTAAGATCGGATTAAAGCAGTTGGTAAGACCTGTGGATAGCCGCACATTGGCATACAAATAAAGGAGTTAACAAACAGAAGTGAGATGTTACTTGTGCCTCTTAACTCTAACTAGCCATTCCTGGCAACTAACCCCCCCACCACCACCTATATGTAAGGCTTACGGAAGTCTTGTTTCGAGGGAGGAGGAGATTGGATTTATACCCTGCCCTTCACTCGGAGTCTCAGAGCGGCTTACAAACTCCTTTCCCTTCCCCTCCCCACAACAGACACCCTGGGGGCTGAGAGAGCTCTGACAGAAACTGCTCTTTTTCAAGAACAGCCATGCCAGAACTATGGCTTGCCCAAGGTCATCCAGCTAGGTGCAAGTGGAGGAGTGGGGAATCAAACCTGGTTCTCCCAGATTAGAGGAGGAGATTGGATTTATACCCCGCCCTTCACTCAAGAGTCTCAGAGCGGCTTACAAACTCCTTTCCCTTCCCCTCCCCACAACAGGACACCCTGGGGGCTGAGAGAGCTCTGACAGAAACTGCTCTTTTTCAAGAACAGCCATGCCAGAACTATGGCTTGCCCAAGGTCATCCAGCTAGGTGCAAGTGGAGGAGTGGGGAATCAAACCTGGTTCTCCCAGATTAGAGGAGGAGATTGGATTTATACCCCGCCCTTCACTCAAGAGTCTCAGAGCGGCTTACAAACTCCTTTCCCTTCCCCTCCCCACAACAGGACACCCTGGGGGCTGAGAGAGCTCTGACAGAAACTGCTCTTTTTCAAAAACAGCTCTAACAGAACTATGGCTTGCCCAAGGTCATCCAACAGCTGCGAGCGGAGGCGTGGGGAATCAAACCCGGTTCTCCCAGATTAGAGTCCACACACTTAACCACTACACCAAACTGGTGTATGCGTGCACCCGATAATGTGCGTGCACCAGAAAGCTTATACCCAGAATTAAACTTTTGTTGTTCTTAAAGGTGCCGCCGGGCTGAAATTTTTGCTCTATGGCTACAGACCAACGTGGCGACCCACCTGAACCTATTTTGATGCAAAGCCGAAACCCATCTCTGGCTCATGAGACAGTCCCAGTTCCCAATCGCTGCACTCGCAATCCTGCGAGTTTGTTTCAAAGGATTTACTTATTCATTCAAATGTAATCTAATTAAGCCACAGGGCTCATTAAGACCAGCCTGTTGCAGCAGAGCAATTTGGAACAGCTTGCTAACCTGCAGTTACTTCCCGTTCCTTCGCAACACGAACTCACAACACACAGAGGGAGGGAGAAAGGGTGTGTAACATGCCCTCAGGTCGCGCACAATCTATGGCAACCCCGTAAGGTTTACAAGGCAATAGACATTCAGAGGTGGTTTGCCATGCTCTGCCTCTGCGAAGCAACCCGGGACTTCTTTGGTGGTCTCCCATCCAAATATTAACCAGGGCCGACCCTGCTTCACTTCTGAGATCTGACCACATCGGGCTCCATTGGGCCATCCGGATTAGGGCCAGGATAGGTACTGAGCAGCATTCAGACGTTACTTGCATGGAATGCGGGAGGGATACGTCACATGAGAATATGAAACTGCCTTATACTGAAGCATGGACAGTTTCAAGAGGGAATTAGATAAACCTATGGAGCAGAAGTCCATCAGTGGCTATGAGCCACAGGGTATAGATGGGAACTCTCAGTCTGGGGCAGGTGATGCACTCTATTCTTGGTGCTTGGGGGGGGGTCAACAGTGGGAGGGCTTCTAGTGCCCTGGCCCCACTGCTGGACCTCCTGATGGCACCTGGTATTTTTGGCCACTGTGTGACAGAGTGTTGGACTAGATGGGCCATTGGCCTGATTCAACATGGGCTTCTCTTATGTTCTTATGTTCTTATGAATCAGTCTCTCGGTCCATCAAGGTCAGGACTGGCAGCGGCTCTCCAAGGTCTCAGGCCCAGAGGACTTTCACATCACCGACTGCTAGATCTTTAACTGGAGATGCCGGGGATCGAACCTGGGACCTTCCGCGTGCCAAGCAGATGCTCTGCCACTGAGCCATGATCCCCTCCAGATTCAAAACAGGAAGCAGAACCAGCTTGCGTCATGCAGACCTTCATGGAAGGAACGCAAAAGGCTTCTATTCAGCTGGCTGGCTTCTCCAAGACTCTTAAACCAAAACTGACCTACTTAGAATCCTAGAATCACAGAGTTGGAAGGGACCTCCAGAGTCATCTAGTCCAACCCCCTGCACAGTGCAGGAAATTCACAACTACCTCCCCCGCCCTTATCACCAGTGAACACTGTTCCATGCCCAAAAGGTGGCAAAAAACCTCCAGGATCTCCAGCCAAACTGGCCTGGAGGTCCACCGGAGGGATGCTCCTAACTTCAAACACATACAATTAATAGCTACACATTTTGAAAAAGCAAGACGGGCATTTCGTTCCCATTTCCCCCCCTCCCCCCAATTCAACCAGATCTGAAGAATTCCACCCCTGGGCTGAATGCAGAAACAAACGCACACGGAGAGCTTATTTAAATTTTAATAAAATCATGAACGGGCCAGAACTAAGCATCCTAAAGACAGGGTCCCTTTTTTAAAGGCACAAAGCCCACAACCTCTGTGAAACCTCCGGATCATCCCTTTAGTCCTAATCCTCCAAGTGAAACCAGCCCTGAGTAGGCATAAATCCACTGCTTGCATTCAACCTTTGCGGACCTTTGCTGCTCCTTCCCCCGCCCCCCAGCACATATTCTGATGGTAAGCTGTCCGGGGCAAGGGGTTGGCTATTTTTGGCTTATGGCGTTTCGTAAGCACCGTGTACCCTGACACCGCTATATGTCACTTCGCACTGGGCGGGCCGGCACTTTGAACTGATCCCTCCCGAACATCAACGCTGCGACTTCAGACCAGCGCTTGGGAAGTCACAAGAACATAAGAGAAGCTAATGCTGAATCAGGCCAATGGCCCATCTAGTCCAACACTCTGTCACATAGCGACAAGATATACCAGGTGCCATCAGGAGGTCCAGCAGTGGTGCCAGGACACTGAGGCCTCCCACTGCTGCCCCCAGCACCAAGAATAGAGTGCATCACCTGCTCCAGATTCAGAGTCCTCATCTATATCCTGTGGCTAATAGCCACTGATGGACTTCTGCGGGACATGCTTATCTAATTCACTCTTGAAACTGTCCATGCTTGTAGCTGCCACCATCTCCTGTGGCAGTGACCTCACGTGTTGAATCAGGATGTGAGTGACAGAACGGACTGCCTTTGTCTGTTCTAACCAGAGTGATCAGCAGTTTCATGGAGTGCTCACTAGTTCTTGCATTGTGAGAAAGTGAGATAAGGACAGCTTGCTCAACCTGGACAGTTCCATGCATGGAATCTTGATAAACATCGGATCATGAGGTCCATCAGCCGTTGCTATCTCCAAGCCACAGGGCTCATAGCATTGGAACCTCTCAGTCATAGGGCAGGTGATTGCACTCAGATGCTTGTGCTACCTGGAGAGGAAGCAGCGGGAAGGCATCTGGTGCCGCATGGCCGCTGGTCTGATGAGGACCTGCGCAGATGGCGACCTGGTATTCTTGGCTGCTGTCTGACAGAGTGTGTCGAAGGACTCTGGGATAGACACATTGGCCTGGACTCTACATGTGGCATTCTGTGATGGTCTCACTGTTGAAATGTATGTGGACAGAACAGAACGGGTGCAGAGGACGAGCGGCGAGGCCTGGAGACCAAGAAGCCCTCTGAGGAAAGGCTGATGAGAGACTTGGGACGGTTCAGTCTGGAGAAGAGGAGGCTGAGGGGAGGACAGGATGTTCCCTTTAAGCTGTGGAGTCTTGCGAGCAAAAATTCTACTTTGGGAGCTCCTGGCATTAAAGTCGTGATCAGTCGGCTCTGGAGCCCCCCTTCCTGAGCGAAGGCAAAAACGTGTGAGCCAGAGGCTAAAAAACTGTGAGCTAACTCACACTAACTCAGCTTAGAGGGAACAATGGACATGCTTGCTCTCTTGGAAGTATCTGAAGGGCCGCCACTTAGAGGAGGGCAGGGAGCTGTTCCTGTGGGCAGCAGAGGAGAGGACTCGCAAGAATGGGTATAAATTAAAGGCGGGAAGGTACCAGCTGGATATTAGGAAAGACTTTTTGACAGTAAGAGTTATGCAAACAGTGGAATCGGCTGCCTGGGGAGGTGGTGAGCTCCCCCTCACTGGTGGTCTTTGAGCAATGGATGGACAAACACTGGTTAGGGATGCTCTAGGCTGATCCTGCATTGAGGGGGGGGCGGTGTTGGACAACATGACTTCTATGGCCCCTTCCAACTCTATGATTCTACCTCAGAGCAATGAAACCTGAGCAGAAAAGAACCACATATACCACCTAGTACCTAGGGGGAGCTGCGGTGGCTCAAGTGGTTGAGACGCTGAACTGCAGGCTGTGGAAGGTCGGTAGTTCAGCAGTTCGAGACCCGAGAGTGCTGCATGACGGAGTGAGCTCCCGTCTCTAGTTCCAGCTCCTGCCAACCTAGCCATTCGAAAGCAAGAAATTGCAAGTAGATAAACAGGCACCGCTTCGGTGGGAAGGTCACAGCGTTCCGTGCGCCTTGGTGTTTAGTCATGCCGGCCACAAGACCACGGAAACGTCTTCGGACAGCGCTGGCTCTTCGGCTTTGAAACGGAGATGAGCACCGCAACCCTAGAGTCGGATTTGACTGGCTTTCGAACAAGGGAACCTTTACCTTTACCTAGGGGGACAAAGATGTGCTAGCTAGAAGGTTAAACTGTGAACAGATGAAACCAGATGTACATACGATCATACACGTTATAACTATGGCTAGGATTTTGTATGCGAAATATTGGAAAAAAGAAGAAGTCCCGTCAAAATAAGAAATAATTTATAAACTACTGGAAACGGCGGAAGTGGATAAATTAACTTTATGATTACAAGATAAAAAAGAAGGAACTTTTGGGAAGAACTGGTCAAGACTCTATAGTTGGATCGAGCGACTATCTTAGAAAACGTGTAACGTAATTATTAAACTACAAGCTCCATTCGCTAAATGTCTAAACTGGTTTAGGTGCATACGAGAATGATTCGATTTATGTAAAATTTAAGTAGTTATAACGAGTACATGCTCCGTATTTGTGGTGCGTTAGTTTCTCTCTGTTTGTAGTTGTTATCTATTTTCTTTCTACTTTTAAAAAACGGATAAAACTCTTTTTTAAAAAAATGAACAGCGAGCCAATCTCCCAGGGCTTCTATACATCACTAATCCAGTAGCAATGCAAATGCCAACAAGATTTCCAGGGTATAAACTTCCAAGAGTAAAAAGCTCCTTTCGTCAGATATGCTGGACAAACAAAGTTCAGTCCCTACACAAAAGACTACATGGACATAAATACGACATTTAAAACCGCAATACTAAAAACAAAACAACAGTGGAAGAACATTCTGATGTTCTTCGTTCCACTGCTGACCTAAGTCTTCAAACAGAGAAGCTTCAAGGAGAGATTACAACGTCTACCTGAGGGACCGCCTTTCCCCACATATCCCCCAGAGAGCACTGAGGTCAGGATCACAGAACTGCCTGTCCTGGGCCTGAGGGATGCCAGACTAGCGGTAACCAGGGCCAGGGCCTTCTCAGTGGTGGCTCCGTACTGGTGGAATGAGCTCCCAGAAGATCTCAGGGCCCTGCGGGACCTTCTACAGTTCCACAGGGCCTGTAAAACAGGGCTCTTCCACCAGGCTTTCGATTAGGGGCCGCCACTGATGAAAGAGGTACTGAAAATGGAACATCTTATGGACCTGGTTACAACGTTGGATTTGCTGCCCGCATGACGCTGGGATTATAACACAGGAATCGCCTTCTGTTCACACCAGCACTTCATGTAACCTGTTGTTTAATGAATTTTACTGTATTTGTTGTTTTATGGTATTTTAACCACTGTACGCCGCCTTGAGCCAGTTTCTGGCTAGGCGGGATATAAATCGAAAGTAATAAATAAATTAATTAACGTGAGATTGGTGAACTGTAGTTCATTCACAAGTTCAGAACAATGGACAACCACCCTGGGCTGAACAGGGACTTGGGGTTCTTATCTCACTGCAGATGCTAATTCTCCACCCCCATGCCCCTCCCGTCTGCTCTAAGCGAGCTGATTACATTTTTGCATTGTACCTTTCCTTCCTTTACAAGCATTCTTTGCAATGCCCTGCCCAATTTCTGACTGGGATATAAAGATACAGATCACCATTCCTACTTGTGTCTGTCAAAGAGAGCTTCGACTCTCAAAAGTTGATGCCCTGAAAAGAAGAAGAAAGGAGGAGGAGGAGGACGGGGGAAGGAGGAGGAGGAGGAGAAGGAGATTAGATTTATACCCCGCCCTTCACTGGGAGTCTCAGAGCAGCTTACAATCTCCCTTCCCTTCCCCACAACAGACACCCTGTGAGGTAGGTGGGATGGAGAGAGCTCTGAGAGAACGGCTCTTGAGAGAACAGCTCTGAAACAACTTGTGACTGACCCAAAGTCACACCAGCAGCTGCACGAGGAGAAGTAGGGAATCGAACCCAGTCGTCCCAGATAAATCTGCACTCTTAACCACTACACCTAGCTGGATTCAAATTTAGCTGTTCTACTGTAGACTGAATCAGCTACCCTCTGGAATTACCTCTGTCACCTTTAAGTCTCAAAAGCTTATGCCCAGAGAAATCCTGTTGGTCTCTAAGGTGATACTGGAATCAACAAAAGCTACCTGCCTCAAGGAGACGCACTCTATGATAGGTTGGCTCCAAAATATCTGATTTTGACTGTCTGGAATTCAAAGTCTCCCCCACCCCAGTTCTCACCATAACTGACAGATAAAAGAAAGGAGTGACTTTTGATTCAGAAAAGTAGCCTGGATAAACCGAGGGAGCAGGAGCACAACTGACCATCCACCGTCTCAGCTGGCCTAAAACGAAACCACAGTTTCATTACCAGCAATGGAGGAATTCCACAATTTCAAGCAGAATTTCAAGCAGAATTTCAAGCGGAAACTCTTCTCAGTGACCAACCCTCAACACTTCTGTCATCCCCACCGCAGAGGGAGGTTTCCCAGAGCACCACCGTCACGGCCGCCCAAACCCACACAGTACCAGCATTCCCTCTAAGGCAAGTTAGTGTGAGCTAGCTCACAGTTTTTTAGCCTCCGGCCCACACATTTTTCTCTTAGCTCAGGAATGATGAAGAAGAGAAGAGATTGGATTTATATCCCACCCTTCACTACCCAAGGGAGTCTTACCATCTCCTTTCCCTTCCCCTCCCCACAACAGACACCCTGTGAGGTCAGCGGGGCTGAGAGAACTTCTGACAGAAACGGCTCTTTTTCAAGAACAGCTGTGCCAGAGCTTGTGACTGACCCAAGGTCACATCAGCAGCTGTAAGTGGAGGAGTGGGGGAATAAAACCCGGTTCTCCCAGATTAGAGTCTGCGCACTTAACCACTACACCAAACTGGCTCCAGAGCAAACTAATCTATGCAGTAGCCAAACTGCTAAAAGTTCACAACTTTAACGCCAGGAGCTCACAAAGCAGAATTTTTGCTCACAAGTCTCCGCAGCTTAGAGGGAGCATTGCACAGCACCCTCTTTCCCTAGCTACAGCAATTGGCAGCGGGGGGGGTGAAAAATTGTGGTGGCAAGTGCTGCCTAGTCACAGCCATAATACGGTGACTCTCCCAGGATTCAGGGGCGGTTCGGCCGTTGCCTGCCTCTGTGAAGCAGCCCTGGGCTTCCTTGGCAGTTTCCCATCTAAACAGAGCGGCCCTGCTTAACTTCGAAGATATGAGGATCAGGCGAGCCCGGGCCATTCAACTCAAGACATAATAACTGTGTGCCAGGAAGTCACAGCTAACTTACAGCGATCCCGTAAGGGTTTTCAAGGTTCAGAGCGGCGTTCCCTCTAAGCGGAGCCAGTGTGAGCTAGCTCACAGCTTTTTAGCCTCCGGCTCACCCGTTTCTGTCTTCGCTCAGGAAGGATGGCTCTGCAGCAAGCTGGTTTATGCACTGGCCAAACGGCTCACTCGCAACTTTAGAAGAAGAGGCTGGATTTATACTCCGCCCTTCACTTGGGAGCCTCAGAGCGGCTTACGATTGCCTTTCCCTTCCCTTCCCCACAACAGACACCCTGTGAGGCAGGCGGGACGGCGAGAGCTCTTTCCAGAAGCGTCCTTGAGCGCTCTGGCAGAACTACGGCTTGCCCAAGGTCATCCAGCAGCTGCATGTGGAGGAACGGGGAATCAGACCCAGTTCTCCCAGATTAGAGTCCACGCACTTAACTGCTACACCCAACTGGTAATGCCGGTAGTTCGCAAAGTAGAATTTCTGTTCACAAGACTCCACAGCATCGGTTTAGAGGCAGTTTGCCATTGTCTGCCTCTGTGTAAGTGACCTGGGACTTCCTTGCCGGTCTCGCACCCAGGTACAAACCAGGGCTGACCCTGCTTGGCTCCTGAAATCTTGACAAGCCCAGCCCAGCCTGTGCCTTCCAGGTCAGGGAGAACGAAAAATAGTTTCCCATAATTACCGAATTCTTTAAGCTGCAGCGTCCCGGTCACTTTATTGTAATCGTGTTCCAGCAACAACCAGGAGTACTTTGACCTACGATCGCCTAATCTGCCGAGCAGGAACAGGGCGGAGCACGGCGTGTTCGAGGGAGGGGGAAGGGAAGAGGAAGATCGGCTCTGCAGATACCTGCCTCAGCACACCACCCCTCTGCAAGCTTCGGCATGCCGGACTCTCTCTTTCGCACCGCGTGAGACACAGCCGTGACGGCAGCCTCCGGGAAGTTAATGCCTGGCAGCACTTGAAAGACCGCCCTGGAACGTGGGAACCTCCACATTCAGAGGCAGTCAACCTCCGGATGCCAGAGCCAGGAGGCAACGTCAGGGGAAGGCCTCGGCCTCTATGCCCTGTTGCTGGACCCCCAGAGGAACTGGTTGGCCACTGTGTGAGACGGGAGGCTGGACTGGATGGACCACTGGTCTGATCCAGCAGGGCTCTTCTGATGTTCTTATGAAGGCCTCGGTCTCTCTGCCCTGTTGTTGGCCCTCCAGAGGAACTGACTGGCCACTGTGTGAGACAGGATGCTGGACTGGATGGATCTTTACTGGTCTGATCCAGCACGGCTCTTCTGATGTTCTTATGAAGGCCTCAGCCTCTCTGCCCTGTTGTTGGCCCTTCAGAGGAACTGACTGGCCACTGTGTGAGACAGGACGCTGGACTAGATGGATCACTGGTCTGATCCAGCAGGGCTCTTCTGATATTCTAATGAAGGCCTCGGCCTCTCTGCCCTGTTGTTGGCCCTCCAGAGGAAATGGTTGGCCACTGTGTGAGACAGGATGTTGGACTGGAAGGACTACTGGACTGATTCACCAGGGCTCTTCTGATGTTCTAATGAAGGCCTCGGCCTCTATGCCCTGTTGTTGGCCCTCCAGAGGAACTGACTGGCCACTGTGTGAGACAGGATGCAGGACTAGATGGACCACTGGTCTGATGCAGCAGGGCTCCACTGATGTTCTTATGAAGGCCTTGGCCTCTCTGCCCTGTTGTTGGCCATCCAGAGGAACTGGCTGGCCACTGTGTGAGACAGGACGCAGGACTAGATGGACCACTGGCCTGATCCAGCAGGGCTCTTTTGATGTTCTGGGACTGGCCCAAGGTCCCCCAGCAAGCTTCTATAGAAGAGTGGAGATTCGAACCCAGGTCTCCCAGAAGTCCAACGCTCTTAACTACTACCGTAACAGCCCTACCATACTGGCTGGCTCTACCTAAGTCGTGAGAGGATGCCGAGAGCCATCTGGAGGGCCGTCACTACTATTTAAATCTGTACTTAACACCGCCAGGCCCGTGTTTTGTAATGACCAGTATCCAGGAACTTGCTTTCCCCACAGGAGATGCAGGGAATGGCATTTTAAAGACTCACAGGGGCCCAATTTGGCACAAGTCAGAAGAAACATAACACGGCTAGGAATGCCTGAGAACCAGGGTTGCCAACCTCCAGGTGGGGCCTGGAGAGCTCTACCCGACAATAGAGATCAGTTTCCCCTGGAGAAAATGGCTGCTTTGGAGGGCGGACTCTACGGCTTTGTCCCCGGCTGAGGTCCCTCCCCTCCCCAAACCCCGCCTTCCACAGGCTCCACCCCCCCAAAAAAACTCCAGGTATTTCCCTCCCCAGAGCTACCAAGAACTCACCTGAAAAACAAAAACACATCACCCTGGAAAAAAGGAATTACTGAAAACTTCCAAAGGAAACACACAAGATTTCTCGGGAGGAAAGCTGCTCTCGTTTTATCTTTTTTCCAAAACCTATATATAACAATTCAGGCCATTAAAGCCTCCGGTACGTCAGCTTCAGCACTAAGAATCCATGGCCAAAAGCACGTTGCTTGTTCCTCCGAATCCCAAAAGGCACTGAAGCGGGGACTGACTTCCCACCCAGCATGCTTCAGGAGTGCCGGTTCAAGAACCAACTGGCTGTGTTACCCGAATCCGTCTCCACAGGTAAGATGATGCAAAGTGGCATTTCACTCTTTTCTTCCGGCTGGCAGGGAAAAAAATCCCCTCCCATTCGTCTTTAGGACAAACCCGTGAAGCAATTCCATCCAGTTTGGTGTAGTGGTTAAGTGCGCGGACTCTAATCTGGGAGAACAGGGTTTGATTCCCCCACTCCTCCACTTGCACCCAGTGCTCCCTCTAAGCTGAGTGTGAGCCAGCTCACAATTTTTTAGCCTCCGGCTCACACATTTTTACCTGCGCCCAGGAAGGATGGCTCCAGAGCAAAGTAATTTATGCCGGAGCCAAATCGCTCGCAACTTTCATGAGAGTCGCTCACAAAGTAAAATTTTTGCTCACGAGACTCCATGGCTTAGAGGGGAGCATTGCTTGCACCTGCTGGATGACCTTGGGCACGCCATAGTTCTGGCACAGCTGTCCTTGAAAAAGAGCAGTTTCTGTCAGAGCTCTCTCAGCCCCGCCTACCTCACAGGGTGTCAGCTGTGGGGAGGGGAAGAGAAAGGAGTTTGTAAGCCGCTCTGAGACTCCTTCAGGTAGTGAAGGGCAGGCTATAAGCCCAATCTCTTCTTCTTCGTCTTCTCTTAAAATTGGCCTATATTTCTAGTAGTAATGTATGGTTACGAGAATTGGACTATAAGGAAGGCCGAGCGCCAAAGAATAGATGCATTTGAATTATGGTGCTGGAGAAGACTCACTTGGACTGCAAGGAGATCAAATCAGTCAATCCTAAAAGAAATCAACCCTGACTGTTCCATGGAAGGCCAGATCCTGAAGCTGAAGCTCAAATATTTTAGCCACCAAATGAGAAGGGAGCATTCACTGGAGAAGACCCTGATGCTGGGAAAGACTGAAGGTCAAAGAAGAAGGGGACGGCAAAGGATGAGATGGTCAGACAGTGTCATCGATGCAACGAACATGAAATTGAACAAACTTCAGAGGACAGCGGAAGACAGGAGGGCCTGCCGTGATCTGGTCCATGGGGTCACGAAGAGTCGGACTCGACTGTGCGACTGAACAACAACAACATATTGCTTGCAAGCTACCAAACTGAAGCCAGTGTGCACGTTATCTGTTAAGTCCTGTCAAGTCGATTCCAACTCATGGTGACCTTACGAATTAATCAAGATGGGTCACCATGTCTGTCCGTAGCAGGAGAAAAGAGCCAGAGTCCCAGCAGCACCTTAAAGACTAAAAAATCTGTGGTGGGGCAGGAGCTTTCGGGAGTCACGGCTCACTTCTTCAGAAGTTATCTGAGGATGTGAGGGGTGACTCACAAAAGCTCCTCGCCCGCCACAGATTTTGTTAGTCTTTAAGGTGCTGCTGGGACTCTGGCTCTTTTCTCTTCCTATGAACTAATGACCTCCCAAATGTTCCATCATCGACAGCCTTGCTCGGGTCTTGCAAACGGAGGTCTGTGACTTCCCCAATTTGAGTCAATCTGTCTCCTGTTGGGTCTTCCCCTATATTCCTGCCGCCTTCAACTTTTCCTAGCAATTTTTGTCTTTCCCAGCGATCAATGCCTGCCAAGGGCTTAAAAGCCCCGTTCTCTCAGCCCCACCTACCTCACAGGGTGTCTGTTGTGGGGAGGGGAAGGGCAAGGCGATCGTAAGCTGCTCTGAGACGCCTTTGGGCAGTGAAGGGCGGGGTATAAATCCAAACTCTTCTCTTCTCTCTTCTTCTCTTCTTTGCCATCTCCAGATGACAACCAAGTTCACAGGCCCTGCTCTGGCAGAAGGAACCATTTGGTTTTACTGGCAGTTACTGGTTGATGTTGAGTAAGGACTGAACTTGGGGAACACGAGACCAAGCCCCGGGCCTTATCAGCGAGCCTTGGGGAAACTTCTCTCTTGCCTTGAGTTTCGAGTACTATATTCAGAAGAGGTGGTGGCAGCTACAAGCACGGACAGCTTCAAGATGGGACTAGATAAACCTATGGAGCATAAGAACATAACAGAAGCCAATGTTGAATCAGGCCAATGGCCCATCTAGTCCAACACTCTGTGTCACACAGCGGCCAAAAATACCACGTGCTATCAGGAGGTCCAGCAGTGGGCCCAGGACACTAGAAGCCCTCCCACTGCTGCCCCCCCCAAGCACCAAGAATAGAGTGCATCACCTGCCCCATACTGAGAATTCCCATCTATACCCTGTGGCTAATAGCCACTGATGGACTTCTGCTCCATATGTTTATGGAGTCCATCAGTGGCTATTAGCCACAAGGTATAGAGGGAACCGGGGGCGGGTTAAGGCTCACTGGTGCCCTAAGCACTGACCAATCTTGGTGCCCCCCTCATTGAAACGACTGCCATGACAACTGAATTCGGCTCCATCATTTTACTTTTAAACACGTGCATTTTACTTTTGAACCTGACACTGCACCTCGCCGACAAAAAGCAGAAGATAACCCTAGGGTGCGCCGTGACCAATTTGCACTAGTTTTATCAGTTTTTCTTTTTTACAAATCTTCATTCGTTTTTTTCTTTCTTTTCACCCTTTTCCCAACTTTGTGGTGCCCCCTTTGGCTCTGGTGCCCTAAGAACGTGCTTGGTCTGCTTAATGGTTAATCTGCCACTGGAGGGAACACTCTGTCTGGGGCAGTGATTCTCTATACCCTTGGTGCTTGGGGTGGGGGGCAGCAGTGGGAGGGCTTCTAGTGTCCCGGCCCCACTGGTGGACCTCCCGATGGCCCCTGGTTTCTGGCCACAGTGTGACACAGAGCGCTGGCCTGGAAAGGGCCACTGGCCCGATCCAACACGGCTTCTCTAACGTTCTTACGGTTTGCCATGGTCAGCAGCACCAAAAAGCCACCTCTGATGTATGTGACTCAAATGTTCCCCCCCCCTTTTTCTTCTGCCATCAAATCACAGCTGACTTATGGCAACCCTAGAAGGTTTCCAAGGGAAGAGAGATTCAGAGTTGGCTGTGCAACGCATTGCCTGCCTCGGCCTAGCAGCCCTGGATTTCCACGGTGCGCTCCCCTCCGAACACCGCCAGGGGCCGACCCTGCTTAGCTTCCGTGATCTGACAAGACTGTGCTAGCTTGGGCTACCTGGGTCACACCAACACAAACAACGCTAACTCACAAAAAAGCAAGCACAGCACGGAGGCGACGTGTTAGTCTTCTCTGGTTATACTTCCCACACAGAATGGGAGACTGAACAGCTTTTTGCAACAACGCTTACGGAGACCGAAGTCCCAGAAATGTATTCCTATCCTTCAGAGACCAGCGTTTGTGCGAACTCCGGCTCCCCTTGACCTGAAAAGCACACGCCACCTGCAATGCTCCCTCTAAGCTGTGGAGTCTTGTTTCCGTGGTCATGTGGCCGGCATGACTAAACACCAAGGCGCACGGAACACTGTGACCTTCCCACCGAAGTGGTACCTATTTATCTACTTGCAGTTTCTTGCTTTCGAACTGCTAGGTTGGCAGGGGCTGGAACTAGAGACGGGAGCTCACTCCGTCATGCGGCACTCTCGGGTCTCGAACTGCTGAACTGCCGACCTTCCACAGCCTGCAGTTCAGCGTCTTAACCACTTGAGCCACCGCAGCTGGAGGCTAAAAACCTGTGAGCTAGCTCACACTAACTCAGCTTAGAGGGAACACCGGCCGCCTGGCCCGTTGCCTTCCCTGGCCGCAAACACAATCCTCTCAAGAACCAACTTCCGGCTTACGAGCTCTGATCAACTCACGCTAACTGAACGGACCCCGTTTCACGCGCATTCCTTAGCTTGTCGAAATACGGCAGTCGAGACAAATCCTGATAATGCACCACCAGGAATTAACACTGCGGTACTCAAGTGGTTAAGACGCTGAACTGTAGGCTGTGGAAGGTCAGTAGTTCAGCAGTTGGAGACCCAGGTGCCGCATGGCGGAGTGAGCTCCCGTCTCTAGTTCCAGCTCCTGCCAACCTAGCAGTTCGAAAGCAAGAAATTGCAAGTAGATAAATAGGTACCACTTCGGTGGGAAGGTAACAGTGTTCCGTGCACCTTGGTGTTTAGTCATGCCGGCCACATGACCACGGAAACGTCTTCGGACAGCGCTGGCTCTTCGGCTTTGAAAAGGAGATGAGCACCGCAACCCTAGAGTCGGATTCGACTGGCTTTCAAGCAAGGGAACCTTTACCTTTTAACAAACTTTTACAGGGACTGGTAAAGCACGGGCTAGCCCGGGAAGCCCCGCCCTTAAGGAGCCTGCGGACACTTTTGAGATTTGGTGAAAGGACAGGTGAGAAATCCCCCCCCAACAAAATAGCTACTATGGAGAGCTCTAAACCTAAAGCTCCACCATGTTTTTTAAAAAATAAAACATAAATTCGATGAAGTGGGGGGGTTAGTGTGGGAGGGAATAGCAGAAATAGCCTTGGAAAAAGTGCAGAGAAGGGCAACTAGAATGATAAAAGGGTTGGAACACCTTCCCTATGAAGAAAGGTTAAAATGCTTGGGGGCTCTTTAGCTTGAAGAAACGACGGCTGAGGGGTGACATGATCGAGGTTTATAAGATTATGCATGGGATAGAGCAGGTAGAGAAAGAAGTACTTTTCTCCCTTTCTCACAATACAAGAACTCTCTCAGCCCCACCTCCCTCACAGGGTGTCTGTTGTGGGGAGGGGAAGGGAAAGGAGATTGTAAGCCGCTCTGAGACTCCTTTGGGTAGTGAAGGGCGGGGTATAAATCCAACCTCTTCTATGTGTGGCTTTTGGGCACTAGCTGTAAGGAACTCATGGAGGGGAAAGCGCTTTCTCTGATAACTGGATTTTATGGTACCTTCTGCACAGATTTTATGGTACCTTCTGGCAGCCAGTTTGGTGTAGTGGTGTGAAGTGAGCGGACTCTAATCTGGGAGAACCGGGTTTGATTCCCCACTCCTCCACTTGCAGCTGCTGGATGACCTTGGGCAAGCCGTAGTTCTGATAAGAGCTGTCCTTGAAAAAGAGCAGTTCCTGTCAGAGCTCTCTCAGCCCCACCTCCCTCACAGGGTGTCTGTTGTGGGGAGAGGAAGGGAAAGGAGTTTGTAAGCCGCTCTGAGACTCCTTTGAGTAGTGAAGGCTGGGGTATAAATCCAATCTCTTCTTCCCTCTTCTTGAATTTAGTTGTTCTACTGCAAGGCAACGCAGCTACTCTCTGAAACTGCGGCAGAGGAGCTTCAAGCCAACGCCTCCTCCGATGAAGACAGAGGCCGGATGCAGCCCTTCCCCTCCCTTCCCCCTCCCAGGCCAGTCCCATTTGTCACGGCGGCCTCTCCTCTCCAATGAATCAGCTTGAGAAGTGGCGTGAGGCAGGAGTGAAAGTCAGACACTCAGGGGGGAAAAAAGAGGCGCAAAGATGGGAGAGCAAAGAGTGGGGGGATAAAGAGAAGAAGAGAAACTGGAAAGGGATAGAAAAGAGCCAGAAGCCCCGTAGCACCTTGAAGACTAATGAAATTTAGCCCTGACCTGGATAGCCCAGGCAAACCCAATCTCGTCAGATCTCGGGAGCTAAGCAGGACCGACTCTGGCAAGTGCCTGGAGGGGAGCGGTGTTCCCCCTAAGCTCAGTTAGTGTGAGCTGGCTCACGGTTTTGTAGCCTCCGGCTCACGGTTTTGTCGGAGGAGGAGGGGGAGGAGGGGGAGGAGGATTGCGGTGCTCATCTTCGTTTCCAAGCCGAAGAGCCGGCGCTGTCTGACATTTCCGTGGTCATGTGGCCAGCGAGACTAGATGCCAAGGTGCACAGAACACTGTTACCTTCCTACTGGTACAGACAGACTAACACAGCTACCCATATTGAAAAAGGATAGGGAGAGTGGGAAAGATCAGCAAGGGGGGGGACAAGAAATATCAGCCGATCTCCTATCCCAAAACATTTTTTTTTTAAATCCAAGTGTGAGAGAGAACAGCCCTGACCCCCAAACAGAGCCACCACCGTTCAGCCCACGACCGGGCTCTAACTTTACAACAGTGATGGAAAGTGCCACCAATTCACACCCAACTCAATGGGTTTTCAATGCAAGAGATGGACAGAGGTGGCTTGCCCTTGCCTGCCTCTGCACACCAACCCTGGCCTTCCTTGCTGGTCTCCCACTCAAGCACCAACCAGGGCTGACTCCATTTAGGTTCCAAAATCTGATGAGATTGGCCTAGCCTGGGCCACCCATGTGAGGGCAAGAGACATTCCAGGGCAGCTCGGCATTGCCTGCCTCTGCGTAGCGACCCCGGACTTCCTTGGTGGTGTCTTCTCAAAAGGGAAATAAATCCATCGTTATGAAGACACTTGCCCTTGATCTCCCAGCTGGTGCACAAACAACAAGCCACAAGGGTGTTCTTAGCCTTAAGAAACCCATGTAGAGGACATAGCAAACAGTGCTAAATAAACACCGCTGCGGCTTCTCAGGGAGGCAGGAAACCAAGTGAACGGGAAAGTAGGTGAAGTGTTCAAAAGGCAGACACTCAAGGCCACAGGGACAGACTCTGTACTATCTACACTGGCCGTCTCTCCCTAGTCTGTCTACGCATCGATTGTATTTTATGCATGCATTAAATAACCCACAGTCTGTTTAATAATAAGAAGCACGTTTAAATAATGAACAATTTATGAATTTAAACGATTTGGAGCTTTATGTGATGTTAAGTCATATAAGATCTCGAAGCTAAGCGGGGTCAGTTCTGGCCTGGTTAGGACTTGGGATGGAGACCACCAAGGAAGCCCAAGGTTGCTACACACGGGCAGGCAGGGCTCTTTTTGTAGCAGGAACTCCTTTACATATTAGGCGACACACCCCTGATGTAGCCAATCCTCCAAGAGCTTACAGTAGCCCCTGTAAGAAGAGCTCTGTAAGCTCTTGGAGGATTGGCTACATCAGGGGTGTGTCACCTAATATGCAAAGGAGTTCCTGCTACAAAAAGAGCCCTGCGGGCACCCAATGGCAAACCGCTTCTGTGTGTCTCTTTGCCTTGAAAATGAGATCTTGGGGTGTATCATAAGAACATAAGAGAAGCCAATGTTGAATAGCAGTGGGGCCAGGATACTAGAAGCTCTCCCAACTGCTGCCCCCCCCCAGCACCAAGAACAGAGTGCATCACCTGCCCCAGACTGAGAGATCCCATCTATATCCTGTGGCTAATAGCCACTGATGGACTTCTGCTCCATATGTTTATCCAATCCCCTCTTGAAACCGCCCATGCTTGCAGCTGCCACCACCTCCTGTGGCAGTGAATTCCATGTGTTAATCACTCCTTGGGTGAAGAAGGACTTCCTTTTATCCGTTCTAACCCGACTGCTCAGCAATTTCATGGAGTGCCCACGAGTTCTTGTATTGTGAGAAAGGGGGGGAAAGTACTTCTTTCTCAACCTGCGCTTTCTCAACCTGCGCTGCATAATCTTATAAACCTCGATCATGTCACCCCTCAGCCGTCGTTTCACCAAGCTAAAGAGCCCCAAGCGTTTTAACCTTTCTTCATCGACAGAGGCACAGCATCCAAATTGCAAGGTGTGATAGTCCTGCTGTACACTGCTTTGGTCCAGTCACACCTGGAGTACTGTGTGCAGTTCTGGAGGCCTCCCTTCAAAAAGGATGCGGACGGGACTGTGAAAGAGCAAATGGTGAAATGGGCTATAAATGTAAATAGAGATATAGAAATGTCATCATGGGAATGTCTGTGGGAAAAATCGATCAAAATTTCAACATGTGTTAATGTTAAAGAAAATTGTTACAAAATGATGTATAGATGGTATATGACACCAAAAAAAATTGCTAAAATGAATGAGAATATGTCTAACAAATGTTGGAAATGTAAGAAAAAAGAGGGCTCGTTTTACCATATGTGGTGGGACTTGTGAAAAAGCAAATGCTTTTTGGACTGAGATTCATAATGAAATTCAGAAAATCTTGAAATGTACCTTGAACAAAGAGCCAGAAATGTTACTTTTAGGATTAAAATTAGAAGAAGTTAAAATGGCAAAAAGAACTCTGTTATGGTACCTAATTTCAACTGCAAGAATGATTTATGCTCAGTTCTGGAAACAGGAGCAGGTACCTGATAAATGGGAGTGGATTAGAAAAATGATTTTTATGGCTGAAATGGACAAGTTAACGAGAAAACTTCACGGAGTAGGAGATGAAGAATTTTTAGCAGACTGGAAGGATTTTAAAGACTATTTAGAGCTTAACTGGGATGTGAAAAATAGACTACTCTGTTTTGATAGCTATTAATAATAGAATTGTTGTAACAAAAGAGACTGTAATAGAAAAGTTACCTAATAGTTAAAATAGAAAAATAGGAAAATATCGAAATTTACGATTTGAATCCTGAAAATGAACTGAATGTATGAGAATACTGATTGAAATGTTAATGGGGGCGGAGCATCGTTGGAAGTCAGGGGAGGGGGGGATAAAAATCTGTAGAAAAGGATATGGCAAGAATTGTTAGCCAAATATGGAACATGTTATTATATCCGGTTAATAAATTTTCTTTTTTTTTAAAAAAAAGGATGCGGACGGAATGGAGCGGGTGCAGAGGAGAGCAACGAGGATGATTGTGGGCCTGGAGACCAAGAAGCCCTGGGAGGAAAGGCTGATCAGGGACTTGGGAAGGTTCAGTCTGGGGAAAAGGAGGTCGAGGGGGGACAGGATGGCTCTCTTGACGTATTGGAAGGGCTGTCACTTGGAGGAGGGCAGGGAGCTGTTCCGGTGGGCAGCAGAGCAGAGGACTCGCAAGAATGGGTTTAAATTAAAGGCGGGAAGGTACCAGCTGGATATCAGGAAAAGCTTTCTGACAGTCAAGAGTTGTGCAAGAGGTGGTGAGCTCTCCCTCACTGACAGTCTTCCAAGCAGCGGCTGGAAAAACACTGGTCAGCAGGGCTTTTTGTAGCAGGAACTCCTTTGCATATTAGGCCACACACCCCTGATGTAGCCAATCCTCCAAGAGCTTACAGTGGCCCCTGTAAGAAGCACTCTGTAAGCTCTTGGAGGATTGGCTACGTTAGGGGGTGTGTCACCTAATATGCAAAGGAGTTCCCGCTACGAAAAGAGCCCTGCTTCTCAGGGATGCTCTAAGCTGATCCTGCATTGAGCAGGGGGGCTGGACTAGATGGCCTCTACGGCACCTTCCAACTCTGTGATTCTAAAACCCTACAGGGTCTCCGTACGTCAGCTGCAACTTGACGGCATTTTCCACCACCAGGTACACTGGAGATTACGAAGTGCCTACCCATCGTGCGAAAAAATAAAGGCCGTGGGGGGAGGTCCGTAAGTGGCCAGAATGCCCATGGAACCTTTAGACAACTCTTTTAAACTTCCACATAAATAATGTTAAATGCCCTCAGTTCATAACTACCTTTTCCGGCATTTCTGACGATGTAATACTGTCGCGAACGCTGCTTCAGCGTCAGCTGGTTTCCAGACACAATCCTAAACCTAGACCAACTTGGAAATTCCACCGGAACCAATTTTAAAGATGCACTCCAAATAGGTAGAAAACCGCCTTCCTCCCAGCGACTGGGATCCAGAGCAAATGCATGGGTGTTAAGTGCCACAAACACACATTAACACGGGCAAAACACAAAATATCCATTAAGACAAAAACGTTTAAAAGCTGTCGCCCCAAATCCTCTAGAAGAGCTGAGTTTTGCGGCCCTTCTGCAAAGCCATCAGGGGAGAGGCCTTCCTCAAGTTTTTTTTTGGGGGGACACCCCATAAAACAAGGGCAGGACCGAGCAGGGGAGGGGCCATGGCCAGTGCTCCCTCTAAGCTGAGTTAGTGTGAGCTAGCTCACTGTTTTTCAGCCTCCAGCCCACAGCCTTTCGTCTTCGCTCGGGAAGGACGGTTCCAGAGCAAACAAATTTATGCAGCGGCCAAAATCGCCTCGCTCACCACTTGAATGCCGGTAGCTCACAAAGTAGAATTTTTGCTCATAAGACTTCACGGCTTAGAGGGAGCCATGACTCAGTATCAGAGCATCAACTTGGCACGCAGAAGGTTCCCAGGTTCAGTCCCCGGCATCTCCAGTTGGAAGTAGGTAATGTGAAAGACCTCTGCTTGAGCCGTTGGACAGCTGCTGCCGATCTGAGTGGACAAAACTGATTCAGGATCGGGCCGCTTCATCTGTTCATGTGAGAAAGGCCACAAACAGGCATCCACTGACTCCACCTTAGCTGGGGACGGGCACAGCCAAAAGATACAGCTATGCCAACCCAAGCTTCCTGGCACGGGCACCTATTGTATGAACAACTCAGGGGGACACGCTCCACAAGATGTCGATTCGGGCCACAGGGTTAGGCTTCCCTTGCTGCGCCACTAAAAGCCCCTGCTTCACTAAAGGTAAAGGTAAAGGTTCCCTTGCTCGAAAGCCAGTCGAATCCGACTCTAGGGTTGCGGAGCTCATCTCCGTTTCAAAGCCGAAGAGCCAGCGCTGTCCGAAGACGTTTCCGTGGTCACGTGGCCGGCATGACTAAACACCGAGGCGCACGGAACGCTGTGACCTTCCCACCGAAGTGGTGCCTATTTATCTACTTGCAATTTCTCGCTTTCGAACTGCTAGGTTGGCAGTGACATTTGAGGCAGTCTTGGGCAGGGTTCCCTCTAAGCTGAGTTAGTGTGAGCTAGCTCACAGCTTTGTAGCCTCCGGCTCACACATTTTGGTCTTAGCTCAGGGAGGAGGGCTCCAGAGCGAACTCATTTATGCTGCAGCCAGATCGCCTCACTCACAACTTGAATGCCAGTCGCTCACAAAGTAGAATTTTTGTTCGCAGCTTAGAGGGAACATTGGTCTTGGGTTGTATTAAGAGGGCCATAGTATGGAAATCGCAGGAGGTCAGAGCCCCTCTGTACACTGCCTTGGTCAGGCCACACCTAACATAAGAACATAAGAGAAGCCAATGCTGAATCAGGCCAATGGCCCATCTAGTCCAACACTCTGTCACACAGTGGCCAAAATATACCAGGTGCCCTCAGGAGGTCCAGCAGTGGGGCCAGGACACCAGAAGCCCTCCCACTGCTGCCCCCCACCAAGCATCAAGGATAGAGTGCATCACCTGCCCCAGGCTGAGAATTCCCATCTATACCCTGTGGCTAATAGCCACTGATGGACTTCTGCTCCATATGTTTATCTAATTCCCTCTTGAAACTGTCCATGCTTGTAGCTGCCACCACCTCCTGTGGCAGTGAATTCCATGTGTTAATCACTCTTTGGGTGAAGAAGGACTTCCTTTTATCTGTTCTAACCCAACTGCTCAGCAATTTCATGGAGTGCCCACGAGTTCTTGTATTGTGAGAAAGGGAGAAAAGTAATTCTTTTTCAACCTGCTCAATCCCATTCATAATCTTATAAACCTCGATCATGTCACCCCTCAGCCGTCGTTCACCTGGAGTCCTGTGTGCAGTTCTGGAGGCCTCGCTTCAAAAAGGATGTGGGCAAGATCGAGAGGGTGCAGAAGAGAGCGACGAGGATGGTCAGGGGTCTGGAGACTGAGCCCTACGAGGAAAGGCTTAAGGGCCTTGGGAATGTTTAGTTTGGAGAAGAGGAGACTGAGGGGGGACATGATTGCTCTCTTTCAATATCTGAAAGGCTGTCATGTAGAGGAGGGCAAGGAGCCGTTCCAGTTGGCAGCAGAGGAGAGGACCCGAAGCAACGGGTTTAAATTACGTACAGAAAAGGATCAGCTGGATATTAGGAAAAAACTTTTTCATTGTCAGGGTGGTTCAAAGGTGGAAGCAGCTGCCTAGGGAGGTGGGTGAGCTCCCGTGTTCCCTCTAAGCTGAGTTAGTGTGAGCTAGCTCACAGTTTTTAAGCCTCCGGCTCACACACTTTTGTCTCAGCTCAGGAAGGGGGGCTCCAGGGCAAACTAAATTGCTCGCTCACAACTTTAATGCCAGTGGCTCGCAAACTAGAATTTTTGCTCACAAGACTCCACAGCTGTCTTTAGCCGAAAATTGCTGTTTTTAGCCGAAATGGACAAAATGACGAAAAAACTAAATGGACAAATGGCAGAACAATATTTAAAAGACTGGGAAGGCCTGAAATTGTATATGGAAACTGAATATAAAATGAAAGGGAGAATGTACAATCTTGATTCTTATTGAAATTGAATGTGAAATGAAATGAATATTTTGATTGTACTGTACTTCTATTTGAAACTATGTTAGAAAGAGTCAGGTTTCTATGTATTAGAATTGTGTTACCTGGTTTATCGATTGTTACAAGTCTAAACTCGATTACCTTTTAATTTTTTCTTTTGTTATTAGCAGTGTTGGAAGCCTATTAGGGGGGGAAGGGATATAATCTTCAACCTGAATTGGTAATGGTGTTTAACAATGTTGAATATATTCCAATAAAATTTTGTTTCAAAAATAATAATAAAAAAAAGACTCCACAGCTTAGAGGGAGCCTCAGTTAGCTCCCCTTCACTGACAGCTTTAAAGAAGAGGCTGGACGAATATCTGTCAGGGATGTTTTAGGCTGGTCCTGCATTGGGCAGGGGGTTGGACTAGATGGCCTGTATGGTCCCTTCCGACTCTGTGATTCTAAGAGACGCAAGATGCCAAGTCTACGGCATTCCCGGCAATCAGCTCAAGATCTCAGGGAATCCATGACCGAAGCAGAGCTCTATCGAGCCAGATCTGTCGGATGATTCAAGCCCCGATGCACACCGAATGCAGCACTGTACAGTCATCACGCGAGGGTGAAGAAATGTATAGAAATAGGCACGCCCGTCATATATCGCAGCCGTCGTCCGTTTCACCCCCACCAGCTTTCGAAAGTTAAGCTTCCAGAGAAAATAAAGATTCTTTGAAAGGGCGGGCCTGAGTTACACATTCCACTCCAGAAAAAGGATTAAACACTCGTACGTTTCCTGTACACATTTCCCAATACTGTCATCCCTTTTAAGCCTCCCCCACCCACCCATTTTTGGATCGCGGCGTGACAATCTGCTTTTTGCGATTCACGTGGCGCTCTTTAAAGAGCCAAGCTGCCGCTCACTGAATCCTAAACAGTTCTGGAACGAGAACGGAATTTGGTTTCCCCGATTTGAGGAAACGGCTGCATTTCACAGACTGCTTTGATTGGACGGACCGATACTGGAAGGGAAATCAAATCTACACAGTTAAAAGGGAAGCGACTTGTTTACACACGGAGACGTGGAATTCTGCACACGTCGCCGCCGCAGCACCCTCTTCAAAATAGTTTTCTCGAAGGAAGCTAAGAACCAAAGTCGATCGCTACCTCTGCATTAGGCCAAGGTCTACTCGGGAACCCCAAACAGCCTTCGTCGCAGCCGACAACCAGAGCAGTCCACATTACCACGCTTAACAAATGTTGAATTAGCTTTCCGGGGAGCCGAAATATCACATTACCTGAGCAAATGAGAAGGCACGCGGGTAGTTCGGATCCTTCGACGCGGGGGGGAAAACCCTTTTTCAAAACCAGTTGGGACCACATACTTCAGAAGCCCCAGCAAGCCAGGAAGTACTTTTAAGGTAATCCAGCAGCATCTCTTTCACAATATCATCCAGGTCCCACATTTGGACTGCCCGGGGAAGAAAGAGCAGCGTTCCCAGAGACAGCCCTGCTGAGACGAGGATACTGTCTCCTAGAGGCAAAACGGGCCAAGCCCCAGGATTTTCTCAAGGCGAAAGGCGGACATCCGGCCGGTCACAGGGCGTTAAGACGGGAGAAGAGAGCCTCCTCCCCAAACACACACACACACACACATGGCCGCTAATCTCCTCTGACTTACTTTTCCTCTAAGACGTCTCCACAAGAATGACGACGCACGTGGAAATAAAACAAGATCCGAACGCTTCTTGCCCTAAGATCCTTCACAACCAGGAACACCCTTCAGTGACCACCAGGGAAAAAACTCCAGCACGTCCTCTTCCTAAAACTCATTCGAAACCAACAAAAAAATCTGAACCCCGGGAGCATTTGGTGTCGAGAGAGATCCTAATTTAGGAGCGGACTGGGGGTTTGGGCCATAGGCCCCACACGCGGGTCACTCTCTCCCCACTAGGTAAAGGTAAAGGTTCCCTTGCTCGAAAGCCAGTCGAATCCGACTCTAGGGTTGCGATGCTCATCTCCGTTTCCAAACCGAAGAGCCAGCGCTGTCCGAAGATGTTTCCGTGGTCATGTGGCCAGCATGACTAAACACCAAGGCGCACGGAACGCTGTGACCTTCCCACCAAAGTGGTACCTATTTATCGACTTGCAATTTCTTGCTTTCGAACTGCTAGGTTGGCAGGAGCTGGAACTAGAGACGGGAGCTCACTCCGTCATGCGGCACTCTCGGGTCTCGAACTGCTGAACTACTGACCTTCCACAGCCTGCAGTTCAGCGTCTTAACCACTTGAGCCACCGCAGCTCCCTCTCCCCACTAGGTTGCTCTTAATGGCTCTTGACCAGTGTTCCCTCTAAGCTGAGGCAGTACGGGCTAGCTCACCCATTTCTGTCTTCGCCCAGGAAGGATGGCTCCAGAGCAATCTAATTTTATGCAGTCGCCAAAGCGCTCGCTCACAACTTTACTGCCAGCGGCTCACCAAGTAGAATTTTTGCTCACAAGACTCCGCAGCTTAGAGGGAGCATTTCTCTTGACCCTCGCTTCTAACCACAAGGAACGTGGTGGAATCCACTCAGTTCTCCTTCCATGAAAACTGGATCGCGGGGAGGGGGCTTTTGTCCAAAGGACCCCCCTCTTTTGAGGGAGCAAGGATTTCCCCCCAAAAAAATAAAAGGCTTAATCACTTCACATCAGGAGGCCACTCCATTGGTAAAGTAAAGGTAAAGGTTCCCTTGCTCGAAAGCCAGTCGAATCTGACTCTAGGGGTGCGGTGCTCATCTCCGTTTCGAAGCCGAAGAGCCAGCGCTGTCCGAAGCCGTTTCCGTGGTCATGTGGCCGGCATGACTAAACACCAAGGCGCACGGAACCCCATTGGTACCAAGAAATCAAATCCCCCATGGCTGTTCTTCTGTTTCCCTAGACATAGAGGGCCTCTCTTCCACCCACAGACCCCCTGTCCCTGGTGATCTCACTTCAGGAAGTGGGAGAGACATTCATCCTTTCACAACCCTGGGAAATCCCAACAAGGAACACCTCCGGAGATGAGCTCTAGGCTCAACTCTGAGGCACCCCAGAAAATAATAATTGTGCGCTGTCCCTGGCACAACCAGCTTGTGGGAACCCCAGGACTGTGGGGCTTGCAAGGCAAGAGAAGAGCAAAAACCGTTTACACGATTCTTAAGACTCTAAAATTAAGAGTACCTTTCAAGAAAAGAAAAGCACGGCCCGCAAAGATCCCGGCCTTCTTCAGGCCAAGGAGACCAGCGTCCCCATTCGTCCCAAGGACCACTGCTGGGTCACATACTTTTCTCCCTCGTACACACAACGTTCCATTAACGCAACGGGGGTTAAACCCAAAAAACGACAACCGCCGCCTTCGACTGCTACGAACCACAACACCGATTAAAGAGCTTCACACACAGTTGGCAAAAAAGGGGAGTTCCCCCCCCATATACAATGCACCCCAAAAAGGGATTTCTACACGAGCCCCTCTTGAAAAGTTGTTCCCCCCATTATAGAAAGGGCAGTGAGGAGACATTCGTATGCACCGCACCCCAAAAGAGATTTCTACACAAGAATAAGTCCCTCTGGAGTGCACTGAAAGGCTGGTCTCCCCCATCAGAAAAAAGGACAGATTCAGTGGGGGGGGGGGAAGTCCCTCCACACACAGTGCACCCCAAATGGGATTTCTACACAAGACTGAGTCTTTTTGGGGGGGGTGGACAGAAAGGGTGTCCTTCCCCATTTACAAAAAATAAGGAACAGTTGGGGGGAAGGAGACCTCCCCATATGCATTGCGCCCCATTGCACACAAGACCAAGCCCCTCTTGGGTGGGGGTGCATAAAGAGGCTGCTCTCCCCCCCAAATTAAAGAGAAGGCCAGGCCAACAGTGCTTCCCCCCCAACTTCTGGAAAGGCCTCTATCAGATTTAGGGGTGGCCGGTTGTGGGTTCAAGACCCACCCTCTTTCGGAGTGCCCTGGAAAGGGGAATAATAAATCTAACAAATCCTACAGACACAAATAACAACAGGGAGGGTCCCCCATCCTCCAGCGCCTTCTAAAACCCCATCACTGCATTCCCCCAAAGGGGGTTCCTTCCTACCCAAGAACAGGGTCTTCTTCCTGGAAGGCTGCACGGGTTGGGGGGCAGTGTTCCCTCTAGGCTGAGTCAGTGTGCGCTAGCTCACAGTTTTCTAGCCTCCGGCACCCACATTTTTGTCTCGGCTCCGGAAGGAGGGCTCCGGAGACAGCAAACCGATTTATGCAGGAGCCAAACCGCCCCACTCCCCGCTTGAACGCCAGTAGGCCACCAAGTGGAATTTTTGCTCACAAGACCTCCACAGCTTAGAGGGAACATTGGCTGGGGGAACCCCCTACCCCATTTCCAAATTACTAAAAATAAAGGGGTTTGGGGTGGGTGGGTGGGGATGTCGTGCCCCCTTCTGCAGGGGCCTGCCCTACATTTTGGGGGGTGCCTGTTGTGCCCCACACAGCTTCACCTTCTCCCCCCCAAAAAGGGCACCCCTGGAGGTGCTGGGGGGGGTCTGGGGCCGGATTCCCTCCTCCTCCTCCTCTCCCCCCCCCCATGTGAGCCCTGCAGGGAGGGAGGAAGGAAGGGGGCGCGGGCCGGGCCAGGCTTCCCCACGAGGCGAGCGGGGCCTAGCGGGGGAGGAAGCCGCCGGGCTGCCCGGAGAGGCCGAGGCGGCCGCCCCGGCCGCAACCACGCCGGGCCTGGCACTGCCTGCCTCCCTCGCCCCCGGGCCCGGGCGCGGGGGGGAAGAGGCTGGGAGAGGAGGGGAAGGAAGGGACGGAGCGGCGCACCTGGCGGCAGCGGCGGCGGCAGCAGCGGGAGCCCGGCCGGCGGCTTGGCAGGAGGAGGCAGCGGACGAGGGCCGGCGAGGAAAAGGAAGAGCGGAGCGGGCGGGCGGGCGGCGGCGCCTCCTCCTGCTCCTCCTCGCACGGCGGGGCGAAGGGGAGGGGAGGGAAGGGAGGCGGCCCCGGCACGTCTGCGGCGTCGGCCCGGCCTCCCCGCCGTCCCTCCCCGCCCCTGTTAAAGGGGCAACTCGCCCGCCCGCCCCGGCAGCAGGGCCCGGAGAGGCAGCGCCGGGGTGCTGCGGGGTGGGGGTTCTAGGCCCCCCTCCTCGGAGAGACCGGGACCCCTCCTCCTCCTCCTCCTCTTCTTCTTCTTCTTCCCTGATAATCGTCATAATTAGCTTCTTCTTTGATCATCATCATCTTCTTCTTCTTCTCCTCCTTCTATCATCTTCTTCTTCCCTTAGGATCATAATGATAATCTTCTTCTCCTTCTGTCATGGTCACCATCATCATCTTCTTCTTCTTCCATGACAATCGTCATCATTATCTTCTCCTTTGATCACCATCTTCTTCTCCTCCTCCTCCTCCCCCTCCTTCTATCATGTTCTTCTTCCCTTAGGATCATAATGATAATCTTCTTCTCCTTCTATCATCGTCACCATCATCACCTTCTTCTTCTTCTTCTTCTCTTCCTCCTCCTCCTTCTATCATCTTCTTCTTCCCTTAGGATCATAATGATAATCTTCTTCTCCTTCTGTCATCGTCACCATCATCATCATCATCTTCTTCTTCTTCTTCTTCTTTTCTTCTTCCATGAGAATCATCATCATTATCTTCTCCTTTGATCATCCTTCTTCTTCTCCTCCTGCTATCATCTTCTTCTTCCCTTACGATCATAATGATAATCTTCTCCTTCTGTCATCCTCACCATCCTCACCTTCTTCTTCTTCCATGAGAATCATCATCATCTTCTTCTTTGATCATCATCTTCTTCTTCTTCTCCTCCTTCTATCATCTTCTTCTTCCCTTACGATCATAATGATAATCTTCTGTCATCCTCACCATCATCACCTTCTTCTTCCATGAGAATCATCATCATTATCTTCTCCTTTGATCATCATCATCTTCTTCTCCTCCTCCTTCTATCATCTTCTTCTTCCCTTACCATCATGATGATAATCTTCTTCTCCTTCTGTCATCATCGCCATCATCACCTTCTTCTCCTCCTCCTCCTCCTCCTTCCATGATAATCATTATCTTCTTCTTAAATCATCATCATCTTCTTTTTCTCCTCCTGCTATCATCTTCTTCTTCCCTTACCCTCATAATGATAATCTTCTTCTCCTTCTATTGTCACCATCATCACCTTCTTCTCTCCTTCTATGAGAATCATGATCATTATCTTCTTCTTTGATCATCATCATCATCTTCTTCTCCTCCTCCTCCTTCTCTCATCTTATTCTTCCCTTAACATCATAATAATAATCTTCTTCTCCTTCTGTCATCATCACCATCATCACCTTCTTCTTCTTCTCCTCCTCCTCCTTCCATGATAATCACCATCATTATCTTCTTCTTTGATCATCAGCTTCATCTACTTCTTCGTTCTCCTATCATCATCTTCTTCTTCTCCTTCTATCATCATCACCATCATCATCACCTTCTCCTCCTCTTCCTCCCATGATAATCATCATCATTATCTTCTTCTTTGATCATCATCTTCTTCTCCTTCTATCATCATCATCTTCTCCTCCTCCTCCTCATGGTAGTCGTCATCATCATTATCTTCTTGGATCATCATCCTCTTCTTCTTCTCCTTCTATCATCATCATCACCACCACCACCATCATCTCCTCCTCCTTCTTCCATGATACTATTTATTGTTAGCGCCTTTTAATGCTGTAATTATTATATGGTTTTATGAGTATCATACTATTTATTGATGTTTTTATCTTCTTGTGAGCTGCCCTGACCCAGCTTCAGCCAGGAGGGTGGGGTATAAATGTAATAAATAATTAAAAAATTCTTCTTCTTCGTCTTCTTCTTCTATCATTTTCTTCTTCCCTTATCATCATAATGATAATCTTCTCCTTCTATCATCATCTTCTTCTTCTTCTTCTTCGTCCATTATCATCATAATGATAGGTAGGTGGGGCTGAGAGAGCTCTTTCGAGAACTGCTCTTGACAGAAACAGCTCTGAGAGAACTGGTGACTGACCCAAGGTCACACCAGCAGCTGCATGTGGAGGAGTGGGAAATCAAACCCGGTTCTCCCAGACTAGAGTCCTGGTTCCTAACCACTACACCAAACTGGCTCTCAACCTAATCACTACACCAAACTGAGCAGAGAGGCAACACTTTTTAACGCAATGTCATGTCATTTAATTTGAAGTGAAAGATTGTGCCGACTTCCCCAACGCATGCACAGGAGGCGGGGTGTCTCATTGATACTTGGGATGCCTCCTGCCCTGACCTGGATAGCCCAAGCAAGCCCGATCTCAACAGATCTGGGAAGCTAAGCAGGGCTGACCCTGGCAAGTATTTGGATGGGAGACCTCCAGAGAATACCAGGGCTGGGAGGCCAGAGGCAGGCTATCAAGCCAATGCCCCAGCAGGAGTTGTCAGAGGTCGCCATGACTTCCAGGCGTGGACACCCTTCCACATGCACAGAGAGAGAGAAAGAGAGAGAGATGCAAAAATACCCCCCCAAAATAAGAAAATTGGGGTGCTTCCCATCAGAAAGAAAGACAGTGCTTTGCCACTGATTACACCAGTTCACACGTCCAGTCGCAGGGCCATAGAGGGGGTAGGTATCAAGAGCGAGGAGAAAATCAAGTGCTGGACAGGCATGTGAGAACCAGGTCTTGTGAACGTGTGAAGTGCTGTAAACTGAGCTGAGGCAATAGAAGAGAGAAGAGGAGATTGGATTTATACCCTGCCCTTCCTTCACTATCAGAAGGAGTCTCAGAGCATCTTACAATCTCCTTTCCCTTCCCCTCCCCACAACATGCACCCTGTGAGGTAGGAGGGGCTGAGAGAGCTCTTTCGAGGACTGGCCTTGAGAGAACAGCTCCGAGAGAACTTGTGACTGACCCAAGGTCAAATCAGCAGCTGCAAGTGGAGGAGCGGGCAATCAAACCCAGTTCTCCCAGATTAGAGTGTGCACTCCTAGCCACCACACCAAACTGGCGATAAGAGTTTTTTGGGCTGTGGTGTTAGATCTGCAGACGCTTTGCTACTTCTGACAGGGAGGAGGCAAGTTTACCTGAGAGAAGGCCATGCGTGCAGGCAAAATCTTACAAGTGGTTTCTGTGCATGGCCAGCTCGCCTAGGGCACTGGCCTGCAGGGGCACCAAACGCCCCCGCCCCCCCCCGTGAAAAGCCCCCCTGCCACTGCCAGCACTGGGAGGGAAGGGGCAGGGGTTAGAACCCCTGCCCCTTCCCTGGCTTTCCTGGGCACCCTGCAGCTGCAGAGCGCCCAGGAAAGCCAGCGCTCCGCTGCCCCTCCTGGTCTCCAGGCCCCACCGGGAGGTTGGCATCCCTGGTGGGGTGGGCGCCCCAGGCTGTCCTGCCTAGGGTGCCCAGACACCTGGGGCCGGCCCTGTTTCTGTGTGTCTTGGCCAGACGCAAATTTTAATCCAGACCTGAACACCAAGGTGGGATAGTTTTCATTTCACTTTTTAATTTCTTGGATACGCTGCCTTTCTCTCCCATGGGAACCCACGGTGGCTTACGTCGATCTGCTCTCCTCCGTTTTCTCCTCACACCAGCCCTGTGAGGTAGGTTAGGCTGAGAGCGTGTGACTGGCCCGAGGTCACCCGATTCTGTGGCCAAGCGGGGAATCAGACCCGGAGTCTCCCAGGTTCTAGTCCAAACTAGCCTCTCCCAGCTTGCTCCCGTCATGAAAAACAGGTTCTGGAGTGAACTTCTGCCTTAATGAACCCGGGACTCATGTTCAGTCCTGTTTATGATCCTCTCCTCGTCTCTTTCCCGCTGAGGATTTCCTGGACCGGCTCCATACCCATCATTTGGGCATTATCTGCACAAAAAGAGAGAGAAAAAGGGCCAGTTCAGACATGTGGGCGCATTGTTTCCTTGCTCCTAGCGCATGAGTATTGTATACTGGAGACTGGTTCACACTTGCACAGTCATCCCTTGACAACTGCAGTAACAGAAGATTTGTAGGTAGAAGCGAGGCCCCACAGATGGCACATGGGGGGGCAGGACAGAGCTTAGGGGTAGACCATCCGGTCGGCTTGTGGAAGGTCCCAAGTTCAGTCCCCAGCATCCCCGGTTAAGGCAAGTAGATAATGATACCTGGGAAAGCCACGGTCAATCTGAGTAGACAATACTGTGCAATACCTCCCTGGCAGTCTTTAAGCAGCGTCTGGACAAACACATGCCAGGGATACTCTAAGCCAGGGATGTCAAACATGTAGCCCGGGGGCTAGATCAGGCCCCGGAGGGCTTCCATCAGGCCCACAGTGGAACTGGCCATCTCCTGAACATAAGAACATAAGAGAAGCCAATGTTGAATCAGGCCAATGGCCCATCTAGTCCAACACTCTGTCACACAACGGCCAAAATATACCAGGTGCCATCAGGAGGTCCAGCAGTGGGGCCAGGACACTAGAAGCCCTCCCACTACTGCCCCCTCCAGCACCAAGAATAGAGTGCATCACCTGCCCCAGACTGAGAGTTCCCATCTATACCCTGTGGCTAATAGCTTCCAGCTCTGCTGCTGCATCATAGCTTGCTTCACCAGATTCTCTCAATCACTCAGCCATTTCATGTTTTACACCTGGAGTCCTGAACTCAGAACTCTGAGCATGAGATTTCTGTGGCGAATGTCGATAAATCAAAAGTATAATATGTTGCCGAAGGCTTTCACGGCCAGAGATCATTAGCTGCTGTAGATTTTCCAGGTTGTCTGGCCGTGGTCTTGGCACTGTAGGACCTGATGTTTCGCCAGCAGCTGTGACTGGCATCCTCAGAGGTATAACACAGAAAGATGGAGTACTCTACAGAGGCCATACAACCCGGAAAATCTACGGCAGCTAATCAAAAGTAGGCTTGCCGCTTACAGAGCTAATGTTTTAAGCATGTGTTTATTTTAAGTTAAAAAATAATCTCTGTGTTTGTGTCCTTTATCAGATTTATATCTCCGCTACCTGGCATTACATTTTATGACACACGTGGCCCGGCCCGACAAGGTCTCGTTTATGTCAGATCCGGCCCTCGTCACAAATGAGTTCGGCGCCCCTGCTCTAGGCTGATCCTGCATTGAGCAGGGGGTTGGAGTAGATGGCCTCTGTGGCCCCTTCCAGCTCTGTGATTCTATGATCTTGATGGACCCGATTTAGTATAAGGCAGCTTGAACACACAAAGCTTCCTTATACTGAATCAGACCACTGGTCCATGCTGGTGTGACCTTCGGTCAGTCAAAAGTTCTTTCGGAGCTGTTCTCTCAAGGGCAGTTCTCGAGAGAGCTCTCTTAGCCCCACCTACCTCACAGGGTGCCTGTTGTGGGGAGGGGAAGGGAGATTGTAAACCGCTCTGAGACTCTTTTGGGCAGTGAAGGGTGCGGTATAAATCCAATCTCCTCCACCTGTTTGGAACGAGCCAGTTTGGTGTAGTGGTTAGGAGCATGGACTCTCATCTGGGAGAAGTGGGTTTGATTCCCCACTCCTCCACATGCTGGTGTGACCTTGGGACAGTCACAAGTTATCTCAGAGCTGTTCTCTCAAGGGCAGTTCTTGAGAGACCTCTCTCAGACCCACCTATCTCACAGGGTGCTTGTTGTGGGGAGGGGAAGGGAAAGGAGATTGCAAGAAGAAGAAGAAGAGATTGGATTTATACCCCGCCCTTCACTCGGAGTCTCAGAGCGGCTTACAAACTCCTTTCGCTTCCCCCTCCCCACAACAGACACCCTGTGAGGGAGGTGGGGCTGAGAGAGCTCTGACAGAAACTGCTCTTTCAGGAACAGCTGTGCCAGAGCTTGTGGCTGACCCAAGGTCACATCAGCAGGTGCAAGTGGAGGAGTGGGGGAATCAAACCCAGTTCTCCCAGATTAGAGTCTGCGCACTTAACCACTACACCAAACTGGCTCTCAAACTTTAAGCCGCTCTGAGTCTCATTTGGGCAGTGAAGGGCGGGGTATAAATCCAATCTCCTCCTCCTCTTCTTTCTCTTCTTCTTCTTCTTCTCATCATGCATGTACATCTGCAAGGAAGTGGGCTCACTTTAACAAAAGTGGGAAAGTTACAAGGACTTGACTACTCTTTCTCCAAACCAACCAAATCGGATATAAATGGCTAGCCCCAGAAGGAGTGGTCTTTAAGATGAATGATAAGAGAGAGAAGATTGACTCTGTGTTTAAAGCCAAGGAATTTCTCAAACGTCACCTGGGGACTAAAGAAGACGGCGAAACTGGTTCGAGTGGCTCTGTTCCCTCCGAGACGGACGAGGACCTGGCGGCAGAAGAAGGCGCTGATGCCCGAAGACCAGCTTATGCACTTAGGGACAGGAAACTTAAGCAAAGGCAGAAGGACTCTGAACTTGGCCTTTATGAAGCGAGTTTGAGAGATGCTCTGGAATACTCTCATAACAACTAATCAGCTAATTCTGAAATAGGGAAAGTTAGACAGGAACTCGCGGTATTCATGCATGCTAACTGTGTAGTACTAACATAGATGCTAACGGGGTGGAAAGATCTCCTACTCTTGGGTTTTTAGTTTAGTGTGGGTTTGCTTTTCTTTTTCCCTTAGTGTTATTTCCCCCTCCTTTTTTCTTTTGTTTGTAGTCTATATAAAATGCAAATAAATAAAAAATCCCCTTTGGGGGGCCAAAAAATAAATAAAACCAGAGACCACCAACTAGTTAAATGTGGGTGGTTTAATTTATACATTCAGCCATTCACGTATAGAGTGTTAGCATAAGACTGAAAATGAGTACAAAGGGAAATTGTGCACGCGGTACACAGATTGCACACTGTGTGTGTGTTAAGTGCTGCCAAGCGACGGCCAGTCCATGGTGACCCGGTAGCGTTTTCGAGGCAAGAGACGTTCGGAGAAGGTTTGCCGCTGCGTGCCTCTGCATAGTAACCCTGGATTTCCTTGGTGGTCTCCCATCCAAATCAAATCACAGCTGACTTATGGTGGACACCGTGGGGTTTTCAAGGCAGGAGACATTCAGAGGTTGGTTTACTATGGCCTGCCTCTGCATAGCAACCCTGGACCTCCTTTGGGTGGTCTCCCATCCAAACACTAACCAAGACCAACCCTGCTTAGCTTCCAAGCTCTGACAAGAGCAAGCTAGCCTGGGTTATCCAGGTTCAGGGCAGATTGCCCATTATGGTGACGTAATGCGCACACAGGGCTCGCATGGAGAAATCAAGACATTGGTCAATCAACCTTTATCGGCGCAACGTACAGAATGTACGGCTTGCTTTGCAAAGAATGCTGAACGCCTTCTTGAAGCTTCACACAGAAATCTTGCAACAGTTTTTCAATTATTACATGATTCTGGGTTGTGACGCAGGGCTGTTTTGGGGCAGGAACGCACAGGAACGGCGTTCCGGCTGGCTCCCAAGTTGGCTACACCCAGCAGGAACTCATTAGCATAACAGGCCACACCCAGCAGCAGAAACCCATTAGGACTGGCTACATGAATGGTGTGTGGCCTAACATGCAAAGGAGTTCCTGCTACAAAAACAGCCCTGAGTTTTGACAACAAACAAGGTAAAGAGAATAAGAAGCAAAAGGTGGGTGGGGCTGGATGACCACACTTCTGGTAACATGGGGGTGTGGCCTAACAGGCTAATGAGTTTTTGCTGCTGGGTGTGGCCTATTATGCTAATGAGTTCCTGCTGGGCTTTTTCTACAAAAAGAACCCTGGTTGTCAGCAAAAAATAAATCTGACATTTATCAGATTTCCCTTAATCTGTGCATACAGAAAAGTCAGCTTTCGGGCTGATTAGGCAAAGAATGGTTGACAGTGAGAGGCAGGTTCTTTTATATATATATATATATATATATATATATATATATATATATATATATATATATATAACAATTCTACTGGGTTTCTAACGAGACAAAACAAACAGAACCACAAAATACAGAATACAAACATAGACAGGTTTCCATTCCACAATCGTTTGGAGCTTATTTGGAGTTTCTTCTCCTATTTCTTTGCACCTAACAATATTACATGAATTAATCTTCTTATTTTAATATGATTTGATACAGTTCTCGATCCAATTGTAGAATCTTGACCAGACCTCTTTAAAAATGTTGTTTCCTCTTCCTTGAAGTAATATAGTTAATTTGTCCATTTCAGCTGTTTCCATTCATTTGTTGATCATATCTTCTTTAGAGGGTATATCTTTTCTCCCCCATATACTGGCGTATAGAATTCTGGCTGCTGTTACAATATGGGTGATCCATATAACAATCTGACTTTTAAAATTGTTCTGGTATTACATTGAACAAAAAGAGTTCTGGTTTAAAAGGTATATTAACTCCTATTATTTGCTGAAGAAGGGGACGGCCAAGGATGAGATGGTTAGACAGTGTCATCGATGCAACGAACATGAAATTGAGCAAACTTCAGCGGACGGCGGAAGACAGGAGGGCCTGGCGTGATCTGGTCCATGGGGTCGCGAAGAGTCGGACTCGACTGTGCGACTGAACAACAACAAAATTATTTGCTGTAACATTCCGTGAATCCCTTGGGAGAGGCAGGTTCCCGAAAGCCTTGCAAAGAGTTAGATGCTCACCCCTTAATTTGGAGCTTTTACCTTTTGGGCGTGGGGCTGAATATCTAACTTGTTTAACGAGCCTGGAGCAACACGAGCATATATGTTAGCCAGGTTTAATGTCTTGCCATCAGCAGTGTTATATGGGAGATTCCAGAAAACAACAACAACATTTGACAGTAGACTGTGTTCCTGCTCTAAGCGGGAGATAGGACCTCTTGAAGATGTGCCTCTTTCATGTATTTTTTTACTTGGACTTGGCCTTATATTTATTGAGCCCTGGTTGAGAAATCAAGACATGTGAAAAGAACCGGGCTTCAGTGACCGGCGGCAGAAGGTGTGAACCGACTCCACGGATGCGAGGCAGTAACCAGAGCTCTACCTACGTTGCCTTGCAGTGACCCATTCACCCACGGCAAGACTTCACTGGTAACCCCCAAGCCAGCCTTTGATGACATGCAACCGAATGCGTGACACAAGGAGAGCATTTGCCTTTGAAGCGATGGGTCACCTCTTTCTGCGGCATCAGACTGTTACGAATCATGCACATACTTGCGTCGTCTCTGGTGCCGCAACATCCCCGGGCTTGCGCTGACTCACGCTTTCCTTCCCACGCTTGGCAAAAAGGAACAAGATCCCATCACCATATTTACCATTGAGACACACCTGATTGTTCTTCTGATGCACATTAAAAATGCATCGTGGCCAGGACAGCCAGTGACGGGTTGGGAACACGAGAAGCCGGCAGGCAGGTGGTTGGTTTCACATGCGCTCGCAATGCTTTGGTCTGAGCTGAGCGGAACTGAGGCTCGGCCCTGCAAGTCGACGATCAAAGCGTCTTGGGGCGCCCGAAAGACTAACGCATTTCGAGTGACCCAGTTCGTCAGATGCACGGTGGTGCGGCCAGCTGCACGGTGGTGCGGCCAGCTGCGCGTTCCACAGCCGCTCCCTTGGATCGCCACGGGAGGAGCCATGGCTCAGTGAGAGAGCATCTGCTGGACAGACAGAAAGTCCAAGGTTCAATCCCTGGTATCTCCAGTTAAAAGGACCGGGCAACAGGATGTGAAAGACCTCTGCCTGAGACCCTGAAGAGATGCCGCCAGTCTGAGTAGACAATATTGACCTTGATAGACCAATGGTCTGGTTCCGTAGAAGGCACCATGAAGGCTACTTCTGATATTAGAACATCCAAAGAGCCCTGCTGGGTCCATCTAGTCCAGCATCCCGTCTCACGCAGCAGCCAACCAGTTCCTCTGGAGGGCCAACCACAGGGCAGAGAGGCCGAGGCCTTCATAAGAACATCAGAAGAGCCCTGCTGGATCAGACCGGTGTTACATCTAGTCCAGCATCCCATCTCACCCAGTGGCCAACCAGTTCCTCTGGAGGGCCAACAACAGGGCAGAGAGGCCGAGGCCTTCATTAGAACATCAGAAGAGCCCTGCTGGATCAGTCTAGTGGTCCGTCTAGTCCAGCATCCTATTTCCCACAGTGGCCAACCAGTTCCTCTGGAGGGCCAACAGCAGGGCAGAGAGGCCAAGGCCTACCCCAATAAGAATATAAGGAGAGCCCTGTTGGATCAGCCCAGTGGTCTGTCTAGTCCAGCATCCTATTTCCCACAGTGGCCAACCAGTTCCTCTGGAGGGCCAACAGCAGGGCAGAGAGGCCAAGGCCTACCCCGATAAGAATATAAGGAGAGCCCTGTTGGATCAGCCCAGTGGTCCATCTAGTCCAACATCTTGTCTCACACAGGGGCCAACCAAGTTCATCTGGACGGCCAACAACAGGGCAGAGAGGCCAAGGCCTTCATAAGAACGTGAGAAGAGCCCTGCTGGGTCAGTCCATCTAGTCCAGCCTCCTGTCTCACACAGTTGCCAACCAGTTCCTCTGGAGGGCCAACAACAGGGCACAGAGGCCGAGGCCTTCATAAGAACATCAGAAGAGCCCTGCTGGGTCAGACCAGTGAGGGTCCATCCAGTCCAGCATCCTGTCTCACACAGTGGCCAACCAGTTCCTCTGGAGGGCCAGCAACAGGGCAGAGAGGCCGAGGCCTTCCCCTGAAGTTGCCCCTTGGCTGCTTTGGAAGGTGAACTGTATGACACTGTACTCTACTGAGGTCCCTCTCCTCCCTAAAGCCCATTGTTCCACCCTCAAATCTCCAGGTGCTTTCAAACCCAGAGTTGGCAACGCTACCAGGAAATGAGTTAAGAAGCTTTCTGAATCATGTGCCCAGGAATTAGATCCTTTCCCCAAAGAAATTAGGAGCTGTTTATGGGGAAAGTTGGATCGGCCCTTTTTTGTTCTCAAAAACTTATGTACTCTCCACTTATATCCCGCCTAGCTGGTGTAGCGCTGGCTCACGGCGACTTACATAGTTAAAATACAATAAAAACAGTAAATACATTTACTGTATTTAGACCAGCAGGGTGGTCTAATGGCAAGAGCTCTGGAGTATGATCTGAAAGCAGTGGTTCCGTGAGTTTTTTGGGGGCCTTAAGAGCTGCGGTGGCTCAAGTGGTTAAGATGCTGAACTGCAGGCTGTGGAAGGTTGGTAGTTCAGCAGTTCAAGACCCGTGAGTGCCGCATGACGGAGTGAGCTCCCATCTCTGGCCCCAGCTCCTGCCAACCCAGCAGTTCGAAAGCAAGAAATTGCAAGTAGATAAATAGGTACCACCTTGGTGGGAAGGTAACAGCGTTCCGTGTGCCTTGGTGTTTAGTCATGCCGGCCACGTGACCACGGAAATGTCTTTGGACAGCGCTGGCTCTTTGGCTTTGAAACGGGGATGAGTACCCACAACCCTAGAGTCGGATTCGACTGGCTTTCGAGCAAGGGAACCTTTACCTTTACCTTAAGAATGTGACGTTTCGAGGGGAATCCATAGGGTTGCCTGATCCAGGTTGGGAAATTCCTGGAGATTTGGGGGTGGAGCCCGGGGAGAACAGGGACCTCAGTGGGGTACAAAGCCATAGAGTACACCCTCCAAAGCATCCATTGTCTCCAGGGGAACTGATCTCTGTAGATAGATGGATAGACGGATAGACAGACAGACAGACAGACAGACAGCTTTTTTATGGGGGAACATGCCGGAACAGAGTTCCAGAACCTTTTCGTTAAAAGTTCTTTTAAAAATGTTTAAAAGTTAATGAGTTTTCATATACAGATTGAAAACTTCATTTATCTCTTGTGAGTTCTGACCCCCCCCCCCCAAAAAAAAGTCCTGGATGGATGGATAGATAGATAGATAGATCAGACAGACAGACGGATGGATGGATGGATGGATGGATGGATGGACGGACGGACAGACGGACAGACAGACAGATGGCTTTTTTATAGGGGAACATGCTGGAACAGAGTTCCAGAACCTTTTTGTTAAAAGTTCTTTTAAAAATGTTTAAAAGTTCATGAGTTTTCAGTATGCAGATTGAAAACTTAATTTTTCTCTTGCGAGTTCTGGCACCTCCCCCCAAAAGTCCTGGATGGATGGATGGATGGATGGATGGATGGATGGATGGATGGGTAGATAGATAGATAGATTAGATAGATGATAGATGGATGGATAGATGGATAGATAGATAGATAGATAGATAGATAGATAGATAGATAGATGATAGATAGATGGATGGATGGATGGATGGATGGATGGATGGATGGATAGATAGATAGATAGATAGATAGATAGATAGATAGATAGATAGATAGATAGATAGATAGATAGATAGATAGATAGATAGATAGATGGCTTTTTTTCTGGGGGAACATGCCAGAACGGAGTTCCAGAACCTTTTCGTCAAAAGTTCTTTTAAAAATGTTTAAAAGTTCATGAGTTTTCAGTATACAGATTGAAAACTTCATTTCTCTCTTGCGAGTTCTGGCACCCCCCCCCCCAAAGCCCTGGATAGGTGATAGATAGATGACAGACAGACAGACAGAAGACAGACAGACAATGAATGAAAAGAAGGATGGATAAATAGACAGAAAGGATAGATAATGAATGAAAAGAAGGATGGATAAATTGACAGAAGGAAAGGAAAGATGTATCATGAATGAGAAGAAAGACAGAAAGAAAGGATAGATTTTGGGGCACCAGATCTTGGGCCCTGTACATGCAAAAAGGCCTTTCCTCCACCCCTGAATACTAGCAATCAACACCTCTGCTGCTCCTGGGGAAAGCGTGGCGTGCCATCCGATCACACGCAAGCTGTGACTGTTGAGCAGATGTAACCCAAGGCACCTCTTATTTTAGAAACGGAAGTCCGGACTGCTAGGGGAAAAGGGAAGCGCTCTTGTGTGTGTGTGTGATGTTTTTCTAAAGCAACCTCTTTGGACCGGGAGGCCAACCTCTCGAGAAAAACAAACAATCCTCTGTTACTGCGCAAAATTCTAGTGCAGAATTCCTTTCTTTTTCCTATCCAGATTTTGGCAGGAAGCCTGGATCAAAACAAAACCAGTGTGAAGGGATGGATAAACAGGAGCAGGGTTCCCTAATGGGCTGAGACTCTAATTGGCATTGGCTTTCCATGTGCGTGTCTTAAGTGCCGTCAAGGTCCTTCCAACTTAAGGAGACTCTATGAACGAATGACCTTCCAAACATCTTGTCTTATCATTAGATTCAGGTGGGTCTCCGTGTTGGTCTGAAGCAATCGAACCCAGTTGGTGTCCAGTGGCACCTTTAAGACCAACCAGGAACTCATTAGCATAATCGGCCACACCCAACAGCATATTAGGCCACACCCTGATGGCACAGCTCATTAGCATATTAGGCCAGACCCCCATGTTACCAGGAGTGTGGTCATCCAGCCACACCCACCTTTCGCTTCTTATTCTGTTTACCTTGTTTGTTGTCAAAACCCCAGGGCTTTTTTTGGAGCAGGAACTCCTTTGCATGTTAGGCCACACACCCCTCATGTAGCCAATCCTAATGAGTTTCTGCTGTTGGGTGTGGCCTATTATGCTAATGAGTTCCTGCTGGGTGTGGCCAACTCGGGAGCCAGCCGGAACGCTGTTCCTGCGCGTTCCTGCCCAGAAATAGCCCTGAGACCAACAAAGTTGAATTCTGGGTATAAGTGTTTGTGTGCAGGCAGACCTCTTCCGATACATTGAAACAGACTTCCTCAAGCCTTATGTGCAGGTAGAGAGAGTTCTCACATCCGTTTGTTAACTCTTTGATTTGTATGCTAAAGGTAAAGGTCGTTTTCCCTTGCTCGAAAGCCAGTCGAATCCGACTTGAGGCGGCGGTGCTCATCTCTAATCTGGGAGAACCGGGTTTGATTCCCCACTCCTCCACTTGTACCTGCTGATGTGACCTTGGGTCAGTCACAAGCTCTGGCACAGCTGTTCTTGAAAAAGAGCAGTTTCTCTCAGCCCCACCTACCTCACAGGGTGCCTGTTGTGGGGAGGGGAAGGGAAAGGAGTTTGTAAGCCACTCTGAGACACCTTTGGGCAGTGAAGGGCGGCATATAAATCCAATCTCCTCTCCTCCTCCTCTTTTCCTGCTGCCTTCAACTTTTCCTAGCCTTATTGCCTTTTCCAGTGACTCTTGTCTTCTGACAGTGTAACCAAAGCACGATGGCCTCCATGTAGTCATTTTAGCTTCTAAGGCGAATCCAGTCTTGATTTGATCTACCACCCACTTATTTGTGTTTTTCTTCTCCTAATGTGACCAAAGTACGGTAGCCTCAATTTAGTCATTTTAGAAGAAGAGATTGGATTTATAACCCGCCCTTCACTCTGAGTCTCAGAGCGGCTTACGAATTCCTATCCCTTCCCTCCCCACAACAGACACCCTGTGAGCTAGGCGGGGCTGAGAGAGCTCTTTTCAGAACTGACCTTGGGAGAACAGCTCTGACAGAACCATGGCTTGCCCAAGGTCATCCAGCAGCTGCAAGTGGAGCAGTGGGGAAAACGCATTTGTGCTGTCCAGTCTGTCCAGACCCTGTGTAATTTGTATAAGCTTCTATCATTACCCCCTTTCCCTCACCAGGCATTTTTTAATGAACTCATAGAATCCTAGAATCATAGATTTGGAAGGGGCCAAAGAGGCCATCTAGTCCAACCCCCTGCTCAATGCAGGATCGGTCTAAAGCATCCCTGACAAGTATTGGCCCAGCTGCCGCTTGCAGACTGGCAAAGCTCCAAACCTGTCAGCGTTCCTGCATTCAGAAGGGGTGCTTCAACCCCACTGCCCTCTCTGCCCCTTTCTCAGTGATGAGAATGTCCCTGTTGAGAAGTGGAGGGCAGGCAGTTTTGGTAACTCAGCAGCGGCACCTGCTGGTCAGAACAGAAAACGGAATCAGCGCCAAAGCAAAGATCTCAGTCCGGGCAGGGCTCAAGTCCAGAGTTCCATATCTAGAAAATAGTGAGACAATCCCAAAAAACCCATTATACAAAAAGTTGCTGTTCTTTTAATTTGTTCTATGTTTGATGCATGTGTTAAGTGGGTGTATCAGGTGGATTTCTAAAGGCTATTTGATTCCCTGGAGCTACTGGGACGAAAATTGTTCAAGCAAGCTGGTAACTGTTCTTTGTGTCAAATATTGTTGTAACGGTGTGGTTAAAAAATGAATTAAAATTAAAATTAAAAAAAAAAAGTCCAGAGTTCTTAATAGGGCTTGCTAACCCCCAGGTGGGGCCTGGAGATCTCCTGGAATTATAACTGATCTCTGGGTGATGGAGATGGGTTCCCCCAGGGAACGTGTCTGTTTTGAAGGGGGGGGGGCTGTCGGCAGCTGGATGGCATTGTACTCCACTGATGTCCCCCCTTCCTCAAACCTCACCATCCGCAGGACTCAGCCCCAAATCTCCAGGAATTTCCCAACTCAGAGCTGGCAACCCTAAGCAATTGATTATTTTTTAACACATTGTATTATACTGTAACCCTTTACTGCTATTAGTTAATTTTTGTTAAGCTTCAGATTTGTTTCTTCATCAGTCATTATTATTATTAATCATCATCATCATCATCTTCTTCTTCATCATCATCATCACCCCATCCCAGCTCTAGACAGTGTACAGAACACAAAGCCATAAAATGCAAAACAACAAAATATTAAATTTACACATAACATTAGAAAAATCTCAGTGTAGATAAAAATCCAAGATGGCGATTTCCCCATATTATTATGGGTCCCAGTTCTGAATTACTGGTCCCTTATTCTTCTGGGCAGGGGGAAGGGAACTCGGAATATGGATGGAAGAGGAAGGGCTGGGACACTTTCCCTATGAAGAAAGCTTAAAGTGCATTGGGATTGTTTAGCTTGGAGAAACGCCTGCTGAGGGGGTGACATGATCGAGGTTCACAAGATTATGCCTGGGATAGAGCAGGTTGAGAAAGAAGTCCTTTTCTCCCTTTCCCACGATACTAGACCTCATGGGCACTCAATGAAATTGCTGAGTGGTCAGGTTAGAACGGATAAAAGGAAGTCCTTCTTCACCCAAAGAGTGATTAACACATGGAATTCACTGCCACAGGAGGTGGTGGCAGCTACAAGCATGGACGGCTTCAAGAGGGAATTAGATAAGCATATGGAGCAGAGGTCCATCAGTGGCTATTAGCCACAAGGTATAGATAGGAGCTCTCAGTCTGGGGCAAGTGATGCTCTGTATTCTTGGTGCTTGCGGGGGATCAACAACAGTGGGAGGGTTTCTAGTATCCTGGCCCCACTGGTGGACAATCTGATGGCACCTGGTATTTTTGGCCACTGTGTGACACAGAGTGTTGGACCGGATGGGCCATTGGCCCGATCCAACCTTGGCTTCTCTGATGTTCTTATGTTGCTGCCCTCAGCCAAAAGTCTGGTGGAACATCTCTGCCTTACAGGCCCTGCTGCGGAATTGTATCAGATCCTGGAGGGCCCTGATGTCAACGATTTATCCTGATTCATTAGTATTTTTAAATTTGATATTATTCATTAATTTACAAAGTGTATATCCTGCCTTTCTGCCCTCATAAGGGCCACCCAGGCGGCTAACAAATTAAAAACATCTATAATAAAATAACCTTTTAAAAACCGTTACCTAGAGTTGGCAGCTCCAGGTTGGACAGTCCTGGAGATTTGGAAGAGAAGTGGCTGGGGAGGGCAAGGTTTGAGGAGGAGGGAGGAGGAGAACCACCTCGATACACACAGAGACCCACCTTCCAAAGAAGCCACTTTCTCCCATGGAATAGTAGAAGAAGAAGAAGAAGAATTAGAAGAAGAAGAAGAAGAAGAGGAGGAGATTGGATTTATACCCTGCCCTTCACTTTTGAGTCTCAGAGCGGCTTACAAACTCCTTTCCCTTCCCCACAACAGACACCCGGTGAGGTAGGTGGGGCTGAGAGAGCTCTGAAAGAAACTGCTCTTTTTCAAGAACAGCTGTGCCAGAGCTTGTGACTGACCCAAGGTCACACCAGCAGCTGGGAGTGGAGGAGGGGGGGGAATCAAAAATCTAATCTGGTTCTCCCAGATTAGAATCCGCACACTTAAGCACTACACCGAATTGATGCCTGTCATCTGGAGTTCAGGGGTAACTCTAGGAGATCTGCAGGCCCCACCTGGAGGTTGGCAACCTCAAATATCAAGCCGGTTGTTCAAAGAGGGTCCCACACCTGAAATCCTGGGGTACTTTAAAGACCAACAAAATTGTAACTTCGTGGATGTCAGATGCTAAGTGCCCTACCATGATTAACCTGGAACCTTGTTATGTGTACAACAGCCCTTTGGAGTGGGACATGGGAACAGCAACAAAGGATAGCCCCCCTGCAACCTTCCATGCTCAAATTTTAATTAATCTAATTCTGATATTATGACGTACAAGCAAGATAGGGAATGACCGAATGGGATTGTCGCTTATTCAGTCGTGGAGAGGACAAAATGAATCTTATACACACACACAAAGAAAAAAGCTAACCGCCCAACGTGGGGCTCGAACCCACGACCCTGGGATTAAGAGTCCCATGCTCTACCGACTGAGCTAGCCGGGCGCTGGAAACAAGCCTTGATAGACGCCTTCTTAATGGTCATTACACGCATGCGCACTCCCCCCCTCCAAAACCAATTCACTCCAGGTCTCAGCGGCGGTGACTCGGCGCTCTCCTGTGGGTGCGCGCGCACACGGCCCCAGCCAGGCTGTTCCGATTGGCCAGCCAGTCCCAGGCGGCGTCCAATGGGCGCGCGCGTTCTTGGCCGGTGTCGGGGAACCGCGAGCGGGTGAGCGTCTGAGGGGGGAAAAAAAAGAGAGCGAGAAAGGAAGGCCGGCGAGGGGCGAGAGTGGTTGGCTCGGCTCGTGGCGTTCTCCTCAGCCATGAGCTCCATCGGCACCGGGGTAAGTCAGGCGGCGGGGGACGGGAAGGAAGGGAAAGAGAAGGGCCGTCGGCGCCTGAAGGTAGAACCGTCTCGGAGGGGAGGGAAACGCGGGGGGCTTCTTCTTCTCCTCGCCTCCTCCTTTCCCCCGCCCGTGGGCTACATACGGGTCTTTGGGTGGCGCCGGGGTGGGGGTCGCGCGCCACCTCTTGACGTCACCCCGCCCGGCGCTGACGGAGGGGGGACCCGATTGGATGCTGAGTCACCCTGGAAACCGAAAGCGGAAGAAGCGGGGAAGAGAGGGAGGTCGCCCCGAGGATGCTCCAGAGGGAGAGCCCGGGAGTTGGATTTTGTGATCGCTGTTGCTGGCTGCCTTCGTAGTCCGACTTCCTCACTGGGACTCAGGGCATAAGAGCATGCCAACGGGCCATCCAGTCCAACGCTCTGTGTGTCACACAGTGGCCAAAAAGACCAGGTGCCATCAGGAGGTCCAGCAGTGGGGCCAGAACTCTGAATCCCAGAACCAGGAGGCAACATCTGGGGAAGACTTTGGCCCTTATGCCCTGTTTGTTTGGCCCTCCAGAGGAGGTGGTTGGCCACTGTGTGACACAGGATGCTGGACTAGAGGGACCCCTGGTCTGATCCAGCAGGGCTCTCCTGATGTTCTTAATGAAGGCCTCGGCCTCTCTGCCCTGTTGTTGGCCCTCCAGAGGAACTGGTTGGCCCCTATGTGAGACAGGATGCGGGACTGGATGAATGGCTGCTCTGATCTAGCAGGACTGTTTGTATGTTCTTAAGTGCGACAGAACTAGGAGGGTGGGGAGGGGGTTGGCTGGTGCTGGATCCAGGCATTGGGGAAGGGATGCTGAAAAGGAAAAACGAATCTACCTTTGTGTTAGAGGACCTGGTTTGTATGCTGCATGTTCCAGATTCTCCCCCCCCCGCAACACCTGGGAGATGCCAGACTTTCTTTGTAAGAGGCCCTGGGGAGCAACTGCCAATCATGACAGCTACCTGCACTAATATTGGTTATAAAGCAACTTCACGGAAAGGGTGAAACCTGAAAGATTTTTTTTTGATTAAAAAGCTAATTGTGTGTCTTGTGATAGTTATTGAGATACGTCATGGCTTGGTGCTTTACATAGGTGCTAAGATGCTTTTTCTCAGAGCACTTGCAAACTCTCTTGCTAAAAAAAAGAAAAGAAATTGCAGTTGTCATTGGAGTAGGGAATCAGACTGCAGAAATGTTACAGGTGGCCAGTGCAGAAAAGGTACCAGATGTGAGCCACTCTTGAGAAGGTGGCATCTGTCATTTAACAAATGTAGGGATGATTTTTTTTGTTCATTTTGGTAAGCTTCATCTCATAGCCTTTTCCCATCCACTAGCTGTCAGAACCATGGAATATCTCCATTGAATTTATCTTGTGATCTCCCTACTTAGACATGTTCTGTCTGGACGTTTATTTTACTTTTACATCTGTGTCCTGATTTACAGTCCATCCAAGGCCACTTTTGTGATGCTGCAGGAAAAATCCCATAACCCCAGGCTCCTAATCCTCCTTTCCCATCATTTCTCTGAGAAACTAGACATGGTGGGTCCATCTGGTTTGTACAGTACATTGTTCAATATGCTAAAAGAGGTAGAAGGTTACTGGTGGAAGAGACTGCAATTCTAACAAAATACCTTATTGATTCAGGGTATGTATCTTAAAGAATTCTGTTGATTTGCTAAATCTCTCTCCTGGCAGGGGATAGAGCACAGAAACTAGGATCCCGGGAAACCTGGGTTGAAATCCCCACTTCTACCATGGAAGTTCACTGGTTGACTCTGAGCCCTCACAAATTCTCAGCCTGGCCTACCTCACAGAGTTGTCATTGTGAGAAAATGGAGGACGGGCGAACTATGTTCTCAACCTCTTTGAGTCCCGACCGGGGAGAAAAGTGGGATATAAATAAATGAATGCATACTGGTGTCCAGCTGAGATTCAAATAGGTCGTAACCAGTGCTCCCTCTAAGCTATGGAGTCTTGTGAGCAAAAATTCTACCTTGTGAGCTACTGGCATGAAAGTTGTGAGCGAGCGATTTGGCGATTGCATAACTCAGTTTGGTGTAGGGAGCCAGTTTGGTGTAGTCGTTAAGTGCATGGACTCTAATCTGGAAGAACTGGGTTTGATTCCCCACGCCTCCACTTGCAGCTGCTGGATGACCTTGGGCAAGCCATAGTTCTGTCAGAGCTGTTCTCTCAAGGACAGTTCTCTCAGAGTTCTCTCAGCCCCACCTACCTCACAGGGTGTCTGTTGTGGGGAGGGGAAGGGAAAGGAGTTTGTAAGCTGCTCTGAGTGAAAGGCGGGGTATAAATCCAATCTCTTCTTCTTCTCTCTGGAGCCATCCTTCCAGAGCTAAGAGAAAAAAGTGCGAGCCGGAGGCTGAAAAACTGTGAGCTAGCTTGCACTAACTCAGCTTAGAGGGAACACTGTTAACAAACTTTGTACAGCGGCCAATTCCAGCTTCCCGTGGTGTTCTGACAAGCTTGTGTTTGGCCAGGCTTTGGCCAACCTGTTAGGAAAACACAGGTCTTTAATGCCAACAAAGATTTATCCTAGGTATAAGCTTTCGTGTACATGCACATTTCTTCAGATACCGGTATCTGAAGAAGAGCACATGCGCAACAAAGCTTATACCTTGAATGAAACTTTGTTGGTCTCAAAGGTGCCACTGGACTCATTTTGTTCTGCGGCTTCAGGCCAACACAGTTACCCACCTGAATCGGGCCTTTAATATCTGTTATAATACGGACGTGTGATAAATGGTTACAAATCCATACACAAAACCTGGGGTTTTGACAGTGCAAGAATGAGTTAAGTGGTCTTAAAACTGAAAACGCTGAAAAATTAAGAACCGAGGCTGTTCTCTGGAATTCTTTTTTTTTTTAAGCGCCCCTGAAAGAGGCATTTTTATTATTTTTTTTAGACAAAAACGTTACAACATTACACTACAAACACACAATACATTAACACTACACACAAAACACAACATACCACATTTAACATTCACGGGGGTTACAATTTTTATAACACTCCATCCGTTTAAATTTCCTCCTACCTTGCCACCCCTTGTTACTAATAATCTTTTACTTCTGTATCCTCAAATACTATCTTTCTACCTTATCCACTTCTAATTTAACATATAAGGTTAATAATACTCAATACTTATTATTTCTCTCCATCCTTCCCTCTCTGATCATACCACTCATAGAAGTGTTGCCACGTATTTATGAAGGCTGATTCATCATGTCCTTTCATCATCAAAGTCAATTTATCCATTTCTGCTGCTTCCATTATCTTCTCAATCAACTCTTGTTTGGTTGGTACCACCGTGGATCGCCAATATTTCGCATACAAAATCCTAGCCGCAGTCATTATATATATTATCAAGTATCTCTCTTCTCTCCGTACATCTTTTGGAAGTATACCCAACAACAACACCTCTGGTTTGAACAGAAGAGTACCTTTTATAATTTTCTGCGTCATTTTATGCACCCATATCCACGAGATATGGGTGCCGTTCTCTGGAATTCTTGATTGGCCAGCAGAGGCTGCTGTTGGCCAGTGCAAGTAAAAGATCCCCAGGGACATTCCTGAACTGAGAACAGGAGAGAGGGAAAAACGAATTTGCAAGGGTGATGGCATCGCATGTCTTCATTGTAAGCATAATTGCTTAGAACAAATTCCATTTATTTCTGAATAAGAGCCCAGGGTTCCAGCTGTGTTCACTGGAAAGCGACTGTATGCATTTTGTGCTTCAGTTGCTTGAAATCTGTTTTCATGCACCCTGAAGAAAGGCAGAATGCTAAACTGGATGTTTGTCCATTGCCAATATTGGGTAGAACTCCTTAAGCCAATACAGCATTAAAATCTTCATAATGAAATCAAGCCAAAGCGATTTGAAATACCAGCGTCTGTGTTGCTGATTTTGTGGTTCTCAAAAGCATAACTAGTAAGTAGATCTTACAAGATGGCGATGCTGGCAATGAGTAGTCACAGTCCTGTGTCTCCTCCCACCATGACTTCTAGTTGTGTATAAAACACATGACACCCTTGCTCCACTTCAGTTTGTGGGGATGGGGATACTCGTAGTGTAGTGTCACATCATGTGGTTATTTTTGCTGAACATTACTAGTAGGAGAATGAGTTTGGGAGCTGCTCTTATTGACAGTAGCTGTGTAAAGGGCTGAGATGTGCCTCTAGCAACACAGTCCAACACGGGGTCAATACAGTGCAAGGCCATTGAAATCAGTGGGCTTATTCTGCAGTAGTTCTACATAGAATTGCGTTGTAAGATGCACAGGTTGCTGCCGTATGTCTCTTTGGTTGCTATGTAAAGCCATCCCCTCCCGTCCTCACTGGTGTATTGAGAGCAATTTTTTTGTCTACCACACTGTTTTGGAAGGTACTGCTTGAGTCGAGCACAGGGCAGAATGTTTTGCGTCAAAGCAACTTAAAATCACAAAGGCCAACTGTTGATTTAAATCTAACTTCCTTTGAGTGTTTAAGGCATTCCTGAAATAAAAAGTATATACTGCCAGAGATAGACCGTAGCTAGAATATGAAGCCATGGAAAGAAGTTTTTAATATGAGGAAGGGGAATTGAAATATAGGCAACACTTTCCTATCAACCTAAACCTGTTTTGTGGTTTTAGTAACATAAAGCACATCATTTTTATAACTGAGCATATAGAATTGCATTGTACCATATCTATGGAAAGGATAAATTTGCCTTTAGTGTTCTGCAAACAAAAGTAGTAAATACAGATATTAAAGCAAGTGCAAGCTACAGATTGCTGAGCGCTATTCTGTTTTAGCTTATTTCACTCATTCCAAAAGAGATAAATTTCATAGAAGTATTTTTTAATAATTGTTCATTGGGAAAATTGAATTCTGTACATCTTAAGTAAAATCTGTTCTAAAAAGTGTGGGGGGATTTCATAAGAGTTTCTCCAGTTCTTTTCCCCACCCCCAAAAAAAAGTCCTGGGGAGGTGGTGGCATTTTTTCCTGACTTATTTCTGGGCCTTCACATATCTACTGACCACTTAATACAGTCACCAAAGTATGTGGAATTACATTTTTTGCATATAGCTCTTTTTATTGCTTTAGCTAATACTGTAGGTAATCGTTTCCTCTTTGCTCACGATATATAACATGGTAACTAGAGTTTAACTACTAAAAACACACTGTATTACTGAGTCTTTCTGCGTATGTGTGTTTTAATGCTGGAAAAGAACTATGCACAAGACACACGAAGCTGCCTTATACTGAATCAGACCCTTGGTCCATCAAAATCATTATTTGTCTGCTCAGACTGGCAGCAGCTCTCCAGGGTCTTTCACATCACCTGCTGCCTGGTCCTTTTTAACTGGAGCTGCCAGGGATTGAACCTGGGACCTTCTGCGTGCCGAGCAGATGCTCTGCCACCGAGCCGCGGCCCCTCCCCAAATTCAGACACTGAGCCACGTAGTAGAGTAAGCGAATGAGCTCCGTGTCTGCTATCTTCAAGCTCCAGGTTTTTTAAAAAAATAATTCAAAGTGTGTATTCGTCTTTTACAGTATGACCTGTCGGCCTCGACGTTTTCTCCAGATGGCAGAGTCTTTCAAGTTGAGTACGCGATGAAAGCTGTGGAGAACAGCAGGTAAGGGTAATTACTGTTTCCGTTGTCCTGCCGCTTCAAAATAATGAGAGAAATAATGGCCCCACTGCTGGACCTCCCAATGGCACCTGGAATCTTTGGCCACTGTGTGACAGAGTGTTGGACTAGATGGGCCATCGGCCTGATTCAACACTGGCTTCTCTTATGTTCTTATGTAAGCGAGTAGTGAATGATTGCTAATTTTTCTCAAAGAGCGTGTGAAGCTGCCTTATACCGACTAAGACCATTGTCGTTCCATCTGGCCCAGAGCCACGTGTTCTGACTGGCAGTGCTTTGTCCGGGCCTTGGGCTGGATATTGAATCTGGGTTTTTCCCCATCTGGCCCAGAGCCACGTGTTCTGACTGGCAGTGCTTTGTCCGGGCCTTGGGCTGGATATTGAATCTGGATTTTTCCCCCATATATGAAGCCCATACTTTATTTCTGGGCTGTGGCACTTCCTCACTTGCATCTGTGTTTGGAGTTCATGAATCCCGTGAGATTCAAAACCAGGAGTGATGTCGCGCTTGCAGCTCGTTTACCTGGAAGAGAGTCATAAGAGAACATAAGAACATAAGAGAAGCCAATGTTGAATCAGGCCAATGGCCCATCTAGTCCAACACTCTGTCACACAGAGGCCAAAAATACCAGGTGCCATCAGGAGGTCCAGCAGTGGGGCCAGGACACCAGAAGCCCTCCCACTGCTGCCCCCTCCAGCACCAAGAACAGAGTGCATCACCTGCCCCAGACTGAGAGTTCCCATCTATACCCTGTGGCTAATAGCCACTGATGGACTTCTGCTCCATATGTTTATCTAATTCCTCTTGAAACTGTCCATGCTTGTAGCTGCCACCACCTCCTGTGGCAGTGAATTCCACGTGTTAATCACTCTTTGGGTGAAGAAGTATTTCTTTTTATCTGCTCTAACCCGACTGCTCAGCAATTTCATGGAGTGCCCACAAGTTCTTGTATTGTGAGAAAGGGAGAAAAGTACTTCTTTCTCAACCTGCTCAATCCCATTGATAATCTTATAAACCTCGATCATGTCACCCCTCAGCCGTCGTTTCTCCAAGCTAAAGAGCCCCAAGCGTTTTAACCTTTCTTCACAGGGAAGGTGTTCCAAGCCTTTTATAATTCTTGTTGCCCTTCTCTGCACTTTTTCCAATGCTATAATATCCTTTTTGAGATGTGGTGACCAGAACTGTACACCGTATTCCAAATGAGGTCGCACCAATGATTTATACAGGGGCATGATGATGAGTCCAATTAATTTCATTTCCAAGAAATCGCTTTTTAGACTGCAGCCTTACAACCTAATCTCATGCACACATCCATCCAAAAGGAGGTCCCTCTGAGCCCCATCCAGACTGTAGTTTTGCTCCATTAAAAGTCAGTCAGAGTTAATTTGCGGTTGACTTCGGTATGAACATCTTTAGGTGGTCAGTCAGTCCTGACAGATACATGAGCCTGCCTTGGTGGCGAGGTTGGGGTATAAATCGAACTAATACATAAATAAATGATGCATTTGGGGAGTGGGGGAAGACCAAATACCTTTGTTACATTTAGTGGGATCTACTTCCAAATAAGTCTCAGTGCAGTCCTAGGCAGAGTTGTGTCCTGAGTCTGTTGATGTCTCTGGCCTGTAGAAGAGCACAACTCTGCTTAGGACTGCCCTTTTAGAATTACAACTATTACAGCTGATACTATGGATAAGAATATTAGAAGAGCCCTGCTGAATCAGACCAGTGGTCCATCCAGTCCAGCATCCTGCCTCACACAGTGGCCAACCAGTTCCTCTGGAGGGCCAACAACAGGGCAGAGAGGCCGAGGCCTTCCCCTCATAAGAACATCAGAAGAGCCCTGCTGGATCAGACCAGTGGTCCATCTAGTCCAGCGTCCTGTCTCATACAGTGGCCAACCTGGTTCTCTGGAGGGCCAACAAGAGGACACAGAGGCCGAGGCCTTCATTAGAACATCAGAAGAGCCCTGCTGGATCAGACCAGTGGTCCATGTAGTCCCGCATCCTGTCTCACACAGTGGCCAACCACTTCCTCTGGAAGGCCAGTGACAGGGCAGAGAGGCCGAGGCCTTCCCCAGATAATTCATCCTAGTGCTTGGAGGTTTGCTGCCTCTGTAGGTGGAGGTTCCCTTTAGTCACCAGGGCTCGTACCCGCTGATAGACCTCTCCTCCACAAATCTAATCCCCCTTTAAAGGTGTCTGTGGCCATCACTAGATCCACTGGCAGCGAATTCCACATTTTAATCTTGTGTAAACAAGTACTTTGTTTTGCACGAGTTCTTAGAAGAATGCCTCACTGATATCAGTGGGTATCGTTCCCCGGGTAAGGGTACATTTGATAGAGCCTGTGGCTATAAACTGTTTCGTACGCTCCAGACATCATAAAACTGCACGTAAGTGTAGAAGTCGACGGTTGGGGGCTGTTGTAGGGTTTGGAAACTGCTGTGTGTCAGTGCTGAAGTACAGGCCGTGCGTGTAAAAGGCTCCAGGCTCAATTCCTTGTTCTCCAGAACAAGATTTTCCTTTGACTTGGACAGCGGACAACCCCAGCTGGTCAGAACAGATAAATATTGAGCGACATGGACCAGTGGTCTGACTTGGGTGTAAGACAACTTTATTTGAAGACTTGTGAGTGGAAGGCGAGAGATCTGAATATCTCTGGGATTAGACCATTATGCAGAGGCACCATCTGAAGGAATGAATTCCTTTTGACACGGTTGTATTTTTAGCTTCGTGGTCAACTTTGAGAGGGATAATCTTGGAAACGGAGGGGGGTTATAAGCATTTCAAATTTTCTGCCAAGAGTATAGAATTCTGTTAAGGTATCAGAGCGGTGGTATTCCCAGTAGCAATGTACGGCTGCGAGAGTTGGACTATAAGGAAGGCCGAGCGCCGAAGAATAGAGGGGCTTGGCGTCCCACTTGTCACATGCTTTTTTTCTTTTCTTACCAAACCATTCCATTTATGAAGGCATTTGTTTACTGGGTTAGTCTCTTTTTACTGGTAGAGACTCAGTATAAGCACAGCCTTCTTTAGCTGTTGCAGATTTTCCGGGCTGTCTGGCTGTGGTCTTGGCATTGTAGGATCTGTGTCAAGAGTATTCCATCTTTCTGTGTTATTCCTCTGAGGATGCCAGTCACAGCTACTGGCGAAACGTCGGGTCCTACAGATGCCAAGACCACGGCCAGACAACCCGGGAAATCTACAACAGCTAATGAACTCCGGCCGTGAAAGCCTTCGACAACACTTTCTTCTTTATTATTAACTTGATTGCTTTCCTTTGGCTTTTACATTTACCTTTTGTACATTTCCTCGAGGACCTTTGGACTAGAAAGGTGACTGGAAAGTCCGTAAATACTGTGAACTGACTGGTGTCAATGGGGCCTCTTTTCAGTACAGCCATCGGGATAAGGTGTAAGGACGGCGTCGTGTTCGGAGTAGAGAAACTAGTGCTGTCCAAGCTATACGAAGAAGGCTCCAACAAACGTCTCTTTAATGTCGACCGACACGTTGGAATGGTGAGTCGGCGCTTCATCTCCTAGGCCTTTGCAGAGAGTATTAGAGACACGCGGCCAGACTAAGCTCATGCAGCTTTGTAAGTTTCAGCGAGCAGTCATGAAGAGTATGCGGCCTCTCTGCTTGTGGGGGTGGCGATACCAGTTTTTCCAGTTCTGGAGACATGTGCTTGGTAATCACGTGGCTGATGTAAAGGATGACAAACAGAGTGACGCTGGGAGATAAGTGGGATGCTTAGTTTCTTGAGAGTCGTGTTTTGACTTTGTTCTGAGACGCGATGCTCTTTGTTTCAGGCGGTAGCGGGACTCCTGGCAGATGCCCGGTCCCTGGCTGACATCGCGAGGGAAGAAGCAGCGAACTTTAGATCCAACTATGGTTACAACATCCCACTCAAAGTAGGTTCCTGCTCCTGCTGATAGCTTCCTTGTTACTGATTCACAGCACTTCTGCCTTGGACGACGTGGAAAGGCGGGATAGAACCGTTTCGATAAATAAATAGAGAATGGATTGCCTTTTATTTTCAGCCCTCTAAAAGCCTTTTGTTTTTCTCCCCCCCCCACCATCTCCCGTAGCATCTTGCAGACCGAGTGGCCATGTATGTGCACGCCTACACGTTGTATAGCGCTGTCCGACCTTTCGGTTGCAGGTATGTATTTATCTAAAACATTTATTAGCTGCCTTTTGGTGTAGTGGTTAAGTGCACGGACTCTAATCTTGGAGAACCGGGTTTGATTCCCCACTTCTCCACTTGCAGCTGCTGGATGACCTTGGGCAAGCCATAGTTCTGTCAGAGCTGTTCTCTCAGGGGCAGTCCTCGAGAGAGCTCTCTCAGTCCCACAGCTGAGTGTCTATTGTGGGGAGGGGAGGGGAAAGGAGTCTGTAAGCCGCTCTGAGACTCCAGGGCGGGGTATAAATCCAATCTCCTCTTCTTCTCTTTTCTCTTCTCTCTCCTTCTTCCTTGTGCCTTGCAGAACTCAAGGTGGTTTATAATATAAATGAAAGAACTATTATAAAAACACATAAAGGCCACAATTGGACAACTCCGATTAGGGCTGCCAATGAATAAAAACAAAATTGTTCAAATGTAGTTCAAAATACAGTTGTCTCCGACTGCCCCCTGAAGGATGAAAGTGGGGAGGAGGCGCATCTTCCTGTGGAGGTTGTTCCATCATCATGGGGCCGCGACCAAAAAGGCCATGTCTCACGTTGCTCATCTGATGAGCTTTGATTGGTGGGAAGGTTGGGAGCAGTGTTCCCTCTAAGCTGAGTTAGTGTGAACTAAAGGTAAAGGTTCCCTTGCTCGAAAGCCAGTCGAATCCGACTCTAGGGTTGCGGTGCTCATCTCTGTTTCCAAGCCGAAGAGCCAGCGCTGTCCGAAGTCGTTTCCGTGGTCATGTGGCCGGCATGACTAAACACCAAGGCGCACGGAACGCTGTTACCTTCCCACCAAAGTGGTACCTATTTATCTACTTGCAATTTCTTGCTTTCGAACTGCTAGGTTGGCAGTGCGAGCTAGCTCACCGTTTTTTAGCCTCCAGCTGACACATTTTTGCCTTAGCTCAGGAAGGAGGGCTCCAGAGCAAACTGATTCATGCAGCAGCCAAATCGCTCGCTCACAACTTTAATGCCAGTGGCTCACAAAGCAGAATTTTTGCTCACAAGACCACAGCCTAGAGGGAGCATCGGTCAGGAGGTGCGAAGGTTTCACTTCTTCGGCTGCCATTCATAAGGCACCTTTGGGCTTCAGGCAGGGGACGAAGCTTAAAAGCCACAGCAGAGGTCCGTAAAACGCTCTCTAAAAGCTTTTCTTTGTCCCCATTTATTTATTTATTTAGGATGCTTCTAACCCGCTTTTCTCCACCCACTTGTGGGGCTCAAAGCAGCTGATACCCTCCACGCCCAGACACCACTGAAAACCAAAAACATAACCTAAATGAACGACAAATGCCCAGACACTGGCAGAGAGAGGAGGGGGGCCATGGCTTAGTGGCAGAGCACCTACTTGGCATACAGAAGGTCCCAGGTTCAGTCCCCAAAGATCAGGTAGGATGTGATCTGAAAGATCCCTACTTGAGACTCAGGACTAGATGGGCCATTGGCCTGATTCAACATTGGCTTCTCTTAGGAGAGCTGCTGCCAGGCTGGGTACACAAGACCAACCTTGAAGGACTGTTGAGCTGCTCAGTGTCAGGCGCCTTCATGCGTGTGCTCAGAGCAGGTGGTCGCAGCTCCGCCCACGCTGGCAACCGTCCCTCCTCCCTCCCTCCCTGGCCACAGCTAAAACAGCTCCTTCTGAAGATGCCGGGCTGGAGTTCTCAGATGCTTTGAGGGGGAGGCAAGTTTCCCGTCTGGGGAACGTTCTGCGACCTCGGTGCGAAAAAGAAAAGGGAAGCGACAAAAACAGCCTTAGAAGTACCAGGGAAGGGAAAAGAGACACACCTCCACTGGGAAACATGCTGTCTGACGTGTTTCAGCAGAGTGCCTGCCCCAAGGGCAGTTGTTCTTCTGTTTCAAAAAAAGACGCTTCCTCTGACCCGTAATGCCCTGCAGAGTGGAGCTGAAACACACCAGAAGCATTTCGGTGCAAATCCCTCCTTGGCATAGGTTGTCGGAGGCTTTCACGGCCGGAGTTCATTAGTTGCTGTAGATTTTCCGGGGCTGTCTGGCCGTGGTCTTGGCACTGTAGGACCTGACGTTTCGCCAGTAGCTGTGACTGGCATCCTCAGAGGTATGACACAGAAAGACGGAGGACTCTCTGTGTCAAGGTGAGCAGAAAAACGGTAGGCAGGTAATTTATATCTACTCCGGAAGGTGATTTATATCTACTCCGGAAGGTGATTTATATCTACTCCGGAAGGTGATTTATATCTACTGCCCCACCTTCCGGAGTAGATATAAATTACCTGCTGTGTCATACCTCTGAGGATGCCAGTCACTTGGCGGTTTCCCTTTAGTCACCATGGCTAGTACCATGGCCAGTCACGGCTACTGGCAAAACGTCAGGTCCTACAATGCCAAGACCACGGCCAGACAACCCCGGAAAATCTACAGGAACTAACCCTCCTTGGCAGTTTCATTAACAGCTGTATGTGCACACAGTTCAGTAGTGAGAAGGGTACTTGTTGGGCTTCACTGGCCTCAATGTGCAGCTCTCCTTAGACGGGCCCTGCTTAGTCATTTGAGTAGGGTTCTGTATGCTGAAGGTGCGCCATCTTTCCCATCTTTCCTGTCCCGAGCTGTCTTCCACTGTCTGACTTGGGGGAACAAACAAGCTTGGGCTTCTCATCTCTTCACTGAAACACCCGAGTCTGCCGGGAGCGTGGCCAGTAGATTCAGGATGGACAAAAAGGAATGCTTCAGTGACTAGAATGTGGAATTTGCTGCCAGACGAAGCAGTGATGGCCACAATCATAGAAAGCTTTAAAAGGGTTTAGACAGATTCACAGAGGATAGGTCTATCAGTGGCTACTAGCCATGGTGACTAAAGGGAAACCTCCAAGTTTAGGGGCACTAAACCCCTGAATCCCAGTACCAGGAGGGAGCATCAGGGGAAGGCCTCAGCCATTATTCACTGTTGTTGGCCCTCCAAAGGAACAGGTCAGCCACTGTATGAGATGGGATTTCTGGACTAGATGAACCACTGGTCTTATCCAGAAGGGCTTTGCTTATGTTCTTAAGCGTCTTTAATCCCAGGAACTGAGGGTTTGGGGAATCTGGGAAGCATCCATTGGTCAGCACTCCCCTGCTTCCCCAGAATTCTGGTTCTGTACGGAAGAGCAGCAGGATTCCCCTCGCTACTTGGCAGCAGAAGGCAGATGGGAGAGGGTTTATGAAGTAGCTAAGCGCGTCCCGTGGGAATCGGCTGCTTGGAAGAACGGCAGCTGCATTTATCAGTTTTCATTTTTGTGCTTAAGACTAATCACAGCTTACGGCAACGGTTGTCAGCACAACAGACGCAGGTGATACAGGATGTCTTGCACTGTAGCCTGAATTCCAAGGTTCTTCCCCACGGGGGAGGGGGGGAGTTTTTGCAGATTGCCTTCCTTCCACTGCATGCCTCCCACTTCGCTCCCTGCTATTCCCCAGGGTCCTCACCCCACCCCCGGTCCCCGGCCGCCTGTTAGTTGGCTCAGGTGGGAACTGTTGTCTTCTGCAGAATGGAAGGTCTGGGTTCAGTCCTCTGTATGGGCTGTGCTGTAGTTCGTTTCCTCCTCCTTCCCTCCTCTCCCCTCCTCTCCCTCCTCTCCTTTCCTTTCCTTTTCCCTTTCCTTTCAATTTCTTATTAGTTTATATACAGAAATGGGGAAAGGAGGAAGAAAAGAAAAAAATACAGGAATATTTTAACATTCCATTTTAGCATTCTGCATGCATATCTTCTCATTACAATTTCACAATTACTTCATCTTATCATTCTTATTATTCTTCACTTGATCTTATTGTCCTGTTTTAACCAGTCATAGAATGCCCTCCAGGGTCCCATACATTCTCCCATTTTTCCTTTTAATATATTTGTCGACTTGTCCATTTCAGTGCATTTCATAATCTTCAATATCTTTTTTTTAATTAATAGTTTATTGAGTTTTTCACAAAGTATAATCAAGTAACCGTATAATTTGACATTAAATACAGAACATCGAACATAAACAATATGCTAACTCATCATGTAAAGGTGTAAAACATGTACAAAGATTCAACATCTGTGAACTATGTGCAATAAAAATCAGAGTAACCAAACATCAATTTTGCGCGTATGGAATAACTTGGTGATTCAGAGTTTCATGCATCTTAGAGAGACATCTTAGCCAAAACTTGCGGGTGGCCAGGCTAATCTTTGTTATAATCCTGATATGTAAATGAAACCTATAGAGAAGCTCAGTGTTTACAACCATTCATGGTACTGGGACAAACATGTGGGAACAAATTCTTCTTTAGTAAGAAACATAATCTTCCATATCAACTCACGTAGCGTTGGCATCTTCAACGTCCCCCCCATGCCATTGCAGATAAAATTCTTGCAGCTGTGACTGTGCTGTAGTTTTCTGTGGCTGGCAAGATCTTTTTTTTCCTTTCCAGCTTCATGTTGGGTTCGTACGATGAGGACGATGGTGCACAGCTGTATATGATTGATCCATCGGGAGTTTCATACGTGAGTGGTTGTTTTTTTTAAAAAAATAATAACCTGCTTCCTTTGGCTAATCGTCCACTTCTTAACGCGAGAACTCTTCCTTACGTGGAAGCTGATAATACAGCGGCCATTCACTCCAGCTTCCAGCTGACGGAGAATGGTTTGCACTGCGGCACGTAATGCATCTTTAAATAGAGTGTCAGTTCACTTCTGCGTGTGCTTCTTCCTTCTGCTTCTGCATAGTCCCTTTGATTGCTAAACGGAGGTGGCTGCTTGCATGCTGGGACAGGATCCAGAAATGACGCGGTCCCCGTCTCGAGAGCTTGCATTGGATGGGGAAAGTTCAGAAGGTCATGGGGTGGTAAACGAAGGGGTGGGGTTGGGGAGCAGCGATTTAGATGAGACGGGCACAAGGATTGGGTGGGGTGGTTCAGGAGGAGCTTTGCAAAGCCTGTGTGTAAAGTGCCCTCAAGCCGCCACCAGCCTCCGGCGACCCCGTAGTGTTTTCAAGGCAAGAGAGGTGCAGAGGTGGTTTTGCCACGGCCTTCCTCTGCGATAGCGATGCCGGACCTTCCTTGGCGGTCTCCCATCCAAGGAGTAGCCAAGGCTGACCCTGCTTAGCTTCTGAGATCTGAGGAGATCGGGCTGGCCTGGGGCCTGGGGGTGCTCGGCCAGCCACGTCCGGGCATAGACGTGTGGAAACATTGAGCATCTTCTTGAGGCCTTCATTTCAGGGTGCTCTTTATCCAGGCCAGTAGCCAGGATTTTTTAATGGGGGGGGCATTTAAGTTTCTTAGGGGGCACTGGCTAATATTTGGCTCCTTCCCTGCCACCAGCTGCCACTTGGGGACCCTGGGCTGGATGGGAAGTTGGGGGGGGCCATGCCAGTAAGCCAGGGGGCCGAGCCCCGAGATGCCCCACTGTAGCTACGGGCCTGTCTTTATCCCCTGTGCATCCTTACAACAGTATTCTGAAATCTGCCTCCTGTTTGGGACGTGGAACCTCACTCTGGGTTTGGTGGCGGGAAGCGGCATTGAGTTGCAGCTATCATACGGCGACCCCATGGGGTTTTCAAGGCTTCTGCGTAGCAACCCCCGACTCCCTCGGTGGTCTCCCATCCAAGTACTAACCAGGCCCAACCCCGCTTAGCTTCTGAGAGCTGACGAGATCGGGCTAGGCTGGGCCATCCAGGTCAGGACAAAGTCAAACTCTTGAAATCATTGGGGGGGTGTCCTGCAAGCATTTCTGGGCTGGCAGAGGAGCTGCAAGGGAGTTGGGCCCATTGCCCTTTTAAGGTTGGATGAGCATAAAGCGGGGTCCTCAGCCTTTTGGAGCCTGCAGTCACCTAGGAGTTCTGGAACTGAAGGGTGGGTACAGGGCAGCGGTGGCCGAGAGGTTAAGACACTGAGCTGCAGACCGGAAGGTCGGTAGATCGGCAGTTCGAGACCTGAGTGCCGCATGACAGAGTGAGCGGCCCCAGCTCCTGCGAACCCTGCAGTTTGAAAGCAAGAAGCTGCAAGGAGATAAATAGGTACCACTTTGGTGGGAAGGTCACAGGTTTCCGTGCGCCTCGTCGTTTAGTCATGCCGGCCACATGACCATGGGGAAAGTCTTCGGACAGCGCTGGCTCTTCGGCTTTGGAACGGAGATGAGCACCGCCTCCTGGAGTCGGATCCGATTGGCTTTCGAACAAGGGGAACCTTTACCTTTTTAGGGTGGGGACAGCCACACAGCGGCTGCCGCAAGAGGCAGAGCTGGCCATGCAACGGCTGCCGCAGCTCCCCTTCAGGCACACCGTGAAGTGTCTTTTGCAGTGGCGGCAGCCGCTGCCAAGTCGACACTTCTTTAAAAAGCCACCCGCACGGCGATTCAGGAGCCTTGCTGGGCAAAGGACCTGCCTGGTCCTGCCCACTTAAAAAGAAACAACCCTTGGCAAGGGCTGGAAAATGTTCTGGTGGGTGCCGCGGCACCACGTTGAGGACCCCTGGTTTAAAGGATAAGGCATTGGATTTCTGAAGGCAAAGCACCGTGTGCAGACATTGATATGGGTGGTAGAAAGGAGCAACAGTCCAGCAGCTCCTTAAAGACTAATAAAAATTTGTGGCAAGAGACGAGCTTCCGTGAGTCACTGCACACGTCTTCAGATACCTTCTTCAGACTCCTGCCCTTTTCTGCTACAGACAGACTAATATGCCTAGCCGTATTGATATAAACAGTCAGATTTGAATCCAGTAACACCCCTTGGAGGCCCACAAGACTCTCAGGGTTCTGAGCTTTTGAGAGTCAGAGCTGCCTTCGTCAGACGTGAGTAGGAAGGCAGATCTCGGAGCCTTTCTATCCTAGTCAGAAGGCGGGAGGGAGGGGGTGTTGTAAAGAATGCCAACATACAATGCAAAACCTTGGTTTGGTTAGAGCAGCAGGGAAACGGATATTGTAATGAATGTCCTGTTTAAGGAGCAAAAACTCCAGGAACGATGGCCTGTCCTTGAGCACTGGTGTAACCACTTAGCCACCTCGGTGCACGCTAACCCTCCTGTACGTCGTTTGTACTGGCAGGGAGTACTAGACCCCTTGCTCCTTCACTGCAGAATCGGAGCTCTTATGCCACCCCTGCCTTCTAGTGTAGCTTTTAGCTTAAGTTGAGCGGTTGTGAACCTGCTGGATGCCTTCGGTGAGCTGGGTGCTAGTGCCTAGTTCAGAGAAGAAGAAGAAGAGATTGGATTTATACCCCATCCTTCACTACCCAAAGGTGTCTCAGAGCGGCTTGCAAACTCCTTTCCTTTCCCCTCCCCACAACAGATACCCTGTGAGGGAGGTGGGGCTGAGAGAGCTCTGACACAAACTGCTCTTTTTTCAAGAACAGCTCTTGTCAGAACTATGGCTTGCCCAAGGTCATCCAGCAGGTGCAGGTGGAGGAGTGGGGAATCGAACCCGGTTCTCCCAGGTTAGAGTCCGTGCACTTAACCACTATACCAAACAGAGGCTCTTCTAGATAACCAGACTGACAGGGTGTCAATGGAAGGGGCCATGGCTCAGTGGTAGAGCATCTGCTTGGCATGCAGGAGTTCCCAGGTTCAACGCCTGGCACCTCCAGTTTTTTTTTTTTTAAGCGCCCCTAAAAGAGGCATTTTTATTATTTTTAAAACAACAACATAACAACATAACACAACATAACACGCAGATACAATTACACAAAATACAATACACAATACACAACCTAAACCCTACACACCACACAAAAAATACAACCACAACATTCAACATTCACGGGGTGGGGGTGGGGGTACAATTCCCAGAACAAATCACCCAAGTAAATTCCCTCCCACCTTACCGGCCTAAGTGTTAAATTCCTTACTTCTGTATCCACAAGTTCTATCATTCTATCTTATCTATTTCTAGTTTAGCATAGGTTAATAATATTCAATCATTATTGTTTCTCTCCATCCTTCTCTCTCTGGTCGTACCAGTCATAGAAGCGTTGCCACGTATTTGTAACCTCCAGTTAAAAGATCAGACAGTAGGGTGATGGGGAAGACCTCTAGGCCTGAGTCTCCGGCGAGCCCCTGCCAGTCTGAGTAGACAGCACTGGCCTTGATGGACCAGCGGTCTGATTCAGTAGAAGCAGCACGTGTTCACGGAAGCCGAAGTGAGAACCAGCCGCAGGGGTCTGTTTCTTGGACCACGGCTGCTCCCCCGGCTTGGTCCTGATCCTTCACGCCGAGGCGTTCTAAGGCTTCGCTGCCAAATGTCTTGCTGTGCCGCTGCTTTGCTCCGGCCTCCGCGTGTGGATCGCTTGCGATGCTTCCTAAAGCGCCCACATCGAAACAAAGCACGTTTGCTTTTACTAAGAGGGATTGCCGTTTGTGTCTTTCGCAGGGTTACTGGGGATGCGCCATCGGCAAAGCGAGGCAAGCGGCGAAGACGGAGATCGAAAAACTTCAGGTGAGTCTGCGGTGCCGCCGATCGGCTGTAATCTCACTTAAGAACATAAGAACATAAGAGAAGCCAATGTTGAATCAGGCCAATGGCCCATCTAGTCCAACACTCTGTCACACAGTGGCCAAAATATACCAGGTGCCATCAGGAGGTCCAGCAGTGGGGCCAGGGCACCAGAAGCCCTCCCACTGCTGCCCCCTCCAGAACCAAGAATAGAGTGCATCACCTGCCCCAGACTGAGAGTTCCCATCTATACCCTGTGGCTAATAGCCACTGGTGGACTTCTGCTCCATATGTTTATCTAATTCCTCTTGAAACTGTCACATGCTTGCAGCTGCCACGACCTCCTGTGGCAGTGAATTCCATATGTTAATCACTCTTTGGGTGAAGAAGTATTTCCTTTTATCTGTTCTAACCCGACTGCTCAGCAATTTTATGGAGTGCCCACGAGTTCTTGTATTGTGAGAAAGGGAGAAAAGTACTTCTTTCTCAACCTGCTCAATCCCATTCATAATCTTATAAACCTCGATCACGTCACCTCTCAGCCGTCGTTTCTCCAAGCTAAAGAGCCCCAAGCATTTTAACCTTTCTTCATAGGGAAGGTGTTCCAACCCTTTTATCATTCTAGTTGCCCTTCTCTGCACTTTTTCCAATGCTATAATATCCTTTTTGAGATGTGGTGACCAGAACTGTACACAGTATTCCAAATGAGGTCGCACCAATGATTTATACAGGGGCATGATGATTCTGGCTGATTTGTTTTCAATTCCCTTCCTAATAATCCCCAGCATAGCGTTGGCCTTCTTTATTGCAGCTACACATTGTGTAGACTTCTGAGCAAGTGCAGCTGGCGTCACCTACAAAAGGCAGGGCAGCCATTTCCGGGGCTGTCCAATCTCAGGTATCTATAACTGTCAGAAGGACACCGACTGCAGCTAGGAATGCCGTTCATCTCCCCTCTCGCAAGTTCAGGCAATGTTCATTCCACTGCTGCTTGCTTGTGGGTAACTAGAGCTATGTATGCTGTCGTTTCATAGGAGAGAAAGGGATTGGGTGCACAGTTCAGGTTCCTGAGAATCTTGTCACTTTGTGTATGTGATGTTTTTTTAAAGAAGCCAGTTTCCAGTACTTATGAGTCCAAAAAGCACCTAAGTGTAAAACCGATGCCTGCTAATATCTCAGAAGCGAGCTGGGATGGCTGGATGAGAGCATACATAGTTAGGGTTTCAGCGCCTGCATTTCTTTTGCCCTTCTCTGCCAGAATAAATAATGTAAACACATTCTGCGTTCAGTTTATATAACTTATGCAAGGAACAGAAACTGGATTGTCTGGAAGCGGGTTTTTCCTTTTTTTTGCGGTGGTTTCTGTTTGTTCAGAACTTAGATGTGAAATACACAAGGTATAATTTAACTGTGCTGTATTAGCTGAAGTCTTGTTTTTTTTTACACCACGACTGGCACACTTCTTTTTGTAATAAATTTTATTGAACTGTAAATATGCAACAGTACTTAAAAACTAAAAGATTGTTATATCACATCCAAATGTTTCCTATTAAGAAAGATAATGTAGTTGGGCTCGACCATTATTCTAGACAAGTGAAACTCAGCTTTTGGTTCTGTTGGGGAGCCAATGTAAGGGTAGAGAAAACCAATTTCCAACCAGATGACCCACGTGTATTCTGTCAGTATCTCAAGAGACCCCGATCTTCTCAACGGTGGAACAGGCAGCGAGGAAGTGACATAGATCCATGATTAAATCGTGGTTCACCGGGGTCTTTTAGCAGAAATTGCTTTGAAAGGTTTCTTGGGTTTAGATGGAATCAGGTGGTGCTCGTTTTAAGCAGGGGTCATGTGCTGTTCCACATATTTCGCCTACTGGGAAGCACTTGGTGAATGTTGAGTTGGATCTCACAGATCTGTTCAAGGGAAGGACCTTGGGAGGGGCTAGAGCACATCAGTAAAATTTACCCTTTCCTCTGGCTACAAATCCTTGTCCCTCTCCCCTGCTGAAGCTGACCAGGGTGGGGGTGGGGGGGCCGTGGCTCAGTGGTAGAGCATTTGCTTGGCATGGAGAAGGCCCCAGGTTCAATCCCTGGCATCTCCAGTTAAAGCTCTGGCGGTGGGTGATGAGAAAGACCTCCGCCTGAGATCCTGGAGAGTCATTGCCAGTTTGAGTAGACTTTGTACTGACTTCGACGGACCAAGGGTCTGATTCAGTATAAGGCAGTTTGATGTGTGTGTCTGTTCAAGCCTACCCGCAAGCATTTGTATCGAATGTGCTTCTCTTGTTCCTCTGCCACCCCCAGTCCCTCACAACTGATGTTAGATTATCACCTCCTTGGTGCAGGGAACCGCTGTCCTCTATACGGTAACTTGAGTATTGATCATGCTTTATAAATGATGAATGTTAAGGATTCATCCGCGTGGCGGGAAGTGTTCTGAGCAAGATAACTTACCTGCTTTTAGGAGCTGCATCTTCCTGCGTTTGAGCCTCTCTCTGTTACGTGATCAGACACTAACCTCACCCATTTGCCCACAGATGAAAGAAATGACCTGCCGTGATGTCGTTAAAGAAGTTGCAAAAATGTAAGTGGGTGCGGGTGGGGCACTGTCCACTCCTCCTCTTCAAGGTGTGTCGGTTGGCTGGCTCTCACCTAGAAGAAAGCCGGTCTGCTCCATCTTGAAAGAGAGAGACTCTGTAATGTAACGGAGAACCAGTGTGGTGTAGTGGTTAGGAGTGTTGGGGTAGTATCTGAGAGACCCGGGTTCGCTCATGCCATGGAAGTTCGCTGGGTGTCTTTGGGCCAGTCACACTATCTCAGCCTCACCTTCCTCGCAGGGTTGTTGTGAGGATAAAATGGAGGGGAGGAGAGCAACGTAAGCGGCTTTGGGTCCTCCCTGGGGAGAAAGGCAGGGGTACAAATAAATAAATGTTAAGTTTCTGCTCCTTTTGTCTGAGTGGGGTAGTAGTGAAGAGTAGTCACTCCTGAGGCTGCAGAGGAAATTAACTAGACTTGCCTATTTAAACCCAGATCGTAGCCCTGTTGGAGCCTGAAACCAATTTGAGGTCACGGTTCTTACCACATAATTTCATATTTTAGGTTGATGCACTTAATGCTTTTTGTTGGCGAAGAACTAAGTTCAAAAGCCATATCTCAGAACCTACGAAATCAGCAACGTTTCCTATTTTAAGGACAGATTCGGCTTTGGAAGTGGGCGAGGGTGAAGAGACCTGAATTTCAGCCAAGTGGCTGTATGGGGCGCTCTCTCTCTTCTCTTGCGTGTGTTTGCTGTCTCTCCCAGTAGATAGCAGAAAAAAGCAAGAGTCCAGTAGGACTTTAAAGACTAACAAAATTTGTGGTCAGGTGTCAGATTTCGTGAAGTCCATCCGTGGCTATTAGCCACAAGGTATAGGTAGAACACTCTGGGACACTGACGCTCTGTCATCTTGGTGCTTGAGGGGGCAAGAGTGGGAGGGCTTCTGGCGTTCCGGCCCTGCTGGTGGACCTCCTGATGGCACCTGGGTTTTGGCTACCAGGTGTGACACAGAGTGTTGGACTGGATGGGCCCTTGGCCTGATCCAGCATGGCCTCTCTTAGGATTGTAGGGTTTGGGATATGACTGTCAGTGACATTATTTTGAAGAAGTGAGCTGTGACCCAGGAAAGCTCTTCCCCTGCCACAGATTTTGTTAGTTTAAGGTGCTACTGGATTCTTGCTCTTTTCTATCGCTACAGACAGACAAACATGGGTACTTACCCATCTTGATCTATCTCAGTAGATAATAGAGCTATTGTCTCTCACAGAGACTCAAGGTGGATTACACATAGTGATCCGGTACAAGCGCAAAAATGGGAGATCTGATAACCAGTGCATTAGGGTTTTAGAAGTCTGCAACCACCAGAAAGATCCGAAGCACAGCATAATTATTCACGTGACACATTAAGTGGTGCAGAAATTATATGAATAAGCTTGTACTTAGAATAGGGGTGTGTATTTGGTAAAGCCAAACTGGAAAAAAACTTTCCCGGCATTTTTCAGGTATTTAGCATACCAAATTCGGCTGATTCGGCTGCTGAATACTGAATGCCAACCCCCCCCCCGAACCTTTTCGGAGGGTTTTCGGCTTTCTTGGGGAGACACTGCTGCCTGGCCTTTTCCCATTCCCTTAGGAAACAATGGAGGATTGGGGGCACCCTCTTTGGATGCCCCTCGAATTGGACCCCCTGATTCAATCTTTTCCAAATTTGGGGGGTATTTTGGGGAAAGGCTCCAACAGCTACAGTACAAATTTGGTTCCTCTACCTCACCCCCCACCCCCTTGTTAGAAGATTTTTGCCATTGACTACAATGGCCCCATAGGATATAATGGAGTCAAAAATTTCAGGCATATTCAGGAATCCTGAAAAAAAAAATCGGCTTTATTATACCCGAATAAAAAAAAAAATCCAATTTTTTTTCCTGCACACCCTAACTTAGAATAAGCTTGACGTGGCAGTATGGACCGCAGTCCTTAATTGTTTATCCAAGCAGGATTGTAAAACCATTTAGTGTAGTACAACCCTATTACCTGTGCAGAAACACCCCCTTGAATCGTTCAGTTTTGCATAGTTTGCAGAAGGCTAGGAGAGCAAGAACTTTTCCTGATCTCCCCAGTTTATTACGCAGTGCAGTAAAACTTCACTTTAAAAGCAGAGGCACATTCTGCCCTTTAAGTAGCGAATATTTGAACTAAAAAGTCCTGAATCTATATAAGAGATTGGATTTATACCCTGCCCTTCACTGCCCAAAGGCGTCTCAGAGCAGCTTACAAACTCCTTTCCCTTCCCCTCCCCACAACAGACACCCTGTGAGGTAGGCGAGGCTGAGAGAGCTCTTAACACAAACTGTCCTTGAGAGAACAGCTGTGCCAGAGCTTGTGACTGACCCAAGGTCACATCAGCAGCTACAAGTGGAAGAGTGGGGGAATCAAACCCGGTTCTCCCAGATAAGAGTCCGCGCACTTCACCACTGTACCAAACTGGCTACAGTTCACTATTCTCTAGGTTAAGAGGCTTGAACCAATAAAATAGGACCAACACTTCAATATCTCTAGGTAGATAACCTTGAGCCACATTAAAACCCAGTTGAGCCAAGAAATTCTGAGATTCAGACTCCTTAATTTTGCAACATGAATCCATATGCGCTTGTCTAAAATTTATAAATTCACTGTGTTTTTCAGTGTGTGAAATGTTATTGGTTTACTTTCTTCCCAAAGCTGGTGGCGAGTGGCCAGCCCTGTTTTGCCTGTTCATAAACCTTTGGCTGATGGCTCTTCTCCCTCCTCTCCCCTTCATATTTCTAGAATCTACATAGTCCACGATGAAGTAAAAGACAAAGCTTTTGAACTTGAACTCAGCTGGGTTGGAGAAAGTAAGTGTCACTCGTATCTTGTTTGATCCACTGCTTCTAATGTTAGCTGGTTGTTTTTTACATGCGTGTGTAGAAATGACCAGTTCATCCTAGACCTATAACCGAAATAAAAAGAAATGAGAACTGTACTATTTAACTGTGAGCAAAAGATACATATTAAAATTATAAGGTGGAAAGAAATCTTCTTTTGGTTATAGTATGAGATCAATGACTATGTTAAAAAACCTCCGATACTAATGAATCTTCCCCCAATGTGTATTTATGTATGTTATTGTTTGTCTTATATACATGAAATAAAAAATTCTCTAAAAAAATAATAAAAAAGAACCGGTTCAAAGTGTAGCCATAGCTTACCCTTTACATTTAAACCCAAAAGTGATTGATACACAATTGGCATTTTTAAAATACCTAAAATCTTCAAGGTGCCGCTGCGCAAAAATGCGACAACTCACGTTCAGAGAAAAAAGCTAGCGCACCTCATTACAAAGAGCGCATTACCAAAATGTTTGTAAGTCTATTGCAGGGGTCCCTGACACGGAGCCCAAGGACAGCATGGTGCCAGCCAGGACCTTTCTTGGCGCCCACCGAGTGTTTTTAGAAAGTTGGTGGGTCTAGGTTACTGGGTGACCAGGGGCACTTCTGATTTGCCAGCAAATATCTGATTGGCTGTGCCGATTAAAATAGCATTTTTCAGTGGCAGCTCCCACCACAGTATGGGTGATATTCTCTCAGCCTTTTTCCCAGAGTAGTTTTAATTACCCAACATAAGAACATGAGAGAAGCCAATGTTGGCTCGGGCCAATGGCCCATCCAGTCCAACACTCCGTGTCACACAGTGGCCAAAAATACCAGGTGCCATCAGGAGGTCCAGCAGTGGGGCCAGGCACTAGAAGCCCTCCCACTGCTCCCCCCCCAGCACCAAGAATAGAGTGCATCACCTGCCCCAGACCGAGAGTTCCCATCTATTCCTTGTGGCTAATAGCCACTGACGGACCTCTGCTCCACATGTTTATCCAATTCCCTCTTGAAGCCATCCATGCTTGTAGCTGCCACCACCTCCAGTGGCAGTGAATTCCATGTGTTAATCACTCTTTGGGTGGAGAAGTACTTCCTTTTACCTGTTCTAATCCGACTGCTCAGCAATTTCATGGAGTGCCCACGAGTTCTTGTACTGTGCGAAAGGGAGAAAAGTACCTCTTTCTCTACCTCTTTTATTCCATGCATAATCTTGTAAACCTCAATCATGTCACCCCTCAGTCATCATTTCTCCAAGCTAAAGAGCCCCAAGTGCTTTAACCGCTCTTTTCCCTTGGACTGGGGTTTCCTGTGTGTGTGTGTGGCTGTGCCCGCCATCCTATGCCAGGTTTCCGACAGTGCCCAGAGGCTAAAAAACCTTGGGGATTCCTGCTCTATTGAGATAGGTTGAAACAGTGGCCATACAGAAATAGACACATTTAGAAAGTTCAAAACATTGAGCTTTCTTACTGATAGTGCCCTTATTTTTCAATGCCCTTTCCGTAGCCCTGTGCAGCAGCTGACCAATTCTAGTTTAGGCAGTTTGGCTGGTGGGTGGATGTTCAGGCATTTAGAATGAATATTTTAGTGTTTTATGCTCTTATTACCTAGACGGATAATTCCTTATCTTTTACTCTGAATATTGAATGCTGCCTTAACAACTATAGCTAAGAGTTCTGCAGTAAAAACATTTCAAATAATGAAAACTCTGTACATTCACAGTAACAAAGGGAAAACATGAAATCGTCCCTAAGGACATTAAGGAAGAAGCGGAGAAATATGCCAAGGTAAGCTTTGAAGTCGTTGCCATTTCGCCCTGCCCTGCCTTGGCAAGTCCCAAATGCTGTCCTGGTTTCTAACCGGGGTGGTGGTGGTTGGATCTCCTTTTGATTCCTCTCAGAATAAGTTTGGTTGGGAAGAGATGAAGGGATCCAGGTCGAAGCCCTTTCTGTTAAAATACCAGTTAAAATTCCAAAGAAATAACTTTTGGGCTGTTCGAGGACCTGTGTGCCTTTGTGAAGTGGATGTTCATAACCACGCCTGATCTCTGACCACAAACTTTCACCTTGCAGAGTCTGGAGATTTGGATAGGTGTAACTTCTCGCCATCTGGAAGAACCTGATCTTTTAATTTCTTTTTTTTTAACAGGAGTCCCTGAAGGAAGAGGATGAGTCAGACGATGAAAACATGTAACACATTGTTACTTTACGAGGCAGATGTTTTAATCTATACTGCAGGCTGTTTATGTATTGATTGCCATGATGTATGTGCTGGAAGACTTATTTTGAGTGACCAACTTGCACTAAAATAAATTTTTTTCCAATGGTGGTTTGTCAGAGCGCCTGCTTGATCCCTAAAAGCTCGCTTTTGGTCCAGGGGGGCTCGGCATGGGGAAGGAAGCCTGAATATATTGGCTAGGATCTAAAGCCATCTGCATGCGATATGACCATGGTATGATGACCCACATGTGGGCATACATATATATATACCTCAATGTACAGCTGTAGTCTGTTCCCACGGAGTGAATGTTTCAGTCGGAGCAAATGTTGCTGTAAAAAAAGAAAGGAAGGCAGCATAGCACTGCCCAGTCTCAGAACCTAAGCAAGGTTGGTACTTGGCAGGGAGACCAGCACGGAAGATTTTGCAGAGGAAGGCCACAGCAAGCCACTTCTGCTTGCCTTGAACACCCCGTGCTGGGGCTGCCTTGTTGGCTGCGACAGGACGGCACTTTACACAGGCAAGTAACTGCTGTCCTAGAACGGCAAGCCTGATTGCAGTTGTAAGAACCTTGCTTAACATGTGGGATAATCATAAGCAGAGTTCCCTCTAAGCTGAGTTAGTGTGAGCTCGCTCAGAGTTTTTTAGCCTCCGGCTCACAGATTTTTGCCTTAGTTCAGGACGGAGGGCTCCAGAGCAAACTGATTTATGCAGTAACCAAATCGCTCGCTCACAACTTTAATGCCGGTAGGTCACAAAGTAGAATTTTTGCTCACAAGTCTCCATAGCTTAGAGGGAGCTTTGATCATAAGCACGTAAGAGAAACCATGTTGGATCAGGCCAGTGGCCCATCCAGTCCAATGCTCTGTGTCACACAGTGGCTGAAATCCAGGTGCCATCAGGAGGTCCACCAGTGGCTATTAGCCACAAGGTATAAATAGGGACTCTGGGGCAAGTGATGCTCTGTGTTCTTGGTGCTTGGGGGGGTGGTAAATAGTGGGAGGGCTTCTAGTGTCCTGGCCCCACTGGTGGACCTCCTGATGGCACCTGGTATTTTTAGCCACTGTGTGACAGAGTGTTGGACTAGATGGGCCAATGGCCTGATCCAAAAATGGCTTTTCTTATGTCCACCAGTGGGGTCAGGACTCCAGAAGCCCTCCCACTGTTGCCCCCCAGGCACCAAGGATACAGTACATCACTGCCCCAGAAAAGAGTGTTCCTTCTATACCTAGTGGCTAAAAGCCACTGATGAACCTCTGGTCCAGTTTGGTGTAGTGGTTAAGTTCACAGACTCTAATCTAGGAGAACTGGGTTTGATTCCCCACTCCTCCACTTGCAGCTGCTGGATGTCCTTGGGCAAGCCATAATTCCCTCAGAGCTGCTCTTGAAAGAGCAGTTCCCGTCAGAACTCTCTCAGGCCCACCTACCTCACAGGGTGTCTGTTGTGAGGAGGGGAAAGGAAAGGAGTTTGTAAGCTGCTCTGAGACTCCAAGTGAAGGGCAGGGTATAAATCCAGTCTCTTTTTCTTCTGTATCAAGCTGAGAAGCCCTAATTGGTTTATGAGAACGAGGTGGGGAGAGAATGTTGTAAGCTGTTCTGGGTCTCCATTGCAGTAAGAAAAAAGGGTGGGGTTAAATAGCTAAATAAAAACTGTATAATAGTCATGGGATCATTGAAAAAAGGCTTTCGGGGTTGTCTGCTATGGTCTTCATTTTTGCTGTGTGTGTTTCACAGGAAGGAAAGTGTGAATGGTTGGCCCTGGACGACCTGGTTGCAGGCTTTGACCCAGAATGATCCATAATTAGATCGTCATTCGATGCAAGACAGCTTCGCAGTATTTAACTTTGATAGCAGTGGAATGGTTTGCATTTCCTCCCTGGAGCTGTAGAGGTGTTTGTGACTTAAAACTTAACAGGTCTCAACTCTCTCAATACCGGGTCGGATCTAGACTAAATTTTTCACGAATGGAAGGCACTTCGGTCAGCAGAACACAACCTTCTTCACTCCTTCCGTCCGATTGCAGTCCGTTGCTCTCCTGGGAACGTGGGATAGAGAAGGTAAAGAAAGGACTTTTCTCCCTTTCTCACAATACGAGAACTCGTGGGCACGATTAATGAGCAGTAGTCTTAGAACAGATCAAGGGAAGTACTTCTTCATCCACAGAGTCACAAACACGTGGAATTCACTGCTGCAGGAAGAGAAGCCAATGTTGGATCAGGCCAGTGGCCCATCCAGTCCAACACACGGTGGTCAAAAATACCAGGGGCCATCAGGAGGTCCAGCAGTGGGGCCAGGACACTAGAAGCCCTCCCAACTGTTGCCCCCCAAGCGCCAAGAATACAGAGCATCATTTGCCCCAGCCTGAGATTTCCTATCTAGACCTCGGGGCCAATAGCCACTGATGGACCTCTGCTCCATATGCTTATCCAATTTCCTCTTGAAGTCGTCCATGCTTGTAGCTGCCGCCACCTCCTATGGCAGTGAATTCCATCTGTTAATCACTCTTTGGGTGAAGATGGACTTCCTTGTATCTGTTCTAACCCGACTGCTCAGCAATTTCACTGAGTGTCCATGAGTTCTTGTATTTTGAGAAAGGGAGAAAAGTACTTCTCTACCTGCTCCATCCCATGCATAATCTTCTAAATCTTGGTCATGTCACCCCTCAGTTGTCGTTTCTCCAAGCTAAAGAGCCCCAAGCGCTTTAACCTTTCTTCATAGGGAAAGTGGCAGCAGCTACAAGCACAGACAGCTTCAAGGGGGGATTGGAGAAACATCTGGAGCAGAGGTCCATTAGTGGCTCTTAGCTACAAGGCATAGAGGGCTCTGTCTGGGGCAGTGATGCTCTGTGTTCTTGGTGCTTGGGGGGCCACAGTGGGAGGACTTCTGGCCACACTGATGGACCTCCTGATGGCCTCTGGGTTTTGGCCAGAGTGTTGGACTGGCTGGACCATTGGCCTGATCCTGCAAGGCTTCTTTGATGTTCTCCAATGCAGGTCCTAAGTGACGGGATGCTCAGGAACGGCATTGGGACCAGTGGAGGCTCTGCAACAGGAATTGGGAATGACGCCTCCCCTTCTGTTGGCGAAAAATTACTCGGCGGCTAACACGCTACCTAGAAGAGGAATTAATTGTACGCAGGGCATTTTTGAATCTCTTGCCGAAGAGCTTTATTGTGGGTGTAGAGTGCAGCTGGTACTGAGATCTACAGGCCGGATACTCAAAACACGCTTCCCTCATCTAGGGCAGTTACAGGAAGGGTTATTTGAACTGGCCCACCTATTGTTCATGTGAACACACAGGAGTGTAACATGGGACTTTTATGTTATATATATATATATGGGATATGTGAGAGGAGATAATAGAACTGAAAAGAAACTAGTGTAGATGGCAAAGCTTACTTGAGTATTATCTCCCAGGGTCAGCAGTAAATTTGCAAAGGAAACCCCCTGCTGATCATATTGTGTGAGTGGTTAGGGGAAATCCTGGTTCGATGTCACCAGTAAAATTAAGGTACGGATGTAATGTCATTGGATACCCACAGGAGGCCATTTCACCTCATTCATTTTGGTGTAGTGGTTAGGAGTGCAGACTATAATCTGGGAGAACGGGGTTTGATTCCCCACGCCTCCACATGCAGCTGCTGGTGTGACCTTGGGTCAGTCACAAGTTCTCTCGAGCTGCTCTTCAGGAGCCAGTCCTCTGAAAGAGCTCTCTCAGCCCCACCTACCTCACAGGGTGTCTGTTGTGGGGAGGGAAAGGGAAAGGAGATTGTAAGCCGCTCTGAGACTCCTTTGGGTAGCGAAGGGCGGGGTATCAATCCAATCTCTTCTCTTCTCTGTGTGGCTTTTTGGCACTAGCTGTAAGGAAGTCATGGAGGAGAAAGAGGAAGGGTTTCACTTTAACTTCCTGTTCCTGTTAACGGCCGAAGTAATCCTGCAAACTGCACATTTGCTGTAAATAAGCCCAATTTGTCGGTTGACAGAAAAGAGAACCTGAGCTGAATTCAGCTCGTGCTTGGAGCAGGGTTTCCTGTATGGTTGCGTCTAATCCCAACCCCACGGCGAGAAGGAACAAATGTTAGTTCACCCTTTGGCCTTTGAGACGTTCTCCAAGGTACGAATGCCGTAAAGGCTAAGCCTGGTCGGGTACAGGCTAAGTTGTTTCCGAGCCTTTCAAATAAAACCGGGAATGCCCAAGTTCCTGTTCCCTAGAGCAGAGCCCTACGCTGGGCATTCTGAAGAGGCCATCGAGCCCCATGAACTTTGCAACCCGCCAGTCTCTCGCGCCGCAAGCTGAAGACAGGACAGCTGAAACAGCCAAGTGGGTAGGGTAATCCACTGGCAGCGGCATCCATTCGTGGTGGCGACAAAGCCATGCATGGTAGTTTTTTGAAATGGGAAGTGTTTCAACCACTTTCATGAATCCAGAAAGACAAAGCAGAGCCCTGACTTGGATAACCCAGGCAAGCCGGAGCTCATCAGATCTCGGAAGCTAAGCAGGGTCGACTCTCACAAGTACTTGGATGGGAGACCTCCTTGGAATACCAGCAGTCGGGAGGCGGGGGCAGGCTACATTCAGCCACCTCTATGAATATCCTCCAGGCCCCCAGTAGGGGTCAGTCCCCAGAGGTCGCCATGACTTCCAGGTGTACATACACATGTGCACACACACATGAAAAATAAAAAGGCAAAGTAGAATGGGCACCATTTTTGCTGGTACGGGGCATGAAAATGTGCTCTCTGCCTATCTTATAGTCTAATAGTGAAGCATGGCCCAATCTGCAGGTTTCTAAATCTGCAGTTTGGAACCACACTGACTGTATATTACTGAAAACTTAGGGGACCTGCCGGGTTTGCAGAAAAATCTGAAAACTCAATATATTGGGGGGGAGGGGGGGTTTAAATCCTCCCCAAATTAAAAGGGCGCACACGGACGACAGACGTAATGTCCTTCTGTAGAGCCAGCAGCTCCCAGACAATGCAGCCAACTGTGTCTGGAGCTGTGTTAAAGAGGGGGAGACAGAACCCCACCCCAAGTCTTGTGGGCAGTGCTCCCTCGAAGCTGAGTGAGTGTGAGCTAGCTCACAGTTTTTTAGCCTTCAGCTTACAGATTTTCGCCTTAGCTCAGGAAGGATGGCTCCAGGGCAAACTAATTTATTCAGCAGCCAAATCGCTCACTCGCAACTTTAATGCCAGTAGCTCACAAAGTAGAATTTTTGCTCACAAGTCTCCACAGCTTAGAGGGAACATTGCTCGTGGGTCCCCATTTGTAGCTTTCTATTACCCCCATCTTGTGCAAGGTTACTACAGTTGAAGTTAAGAGACTATTCACTGTGGGGTTTTGTGTTGGTCAAACATCCTGTAACAGGAAAGACTTTCCTTGGAAGCTTGCTAGTGACACAAATACTACGGTTCAACCAGTTTTGTTGTCTGTGCTGTTTGCCGCTTCCTCCTGATCATCACATGCTTGCAAGTTGTACACAAGGGCAGGCCTGCGTTTTGTGACTTCATCTGTAGTCGGAGGCCAGTCACCACCACACATGTGGCTACTCCAGAGGAAGACCGAACTGTAAGGTATGTATGGGTGTAATCAGGGCTCTTTTTGTAGAAAAAGCCCAGCAGGAACTCATTAGCATAATAGGCCACACCCAACAGCAGAAACTCATTAGCATATTAGGCCACACCCCCACGTTACCAGGAGTGTGGTCATCCAGCCCCACCCACCTTTTGCTTCTTATTCTGTTTACCTTGTTTGTGGTCAAAACCCAGGGCTTTTTTTGGAGCAGGAACTCCTTTGCATATCAGGCCACACCCCCCCTAATGTAGCCAATCCTAATGAGTTTCTGCTGCTGGGTGTGGCCTATTATGCTAATGAGTACCTGCTGGGTGTGGCCAACGTGGGAGCCAGCCGGAACGCCGTTCCTGTGCGTTCCTGCCCAGAAATAGCCCTGTCTGTAATTATAATTCCATATTCGCCATAACTGAAAGCACTGAAGAATCCTGGTCTTGATAATCCACTATGGCTTTTTTCACCCCTTCGGGTGCTGCTACCTAAACTCAGACTGAGCAGCAGAGAAGAGCCAGAGTCCAGAAGCACCTTAGAGATCGACAAAATTTGTGGCAGGGCAGGAGCTTCCGTGAGTCACGGCTTAGCTTTTCGCTTCATTCTAGCTCTGTCTGAAGAAGTGAGCCGTGACTCACGAAAGCTCCTCCCCTGCCACAAATGTTGCTAGCCTTTAAGCCTCATTTGTTAGCCTCATTTGTTATGGGGGCTGGATCTGACACAAATGAGACCTTGTTGGGCCGGGCCACGTGTGCCATAGAATGTAACGCCAGGTAGCGGAGAGATAAACTTCATAAAGGACACAAACACAAAGCTGGGGTTTTTTTTACTTAAAATAAAAACATGCTTAAGACATCAGCACTCTGGCAATATTTTGCTTATTTAACAGTGTCTGATAACTGACACCTCTTGCCCTGAATTACTGCATCAAAATGTCTCTGCTGTTGCAATCTCGAGTCTGCTGTTCAGGTGTGGAGATCTGTGGGGTTTCGGTTTCCGGCGTCGCGAATGGCGGCCGCTTCTCGGGACGCTCCCGGAGGCGGTTAGCCCACGCGCAGTTAGGGGGGGTCTTCGCATATGCGAAAGACCCTAGTGAGCCTTAGGTAAAGGCTCCGAACCGGGGGCGCTTGGGGAGTAGCCTCTTTGCCGGCAGACAGCCAGGAAATTGAGGCTTTCTCCCCGCCCCAATCGGCCCCGCTGCGGCGTGCCCGTAATGGGACTTAGCGGTGCCACTGAATTCCAGGAGTGAAAACAGCGCTATGGTTCAACATAAAAAGAAGTAGTGGCATCGAATCGTGAGTTGAAGATCTATTTTGAAGCGTAAATCGGAGCCCCCCTGCATGCGTATAAGCGTTGGGAGGAGGGAGGAGTCCCCACCCCCCTCGAGAAGCAAGCTATTCAAAGGGAGCGCGAAGGGGGGCAGAAAGAAAACAAAGTGTTGGTGAAAGTACCGTTGGGGCTGCATGGAAGAATGTGTTCATCTTAGCTTCCTGGGGGATGCGGCACGAACTTTTTAAAAGTAAACAAAAAAACAAAATGTCGATAATGGAAAAAGCCCTGCAGACACCGGAAGAGAAGAGAGGAGGGACTTCCGGTCCAGATAGCCCCCCAAGAGCTTGCTGTCAATCAACAGAAAAAGGAGATGCTGTGCCCCCTGCTGGAACAATTGCAGAAGATCAACCAAACTTTGTTTAAAATGGAAAGTGTTCTCATCAGTCGACAGAAACAGATATTGGAAACAACTAGAAAGATGAAGGAGATTGAACAGAAATCGAATTTGATTCCAGGTTTCAGGGCGCTAAAGAAGAGGAGAAAGAAGATCTCGGATTTACCTTGACAAATGTCTTGGCACCCCTAACTGGCAGTGAAGCGATAAAGTTAAAAGAAGAGGTGGATAAGGCTCCCAAAGCCTATTCCGCCTTTATAAAAAGAAATACTCTGCCAGTAGAAGGGGATGTCGAGCATAGCAGGCGACAAACGGGAGATCTAATTTCATCTGCTGAGTTTGTGGAGCCCTGGAAGCTTGAAGGCCAGAAGTTTAAGAAAAAAAGAAAAGAAAGAAGAAGGATTTCATCTTCAAAACACAGAAACTCCTGAAGAGACACGCCAGCAGGAAGAAGGATGCAGCATTCAAAATTGGGATAAGTGCAGAAGACAGCAGCCCAGGGGAAGGTGATGGAACGGAAGACTTCAAAGTTAAAATGGACTTAATCCATAACTGGAAGAAAATTAAGAAGAAGATACTTTGAGGACTGTTCGTGTTACATCTGGAAGGAGCTGTTTAATTACTAACCCCAATGGACTTTACTAACTGCATTAAAAGAGTGATTTTGGACTTTGCTTTAGTTAAAAAGAAGATCTTCTAACCATGATGGATGCCAAATCTTGGTATTGGTTATTAACCCAAACTAACTCTCACTAACAGAAAAAAATTTCACTCCACCTTTTTCTTTCTCCATCTGTCTACCCTTCCCTTTTCTTATAAAAAGAATAAAATTCTCTCTTTTTTAAGAGAGTTTTACAAAAAAAAAAAAAAAGTGTGGAGATCTGTCAGCTGCAAACCTACAATGACGCAGCAGCAGCAGCAGAGGACAGCCAGTTCCACTGCGGGCTGACGGAAGCCCTCTGAGAGCCTAATCCAGCCCCCGGGCCTCATGTTTGGCACCCCTGCTTTAAGGTGCTACTGGACTCCGGCTCTTTTCTACTGCTACAGACAGGCTGACGCGGCTACCCACCTTGATCAAACCGAGCAGAACACAAAAGGGACTTGAGCCACATTAATTCACACACGGGCACCAGGATCAGGTCTAATCGGGCAAGCCTCTCCTTGAACCCCACTTCAAGCAATATGTTGGGGTAGCTGCTTGGATTTACAGTAGGTAGTGGTAACCATTCAGTGTGATACGTTCAGAACTATTTTAAAGAAATAAAAAAAAATGTGATGCCCAACTTCTGCAGGGGGTAGCCATTCAATTCGTCTAAGCTATTTCAGCCGTGGCGCCGTGGTGGCTCAGAGGTTAGGATGCTGAGTGGCAGACCCGAGTGCCACGTGATGGAGCGAGCTCTCGTCTCTGGCCCCAGGTCCTGCCAACCTAGCAGCTCAAAAACAAAGAAACTGCAAGTAGATAAGTACCGCTGCGGTGGGAAGGTAACAGGGTTCCCGTGTTTAGTCACGCCGGCCACATGACCACGGAAACGTCTTTGGACAGCGCTGGCTCTTCGGCTTGGAAACGGAGATGAGCACCGCACCCCTGGAGTTGGATTCGACTAGCTTTCAAGGAAGGGAAAGCTTTACCGTATTTTATCCATGAGTTTTATCCATTCAAACTTTCAACAAAAGTCTGCATGGTCAAAGCAATGGTATTCCCCGTAGTAATGTATGGCTGCGAGAGTTGGACTATAAGGAAGGCTGAGCGCCGAAGAATAGATTCTTTTGAACTATGGTGCTGGAGAAGACTCTTGAGAGTCCCTTGGACTGCAAGGAGATCAAATCAGTCAATCCTAAAAGAAATCAACCCTGACTGTTCCCTGGAAGGCCAGATCCTGAAGCTGAAGCTCAAATACTTTGGCCACCAAATGAGAAGGGAGCCCTCACTGGAGAAGACCCTGATGCTGGGAAAGATTGAAGGTCAAAGAAGAAGGGGACAGCAAAGGATGAGATGGTTAGACAGCATCATCGATGCAATGAACATGAAATTGAGCAAACTTCAGCAGACAGCGGAAGACAGGAGGGGCCTGGCGTAATCTGGTCCATGGGGTCGCGAAGAGTCGGACTCGACTGTGCGACTGAACAACAACAATCCATTCAAACCAAGTCCTAGTTAGCTTTCACACTGCCTGTAGAGGGCAGCAGGAGCGGGAGAAAAAAACTGAGTACTACTATGCGTGGCCGGGGGGGGGGGAAGAGCGCAAGACAAAAAGGAACAGACTGGACCACTTAGTGTCACCTGCAAACTCAGCCGCTCCACTGCTTACTCCCAACCAATGCTCCCTCTAAGCTGCGGAATCTTGCGAGCAAAAATTCTACTTTGTGAGCTACTGGCATTAGAGTTGATTTGGCGACTGCATAAATTAGTCTGCTCTGGATCCATCCCTTCCTGAGCAAAGACAAAAATCTGTGAGCCCGAAGGCTAAAAACACTGGGAGCTAGCTCACACTGACTCAGCTTAGAGGGAACACTGCTCCCAACCCCAACTCATTAATCAACAAGTTAAAAAGAATCCTAGAGCATTCCTTTTTCCTAATAAGGCAAACCTCATCCCAGCTTCCCTGCTTGCATGCATAAAGACAAAGAGCCAGTGTAGTGTAGTGGTTAAGTGCATAGACTCTAATCTGGGAGAACCGGGTTTGATTCCCCATCCTCCACTTGCAGCTGCTGGATGATCTTGGGCAAGCCATAGAGTTCCCACCAGTGACTTATCTCGCAGAAGAAGGAGTGATTCCAAATAACTCTTATTAACTCTTATTACAAAGATCTGTTATATTTTTAATAAGGACTCTTAAAGGCTGAAATGTTGGCTAATATTTGGTGTTAATATGTGCTATGAGTGTACTGTTGAAGATGTTGTTCAAAATAAAAAAACACTTATGAAAAAAAAAGAGCTGTTCTCTGAAGAGCAGTAGCTCTCTCAGCCCCGCCTACCTCACAGGGTGCCTGTTGTGGGGAGGGGAAGGGAAAGGAGTTTGTCAGCAGATCTGAGAGAAGGGCGGGGTATGAATCCAATCTCCTCCTCCTCCATGTAGGCAGTTGAAATGAGTAGTTTAACCTTTCCTGAACAAGATTACGCCAGTCAAGGAACCTCTTTCCCAGTTTATGTATTTATTTGCAAACACTTCAAAACGTGCATGACAAAAACACATTTTAAAAGCATGAAAACCAACCCTATTCTGTGTATATATACATAGAGATGTTACATATTTACCAGCTGAGCAGGTAGAGGGGAAAACCTCTGTAACTTTTATTTCTATGCAGCACCTCCACCAGATGTAACCTGTACTACTTTAACTCCCAAACTATTTTCATTTCCTTTTCTAAAGTAAGTTCCTTGCTCTCCGGCTAGTAAACAACTTTAGAAATAGAATGCATACTAGGAAGTAATTTTAATCTGAAATAGGCTGGATGGCGACTGGCCCATCTCTGCCAAAGGCCTAGAAAGAAAAACCTTACAGAGCTCTGTCTCAACACGTTTTGATTGCCTTCACACCGAACTGATTGGCATCCACCATCTCCACCACTGGGAAATGCTAGTGTGAACTGCAGCTTGTTGTTCCCAAGGAGTCAAGAGATGGCAGAAACAGAACCCAGTATGAAAGTTCTGTTCTAGTGCAAGACAGTCTCAGCAACCTGTATTATTTGGACTGGTTATCAAGGTGTGTATGTGTGGCCAGCTTCCAGTGCAGTTCAAGCAGATGGGTCTTTTGTTTCAGAGCCTTTCGTCTTCTCCAAAAGCACGAGGGCAAACGAGGCCCTTAGAACAGGAATCTGATTATTTGTTTATGGTTACGTTTATTTGGATCTATATCCCGCCCTCCAGTTGATGGGCTTAGGGCAGGTTCCAACAATATAAATACAGTCCAACAATATAAAATTCAATACGATTAAAACCACATTAAAACATATAAAACATACAACTCTAATAAAAGCCAGCTATACTGGGAATAATTTCCCAGAGATCTGTTAAACTGAGGGTCTCCAACACAGGCTGTAAATGGGAGGCTGACCCAAGCTATAAGTGGGGGGCCGGCCGAGGCTAAAAGTAGGGGCCGACCCAAGGAGGGGGACGCCCGCTGCCTCAACTGAAAGCCCGGCAGAAGAGCTCCATCTTGCAGGCCTGGCGGAATTGTAATAAATCCCGCAGGGCCCTGATCTCACTCGGGAGCTCATTCCACCAGGCAGGAGCCGGAGCCGAGAAAGCCCTGGCCGAGGCAAGTCAGACGTCCCTGGGGCTGGGGACCGCCGAAAGATGTTGATTGGTGGACCTCAGTGCTCTACGGGGCTCATATGGGGAAAGGTGGTCTCAAAGGTATGCTGGCCCCTGGCCGTGTAGGGCTTTAAAGGCAAGTGCCAACACCTTGAAGCGGATCCGGAATTCAACAGGCAGCCAGTGCAAGGTCGTGCAGCACCGGGCGGATGTGTGCCCGCACAGGCATCGCTGTCAACACCTGTACTGCTGCATTCTGCACTAGCTGCAACTTCCAGAACAGGGTCAAGGGTAGCCCCACGTAGAGAGTGTTACAATAATCCAGTCTGGAAGTGACCATTGCATGGATCACTGTCGCCAAGTCTTGGGAGGTGAGATATGGGGCCAGCTGCATGATCTGTACCCCATCCTCTCCACTGAGGCAGGCTCAGAGCAGCTTACATAAAATTACAACAGATAAAAACAGCATAATTACTAAAAGTAAATTTGTACGGCGGTGGCGGTACAGTAGTCGCAGCAGGCATAATAAAATTACACTTACACTCCCAAGACCCCACCGACATAAAGCTAAACACAGTAATGTAGACTAAACCAAATGCCGTACGGTAGAGAATGCAGGCAAACAGGCCAAGAGGACTTCATTCCCCCAAGCATCCAGCAACAAAGGTATTAACCTGGCTAATCGCTCTTCATCTTGATTACATCCCATGCTTAGATACCGGGGAAGCCTCCCATCAGACAGGTTGTGACGATGAGTCAGGTAAAATGATCATGGCCCGTGACGCACAGGATTTAGCTGCCACAAGCAGAGGCTCACGAAGATTCCAGCCTTGGGGAAATGCTGATCTCTTCTCCTGGAATCTACGCATTATTGCCATTGCTTGGATCTGTTGAAGAAAGATTTAAGATTGTAAGCTCATACAGATACGGGGGAAAATCTCAAGCTTTACTTCTGCACTGCAGGGTACAGACTAAATGTCCCAACGCCTGCAAAACTGTAGGGAGGTGACAAAGCCACAAGAGTTTATTTTATTTATTTATTGGATTTAAACCCCGCCCTCCCCACCAAAGCAGCCTCAGGGCAGCTTACATAAAAGTGTCAAATCAGTTTAAAATATAAAAGAAGAATAAGAAATTGGATTTATACCCTGCCCTTCACTCAAAGAGTCTCAGAGAGGCTTACAAACTCCTTTCCCTTCCCCTCCCCACGACAGAGGGGCCAAGAGAGCTCTTTCGAGGACTGCCCTTAAGAGAACAGCTCTGAAAGAACTATGGCTTGTCCGAGGTCATCCAGCAGCTGCAAGTGAAGGAGTGGGGGAATCAAACTTGGTTCTCCCAGATTAGAGCTCGCACACTTAACCACTACACCGAACTGGTGCAATACATATATATATCCTATACGACGGCAGCCATAATCCCGCATTTTCTTAACAGGAGTCAGTTAGTACAGACTTGGATGATACAAACAATCCCAGGGAGGCTCCCAGTTATCAAGATGTTAAGTGTGGTCAAATGCCTGGCGGAAGAGCTCCGTCTTGCAGGACCTCCGGAATTGAAGTAAACTCCACAGGGCCCTGGTGGTGGCCAGTCTGTCCTCTTCAGGGCCAGGGAGCACTAGAAGGTTTTGTGTCCCAGAATGGAGTGCTCTCTGGGGAACATGTGGAGAAAGGCGGTCCCTCAGGTACGCTGGCCCCTGGCCATATAGGGCTTTATAGGTAAGCACCAGCACCTTGAAGCGAATTCGGTATGCTTGATGTTTTACTTCTTCAACACTGCAGAGTGAAAAGCGTGTGGAGATATGGAGCCTGCCGATTTCTTTGGGCTTAGACAAGCCTGCAGACACAGCTGTGGTGGTGGTGGAAGGGGCCATCAAGTTGTAGCTGAGTTCAGGCAACCTAGTGGCGTTTCCAAGGCAAGAGCCAAACAGAGGTGGGTTGCCACTGCCTGCCTCCGCATAGCGACCCTGGACTTCCTCGCCAATCTCCCATCAAAGTACTAACCAGGACAGACCCTGCTTAGCTTCTGAGATCTCCCATAAAGAAATGCATAAGCACGTCTGTGACATCCTGCTTATTGGGGAGACTGTTTCTCCTTTAAGATGCACTCTGTGTACATGAACTTAGTAGATTTCTGCTGCCACCAGGAATCAGATATTCCAAATCTCTCTATTTTGGTAGAATGACCCAGTGTCTGGGCGCATCAGAGGACTATGTGGCCCTGAGGAAGGACTGTTCTGATTGCTGGGATAAGTTTAAACAAAAGAATTTATTTATAAAAGAACAAAATAGGTTTCTGGGTATTGTTGAACTGTTGTTGAAGAAAGAAAATATAACTGACAAGGCTTGGCTTCACACACAGTCTCTCATACACCAAAACTCAACTCTTGACAGGTTTATCTCTCTCTCTCTCTCTCTTGCTCTCTCATATAGCCACACAGGCTAAACTCTTGTATATAGTCACACAGGCTGAACTCTCTTCACAACTCTCCACACTCATCTCTTCAAGAACACAGAATCACCTCAGAGACATCTCTCCTCCCACTCTGAGTCATCAGCCAATTGCATCACACTTGTCTCCCTCTATCCTCTCCTTACATATTACTACAGCCAAACTAAACATTTAAAGAAACATGCACACCAAAACAAGAAATCATTACAAAGTGCTTATGTGAGAAATGGAAGCACATAAGCATGTGCTAGTAAGAAATGGAATGAGCCAAGAGGGGGTGGAGTCTTTAGATGCAGAAGGGTGCGGGGTATATGGAAAGCAGAAGAGGGAAGCAAGACTGCCCTGCTGGGGAAATTGAACTTTAAGCACAGGCTCCTAACACCTTGTTTAAGGTAACTATGATTTGTGTATGGAAACTATTCAGGGAGAAAGACTTTTGTTCTAAATTGTAGATTTTTGAATTATTGTTCCAGGCCTGCCTTATCTAATGGGGAGTTGATCTGGGACCCTCATCGTCGAAGCCTGTGCACAGAGGGTTCAGCTAGAGACTTCCTGGGTCACGAAGAAGAAGAAGAAATTAGATTTATACCCCGCTTTTCACTTGGAGACTCAGAGCGGCTTATAAACTCCTTTCCCCTCCCCTCCCCGCAACAGACACCCTGTGAGGTAGGTGGGGCTGAGAGAGCTCTGACAGAACTATGGCTTCCCCAAGGTCATCCAGCAGCTGTGAGTGGAGGAGTGGAGAATCAAACCCGCTTCTCGCAGATTAGAGTCCGCACACTTAACCACTACATCAGACTAGCTCTCCAGAGATGGACTTTGGGGGTGGCAAGCTGTGAAAGGCTAATTGTTTGGCCTTTAAAAGGCCATTGTGCTGTGTTACTAAGTTCTATGCTTTCGTTACATGATATAACGTTAAGTGAGAAGTAAACACGCTTTATTCTCTTCGAATTATTGCAAGATAAATCATTGGAATACTGTGTACAGTTCGGGTCGCCACACCTCAAAAAGGATATTATAGCATTGGAAAAAGTGCAGAGAAGGGCAACTAGAATGATAAAAGGGTTGGAACACCTTCCCTATGAAGAAAGGTTAAAACGCTTGGGGCTCTTTAGCTTGGAGAAACGATGGCAGGGGGGTAACATGATCGAGGTTTACAAGATTATGCATGGGACAGAGCAGGTGGAGAAAGAGGTACTTTTCTCCCTTTCTCACAATACAAGAACTCTGCTGGGCTCTCAATGAAACTGCTGAGCGGTCGAGTTAGAACGGATAAAAGGAAGTCCTTCTTCACCCAAAGAGTGATTCACACATGGAATTCACTGCCATAGGAGGTGGTGGCAGCTACAAGCATGGACAATTTCAAGAGGGAATTAGATAATAAACATATGGAGCAGAAGTCCATCAGTGGCTATCAGCCACAAGGTACAGATAGGGACTCTGGGGCAAGGGATGCTCTGTATTCTTGGTGCTTGGGGGTGCAGCAGTGGGAGGGCTTCTAGTGTCCTGGCCCCACTGCTGGACCCCCTGATGGCACCTGGTACTTTTGGCCACTGTGTGACAGAGTGTTGGACTGGATGGGCCGTTGGCCTGATCCAACATTGGCTTCTCTTATGTTTTCTTAAGATTCATCCCAGGTTCTGCCCCCACAGAACCCACAAGCTGAAGTTATGCATGCATGAGAACACAGCAAAGAAAGTGACTGAGCAGACTCTGGAAAGCAGCTTGGAGGGAAACCACAAACAATAATTTGTTTGTTAGCTGCTGCAGATTTTCCAGGTTGTGTGGCCGTGGTCTTGTTTCTCGCGACCCTTCCGATCCATTGTTGTTTAAACACAGATCAGTTGTTAAAAAAAATAATAAAACAAAACGGAAGCCTATCTTGACTTCCAGCAACAGGGCAAAAGTTTTCATCCTGAAATGCAGGGCATCCAAAGAGAAAGCAAAACCCAGATTGCACGTTTGATGTAGCAATAACTTAACGAGGGAGCTACAGATCAAGACGCTTCTTGCACAATTTGCCACTTGCGTGAGGGGGTGAGCAAGCCACGCCAACCGCCTGGAAGGTTACTTTGCCTGCACAGTAGAACTCGTTGGGCAGAGATGCAAATGCGGAACGTGCCCTGATGACTTCAAGGCAGCAGAGGAACTGCCAGCAGAGCGAGATCTTAGCCTTTTAGGGTTCAACGACTGGATGGTGACGTTTCTATTGCAAGTGAGCCTCACTTAGAGCAGGATACTGCTTGTTATTAAGAGCCATTCACAGGGTTGCTCGTAATTCTGAAAGGACTAAATGCCAGTTACGGGAGCCCCCAACCGATCTGCAGGGAACAAGGAGTTCTCAAAGCCTACGGTGGAATGACTAAGGGTTGGTTTGTATGTCAGGGAACAGCACGGTTCCCGCTCCAGTGTAGGTCACAGATCAATCTTGTGCCAACGCTACCCACTCCTGCATCCGATTGTGAAAGGGGCGGGGGAAGGAAGATGAAGGGACGCTGACGGGGGTGATGGTTTGTGCCAGTCTGCCAGTCCAAATGTCACTTGAGCAGCGTTGCGCCAAGCAACTGCGCCTTTCCATAAACTTAGGGAGCCTGGCACGTGGTCACGGATTTGGGGTGGAGGAGGAGACTGGGAGTCCTTCTTCACCCAAAGAGTGATGAACACATGGGATTCGCTGCCACAGGAGGTGGTGGCAGCTACAAGCATGGACAGTTTCAAGAGGGAATTAGATAAACACATGGAGCAGAAGACCATCAGTGGCTATTAGCCACAGGGTATAGATGGGAACTCTCAGTCTGGGGCAGGTGATGCACTCTATTCTTGGTGCTGGAGGGGGCAGCAGTGGGAGGGCGTCTAGTGTCCTGGCCCCCCGGCGGACCTCCTGATGGCACGTGGCATTTTTGGCCACTGTGTGACAGAGTGTTGGACTAGATGGGCCACTGGCCTGATTCAACGTTGGCTTCTCTTATGTTCTTATGTACCCCGTCCTTCACTCAGAGTGGTTTACAAACTCTTTCCCCCTCCCCTCCCCACAACAGACACTCTGTGAGGGAGGTGGGACTGAGAGAGCTCTTGCCAGAATTGTCCTTGAGAGGACAGCTCATCAGAACTATGGCTTGCCCAAGGTCATCCAGCAGCTGCATGTGGAGGAGGTGGGGAATCAAACCCGGTTCTCCCAGATTAGAGTCCGCGCACTTAACCACTACACCAAACTGGCTCTCAGGGAGAAGGTTAATGTGTTCAGAAGAGAAAGTTCACGTTTTCCTTATTATGGGGAGTCTCTCACAGCAACAGGAAATGCCGCCCGGGTTTGTTTGGTCTTTTAAAAACTTCCTTTACGGCCCGCGTTTCTCCCCAGCGGGGGTGCCAAAGCCGCTTACCCTCATTCTCCTCTCCTCCGTTTTACCCTCACGACAACCCTGTGAGGTAGTGTGATTCAAGGTCACCCGGAAGACTCCCGTGGGAGAACGGAGACGTGAACCGGGGTCTCCCCGATCGCAGCCCACCACTCTAGCCCCCACGTCACGCTGGTTAAGAACTTTTTAAGAACCCAACAGAAAGCACTGAAAACTTTGCCACTTCAAGAGCCGCATTAATCTGAATGAGAGTCACTAGCCTGGTGAGAATGGTCCACCGTTCCTTACGGCTACATTTAACACGGACAGCTCCTTCTTGACCCTCGGGATGTTGAAAGGAGCAGGGTCACAGCCAATGTTCCCTCTAAGCTGAGTTAGTGTGAGCTGGCTCACAGTTTTTTAGCCTCCAGCTCACACATTTTTGTCTTAGCTCAGGAAGGAGGGCTCTGGAGCAAACCAATTCATGCAGCGGCCAAATCATTTGCTCACAACTTTAATGCCAGTAGCTCACAAAACAGAATTTTTGCTCACAGCTTAGAGGGAACACTGGTCACAGCAAGGAGCATAAGAAGGCAGGCCTGTTTCGGCCGCCGAGCAGAAAGACCAGCGGCGACATCGGCTCCTTTCCTGGCAACAAGGCGGCCTCGGGTCAGAATCCAGCATCCTTCACCAACTGTGCTGAGTTACGCCCATCTAAGCCTACTGAAATGAACGGGCTGGAACTTTCCATCAGGATTGCACAGTACGTCTTGCGCATGGGAAGGTGCATGTAGGAGGCAGCTCAGGCTCCAAGAATCTCAGCATTCACACAGAGTTCCTTTGATTCCACCCACATATCCCAATGAAGAAACGTGGCTGCAAAGCGTGCTTCGTTTCTGAGCTTAAGAACCCGACCGCCTGCAATTTACTGACCTTGCACCTTCGGCCTCCCTCCCTCCCCTCTCCGGATGGGCGGGGGCACATTTGTGCTCTGTTGCGTACTGTCAGCCCCTTTTCTTCTTGTTATGATGAATGAAAGCACTGATTTCAAAACGCAATCTGGGAACGCTTCAAAGAGAGAAAGCTTAAGGAAATGACTCCTCGCTAATAACAAATATGTATTGCTGCTGTTTTTAAAAATAAAACCTTGTTATGTGTTGGAGCAGTTCAGGACCCGGGTGCCGCAAGACAGAGTGAGCTCCCGTCTCTAGTTCCAGCTCCTGCCAACCTAGCAATTTGAAAGCAAGAAATTGCAAGTTGATAAATAGGTACCACTTCGGTAGGAAGGTCACAGCATTCTGTGCGCCTTGGTGTTTAGTCATGCCGGCCACATGACCACGGAAACGTCTTCGGACAGCGCTGGCTCTTCGGCTTTGAAACGGAGATGAGCACCGCAACCCTAGAGTCGGATTCGACTGGCTTTCGAGCAAGGGAACCTTTACCTTTTATGTCTTGGAGTGAAAACTGGTGGAAGGAACATCAACAATGTGAGATATGCAAAGACACCACCAATGTTCCCTCTAAGCTGTGGAGTCTTGTGAGCAAAAATTCGACTTTGTGGGCTACTGGCATTCAAGTCGTGAGCGAGCGATTGGGCTACTGCATAAATTAGTTCGCTCCGTGGCCATCTTTCCTGAGCGAAGACAAAAATGTGTGAGCCAGAGGCTAAGAAACTGTGAGCTAGCTCACACAAACTCAGCTTAGAGGGAACACTGGACACCACGTTCTTGGCAGAAAACAGTCAAGACTTGAGATGACTCTTGATGTAGGTTAAAGCAGAAAGTGCCAAAGCGAGATTACCATCTGAACGTCAAGATGACAAAAGTAATGACTGCTGGGGAAATAACAATCATAAGAGATTGGATTTATACCCCACCCTTCACTCATAGCCTCAGAGCAGCTTATAATCTCCTTTCCCTTCCCCTCCACACAAAAGACACCCTTGTGAGGCAGGGGGGACTGAGAGAGAACTGCCCTTGAGAGAACAGCTCTGACAGAACTATGGCTTGCCCAAGGTCATCCAGCAGCTGAAAGTGGAGGAGGTGGGGAATCAAACCCGGTTCTCCCAGATTGGAGTCCGTGCACTTAAGCAGTACACCAAACCACTACACCGAACTTACACACAACTTTAAGGCTGATGATGAAGAAATTATTCAAGATTTTTTTATTCCTTTGCTTCATTATCAACCCAAAGGGAGACTGCACCCGAGAAATCAGATGGAGGCCGAGACTGGGAAAGGCAGGCATGAGGAAGTTAGAAAAGATCCTTAAGGGCAGGGATGTGTTGCTGGCAACCAGGATCAAGATAATCCATGCCACAGTAACCCCCCCCCCATACCTGTGTACGGGTGTGAAAGTCAACAAAGAAAGCTGCCAGGAAGAAGAGTCATTTGAAAGGTCATGTTGGAGGAGAGTTTCACGGATACCGTGGACCGCCAAAAAAACCAAATAAGGTTCGAGACCAAATCAAGCCTGAACTCTCCCTAGACGCTACAATGACTCAACTGAGGCTACTGTACTTTGGTCACATCCTGAGAAGACAGGAGTCCCTGGAAAAGACAATCGTGCCAGGAAAAGCTGAAGGCGGCAAGGGAAGAGAAGACCCAACGTGAGATGGACGGACTCCATCTAGGAAGCCGCGGCCCTCCATTTCTCCCTTTCTCACAATACAAGAACTTGTGGGCACTCCATGAAATTGCTGAGCAGTCGGGTTAGAACGGGTGAAAGGAAGTCCTTCTTCACCCAAAGAGTGATGAACACACGGAATTCACTGCCACAGGAGGTGGTGGCAGCTACAAGCATGGACAGTTTCAAGAGGGAATTAGATAAGCATCTGGAGCAGAAGTCCATCAGTGGCTATTAGCCACAAGGTATAGATAAGGACTCTCAGTCTGGGGCAGGTGATGCACTCTATTCTTGGTGCGGGGGGGGCAACATTGGGAGGGCTTCTAGTGTCCGAGCCCCACTGCTGGACCTCCCGATGGCATCTGGTATTTTTGGCCGCTGTGTGACAGAGTGTTGGACTAGATGGGCCGTTGGCCTGATTCAACATTGGCTTCTCTTATGTTCTTACCTGAGAATGGCTGTTAAGAATAGGACTTTTTTGGGGAGGACATTAATTCATAGGGCCACCGTAAATTGGAAGCAAGTTGATATAGCACTTAACACAACTTCCCCATGACCAGTAATTGTCGCCTTCAATGCTTTCGGTTCTGCAACTCTAGTCTAGCATGGCAAAGTGAACGTAACAGTCTAATCGGTGGGGCAGATTTAAGTATTTTTACAGCAGTTGTTACTGGCTGCTCTCTTACTAGACCCAAGACCAACAAGATGTTAATTAAAACTGTTAAAACAGTTCCGCTTGTCCTATGTGAGTTGTACATTAAATTGTCTGTTGATCTTAAATTGTTAAATTATTGTACCGTTTTAGCGTTTATAATGCCTGTGGCCTTGGTTAAGTGCGCGGACTCAATTCTGGGAGAACCGGGTTTGATTCCCCACTTCTCCACTTGCACTTGCTGGATGACCTTGGGCAAGCCACAGTTCTGGCACAGCTGTCCTTGAGAAAGAGCAGTTTCTGTCAGAGCTCTCCCAGCCCCATCTACCTCACAGGGTGTCTGTTCTGGGGAGGGGAAGGAAAGGAGTTTGCAAGCCGCTCTGAGACTCCTTTGGGTAGTGAAGGACGGGGTATAAATCCAATCTCATCTTCACTTCTTGTTAGTCGTCCTGAGCCTGGCGGGGAGGGCAGGATATCAATCAATCAAACAAACAGGGCACCAAGACCTAGACCTCAGCTGCAGCTGTCACTACCCACAGGCAATCGGGGGTGAGCTATCATCCCTGGGATTATTCTTCTCAACTAGGAGTGGTCAAACTTGCTTAACATAGGAGCCACATAGAATAAACGTCAGATGCCTGAGAGCCGCAAGACGTTAACAAATATCACACACACGTTTTTAGTGGAAAATATGCAGATCTGCTTTCTATTAACATTAAATGAGATGGGTAAAAATAGATATTGATAATATTTATTTGTCCAATGATGTTTGTAGGCCGGGGGGAGGGGGTATTTGAGAATGCATTTAACGTTAACGTTTCTTTCGTTCTCTGCTCCCCCCCGGGCTCAAGCCTACCCAGGAAGGGGGACACTGGCTGGGGAAGGGAAGACCGATCGGGGAAGGGAGGCATGCCTCCCTTCCGCTTGCCTGGCTGCCCTGCACAGTGTCACACAACCAGTGTTCCCTCTAAGCTGAGTCAGTGTGAGCTAGCTCACAGTTTTTTAGTCTCCGGCTCATACGTTTTTGTCTTCGCTCAGGGAGGAGGGCTCCAGAGCAAACTAACTGATGCGGCGCAGCCAGATCCGCTCGCTCACAACTTCAACGCCAGTTGCTCACAAAGTAGAATACTTGCTCACAAGACTCTACAGTTTAGAGGGAGCACTGCACACGATATGTCTGAGAGAGCCACATGTGGCTCCCGAGCGACCGTTTGGCCACCCCCTGAGCTATGCCGGCCCACCTCTTTCCCCCTACCTTGGGTGCCTTTCGCAGCCCTTCCGGTGAGTAACACAGCCAGGGATCTTTTTGGCGCAGGAACTCCCTTTGCATATTAGGCGACATACCCCCTAATGTAGCCAATCCTCCAAGAGCTTACAGTAGCCCCCGCAAGAAGAGCTCTGTAAGCTCTTAGAGGATTGGCTACATTAGGGGGTGTGTCGCCTAACAGGCAAAGGAGTTCCTGCTACAAAAAGAGCCCTGAACACAGCACTGCTTTTGCTTTCTCTTTGGATGCCACGCACCCTACGTCGTTGCCTCGGTAGTAAAGCTGGAACCCTGACCTGGATAGCCCTGCTGCCTCAGATCTCAGAAGCCCCAGGTAGTGTTTGGATGGGAGACTGCCAAGGAATACCAGGGCCATTTCTCAGAGGCAGGCAATGGCCAACCACCTCCGAAACGTCTCTTGCCTTGAGAGTTGTGTGGGCTCGCCATAAGTCAGCTGTGACTCTGATGGCAAAGCAAAACAAAAAAAATTAAACCTGGAAACTGTGTGGGCTGTTTGGTTCAAAAAAAAAGGTCAGGGTGATTTTAAAAAAATGGTGGAAACAGAAGACAAGATACTTTCCAAAGAGTACTTTGCGGGGAAGGTTATCGTGCAGAACGGTGAAGATAAATTCAAGCTGTACAGAGCCACGATCCTTCTTCCAGGCTCACAATTCAAATTCTCAGCTCACGGTTAAGAATCCATAATAAAATGAAATGCACTCATTCGAGTAAAAGTTTGTCATCCTGCAGGCCGGTAAAAATCAGCAACTGCCTGTTTATGTGCATTCCCTGTGGCGGCTCCCACATTACAGAATGGCCTGCGGTTATCACAAAGGCCCCCCCATACACACTTCTATTGTAGAGAAGAAGAGGAAGAGACTGGATTTCTGCCCTGCCCTTCGCTATCTGAAGGAGTCTCAGAGCGGCTTACAATCTCCTTTCCCTCCCCCTCCCCACAACAGACACCCTGTGAGGTAGGTGGGGGGGCTGAGAGAGCTCTTGAGAGAACAGCTCTGACAGAACTACGGCTTGCCCAATGTCATCCAGCAGCTGCAAGTGGAGGAGTGGGGAACAACGTTCCCTCTAAGCTTTGGAGTCTTGTGAGCAAAAATTCTACTTTGTGAGCTACTGGCATTTAAAGTTGTGAGCGAGCAATTTGGCTAGGCTGCATAAATTCCTTTGCTCTGGAGCCATCCTTCATGAGCGAAGACAAAAATGGGTGAGCCAGAGGCTAAAAAGCTGAGCTGGCTCACACTAACTCAGCTTAGAGGGAACACTGGTGGGGAATCAAACCCGGTCCTCCGAGGTTAGAGTCCATGCGCTTAACCACTACACCAAATTGGCTGTCTTGCAGAAATGCGCGAAACAGAAATGTTCAGGATGGCGTCCTTATAAAGGGATCAGAACTATAGTTTAAAGATAGTATTGGAGTCTACCGCAACGTTGATGGTATGTGTCACCCTTTCCTGCAACGCCTTCTGCTTTTGTGACCCTGTCTGCGTTCTGTTAAGTCCAGCCTTAGAAAGGTTTCTGGCCAGCATTCTTTCCAATGCTGTAATCCTAGTCCCACTGCATTGCTTCGGTTATTAGAGACCTTCGCCATTGGAGCCGTTTTTCGCATTTGCAATCTGCCTTGACTCTCAGCGAGGAAGGCAGGCTATGAATGAAAGCCATCATGTTTTTTTTTTAAAGAAAGCTTAAACTTGTGTTAGAAGTACGGGGCCAGAGCTGCTTCCCGAAGCGGCATTCCACACGTGCCCACTTTCCTGACATGAGCACTCAGTGCCACAACCACAAGCATCCTTATATATAAAAGGATTTTCGTCATACCTTATATGGTGAAAATGCGCGCCGGAATCAGTTGGCTGAGGGACCTGTCAGTCAGAGACAGGGTCCCTTGCCACTGGCTGCCTTGCTTGCCTGCGTTGCTGCCATTGGCCCGCCAGCTGCCGCTCAAGACTGCTGGTGTGCCATTGGCTGGGAGGCGGGAGGCGAACGCTGCGAGCGAACACCGCCACCAGGAGCCAGGGAAGGGAGGCTGCGATGCCAGCCGACGGTGCTGGCCGGGGAGCGAGGCAGGGCCAGTGCCAGGGGGACGTTGCAGCCCCGGAGAGACGGAGTCTCAGCGAGAGGGACAGCGGAGGCTGGGGACGGCGGGTGAGCTCCTTCCCCAATGGCCACCAGATACGCCTGCCTCCAGCACCTTCTTCGCGGGAAGGGGGCCTGTCTAGCGCCCGTTGTCTCGGTTCCACAACGGGCTTCCTTCCTAGTCACCCATAAAACGTTTCACACGCAAACGTACTCTACAATTAACTGAAATTGCAAGAAGTGAGCTTCCGTGAGGCTAACTGCAGTCTTTGGAATTTTACAAACTCATCCAGTAGCTTTCTTGCACGTTCCCATCTCGGATCCAGTCGAAAGGGGACTACGTGCAAAATGAAAACCGAGCTTCTCCTTCGCTATTTTATTCTTTCCCGCACGCTGCTGTTTATTCCCCCCTCCCTTATTCCTCCACGTGCGTGAGGCGCTCAGAAACTCGATACCTCAGAAGCCTAAATTGCTCAAGAGCCTGAAGTCAAGAGGTTTACCGTGGGTGTTGCTCATACCTGTAAGCTCCATGGACTCGCCCTTGACACCGCTGGCAGGCTGCTAGGAGAGAAACCTGACAAGGGCTATGCAGAGCACTGCCTGGCTGCCGGGGACAAGTCACTCAACGCCGCCCTTTGCCATCCCGTCATCGCTACAACCTAACACGACAAGCTTGCAGTCACACGGAATAATCTTTTGACAGCTCTGTGTTATACTGCTCTCGCGGGTACGGGAGCTGGCTAGGGTGCTACTTTTGTTATCCTGCACAACTGCTTCTCCCCATCCCTCGGAAGTATCGTCACAACTTGAAATAACTTGGCACCGCCGTCTTAAAAGCATGTCAAAATCTCCAGTACAGGTATTGCCTAACACCACAGCACAGCTATGGCTCCTCCAAAGTTATAATCCCTACAGCATTCAGAGATGTTAAAACGGATGTTTTCTTTTCTTTTTCCCCCCTAAAAGAATGGGTTGAAGAAGAAGAGGGAAGAAGAGATTGGGTTTATACGCTGCCTTTCACTATCCAAAGGAGTCTCGGATTGGCTTGCAATCTCCTTTCCCTCCCCTCCCGACAACAGACACCCTGTGAGGTAGGTGGGGCTGAGAGAGCTCTTCTGAGGACTACTCATGAGAGAGCAGCTCTGGAAGAAGTTGTAACAGACCCAAGGTCACACCAGCAGCTGCATGTGGAGGAGTGGGGAATCAAACCCGGTTCTCCCAGATTAGAGTCCATGCTCCTAACCACTATACCAAACTATGACATTCTGATTTACAGTTACAGGTTAACAATGCACTAATCCTACTCTGAATTAGGATTTGTTTGCTGATCAAATACCTATTGATCAGGGATGCTATAGGCTAATTCTGCAAGGAGCAGGGGGTTGGACTACGTGGCCGGCAGGGCCCCTCCCAACTCCAATTCTATGACCTATCGAATATCAGCAAATTGATGGCCCATCATTACACAGCGTTCAAGGTGTCTCCTGAAGCCAGGAATGCCACGGTTTAGGGGAGCGTCTCTTCCTATTCCCCCCTTCCTTCTCAACTTTTTTTTTTTTTAAAAGTCAATGAAAATCTCAACTTGTGTTAATGTCAAAGAGAATTGTTATAAAATGATGTATAGATGGTATATGACTCCAAAGAAAATTGCTAATATAAATGAGAGTATGTCTAGCAAATGTTGGAAACGTAGAAAGAAAGAGGGCTCATTTTACCATATGTGGTGGACTTGCGATAAAGCCATGAGTTACTGGTCAGAGATTCATAATGAAATACAGAAGATTCTGAAATGTACTTTTAAGAAAGATCCACAAATTTTGTTGTTAGGACTTAAACTGGAAGAATTAAATGTAACCAAGAGAACATTGTTATGGTACTTGGTCACAACAGCTAGAATGACTTACGCACAATTCTGGAAACAAGAAGAGATACCTGAAACATGGGAATGGATTAAGAAGATGCTTTTTATGGCTGAAATGGACAAAATGACAAGAAAGCTTAATAATGAAGAAGATGAAGCATTTTTTGAAGAATGGAAAGATTTTAAAGACTATCTTGAGAAAAACTGGGATGTTAAAAATAGATTGATTTGCTTTGATAGTTATTAAGGAGAAAATAAGAAAAAAGAACGATAAGATTGCTAAAATGTTACCTAATTTGTTAATGGAAATGACATATTTTGTGAATGGTAATTAGATAATAGAGTTTATAAGGGGGCAAGAGCATTGCGGGAAGCCTTGTACTGGGGGGAGTGGGGAGAAAGGAAAAAAGGTATGTGATATCTATAAGATGGAATTTTAACTATGTGAAACATATCCTATAATAAAATGGTTTTTTAAAAAAAAATCAACTTTTAAAATTTTAATTGTCTAACTGTACATATGCGAAAACGAACAAATAAATGATTAATGAAGACAGAAGAATGGCTACCTGCAACCCAAAACTTCTTACGTGTTACTGTGTCTGCTTCATGAGAGGCAAGCCTTCTAGCTGCTTTTGGTAACATAAGAGAACATGAGAACATGAGAAGCCAATGTTGCATCAGGCCAATGGCCCATCCAGTCCAACACTCTGTGTCACACAGTGGCCAAAAATACCAGGTGCCATCAGGAGGTCCAGCAGTGGGGCCAGGACACTAGAAGCCCTCCCACTGCTGCCCCCCCCCAGCACCAAGAATAGAGTGCATCACCTGCTCCAGACTGAGAATTTCTATCTACACCTTGTGGCTAATAGCCGCTGATGGACTTCTGCTCCACATGTTTATCCAATTCCCTCTTGAAACTGTCCATGCTTGTAGCTGCCACCACCTCCTGTGGCAGTGAATTCCATGCACTGATCAATGCCTGCACATCTCTATCCCTCCTGAGCAATGCTCAGCAGAGAGAACATGCCACGTACCTACCTTTTCCACCACCTCGCTCCTGTTTGGCAACCAGCTGCATCGACGGGATCAGCGCAAAGGCCCTTGACTTGCGCACTGCGTTCTGTGCAGGCCCTTCCTCTCTCCCAAGATCCACTGCCCAGTTTCGCAACTCTGACATCCCCTTCGGTGTAGTGGTTAAGAGCGCCAGACTTTGATCTGGAGAACCGGATCCGATTCCCCACTCCTCCACATGAAGCCAGCCGGGTGACCTTGAGTCAGTCACAAGTTTTCCTCAGGACTCTCTCAGCCCCACCTACCTCACAAGGTGTCTGCTTGTGGGCAGAGGAGGGGAAGGCCACTCCGAGACTCCTTCGGGTAGTGAAAAGCCGTGTATAAAAAACCAACTCTTCTCCTTCTTCTCCCTCCTCCTCGAGACTCTTCTGACGCCACAGACTTCATTACAAGGTACTTCATCGCTGCTTCCCCGTCAGACTGCTCAGTGCTTTGGAGGGCAGCTCTGCTGAAATAAGCAAAGCCTTGGTAAGTGGAGCCATGAAAGGAGGCCCCAGAACATCAACTTGAAATCTTTTAGTTCAGCCCCCTTTCCTATGCCCTCCAGCTTGAGTTCATTCACAAACTCAGAATAGCTCTCCCCACCCCCAGGCCGAACAGGGACAAAGGATCTTATCGCACTCCGGGTGATAATTTTCTACCTTTAAGCATTTCTCCCTGGCTCTAATCAAGCTGATAACATCTTGCATTGTACCTCTGCTTCCTGAGTGCCTTCTCTGCAACACCCCTCCCACCTTCTGACGGGGATATGAACTCCAGGGGTCTCCACTCCGACTCATATCTGACAGGAGCTTTGACTCTTCAGAGCTTATACCCCCCCCCGAATCTTGTGGGTCTCTGAGGAGCCGTGGTGGCTCAGAGGTTAAGAGGCTGAGCTGCAGACGGGACGGTCTGTAGCTCGGCAGTTCAGGACCCTAGTGCTGTGTGATGGAGCGAGCTCCCGTCTCTGGCCCCAGCTCCTGCCAACCTAGCAGTTTGAAAGCAAGATAGATAAATAGGTACCGCTTTGGTGGGAAGGTAACAGTGTTCCGTGCGCCTCGGTGTTTAGTCATCCTGGCCACATAACCATGGAAACGTCTTCGGACAGCGCTGGCTCTTCGGCTTGGAAACAGAGATGAGCACCGCACCCCTAGAGTCGGATTCGACTGGCTTTCGAGCAAGGGAAACTTTTACCTTTAACTAAGGTCCTATTGGACGCAAATCTAGCTTTTCTACCCCCTCCAACGGTGCCCTAACAATAGTTCAGCAGCAGAACATGTATATATCCCTGCGTGAAAACACTTCCATGTGGTTTGTTGCTGTGTGCAAAGATCCATTGACTGGAGCGCTAAATCCAACACTGGCACCCGAAAGGGGAAGAGAATAAAACTTTCCTCTACCCTACTAGGGTTGGCTGTGGCTAGTACTTTGATAGGAGAACTCCAAGGAATATCAGGGTCGTGCTGTGAAGGCAGGCAGTGGGAAACCACCTCGGAACATCTCTTGCCCTGAAAACCCCACAGGGTTGCTCACAAGGCAGCTATGACTTAGCAGCACTTTTCAACACACCTTTCTGAAAACCACAGAGAGATTCACCTCGACAACACAATAGCAGAGGTATGAGAGTGACAGAAGTATGAACTTAGGCAGATCATGAGAGGGAGGGCAAGGGAGGGTTGCCTCAGTGGAGCCAGTTTGGTGTACTGGTTATGTGTGTGCGGACTCTAATCTGGGAGAACCGGGTTTGATTCCCGACTCCTCCACTTGCAGCTGCTGGATGACCTTGGGAAAGTCACAGTTCTATAAGAGCTGTTCTTGAAAAAAGAGCAGTTTCTGTCAGCGCTCTCTCAGCCCCACCTACCTCACAGGTTGTCTGTTGTGGGGAAAGGAGTTTGTGAGCCTCTCTGAGTGAAGGGCAGGGTATAAATCCAATCTCCTCTTCTTCTTCTTCTTAGTTCTTGTGGTCCTTTTTTACACGCCCTGGGAAATGCTGATGGCCACTTTGGGGCCAGGAGGCAATCCTGGAGAAATTTGTCTGTCATCTTTCGGGCGTGGAACAGGGGTCACTGCGGGTGTGGAGGAGGAGACATTTGTGAATTTCCTGCATTGTGCAGGGGGTTGGACTAGGTGACTCTGGAGGTCCCTTCCAACTCTATGATTCTATGATGGGGGAAATGGGGGAGCTGTCAGCCACCCCATAGGAAAAAAAATACATGTATCCTTTAAAAGCCACCTGCGTCTTGGCTGGTGAAAGTTCCACCGGCACTAGGCTCCCATCCCTCCCTGGGAGCTTGTGCCCTTTCCAAGTATTCTGCCTCCCCAAAGAAAGACAGAGCCCCCAACAATGACAGTCAGACTGTCTCAGTCAATAGGCATTTGCAAAGGTCCACAAATGTGACAGCAGGTGGCCAGTGGTAACGATACCTCGCTTGTCGATTTGGCCTGGCTTGCAGCCTTTAGAATCCAGCTTTTGCATTTAGAATCCAGCTAATCGGAGAAACTAAAAACTTTCTTTACAGCCTAATGACAGGTCATTATACTCCCACTTGGGTTAACCCAACAGATGAGAAAATTGACTACTTCTGAAACCTTAAGTAAAAGTTTAAGTCGAGGTAGTCTACTAGTTGCGGCGGAGAGTGCAATTGCTTCCAAATGGAAATCTCCCTTCGCACCAACACGTTCTTGTTGGCTCAATAAGGTTTGGGATCATTTTATAATGGAAAAGATTACTGATAGAATTCAACCATCTGAAATACACCCTAAAGTATCCAATTTTATGGAAAAATGGTTCCCATTTCTTGACCATGTTACGACGACTGACTGCCAACCACACAATCCAATATATCTAACTATACTTCACTATTAACACAAATTAAATGTCTCTCTCTGCATCCTGCGACCAACATGCCACTCACAGATTACTTCATGTCTAGTCGTAAACACACTGCTACTGCATATTTACACCCATGATTTACTACTACAGTATACTTCAAACTTTCACACGAGACAACATATGTCTAGGTGTAAAGTATGCAAAGTACCTCACCTGTCTATGCTTGTTTGCTTGCACTGATTTCTTGAAAGTAATGTACCTTTTGTACTACTTTTGAGCATAAGCAACTGCATAATTGTTAGATATTATGTTATTTATTACTGAGAGCCAGTTTGGTGTAGTGGTTAAGTGTGCAGACTCTAATCTGGGAGAACTGGGTCTGATTCCCCACTCCTCCACTTGCACCTGCTGATGTGACCTTGGATCAGTCACAAGCTCTGGCACAGCTGTTCCTGAAAGAGCAGTTTGTGCTAGAATTCTCTCAGCCCCACCTACCTCACAGGGTGTCTGTTGTGGGAAGGGGAAGGGAAAAGAGTTTGTAAGTCGCTCTGAGACTCCAAGTGAAGGGCGGGGTATAAATCCAATCTCTTCTTCTTCTAATAAAATTTAAATGATTCTTTTTAAGAAAAAAGTAGTTTAGCTATAAATGACCATATTATAAAGGATACTGACTTCCAAGAAACATTTGCCACAGCTCACGGTGCGTGCTCTCCCTACTATTTAACTTCAACCTAGTGATTCCACATCAACAAGCACGTTATCGAGCACGATTTTCCTTGGATCTTCGGCTCCACATGGCTCAGCCTCCCGCGGGTTGGGTTGGTCCAATTCGGCTTCCCTCAGCTCTGTTCACCTTCTTCTGGATTCCCTTGGCTCGGCATGATTCGGCTCGGCATGGTTTTTTTCCTCCCGGTGTTGGCAGACTCCTGAAATCGGCCCAGCTTAACAAAGGTGCTGAACTGTACAAGGAAGAGACTGAGGATCTCGAAATGCGACTTGATGTGATGCTAATGAAATGGTTCAAATGACTTTTTTTTTTATACCGGGAAATGGCAAACCCAACAATGCTAGGAGATCACAGGGATGAACAGTTCAGAAACCGAAGAGAAGTCCTGTGCAGAGCAGGATGCAACGATCACGTCCAGCCAAGTGAAATTTTACAAAACATCCAGATGCTTGTGCTGAAATCTGAGCATGCTAAACTAGAGAGGGAAGTCGGCCAACTCAAGGCAGAGCATGAACTGCTGTTGAAACGAAAGGTTTGCAGAGTCCCCAGAAACGGCATCTTCAGGAGAGGGGGCATATCCAGTTAAAGAAATCTGGCAGTAGGTGATGTGAAAGACCTCTTCCCGAGACCCTGGAGAGCCGCTGCTGATCTGAGCAGAACAGCAGAGCAAGGATTTGTGGTTTCAACTTGTAATGAACGACTCAGTAAGAGTTAGCGATGCGTCCTGGAAAAAACAGAACAAAAACGAAGCATGTTACCTATCTGTAATAACAGTCCCAAGGGATCACCGTGCATTTACACTGGTTAGATTTAACACACTACCACCTGCACTTCTGTTATAAAGATACAAAAACATTACATCCGATTGTAAATTTTGTCTTTGCTCTGATCACTGATTCACATATTTTTCCACTGTAGATTCTACATTAAGGCATGCTTGGATTTATTGGAACCTGTCTTGGCTGACAAAAAGACCCTCAAAATCTTATTGGCAGCGGTTGTCCAAAGAATTACTGTATCTGTGGCTAAGTTTCTGTGCTCCTCAATGAAAACACAGACAGAAATAACATCCAGTGTTCAACTTACCCAAATTCTAACCTTTAAATCATTAGATACAGTTCACTTTCCAGTGACCAATTGTTCCTGGATACCCAGATCAAATCAAGGACCACCACCCCTTCCGTAAGTTCTCTATTCACTGCAAGGAACTGGAACGGACCTCGCTTCATACTGTGTGGCAGAAACACACACTACACTAGTTCTATGGCGCGCATGCACACAAACAAAACCCATGCAAAGAGCTGGTCTTGTGAAAGCCCAGCCCAACTGCTCTGCACAATCTTCTCTATGTGCCAGAGGTCTCACAGAGGAGATGCATTAGTGGTGTCTACAAACAATAGTTTACTGTCAAAAGAAGTCAAAATCTTTATGCCCTTGCAAAATGCCTACTGACCAGTATTTTGTTCTCTGCATTCATTCTGCAGAAAGATGTTAGCCAGTGCTTAATTTTTTTAAAGAGGAAGAACATCCTCTCTCTGCCCCATTCCATCCCATGTGTCATGACTGACAAAAGGCAATTATTAAGAACAAGGAGATGAGCAATTACTCCACACTCTACCAAACATGTCACACAACTGTTTTGAGTTTTGTTGACTGGACAACAGCTGTGCTAATTGCGACAGCATGCAAATGACTGGAACTGCAATATATTTTTGCAACGCCCTTTCTGAATGACTCCACTCAAGAGGTGCCCCATCTCACCTCCAGGAAACCGGTAATTCCAGGAGCACTGAGCTGACCTTTCTAGATAAAGAAAAGGCCCCTGGAAGTATCCAAGGGATACAACGTGACCCGAACTAACACAGAGATAGTCACACTACATACTTCTATAGACAACCATGGAATAAATCAGTACCTAAGCGATAAATAACAATAGAAGTGCTGAATGGCAGGTTTCTGTCCAAACTCCACAGCGACCTTGCCCCGTGTTTCATCTGCTGACCGATACAGACTCCAACAGCTGGTCCGAGCGAGTTTTTCAATGGGACCGAAGCTGCCCTCAAACCCAGCTTTGCTACACCCACAAAGGACAGACGCTGGAAAGCCATCGCTGATAGCTACCAGAACTGCAATATAAAAACGCTCCACAACATCTGAAGGGAGTGTTGTGCTCCTATCCGGCGGTTATCACTGGACCTCAAACACTCCCATGCCAGCCCGGCCAGAGGTTGGGCTGGAGCCCCTGATGGACAGAGCACTCTGGACTAATATTAACAAAACCAGGAGTCAAGTTACTCTTGGTTCTAGGCTATTCGTCCAGGAATGCAAAGTGCAAGGCAGCCTTGCTTCCTTTAGGACATTAAACAGAAATCCAAACTGTAATGATTTCAGGTTTTGGTGCATGTGTTTCTTTAAATGTTAAGTGTGACTGCAGTAATGTAAGGAGAGTGATAGAGACAAGTGTGATGTGACTAGCTGATGACTGAGAGAGTGGGAGGAGAGATGTCTCTGAGGTGATTCTGTGTTCTTGAAGAGACGAGTGTGGAGAGTTTTTGGTGAGAGTCGGTATGACAGAGGAAACAGTTGGGAGTTCAGCCTGCGTGGCTATGAGCGAGAAGGTTTAGCCTGTGTAGCTATATGAGCAAGAGGGTTTAGCCTGTGTGGCTATATGAGCAAGAGGGCTTAGCCTGTGTGGTTGTATATGAGAGAGATAAACCTGTTTTGGTATATGAGAGACTGTGTGCGATGCCAAGCTTTGTCAGTTATATTTTCTTTCTTCAACAACAGTTCAAAACTACCCAGAAACCAATTTTGTTCTTTTATAAATAAATAATTATTTGTTTAAACTTATCCTAGCAATCAGAACAGTCCTTTCTCAGGGCTACATAGTCCTCTGAAGCACCCAGACACTGGGTCATTCTACCAAAATAGAGAGAGTTGGAATTTTTAATTCCTGGTGGCAGCAGAAATCTACTAAGTTCATGTACACAGAGTGTGTCTTAAAGGAGAAACAGTCTCCCCCATAAGCAGGACCTCACACAAACCCTCTCCTGAGAGTCAGGAGTTCCAGACACGCAGACAATGTTGGTATGGCCAAGCAGATATGTAACTAAAAGTTTTACTTATGGTGCAAAGCAATATCAACATAGTACGTGAACAGTAAATAAAACAAGGTTTTTCATATCTCTAACTAAATTATCTCGGTCGTTACAGCAACACTTATCCACAGCAATTCTTGAAGCACAAACAACCACCGATCCACTTACAGCAGTTCAGAAGGCAGACCGCAAAATCTCAGTCCTTCCGACAGAGTTTCAAGGTTCCCAAATGTCAGAATAATAGCACCCTATAGCGTAGCCAGCTAAGGGCCTAAGTTTAGACAAAGAAGATAAGAGAAAGACTTCATTTTTAACCACTTCTGGAACACCTGACTGCAGGCACTAATTATCAGCTAGACCTAGCAACCAGGTTCACCTCATCTCAATAAACCAGTCAGGGAGTTTGACGTATATAAATAAAGTATTAGACAGATGTAATTGAAAGCTAAACTAATTGACATTCACATGCTCGGCCATTGCAGGGGAACCCCAACCAGTTTCAGCTGTCCAAGGCTATTCCTACTAAGTAAAAAGTGTTTAAAAAGTCTTTGTGGTGTCAGTGCTGGGCAAGAAAAGCTAATAGTCTTGCAGGTGGCCTTATCTACAATCCTCAAAGTCCAATAATATGAAACTAAGCACTGGGCTTCTGCACGGAACTAAACACAAAATCGAAAGCTAAAAAAACAATCCCCGGTTACTACAAGGAGTGTCCAGCTGCTGTGTTGCCATAAAAGCAGGCATTAGTCCTCAAGGCCCTGCGGGATCTTTTACAGTTCCTCAGGGCCTGCAAGACAGAGCTCTTCCACCGGGCCTTCAATCAGGAGCTGCCCACCACTACCACCAACCATCTGCGGTAGTGGCCTGGCCCAGTTTTGGAGATTAGTTACACCACTGCGTGACCCTGGAAGTTTTTACGGAGCTCGAAATCACGTGTGCTACATCATTCATACACCATCCTACCAATGAAAAGGGGCTACTGCTGCTTAGCACATTGACTATTTTAAACGTTCAAAATGCTTGAAATGTTTTAACTGTTTTTTAATGTGGATTTATGGTACTTCTACCAATGAATGTAAGCCGCCCTGTTCATTGTTCATTGAAAAGGTGCCTCTGTGAGAAGATAAAGGGTGGGCTGAAGTTAATTAAAGATCGTATGTAGTGGAAGGCCTGAAACAAGCTTAGCTCTAAGGGTTGGAGCATGCTTCCTTCTTGCTCTTGAACCTTCATAGAGGAAATTTTCAGTTCATCCAAATCCAGTCTGTAATTCTTCCTCCTCTGTATCTTGTTTAGAAACCACTCCTACCTCAGACGTGGACAGGGTTCCTTCGTTATCTTCAAGTCCCTCTGTGTGTCCTTTCATCAGCTGAGAAGGTACAGGCCCATCCACAGCCTGCTGTTGACCTACAGGAAAAGTTTCCGTTAGTTCTGATGGGGGATGACTGAGCAATTTCTTTCCATTGTCTTCAACAAGTGAAATTCCAAACAATTTTCCCCCGTCTCCCCCTACCAAGGGGGGCCCCTCACTTTCAGGTACCCCTGGGGGGGGAGCCCTTTAAACAACAGAATCTGTTGAAAACCATTTCAAAAATGGTGGAAAATGGCCAAAACAGGCCAAAAACAAAGCCAAGGGGCAGTTCTGCAATATGTCCAGTCTCACCCACCATCAGAGTCAGAAGGTTCGGGGGTCAGGGTTACTCTTTATTTCAGCCCGCTGCAGCTGAAAGCAAGTTCCTGCACTCAGGAAGACTTCCCAGCATTAATCCACACAGTCATTACCTATTACTGAATTCTAGCTTCACTACCATCCTCCCATAATGCAATGAAAGGGGGTAAAGCTACTCTATGCACAACACTGACTTACTTCTTCCTAAAGCTGACAAGGAAAAGACTAGTTAACACCCTGCCTTTCTGCTGTTTTGGCGAGTCATTGAAAAATAAGGAAAGAAAACATTCAAGAGTGTTATATTCAGCAACTCCTCCTGTATAAATATCTCCCTTTGTGGAACAAAGCTTCCTACCAAACACACACTCAAAGCAATGGATCCAAATTGATTCACAGCAGGTTACTTCTCTACAAAGTGTTTTGTGGCCTATTTTTCTGAAAACCCTGCTGGATCAGACCAGTGGTCTACCTACAGGAGCACCCTGTTTCACGCAGTAGCCAACCTGAAGGGCCAACAAACAGGGCAGAGAAGCCAACAACTTCTCCTGACTTCCTCCAAGCTCTAATATTCAAAGGCTTGCTATCTCTGATTATGGCACCTTCTTCTAACCAGCATAACTAGTAACTACAAATAGATCCATTCTCTATAAATTTGGTGAAATCTGCTTTAAAACAGTCTGTGTTCGTAGCTATCACTAACTGCACTGGGAGTAAATTCCACTATTTAAATTCCACTGGGAGTAAATTCCACTCTTACAGCAAAGAAGTCTTTCCTTTTGGGCATCCCGAACCGACTGTCTACTGGTGCCTGGTTTTGTTTTTTTTGGTGCCACAGCCTGCCATAGCTATGGCATAGATTCCAAAAGGCAACCATGTTTCAGCGCTAGAGCAGCCGAAGCCACAGCCGAATCCACAGACAGCCGTGCAAGGCTGTTACAGCCAAACAAGTGTCTAGCAGGGTACCTTAAAGACAGATCAAATTTATGCCAGCATCAGCTTTTGTGGACCATGGCCCCAGTTCCTCAGGGGCTACAAACTGGTCCCTGCTATACAGACCCACTGCAATGATCTTTGCCTCTGATGAAATAGGTCATAGTCCATGCATGCTGATCCTGGAACAAAACCTTGTTGGTCTTTAAGGTACCACAAGACTCTTGTCTAAGTACTAAGTGCAGAGTCGTGCTGATCCACAAGTAAAAGCCCCAAACACCATTAATGTAATGCCATTGTTAGCACCAGCTCACTGACACATAACACGTCTCTTGTATTCCCTAGAACTCTTCAACAGGCCAAGTGTTATTAAAAAAGAACAGAGGAACAAATTTTAAGAAAAGCATGGGGGGAAACACAGCTCTGTTCCTTTCTCTCACACACTTTGTGATTTGGAGAGAGAGAAGGAACACCTGGTGGAGCTAAAAGTGAAAAACAGGATTTCCTGGTGGTGGTAGCAGTGGCTACTGGTGTTTGTGTGGGTCCAATCTGAGATGAAAGCTGTGGAGGTAGATGATTTGGGGCTCAAGGAGAAACAGCATCATGTAGTGCTTACTATCTGGCAGTCCTCAACCAGAGCCAGGGCTTTCTCGGCCCTGGCTCCGACCTGGTGGAACTTCTATCAGGGCCCTGCAAGGCTTAATGCAATTCCAGAAGGCCTGTAAGGCAGAGATGTTCCGCCAGGATTTTGGTTGAGGACAGCAACCGTTTTCCATAATAGCCAGCACCCTTTTTCTTCCATTCTGCCCGCTTTGGCTTCCCCTTAACCTGCTCACAAGACAGAAGCACAGTTGAGTAGGTTTCAGATCAAATTATGGACACCATCTGGGGATTATAAAATTAGGAATAACCGTTCTGCTGATTTTAATCTGTATTTTTGAATGTTCTTAACCTGTTGTAAATTGCCCAGAGCCCCATGTACTCAGGAATTGGGTGATTAAAAAATTCAACAAATAACAATAATAATGAAGCATCAGACTAGGATGTTGGAAGTCCAAGCTCAAATCCCCACTGGTACCATGGAGGCTCACTGGGTGACCTTGGAGGAAGAAGAAGAGATTGGATTTATATCCAACCCTTCAATCAAAGTCTCAGAGCAGTTTACAAACTCCTTTCCTTTCCCCTCCCCACAACAGACACCCTGTGAGGCAGGTGGGGCTGAGGGACTTTCCAGGACTGTCCTTGAGAGAAGAGCTGACAAAACTATGGCTTGCCCAAGGTCATCCAGCAGGTGCAAGTGGAGGAGAGGGGAATCAAACCCAGTTCTTCCTGATTAGAGTCTGCGCACTTAACCATTACACCAAACTAGCTCTGCCTCTCTGGAGCAAATTTAGAATGCAGTGGCACCTTTAAAACCAACGAAGGTGCCACTGGATTCTCGATTTGTTTTACTGCTTCGCACCAACATGGTGGATCAACTGGGTGACCTTGGGCCACTCATACACTCTCAGCCTAACCTACCTCACAGGGCTGCTGTGAGAATAACAAGGAGGAGAGAAGAATGATGTAACCTGCTTTGGGTCCCCACTGGGGTGAAAAGTAGGTTATAACTAAAGGAAATAATAGGAATAGGCAACACTTAGACTGCCTGAGGCTGGAAAACAGCACCTGCAGAGGAGACAGGCCTGCTTAAAATCTGCTTTACTCATTTATTTTGCCACATCAGGCCCGACGAACACTTCCGGGAGGCTCGAACCCACCAAAAGCATCCCACGGCTGGTGTTTTTCTTTCCCGGCTTGCACCGCCCGAGTCTGCGCTTTCCTTCCATAAAAGGAGCGGACAGAAGGGGCGGGACAACAAACCGGAAGTAAGAGGACGTAAAGGAACCTTGTCCTTCCGGACGTCACGCTCGGCTTCCGGTCCCCGGCCCCGCCCTTCTGAACAACCCGCGTTCGCGAGCTGCTTACGTCACTAACGGTTCACCCCCAACACGTCACTACCCTGGTCCCCCCCTTCGCCTTCGAAACCAAACCGAACTAATTTTTATTTAGTCCTCGGTGAGGGGAGCAGAAATGAGTGGTCTTACCTCAGTCGTGGCTACCGAAGAGGCTGGGTTAGCACCGACAAGGCGGCGCCTCCGCCACAGCCGCTCCGGCCCCCCCAAGCGAAAGGAGCCGACGACGTGACTGAGCAGCGCACAAAATGGCGCCGAGAGTCGACGAGAAAAATACAATTCGCAGGCCCAGGGCGCGCATGCGCTATGAGAGCCGGCCCGCCGTCCTTCGCCACCGCCGCAAGCCACTGCGGGCCCCGCCTCCCCTGCCTTCCGTTTCCATGAGACGGAGCCGAGCCGGCCAATCGCCGCCCCCCACCCTCCCCCTCTCTCCTTTTCCCCTCCCTCTTCCTGCCGTCCAATCCCCGCGCTTCACATCCGGACCTTTCCCTCCCTGACTCCCCAATCGGAAGGAGGGCCGACCAAGCTGCGGACGATTGGTGGAAACTTCGCCTTCACTCCCTTTTAAAGCCTCCCCGTCCAACGGCGCTTCGCCGTCCCTGCGGCCGCGGGCCAATGAAAAGTCCCCGCCCCGAATTAAAAAAAAAACCACGAAGAGGGAGGGAGAAAAAAAAAACCTCTCTCACCCAATGGCTTCCCGGCAGAGTCCTAGGAAGAGGCGGGCGCCTCGCCGGGCCGCCCAATCGGGGCGAGGCAGAGCCCCCTCGGGCGTCACGAGCGCGGCCGGCCAATCGGCGGCGCCGCAGCGCAGATTCTCCTCATCGGCTTGTTATTGGGCTGCGCTGGAGAGGCTCCCCTCCGTCCGTCACTCAGTCAGGCCGCCGAGCCCGGGCCGCCCGGGGGGCGGGGAGCAGAAGAGGCGGAGCCCAGCCGCGGACCGGCCCCTCCCCTCGCCGCCGCCGCCGCCGCCGACACCCCCCTCCGCGGCTGTCGTCGTCGTCGTCGTCGTCGTCGTCGTCGACGCTCGCTTCGGTGGGAAGGAGGCGCCGCTCCTCTCGGCGGCCCATCGGTGCCTTCGGGCGCGCGCGCGCTCCCTCCCTCTCGCCCCCCCTCCTCCTCACACGCCCCGGCGGAGGGGAAGGAAGGAAGGAAGGCGCGGACGGACGGCGCGGGCTGCGTGTGAGTGGGGACGGGGGGCAAGAAGGGCTTGGGGGTGGGTCCCCCGGCTTCTCCTCCTCCTCCTCTTTCCCCCTTCTCGGCGTCCGCCGGGCCTCCCCTTCGGCTCGGGCTGGGGGGCGGCGGTGGCCCTGCTGCTGCTACTGCGGCCGCCGCCTCCCGCCTTCCTCCTCCTGCTCCTCCTCACCGGGAAGGTGGCAACGGGTCGCTGCAGTCGCTTTTCTAATGAATGCACCGGGCTCGGTTTGTGGAGGAGGACAGGGGTTTGCTTCTCTACATGCACTGGGGCTTGGGGTCGAAATCCAGTCTCTCCTTCTTTTTCTCTAAAGGATAGCACGGATATGGCTGGTTTAAATGGGCTAGTTTGGTTTAGGGGGATGAGAGGGTTTGCTTCTCTTAAGTGCACTGGGGCTTGGGGTCGAGATCCAGTCTCTCCTTCTTCTATAAGGAATAGCACGGATACAGCTGGTTTAAATGTGCTAGTTTGGTTTAGGGGGGATGAGAGGGGTTGCTTCTCTTAAGTGCACAGGGGCTCGGGGTCGAGATCCAGTCTCTTCTCCTTCTTCTGTAAAGACTAACACAGATATGGCTGGTTTGAATGTGTTAGTTTGGTTTGTGGGGGATGAGAGGGGTTGCTTCCCTTAAGTGCACTGGGGCTGGGGTCGAAATCCAGTCTCTCCTTCTTCTTTAAGGAATAGCACAGATATAGCTGGTTTAAATGTGCTAGTTTGGTTTAGGGGGATGAGAGGGGTTGCTTCTCTACATGCACAGGGGCTTGGGTGGAAATCCAGTCTCTCCTCCTTCTTCTGTAAAGACTAACAGATATGGCTGGTTTAAATGTGTTGGTTTGGTTTGTGTGGGATGAGAGGGGTTTGCTTCCCTTAAGTGCACAGGGGCTTGGGTCGAAATCCAGTCTCTCCTCCTTCTTCTATAAAGAATAATAGATATGGCTGGTTTAAATGTGTTGGTTTGGTTTGTGGGGGATGAGAGGGGTTGCTTCTCTACATGCACTGAGGCTTGGGGTCGAAATCCAGTCTCTACTTCTTTTTCTATAAAGAATAACACAGATATTGCTGGTTTAAATTTGCTGGCTCGGTCTACAAAGAATGAAAGGCGTTGCTTCTCTACATGCACTAGGCTTGGGATAGAAGGAATGGAAGAGATGGCTTATTTAAAAAAAAAAAAACAGCAGAAAAGACCTGGCAAAATGTCCTCCTCCTTCCCCCCCCTTCCACCAAAAAACACCAGAATTCTTCCAGGCTCTTCACTCTGTCACTCCATTAGGGGTGGTAGGGGTTTGTTTGTTTTTTTGTGGTTGTGTGTGCTGTGTTGTGTGTGTGTAGGCCAAATGGCTGCTGCAGCCTGCAGGCTTGCTGGTTGAAGGAGAGACTCTTAGTATTTTTTTTTGGGGGGGGGTAAAAAACAGAGACTGGGGAAGAGGAGGAGGAGAGGAGGAAGTTTTGCAGCTCACCAAGCGAGGAAATTAACCTGAAATTTGTTTTTGTGCGATGGGGAGGGAGGTAGAGGCAAAGCTTGATGGGGAAGTGACTTGGAAGGAAGAAGTGGGGGGGGGAGTGTCAGGGGAAGGGCTTTGGAGGCCGGCTGGGGTTTAGGGTGAGACGTGGAGGGGCATGGATTGGGGGAGGGGTTGTTCTTTAGAGGGGCAGCTAGGGTTGCGATCCCCTGGTACCCTTAGGAACAAGCTCCAGACGGAGTCCTGAATGGAGTCCGGAGTAAACATGCACTAGCTCAGGCTGGGAGCTTGGCGGGCGGAGGGTGTGTCTGCGAGAGTGACTGGCTGGTCGGGGCCTTTGAGCCGGGAGCAGCTTCCTGATGGCTTTGGAGTCAAGTTTGGAGTGGGGGGGGAGGAAGGTGAAGGGTGACCTGTCGGGTCTCTCCTTGGCCAGGCATGCCCTCCTTCCCTTGATCGCCTTCTTTCTTCTTTCCTTCCTTCCTCCTTGAAGGTGTTGTGTGCCTGCATGGAGCGAGTCTCTTTCTTCCGGGATGTGCTACGAGGAAAGGGGGGGGCTGGAAATCGGGATGGCAAGCAGCTGTCGGTAGAGCAGGGCTCCATTTGGTCCTCTCCGTCCCCTTTCAGCACTCTCCTCCCACCTTCCGAGTGTACCTAAGGCCTGGAGTGAAGGATGGCAGAGGGCATGTGTGTATGCTAGGGAGAAGGGTGCATCTAATAGTCTCCTACAGATTCAGAAGATAACTCAGCTGTCGAGAGCTCTGCCCTGTTTCTTACAAGCCTATGGATCTGACTGTTTTCCTCTCCTCTTGCTTTCTAGTATTTTCTGCAGTTGTGGTAAAGAGACATCTTTTGAGCTGGAATCCCTCAAATAACCTTTAAAGATGAAGGTAAGCGGCCGTGTGAGCTGGGAATTGCTCTTTCTGTTCTTTTTCCTTGCGCTCTTCCCTTTCTCCTTGGCTCTTTGAGCTTCTAGGTCACTCTGTGCTCTTTCACTTTTAATACGTTTTAAAACGGAAGATAAGCATCCTGTTGAGCACATGCTTGCTGACACATGGGTTACTTAGCCAACAGGCTCGTCTTTGATTGGCCCGACCCTCGATGCCACCCGAATCAGGGGAGCAATCAGGTAGCTTAATTACAGCAAAGTGCAATATGGCCTTGTGAAATCAACTGAGGTTGAAGAAATTATCCTGTTCGCTGCCGGAAGTTATGCTAGCAAACCAGCTAAGTTCTCTGTATTCCTGCCTTACAAACTTTACTGAAACTATATGAAACATATTTTGTTTTTTGGCCTTGCTTATCCAGCATAGGTTTTGCAGAACCAGTAGAAGCGATTTGCAGAACTAGTGTTTGCCTTTGTAAATTGTTTGCGTATAGAGACACACACCCATCCTGGAAGTATATGTTTCACTCACGTCCTTTTAATGTGTAGTCGTAATAGTTTGGGACTTGTCGTATGATGTGCTGTTTTCATTTATAGATGAAAAAGATGAATCGAACATAGTATTAGTGGAGGGTAGGCAAAAGGCACAAGTTTTGCATGCTTGCATTCATCGGCGGGATATTTTTTTCCAATAGCCTAGACAGGAAAGTCATTAAAGTGAGATCAGCCCCTCCTGTACAGAAACTGGTACATAAACTGATACTTAAAGTATCAGAACATCTCTTTCATGCTGGGATTGCTTGCAAAAAATCATCATCATCACATAAAGTTGATTTGGGCATTTTTCGCCCGAGGTGCAATTCAGTAAAAGTTAAAATAGCATCTTTCTAACTTTACCGAGATGGGGGGAAAAGAGAAGTTATGTTCTGCTCTTTCATTGAATTGTGAGAATGTCTGTCATTTCTTAATCGACACTTGCTCAAATTGGAAACATTAAGAAAAGGAAAAAGTAATGTCACATGGCATTGCTTTTTTTGTTGTTGTGTGTTAAAATCTGTATTCCATATTTGATTTCTGCTGCTAGTGCCCCTTTGCCTGAGAAACTGTGTCAGGAACACTGGCTAAATTATTTAATGTCTAATATTATCTTTACTAATCTCTATTGACTGGGGAGCATCTTTTCCCAAAAACCTCAGACCATAAAACGCAGCTTCATTTCAGAAATGCATACTCTGGCAAGTTGGCTCATGCCATGTTTCCATTGCCTGTATGTGTTGTTGGGGTTTTTTTTGTTCCCTTGAGCAGGCTGTCATTCCAGGCCGGAGCCCAACAGCATGGGGAAAATGGCCTGGTGAAAACTTTTAAGATTAGTGTAGCTGCCAAAATCCCACCCCTTCCCCTTCTTGTGATAGTTTTTCTTGAAGAAATCCGCCAAACAAGTTCGACTAACCTCTGGAAACGTATCTCATGGTATTCTCTGAAATAGGGGCTGCATCCCACTCCAGTTATCAGGGAGTTGTTTTAGCCGTAGACCCGCCTCTGGCAATGGTATGTCCCAGAGATCTTAAAGACTGTAATGGTTAAGGAAGAGAACAGGATTTTCATTTTTCCATTTATGTTACTTATGGCCGTGATGAGAATGGATTCGTCGTACGCCCTAAGAAGCATTTGATCGATCAGTCATTTCCGGTCTCCCTTTTCCCTCTCCGTTCAGGCAGCGGATGAGCCTGCCTACCTGACAGTGGGGACGGATGTCAGTGCCAAGTACCGGGGTGCCTTCTGCGAGGCAAAAATTAAGACTGTGAAGAGGCTGGTGAAAGTCAAGGTAAGACTGAAACATTAAGGACTTAAAGGCCTCAGAAGAACAGGGAATTGCTTTCCTGGACTGTTTAAGTGGTTTTCCAAGGTTTTGCAGCAGAGGTCCTCGCAGTCCTACCTGACAACCTTTTAATGTTGATCTTTGTGTGTGTGTGTGTGTGTGTGTTTGCAAAGTGCCATCAAGTTGCTTCCGATTTATGGCAACCCTATGAATGAACAACCTCCAAAACGTCCTCTCGTTAACTGCCTTGCTCAGGTCTTGCAGACTGAGGGACGGTGGTTTACCGTTTGGTGAACACCGGCATGTGTGGTGCAGCCTTTGTAGGCTACCTATATGATGCTTGGCCTACCGGCTTGTTTTAAAAACAAAAACCTTACTGAAAGGTATCGAATAGGATGTTCTTTAGCCTTGGTGTGCTCAGATCTACAATCGAGGGATCGTTCCCAGGGCTGTCTAATAGAGTGCAGTCTGCTGGGTTATCAGACGGGCAGGCCTAATGGTCCAGTTGCTGGTGTAGCAAAAACCGTGACTTGCTCAGTCATTGATCACAGGAAAGCGTATTGCTAATGGATGTGAGTTAATAGCCCAGTTGCAGGTAAAGTTGCAGTAGTGCTTGGTAGCTTGTCTCATCATTGTTAAGGTTTTGTGGAACTTTTAAAAGGCCAACAGGTTTACTGTGGTGCAGACTTTCTTGGAGCTGGCTTGACAGATTTGTTATGAGAGTTTAGATTTGCCGCTGCTTTGTGTAAGGTTTGATTTAGGCTGCCTGTTTTTATTCCTTGCAGAAGAGCCAGGTGAAAGTCACATGCTCAGCTGTCAGTCTGAAGTTGTGTTTGAAGTGAAGCTGTGTCATGTCATGTTTCATTCTTCATATGTACAGTCCTTCAGCTCTGAACACATTTAGTTGACAGCAGTCTTATTTAGGTTTCCCTTTGCTTAAGTCTACTGGCAGTCCCAAACTGTGACTTGAAATTTTGGTCTTTATCATTTGAATATGTTTTATGTGCGTCTTATCTACGTTGTGAGATGCCTTGAGCTCTCTAATGGAAGAAAAGCAGTTAATAAATATTTTTAAACAAAAAAATATTTGGGGGCATGCTCTAATTTGGATGCTGGCACATATTATAAAACCAAACAGAGTACCAGAGTCCACAGAAAAGAAAAGGCTACGTACTGGATTGTGTGGCCTCTTTGGTACTAGACCTGTACGTTGCAAGATTTTCAGAATTGCATATGAGAAACTGGATCACAGACATGTGATTTAAATAAACTTAATCCCCTATGATTGGCTGATAAATAACAATTCACTACAACTGTTCAAGGCTGTTCTGCAACGGGACTGTAACAGAAACAATTCCGAAGAAGATATCAAACCAGTGTTTTAAGTAGTCGGCAGACCATCAATCGCTGTACTTCTCCTTTTGTTATAATTCACTTTGTTATGCATTGAAATTTCTTTTATATCTATTCGAATGGTCATACATTACTGTATTTTGTACTGTGTGTAGGGAGTGTTTTCACTTACCTCACTGTACTTTTTGCGCTGTATGTATGAATACCTGGTTTGCACACAGTCCAGTATATCGTCTTTTATTTTGTGTGGCCTCTGGTACTCAATACTCTCTTTGGTTTCTCACAGAGGTTCCCCCCCCCTTTTTTTTTGCTCTTTCTCCTACACAGTATAAAACTACATGCAATTTTCGATCAGCGTGCAAGTAAAACTGTCTTGTTTGACATCTCTCTCTCTAGGTGGTTTTAAAACAAGATAATTCAATGCAGTTAGTGCAAGATGACCAAGTGAAAGGACCTTTAAGGGTATGTACGCTGCATGTTTTCTACAAATTAATTAGTAACGCCAGGAGCTGTTTTGTTTTTGTTTTTTCATTTGATGACCCGATCCAAACCCTACTAAATAATGACCAAATCATGTTTTATTTTCAGTTCTGCCTTGAAACTGCGCTAAACGGGTGCTTCCCCCCACTGAAATGTGATTGCAGGAGAGAGCGGTTCTATAAGTAGGGTAGTCAAAAATAAGACTAGAGATTGTTGTTGTGGTTCAGTCGCACAGTTGAGTCCGACTCTTCGCGACCCCATTGACCAGATCACGCCAGGCCCTCTTGTCTTCCGCTGTCCTCTGAAGTTTGCTCAATTTCATGTTCGTTGCATCGGTGACACTGTCTAACCATCTCATCCTTTGCCGTCCCCTTCTTCTTTGACCTTCAGTCTTTCCCAGCATCAGGGTCCTCCAGTGAGTGCTCCCTTCTCATTTGGTGGCCAAAGTATTTGAGGTTCAACTTCAGGATCTGGCCTTCCAGGGAACAGTCAGGGTTGATTTCTTTTAGGACTGAATGATTTGATCTCCTTGGCAGTCCAAGGGACTCTCAAGAGTCTTCTCCAGCACCATAGTTCAAAAGAATCTATTCTTTAGCGCTCGGCCTTCCTTATAGTCCAACTCTCGCAGCCATACCAATAGACTCAAAATGATGTAATTGTAGAATACAAAACGTGAAGTCTGTACCTATCATGTTATAAAATTATAAATGTAATAATAATAATAATAAAAGAATTTAGACTGTAAAAAAAGGGGGGATGAGTTATCTGTTTAAAAAAGAAAAATGTAATGGATAGCAGGATTAATTTCTGCGCCAGCTGTACATTTATGCAACGACTTTTTAAAAAAAACACCCAACTTCCAAGGCTCGATTCAAAGTTTCCCAGTACAGCTCTATAGAATAATTCTCTATCGTGATTTTGTGATAGCATATACATACTGTTCAGTTACCAGGAGAAACATACGTGGCTTCTGAGCCAGTGAAAGTCATTGTGCTTACAACTTGTTAACATCACTGGGGCTTGTGTGACAGCTAATAGTCACTGTACTGGGGCATTAGCCTTATTTCTCTTAATGGTTTTACTGGTTGCATTTCAACTTTTCTCCTGGGTATGTTTATGGCTTTCCTAAGAGGGGCCGAATGTGTCTTTAAAAGTTAAATTGCCCTGTTCAATGCAGCTGTTGTTCCATGCCAAATGGGAAGGCCCTATGCAGCATTCCCATGTTATATCACCGGCGTGTGAGCAGTCACATCATCCCAAGGGACTAAGAGTGCACTAAAATTCCCCAGTGCAGCCTGTGCTAAATCTGATTTCCACAAGAGAATCTGAGAATCACCGTTGCTCAAAAAGCAAGTCTTGTTCTCTGGGTCCTGACTCCATGGCATGAGGGAAGGCCAAGACTTTTGGAGATTACATTAGTGCGGTACTCCTGAGGAGGAGGAGGAGGAGAAGAAGAAGAAGAAGAGATTGGATTTATACCCCACCCTTCACTCAGAATCTCAGAGCAGCTCACAAACTCCTTTCCCTTCCCCTCCCCACAACAGACACCCTGTGAGGTAGGTGGGGCTGAGAGAGCTCTGACAGAAACTGCTCTTTTTCAAGGACAGCTCTTATCAGAACTATGGCTTGCCTAAGGTCATCCAGCCAGGTGCAAGTGGAAGAGCGGGGAATCAAACCCGGTTCTCCCAAATTAGAGTCCGCGCACTTAACCACTATGCCAAACTGGAAGAAGTAGAAACAAGCCTTGTGTGTTAATCCAGAAAACAAAAGCCTCTGAGATTGGGTGTCAGAACTTCAGAAACTGCTGTGTAAGAGCTATATAATTTTTTTTATTAAAGTATTTATCAACAAGGATATATAAAGTATAACATCCGCCATTACAGGTTGGTGCAATTGTTGAGACCAAGATGCCGGATGGATCCTTTCAAGAAGCCATTATCAGCAAACTGACAGATGCCAGCTGGTATACCGTAGGTGAGTGGTTGTCTTGATTGCCTTAGAGTTCCATCACCAACGTGCCTCCATTGGCACGAAGAGGGCAGTTAAGTTTCTTCTGTGGCGTTGGCACCAAGGCGCAGTTCAGTTCTCCTCTGGCACAGGCACCCTTGTAACCCTTTGCCTTATTTCCCATCAAAATACAGCACTGGTGTAAACAAAAGCGCAAGACGTATCCCAGTGGTTTGGAATTGGGAAGGGTAACTCGTAACCAGCTCAGCTTTGTAGTTTTTGGGTCACATTAAGGCAGATGTCAGGTTACTATAGATGCATCTGAAAAGGTCAGGAAAAGAGTTACACTTCATCTGCGGGCTTTTTTCCAACTTATTGCAGTTGAAGTCCATGAAGTGTGCGTGTGATAGGCCAAAGTGTTGGTCTCTGCATTTTCTGTGAGGAAGGGAAAAAAAGTGCAGCAGTTCTTATGATGGTTTAATTGACTTCGATCATCAAGAGGTAGTCCTCCTGAAGTCCTTGCTCGCTGGCCTGTTGATTTGGTGCATACTCCGTGGCCGGGAGCTCTGTGTGCTTTCTGTTGCCGAGGTGGAGTCCTTTGACTGCGCCCTTGTCTTTGAAGAAGAAGAGATTGGATTTATACCCCGCCCTTCACTCGGAGTCTCAGAGTGGCTTGCAATCCCCTTCCCTTCCCCACAGCAGACACCCTGTGAGGTAGGTGGGGCCGAGAGAGCTCTGAGAAAACTGCTCTGAAAGGACTCGTGACTGACCCAAGATCACACCAGCAGCTGAAGTGGAGGAATGGGGACTCAAACCCAGTTCTCCCAGATTAGAGTCCATGCACTTAACCACTACACCAAAACTGGCTCTCCCGTTAGGGTATACAACTTTTTGTACTGGAGGAAAAGCTTCTAAATCTAGTCCTTCTCCCCACTCTTGTGATTTAAATTTCAGTAGAGTCAGTGTGACTTGCCTGTTAAAGAGTGTTGAACTGTGATCTGAAGGCCTGTGTTCAAATCCTGAAGTGCCATGAAGCTAAATAGATAGCTTTGGGCTAGTTGCTCATGCTCATCCTAATATTGTTAACATAAGAACATAAGAGAAGCCAATGTTGAATCAGGCCAATGGCCCATCTAGTCCAACACTCTGTCACACAGCGGCCAAAATATACCAGGTGCCAACAGGAGGTCCAGCAGTGGGGCCAGGGCACTAGAAGCCCTCCCACTGCTGCCCCCTCCAGCACCAAGAATAGAGTGCATCACCTGCCCCAGACTGAGAGTTCCCATCTATACCTTGTGGCTAATAGCCACTGATGGACTTCTGCTCCATATGCTTATCTAATTCCCTCTTGAAACTGTCCATAAGAGCATAAGAGAAGATTGTTCCACAGGACTGTTGTGAGGATAAAACAGGGCAGGGAGTTGCTTTTGGCTCCTCAGAGGAAAAGCAGGATAACAATGTGCAGGGAGTATTTTCCTTCATGGGGCATTCAGTTTTTTGTAACTATCATCGGCACCCTGAGCTGTAGATGAATCACACTGCACTGGTAGTTTACTTTAGAACGTCCTTATTTGGGAGCTCGGCATCTCAGCACAAATCCTGTCGTATTCTTTGAGGACACGTAAGTATCTCTAGATGTGGTTGGTTTAAATTTCTTGGCTAGGGTTCGGCTCGACTTTCTTACGATTCACTCGGCTTCTGTAAGAGAGTTACGTTTAATGTTTGTGCTTTTCAGTTATTGCAGTTTCATTTTTTGAATAGAGGAGGAGGAATGGAATTGTTTTGACGTTGAGGAATAGGAGGCTGGCCATAGCTTGGGGTGGTTAATCTTTTGACCGATCCCTTCTGGCAAGAAAGAATCTCCTCTGGGCGACTTGTCGCAAAGGCTCGGTGGCCGGTGATTCCTCCCCCCGACCCCCCCAATAAGGTGGTAAAAATGTTTGCAGTCTAGAAAATTCTATGAACGCTTCTTGGGCCGGCATGGGAAGAAGAAAGAACTGACGTTTCTGCGTGACTGTGAGCCACTCTTGATTTATGTCTAGATTAGGATGTTGTTCAAACAAAACTGTTCACATAATTGGGATACGTAGCATTGCTCTTGGCTATTTTCAACATGGCTTGTACGGTAGATGCAAGTCAAGGTTTTTAAAATACGTAGTATTAAGCTGCGCAGGGATGCGTCTTGTCTGTGTTTGGTTGATAATGATGATTGAGAAGCTTAGAAAATGGCTTTGGAAGTCTGTGTTGAAACCTTATAGATAGTAAAGTTAAGAGGGTGGACATGAACTTTTACTGGAAGCCTCTTTGTATTGGGACAGGGGGCAAGTGCAGTTACAAAGGACATGAGCCCTTGTTGGAAGGACGGGATGTAAATCTAATTAATAAATAATTAATAAATACATGCAGCAGAATCTGCAGTGAAGAGATTTCAGGATTTAGGCAGACCCTCACCAAGGCACTGGAGAGCTCCTGTTTGTTATTTTTTATTTACTTCTCCCTTGCCTTTCTTCATAATAGGTACCCAAAATGGCTTACACCAATCTCCATTTTATCCTCACCTGTGAGGCAGGTTAGATTTGAGAGTGTGTGGCTGTCCCCAAGGTCATCCCCCAAACTTTCATGGCAGGGATTCAAACACAGGTCTTCCAGATCCTAGTCTGACATTAACTAGTAGACCCCACTCACTCTCAATGTTTATGTTCATATGACCCCCTCAAAAAAAAAAAAAGAACTAGTGACTTCTGTTCATTTTATAATGGAGAATAAACTTACCATACAAAATGAAACATTGACAGTTATCAATTGGATTTTGAATTAAAGGGCTTTTCTTCCTTTTATGAAGAGGATTCGTAAGCTTAGAATGCATTCCACGTTAGTGAAAGATAATTTCACAAATTTGGAACAGTCTTCACCCCAATGGAACAATAGCTCATTATGCAAGTTGCCTCATTCAAGAGGTTCCCTTTGCAGACGTAATACTTGAGTAAACAGTAATCTTGGGAACAATTTTTTTTTTAACGGTTCTAGGATCGTTTCCTGCAAGTCCCAAGGCCAAGATTAATTTGATTACCTCAGCCTGCAGTGTTATATTAAGAAACAGCAGTCAGAATTGGTTTAATAACCAGGAATTTGTTTTGCTGAACTTTGAGCAGGTGGTTAAGCAGAAGAGGGGAGCCATTTTGGTGTAGTGGTTAGGAGCGTGGACTCTGATCTGGGAGAACTGGCTTGGATTCCCCACTCCTCCAAATGCAGCTGCTGGTGTGACCTTGGGTCAGTCATAAGTTCTCTTAGAGCTGTTCTCTCAAGGGCAGTCCTCAAGAGAGCGTTCTCAGCCCCACCCACCTCACAGGGTGTCTGTTGTGGGGAATGAGATTGTAAGCTGTTCTGAGACTCCTTCGGGTAGTGAAGGTTGGGGTATGAATCCAGTCTCCTTTTCTAAATCTGAACTGTGTGGCTGTCTTGATCCCTGTAGGGCTCCCAAGAAATGTTCCGTTCTTCGCCCAGGTTCTGCTAGCTTGCAGGATACGTTCTCAGACATTTGGCAGGTAGCGAAAGACGTTGAATTATCGCACACCTCTGGAAATCTTGCTGAAGTGTGTGCATTTGGCAGATGTTGGCAGGCTGTCATGGAGTTCTTGCCACGGAGCTTTCTAGGTGGACTGCTTCTCTTCCTCCTGCGTTGTGATTGTTTAGCAGCTGGTCTTTGGGTATATGCGCAGGCCCCAAGTCCTAATCCGTTTATGTGCGTTTTCTCATGTTTAGTGCACTCTTTCACCCACAAGGACGCTCAAGGTGGTATACACGGGTGTTCCCTTTCTCCACTTTATAATCACAACAGACCTGGCACAAGAGAGCCAGTTTGTTCCCTTTCTCCACTGTATAATCACAACAGACCTGGCACAAGAGAGCCAGTTTGGTGTAGTGGTTAAGTGCGCGGACTCTTATCTGGGAGAACCGGGTTTGATTCCCCACTCCTCCACTTGCACCTGCTGGTGTGACCTTGGGTCAGTCACAAGCTCTGGCACAGCTGTTCTCTCAAGGACAGTTTCTGTCAGAAGTTCTCTCAGCCCCACCTACCTCACAGGGTGTCTGTTGTGGGGAGGGGAAGGGAAAGGAGTTTGTAAGCCGCTCTGAGACGCCTTTGGACAGTGAAGGGCGGGGTATAAATCCAAACTCTTCTCTTCTTCTTCTTCTGTGAGGTAGGTTAGATGGAGAGAAAGCGGCTGGCCCAGTGTCACCTTGTGGACTTTGTGGCCGAATTGGGGCTTGGAAACCTGGGTCTCTCCGCCGTAGTCTGAATTTAACTACTGCACCACCCAGATTCGTTGTACTTGGGAATAGAATTTGAGCTCTGTGTATCAGCGGAATAATTATTTGGGACAAGTTATTGGTTCGCAATGACAGCTTTGGTGCGGTTTTATTGTAGCTGAGAACTAGGGAGCAATAAAATGCAACAGAATCCATTTAACAAAGAACATGCAGTTAGGCTACGTATACTTGTTTGTGGCATGGGGACTGGGAGGGGGCAGTATTCACTATCTTCATGCTTTGGCAGATTGATCGTAACAGGTAGGACAAACTTAGAGTCCAGGGGCACCTTTAAGACCGACAAAGGCTTATTTAAGGTATGAGCTTCCGTGTGCCTGCACAGTTTTTCAACTACAATGGAATGGGAGGTAAGGTTCAAACTTTTAGACAGGCTGAACAGCAAATTAACATGTAACACGATGAAGATGTTTTTAAGATATGCCAAAACAGAATTAAATAACCAGCTAAGGTTATCAGGTCAACAGTTGTAAAGCAATAAATACGTCAAAATAAGACTGAGACTCTCCATTCACGCCCAGAGCGTGGCGGTCACCTAACAGCGCATGCACATGAAAGCTCATACCTTTGTTGCTCTTAAAGGTGCCACTGGACTCTAAATTTGTTCTACTGCTTCAGACCAACATGGCCGACTACCTGAGTTGATTGTAACAAGGGTTGGCTTTGGTCTTGGAAACAAGCATGGCAAAATCGATGGGATTTTTTAAGATTCCTAGTTTACGAACGGCCTCCCTTCCCCTTCCCCCACCTTCCAACTGCAAGAGATGCTGACGATGTTTGGTATTTTTACTTCCACAAGATGGGTTGGTGATTGCTAACTTACACAGAGGAGCAGTGAGTTACCCCCCCCCAGCATGGCTGAGCTCCTGTTGTGTATTAGCCACAACGGCAGGTTTGATGGTGGTCTTAATCTCTGGGTACCTGCTGCAGCAAAGTTTAAAAGTGCAGAAAAGGGCAACTAGAATGATAAAAAGGTTGGAGAACTTTCCCTGTGAGGAAAGGTTGAGGCGCTTGGGGCTCTTTAGCCTGTAGAAACGACAGTGGAGGGGTGACGTGATCGAGGTTTATAAGATAATGCATGGCATAGAGCAGGCAGAGAAAGAGGTACTTTTCTCCGTTTCTCACAGTACAAGAACTTGTGGACACTCGGTGAAATTGCTGAACGGTCGGGGTAGAAGGGATAAAAGGAAGTACTTCTTCACCCAAAGAGTGATTAACACTTGGAATTCACTGCCACAGGAGGTGATGGTGGCTACAAGCATGGACAGCTTCAAGAGGGGATTAGATAAATATATGGAGCAGAGGTCCATTGGTGGCTATTAGTCACAAGGTATAGATAGGGACTCTGGGGCAAGTGATGCTCTGTATTCTTGGTGCTTTGGGTGGGGGTCAACAGTGGGAGAGCTTCTAGTGTCCTGGCCCCACTGGTGGGCCTCCTGATGGCACCTGGTATCTTTGGCCGCTGTGTGACACAGAGTGTTGGACTGGATGGGCCATTGGCCTGATCCAACATTGGCTTCTCTTATGTTCTCTTATGTTCTGTTGTCTAGATAAATAGAAATAAATTTATTTTCTTTATTTATATCTCGCCTGTCTCGTCAATGGGGATTCAGAGAGGCTTAGGTTGTCCCCTCTTCCATTTGATCCTCACACAACATCCCTTTGACGTGCTACAGGCTGAGACGGTGTAACCCACACAAGGTCACCCAGCAAGCTTCCATGGCTGAATAGGGATTTGAACCTAGGTCTCTCATATCCTGGTCTTCACACTTTACACCATGCTGACTGGCTCTCGAGAAATTACCAAGTTCGTGGATGATAAACCTGTTAATGGCTATTAGCTATGACAGCTGAGTACGAGCACCATACAGAGAGGCTGTGTGACTCTCTGAATATCAGGTATTGAGAAGCATCCTGTGCCTTTCTTTTGAACTCCCAAAGGCATCTGGCTTGCTGCTAGACACAGAACGGAAGGCCAGTGTCTCACCCAGCAAAGCAGTCTTCTGTGACAGTGCATGGGCTGCAGTCACGCTTTGCACAGGTCTCGAGGAGAGAGTCCTGTTCAGGCCAATGGGATCGGTTTCCTTGTAAATACAGCTAGGATTGAGCTGCTTTGCCTCCATTCGTAAACCACACTTACTGCTATAGAAGCTGAAAAATGGAAACCAGCAAGGCTAAACTTGCATGCAGCGGCTTTGGGAACAGCAATCAGAATCGTCCAACAGGTCTGAAGTAAGGCAAGTTGTATTTTGGCCGTATTAGGTGTGACCAGTGCTCCCTCTAAACTGTGGAGTCCTGTGAGCAAAAATTCTACTATGTGAGCTACTGGCATTAAAGCTGTGAGCAAGCGATCTGGCTCCTGCATAGATTAGTTTGCTCTGGAGCCATCTAGCCTGAGCGAAGACAAAAATGTGTGAGCCAGAAGCTAAAAAAACTGTGAGCTAGCTCACACTAACTCAGCTTAGAGGGAAGACTGGATGTGACTGAGGGAAACTAAAAATATTTCTGGCGGGGAAATCTGCCTGGGCGTGGGGGAGAGTCGGCGGCCTATCATATTAGGGCTCTTAATAGAAACTTCATGTGGAAAAGCCCTGTGGAGTTAAACCCACTGGTTTATTTAAACAGGGTTTGATCCGTGTCCAGAGATTAAGAAGCTAATTAAACCCTTTTGTGGCTAATGCCGTGATTGTACTCACTTTCCTTTGCCAAACTTTCACAAAGGGGAGGAGTGCAAAGGAGGCACGAATGTCATGCTTGCCAAGAACTTACCTTAATTCGGCGGGGGACTGATACGTCCTGGCAGGACCATCCCTGGGGGAAAGAAAGACGCGGTGCATGATGCTGTCACCAGGAAGTGACGCTGGGTGACGCTCTGGCAATGGGGCTGGAAACTCGATGGTACCATCCAGTTTCCAGCCCCATTGCCAGAGCGTCGCCCGGAGGAATGTTCCGGCCGGGGACTGTCTCCCCCGCCGAAATACAGTAGGTACTTGGCAACCCTAATGAATGTACAACAGACAGATCTGTGAGTGGACGTGTGCAGTATGCGACTCCAAACAGGTTCTGTGTATAACTTGGGTGGAAGCGGCTATACAGAACAGCGTCTGATGGCTGGCACAAGCGTCTCCCTGCAAGCCTTTGTGCCTCACTTCAAGTAGGCTTCTTTCTCGGAGGAAGCAGGGAGACCGCAAAGCAGCAAGGGGTGAGCTGTTGCTCTGTCAGTGCAGTGAGTGGGGGGAGGCACATGGCTTCCACGTTACATTCCAAACTAACCCACCCCCTTCTGAGTTTTGCTTCCCGGTGTGTATGCACTGTATTGAAGGGGCCAGTGTGGTAAAGTGGTCACAGTGTTGGACTAGGGCAGTGTTTTAGGAAGTGGGTGGGTCTCGTCCTGAGCAGGGCTTCTGATTGGCCATTAGAGATGCAATTGCATGTAAGTGCATGCTGGGATAATGTTGTTTCAGCAGCAGCTGCCACCGCAGTATTCGTTTTGTTCTCTGTCACTCATCTTTCCCAACGTATTCTTTATATTACTCCTCTTCACCCTTGCACTTTGGCTTCCTCTGTGTGTGAGGCTCCGCCTCCTGCAGCGGCCATTTTGTGATTGCGCCCACCGCTCTGTGCCAGAATTCCAAAGGTGCCCAAAAGGCGCAAAAAGATCTGGGACCCCTGGACTAGCACCTGGCAGACCCAGGTGTGAATCCACACTCTGGCAGGGAAACTTGGGCCTGTCACACAATGTTGTCACACGCACCTACCTCGTAGGGATGTATTAAGGTTAAAATAGAATGGAGAACGATGCAAGCCAATTAGGGTCCCCATTGGGGAAAAGGTGGGGATATAAATGAAGTTACGTGAATGCGGGAGGATTGCCAGGCAACTTTTAAGCCTACTTTGTACTGGGCCGGTGCAGATATAATGCTGGGTAACTCTGGCTCATGAAACCTGTGTTTAGCTATGGTTGGTGGGGGGCGGGGCAATGCTCCCTCTAAGCTGTGTAGTCTTGTGAGCAAAAATTCTACTTGGTGAGCTACTGGCCTTAACGTTGTGAGCGGGCGATTTGACTGCTGCATACATTCGTTTGCTCTGGAGCCATCCGAAAATGTGTGAGCCAGAAGCTAAAAAACTGTGAGCTAGCTCACCCTAACTCAGCTTAGAGGGAACACTGGTGTGTGTGGGGGGGGGCTGTTGAACCTGTTGCCCCTCCCCCTGCATATTTTAGTTACTGTAGACCAGTTTTGCAGCTGACATTTGAAGAGGAGAAGAGATTGGATTTATACCCCGCCCTTCACTTGGAGTCTCAGAGCGGCTTACAAGCTCGTGTCCCTTGCCCTCCCCACCCTGTGAGGTAGGTGGGGCTGAGAGAACTCTAACACAAACTGGAACAGCTGTGCCAGAGCTTGTGACTGACCCAAGGTCACATCAGCAGGTGCATGTGGAGGAGTGGGGGAATCAAACCCGGTTCTCCCAGATTAGAGTCCGTGCGCTTAACCACTTCACCAAAGCTGCAGTGAGCCGAATTCTATGTGGCTTTCAGCCTCTCTATCCCCAGTCAGCTGCCAGATTTTGGCAGCTGATCTTGCCACCCTCCTTTCACCATGAGGTTTGATATATGTAGCCGTTTAGATTTTTATTTTTTTATTTCTTGGTGATACCAAATCGGTTTTGGGAAATCATTGCTGAGCTTAAACCCAAGCAGGAAGCAGATTACGCTATGACCCCAGAAGGTTACCAGTTCAGATGTCGCTTCGGTTATGAATTTACTGAATGGTCTCTGAGCTCCAGCCCCTACTCTTGGCTGTGTGAGGGTAATACTGGCCTACCTGTATAGGAAGTTAGCCTTTGAGAACAGTTTGGGGTAGTGCTTAAATGCGCTGACTCTACTCTGGGAGAACCGGGTTTGATTCCCCCCTCCTCCACATACAGCTGCTGGATGACCTCGGGCAAGCCGTAGTTCTGACAAGAGCTGTCCTCGAAAGAGCTCTCTCAGCCCCACCTACCTCACAGGGTGTCGGTTGTGGGGCCAGAAGGGAAAGGAGATTGTAAGCCGCTCTGGGACTCTGAGTGAAGGGCGGGGTGTACATCCAATCTCCTCCTCCTCCTCCTCCTCCTCCTCTCCTCCTTCTAATATAAGTGCAAAAAGCTCATGGGCAGCCTTGAGTGTGGGATATTTCTTACTAGGCAAGGTATTGCCTAGTTCTGCTGGGCTCGAGGCCGTATCGGTTATAAGGAACCAAAACTGCGGCAGCGTGTTCTGTCTGTTATTCAAGGAATCCTGAATTTTCTGACTTCCTTGGCAATGTGCTGTTAAAGAAGTGCGCCGAAAAGGTCATGCTTGGATTTGAAGTGGGCTGCGTGAGAAGTGGATTAGAAAGCCGAGATTTAAAACAGCAAGGAATAAGTTAATGGAGGGGGGAAGAGTGGGAGGCGATACGATGGAAGCGTGGCTTTAAAAAATATAAGCTGGATGCTTGCGTCTCCACCTTCATTACAGTACTGATAAGACAGTGCTTGCGGCTGGAGTAGAAAATTTAATCTGGCAAAATGCACTATCGCTACAAAATATTGATGTTTTACCAAGTTAATACTACAGTGTTTCCCAGGCCGATTCATTGGTTTCTTTTTTTTAAAAAAAAATGTTGACTTGATACTTACTGGAAGACATTATTTTCCTCTGTAAAGTGTGTATGAACTGCCATTGGGAATAGGGATAATAATAATTTTGATGAGCTGGGGATTCTCACGGATGCTAATGCCAGGGGGTGGGGGGAGCTGTATGGAAGTAATTAACTGCCAATATCTAGCTTCTATGAGGTTGACGCCAGAATCACATGAGAGAAAAGAGTTTGCTTGAATAGAACTGACACCTGCTAGAAATGTGAAGGCCCGGAAAAACTGGAGAAAGAATCCCCCCGGTGCCTTTTTTTTTAAAAAGAAGTTTTATTAACAGGATATAATAATACATTCCATAATTGATAACCAATTCTTAACATATCCTTTTTCACAGTTTTCTATCCCCCCTCCCCTGGCTTCCAGCGATGCTCCACCCCCATTAATATTTCTATCAACATCTTCTTACATTCAGTTCTTATTCCATATTCAAATCATCATTTTCAATATTTTCCTTTTCTATTTCTCACTATTAGGTAACACTTCTAATACCCCCCCGGTGCCTTTTTTAATTGTTGCTAGTGGGAAATTTGGGGGCACACTGCAAAGATGCCTATGCATTTCCCCCCCCCCCTTTTAGAAGCGGTAAAATTCTTTTTAAGGCAAGGTTTTTCTTGCTCAAAACGTACAGTGTGGGAAAGTCTGAGAACCAGTGCTCCCTCTAAGCTGTGGAGTCTTGTGAGCAAAAATTCTACTTTGTGAGCCACTGGCATTAAAGTTGTGAGCGAGCGATTTGGCTACCGCATAAATTAATTTGCTCTGGAGCCATCCTTCCCGAGCGAAGACAAAAAAATGTGTGAGCCGGAGGCTAAAAAACTGTGAGCCTAGCTTAGATGGAACCCTGCCAAGGACCTTTTCAATTTTTCCAAAGGAAAAACTGGGAAATCATGGGGAATAATGAGTGAAACAAAAAATAAGGTTTTACTCAACCTTTTAGAACGAGTGAAATGAAAAATAAGGTTTTACTCAAAATGCATAGTGTGAACTTTCTTCTCCGAATATATAGTGGGATATCTGCAGCACCATGTAATAATTCCTATGCATACTCTGGACATATGCAGCATTTTCGAGAATATTTTTTGCTTACTGTAAATAATGTTGGTAACAAAGATACACTATGAATTCAGTAATAATGGAAGTGCTTTCAGTGCTGTGGTTTATCTCAATATATCCAAATAGGCTGGCAGTCCTACCTGTTTTTTTAAATTTATTTAGTTTATAATCTGCCTCTCTCACCCAGACTCAAGGCGGATGGCAGGATAAAGTAGTTCAGCCAGACAGCATAAGAGTGTTTCTGTCTAAATAACATGCTGCAGAATCCCCCCCCCCCGCCTTCAGTCATCCCCCACCCCATTAACTCAAGTTAGGGGATTTTCTATTTTCCTTATAAAAGTAAGCATTTATACTGTTAAACTCCATAAATATGACAGATAATACGATTTTATATGCTAAATAAGTTACAAAGCATTCTTATTTGTTGTTCAATGAGTTAAAAAGTTTCAGGTTTGATAGGGGAAAAATATTGCAGATGTTTCAATTCTCTCCCCCCAGATTTCCATTAAAAAAACCCCCTGCATTGTTTCTCCCTTGGCTTCAAAAGTTCTTGAAGTTTTACACCCTTCCCTCATGCACACCTTCACAATCCTGTGCTGAAAACCAAGGGAAACCCCATGAACAAAATGGACTGCAGGTAAAAAGAAGAGGAGGAGATTGGATTTATACCCCACCCTTCTCTACCCAAAGAAGTTTCAGAGCAGTTTACAATTTCCTTTCCTCTCCCCACAGTAGACACCCTGTGAGGCAGGTGGGGCTGAGAGAGCTCTTTCGAGGACTGCTTGTGAGAGAACAGCTCCGAAAGAACTTGTAACTGACCCAAGGACACACCAGCAGCTGTATATGGAGGAATGGGGAATCAAACCCGGTTCTCCCGGATTAGAGTCCACGATCGTAACCACTACACCAAACTGGCATTGCCCCTGGGTGTGAGGAGAGTAGACAGAGAAACTCCTTTCCCTCTCCCATAAGACTTAACTTAGCCTGAAAATAACACACAAAAAACTGGCTGGTAGTAGGCGGAAGATGGACAGAAGGAAGTATAGATGCGGTGATAGCCCCAAGCTTATGAGGATTTAAAAAGGGGGTTGGACAGATCTATGGCTGTGAGCCATGACAGCTGGATGAGAGATCTGGGTTCAGAGGTGGCACACCTCCCCACTGTCAGATGCTTGGGGGGCAGTCAGCAGACTCTGCTTGCCAGCCTCCTTGTGACATCCGCCTGACTGGTGTTGGATACAGAACATAGGTCTGATCCATCCTGGTTCTTCTTGTGTTCTCCTGCTCCTGTTCAAACTCCAGAGCCCAAGGAAGTGGTTTTGCCACTTCCCCCTCCCCACTTCAGTGCATTCTTGGCACGTGTGCACCAGCTGCTGTGCCAAGGGGAAGGGAGTGAAGAACTGCTTGCCATAAGCTCTATCTGTTCTCCTAAGTCTGGATTCCCTCGCAAATGGGTGGGTGGGCCTCTTGAACAGGCTCTGTACCTGTGGCCCTTGTGTCATAGGGGAAAGTATGCATCTGTTGCATTGCACGAACATGAATTGGAGCAAAGCTCTTGCTCTCTACCTACAGTGTCTGTGTGTGGACCTTCAGGGCTAGTTCAGGTATTTATTTTAATTTTTATTCATTTTTTAAGTTAAATTTGTATCCTGCCCTTCTCCGGAGGGTCTCAGGGTGGGTAACAATAAAGTGCATGAACCATTAAGACACCTGGAATTCACTGCCACCAGAGGTGGCGGCGGCTACAAGCATGGACAGCTTCAAGAGGGAATTAGATAAACACAAGTGGAGCAGAGGTCCATCAGTGGCAATTAGCCACAAGGTCTAGATAGGGACTCTTGGTCTGGGGCAAGTGAGGCTCTGTATTCTTGGTGCTTGGGGGGCAGGGAAACAGTGGGAGGGCTTCTAGTGTCCTGGTCCCACTGCTGGACCTCCTGATGGCACCTGGTATTTTTGGCCACTGTGTGACAGAGTGTTGGACTAGATGGGCCATTGGCCTGATTCAACATTGGCTTCTCTTATGTTCTTAAGGTATAGATAGGGACTCTCAGTCTGGGGCAAGGGATGCTCTGAGTTCTTGGTGCTCGGGGGGAGTCAACAGTGGGAGGGCTTCTAGTGTCCTGGCCCCACTGCTGGACCTCCTGACGGCACCTGGTATATTTTGGCCGCTGTGTGACAGAGTGTTGGACTGGATGGGCCATTGGCCTGATCCAACATTGGCTTCTCTTATGTTCTTACGTTGTTAATATAATTAATTATGTGTTGTGGTTGTATTTAAATCTTCTGTTTTAACATATATCCTGTAAGCCGCCCTGAGCCTGCCTTGGCAGGGAGGGCAGGATACAAATTAAACAAACAAATATATCGTAAAACAGCTAAACCTTTCAACAATTAAAAGATGGTGAATTAAATATAACAGTTCAGACCCCCTATAAACTGGACTGAAGGCAACAGGAGTCACACCAAGCTTGTATGATACCAGGACTCCTCGTAGGGCAGAGTCTCAGGGCAGCTTCTGTGCAGGGAGGCCAACTAATTGGGTGTCCACCGCCTTTACACTTTACACACAAAACGCTGGAAAAGCATATTCTCACAACTTTTTTAATTCTGAAATTAAATTGGCAAAGCATCCTACGTGTTCTGCAGCATTTCTAAAATTCTACTTACAAATCTGTGTCAGTTACAGAAGCGTTAACCACCTTGCAGCCCTGTCCTACAGAGAGCCGTATGAAATCACTGGGTTTAGGTGAACTTAACTCTGCAGAGGATCAGGTTGCTAGCTCACAGCAGCAAGAAGACCCAAAGTGTCACCAGGAACTTAGTGCTCTGGGAACTCCCAGTTCACAAAATTAGGAGATGGAATATTCCAGAGAGCCAGTTTGGTGTAGTGGTTAGGAGTGTAGACTCTAATCTGGGAGAGCCGGGTTTGATTCCCCCACTCCTCCACATGCAGCTGCTGGTGTGACCTTGGGTCAGTCACAAGTTCTCTCAAGAGCAGTCCTCGAAAGAGCTCTCTCTCAGCCCCACCGACCTCACAGGGTGTCTGTTGTGGGGAAGGGAAGGGAGATTGTAAGCTGCTCTGAGACTCCTTTGGGTAGTGAAGGGTGGGGTATAAATCCAATCTCCTCTTCCTGCTCAATTAAAGCGTGGGCAGGAATTAGGCTAGCAGGACACAGCTGGTCAAGATTAATGCTTCTGTGTACGAAGTGGCCTTGAGAGCCAGGCATAGGCTGCAGTCCTCACCGAGTGGAACGAAGGCAGATTTAACACATCATTTGACTTACGGTTCGTTCTAACTAATCTGCTCCTTCTTTCTGATTTGACTCGGATGCTCACCAGCTTGAACTTGGGTGACTCAGAGCTTCAGATCTGCCCATCCTCCTGTTCTAGCAACTGGGACTTTAATTAAACTGAAGAGATCCATGCAGGTTTAAGTTCCTCTGATGCATTTCCTCTGCCCCCAGGCAAGTGAATCTCACGTGGCTGCTGAACGGTTTCCGTCCTAGTTTAACCTTTAAGCCAATTGGGCTGCTATATCTTAGAAAAGAGGAAGTGTTTTCTGCTGTTCCTTTCATGGCTCTGAGGAGGTAGCCGTCCAGAGGCGCCCAGGGAGGGGCAAGGCAGGGTCTTGAGGGCTGATGCTTCAGTCTTTTCTCTGTTGCTCTTCTCACTGGGTGGAGGTCAAACTTTTGACCTTGCGTTCTTTTACTGTGCTCTATTTTTCTTCCTTTGGATGTTGTAGGAGTCCTCGGTTCATGCTTTCCCCAGTCCAGTAGATATTTCTGAAGTTTAAAACTGGGAGATGTAAGACTTCTAGACATTTTGAAGGCATGGGGGAAAGAACTTGGTCCCCCTTCTCCCCCTGCCCCCCAAAGTTGAGAAAATTCTGTATATTTCGTACTAAGATAAGTTTGCCTTTTCAACAGTCTAAGCTCTCAATGATGCATTTTGTCACGCACAGTAGTAGTCAAAAAACAACATAAGAACATAAGAGAAGCCAATGTTGAATCAGGCCAATGGCCCATCTAGTCCAACACGTGCCATCGGGAGGTCCAGCAGTGGGGCTCGGACACTAGAAGCCCTCCCACTGCTGCCCCTCCCAGCACCAAGAACAGAGTGCATCACCTGCCCCAGACTGAGAATTCCCATCTATACCCTGTGGCTAATAGCCACTGATGGACTTCCGCTCCATATGTGTATCTAATTCCCTCTTGAAACTGTCCATGCTTGTAGCTGCCACCACCTCCTGTGGCAGTGAATTCCATATGTTAATCACTCTTTGGGTGAAGAAGTATTTCCTTTTATCTGTTCTAACCCGACTGCTCAGCAATTTCATGGAGTGCCCATGAGTTCTTGTATTGTGAGAAAGGGAGAAAAGTACTTCTTTCTCAACCTGCTCAAACCCATTCATAATCTTATAAACCTCGATCATGTCACCCCTCAGGCGTCATTTCTCCAAGCTGAAGAGCCCCCAAGCGTTTTAACCTTTCTTCATAGGGAAGGTGTTCCAACCCTTTTATCATTCTAGTTGCCCTTCTCTGCACTTTTTCCAATGCTATAATATCCTTTTTTATATGTCCTTGGCATATTTATGGAATTTAAATGTGTAAATATGTTAAGATGTCTACAACCAAGTTTTTTTAGTTGTTAAAGGTACACCAAATTACTGCACCCTTATACACCTTATCACAAGTGTCTTAGTTTTTGCTGTCAGAGAGGCAGGGGAAAAATAAGTTCCAAACAGAACACGCGCAACTTATAGCGGACACGAGAATCTGTTTCTATCCAAATAGTCTCATGATTGGACTAGGACCCTGTTTAGATGTAGAGTTAAATGTCATAGCCCTGGGAATACTGGTGTGGGGTCCCGTGGACGATTCCTGTGAGCATACGAACCGTGGATGGAATTAGTCTCATTTAAATCATGAACTTACCCCCTCGACAAATAGATTCAGGTTTGTGGCTGTGTCGGCCTGAAGCAACTGAACCAAGTTTGAGTCCAGTGGCACCTTTAAGACCAACAAAGTTTAATGCTAGAGCTCATAGGTAAAGGTAAAGGTTCCCTTGCTCGAAAGCCAGTCGAATCCGACTCTAGGGTTGCGGTGCTCATCTCCGTTTCAAAGCCGAAGAGCCAGCGCTGTCCGAAGACATTTCCGTGGTCATGTGGCCGGCATGACTAAACACCGAGGCGCACGGAACGCTGTTACCTTCCCACCGAAGTGGTACCTATTTACCTACTTGCAATTTCTTGTTTTTGAACTGCTAGGTTGGCAGGAGCTGGAACGAGAGACGGGAGCTCACCCCGTCATGCGGCACTCTCGGGTCTCGAACTGCTGAACTGCTGACCTTCCACAGCCTGCAGTTCAGCGTCTGAACCACTTGAGCCACCGCAGCTCCTGCTAGCGCTCATACCTAGAATTAAAGTTTGTCTGTCTTAAAGGTGCCACTGGAATCAAACTTTGTTCTGTTGCTTAGACTTGGCACCGCGATGCACCTGAATCTCAAAACTCAAACTTTGTTCTATACCTTTTGTATCAGGGGTGTCGAACTCATTTGTTACGAGGGCCGGATCTGACATAAATGAGACCTTGCTGGGCCGGGCCACGTGTGTCATAAAATATAATGCCAGGTAGCGGAGATATAAACTTTATAAAGGACACAAACACAAAGATTTTTTTTTTTACTTAAAAAAACCCCCCGTGCTTAAAACATTAGCTCTGTAAGCTGCGAACTTACTTTTGATTTATTGACATTCGCCACAGAAATCTCGTGCTCAGAGTTCTGAGTCTAGGACCCAGGTGAAAACATGAAATGGCGGAGTGATTAAGAGAGTCTGGTGATGCAAGCTGTGATGCAGCAGCAGCCGCAGAACTGGAAGCAGGAGGTGGCCAGTTCCACGGCGGGCCTGATAGAAGCTCTCTGGGGGCCTCATCCAGCCCCTGGGCCGCATGTTTGACACCCCTGTTCTGTATCCTTGACAACATTGCCCACTTCCAGTAAGGCAGGGCAAAGAAGCTGCTTGTTCTTCTTTGTGGTCTCTGTGCATCAGACTCATGGGATCCCAAGCGCGACTGCACAGGTGATCTCTCGAAGAACTCCAGCCACAGGTAAGCAGCTTGATTTTTCACAGTCTGCCGGGGGCGTCTGTCACAGTCCTTTGGGAAGAGAGCTCCCAAAGTTGACCATGGCTGTGGTTCTGTTCGGGAGGACAGCAAATTCAGGGGATTCACTTCTATCCCAGAGAAAGGCGAGCAGGATTCCACCAGCAAAGAAGCCCTGCCTGCTTCTGTGATCGTAGAATCATAGAATGTTAGAGTTGGAAGGGACCTTGCAGGCCATCTAGTCCAACCCCCTGCACTGTGCAGGGGCATAGCTGAAAGATAGCCCTACAACATACCCAAAAGATGGTCGTCCAGCCTCCGTTTGGAAATGTCCAGCGAAGGAGCATCCACCACCTCCCGAGGCAGTCTGTTCCACTGCTCAGCCACTAAATATCTCCTGATATTTAGCCGGCAGTGACACCCTTGTAATTTCCACCCATTAGATCTAGTCTTGCAATCCGGAGCAAGAGAGAATAGATCTGCTCCATCTTCTACATGACAGCCCTTTAAATATTTGAAGACAGCAATCATGCCCCTCTAAGCCTTCTCTTTCCCAGGCTAAACATACCCAACTCTCTCAGCCTTTCCTCGTAAGACCTGGATTCCAACCCTCTCACCATCCTGGTTGCCCTCTTCTGGACACAAAGATGTCAGTCCTGCAGTAGGCATCAGAATTATTCTCTAAGGCAGGAATTGTCTTGCGTAAAAAATCTTCCTGCTGTGCTGCTTGTTTTGTGCACATAGAGCCTTGATTTAAAAAGGATTTCAATCACACACACAAACATATTATCTGTTGAAAAGTGGGGTTTGGGGGGTGAGTCCTTTAAGGGGGGAAAGTGGTTTTTCTTAAAAAAAAAAAAATTCTGGGCCTGCACATCTCTAATTGCAGCTGAGTTGCGGTAGATTTGTTCGTGTCACTGGCAGTGTTCCCTCTAAGCTGGGTTAGTGTGAGCTAGCTCACAGTTTCTTAGCTTCCGGCTCACAGATTTTTGTCTCCGCTCAGGAAGGATGGCTCCGGAGCAGACTAATTTATGCGACTGCCAAATCGCTCACTTACAACTTTAATGCCAGTAGCTCACAAAGTAGAATTTTCGCTCACAAGACGCCACAGCTTAGAGGGAGCATTGGTCACTGGCCTCTTGGTAAGCAGTGATTTGTGTGCCTTTGTGTTTTTCTGGGCCTGATCTTATTTTAAAGCCCAAGATCTGGGTTTTCTCTTGCCTAGGGAAGCATTTGGGAAAAGAACACGGGAATCTGAGGCTCTTGAGGAAAGAGGGCAATTCCTGTCACTCAGAATAAGGGGAAAGGCCTGGTAGTGAATACCTTGCCCTGACCTGGATGGCCCAGGCTAGCCCAGTCTCGTCAGATCTCGGAAGCTAAGGAAGGTCAATCCTGGTTAGTACTTGGATGGGAGACCACCAAGGACAACCGTAGCTATAGGGTTCCCAAGTACTTACCGCATGGGAGCGGGGGAAGCATGCTCCCCGGCCGGACCAGTCCTCCTTGTAATGCACCATGCCGTCGCCAATGGGGCTGAAAACTCAATGGTACCATCGAGTTTCCAGCCGCATTGTCTGAGCGTCGCCTAGCATCACTTCCTGGCGACGGCATGGTGCGTGCGTCTTTCCTTTCCCTGGGGATGGTGCTGCCAGGACATATCCATCCCCCGCCGAAATACGGTAAGTTCTCGACAAGCCTACATAGTTACCACACAGAGGCAGGCAATGACAAACCACCTCCGAATGTTGCTTGTCTTGAAAACCCTATGCAGTCACCAGGAGTCAGTTGCGACTTGACAGTAAATCACCGCCACCACAAGTGAATATCAGTCTTTCCCATCTGCAGGAGAGATGCAAGGCCCTGCTCATCTTATGAGAAACTTCCTGTTGGAATATTCTACCTCTTGTAGAAGTGCCTGTAGTCTAGAATATGCAACACAGCCTTGTCTTAAAAATAGTTCAGAGAATCTTAAGAACAAAAGAGAAGCCAATGTTGGATCAGGCCAATGGCCCATCTAGTCCAACACTCTCTGTCACACAGCGGCCAAAAATACCAGGTGCCATCAGGAGGTCCAGCAGTGGGGCCAGGACACTAGCAGCCCTCCCACTGTTGTCCCCCCCAAGCCCCAAGAATACAGAGCATCACTTGCCCCAGACCGAGAGTCCCTATCTTGTGGCTAATAGTCACCGATGGACTTCTGCTCCGTATGCTTATCTAGTTCCCTCCTGAGAGCCAGTTTGGTGTAGTGGTTAAGTGTGCAGACTCTAATCTGGGAGAACTGGGTTTGATTTCCCACTCTTCCACTTGCACCTGCTGATGTGACCTTGGGTCAGTCACAAGCTCTGGCACAGCTGTTCCTGAAAGAGCAGTTTGTGTTAGAGCTCTCTCAGCCCCACCTACCTCACAGAGTGTACGTTGTGGGGAGGGAAAGGGAAAGGAGTTTGTAAGCGGGGTATAAATCCAATCTCTTCTCTTCTTCTTGAAGCCGTCCATGCTTGTAGCTGCCACCACCTCCCATGGCAGTGAATTCCATGTGTTAATCGCTCTTTGGGTGAAGAAGAACTCCCTTTTATTCTAACCCGACTGCTCAGCAATTCCACGAGTTCTTGTATTGTTGTTTGCTTGTGACACAGGACCAGGCGGCAGCGGGTGGGGTGAATGTATTTATTTGCAGCTGACCCTTTTCTTGAGGAATTGATGAGCCCGTGTAGGTCTAAAAGCATGCGGTAGCAAGAATGTGTCCGTGCCGGAGGTTCACAGTAACGGTCTGTACTTGGTGTATGAAGCCATGTGCTGTCATGCACCTTAAGTAACGAGCCCAAAATAAATCGGTTGAGGAAATGTGTCTCGTGTTTTCCTCTCTGTTTTCTGTTGTTGTATAAATATATAATAGTGTTTGGTAACAAATATATAGGTTAACGTGGTGAAGAACAAGCTTTCTATATGTGCTTATTTACGAGCTGCCGCATATCCGTATTCACGTGGCCCCGTCTTGTTATGGAATTAATGCTACGTGGAAGTAGCACATTACCAAAGCCAGTTTCATAGCTTCCCTGGTTCAGGACAACCACAGACTTCAAAAATTACAGCGACTCTTTTATGGGGAATCCACTGAAGTATATTTCTTTCTTCGACCCCAAAGGGTGTGCACAGAGCTACTTAAGAACATAAGAGAAGCCAATGTTGAATCAGGCCAACGGCCCATCTAGTCCAACACTCTGGGCCACACAGCGGCCAAAATATACCAGGTGCCATCAGGAGGTCCACCAGTGGGGCCAGGGCACTAGGAGCCCCCTCCCACTGCTGCCCTCCCCCCAAGCACCAAGGATAGAGTGCATCACCTGCCCCAGACTGAGAGTTCCCATCTATACCCTGTGGCTAATAGCCACTGATGGACTTCTGCTCCAGATGTTTATCTAATTCCCTTTTGAAACTGTCCGTGCTTGTAGCTGCCGCCACCTCCTGTGGCAGTGAATTCCATGTGTTAATCACTCTTTGTGATTACTTGTTACCCTCTTTTCCTCTTTTCCTCCCCAGCCGGGAGATTTCGAAAATGCAGTTTAAATAAATAGGAAAGAGTAAAATAAACAGAAATGAAACCTTTGATGAAGATACTGGTGCATTTTGATGAAAATATGTTGGCTTGGATCCTGTCTAGAATCTCTGCTGGAGCACAGGGTGGGGGTTGATCTTTTTTCAAATTTGGCCCTTCCATAGAAGAGCTCTGATTCCCCCACCCCTCTCTATTCCTGGAGCCCCCCAGGAGAAGCATTTCTTTGGTTGTTTTGTGCTGTTGCTTGGCAGTGGGGAGCTAATAGTTTTATACAGCCATTGATGGAGCATCAGGTCTGCGTGTCTTTCATGCACACTGTATTGTATTGCAGTCTCATGCACATTCTGGAAGGCCAAAAGGGACTCAGCCTTTTGGGTTCCCTGGGGGAATCTTTCAGGAAGCATGTTCATTGCCTAGATTGCTACCATGCAAGCAAATATACTTTATATATATATATGCAAGGTCTTTGCATCTGGCTAATGCTTTTTAGGCTGGGAGTTATCCCTTTTCTGTTGTACACCAAGTCCTGGTGATGTGGCGTTTATTGGCGTTGCTGTCTGAGTCGCATTTTATTAAGTGGGCCAGTGCCAACTTTTGATTGCTTGTGGTTTGTTTGTTTTTTAAGACGGTGCCACCCCAAGAGGTCCTTGGACCCGAGCAGGAGTCTCCTTTGAGAAGCAAAATGGCCAGCAAAAAACTTGAGGGAAGAGGGTGATGGACTCTGTGTTATTTTGAAATCCACATGGCAGAATGTTTTGACACTGGTCTGTTCTGCCACTCTTGAAGTTTGGTGGGTAAACAAATGGAATGCACCTCTTCAAAGGAATCCTGTCTGTAATGCGAATGAGTCATGGGAGCAGCAACCGTGCCATTTGTCTGCCTTTGTGAATATCAATGCTTGCCTTTTTTGAGTGTAACATTTATTGTCTGGCTCTGCTCAGTTTTCGACGACGGCGACGAGAGGACGTTAAGACGGACGTCGTTGTGTTTGAAAGGAGAGAGGCACTTTGCAGAAAGTGAGGTAGGGACGGTAACTCTCTAAAACAGTTTGGTGGTGGTGGTGGTTGTCGTTTTCTTCCAGGACTGGAAAAATAGCAAACTCTCTTTTCCCTTCCTCCTCCTCCCCTAGACGCTTGATCAGCTGCCACTGACGAACCCAGAGCACTTTGGAACACCAGTGATCGGGAAGAAATCCAACAGAGGAAGGAGATCCTCTCTTCCCGTGTGAGTGTTTCTTTATTATTTATTTATTTATTCATTCCATTTTTACCCCACCCTCCCCGCGAACGGGCTCAGGGCGGCTTACAATGAGGCAACTAAGTGCCGGAGATAAACAGCTTAAAAACATATAAAACAAATAAAACATTCCAAAAAGGTATTCACCATAAAGTGCTCAACAGTTACTCGCTCGACTCGACCCAATGACGTCAGACTCACAGAGGCTGCCATTTGATGTTATTTGGCCCCATCTGGCAGTATTGGCCCCATCTGGCAGTGTTGGTCACAGCGGGACCAGATAGATCTTCCTCGGCTGTCCCCTCCCTCCACCACATAAGATGGTAGAAATAGCGGCAGAGGGGGGTGGCGGCTCCTGCTCAAAGGCCAGGCGGAAGAGCTCCATCTTGCAGGCCCTGCGGAACTGTGAGAGGTCCCGCAGGGCCCTGATTCCGAGAGTTTGTGATGCCATTTTGTACTCAGTATTACTGGGCAGCTCTCAGACCGAAAGGGCTCCGTCCTGTGTTGGGATAAGGCAGGCAGATTCTGTCCTGCGAGTCTCACAGAATGTTTTTCACTTTCAAGAGAAGGTTTTCTGTGGAACACGGGGGGGGGCGGCGGGTGGGTTGTGGGTGGCTGCTGTGCTACAGTAAATGCCCAGTGGTGTACGGGAGCAGTCACTTAGTTCTTTAGGTCTGGACCAGAGAGATTAGTCCCACCCCAGAAAGCTCGCAGGCTAGGTGCGGTTTCCGTTATGAAGACGTTTCAAGGTGGAATGGCGGAGCTGGAAAAAGAACAGAGGAGGGCCACCGAGATGACCAGGAGGTTGGAGGACTTTCCCTGTGAGAAAAGGATGAAGAGTCCAGGACTTTTCAGTTTAGAAAAGAGATGCCTAAGGGTGGACATGATAGAAGTATGTAAAATTATGCAGGGGGTGGAGAGCTGCCAAACAGAAATCTTCCTCCCTCTCCCAAATACTAGAACTCTAGGACATTCAAGGAAGCAGTAGATTCAGGACGGACAGAAGGAAATTCTTCTTTACACAGAGACTGATTAAAATGTGGAATTCGCTGCTGAAAGACGTAGCGATGGCTGCAGGCATAGGTGGCTTTAAAAGGGGATTAGATAGATTAATGGAGGATAGGTCATATCAATGGCTACTGGCAGTGGTGTCTGAGGGGAATCTCCATATTTCGAGGCACCGGACCTCTGAATCCCAGAGCCAGGAGGCAATATCCGGGGAAGACCTTGGCCTCTGTGCCCTGTCGATGGCCCTCCAGAGGAACTGGTTGGCCACAGCATGAGACCAGATGCTGGACTAGATGGACCCCTGGTCTGGTCCAGCAGGGCTCTTCTTACGTCCCCAGCGTAACGTTTTGCGATCGCCTTTGTCAACATTTCCCTGTAATCTGAAATTAAACTGCTGCATCTTCCTCCTTAAGGAGTGATTTCTCTATTCAGTAAAAATTCTGAACCGGGAAGTGCTATGCTGGAAAGGGAGAAAGAGAGAGATCCGCAGGATCTGAATCTGAGTCGAGAGAGTAAGGATCGGGAGGAGATGAGGCAGTGCTCCGGTGGTCGAGTTGAGAAGTTCTTTAAAATCAAAGACTTTTTGAAACACAGCCTGAACTTTGATTTCCCCTTTAAGCAAGAAGGAGGGGACATTTAATTTTCAAGGAGCTGTACTTGGTCATTTATTTTTGGGAACGGAGCCGCAGTCAGTGCTGGGCCTGCGGGAACCAGGCATGCATAGGCTGAGACTGTTGTTGCCAAACCATGTCCTGGAAGAAGCTTTTGTAGGCATTCCAGGTCAGCAGTAACGAGTGGCGATTGCTTGGGTGGGTCGAGAATGAAGAGCCGTGGCTCATTGGTAGAGCATCTGCTTGGCATGCAGGAGGTCCCAGTTAAAATCCCTGGCGTGTCCAGTTAAAAGGACCAGGCACCGAGTGATGCGAAAGACCTCGGCCTAAGACCCTGGAGAGCTGCTGCCAGTCTGAGTAAATAGTACTGACCTTGATGGTACCGGGGCCTGAGTCAGTATATGGGAACTAAGAAGGAGCCACGGCTCAGTGGTAGAGCATCTGCTTGACATACAGGAGGTCCCAGTTTCGATCCCTGGCATGTCCAGTTCAAAGGACCAGGCACTGGGTGATGTGAAAGACCTCTTCCTGAGACCCTGGAGAGCTGTAAAGAGGGGCCGTGGCTCAGTGGTAGAGCATCTGCTTTGCATGCAGAAGGTCCCAGGTTCAATACCTGCCATCTCCAGTTCAAAGGACCAGGCAGGAGGTGATGTGAAAGACCTCTGCCTGAGACCTTGGAGAGCTGTAAAGAGGGGCTGTGGCTCAATGGTAGAGCATCTGCTTTGCATGCGGAAGGTCCCAGGTTCAATCCCCAGCATCTCCTGTTAAAAGGACCAGGCACTGGGTGATGTGAAAGACCTCTGCCTGAGACCCTGGAGAGCTGCCACCAGTCTAAGCAGACAGTACCAACTCCGATAGACAAACGGGTCTAATTCATTGTGAAGCAAGTTCATGAGTCCATGTGTGTCCATTTTAAACAAGGATCAGATAAATCCATGGACGATTTGGGGGAGCAGCTATGGCTCACTGGAAGAGCCTCTACTTTGCATGCAGATGATCTCACGTAGGGTCAAGTGCGGTGTTCCCTCTAAGCTGAGTTAGTGTGATCCAACTCAACCGTTTTTTAGCCTCCGGCTCACACATTGTTGTCTCGGCTCAGGAAGGAGGGCTCCAGAGCAAACTAACTGATGCAGCTGCCAAATCGCTCGCTCCCAACTTTTAATGCCAGTGGCTCACAGGGTAGAATTTTTGCTCACAAGACTCCACAGCTTAGTGGGAGCATTGGTCAGGCCGTAGCTGAAGTGGAATATCTGCCCGAGGCCCTGGAGGGCCCCTGCCAGTCTGAGTAGACAATTAATGGAAGCAGGGGTCGGATTCAGTCTAAGGCAGCTCTGTGCGTTCCCTGCATCCCAAGGAACCCTGCAGCCGTGAGGCTATAGTACGTGGGGCAGGTAGCACAAGGTCTGAGGCTTGTTGTTTCTAGCCTTGGGAGCTCCCGACAGCAGCATCCTCCCGACTTGCGAGCATCTAAGTACGTCAGTCGTCTGAATTGGGCTTTGTCCGAGCTCCTTCCCCATGCCTGACAGCCGGAGAGGAACATCTCCTGACGTTTTGAGCCCCAAAGTGCAGGACTGGCTCTAAGGTTACGTTCTCCCCGGCTGTTATCTTCACGCTCAGCCTGCCTAAATCTCTGTCTGCTTAATCCTCTAGCAACGAAGATGAAAAAGAGCAGGAAAGTAGCGAAGAGGAGGACGACGATAAGAGACGCCTTAACGATGAATTACTCGGCAAGGTTGTCAGCGTGACGTCTAGCCCCGACAAGGCAGACTGGTATCCGGCTTTGGTAAGTGAGAAATATTTAGGGCGCTTGTCAATGTAGCATGCTCAACACAGAGATGAGAAGTTTTCAGAGGGAGGAGAGTCCTTGGAGCTCTGTTGGGACATAGAGTCGGGTGCAGCGTAGCTTTGCGTTTGCTTTAAAGGTTTTTTTTTTTTTTTTAAAAATGCACCCAGCAGTCTTTCAAGTTCTTTGAAAAAGAGGCAAATAAGTATCGAGTCTTTAAAAAGAAAAATGCCTCCACCTACTCCTTTAGGGAAATTGAACTTTCCTTTTTTTACGTCATTGTGTTACTGGTATAAAATGGCTTTCAAAAAAAGCATACACTGCAGACATCTACAGTGGTCAGTTTTGTTTTTTGCAGCTTTAGAACAAGAGGAATCATTTACGGTATGCTGCAGATTTGCTTTGTGAAAACCCTGAACAGTTAGACAAGACTGCCAGAGTAGGCTATTTCAAATCCATAAGAATGTAAGAGAAGCCAATGTTGGATCAGGCCAGTGGCCCATTCAGTCCAACACTCTGTCACACAGTGGCCAAAGATGCCAGGTGCCACCAGGAGGTCCAGCAGTGGGGCCAGGAGACACCAGAAGCCCTTCCCCTGCTGCCCCCCCCCCCAGCACCAAGAATAGAGTACATCACTTGCCCCAGGCCGAGAGTTCCTATCTTCACCTTGCGGCTAATAGCCACTGATGGACTTCTGCTCCATATGCTTATCCAATTCCCTCTTGAAGCCGTCCAAGCTTGTAGCCGCCACCACCTCCTGTGGCAGTGAAGTCATAAGAACAACATAACATAAGAACATAAGAGAAGCCAATGTTGAATCAGGCCAATGGCCCATCCAGTCCAACACTCTGTGTCACACAGTGTCCAAAAATACCAGGTGCCATCAGGAGGTCCAGCAGTGGGGCCAGGACACGAGAAGCCCTCCCACTGTTACCCCCTTCTCCCAAGCACCAAGAATACAGAGCATCCCTTGACCCAGACCCAGAGCTCCTATCTATACCTTGGGGCTAAGAGCCACTGATGAACTTCTGCTCACTGATCACGAGCCGAGGTCTCCCAGGACGTCGCAGCTGCAGAGGATTTGTCATGTCCATGTGTGTTAATCACTCTTTGGGTGAAGAAGGACTTCCTTCCATGAGTCCTTTGAATGAATCGCTAGGTTTGAGTCCTGCAGCACGTTAGCGAACAACAAGATCTTCAGGGGTACGAGCTTTCAAGAGCCGAAGCTCCCTCTGAAACGACTTTTGAATGAATGCTTATTGTTTATCTGCTTAGTGCTTTTGGTATTTTCTATTTTGCTGCTTTGTTTTGTGACCATTATAAGCTACCCGGAAGTTTTTTTTTTTTTAAAGAACAAAAATCCAAGAGATTTTTTTATGTATTGATTAATAATTTGGGAGGGGGCGTGGCTCCGTGGTAGAGCCTCCACTTGGCTTGTGGAAAGTCCCAGGTTCAGTCCCCAGGCATCTCCAGTAAAAGGGGCCGGGCAGCTGGTGATGGGAAAGACCTCAGCCTGAGACCCTAGAGAGTTGCTGAAGTGAAAGACCTCTGTCTCAGACCCCGGAGAGCCGCTGCCTCTGTTTGAGTAGACAGTGGTGACTTTGATGGAACAAAGATCTGATTCAGTATAAGGCGGCTTCGTGCATTCATGTGTTCAATATCAGCTGTTTAACATTGGAGGCATCTTACTGCAACTCAACAGAAATGCTCAGGGGCATGATCTGAAACCTACAGATGCACTGCCGTGTGTCTTTGGTATTGTACAATTATATCTGCTCAGGCATGAGAGTGAATGGCACAAGTTAGTTTATCTCTCTGTATTCATACGTAAGCACCCTAAGCAAGGACATTTCCCCCGAAGACTGTCGATGGAAAGCTACTCCAGTGTAAGCCCATTGGTTTCCATTGAAACCAGGTTTTTTTGCCCTGACCGGCAGGTCTCGGAAGCTAAGCAGGGTCGACTCTGGCCAGTACTTGGATGGGAGACCTCCTTGGAATACCAGCAGTCTGGAGGCGGGGGCAGGCTCTATTCAGCCACCTCTCTGAATATCCTCCAGGCCCCCAGTAGGGGTCCGTCACCAGAGGTTGCCGTGATTTCCAGGTACACACACACACACACACACACTCACGCACACACACATTAAAAAAAAATACCAAACCCTCCAGGTTTTTTAATGGGACATTAAATATAACTGAAACTTTAAAAAAAGGAAACTGTTGGGTTTAAAATCCGGCTGTGTTTAAAATCCATTTTTTAAAGTAGGTTCTTATCCGTACTGGGGGCTTCCTTCCGTGTGCTCACTGCAATCTTTGAGGCTCCCTGCCTGTCCCCAGATGCTGTCTGTGTTATCAGCTCTAAAGGCACATATTCTCAGAGGTTGCCCACTACTCATCCCCTTCTCCCCTCCCCCAGTTATGGGACTCCCCCCCCCCCGGTGCAGAATTTCAGAGGCCCAAGCCTGAGGAACTTCAGTAGGTGTTGCAAGGTCATCGGTTTGGACCAGCCTCTGGGGGTTGCTAGCAAAGAGTTCTGTTTGGCTGGTTTTATTTATTTTTGCAAAACAAACGGGGTTCCGTATCTAAAGCAGCCTTTGCTTCCAGATTTGCAGGATTTCCTCTTTTGGCCTGTGTGAAAAGCCCTTGTGTCTGTGTGCGTATGCCTTGGACTCTGCACCCAAGATGCCATCTGCAGTTCTAATGGAAGGGGGGGCTCAGTTGTTGTTTGCATGAACCTGCCTTACACCTGCCGGAGGCTAAAAAGCTGTGAGCTAGCTCACACTAACCAGGGGTCATTTCGTAGAAAAAGAGGGGCAGGAGCTCATTAGTATAACTCATTAGCATAACTTATTTGCATATGCCACACCCTCTGACATCACCAGGAGTACGTCAGAAGGCAACACCCACTGCTCAGGCTCCACTGGACTCTTGGATTGCTAGCTATGGGCAGGGGGACACACAGATCTGCCCTCACAGAGGAGAGAGAGCTTGTACCTGAATAAACCTTGGCCTTAAAGGTGCCACGGGACTCTTTTGGATTACTATGGGGGGGCTCTGCAACTTACCTGGCTGCTTCTTGCTCCTTGGGGCCCGGGGCTGCTGGGAGCAAGGGGTGGGGCTTGTTGCATGTGCCTGCCCCCTAGGCTCTTTACTGCCGGAGCTCCGCTCCTGTGCGCTCCTGCAGGAAATGACCCCTGACACTAACTCAGCTTAGAGGGAACACTGGCACCAGTGTATTATTCATTAGTAACTTTAAAAAAGGGTCTGTTTAGATGGGTTGCCATCTCGTGTTGTGTATTGTGTTTGTACTGGGTTAGCTGTCCATGAGCCAGTAATGTGAAGTGGTAGTCGTCTCCCGCCAGCGTCAGGGTCTTCGGGGAGACTCTGCCTTTCTGCATGGAGCTTCCATTTAACGGTCTCAGTTGACGGATATTAACAAATCCCCTACTTCCATACTATATCTGATTCTTTTAAACCAGTGCCCCCCCAAAAAACTTTTTGAACCTGTGGACACCTCTGGAATTCTGACACAGGGTGATAGGCACTGCCGCAAAGCGGATGCCGGAGGAGACGGAGCCCGCCACCAAACGGCTGCTGCAGCTTACTCTCCGTCACACAGTGAAGGTCTTTGTGCTCTGTTGGCGCCTGCTGTCAGAGCAACATTTTTAAAGACCTGCACAGCCACTCAGATCTCCAGTGACCAATCAGAAGCCTTGCAGGGCAAAAGCCCCATCTGGCTCCACCCACTTTCTAAAAAGATTTGGCGGGTGCCGGGAAAGGCTTCAGGCAGTGCTTCCTCTAAGCCGTGGAGCCTGGTGAGCAAAAATTCCACTTTGTGAGCTACTGGCATTAAAGTTGTGAGCGAGCGATTGGGCTGCTGCATAAATCAGTTTGCTCTCTGGAGCCGTCCTTCCTGAGCTGAGACGAAAATCTGTGAGCTGGAGGCTAAAAAACTGTGAGCTGGCTCACACTATCTCAGCTTAGAGGGAGAGGTGAGATGGCGGCCATGGGTGCCATATGGGGGACCCCTATTTTAAACCAACTAAAAATGGGACTGTCATCACGTTTTATGGAAATGAGTTCCGTATGTTACTGATTGTGTGAACAATCACTTCTTGTGCCTCTGTTAATCTGCTAATTGCATTTTACTGGCTGTCCCTGAGCTCTGGCATTACTGTATGAGAGGGAGAGGATTTTTTTGTCCCCTTGCACAGCTATTCATTTTTGTCTCGAAGTTGATTGTTTTCCTGTACAGAATTTAATGGCTGCTTTGCCGTAAAAGACAGAAGCACTTGTCGTGAGAGTTAAGTTCTTCCAAGTTGGGAACGAAAGAACAAATCCTCAGGATGGTGTTTTGACGTTTCAGGTCTTATCCCCCAGCTGCAGCGATGAGATAGCGGTGAAGAAGGACCAGTGCTTAGTTCGGTCTTTTGCAGATTCCAAATTGTGAGTATATTAAAAAAAGAGTCTTGTCCTTCCATCCCGGCTATTTCTGGGTTTCGGGGTGGGTTGCAAAGATGCCGAAGAATCGACTAATTCCTGACTAATTCAGCCAGTTTGGTGTAGTGGTTAAGTGCGCGGACTCTAATTTAGGAGAACCGGGTTTGATTCCCCACTCCTCCACTTGCACCTGCTGGATGACCTTGGGCCAGTCACAAGCTCTGGCACAGCTGTTCTTGCAAAAGAGCAGTTGCTGTCAGAGCTCTCTCAGCCCCGCCCACCTCACAGGGTGTCTGTTGTGGGGAGGGGAAGGGAGAGGAGTTTGTAAGCTGCTCTGAGACTCCAAGTGAAGGGCAGGGTATAAATCCAATCTCTTCTTCTCTCTCTCTTCTCTTCTTCTTCTAACAAAAATGAAGACGAGACCATATTATTAAATTCCTATTAAGTCTTTTAGATCCGGTTCCAAAAACCATAAAGTTCTCTAACGTGTTCATGCAGCCCAGATTAATGCAGGGGGGGCGGCATCCTGGTCAGTTCGAAGAGGTCACGGCGGGATCTAATGGGATGCTGTCACTTAAGATAATCTCAGAGGCAGGCATACTGTATAAACTTGCCCTGACCTGGCTAGCCCTGTCTTGTCAGATCTTGGAACCTAGGCAGGATCATGCGTGGTCAGTAATTGGATGGAAGACCACCGAGGAAGGTTGCTGTGCAGAAACAGGAATGGCAAACCACCTCTGATCGTCTCTTGCCTTGCGAACCTTCTGTGCTCACCACAAGTTGGCCGCCACTCAATGATGCTTTCCTCCACCACCAAGCATTAAACTTATTGGGAAACTTTGGTTATTGAGGACAAGGATCAACTGCACATTAAGGGTTCTTGAAGAGAATTTTCAAACACAGTTCGTCACTTCAACAGCAGAAAACTTACAGCCACTATTTACTAACCTGGATATGGGCCAAATGAAAGGGAGGGGAAATTGAAATGATACACAGAGTGTAAGTTAAATTTACAACTTGATTACAATGTTTACTTCCCCCTCCTTAAAGATGGAGTTTGGTAGTGGGGAGAGACTCTTAAACTTTCTAAACACATTCTCCCTATGCTCCCAGCCTCTCATTCAAAATTGCCTCCTGCTGAAACTAACTAGCCAAAGATCTCTAGTAGGGATGGGCACGAACCTCATCACAAACCTAATGTCATGACAAACATTGCCAGTTTGTGATTCACAAACTGGAAGTTTGTGCCCATCCCTGTCCACAACTCTCCATGTGATTTTGGAGGTTCATGTGATTCATGGTGGGAAACGGGGGATTGCTGAAATGGCTTGCCACCAGCAGAACTTCACCAACTGGTTCATTAACTGGGAAGGTTCATGGAAGTTTGTGTTTCATGAGATCCCATGAACCTCCACAGACCTCCGTTTTCCTGGTTCATGCCCATCCCTAGTCTCTAGACTCACCAAGATATTATATTTCTCATGTGCATCTCTTTTTCTCTCCTTCCACTTGTTTTATTTTTCTTTTTAAAAAATCACTAGGCCCTAGCGTTCTTGTCAAAGTTGTATTATGACTGGCTTTCATCTTCATATTTGTCCTTTGCAATTGGTCACTTTTTTTTAATGAGTCTCCCATAACGCAAAGATGGGTGTGACTTCCTGGGTTGAGCGCTCAAAATCTGCCTCTCCTTGTCTTGAGAGTTGAAAGGAACTCAGGGATGGAATACACTGAAGTATTCTCTCGAAAGAGACCCAGCGTGGTGTAGCAGTTAAGAGTGTCAGACTAGGATCTTGGAGATCCAGGTTTGAATCCTCACTCATGCCAGAGAAGATTGCTGGGTAGGCTTGCCATTTTCCCTCAGGCGGGCAGGGGTTTGCCTGCTTTAGGGGCCCCTGACCTGCCAGCCCGGATCCGACCAGCGGGGGAACCCTGCCCCCAAAGTGCAGAGATTTTGGTAACGTGCCTGGTGCAATGACGCAACCCAGAGGTGACGTTATCGTGCCGGGCACATCGCCAGGGGGACGTTCTAGCATTCTGCCTAAAAACTGTATGGTACCATAGAGTTTTTGGCTGAATGCTCGACCAGCCCCCCTGACAACGTGCCTGGCATGATGACATCACTTCCGGGTGATGTCATCGCAGCACATGTGCTGGGAGATCCTGGCAAAGAGGCTCCATCTCCCCGCTGGCAGTAGGTTGGGACCTGGCAACCCTGCTGCTGGGTGACCTTGGGCCAGTCACACCCTTTCAGCCTAACTACCTCTCAGGGTTGCTGTGAGGATAAAATGGAGGCGCAGAGAATGATATTTGGGCCCCCATGGGGGAGAAAGGTGGGGTGTAAGTGAAATAAACATACGGGAGAGGCATGTGATCGAGTTGTCTGAAAACTCCAGATTGTTTTCAGTGGTCACCCCTCTGCCTTCTGATGAGTTAACCGGTTAAATTGTGCACGCTAGCAAAAACTTTGAGAGATTGGTGTTGCTGCATAGTTCATGCAAGGTAATGCTGAGTGTTAGAGAAGCCATCGTTTTCAGTTTCTGTCACATGAAACCTAAAATAACCTCTGGGAAACAGTGGCTCGAATCCCAAGAACGGACCTCGCCTTACACCCCTTCTTGCTGGAGCTCCCTGCGCCATGTGAATAGCTGTTCCCAAGGGACCGGTAGAGACCCCAGGAATGGCACGGGAAATGCTGTGGAAAGACCGCTTTGGGAAACAGCAGTCTTCCTTGCGAACCAGGATTCCCTTGTGGTTGAGAGACTAGATGCCTTAACTTGCGATCCCTCGAATGAACAAACTAAATTTGGCTGACTTACACTGTCTTGGTTTTTTTAAAAAGCCTGTAGGCCTAATACGCACCCCTGCAATGTATTCATTAGAGAGCATAAATGTCCTTGCGTATGCAAACCCTGCAGGAATGTGGTTCCTATTTCATATCTGGCAGAAATACTGGATTTGGCTTGTATCGGAATCTGTCTATATTAAAAATCATGGAATTTGCACTGAGATACCGTAAAAATATACTTCCAGTGTTTCAGGGGGGTTTCGAGTGCGGATTGGTTTACTGTGCCTCGCTTGTTCTGACTACTCTGCCCTCGCAAAGTGTTTGCTGTTTCCCCTCTTTGCGGGCTGGGAAATCTGGCTGAGAGCCACTGGCTTGTCCAAATGCGTTCAGCTGAGCGAGGATCTGAACTCAGCCCCCTGTGCCCTTCGCTCTTGTAGAATCATAAAATCATAGAATCACAGAGTTGGAAGGGGCCATAGAGGCCATCTAGTCCAACCCTCTACTCAGTACGGGATCAATCTAGAGCATCCCTAACTAGTGCTTGTCCAGCTGCTGCTTCAAGACTGCCGGGGAAGAGAGAGCTCACCACCTCCCCAGACAGCCCATTCCACTGTGGCACTACTCTGACTGTAAAAACATTTTCCCTAAGACCCAGTCGGAACCTTCCTACCCGTAATTGAAACCCATTCTTGCGAGTCCTCTCCTCTGCTTCCAACAGGAACAGTTCCCTGCCCTCCTCTCAGCGACAGCCCTTCAGATACTTAAAGGGAGCCGTCCTGTCCCCCCTCGACCTCCTCTCCTCCAGACTGAACATTCCCAAGCCCCTCAGCCTTTCCTTACGGGGCTTGATCTTCACTTTTGGCCTAACACTTTTGCACAAAAGCAGCTAGAAAGTGGAATCAAAAGCTGAAATCCAGTTGCACTTCTGCAGTTTGGTGCCACGACTCCCGTTATACCCGCTTGTGGTTTTAAATGATACTTAAAATACTCAGTCTTCGATTATTACGGCTGTGCAGGAAGACGGCGCTTGCAGGCAGTGGCTTTCCCCCCCCCCCCGCCTTCTTCTTCCCTCCACAGTTTTCTGCAGTCCGTCAAAGGGGGGGCTACCCGTGTTGCAGTACAAGCTTCTATGGCCGGGGAGGGGGGGGGTTGCACTGAGGACAGGGAATTGGGCAAGATTTCCTCAGTCTCATACCAGTGGTGGCCCTGGTGGAGAAATGGCACAAGAATTTGGGTGTGAGAACTTGAGGGAAGGGCCCCCTCCTCGCTTCGGCCCTTTGTGCCCTCGTGACCACGGGGATGCTGTGGGACGGTGGGGAGGAGGGAACATCCTTCACCTCGAAGATTTGCTTACGCACCAATGGGATCGAACCCTTTAAATCTGCAGGGTACTTTGCAGCCGTCTCAAGCAATGTTCCCTCTAAGCTGTGGAGTCTTGTGAGCAAAAATTCTACTTTGTGAGCTACTGGCACGGAAGTTGTGAGCTAGCAATTTGGCTACTGCATCAGTTACTTTACTCTGGAGCCATCCTTCCTGAGCTAAGACAGAAATGTGTGAGCCGGAGACTAAAAACACTGTGAGCTAGCTCACACTAACTCAGCTTAGAGGGAACACTGGTCTCAAGTTTGCTGACTTAAATCCGCAGCCGACTCAAGCTTGCAAAGTTTTAAACTTTGCTTAATTTAAACATCAAAATAGTTGGCGGGGGATCAAGAACGGGATTTGCCACTGGCGGCATGCGTTCGTCCCCATCAAAGCAAACGTTTAGGACTCCGTGGAAAGATATTTAGCGCACTAAGAAGCCGGCCAAGTTATAAACTTTATCAAAACATATTCTCTTTCAGCTATTCGGTAGCAAGAAAGGACATTGAGGAATTAGACATCCTGAACATTGCAAAACCTGAGCTGTCTTCTGCAAAAGGTAAGCTTCAACAATTATCCTTTAGATGACTAAGGAATTAATTAATGGTGCAGGGTAGCAGCTTGTTGTCGCTTCAACGGAAGACATGATACGTGATAATAGATGTGACATTCCAATCATTATCGCCTGTATAATAACAGGGATTGGCAGTTCAGCCCTAAGAATTAGGATAATTAATTTCCAGGAGACTGGCTCCAAGCAGCGGTGGTTAGGACTACAGTTATAACAGCTTGAGCCCACGTGCTGTTAATCCCATTGATTTCGGCGCAGGTTCTTAATTGGTTCTCGTGCGGTTCTGTTCCCTGGCTGGAAGGCAAGACCATCTAGCTTCACCTCCACCAGACCAGGCTAACGTAGAGCTTAGGGCCTGCAATCTGAGGAAACACGTTCCAGAGATCGAGCCTAGACATAGTGCAGGGGAAAGAGTGCCTCTTCTCCAGACAGCTTTCAGGTCTCTATGGGCTAAGTACAGATTAGATAAAATGTGACTAAGAAAAGAGCATCAGCCACTTTTTCACAGGAAAAGAAAAGGATTTTTAGAGGAAGATTTGGAGCTGCGGCGGAGAAGCCTACTTCTTCTCCGCTCCGAGTCTTAACCATCGAGCTCTGCCTTGGGTCCAAGGAGGGATAGAAGTATTTTAAAATAAAATGCAATTCCTTTCTCCCTTTGCTTGATTGTCCACTGGAATTTGCCTCCAAGCCACTTTTTCGTCTGCCAGATTCGAGATCCAGGTTGTACATGCAGCAGAAAGCAGGCATGTGAAACACTGGGTTTTTTTGGGGGGAGGAGGGGGTTTGCAGCAGAAGAACTGCATGTCGAAAAGATTAAGTACCGTTAAGAACATCAGAATAGCCCTGCAGGATCAGATCAGTAGTCCATCCAGTCCAGCATCCCGTCTCACACAGGGGCCAACCAGTTCCTCTGGAGGGCCAACAACAGGGCAGAGAGGCCGAGGCCTTCATAAAAACATCAGAAGAGCCCTGCAGGATCAGATCGGTAGTCCATCCAGTCCAGCATCCTGTCTCACACAGTGGCCAACCAGTTCCACTGGAGGGCCAACGAAAGGGCAGAGAGGCCGAGGCCTTCATAAGAATGTGAGAATAGCCCTGCAGGATCAGACCAGTAGTCCATCCATTCCAGCATCCTGTTTCACACAGGGGCCAACCAGTTCCTCTGGAGGGCCAACAACAGGGCAGAGAGGCCGAGGCCTTCATAAGAACATCAGAGGAGCCCTGCAGGATCAGACCAGTAGTCCATCCAGTCCAGCATCCTGTCTCAAACAGTGGCCAACCAGTTCCTCTGGAGGGCCAACAACAGGGCAGAGAGGCCGAGGCCTTCCTTAGAACATCAGAAGAGCCCTGCAGGATCAGACCAGGGGTCCATCTAGTCCCGCATCCTGTCTCACACAGTCGCCAGCCAGTTCCTCTGGAGGGCCAACAACAGGGCAGAGAGGCCGAGGCCTTCCCCTGATGTTGCCTCCTGGCTCTGGGATTCAGAGATTGACTGCCTCTGAATGTGTAGGTTCATTTTAGTCATTGTGGCTAGTAGCTACTGGGGGACCTTCACAAATCTGTCTGATCTCCTTTTAAAACGAACTGTGCTTGTGGCCATCATCACATCCACTACAGTTGCCAACTCTGGATTGGGAAATTCCTGAAGGTTTGGGGATGGAGCATGGGGAGGGGCAGGTTTGGCGACGGACCTCGGCAGAGTATAATACCAAAATGTCCACCCTCCAAAGCAGCCATCTCTCTAATTTGAATATCAGCTGTAATTCCAGGAGTTGCACTACCTGGAGGTTGGCAAACCCACACATCTATCCCCTTCAGCTGTTGCTGTAGTCCAAATCTCCCTCTCCTCAGAGCGGTTTTTCCAGTGAACAAGTGCATTTCAGGGATTTGGTTACACAAATGTAACACAGTTAGGCCTTGCTCGATCTAGAGAAATGCCTGCCTTGACATAACACTTGTGAGCAGGGTACGTAGATCTATAAACACAGGGGTACCAATAAAACAAAGGGGTTCATATTGAGAGGACAGGTGGCCATCGTGCAACTCAGGTGCTATAAGCAGCAAGAGTCTGTGGCATACTTAGACACGCAGCAGGTCCCAAGTTCAGTCCCTGGCCTCTTCAGTTAAAGGAGCAGGCACTACGTCATGTGAAAGACCTCAGCCTGAGGCCTTGGCGAGCCGCTGCCAATCTGAGTAGGCAATACTGACCCTGATGGACTGTCACGGGCCGGGGTGCCAGTCAAAGGGAGTCCAGGACAGGCCAAAGTCAGGAGCCGAGAAGACAGTGCAAAGTCCAAAAAGCCAAGCCGGGGTCAGGAGCCGGAAACACAGAGCCAAGTCCAAAATCACCAGCCGGAAATGTAGTCCAAAGCCAAGCTGGGGTCGGGAGTCAGGAACACAGAGCCAGGTCCAAAGCCAGGGGGTCCGAAGGTCTAGGTGTAAGAGCCGAGCCGGAGTGGATTGAAGCAGCACAAAGCTGACTCGTTGCTTCCATGAAGAGTACTGCCCAGAGTGTGGAGTTAAATGCTGCTACCAATTGGCCAGGCTCCTGTTAGAATTCTGGGCTAGCCGAGCGTCCCCCTTGTAGCCTGGCCTCTCTTCGCCTGGTTGCTAAGTTTTGCCGCAGTCGTCCCCTTAAACAGGTCACACATGGGGGATGAGTCAGGAGGACTTTCAGCTTGCAGGTTCTTCCTTCTTACCTGGGCCAGAGGTGTGAAGACTGCTGTTATAGGCGCTTGCCAGCTCTCCTCCTCTGCTGCTTCGGAGGGGCCAGCCATGGCTTCTGCAGGCTCTGTCAGCTCATCCTCACCCATGCCCATGACACGGACCAGGGGTCTGAATCAGTGTAAGGCAGCTTCATGTGTTAATGTGGGTGTTTGCTCCTGCCTACCCGTGTTGTCTGCTCCCTAGCTCAGTAGAACGGAAGCAGAACCACAAAGCACAGGTAGCTCCAGTTGCATGCTGTGCTTCCAAAATACCTAGTTGCCGCTGTCGCACAAGGAGGGGCACCTTGGAATGGGTGGGAAGGAAGTCACAGCAACCCAGTCCTTCTCGAAGAGGATTTGTTCATTCACTTGACAAGCTTGAGGCAGCTGCCTGGTTGTCACCTAGATTTCACGTGCTCAAGGTTTTCATTGTCAAAAGTATTATACTTTTAGGATAAAGAATGAGTATGAAGGGATGTTGAGCTAAGTTTACTTGCAGCTGCGTGTAAGTACTTCAGAAGTCATGCTGGCCATTAGCAATCGAAGCAGTTTGGAAGCGAGAAATTTCAAGTAGATAAATAGGTACCGCTTCAGTGGGAAGGTCACAGCGTTCCGTGCGCCTCGGTGTTTAGTCACCACAGTGACCACGGAAATGTCTTTGGACAGCGCTGGCTCTTTGGCCCGGAAACGGAGATGAGTGCACCGCCCCCTAGAGTTGGATTCGACTGGCTTTCGAGCGAGGGAAACTTTTACCTTTACAGCTTGTGTTGCATTTAACATCATGGTCTCCAAACTTGGCAAGTGCAAACTTGCCTCTGAAATCTCTGGGTTTCATTTGAATTAAAAGTCTTCTGGAGGGCTGATGTGCGTCTGAGCTTCTCCTTATGCTGAAATCAGTGAACTGGCATTCTCAAGACCACTTAAAGGGTAACAAAAATATTGAAAAATTTTGTGGCACTTGTTAATGCATTATTAATTTTCTGGCCCTGCTGGTGGACCTCCTGATGGCACCTGGGTTTTGACTGCCGTGTGACACAGAGGTGTTAGACTAGACGGGCCCTTGGCCTGATCCAACATGGCTTCTCTTATAGTTGCATGAGAATTTGGAATCAGAGTCTATTTGTTTCAGTGACAACTAAAAGATTACATTTTTCAATTACAAGTGGGGCAAAAATCCCACATGTTCCAAACGTTTTTTTTAGTGGGCGGAGAGTGTTAGAACATCAATTTGCAATTTGGAAGTCTCTAGAATCCCCGTTAAAAGCACTTCAAACATTGAGATCTTTGCCAGAAACCTGGGAGAATAGGCGGTACTGAGAGCCAGTTTGGTGTAGTGGTTAAGTGCGCGGCCTCTAATTTGGGAGAACCGGGTTCGATTCCCCACTCCTCCACTTGCACCTGCTGATGTGACCTTGGGTCAGTCACAAGCTCTGGCACAGCTGTTCCTGAAAGAGCAGTTTCTGTCACAAGTTCTCTCAGCCCCACCTCCCTCACAGGGTGTCTGTTGTGGGGAGGGGAAGGGAAAGGAGTTTGTAAGCTGCTCTGAGACGCCTTTGGGCAGTGAAGGGCGGGGTATAAATCCAATCTCTCCTCTCTCTCTCTGTACAACTCAGCTGTAATAACCAATGTTCCCTCTAAGCTGTGGAGTCTTGTGAGCAAAAATTCAACTTTGTGAGCTACTAACATTAAAGTTGCGAGCCAGCGATTCGGCTGCTGCATAAATTAGTTTGCTCTCTGGAGCCCTCCTCCCTGAGCTAAGACAAAAATGTGTGAGCCAGAGACTAAAAAACTGTGAGCTAGCTCACACTCACTCAGCTGAGAGGGAACAGTGGTAATACCCCTAGTAGCCCAGACTAGCTTGATCTTGTTGGAATTCAGGCACCAAGCACTTGGCTGAGTACACTACCAAGGAAGACCGGGACTGCCGTGCAGAGGAAGGCAATGGCAAGCCAGCTTTGCTCATCCCTTGCCGAATGTTCCCTCTAATTTATTTCCCCTTCCGAGCAGAGCAGTTCACGTCCTGAGCAGAATAGAACGGCTGCAATCTTCAAATGGGCAACGGGCGCTGCAAGGCCCTGCGTGGCTCCAGATTGCGGTTGGGCGGGGCTTCCTGTGTTAAGGAGCGGCTGCTCACGCGCACAGCTCAGAAGGGAATAGCGCTCTTGCCTTGAAAATCCCATGAGGTGGAACTCCGTGGAGTCTCCATGAGTTGGTTATGGGTCAACAGCACGCTTTAGCTTTATATAAGTCCATTTGATATAATCTGGAGAGTATTCCTTTACATTGTTTGGTATGGTGGCTAAGTGCGTGGACTCTAATCTGGGCGAACCGGGTTGGATTCCCCACTCTTCCACCCGCAGCTGCTGGATGACCTTGGGCAAGCTGTAGTTCTCTCAGAGCTGTTCTCCCAAGGACAGTTCTCTCAGAGCTGTTCTCTCAAGAGAAGTTCTCTCAGAGCTCTCAGCCCCACCTACCTCACAGGGTGTCTGTTGTGGGGAGGGGAGGGGAAAGGAGTTTGTAAACCGCTGTGAGACTCCAAGTGAAGGGCGGGGTATAAATCCAATCTCCTCCTCTAATCTGGGAGAACCAGGTTTGATTCCCTACTCCTCCACTTGCACCTAGCTGGATGACCCTGGGCAAGCCATAGTTCTGGCACAGCTGTCCTTGAAAAAGAGCAGTTTCTATCAGAGCTCTCTCAGCCCCACCTACCTCACAGGGTGTCCGTTGTGGGGAGGGGAAGGGAAAGGAGTTTGTAAGCCGCTCTGAGACTCCCAGTGAAGGGCGGGGTATAAATCCAATCTCTTCTTCTTCTTGTTCCATGTATTATTCTCATCTGGGATTGTGAAGGCATTCCCAAAAGCAAACTTTACCATACAGGATTTTTTGCTATGCTTTTATCCATCCCATGTAAATAACAGGAGGACTGAGATAACGCTGAGGCATAAGTATACCATATTATAAGAACCGGACAATTACATCAGAAATGTAGAATGCTGAAGCGATGATCGGTGGCACTCTTCAAGTTTAATAGTAACAGAATAAGAGTAACAACTATTGTATAAGCATTTGTATAACCTCCACACTTGGGTTTTTAGTTAGGTTTCTTTATCCTTTAGATTGTAGATTCCCCCCCCCCCATTTTCTGTTGTAGTTTATAGAAATGCAAATAAAAAATTCCCCCCAAAAAGAAGTAGAATGCTAATTTCCGGCTGTCTGTGACCGTGAGAAAGGGAGCCAGTGATTGGTACATAATTCTATATCCGTTAGATACAAAATAATAAGTTTAAGAATGCCTCTGTAGCGTGGTTGAAACCCCGGGCATTAGTCTTTCCACCCATTTCCGGACAGCCCGGCGTCGGACTTGGCCGACTTAACTTAGAAATGTGGAATGGTTGAACAAGATGGCCAGGCTATCCCTAATTGGTAATGATGCCCAGTTTTGATTCTCAGTACCTTGAGTTGAGTAAGCACGGGCCCGTTTTCCTCCGAAGGGTTGCAAGAAGCAAGCTCCTTCTTCCGCCTGAAAGTCATACCCGCCAACTGGAAGATGGACCTGCGCGAAATCTTGGAGTCATCCAGCAGCGATGAAGAGGAGGGCGGCGAGGCAGGGAGCGACGAAGAGAAGGACAAGGCGGAGCACAAAGAGGAAGAGGTGGTGGTGAGTGTGCTGCTTTTTGTTGCTTGAACGGGGGTGTGACTCAAATGGGCACGTGACACACTCAAACTTAGTGATGTTGCACGCTTGCAAAATAGGGTTGCCAACCCCGGATTGGGAAATTCTTTGGGAATTGGGGGTGTGGAGCCTGGGGGACGGCAGGGGTTGGGGGCAGTGTTCCCTCTAAGCTGAGTTAGTGTGAGCTAGCTCACAGTTTTTTTAGCCTCCAGCTCACCCATTTCTGTCTCAGCTCAGGAAGGACGGCTCTAGAGAGCAAACTGATTTATGCACTTGCCGGATCGCTCGCTTACGACTTTAATGCTGGTAGCTCACCAAGCAGAATTTTTGCTCACAAGATTCCACAGCTTAGAAGGGAGCATTGGTTGCGGGGGAGACTTCAACAGGGCATAATGCCGTAGACTCCCGCTTCTAGAGCAGCCTCTTTCTCCGTGGGAACTGGCCTCTGTAGTCTGGAAATCAGCTGTGATTCCAAGGGTCTTCAGGCCCTGTCCGGGGGTTGGCAACACGATGGTAGAAATCATTTTCAGAGACGTTTACTACTTGATCCTATGGATACCGACTTGCGAATAAGTTCTAGTCTGATCAGCGAGGCTTGCTTCCAGGTAAATGGGCGTGGGGTTGCAGTTTTATCGGAGGATGCCAAGTTAAAAACTACCGTCCAGTGAGGGGGAAATGACACAATCCACTGGCTGAGCGAGGAAAAACTTTTCGTTCGTGTCTCTGGTTCGTCGAAGACGACGGCGCCCTCTGATTTCTGTGGTGGGCTGTGGGAGCCATCCTCTAACAGAACGGTGGCGACATTTATCTGTTGCTTCTCCGTCAGTACCACCCACTTACCTTTCAGGGGGGTCAGGGGAAAGATTCTTCTTCTTCCCCATGTGGACAAAACAGCTACTGACAATGCTCGGTGACTGTATGGACAACCGTGACATTAGTGGGAGGAGTCAACAAAGATTCTAGGCCGTTTCCCGGTCTTTTTCCAGCTTCCCCTGCCTCCCCTTGCCTGCTGCTTGACAAATAAAGATTTCTCTTGGATCAGATTAAGACTAACATCTCCCTCTGCACATTGGCTACCCCAGTGTCCCAGGGAAGGCTATAAGCAGGGCACGAAGGTGATAACCACACCTCTTCAGAGCTGTCCTCTCACGGGCGGTTCTCGAGAGAGAGCTCTCTCAGCCCCATCTACCTCCCAGGGTGTCTGTTGTGGGGAGGGGAAGGGAAAGGAGTCTGTAAGCCGCTCTGAGACTCCTTCGGGTAGTGACAGGCGGAGTATAAATCCAATCTCCTCCTCCTCCTCCTCCTCCTTCACTGTTGCCACCCAGCAACTGGTATTCAGTGGCGTGACGTCACTGAAGATGATTGTTTAAACCCTGACCAACAAATGTAAGAGGGTGACCATTTGCCTGCTTCACGCGCGCCTTTTGATCGAATAGACTTTGCTTGTTATTCAACAGCATGCAGGTTACGTTACAACACTTTAATTCTTAATAAACGTTTGCCGTGATAGTTTATACTCTTTTTTTAAAAAAAAATCCACAAGGAGATGATAGATGAAGACTTCTTCAAAAATGTACATCTCGGAACATGCGGCACTGGAGCCCAGTTGGTGCTGCAAGGGTTGGTTTGGATGATCTGCTCTCTTCCTGGGTCCCAGGCGTGTTCTTTTTGCTGATGCCCTCTGTCGTATCATTGTGTGTGCCTCTGATACGGAAGCAGAGACGGGGCCCTCAAACTGCAGGGTTTTGTGAGCAAAAAAAAAAATGTAAAAATGTGAAATGTAAAAAATGGCAACTCCACTACGGCAAGGAGTTATGGTGAGGTGAGATCCAGAAAGTGAATACGCTGTGGGAGCCAGTTTGGTGTAGCGGTTAGGAGCGCGGACTCTTATCTGGGAGAACCGGGTTTGATTCCCCACGCCTCCACTTGCAGCTGCTGGTGTGACCTTGGGTCAGTCACAAGCTCTGGCACAGCTGTTCTCTCAAGGACAGTTTCTATCAGAGTTCTCTCAGCCCCACCTACCTCACAGGGTGTCTGTGGTGGGGAGGGGAAGGGAAAGGAGTTTGTAAGTCGCTCTGGGACTCCTTTGGGCAGTGAAGGGCGGGGTATAAATCCAATCTCTTCCCTTCTTCTTCTACCTCCCAGGGTGTCTGTTGTGGGGAGGGGAAGGGAAAGGAGTTTGTAAGCCGCTCTGAGACACCTTTGGGCAGTGGAGGGCAGGGTATAAATCCAATCTCTCTCTCTCTTCTTCTTCTGTGTCTTCCAAATGCAACAACTGTATGTGCAGGTGATTGGGAGATTTGCCGCATATTTTGAAGGTCTGTGTGCTTGCAGTGGCTTTTAAGTGGATCCCTTTTCATCCTGGGGTCACATCAACGGAATTAGGTGGCCACACACGATCACAGCTGTGCTTCATAAAGATGCCATAACTAAAATACAGAGTAAATTCATAACCAGCTCAAAATATTTGCACAATCGGATTGTCATGCAATCATTCAAAAAACTGAAGGGAGAATTTTCCTCCCACTAGCTGCGGTGGCTCAAGTGGTTAAGACGCTGAACTGCAGGCTGTGGAAGGTCAGTAGTTCAGCAGTTCGAGACCCGAGAGTGCCGCATGATGGGGTGAGCTCCCGTCTCTAGTTCCAGCTCCTGCCAACCTAGCAGTTCGAAAGCAAGAAACTGCAAGTAGATAAATAGGTACCACTTTGGTGGGAAGGTAACAGCGTTCCGTGCGCCTTGGTGTTTAGTCACGCTGGCCACATGACCATGGAAACGTTTTCGGACAGCGCTGGCTGTTCGGCTTTGAAACGGAGATGAGCACCGCAACCCTAGAGTCGGATTCGACTGGCTTTCGAGCAAGGGAAACCTTGACCTTTACTAGTCTTTCGAGAGGGAAGCGGGTATTCCTTAAATTGACTTTGCTTTCCTTTACGTTACATAGCTATTATTTACGTAATTGCCCGTCTCAGCCTTCTGCTGCTTGGAGTTACAGGAAGCCAGACAGTTGGGTGTTTCTGTCAGTGCTCTCTACAGGAATCAAGGAATAGAACTCCAAAGCAATGCTCCCTCTAAGCTGTGGAGTCTTGGGAGCAAAAATTCTACTTTGTTATCTACTGGGATTAAAGTTGTGAGCGAGCGATTTGGCTACTGCATAGATTAGTTTGCTCTGGAGCCCTCCTTCCTGAGCTGAGACAAAAACGTGTGAGCCAGAGGCTAAAAGACTGTGAGCTAGCTCACACTCACTCAGCCTAGAGGGAACACTGCTCCACAGTATACTGAAGCCGTGCTGAATTCTCTTTCTCTTAATGGAAAAGAAGGGTGTAAATTTTTTAAATACATACAAACTCTCATGTCCTTAACTCTCCCGCACCCGCTCCCAAGAAGGCCAGGATCTTTCTCACCCCCAAAAAGCTTCTTGGACATTTCAGTTTCAGAAGATGCCTTAAAAGAAAATTTGTGAGGCTAATACTTTTGGAAGTTGCATATGTCTTCTTATGACACTACTTTTCGCAGTTTCACAGATGTTTTTATCGTAGGTTTAGAAGGATTCTAAGGGAAAAAATGAATTGCAATGTTATGTAGGACGCTTCTTCCTCACCTTTCGCCTGGGGTGGACACAGAGGAAATTGAGGTTCTTGATAACGGTCACTCCTGTCTTGTTTAGTGAGCTTAGGAAGATAAGGGAAGGGCAATGCCGAAATGCCCAAAGAGTGATTAACATATGGAATTCACTGCCACAGGAGGTGGTGGCAGCTACAAGCATGGACAGTTTCAAGAGGGAATTAGATAAACATATGGAGCAGAAGTCCATCAGTGGCTATTAGCCACAGGGTATAGATGGGAACTCTCAGTCTGGGGCAGGTGATGCACTCTATTCTTGGTGCTGGGGGGGGGGGGGCAGTGGGAGGGCTTCTGGTGCCCTGGCCCCACTGCTGGACCTCCTGATGGCACCTGGTATATTTTGGCCGCTGTGTGACAGAGTGTTGGACTAGATGGGCCATTGGCCTGTTTCAACATTGGCTTCTCTTATGTTCTTATGTTCTTATGAATTTTGTTAAGCAGATCTTTCAGCTGCTTTATTTTCTGTGTACTCTTAATCTGTCAGGTTATATAGTGCCTTGAGCCTTCAAGAACAAAAAAGCCATGATACCCTTCTTGCATTTCTCCCCAAACTTTGGTGCTGGGTAGAGGAGGGTTAAACGTCTGTTTCTTGCAATAATAATGCAATATCAACTTGGCGATTCCAGTTCTTGTATGAGTTACGACAAGTTTAAAATGAGAGACTTTGTCTGCCACATGAGAGCCAGTTTAGTGGTGTGGCTAAGAGCGGCAGACTCGAATCTGGAGGAGCGGGTTTGATTCCCCACTCCTCCCCCATGCAGTCAGCTGGGTGACCTTGAATCAATCACAGTTGGGCTCAGAGCTGTTCTCTCAGAGCTCTCTCAGCCTGACCTGCCTCACAGGGTGTCTGTTGTGGGGAGAGGAAGGGGAAGGAGATTGTAAGCCACTCTGAGACGCTGAGTGAAGGGCAGGATGTAAATCCAACTCTTCTTCTTGTTCACCATCTTTTTAGCTTACCTCCAAGGTAGTATACAGACTTCCTGAAAAATGTAAAATGCTCTTAATGTGTAGGTTTTCTCTCTCACACGTATTAAGCATACGTCATACAAGAGATTAAGTTCTAGAATTAAAGGGCAGATTAAAAACAGCAAGTCTCCAGATCTGTATGGTATGCACACGAGGGATTGTTGATCTTCTCACTGATATATATAACGTCTTATAAAAATCGGCCTTCATACCAGCAGACTAGAAAGTAGCCACATGTGACTTCGGTTTTTAAAAAAGAGGTCCCAAGGAGACGGAGGAGACTACAGGTCATTTAGTCGTAATGTGAAACTGCTTTATACTGAATCAGGCCATGGGCCCATCAAGGGCAGTGCTGTTCACCCAGGCTGGTAGCAACTCTCCAGGGTCTCAGGCAGAAGTCTTTCCCATCACCTACTGCCTGGTCTTTTGGAGATGCCGGGGATTGAACCTGGGACCTTCTGCATGCTGAGTGAATGCTGTCTCGTTGAGTCACAGCTCCCTCTATTCTGTTCCAGGTAAATTTGTAGAACTGTTATTACAGAGAGTTTTATTACGTACATGGAGTTCTTTAAGAAGGTAAACAGGCAGGTGGCGAAGGGAGATCCAATAGACGTTATATACTTGGACTTCGAAAAAGGCTTATATATGTATATTAGCATTTCCATCATACTTCTTGATTATACTACAATTAAATTGCTTGTGCCTTGACATATATGAATTTATATGCCCAGAGTTGCCAAATCTTGCAAGGCATAAGTCTGCCAAGGGGGTGGAACCGAGCCTAAGGATCAGCAGCTGTGAGCTTCCTTCAAAGCCAGCCTTTCTCCTATTCCTTTTATTCTAATAGGGGAAAAACTCTTATCTGCTAGCCAGTTGGAAGTTAGGAGAACTGGTCATTATGGGGGGAAACTGTATACGTTGTCAATGTCCTTGTACGTGAGGACATCAGAAGAGCCCTGCTGGATCAGACCAGTGGTCCGTTTATTTCAGCCTCCTGTCTCAGGTTCAATCCCCGGCATCTCCAAAAGACCAGGCAGTAGGTGATGGGAAAGACTTCCGCCTGAGACCCTGGAGAGTCGCGACCAGCCTGAGTGAACAGCACTGACCTTGATGGGCCCATGGTCTGATTCAGTATAAAACAGTTTCACATTACGACTAACTGACCTGTAGTTTCCTCCGTCTCCTCAGGACCTCTCATTAGAACATCAGAAGAGCCCTGCTGGATCAGACCAATAGTCCATTGAGTCCAGCATCCTGTCTCACACAATGGCCAACCAGTTCCTCTGGAGGGCCAACAACAGGGCAGAGAGGCCGAGGCCTTCCCCTGGTTTTACCTCCTGGCCCTGGGATTCAGGGGGTGACTGCCTTTGAATGTGGAGGCTCCCTTTAGTCACCATGGCCAGTAGCCACCAGCGTACCTCTCCTCCGTGAATCCGTCTAATTCCCTTTTAAAGCTTTCTCTGCCTACTTCCTCTGGCAGTGAACTCCACGTTTTAATCACTGTCTGCATAAAGAAGTATTTTCCTTTTAGCAAAGATTATTTGTACGTTGTTCTGTTTCTGTACAAGAACAAGTGAAGTTACCCCTCCACCAGGGCGTGGATGTGAGCTGAAAGATCCACATGGGTAGGCAGAGCAGAAGAAGCAGGTGAGGGTGGGGGGATCCATTACTTCAGGTGCCCCCAGCCCCTATGCACATCCTAACTCACTACAGTCACTGCTGGAAGTGGGCATTTTCCATGCCCTGGGGATGGATTCAGTGTCAGACCACAGACCTGGAGGTGACCAGTTACGTCACTCCTTTCCTTACGAGGCAGAATTCTCAATCCGTTAAGCCCTCTGCTGACCAAGAAGCATCCACTTTGAGGAGATGGATCTCTGGCAGCTGTCATTCAGCATCGTTTGCTCCTTCTTTTGGTGAACTCAGTGGCTTAGAACAACTGCGGAGGTTGAGGGAATGAGCCGTGAGCCAGAAGTCCACTATACAAATATCACCTAATCACGAACTTGCAGGGTAGCTTCAAATCTTAATCTGTGGTATGGGGGAGGGTAAGAGCATAAGAGAAGCCAATGTTGGGTCAGGCCAATGGCCCATCCAGTCCAACACTCTGTGTCACACAGTGGCCAGAAATACCAGGTGCCATCAGGAGGTCCAGCAGTGGGGCCAGGGCACTAGAAGCCCTCCCACTGTTGCCCCCCCCCAAGCACCAAGAGTACAGAGCATCACTTGCCCCAGAGTCCCTATCTGTACCTTGTGGCTAATAGCCACTGACGAACCTCTGGTCCATATGTTTATCTAATTCCCTCTTGAAGCTGTCCATGCTTGTAGCCGCCACCACCTCCTGTGGCAGTGAATTCCAAGTATTGATCACTCTTTGGGTGAAGAAGGACTTCCTTTTATCCGTTCTAACCCGACCGCTCAGCAACTTCATTGAGTGCCCATGAGATCTTGTATGGTGAGAAAGGGAGAAAAGTACCTCTTTCCCTACTTGCTCCATCCCATGCATAATCTTATAAGGACTGTTATATGTGAAGGGGGTACATTCCGTGTTCTGAAATGTTTATACAGTAAGAGTGAGGCCTGTCCATCAGGAACCTTGATAGGCAGTCTCCAGGTAAAAGCACCGGAAGAACAGAGAGTTTCCCCCCCCCATCACATGGAAGAACTTTTTTATACAGAAACTTTTTTTCCTTATTTTAAATGAACAGGAGTGAGATAATTCTAATGTGCTGCTTGTTCGGCTACTGCTCGTGGGCCCTGTTTTTCCAGCCCTTGGATTCACAGTGGGACTTCCTTAGGCCTTGCCTTTCTTGGTGGAGAGAGGGTTAGAAGTAGGGTCACCAGTTCCAGGTTGGGGAAATTCCCGGAGATTTGGGGGTGGAGCCTGGGGAGGGCAGGTTTTGGTGAGGGAAGGGACCTTCATGAGATGTAACACCAAAGAGTCCACCCTCTGAAGCAGCTGCCTCCTCCGGGAGAAGCGATCTCTGTTCTCCGGTGATCAGTTGTAATTTCAGGAGTTCTCGAGGCCCACCTGGGGGCTGGCCGTCCTAGTCAGAAGCCTTCCCCTTGTAAAACGCTTGTGTCGATACTGTAAAAAGCTGGCAAAATCTATTCCCATGCCTAGTTTTGGGGTGCGGAGCAGTGTTCCTTCTAAGCTGAGTTAGTGTGAGCTAGCTCACAGTTTTTTAGCTTCCAGCTCACACATTTTTGTCTTAGCTCAGGATAGGGTTGCCAAGTCCGAATTTATTTACTGCGGGGGAGTCCCACGCCGTCCCGGGAGTCCATGTGCGCGCGCAAAGTGTGCTCGCTGCCGTGATGACGCCACCTCGAAGTAACGTCATTGCGTCGGCACGTTGGGGGTGGGGCCACTAGGATTCGAGGGAAAACCATAGAGTTTTCCCTCAAATCATAGAGCGTCCCGCCCCCAACGTGGCAGGTGACATCATCACGCTGGGGACATGTGCAGGAAGGGGGTGGAGTTCCCCCCGGGACACGATTTGCTGGTGTTGGGTAACGGGCCTCTCGGGCGGGGGTTTACCCGCCCTCCAGGGGGACTTGGCAAGCCTAGCTCAGGAAGGAGGTCTCCAGAGCAAACTGATTTATGCAATAGCCAAATCGCTCGCTCGCAACTTTAATGCCAGTAGCTCAAAAAGTAGAACTTAGGGGGAGCATTGGTGGAGAGGCATCTTATTTAGACTTAGAACCAGCTTGGAAGGAAGGCTGAGAGCCCCATGAGAGACCCCATTATTTTTCATGGGCCTTCTTCTGTATCCACCCCTCCCGGGACCTAAAAGTGGGGCTGAGGATGCATATTGTCCTGGTCCTATTTGCTTTCTTCGTCTGCTTAATATCCAAACGTTTTCTTTGTTTTAACATAGGAGGGGACGCTCAGAGGCCTGTGGGGGTGTGTCTGTGGCAGAGGGAAGGCTCTCTGCGTACTTAATTCTCTGGGTTGAATTTCTGTGTAGTTGGGGAAATGTTGGTGTCTGTTGGATTCTTAAGTACAACAACCCCCCCCCCCCATATTAAAGAAAACCTAAACAAAAGCGGATGAGTCCTCCGCCCCCCCCCCCGGGGGGGGGGGAGAATTCAGCTGTGGAACTGTTGATCCCGTTTGCAGAAAAGCAAAGCCCGGTTCGTCCTTCGTCCCTGCCGTGTTCCGGGTGTGGATTGTGTGTCGCTTTGTGTATTTTGGCTGGCTTTAAATCTCAGGCCTGCTAAAGAAAGAGAGGGAGAGAGAGAACAGGTTGGACTCTCTCCCCCCCCTTTTGTTTTGCGCCCAGGGCCACATGGAATTAGGAGCCCCCCCCCTTTAAAAACAACAACAAAACCCGAAGAGGCAACTTGGCCCGCCTCGGAGTACAACGTTGTTTCCCTTTCACTCCCCGCCCCCCCCCCCCCCCGGTCCGCCGCCGTCTGTGGTCTCTCGGAAGGCCGCAAAACAGAATGGCTGTTCATGCTTAGAGGCTGCCTACGGGGTTGCCATGGCGATGCACTGTTGGCTCTCAGTGAGCATGCTCGGCCCAGGGAAGGCAGATTTAGGGAAGGCTTTGGCAGGGTGCCCGGGGAGGCTTGCCAGATGCTTTGAAACGGGGCTGTCTCTTTCTTTTCCCTTTCATGTAATGTCTGGTTTATTTATTTATTTGCTTTTCTGAAGAAAAAAAGAGAGAGGGAAAGAAAAAGAAGCAACACCAGACCTCCCCCCCCGCGGATGAGAGCGTGAGCAATGCTGCATAAACGGTGGGTTCGGTCCAGATTGAGGAAGGGGTGGAAACCTCTGCAAGTTAGGCTGAAGTACAGCGAGGAGGCACGGCGAGCGGGCTGTAGGTAGACGAGAGGGACAATATGCAACCATTGCTCACTTGAGAGGGAGAGAGAGAGAGAGAACACGCAGCGCCGTAGGTAAGGATTCCTCGCATGTGGGTCCGTAGCGCTCATGGCCGGGGAGACCACAGGGAGGGGGTGTCGCGGGGCTTAGATCTGTACAAGTTTCCGATCTTTTCCAGTGAATCGGTGGTGCATGCGGTCTCTCCCTCCCCCTCCCCTTTTCCTTGCAAAAAAGAAAAAGGGGGGGGGGAGAAACTATTTTTAGTCCTTGCCGTGCCACAAAATTGTGGCTTTTTTTTAACAAAATGGAGTCACTTTTCCATGCAAGCATGCTAATACTGAGGGAAATGTAGAAGCCTGGTCATTTGTGGAATGTGGAATCTCCTCCCCTCCCCTCCCCTCCCCCTCCCTTATGTTGTTATACACAGTGAATAGGCCACATTTTGCAGGGTGTGAACTGTTGCAGGCTGCACTGGCTCCCTTTCCTTTCCTTTCTTTTATTTCCTCCTCTCTCTCCCCCCCCCCCCACCCCACCCCCCTTTATAGCATTTGTAAATATCCTGCACCGCAGGTAAGTGACTTATCAAGGACAGCCCCTTTTGACTCCGGATCTTATTTTCTGCCTTGCTCCCCAAAGAGCTTTTTCTGTCTTTCAAACAAAAGAGGAAGGAGGGGGAAAGCTTGCTTCTTCTTCTTTTTTTTAAAGCAAGCAAGCATTCCTGTGGAGTAAGTGGAGTCCACCGCCCCCTTCCCCCTTCCCAAGGCCTAATTTGAAGTAAATAAACTGTTGGGGGAAAGCATGACGATACAGTACACGGGAAGGAGAGATGTCTGTAAGAGAAATCCGTGGAATCTATTGTTTCATGTGGCAGTAGAGATCTCTCCCCCCCAACCCCGTCCCCCAAAGAAAAGGTGAATATTCAGAGATGAAGCTAGCTGGTAGGAGTCTGGCTCTTGCTTTCCTGCTGTCAGCAGAAAAGCTGTCACGCTGAATCATTAAGTCAAATTAACGTTTTAGAATTCTCAGACATAGGGTAGTCTCACTTGCATGTGTTGTCTCCCCCCCCCATCTTTGATGTGAGGAAAGTATTTGGGCGTTTCTGTCAGGGGTTACGCTCAAGGGGTGACCGCCGATGTGAAACGCAGACCGAGTCAGCCGATAAGTCAATGATCTTCATGTGGCTTCTCTTATCAGCTTTGTGAAACGGAAGAAGCATCTTTCATATGCTGTGTTTGAAAATGACGGGCGGACAGAAAGGTCCTCCTTTTGCAGCCGAGCCGGAAAATTATCCGAAGCGACCTTTTGTGTGTGTGTGTGCGCGTGCTGAGATCTTGCCATTTTGGTAATCTTGTCGTACGTTTTGGCTGTGCGGTCGCCCTGCCGAGAACACCGAGCTTACTTGCAGACGGTGTCTTCGGACCCGACGCTCGGACGTCACTTCATCTGTTTCGGCAGAGCCTGTGTGAGGCTTTCGTGCGTTCTGCTGGAATGTACAGAACTCACGTAGGAGCCGTTCTCACAGGGTCGCTCTCGGGATGTGCCCTTCCCTCAAAAGCATTTCTCACGGTATCCATTTCTCCCTCGTTTTTATCTCCCGTGAGGCAGGTCGGGCGGATTGGCTTTCCAGTTTTTCTGCGCAGCAGTTTCAGCCCAGGGCTCACCCGTTGGTTTTGTCTTCTTCTTCTTTCTTTTTTTTGCACCGTTCCGCACCCCTTCCCTTCCTCCCTCCATACAAATTTGATATACAGGGGTGAATATGGACTGGAATCTGACACGAATCAAGCCAGCTACGATCATAGGTCCCTCGAATTGCCCAGCAGCTCAACCTGTGACTTTGCTTCTGCAGAAACAGCTGTCCAATTTGGGATTTGGTCTCTGTTGTCGGAAGAGAGCTGTGACTTGCAAAAAACCTGGTTATCCTCACTGGGTGCCTGTGATGGTCGGGCGGTCGTCTCGCCAAAGTTTAGCTTGTATGTCCCTCACTAGAACAACAGCACGTCCCTGGGACCGTTCAGACGACGAGATCGCCTTGTGGCTATCCCAGAGTGGTGTGCGCGAAATCTTAAAAACTTCAGTTGGTTTCGTGTCCAGGTTTCATCTGTTTTGAAAAGTTTTATTAATTTTCCTGTTTGTTGCCGCTTAGACCTGGAGGCAATACCGCTCCTTTCCTGGTGGCGAGCATCTGATTTGTCAAATCTGAATCCTGGAAACCTAAGCTCAGATCTCCATTCGACTCCGTCAATAGCAGCTGCTTCAAATCTGCCTGCAGCTCTGCAGGGAGCAGTTGCTTCGTATGCTCAGGTCCCCTAAATCCATGGAGTTTATCTAAACGGAGACCATCTTCTCCATTCTTTGGGCTCCACGAGGTTCAGAAGGCCCAAGAACAGGCATCCCCCCCTTTCATCGGATGCAATGGTTTGTGGGAGATCTTAGCTGAATTAACATACAGTCCCTTGAACAGCAAGGGCTTGGATTTCCTGGCACACCATACAAGCCGGGGTGGGGGGGACGGGACCTGGTGGAACCTAGAATTAAAATCTTTGGACTGGAAACATGGGATTCCAGCAAATGGCCGGTATGTTGTCGAAGGCTGGTAGCTCTTCCCACTCTTCTGTCTTCATTCCCCTCCTCAGTGGCCTCGAAAAACCAGACTGTTAGCCGAAAAACTGCAGGCAGCTATTTGTTGCAGCGTTTAAGAACACACAGAAATGGCTGCAAGTGTGCAGGAGTTTCAGCTTGAAACTTATGGGAAAACCTGGCGTATGTAAAATGAAACCCAGGAGTTCCATCTCCTTTTGACAGAGAATATTCCAGGCCTCTCTGACTGACAGTAGACGGTCTATTGCCACTGCGGTATAATTATTGCACCCGTTTGACTCTCTTGTCCTTGTTGGAAGGTAACGTGCATTTTTTTCTGTGTCTGTGAGCCACATGCAATGGGGGTTTTTTTTGTTTTCCTTAAGAGTGACTCTCACCGGTGATTCCATAGTTCCCGACGAAGCAATGCAGCAAGAAGTCTGCGGCCTCCCGGCTGACTTCGAATGCAAAAACCCCTGAATTGCAGCCTTTCCAGCAATTGCTTGCCCAGTTGCTGTTATAAACGCTTTTGTATCACTCATATGGACTCATAAGTCTTTCTAAATATAGACTTGCTCACCCTTTAGGGCAATGCAGGAGGGGGCGGGGTTGTCAAATTTGTGCATTTTAAGGTCTGAGGCTCCCGCCTATCTGTTGTTGTGGTGTGTGTGTGTGAAGAATAATGGTGTTCTGTTCATTGTTAAAAAAACCCCTTGTAATGCTTTGAACGGCACCAAAAATTCAGAGTGTTCCCCAGTTCCCGGACGGTTTCTTAGAACTTGGCTGTCGGTTTCAGTACATGTTGACTATTCCTCTACAACACGAAGTACTGCTTACAGGCCTGAACAAGTAATGGTATTCACTTCTACGGACACTGGAGGAATCCTGTGTCAGTTGTCCTACTTGCTCTGTCGGCTGTTTGAAAGCAATAAGTCGACTGCCCTTCACGCTCCTTTGGAAAGGCACCTTCCTTTGGAAACTGAATGATAACACTTTTGAATTGCGTTAAAATGCCCAAACTGCAGAGGCCCACGTCTGCAATAGCGAACAGTGAACGCCGGAAGAAGTTATTTAACTAGGCAGGAGAAACTTCGCCTGGTCCTGCCCGCACTCACAATCGAGAAGGTCTTTAGCATTCATTTAAAAGGTGCGAGGGCGAGTTTTGGTCAGCCAGAGTCGTGGCATTTTTGGCTTGCACGAACCTGTGCCAGGTATGTGAAATGAAGTGCATGGAGTTTAAAGCAAATGGAAATACAGGTGGTGGCAGCTACAAGCATGGACAGTTTCAAGAGGGAATTAGATAAACCTATGGAGCAGAAGTCCATCAGTGGCTATTAGCCACAGGGTATAGGTGGGAACTCTCAGTCTGGGGCAGGTGATGCACTCGATTCTTGGTGCTGGAGGGGGCAGCAGTGGGAGGGCTTCTAGTGTCCTGGCCCCACTGCTGGACCTCCTGATGGCATCTGGTATATTTTGGCCACTGTGTGACCCAGAGTGTTGGACTAGATGGGCCATTGGCCTGATTCAACATTGGCTTCTCTTATGTTCTTAGGCCTGGATCCTAATTACTGCAAGCCAAGCAGTGTTTTTGGAAAGGGGTTTCCTCGCCCTCCCCACTCCCAAGCACACACAGTCACTCCAGAAAGAAAGAGGACGCTCTAGGACCATGGGTTACGATCCTTAGTTGGGTTACATAGCCCTACTTCCTGGTCCACAAGTCCCTAAAGAGTTGCCATTTGTCAGGATCTGCCCTCTAGAAAGACCACCTGATAATGCATGTTCGTAGACAGCAAGCCACGTCTCCAGTTTTTTGTTACTCACATATAGAGTGGAGCAGCAGAATGAGGAGGAGATGTCATGCTGGAAACCCATGCTGGACAGTCTTGGCTTGTTCCTCATCAGGGCTTGTTCTTCCTGGCACTACAGTTGCGTTTTTGCATGTCTTGCTCTCTTCGTACACTTGATGCTAACGGTGCTCACCTTGACCCTGGTGGAGTTGTTATTCCAGGTCTTTCTTCTCCTCCCGTCATGTAGCTGATGTCCAGTGACTCCTGGCCATGTGCTTGATGCTTGGACGGGTCTGGCAGGGTTGAAGACCACCGCGTGGGAGCAATGGGGGATGTGGCACAGACCTCTGCCCACAAGAAAGGGGGAAAAAAATTGTGAGATCAAGGGCGTTGGCTTAACGTGAGCAGAAGTACCTTTTGCTTGCACCCAGGCATTGTGGAATCCAAGCCCCTCTGGTTCCGTTTGTCAGTCTTGTCATTAACCCATAGAGATACGCGAAATCAGCGTGTCTTCCCAGAGCTCCTGGTGGGTGCTGGGGTTTGAAACTGGGTCCTCGTGTACGCAAAGCCTGTCATCTAGAACATAAGAGAAGCCAATGTTGAATCAGGCCAATGGCCCGTCTAGTCCAAAACTCTGTCACACAGCGGCCAAAAATACCAGGTGCCATCAGGAGGTCCAGCAGTGGTGCCAGGACACGAGAAGCCCTCCCACTGCTGCCCCCTCCAGCACCAAGAACAGAGTGCATCACCTGCCCCAGACTGAGAGTTCCCATCTATACCTTGTGGCTAATAGCCACTGATGGACTTCTGCTCCATATGTTTATCCAATTCCCTCTTGAAACTGTCCATGCTTGTAGCTGCCACCACCTCCTGTGGCAGTGAATTCCATATGTTAATCACTCTTTGCAGCCTCCTGTTCTGGCCCACCTTGTTCCATAGTGTGATAGGTCAGATCACCCCATGAATCTGTCTTATACTGAATCCGACTATCAGTCCATCAGGGTCAGTATTGCCTACTCGGACTGGCAGCCGCTCTTCAGCATCGCAGGCCGAGATCTTTCACATCAGCTCGTATCGGTTCCTTTCAGCTGGTATGCCAGGGGGTGAACCTGGGACCTTCTGCATGCCGAGTGAGAGGCTCTTCCACCGAGCCACCTCCCCTCCCTAAAATGAGTACACAAGGGGCCTCTGCTTCTGGTTAAAAGTCAGTGTATGTAAATGAACTGTTTTGACAACACATTCAGGTGGGGCAGCCGTGTTGGTCTGAAGCAGCAGAACAAAGTGCGAGTCCAGCGACACCTTTAAGACCAACAAAGTTTTATTCAAGGTATGAGCTTTCGTGGGCAAGCACACTTCTTCAGATACAGTGAAGTGGAAAACGCCAGTCCATATATACAGGTGCATCTATTAAACACTTTTATTATGCTGTATGCGGTGGCTCAAGTGGTTAAGATGCTCAACTGCAGGCTGTGGAAGGTCGGTAGTTCAGCAGTTCAAGATCCGAGAGTGCCGCATGACGGAGTGAGCTCCCGTCTCTAATTCCAGCTCCTGCCAACCTAGCAGTTCAAAAGCAAGAAATTGCAAGTAGATAAATAGGTACCACTTCGGTGGGAAGGTAACAGCATTCCGTGCACCTTGGTGTTTAGTCATGCCCGCCACATGACCACGGAAACGTCTTTGGATAGCGCTGGCTCTTTGGCTTTGAAACGGTGATGAGCACCGCAACCCTAGAGTCAGATTCGACTGGCTTTCGAGCAAGGGAGACCTTTACCTTTATGCTTATTATCTTCTTCGTGGTCTCTGTGCATCATACCCATGGGATTATGCACCTGCGCTGATCCAAATTGGTGGCATACCACAAATCACAACGGGATTTTCGCACCTCCATCCCAGGCATACGTGGGAACCCCACTGCGCATGCCCCAGGGGGTCGTGTGCGGACATCCCGCCAGTTCCTTTTGACTGCTGTCATGTCAATAACAGGAGAAAAGTACTGAAGCGACAGCAGTGCGGAAGGACGGGCGGGTGGTATGACTGCACAGATGACCACTCGGAGATCATCAGTTACAGGCAAGCAACCTGTTTTTCTGCTCACCCTCTACCTATATGTAGGGACTGGCCACTTCCATTTCACTGTATCTGAGGAAGCGGGCCTGCACACAAAAGGCTATACCTTGAATAAAACTTTGTTGGTCTTAAAGGTGCCGCTGGACTTGAACTTTATTTTGACAATAGCGCCTTAACGGGACTCCCCCCGGCCTAATAACAGTCCTAAGAATGTCTGCCCCGCGACGCGTGTCACTTTCTAGAAGTTTAATGCAGAAGTTCGCAAGCACATTTTATTTTATAATCTCCTCTAAAATTGTGAAGGGTGGTGCAAAGCCGACAAGCAAATGAAGAGGTCTCGGAATCCGTGGAGCGAGCGTACGCTGTTAAATATGTGCTTGAGAACGGAAAGGCCGAGCCAAGTGGCACTGCTGCAGTTCAGTGCTCTGAACATTTGCTGTCTTTTCCTTTCCTTTTCCCGAAACAGTTGAAGAATAGGAGCACCGATTGACCCTTTTAATGTCATTCCCCCCCCCCCCGCCGCCCTCCTCCCAATATGCACAAGTGTCAATCAAGAAGAAATAAATTTATTTTCCAGTTCTGGGCTGTGAATTGCTTTCAGCAATTAGGGAAAGCCACCGAGTGCCAAGTTCAGTACCAAAATTTCATCAGGCCTGTCCTTTTTTTTAACCAAAGCAGTTTTCTGTCTAATAGGAAGACCCCACAGTCTTGCAGGATGCCTTGAAGGGAAAATAAAAACCCTTGCGAGTGAAATCTGCTCAACCGCCCCCCCCTCCAAAAAAATATCTTTTTGTCATTTCTAATGCAGGTTTGGGCTCTGTGGGGTCTTGTTTTTCCTGTGAGCATGTCGATACAGGAGGCAGCCTTGTCAGAAGGAGTCAATCATGCCGCTCCCCTCCCCATCCTCCTGTCGCAAGCAAACTGCACGGGCGACATGTTCCAGCGAGATGCGTCCACGCTCGTAGCGAGCCCGAGCAACTGGCAGCTACCCCACCGGTGCCTGGTCTTTACAGCAGGGCTGGTTGTCCTTGCCGCGCCGTCCGTGATTTGACAGAATATTAAAAAGCCGCAGCAGATTAGCTTCAGCATGAGGGGGGGGAAAGCACCACCCGTGGTTGCACTTTTAATTTTTTATTGTGCTGTCAAGGGGGTCTGGGGATCCAAGCTTCCGCGGCGGGATTGGAACTCGCAGGTGAGATCTCTGCACACTCTTCGGCTCCCTGCAAAAGAGTTCCGGAAGGTTGGATTGGATTCGGCCGGGGGGGGGATGGGACCCCTGAACGATGTGGGATACAGTGGAGGATCTGAGGAAAGTGTGGCCTGTAATGCATGCGCCGCCTTTTTCTGCAATGGGGCCGCGGTTCCCTCTAGCTCAGCGGCACTTGCTCTGATCCCCAGCGAGTCAGAGATCTTCCTCACCTGGCAACTTTGGGGGCTGTGGTTTGGACACTGTATGTGCAAAGCAAGTGTCCTTCCTTTAAGCCTTTCCTTAGTACTAGCGGAGCAAGCCAAGGCCACGGGCACTCCGGAGTACGTCCCATCGAATTACGCTTGTGTGCCATCAGATCGCACCTGGCTCACGGTGACCTCTTGGGGTTTTCAAGGCAAGAGACTAACAGAGGTGGCTTGCCATTGCCTGCCTCTGCAGAGTGGCTCTGTACTTCCTTGGCGGTGTTCCATCCAAGTACTAACCCGGGTTGACCCTGCTTAGCTTCCGAGCGAGATCTGGCGAGATCCAGGCCAGCCTGGGCCATCCGGGTCAGGGTGGGGTTGGACTAAAGTAAAGGGTAAAGGTTTCCCCTTGCTCGAAAGCCAGTTGAGTCCGACTCTAGGGATGCGGGTCTCATCTCCGTCTCCAAGACGAAGAGCCAGCGCTGTCCGAAGACGCTTCTGTGGTCACATGGCCAGCATGACTAGACGCCGAGGCGCACGGAACGCTGTTGCCTTCCCACCGAAGCGGTGCCTATTTATCTCCTTGCAATTTCTTGCAATCTGGGGCCGGAGACGGGAGCTCACTCCGTTATGCGGCATTCGGGTCTCGAACTTCTGAACTACAGACCTTCCAGTCTGCAGCTCGGCGTCTTAACTTCTGAGACCCTGCGGCCCCGGGATTGGACTAAGTCCCTCGTAAATGCACTAAGGAGTGCAACCTTAGTTTTAAAATGTGACTGTAGGTTCCGTGAAGCTATCTTTTCGGCAAAAAAACCTTAATGGACGTAGCCAACGCTTCTGAAAAAAAAAACTTGGGGGCAGAACTCCCAATTCCGGCTGTTCTCTGTTTCACGTCACTCATGATGTTCTTGGCGCAACGGTCTCTTGGCACGCCGCCTTTAGGGGGGTTTCTCGCAGAGCGAAGGTTTTGACTCGTGTGTTCACCAGGGTCCGGAGTGCTAGTTAATTCTCGTCTTGATGTCCACGCGCAAGATGTTTTCTTGTCCTCTCGTACGTGGTTACAGACTTGGTTCACGAGACCGGACAGCCCGTATGCCAAATGTGTATTTTGACGCATAAATTCTCTCCTAGCTATGCCGTTAAAAAAAAACAACCCCAGCCAGAACGATCAGAATTTTGTGGGACTCTGCTCTTCAGATAAAAATGCTGACCGCAGCTGTTCAGGCAAAAGCGCCTCTAACCCTTTTCTGTTTCTTTGTTTTTGACAGCCCGAGGAAGAGCCGGATCCTGAAGAGAGGGATAACTTCCTTCAGCAGCTCTACAAGTTTATGGAAGACAGAGGTAACCTGGCCTGACTTTTAACCATCTTGTGCAACGGCGGCGCTTGAAGCGAGGAAACTGACTTGCCTTTTCAGAGTCCCGCCTTTCCATCGGCGGCGGTAACACGTGCAGAGTGCTTCGGGCCCTCCGAAGCCCACAGTCCTGCGCATTGCTTTTCCGAGAAGAAGTCCCGTGCGCTGCAGCTCTTGCTTTCTGAGCGAATGTGCAGAACGGGGGCCTCCAAACCCCCAGCCACTTAGTTGCTTCCAACCGGTCTGTCTCATCAGCCACCCCGCTTATTATGACTTTCTTCATCAGTTATCGCAGCACAGATTTCTAAATACACCTGCAAACGGGCCAGTTCTGTATTCAAATCTTGGGGGGTGGGGGTGGGAACAGACGTCAAGTCACAGCTGGTTTATCGTGATGGGGTTTTGAAGGCAAGAGACATTCAGAAGTGGTTTGCCGTTTCCTGCTTCTGCGTCACACCCCTGGTATTCCTTGGAGGTCTCCCGTCCAAATACTAGCCAGGGCCGACCCTGCTTAGTTTCCGAGATCTGCCGAGACTGGGCTAGCATGGGGTATCCAGGCCAGAGCAACGAGGATTCTTATCTCCCACCCCAATAAAAAATCCCCCATCCAGCATCCCCTGAAAGCTGAATAAGGAGGCTTCCTAAGGCAGCTGAGCAAGTGAGCTTCTTCTCACTCATTCCGAACTTTTTATTATCCGTCTTCCTTTAAAGATACCTGCCTCCTACATTCCTGACCCAGGAGGCCAAAAATCAAATGTGGGCTTCCCAGGAAAACACGCCGCTCCTCTTGTAAACCCATCTGCTGCCCACTGGTCAATATAAATCCCTTAAAGAACATAAAAACAAAAGAGAAGCCAGTGTTGGATCAGGCCAATGGCCCATCCAGTCCAATACTCTATCACACAGTGGCCAAAAGTACCAGGTGCCATCAGCAGGTCCAGCAGTGGGGCCAGGACACTAGAAGCCTTCCCACTTTTGACCACCCCCCGGCACCAAGAATACAGAGCTTCCCTTGCCCCAGAGTCCCTATCTATACCTTGTGGCTAATAGTCACTGATGGACTTCTGCTCCATATGTTTATCTAATTCCCTCTTGAAGTCGCCCATGCTTGTAGCCGCCGCCACCTCCTGTGGCAGTGAATTCCATATGTTAATCACTCTTTGGGTGAAGAAGTATTTCCTTTTATCTGTTCTAACCCGACTGCTCAGCAATTTCATGGAGTGCCCACGAGTTCTTGCATTGTGAGAAAGGGAGAAAAGTACCTTTTTTTCCTACCTGTTCTATCCCGTGCATAATCTTATAAACCTCGATCATGTCACCACTCAGCTGTCGTTTCTCCAAGCTAAAGAACCCCAAGCGCCTCAACTTTTCTTCGTAGGGAAAGTGTTCCAACCCTTTTATCATTCTAGTTGCCCTTCTCTGCACTTTGTCCAATGCTATAATATCCTTTTTTGAGGTGTGGTGACCAGAACTGTACACAGTACTCCAAATGAGGTCACACCATTGATTTATATAGGGTCATTATAACATTGGCTGATTTGTTTCAATACCCTTCCTAATAATCCCCAGCATAGCATTGCCCTTTTTTATTATAGTCGCACACTGTCTCGATATTTTCAGTGAGTTATCTACTACGACTCCAAGATCTCTCTCTTGGTCAGTCTCTGCCAGTTCAGACCCCATCAACATGTATTTATAATTAGGATTTTTGGCTCCAATGTGCATCACCTTGCACTTGGCCACATTGAACCCCATTTGCCACGTTGACGCCCACTCACCCATCCTGTGGGAGCCACAACATAATACCATAATCAAATGTGGGCTTCCCCGGAAAACACACTGCTCTTCCTGTAAACCCAACTGCGGCCTACTGGTCAGTACAAATCCCTTAAAGAACCCAGTTGCCTGTACGATTGCTACTCCAACCCAATCTACAAAGAGCAAGCAAAGATCTGGATTAGAACCGTGGCCACAAAGCACAACAGTTTAAACTCTAGAAACCAGTGTTCCCTCTAATTTCCCTCCCCTCCGAGCAGAGCAGTTCACATTCTGAGCAGGATATAACTGCTGAAACCTTAAAAATGGGCAGCGCGAGACCCCGCGCGGCCCCAGGTTGCTGCTGAGTGGGGCTTCCTGTGTTGATGAGCGGCCGCTCACACGCACCGCTTAGGGGGAACATTGCTAAAAACCACATTCGTGGTTTATCTCCCCTCCCCCCTGCTCCAATTGGTAGTCTTATCAGTAGCAAACTGGAAATTCCTGTGACCACGTCCCTTTTCTAGGAAATGCCATAGTGAAGGTGCTTCCGTAATCTTTATTTTGGACCTCGTTGGCCCAATGTGAAGAAAAGTCAGTTCTGTCTCTACCGCAGCCTGAGGTTGCAGGTCCAGTGGCAATAACCCAGAAGCTTCTGAATTATTATCTATTTTTTTAATTATTAAATTTGATTTTAGACCGCCCTCCCCCAGAGAGACCATGCTCAGGGCGGTGTACAACATAATGTCATATAAACGTCATTAAGAGCAAATGAAAACCGATAGAACACAGCAGTAACCGAAGACGGCATTAAAATTTTTCTAATGGTGTCACCAGCTTCACGGGGGGTAGGAGGGAGTGTCAGAAAGATGGAACCGTGGCAGTCCTCAGCCAAATGCCTGGCGGAAGAATGTTAATGTCCAGACCTCTCTCTCACACATCTGCATTAATGCTGGGCAACTGTCCATGATCAGGGAATGATTCTCTGGAAGGGTTTTAAGCCCCGTAGTGTCTGTGGCTGTCCTAAAGGCTGTCCAGAAGAGGGCGACCAGGATGGTGAGAGGGTTTGAATCAAAGTCTTATGAGGAAAGGCTGGAAGAGTTGGGTATGTCTAGCCTGGGAAAGAGAAGGCTTAGAGGGGACATGATTGCAGTCTTCAAGTATCTGAAGGGCTGTCATGTAAAAGATGGAGCAGATCTATTCTCTCTTGCTCCGGATTGCAAGACTAGATCTAATGAATGGGAATTACGAGGGAGTCGATACCGGCTAGATATCAGGAGAAACCTCCTAACCATAAGAGTGGTTGAGCAGTGGAACACTCTGCCTCAGGAGGTGGTGGATGCTCCTTCCCTGGACGTTTTCAAGAGGAGGCTGGACGACCATCTTTTGGTTATGTTGTAGGTATGTAGGGCTATCTTTCGGCTACGCTCCTGCAGAGTGCAGGGGTTGGAGTAGATGACCTGCAAGGTCCCTTCCAACTCTAACATTCTCTGATTCTATGAAATAACGCTTCCAAACAAAACACTGTTTCCAGTAGTCTGAAAAACTTTCATACTCTGCACCAAGTTGGTGAAGGAAATCTGCATGCCACTAGATCAGTAGAACTTGTCTTTCAGCAGAAAGCCAGTTTGGTGTAGCGGTTAGGAGCACGGAGTCTAATCTGGGAGAACCGGGTTTGATTCCCCACTCCTCCACATGCAGCTGCTGGTGTGTGACCTTGGGTCAGGTACAAGATCTTTCAGAGCTGTTCTCTCGGGAGCGGATCTCTCGGAGCTCTCTCAGCCCCACCTCCCTCACAGGGTGTCTGTTGTGGGGAGGAAAAGGGGTCGTAAGCCACTCTTGAGACTCCTTTGGGTCATGAAAGGTGGGGTATGAATCCCAATTTCTTCTTCAATGAAGCCCGGGAGGGCCTCCATTGCTTGAGTGCCCAGGAATTCTTCAATAGATCTCTAGCCGGTATTCATTTTTGTTCTGATTCCCTGGGACTAAAGCGTCGGCTGCATTAGCGAATCCTAGGCAGACAGGCTCCCCCAAGAGAAGGCTCATCACTTGCCCGTGCATCCAAGGGGCTCCTGCTGGATTCAGGATGCTGGATTAGTTGAGACTGCAGGTTTAGTCCTGCAAAGCTGTTCTTCGTATCGCCGTCTAGCGGTCCAGGGAGCTAGGAGCGTGAAAGGCGACGCTCCTGAAGATTTGGCAGCAATGCCCGCCTGACGCCACTGGAACACTCGTTCCCCGTGACGAATAGCTGCTGTGCTGTACGTGTCCAAACCATTAATATTGTTATCGCCGGCGAAAGATTTGAGCAACTGCCCAGCAAGGTCCGTTTCCGGACCAGCCTCTTGTTTCAGTTCACTCGTAAGTGATGGAAACGAGGGTGCCATCTGGGTACTTTTCCGGAGTCATGGTTGGCTTCAGTGTTTATTGGTAAACGTTGGAGTTTTGTCACCTTTGCTTTCGGGTTTCTTCAGATCTTAAGAGCTACCGTGTGTTTGTTTTGGTTTTTTACAGTCGGAGCAGTTCAGCGGTGGGACGGGCTGCCCAGGGAGGCGGTGAGTTCCCCCTCCCTGGCAGTCTTCAAGCAATGGCTGGACGGACACCTGTCAGGGATGCCCTGGCCTGATCCTGCATTGAGCAGGGGGCTGGGCTAGATGGCCTCTATGGCCCCTTCCAGCTCTGTGGTTCTAAATATCAACCGCATCCGTCTGTCCTCTTTTCTAAAATTTTACATATCCCCACCCCCCACCCCTGGCTTCCAACGATGCTCCGCCCCCATTAACATTTCAGTCACTCTTCTCTTACAATCCATTCATTTTCAATATTTGAATCATAAATTTCAATATTTTCCTTTTTCTGTTTTAACTATTAGGTAACTTTTCTATTACAGTCTTTTTTGTTGCAACACTTCTATTATTAATAGCTGTCAAAACAGAGTAGGTCTATTTTTCACATCCCAGTTAAGCTCTAAATAGTCTTTAAAGTCCTTCCAGTCTGCTAAAAATTCTTCGTCTTCTCTTCCATAAAGTTTTCTTGTTAACTTATCCATTTCAACCATAAAAATCATTTTTTTAATTCACTCCCATTTCCTGCTTCCAAAACTGAGCATAAGTCATTCTTGTGGTTGAAATTAAGTACCATAGCAAAGTTCTTTTTGTCATTTTAACTTCTTCTAATTTGAGTCCTAAAAGTAACATTTCTGGCTCTTTTTTCAAAGTAAAATCCTGTCTGTCCTAATGTGCCTTTTGGGCTGGCTGATCTTACGGGGGCGACTTTTGTATATTTTTGTCTTTCTGCCGTAATTCTGAATCAAGGACTATGCTCATACATACATATCTACATATACACACACAGTGCTTTATTTTTAGTTTTCCAAAGGTTGCCCCAATTTCCCCCCACTCTCCTACCAGAACTTAGGAGAGCCCCCCCACCCCCCCACCCCGGGGTGCTGTTATTTGGTACGGATACCACAAAAAGTGTATGTGTGTGTATCTGCTTGCGAGTGCCCGCACGTACCTTGCTTCACGTCGGTTTCATTTTTTTGCCGCTGCCTTTTTTATAGCGTCCTTCCCTTGTTTTTAAACACGTTTGAAATGCAGAAAGGCAGACTTGTCAAGCCGCTAATAGATTAGTGGGTGTATCAGCTCCACGTCCCCGAATAAGCCAGGGGAGAGGCATCAGGGTGCCCGTTGTTTTTTTGAGAGCGCATTTATCTGACACAGCTGTTCCTCTGAGCAGGCCTGTATTCTGCAGAAAACCAATCGGTTTCTCCAGAGGAAGCCACAGCTACCAGGTGCATTTGGTGTCGCCCTCCCAGTGCGAGGAGCTGTCTCCTCGCCCTCTAGAGGAGCCTCCGGTATCAGTAGAAGGATCCTTGGACTTGAGGAATGTGCAGTGGAACGGATCACGGAATTGCAGAGTTGGGAGGGGCCATCCAGGCCATCTACTCTAAAGGTAAAGGTTCCCTTGCTCGAAAGCCAGTCGAATCCGACTCTAGGGTTGCGGTGCTCATCTCTGTTTCCAAGCCGAAGAGCCAGCGCTGTCCGAAGACGTTTCCATGGTCATGTGGCCAGCATGGCTAAACACCAAGGTGCACAGAACGCTGTTACCTTCCCACCGAAGTGGTACCTATTTATCTACTTGCAATTTCCTGCTTTCGAACTGCCAGGCTGGCAGGAGCTGGAACTAGAGACGGGAGCTCACTCCATCATGCGGCACACTCGGGTCTCGAACTGCCGAACTACTGACCTTCCATGGGCTGCAGTTCAGCGTCTTAACCACTTGAGCCACCGCAGCTCCTCTACTCTAACCCCCTGCCCAGTGCAGGATCAGGCTAGAGCCTCCCTGAGAAGTGTCCGTCCAGCCGTTGCTTGAAGACCGCCAGCAAGGAGGGGCTCACCGCCTCCCCAGACAGCCCATTCCACCGCTGATCTACTCTGATGGCAAAAAAAAAAAAATTGTTTCGTAATATCCAGCCAGTACCTTTCCACGCAGAATTTAAACCCATTATTGGGGACCTACAGGATCCAACATGTAGAAATTCTGAGTAAGGATGTATCTGCCAGCTGAAGCCAGCTGAGTGCTTTTATGCGTGATGCTGCTGTAGAAATACATCTAAAACGGTTATTAGGCTCTTTCTGGTACACTGACTCACACGCATCCGTGTTAACCAGTTGTGGCCCGAAGCCAGCTTCAGTAACGTTCCTTTTCTCGGTTGCCCGGAGGGAATCTTTCCTCGCCACCGTCGACTAGGGGAATAGCTGTGGACAGAGCTTCTGGGTTGTGCTTTTTGTCAGTTGTGTGCTGCAAGGTGTAAGTGAGAAGCTTGTGTAAGAACAGATTCGAGTCCAGTTGCACCTGAGAGACCAACTAGATTTTCAGGAGAACAGAGTTCGAGTCCAGTGGTGCCTTTAAGACCAACAAAGTTTTATTCAAGGTAGAAGCTTCCATGAGCACGCACACTTCTTCAGGCACACATGTGTCTGGATTGTGTATGTATGTATCTGAAGAAGTGTGTGAAGCCCCTTGGCCGTCTTCTGGTCCAACATGGGACCACTTCAGCCCACTCTCCCAGGAGGAGGTCAACAAGATCCTGGCACCTGCGAAGCCCAGCCCTTGTCTCCTTGACCCATGTCCGTCATGGCTGGTGAAGGCCAGCGGAGATGGAATTCTGTCCCCCCCCCAGGAGATATTGTTAACCTGCCCCTGATTTCAGGGACCTTCCCAGGGTCTTTGAAGGAGGCAGCGGTGAGACCGCTCTTGAAAAAACCATCGCTGGACCCTTTGATTCCAGCCAACTACCACACAGTGTCGAACCTTCTGATGCTGGGCAAGGTAGTTGAGAGAGCGGTAGTGGAACAGCTCCAGGGGTTCTGCTTGGATGACGTCTCTATCCTGGGTCCATTCCAGTCCAGCGTCCACCCCGGCTATGGGTTGGAGCTGGCATTGGTGGCCCTCATAGATGACCTCTGGAGGCCTCTGGGATGCGATGTCCCTCAGGGGGCGATCCTCTCCCCGATGTTGTGTTTAACATCCATATGTACCCGCTCTCCCAGTTAATCTGGGGGTTTGGGTTGGGGTGTCACCAGTATGCTGATGGCACCCAGCTGTATCTGTTACTGGACGGTTGGCCCGACTCCACCCTGGATATATTGGCCAGGCACTGGAGGCTGCGGCTGATTGGTTGAAATTAAATCCGTCAAAGACGGGGGGTCTTGTGCCTGAGTCGCAGTGGTGTGGGATCAGGAATCAGACTCCCAACCGTTGGCAGGGCATCATTGACACCAGCGCCAACGGTGGGGAGCTTAGGAGTGACTCTGGGTGCCTCACTTTCTATGGAGGCCCAGGTCACGAATGTTGCTAGATAGGCTTTCTACCATTTTCAGCTGGTTAGGCAACTGATACCCTATCTTTCCTCCTGTGACTTAGCCACACTCAGGGATATTTCTGGGCAGGAACGCACAGGAGCAGAGTTCCGGCTGCCTCCCGAGTTGGCCACGCCCAGCAGGAACTCATTAGCATAACAGGCCACACCCAACAGCAGAAACTCATTAGGATTGGCTCCATTAGGGGTGTGTGCCTGAACATGCAAATGAGTTCCTGCTACCAAAAAAAGCCCTGGGTTTTGACAACAAACAAGGTAAACAGAATAAGAAGCAAAAGGTGGGTGTGGCTGGATGACCACACTTCTGGTAACATGGGGTGTGGCCTAATATGCTAATAAGCGCTGCTGTCAGGGGTGTGGCTTAATATGCTAATGAGTTTCTGCTGTTGGGTTTGGCCTATTATGCTAATGAGTTCCTGCTGGGTTTTTTCTACAAAAAAAAGCCCTGGCCATAGTGATCCATGCAGTGGTCCTCTCCGGCTGAACTACTGTATCTCCCTCTATGTGGGGCTGCCCTTGAACTGGATCTGGAAACTACGGCAGTGCAAAATGCCGCGGGCTGCCTGGAACGCCTGTGTGGGTGCACATTCAGCCAGTGCTTCGCCAGCTGCATCGGTCACCGGTTGAGCACCCAATCAGGTTCAAGATTATGCTACTAACTTTTCATAGAATCATAGAATGTTAGAGTTGAAGGGCCCTTGCAAGTCATCTGGTCCAACCCCGCACTCTGCAGGAACACAACGAAACCCCTATAATACCTGCAACGTTCCCGATGGGTCCAGTCTCCTCGAGAACGTCCAGCGAATGAGCATCCACCACCTCCGAAGCAGTCCGTTCTACTGCTCAACCACTTACAGTCAGAAGTTTTCCGATATCAATCCGTAACGACTCTTGTAATCCACCAAGGCCCTAAGGGATCAGGGACCAACGTTCGCAGGACTGTATCTCTCAGTATGTCTCCCAAGAGCTCTGTGTCACGGATCAACATCTGGAATCCCCAGCCCAAAGACATCTTATTTGGCTTCGGCCCGTGGAACGTGCTTCCAAATGAGATCAGGGCCCTGTGGGATTTATTGCAGTTTCACAGGGCCTGCAAAACAGAGCTGTTCCCCCAGGCCTTTGGTTGAGGTGGTGGGTGTCCCGTTCATGGCCTCCCCTGACCAAACCAGCCGGCTTCAAGCAACTTACGCTGTATACTGTACCAGCTGTATAACGGGCTGCTGGCCGGGCCACCAGCTTGATATCCCTGGCCCTTTCTGAACTGTGCAAGTCATATATACCTGGGATACTGTTAAAATGTTAAATTATTATTCGCCGTTCTCGGATTTAAATTTTAAATTTGGGGGTGGGGGTTTAAATTGGATTTCACGGAGATTGTGCTATTGGATCGTATTTATCAAATTTATTATTGCTTTTATTGGTACATTGTAACCCACTCTGAGCCCACTTGCAGGGAAGGGCGGAATAGAAACCCCATGAAATAAATACATAAAAATAATGAATAAATAAAAACATAAGAGAAGCCAATGTTGGATCAGGCCAGTGGCCCATCCAGTCCAACAGTCTGTGTCACACAGCGGCCAAAAATACCAGGTGCCATCAGGAGGTCCAGCAGTGGGGCCAGGACACTAGAAGCCCTCCTACTGCTGACACCCCCCCCCCCGAGCATCAAGAATACAGAGCATCACTTGCCCCAGCCTGAGAGTTCCTAACTATACCTTGTGGCCAATAGCCATTGATGGACTTCTGCTCTATTTTGTTGTTGTTCAGTCACACAGTCGAGTCCGACTCTTCGCGACCCCATGGACCAGATTACGCCAGGCCCCTCCTGTCTTCCGCTGTCCGCTGAAGTTTGCTCAATTTCATGTTCGTTGCATCGATGACACTGTCTAACCATCTCATCCTTTGCCGTCCCCTTCTCCTCTGACCTTCAATCTTTCCCAGCATCAGGGTCTTCTCCAGTGAATGCTCCCTTCTCATTTGGTGGCCAAAGTATTTGAGCTTCAGCTTCAGGATCTGGTCTTCCAGGGAACAGTCAGGGTTGCTCCATATGCTTATCTAATTCCCTCTTGAAGCTGCCCGTGCTTGTAGCCGCCGCCACCTCCTGTGGCAGTGAATGTATACATATTTATAAATAATTTATAAATAAATATAAATATTTATGAATAAATATTTGAAGACATGTGGATGTACACAAAAGCTTATAGCTTGAATAGAATTGTGTTGGTCTTAAAGGTGCCGCTGGATTCGAACTTTGTTCTGCTGCTTCAGACCAACACCATTACCCACCCGGGTCCTTATCTCCATGGAAGATTTTCAGGGTACAAGCTCTGAAGAATCAAACCTCCCTTCGCCAGACACAAGCAGGAATCATGCTCTAAGTCTTTTTATCCCAGTCAGAGGGTATAAAAATGCTTCTCTTTTTGTCTCCTCTGAACAGGTACTCCTATCAACAAACCTCCCGTGTTAGGCTACAAGGATCTTAACCTCTTCAAGCTTTTCAGGCTCGTGTTTCAGCAGGGCGGATGTGATAAGGTAAGCATGGCTCTCCTGGAGGCTGACCTGTGTTCTTTATGCAAGTTTGAGAAATTTAAAACGTGCCTGTATAGCTAACCTCTCGAACCTGCTGTTTCCCCAGATCGACAGCGGTGCTGTATGGAAGCAAATTTATATGGACCTTGGCATTCCTATTTTGAATTCGGCTGCTTCCTACAATGTAAAAACTGCGTATAGAAAGTAAGTGGTCTCCTTGTATTCCAGCAGTGTTTGTGCATTTGGCGCAAGAGGCGGTGAGGGAGCAAGGGCTTCCGCGCGCGTGAAGTTTGTTCAGCCGGCCTCTCGTCCAGCAGCGCTCATCCAAATACCCAAAGGGATTTAAGAAGTAGGACAACAAGGAGAGAGAAAGAGAGAGACAGGAGTCTGATTCTGCACACATTTTAAGAACGTAAGAGAAGCCAATGTTGGATCAGGCCAAAGGCCCATCCAATCCACAAAGTGGCCAAAAATACCAGGTGCCCATCAGGTGGTCCAGCAGTGGGGCCAGGACACTAGAAGCCCTCCCACTGTGCCCCCCCCCCAAGCACCAAGAATACAGGGCATCACTTGCCCCAGACATAAGAACGTGAGAGAGGCCAATGTTGGATCAGGCCAGTGGCTCATCCAATCCAACACTCTGGGTCACACAGTGGCCAAAAGGACCAGGTGCCCATCAGGTGGTCCAGCAGTGGGGCCAGGACACGCAGAAGCCCCCCACTGTTGACCCCCCCAAGCACCAAGAATACAGGGCATCACTTGCCCCAGACATAAGAACATAAGACAGGCCAATGTTGGATCAGGCCAGTGGCCCATCCAATCCAACACTCTGGGTTATGCAGTGGCCAAAAATACCAGGGGCCATCAGGAGGTCCAGCAGTGGGGCTGGAATCCTAGAAGCCCTCCCATTGTTGCCCTCCCCCCAAACACCAAGAACACAGAGCATCACTTGCCCCAAAGTCCCTATCTGTACCTTGTGGCATTTTAAAACACATTTTAAAACAGCCTAGCTGGCAACGCCACGTAGGTTATAGATGCAGCTGTTTGTGGCACATCACCATTCTACAGGGCGGTGGGGGGAATGCTGCTTGCTTGGCTTGCCACCGCTGAACAGGTAAGCCTCTGTCTGCAAGCCCTGTTTGGGTATTGCTCTGCACACCAAAATTTGCATTCTCTTTTTATGGAGGGTTCTGTTGTGTGCAAGCTTCTGCCTTTTGGAGGAAGGTCCCAGCCCTTGTACACAGAAGGTCCCAGGTTCAGGCCCCAGCATCCCCGGAGTAGCAGGTGTCGGGAAAGACCCTTTTCTCTGCCCAAGACCCTGGGCTGCTGCCGTCAGTCAGATACTGAGCTAGAAGGACCACGGGTCTGACTTGGGAAAATGAAGCTTCCTGTGTTCCTGTGATAGCAGGTGGCGTTTTATTGGTCTGGAGCAGGGCTCTTTTTGTAGCAGGAACTCCTTTGCATATTAGGCGACACACCCCTAAAGTAGCCAATCCTCCAAGAGCTTTCAGTAGCCCCTGTAAGAAGACCTCTGTAAGCTCTTGGAGGATTGGCTACATTAGGGGAGGTGTTGCCTAATATGCAAAGAAGAAGAAGAAGAAGAGGAGGAGTTTGGATTTATACCCCGCCCTTCACTGCCCAAAGGCGTCTCAGAGCGGCTCACAAACTCCTTTCCCTTCCCCTCCCCACAACAGACACCCTGTGAGGTAGGTGGGGCGGAGAGAGCTCGGACAGAAACTGTCCTTGAGAGAACAGCTGTGCCAGAGCTTGTGACTGACCCAAGGTCACATCAGCAGGTGCAAGTGGAGGAGTGGGGAAATCAAACCCGGTTCTCTCCCAGATTAGAGTCCGCTCACTTAACCACGACACCAAACTGGCTCTCCTCCATACTGGAGTTCCTGCTACAAAAAGAGCCCTGGTCTAGAGCAGTGTTCCCTCTAAGCTGAGTTAGTGTGAGCTAGCTCAGAGTTTTTTTAGCCTCCAGCTCTCACAGATTTTTGTCTTAGCTCAGGAAGGGATGGCTCCAGAGCAAACTAATTTATGCAGTAGCCGAATCGCTCGCTCACAACTTTAATGCCAGTCGCTCACAAAGTTGAATTTTTGTTCACAAGACTCCACAGCTCAGAGGGAACATTCGTCTAGAATATGTATCGTCTCTGTATACTGTCAAGAAGATGGGTGGAGCCATGGCTCAGTGGTAGAGCTGCCGCTTGGCCCGCAGAAGGTCCCCGGTTCCATCCTCAGCATCTCTAGTTTAAAAAGGACCAGGCGGTAGGTGAACGTGGAAGACCTCAGCCTAGGGCCCTGGGGAGCTGCTGCTGGTCTGAGGACAGTACGGACCTTGATGCTGATTGGTCCAGTTCAGTACAAGGCAGCTTCCTATGTTCATATTGATTAGGGAGGGGCTGTGACTCAGTGGTCACCCAAAGAGTGATTAACATATGGAATTCACTGCCACAGGAGGTGGTGGCAGCTGCAAGCATGGACAGTTTCAAGAGGGAATTAGATAAACATCTGGAGCAGAAGTCCATCAGTGGCTATTAGCCACAGGGTATAGATGGGAACTCTCAGTCTGGGGCAGGTGATGCTCTCTATTCTTGGTGCTGGAGGGGGCAGCAGTGGGAGGGCTTCTAGTGCCCTGGCCCCACTGCTGGACCTCCTGATGGCACCTGGTATATTTTGGCCACTGTGTGACAGAGTGTTGGACTAGATGGGCCATTGGCCTGATTCAACATGGGCTTCTCTTATGTACTTATGGAAGAGCAGCCGCTTGGCATGTAGAAGGTCTCCCGTTCAGTCCTCAGAGTTTCTAGTTTGAAAAGGACCAGGCAGTAGGTGAATGTGGAAAACTTCCTCTGCCTGAGGCCCTGGAGCGTCACTGCTGGTCTGAGTAGACAGTGCTGACCTCGATGGAGCAGGAAAGATTTGGGAGGGAGGGGCAGCAGCAAGGTAAATAAACCTTTTTAAAAACCTCCCCAGGTATCTTTATGGTTTCGAGGAGTACTGCCGCTCTGCAAACATTCAGTTCAGGACGATCCACCACAATGACCCCAAAGTGATAGAAGAGGTGCAGAAACCAGAAGAGCCCATGGAGGAGGAAAGCGTGAAAGAAGAGCCCGAGATGTCCCCCGCGGAAGTGCAGAACGAAGTGGAAGAGAACGATTGCAGCAGCGAAAGCGAGAAAGAAGAAATCGAACAGATGTCTCCTCGGGTGAGTATTTGTCAGTTCCGCCCGCCCGCCTGTGTGCCGGAATTGTTTGCAACTTCTGCGATTCAGGCGGTGTGAAATCCTGGCTCCCCACCCTCTTCTGTCTTTATAGCTCACCGCGACCCAACTTACCTTTCTGCCTTTTTGTGCCTGTGTCCAGAAATGCTGCTTCAGCCACTCTGACCCACCCGGCACGGGCACGTTCTCCCATGGCTGAAACTTCCTCGCGCGACAGCCATGGAGCCCCCCTTTCTCTCCAAGTCCCTTCTTAAAACTCTCCCCCCCCTCAACACTCAGCCGCGCTTTTTAGCCTTGCCTCTCCCCCCGAAGGTGTTGTGCTGAGTTTCCCGGGGGAAGTGTCTTGTGTAGGTGGGGTGTACGTGTGTTCCTGGGATTGCAGCCTGCTGAGGTTGCAAGAAGGAAACTCTGGAGCAGCTCCTGGCTTTCCTCACACTCCGTTCTCCTGCCCGTCAGCCTGCAAGAACACTCTCGGGCCTCCCTGTTTCTTCTGCAAGAGCCCGGCAGTCTCTAACCCCTTCTGATGTCACTGCTGGTGTCGCCCGTTTGTCTCCCATAGTCCTAGAGCCCAGGGTCAGGCATTGAAGCTGAAAGGTGGGAGATTCAAAACAGACAAAAAGAACTAGAAGAACAAGAAGAGATTGGATTTATACCCTGCCCTTCATTTGGAGTCTCAGAGCGGCTTGCAAACTCCTTTCCCTTCCCCTCCCCACAACAGACACCCTGTGAGGTAGGTGGGGCTGAGGGAGCTCTGACAGGAACTGTTCTTTTTCAAGGACAGCTCTTGTCAGAACTATGGCTTGCCCAAGGTCATCCAGCAGGTGCGAGTGGAGGAGTGGGGGAATCAAACCCGGTTCTCCCAGATTAGAGTCCACCCGCACTTAACCACTGCACAAACTACTTCTTTGCACAAGCCTATAGTTAATTTGTGGAACTCGCCGCCACAGGATGTGGTCACGGCTGCCAGCTTGGAGGGCTTTAGAAGGGGGAGTAGTCAAATTCATGGGGAACGGGGGGGGCTATTGATGGCTACTAGCCACGAGGGATATCTACTCCCTGCAGTGCCAGAGGCAGTAATGCCTCTTTGTATCAGTGCTCTTGCGGTCACCTGCTTGTTGGCTTCCTGGAGGCAGCGGGTTGTTCCCTCTGCAAACAGATTGCTGGATTAGATGGGCCTTTGGTCTGATCCAGCAGGGCTCTGATTCTGTTTTATTTTATTCGATTTTTATTCTGCCCTCCTTGCATAGCAGGCTCAGGGTGGGTTTAGTGTAGTGGTTAGGATCGTGGGCTCTGCTCTAGAACCAGGTTCGATTCCCTACTCCTCTGCATGCAGCTGCTGGGGTGACCCTGGGTCAGTCACAAGTTCTCTCAGAGCTGTTCTTTCACGAGCAGTTCTCGAAGGAGCTCTCTCAGCCCCACCTACCTCACAGGGTGTCTGTCATGGGGAGGGGAAGGGAAAGGAGTTTGTAAGCCGCCCTGAGACTCCTTTGGGTAGTGAAGGGTGGAGTAGAAATCCAGTCTCTTCTCTTCTTCTTCTTCTTTCTCTTCTCTTCTCTTCTCTCTCTTCTTCTTCTTCTCTCTTCTTCTTCTTCTTCTCTTCTCCTCTCTCTCCTCCTCTCCTCTCCTCTCCTCTCCTCTCCTCTCCTCTTATGTGCTTATGTCTATAGCTGCTTCATGTTCTGTGGGTTTGTGGGCATGTCTGCAGTAATGGATTTCATGCTTTTAGATGTCCGATAGGAAAAGTTCTCTTGGCGGCTTGCCACATCGAAGAGGTGTCCCTTGCCTTTACGCGACTGGCTCTGCTTTATTGGGGGGGCGGGGAGTCATAATTTTTCCCGGAGTGCCGTATCGCGTGATCGTGCTGCTTAGAAAGCATCGGTGCATCTTAAAACAGCACGCGGCCCGTGTTTGTTTTGGTTGATTCCCTCTCACAGGGGCGAAGGAGGCTCGTCCGTGACATCGCTGCCGCCACGAAGAAGGAAAGCGAAGACGAGAAAGTGCCAGACAAACTAAAGGACAGCAACAAGGAGAACAAAGAAGTAGAAGAAATGCCTAACAACGTAGAGAAGCGGGAAAGCGAGATGGCACTCGGGAGCAGGAGGACCATACCAAAGCAGAAGGAAAAGAGAGCTAAAAAAGAAGACGAGTCCGACAGGGAATCTGATGAAGAAGAGGAGAGGAGGCAAGGAAACCCCCCCCCCCTTTATATTTTTATAATTCTAAGCAGTTTTCCCCTCAATCTGCTGCACGCTGCAAATCGTAACGGGCTTGATATAGGGTGCCCTATGAAGTAAAGGTAAAGGTTTTCCTTGCTTGAAAGCCAGTTGAATCTGACTCTAGGTGGCGGTGCTCATCTCCGTTTCAAAGCCAAAGAGCCAGCGCTGTCCGAAGACGTTTCCGTGGTCATGTGGCCGGCATGACTAAACGCCAAGGTGCATAGAACGCTGTTACCTTCCCACCAAAGTGGTACCTATTTATCTACTTGCAATTTCTTGCTTTCAAACTGCTGGGCTGGCAGGAGCTGGGACCAGAGACAGGAGCTCACTCAATCATGCGGCACTCTCGGGTCAAACTACAGACCTTCCGGTCTGCAGCTCAGCGTCTTAACCACTTGAGCCACCACAGCCCCTATGAAAACTACCCCTAAATGTGATGCAGAGAGCATCCTTGCTACCTAGCAGGGTCTTTGTTAAGAACAGGATGGAGGTAGAAGTGAAGCTTTTACCTTTTCAAAACTGTAGTCTTTGTGACTGCGGAGAGCAGTGTGGGAGCTTAGTGGTGGCAATAGCAGGCCTTAGAGATCGCAGAGCATTTAGCATTCTGTGTGCATTTTTTCCCCATGACAAAGTAACTGTAATCCTGGAGGTCTGATTTGCATTCTCCAGAGCCCACCATCTCGGTTGCCTGAAAGCCAACTTTTATCAGGCTGCGTTGGTATCCTGCTGCTCTGCTCAGCCGGCAGCATCGTCTTCTGACGCTCTCGAAGGACCGTCTCCTCCCATCAACGCTCCCTCTAAGCCGTGGAGTCTCGTGAGCAAAAATTCTACTTTGTGAGCCGTTGGCGTTAAAGTTGCAAGCAAGCGATTCGGCCACTGAGAGCTAGTTTAGTGTAGTGGTTAAGTGCGCGGACTCTTATCTGGGAGAACCGGGTTTGATTCCCCCACTCCTCCACTTGCAGCTGCTGGTGTGACCTTGGGTCAGTCACAAGCTCTGGCACAGCTGTTCTCTCAAGGACAGTTTCTGTCAGAAGTTCTCTCAGCCCCACCTACCTCACAGGGTGTCAGTTGTGGGGAGGGGAAGGGAAAGGAGTTTGTAAGCCGCTCTGAGACGCCTTTGGGCAGTGAAGGGTGGGGTATAAATCCAATCTCTTCTTCTTCTTCTACCTCACAGGGTGTCTGTTGTGGGGAGGGGAAGGGAAAGGAGTTTGTAAGCCGCTCTGAGACGCCTTTGGGCAGTGAAGGGCGGGGTATAAATCCAATCTCTTCCTTCTTCTTCTTCTCTACTGCATAAATCAGTTTGCTCTGGAGCCCTCCTTCCTGAGCCAAGACAAAAACGTGTGAGTCAGAGGCTAAAAAACTGTGAGCTGGCTCAGACTAACTCAGCTTAGAGGGAACACTGCCTCCCATATGTCCCTGGACCGTGAGTGCAGTCTCCAGGCCGCTGTCTTTGGCAGTCCCATCATTTAGGGATGGCTCGTCTGCTACTGACCAGAACCTGGGCCTTGTCCACCGCGGCTCCAGCTCTGTGGCCCAGGCTCCCCGAAGAGATGAGAGGCCCCCCCCCCGGGAGTCTTTGGGAGGCGCGGCAAGTCCTGTCTGCCTGCCACAGTTTTGGAGGGGGTTGGAATATCAGACACCTTTTAAAGGAGGGAGGGGGGGAGAGATTTGAGGCTTGCTGTTTCGTTGAGGTTGAATCGAAAACGTTTTCAACCGTTGTTGCAAGCTGCCTCCAACCACGGGGAAAAGTGGGGACAGAAGTCTTTTAATCAGTAAACGCCAGGAGCCTTCCTCTCAATGGAAGGCATTTTTGGGAGGGAAGCCTTCTGACGCCAGAGGAAGGCCCCGCCATTAGCCGAGCAGAGCCTAATTTGTTTGCACAAATTACAGACCATCCCTAATCGAGGCAACCTTTTACGAGCGCCCTTCGCGTTGGAAGGAGTCCATTCATCAGTCACGGCAGAGCCATTTTCTGAACGTGATCGGTATCGCGGTCATGATGGGCTATTATATTTGGCGTGCACGGGGGGGAGGGGGGGGGAAGAGCTGTTCTCTCAAACCCCCTGCCTGTCTCAGATCAAAATGGGTGGCCGTGTCAGTCTGTCTGCAGCAGTAGAAAAAAGCAGGAGTCCAGCAGCACCCGAAAGACGAAGGAAATCCGTGGCAGGGGAGGAGCTTCTGAGAGTCACGGCTCCACTTCTTCAGGTAGAGCAAGACGGGCAGCCGTGTCAGTCTGTCTGTAGCAGCAGAAAAGAGCCAGAGTCCAGGAACACCTCAAAGATTAATAAGATTTGTGGCAGGGCTTTTGTGCATCACTGCTCCCTCCTTCAGCTAGAATCAGTGTTCCCTCTAAGCCGAGTCCGTGTGAGCTAGCTCACGGTTCTTTAGCCAAGGAAGGGATGGCTCCAGAGCAAACCAATTCATGCAGCAGCCAAATCGCTTGCGCACAACTTTAATGCCAGTGGTAGCTCACAAAGTAGAATTTTTGCTCACGAGACTCCGCAGTTTAGAGCAGGGGTGTCAAACAAGCGGCCGGGGGGCTAGATCAGGCCCCCGGAGGGCTTCTATCAGGCCCACAGTGGAACTGGCTGTCGTCCGCTCCTTCTTCCAGTTCTGCTGCTGCTGCTGCGTCATTGTAGGTGTGCAGCTTACAGATACACACCTGAACAGCACATTCAGGATTGCAGCAGCACAGACATTTTGATGCAATAATGCAGAGCAAGAGGTGTCAGTTATCAGGCACTGTTAACATAAGAGAACATAAGAGAAGCCAATGTTGAATCAGGCCAATGGCCCATCTAGTCCAACACTCTGTCACACAGCGGCCAAAAATACCAGGTGCCATCAGGAGGTCCAGCAGTGGGGACAGGACACCAGAAGCCCTCCCACTGCTGCCCCCTCCAGCACCAAGAATAGAGTGCAGCACCTGCCCCAGACTGAGAGTTCCCACCTATACCCTGTGGCTAATAGCCACTGATGGACTTCTGCTCCAGATGTTTATCTAATTCCCTCTTGAAACCGTCCATGCTTGCAGCTGCCACCACCTCCTGTGGCAGTGAATTCCATCTGTTAATCACTCTTTGGGTGAAGAAGTATTTCCTTTTATCTGTTCTAACCCGACTGCTCAGCAATTTCATGGAGTGCCCACGAGTTCTTGTATTGTGAGAAAGGGAGAAAACGACTTCTTTCTCAACCTGCTCAATCCCATTCATAATCTTATAAACCTCGATCATGTCACCCCTCAGCCGTCGTTTCTCCAGGCTAAAGAGCCCCAAGCATTTTAACCTTTCTTCATAGGGAAGGTGTTCCAACCCTTTGATCATAAATAAACAAAATATGGCAAGAGTGCTGATGTTTTAAGCACGTTTTTATTCTAAGTAAAAACCCTTTGCGTTTGTGTCCTTTATAAAGTTTATCTCTCTGCTACCCGTCATCACATCTTATGACACACATGTGGCCCGACCCAGCAAGGTCTCATTGATGTCAGATCCGGCCCTCGTAACAAATCTATTTTATTTATTTATACTTTCAATTTATATACCGCTCTAACCCCGAGGGGTCTCTGAGCGGTTTACACAATTCAGTTCGATTTCTATCTAGGGCCACAGTTTATAGGGGGGAGTGACGTCCTACCAGCACCCAGGCAGCAGGGCTTTGTCTCCTTTCCGGCGGGCCTCCGGTGTCAGCATTCCATCTTCGATGTCCCCGGGGGCAGATCTTTTCTGGTCCAGCAGCTTCTTCCCGGCAGGCCCATCTTGGTGCACGGCCTCGTGTCGGCCGTAGCTCCGGCCAACGTCCTTTCCGGCCAACCTCCAAGGGAGTCCGACACCTTTGGCTTAGAGGGGACCGCTGGCTAGAATGTGAGTCCATCTGTCCTCGTATCACGAGATCGGGTTTCCGTGACGGATTTCCATTCCGTACGGCCAAACGTGGCGCTTCCCAAGGAAATAGATCAAGACGGGTGGCCGCGTTTATCTGTCACAGCAGAAAAGAGCAAGAGTTCCAGTAGCAGCCTGAAGAAATATTGTGGCAGAGTTTTTGTGAGTCACGGCTCACTTCCAGGATGGGTAGCCTTGTTGGTCTGCCTGCAGCAGGAGAAAAGAGCCAGAGTCCAGGGAGCACCTTAAAGACTCCCAACATTTGTGGCAGGGGAATGAGCTTTCGGGAGTCACGGCTCACGTCTTCAGATAAAGCTTAGAACGAAGCGAACAAGGGAGCCGTGATTCACAAAAGCTCATTCCCCTGCCACAAATTCTTTGTCAGTCTTTAAGATGCTGCTGGACTCTGGCTCTTTTCCGCTGCTTGCGCCGGTAATCTTTGCAACAATTTCTGCTGCTTGCGCCGGAAATCTTTGCACGTAGGGCCGGTATGGCTTTCCCCAAATTGCTGGAAGGGGTTGGGAAGCTGACGGCGCCTTCTGAGCTGGAGACCAGTGTTCCCTCTAAGCCGAGTTAGTGTGAGCTAGCTCACAGTTTCTTAGCCTCTGGCTCACACATTTTTGTCTCGGCTCAGGAAGGAGGGCTCCAGAGCAGACTAATTTATGTAGCAGCCAAAACGCTCGCTCTCAACTTTAATGCCAGCCGCTCACAAAGTTGAATTTTTGCTCACAAGACTCCACATATTAGAAGGAACATTGCTGGAGACTGATGGGAAATTTGAACCCAGGGCCTGTCGGTTTGCCCTCTTATGCTCTTTTTGTAATGTTCAGCCTGGATAGACTGAACATGGGGGGGTGGGGGGGTGAGGCAGGAGTGCAGAATAATCTCCCGAGGTGGCCGCCCCCGACCTTTCCCGCAGGTTCGGACCAAAACCGAGGTTTCCTGCCTGTGCAGGAGATTATGCTTTTCACTAGTTTCTTCTGGCTGCAGGGCACCCCCCCCCCAGCTCCCAGGACTTAACCACCACAGAGGACATTTTTGGAGGGGAGGGGAAATGGAAGGCTGCAGTGGGAAGGGGGGAACTGGTGAATTAAGGGCACTTCTATGTAGGAAGTCGCTTGTATGCTGCGTTTATCATCCCTTGTGACAAACCGCACGCTTGTGTATGTTGCCATAGGTGTGTTTAACCAGGAGGTATTCCTCTGGTGCTCCTGCCAACCTAGCAGTTCGAAAGCAAGGAATTGCAAGTAGATACATAGGTACCACGTTGGTGGGAAGGTAACAGCGTTCCGTGCGCCTTGGTTTTTAGTCATGCCGGCCACATGACCACGGAAACATCTTCGGACAGCGCTGGCTCTTTGGCTTTGAAACGGAGATGAGCACCGCAACCCTAGAGTCGGATTCGACTGGCTTTCGAGCAAGGGAATCTTTACCTTTACTATTCCTCTGGTGAAGCGTGTATGCCAGTTTGGTGTAGTGGTTAAGTGCACGGACTCTAATCTGGGAGAACCGGGTTTGATTCCCCACTCCTCCACTTGCACCTGGCTGGATGACCTTGGGTCAGTCACAAGCTCTGGCACAGCTCTTCTTGAAAAAAGAGCAGCTTGTGTTAGAGTTCTCTCAGCCCCACCGACCTCCCGGGGTGTCTGTTGTGGGGAGGGGAAGGGAAAGGAGTTTGTAAGCTGCTCTGAGACTCCCTAGGGTAGTGAGGGGCGGGGTATAACTCCAATCTCTTCTCTTCTTCTTCTTCTTTGATATACAGGAGCATTCGCCTAGCATGGAAGTGATCGTGGGCAATGTTCCCTCTAAGCTATGGAGTCTTGTGTGCAAAAATTCTACTTTATGAACTACCGGCATTAAAGTTGAGAGCAAGCATTTTCGGCTGCTGCATGAGTTAGTTTGCCCTGGAGCCCTCCTTCCTGAGCTAAGACAAAAACGTGTGAGCTGAAGGCTAAAAAATTGTGAGCTAGCTCACACTGACTCAGCTTAGAGGGAACACTGACCATGGGCACAAGAAGTGTGTGTGTGGGGGGGGTAGATCAGCTCTTCTAGCGTTCGTGCCTCGTTTCTCTGTCTTCCTTGTGAAACGTAGCAGAGAAGGATGCTGTGATATCTGTTCTAGATTTTGGTCTTGTTTCTTTTAAGCTGACTGCTGCCCCGCAGCAAATCTGGCTAAAGTTTACACAGAGAAGAAGATGCAGATGTGGGGACACGTTGGTGACTGAAGGCATTCTTGTGCTGGGTTAAAAGCTTTTTCCTTAAGTGGCAGACAACCATTTGGGGAAAGCACACTGCAGCAGCAGACAGAGGCGATTGGCAAGAAAGGGCTGGCCACAGGTTGCCATGGAATTGGCTCGGGGGCTTTCCATTGGCTGCTCCCGGTGTCACTGTGGATCTGATGAGCTTTGCACGATGGATTACTCTTGAAAGCGCAGGTTGGCCAGAATTCCATTGCTGAGTCACTCTCTCGCTCAAAGCCCAGATTGGCGGCGCTGCAGGCAAAGAGAAGCGTCGCGCGGGTGAGGAGAGGGGGTCCCCCCCACCACTCCCCACATCTGGCCTCTGATGCATCCCGTGTCTACCTTGCTCCGCAGGGAAGAACTCGAGAACCGAGGAGAATCGGAAGGAGAGGAGGGCGAGGAAGATGCCGAGCCGTGCCTGACGGGAACCAAAGTGAAAGTAAAATACGGCCGTGGGAAAACTCAGAAGATTTACGAGGCTAGCATCAAAAGCACGGAAAACGACGACGGCGAGCTCTTGTATCTGGTGCATTACTATGGCTGGAATGTGAGGTAAGGGGAAGGAAGAGAACCTCTCGATCAAGCTCCCCGTTCCCACGCAGCAGCTCTGGTCTTCTTGGCAGGGTTTATTATTAGTCTCCTCCCCGCCCCCACCCCCAGTTGTCCGAGGTACCTTCTGCCACGGCCCTGGGCTGGTGCTCTTTCATTGGCTGCCCATGTTCCCGGAACAGCCTCCCAGAAGAGGTCGGGGGGCTCCTGCTCTCCTGGCTTCCCACTGCGGCTGCAAAACAGAGCAGCTCCAGAGAATTGGGGCGGGGGGGTTGCTTGAGCCCGGACGAAGGAGTGGGAATACCCTGCCAGTGGGGAGCAGTGTTCCCTCTAAACTGCGTTACAATAATTAAAACAGTAAAATTCAAGAGGTAGCAGCAATTACCTAAAGAAACCCTGTTAGAGTCACGTAGGTGAAATCAGTGGGTACCAGCATTCCCTCTAAGCTGAGTTAGCGTGAGCCAGCTCACAGTTTTTTAGCCTTCGGCTCACACATTTTTTGTCTCGGCTCAGGAAGGAGGGCTCCAGGGAGCAAACTAATTTATGCGGCAGCCCAATCGCTCCCTCACAACTTTAATGCCAGTAGCTCACAAAGTAGAATTTTTGCTCACAAGACTCCACGGCTTGGAAGGGAGCATTGTTGGGGAGATACTTTGCTCTTCCGTGTGCCTTTAATTTTGGTTTTATTAAACAGTTCGTATTGCTTTTATGTTGCTGTTCCCCGCCTGCCTTGGGTCCCAGGAGAAAGGCTGGTGTATAAATATCGTTAAAAATTTTTTAACGCTTCTCTGTTGTTGCATGCTGTCAGTTCTTAAAGACACCTTCCCTATGAAGAAAGGTTAAAATGCTTGGGGCTCTTTATCGGAGAAACGACGGCTGAGGGGTGACATGATTGAGGTTTATAAGATTATGAATGGGATTGAGCAGGTTGAGAAAGAAGTCTTTTTCTCACAATACAAGAACTCGTGGGCACTCCATGAAATTGCTGAGCAGTCGGGTTAGAACAGATAAAAGGAAGTACTTCATCACCCAAAGAGTGATTAACACATAGGATTCACTGCCACAGGAGGTGGTGGCAGCTACGAGCAGGGACAGTTTCAAGAGGGAATTAGATAAACATATGGAGCAGAAGTCCATCAGTGGCTATTAGCCACAGTGTATAGATAGGAACTCTCAGTCTGGGGCAGGTGATGCACTCTATTCTTGGTGCTTGGAGGGGGCAGCAGTGGGAGGGCTTCTAGTGTCCTGGCCCCACTGCTGGACCTCCTGATGGCCCCTGGTATATTTTGGCCACTGTGTGACTCATAGTGCTGGACTAGATGGGCCGTTGGCCTGATTCGACATTGGCTTCTCTTATGTTCTTATGTTCTCTTATGTTCTTAAGAGGCATGGGTGCTGTTTCACGTTGATGATCTGGCCTCCCGGGCGGTGGTCAAGAGCAGACTTGGCTTACGTGAGGAGCTGATTCACGCAGCCGTTTTCAGAGGGGACCGGTCCCCGTGGAGAGCTGCAGCTTCCCTCCCATTCGCACGTCCCAAGAATGGTCTCGTGACCAGTGCTCCCTCTAAGCTGTGGAGTCTTGCGAGCAAAGATTCTACTTCGTGAGCTGCCGGTATTAAAGTTGTGAGCGAGCAATTTGGCCCTGGAGCCACCCCTTCCCGAGCGAAGACAGACGAGTGAGCCGGAGGCTAAAGAACTGAGAGGTAGCTCACACGAACTCCGCTTAGAGGGAACACTGCTCATGACAAGGCTTTCAAACAGCCAGGCAGCCTTTTCTCCACATCTTCGCTCTGTTGAGGAGAGCCAGTGGGCAGCTCACGTACTGAATCAGGCCCGTGAAATTATTTGAAACGCCAGAGGCCTTATGTGTGTGTGTGTTAAGTGCCGTCAGTTCACTTCCAATTTATGGCCACCCTATTAATTTGTGACCTCCCAAATGTTGTGACGTGAACAGCCTCACTCAGGTCTTGTGAACCGAGGGCCCTTGTGGTTTCCTCATATGGAGTCCATCCATCTCCTGTCGGGCCTTCCTCTTTTCCCGCTGCCTTCCAAGTTTTCTGAGCATCACTGTCTTTTCTATTGACTCTTGTTTTTCTCGCAATGAACCGTAGCTTCAGTTGGTGGTGCCGTGTGCCCGAGGCTCCTTTTTCTCCCAGCCAACCACAAGGGGAAGGGGGGACCAGGGCTCATTGAGGAGGGGCATTGCCCTAAGGGCCCCTCATGGCTGCGGGCTTGTTGGCAGTCCCATGGTATCCGTAGATCTCTCCTCCACACCGGGCTCTGGGCAATGTACAGAAGGTAAAGGTAAAGGTTCCCTTGCTCGAAAGCCAGTCGAATCCGACTCTAGGGTTGCGGTGCTCATCTCCGTTTCAAAGCTGAAGAGCCAGCGCTGTCCGAAGATATTTCCGTGGTCATGTGGCCGGCATCACTAAACACCAAGGCGCACGGAACGCTGTGACCTTCCCACCGAAGTGGTAGCTATTTATCTACTTGCAATTTCTTGCTTTCGAACTGCTAGGTGGGCAGGAGCTGGAACTAGAGACGGGAGCTCACTCCATCTTGCGGCACCCGGGTCTTGAACTGCTGAACTACTGACCTTCCACAGCCTGCAGTTCAGCGTCTTAACCACTCTGAGCCACCGCATGGTATAAAAGCAAAATACAAAATTTAAAATATCCGTATACAGTTAATAAGAGATAAAACCAGAATAAAAGACCCCAGATGGCGATTTACAATTTTCTGTTCCTATTCTGGACTGCCTGGCCATTTAGTGGGGAGAAAAAGAAACTTAAACGTTATATAATTTTTGTAGCAGGAACTCCTTTGCCTATTAGGCAACACACCCCTGATGTAGCCAATCCTCCAGGAGCTTTCAGTAGCCCCTGGAAGAAGAGCTCTGTAAGCTTTTGGAGGATTGGCTGCATTGGGGGGGGGTGTCGCCTAACATGCAAAGGAGCTCCTGATACAAAAAGAGCCCTGTATAGGTGGATGGATGGGGAAAAGGTGCCAGCCAATACAACCAACCATGGCTGCCCTCACCCAAAATTAACTTTTTAAATTAACAAATTAACTTTTTTTTTTAATAGGTTTTTATTGAAAAAACACGATTTTGAACAATATCAATATACAACATCCTGCAAACAAGGGAGTACATTTTAGATAAAGGGTAGAGACATAACGGAACGTAAACAGTGCATGTACTTTGTGGATAAACTTAGTTTAACGTTTAGTAAACATTCATATGAAACAAAACGACGACTCTAATCAATTTTATCTTCTATCGAGGTTCTTCCTTTCGCAGCTCAGCGGCGCATGGGTGCTGAACCTAAACTACTTCTTTGTGGGGTGTTGATGTTTAGTAAATATTTAGTAAAACTAAATATAGAAGTATAAAAATATTTAGAAATAATAATGATGATAATATTAATAGTTCTGATAATAATTATAATATCAGCGGCAGTAAGAATACAATATGTATTAATAATAATGATTGGAGAAATAATTTAGTGTGACTTTTCAGATTGGTATCAAGTGTCATCAATATTAACTTTTAAGCGAAAGCCCCTGTTGACGGGTGGGATGACACGTGTGTTTCCTGTAGGTACGACGAATGGGTGAAAGCCGACAGGATTATTTGGCCCGTGGAGAAGGGAGGATCAAAGAAGAAGCAGAAGAAGAAAGCAAAGGTCGGTAGCCCTGTGGAATCTAATTTTTGCTGTACCTAAAGGAGTCCTTTTTTCCCCCACTCTTCCCTCCCAGTTTGCTCTCTTTCTCAGCTAAGTGTTTGTGTGAAGGCCTGAGACTGTAAGAAACCATGAAAAGGATTTAAAACAAAAAAACCCTTCCTCTGTGTTTGTCCAGAGTAAAGAAGATGCAGAAAAAGACGAAAAGAAGGAAGAGGAGAAGCAAAAAGCGAAGCGCGGGCGCCCTCCCCTGAAATCCACTCTCCTGTCGAACCTGTCCTGCGGTCTGCCCAAGACTCCAAACAGCGAAAGTAAACCAGGGTCTCGAAGCGCGCGGAGCGGCTTGCCGGATTGCTGCCCCTTGCCTAACGGGACGGAAGGTACTCCGGGTTCGGAGGCGCGGTACCCTTGGGGCACCTCGTTCCCTCGCACAAGGGCTAACGACGCGCGTCAGGACAGAAAACTCTCGCTGTCCGTAGCCCAGGTGCAAACGGTGGTGTACAGAATGAGCGTCGTCCTGGCGTTCTCATTTAGAGTCGCCGAAACGATTTCTTTGTTTCCTCCTAGGAATGTCCCGCAGGCAAACAAGACGCAGCTCAGGAATGTTGGATTCTGACAGAGGGTCAAATGGTGAGTGGTTAGTTTGCGTCCTCCGCCTCCGCCCAATAAATCTAAATCTTGGGAAGATCCTGAAAAAGAGATCGGAGGAGACGAACACACACGTATACGCAGAGCCGCCTTGTACTGAATCAGACTATTGGTCTCTCAAAGTCATTCACTTTTCCTTCTGGCGGCAGCTTTCAAGGTTCTCAGGCGGGGGTTGTTCGCATCACCTACTGCCTGGCCCATTTGTAACGGGAGATGCTGGGGATTGAACCTGGGACTCTCCGCATGCCAAGCAGAGGCTCTACCACTGTGCCACAGGGGAGGGGGTGGCAAGCTGGAACCTGGAGAGGTAGAACTAGAGAAAGGTAGCAGCGGAGGTGGGGTGGGAGTTAAGGGCTGAGTATTGCCCTTTTTTTGATACGGCAGTTATAAAAAGTGGCGGTAGCCAATGCCTTTTTATGTTCAGGTCAGCAGTCATTTTCAGTGGGCCAGCCCAAATATCGCCGCTTCCTTTGCCGATTGCAGCCTGTCCTAACATGGTCAAATAGTAGAAGAGAGCCAGTTTGTTGCAGTGGTTAGGAGCACGGACTCTGCTCTGGGAGAACCGGGTTTGATTCCCCCACTCCTCCGCATGCAGCTGCTGGGGTGACCTTGGGTTAGTCATAAGTTCTTTCAGAGCTGTTCTCTCAAGGGCAGTTCTCTCGGAGCTCTCTCAGGCCCACCTACCTCATAGGGTGTCTGTTGTGGGGAGGGGAAGGGGAAGGGAAAGGAGATTGTCAGCCGCTCTGAGACTTCCAAGTGAAGGGCGGGGTATAAATCCAATCTCTTCTTCTTCTTCTTCTGTGATAGTGCCATTTGCTCGCAGTTACAAGCATAGATTCTTCCCAGGACTGCGTCTCACGACAGTCTTTGTACTCTGGTGCAGATAGCCGAGGACGAGTTCACACGCCTGTTGCATGAGGTGCAAAGCACGGGTGTCTGTTTGAATCCAAGCTTTCCCCTTCAGAGTGCTCGTAAGGAGGGGACGCACGTACTTTAGTGCCCACCAACGTGGACAGAGAAGCTGCAGTTCACCTTCAGTCTTCTGTGCAGTCTCACGTGCTCGTTTTTCCCTACAAAGAACAACAGGGAGACTGAGGTTGCCAGGGTGGCCAGCCTGTTCGGAGCTCTTCCTTCTTCTGAAGAGGCTCGGCGGGTGGTTGAGTTCCTGTTCCACAAACATGGCTCAAGAAAGCCTATTGCATTTGATGCAGTGCAAAAATGACCCAGACAGACAATCATGGCCTCTGTCTCCTTTGTTTGGCCGAAGGCCATAACGTGGCTGTGTGTGTGCGAGGCTTGCCGACAGTTCGCTCGAAGGCTAGGAGCGACCGCGTCTCAAAGTTAAAGGCTGCGCTCTGGGAGAAGGCTCTTCCGTCTTCCGGCGGTCCCGCGAAACCGGCCTCAAGCACTGAGCGCCCCCTCGAAGCTTTCTGCTCCAGCTTCAGCGAAGTCGGTTCTATCCGTGCAAAGATCCAAGCGCTGGCGGTGCAGGTCTCGCTCTCCGTCCCCATCAGTTCCTGAGGTGCGCTTCGGAACTGCCCGGGAAGAAAGCAAAAACTCGAGACGAAGCAGAAGGAGAGAGAGAGAGGTCGGATTGAAAGCGGCACCGAGTGCGTTCGGTTCCAGCAATCTCTGAGGGTGCCTATTTGGTACATTGGTATCTGTATAAAACATCTCACCAGAATCAGCTTTGTCAGCTGTCAGAGAGGGTGTAAAAGTAACACGTCCTCCTTAATTAAATTGTGTGTCAGTCTGTGGTGGAATGACAGCATAACCTCGTTTTCAGTTGATCGGTGTTAAACTCCCTTTTATTTGGGCATTAAAATGGAAAACACGCTCGGTAATATTGAGCGACTGTTTTTCCGCATTAAAAGTGAGCACGCGGGGAAGGTGCCGTTTTCTTCTTTCTCTCAATTTTGTCGTGGGTGTATTTGAGCAGTATTCCTGTAGATGCCAAAAGATGTTTTAATTCGTTTCTCGTTTCTGTGGCGTGCGGCCATTTTTGTTTGCAGACTCCGTCTCGTCCGACAGCGATGCAGATGAAGCTTCCGAAAAGACAACAAATGAAGACTTTTCTCCAACAAGTTCAGAACTCGAAAAAGACGAGAAAAGAACAGTTGACAAATCCGATGAAGAAACCCCAAAGATCTCGCACGTGCTGAAGGAAAGCGACAGGAATCAGGTCCACCCTTTAGAAGCTCTGAAACTAGAAGTTGAAGAGAGCGAACAGGTAGTTCAGATTTTTGCGAACAAAAGTGACCAAATGGAAGAAATTAAGAAAGATTTGGACAGGTCGCCCAAAGGGAAAGGGCGAAGGAGCAGGGCGAGGGACTCCACCCTTGAGAATGTAAAGACGGCGCCACTAAACCAGGATGAGGCCCCAAGCGAGCAGGTCACAGAGTCTGAAAGACTAGATCCGTCTTCCTTGGACAGTAAAAGTTTAAGCGCCGCTTCTGTGACTGAAGCAGACCTTTTCGCAAAAGATAAGAAGCTTTTCAAAAGAAAAGCGGGAGACCAGTCATCGCCCGACAAAAGGGGGCGCCTGGAGGGCGAGATGGATGTGCCAAATATTGCGTCTGAGGGGAGGGCGACTCGGTGTTCAGGGACAGAAGAATGTAAAGATTTCAGTGCCGATGACTGCCTCAGAAACGAAAATGAGGAGATGCCATCCTTGGTGGCAGAGTCCGACCAGCGTCTTCAAGCTCGGGGAGGTGACCGTTTTGAATGTTCTTCTGAGGAAAACTGCAGCACCCCACTGAAGGACGAGGAAGACTCGATGCCTCAGATTGGGCCCGAAACGCTCCTTTGCCACGAAGTGGACTTGGATGACGTCGACGAAAAGGAGAAGGGCGGTCCCGACAACCCGATGGCGGAAAAACAAGACCCCAGCAATCCCGCCTCAAACCCGCCTGCCTTACCCCCCGCCGTTCAGCCAAACTTCTCCGTGGCCTCCCCCTGGCCCTCAGTCAGGACGAATCGCGGAGCGTGAAGAGCGAGAGCGACATCACCATCGAGGTGGACAGCGTGGCCGAAGAGTCCCAAGAAGGGCTGTGCGAAAGCGAGTCGGCCAATGGGTTTGACGCGTGCACCACGTCGAGCAATGGCAGCATTGCAGCCCCGGAGAGGGAGATGGGAGAGAAGGGTAAGGACCGCTCACGGGCAAAGCCCATTTCGATATTCCATGGAAAGGGTGGGTGGGCGGGGTCTCATCACGGCATCGCTTTGACTGTGAAAACAGCGGCATTCAAGTCTGTGCCACCTGTAAGAGAGCCAGATTGGTGTAGTGGTTAAGTGCGCGGACTCTAATCTGGGAGAACCGGGTTTGATTCCCCCACTCCTCCACTTTCAGCTGCTGGTGTGACCTTGGGTCAGTCACAAGCTCTGGCACAGCTGTCCTTGAAAAAGAGCAGTTTGTGTTAGAGTTCTCTCAGCCCCACTGACCTCGCAGGGTATCTGTTGTGGGGAGGGGAATGGAAAGGAGTTTGTAAGCCGCTCTGAGACTCAAAAGTGAAGGGCAGGATATAAATCCAATCTTTTCTTCTTCTAAAACCAACAAAGTTTCATTCAAGGTGTGAGCTTTCGGACGAAGACATGCACTCCTCGAATCAAACTTCGTTGTCGTCGAAGGCTTTCACGGCCGGAGTTCATTAGTTGTTGTAGATTTTCCAGGCTGTATGACTGTGGTCTCGGCACTGTAGGACCTGACGTTTCGCCAACAGCTGTGACTGGCATCCTCGGAGGTATAACACAGAACGATGGAGTACTCTCTGTGTCACAGTGAGAAAGAAAAAAAATGGTAGGCAGGTAATTTATATCTACTCAGGAAGGTGGGGTAGGGCTGAGTCACGTCCGGCTTCAGGGCAGCTTACAACAGCATAAAAACAACAATAAATGATATAGTAATCCTAAAATCATAACAATCACAGTATTAAAAGTAGCACTACAGATGAGATTAGAATTTCAGCAGCCAATCCATATGCAAAAGAACCTCCTCAGGAAAGCTTCTCCATTAGCATGTCACAGTCTGGGGAACTCCTACAAGGTAATGACTCAGCCCTACCCCACCTTCCCGAGTAGTTCTAAATTACCTGCCTACCATTTTTCTTCTTCTCACCTTTACACAGAGTACTCCATCTTTCTGTGTCATACCTCTGAGGATGCCAGTCACAGCTGCTGGCGAAACGTCAGGTCCTACAATGCCAAGACCACGGCCAGACAGCCCAGAAAATCTACAGCAACTAAAAACTTTGTCGGTCTTAAAGGTGCCACTGGACTCTTAGCTTTTCCTATCAGGAGATGAAGACAGTTTCAGGAGAGGGTAGCCACGTTGGTGTGCAGCGGAAGAACTCGATTCGAGGCCAGTGGCTCCTTAGAAACCAACAAGATCTGAGGGGTTTAAGCGTTCATGGATTAAAGCTCCTTTTGTCAGAAGGGGTTTTTGACTCTCAAGAACTCGGTGGTGGTGGAAAATGCCAGGTAGCCAACTTACGGCAACCCTGTCGGGTTTTCAAGGCAAGAGACGTCCAGAGGTGGTTTGCCCTTGCCTGCCTCTGCGGAGCGATCCCAGACTTCCTTAGTAGTCTCCCATTCAAATACTAACCAGAGCTGCCCCTGCTGTAGTCAGTCGTCCTTTTGCAAGGAAACGACTCGGAAGGTCGATTCATTTTCAGTCCGGCCTTCCTCTTTGTCAGGTTCCCAGTCAGATCGCTCTCCGCATACTCTTTGGCAGTGAATGCTTTATTTAGAGAGATGGGATGCCGTGGGTTCACGCTCTTCATTAGGACTAATTTACAAAAGGGGGGGAAGGACAAGATTCAGGTAGAGACCCCCCAAATTCCGTGCACGCCTACGTTAGCATTACTACAGTGACTCTGAAAGATATACAGTCACTATCTAGCCAGGCGCAGTCTTCTCCAAGGACATTTCTCGTGTGAAAGATGCCTTGGGACCCCTTAGGGAAATTACCAAGCAAGCCTCCCTAACTACTCACACTCCCCCGCCCCCCCAGGAAATGCAATGGCTGGCGAAGGCAGTGATCAGAATACAGAATACAAGCAATGTAAAGCAAGGATGGACAGCGCAACCAGTTCAGTCTGCCCGCCCCGATGCCAGATGCCCGAGTCTGACAGCCTTTGCATCTGACGGCAGTCTTGTGCTTATTGTTTCACACAGTCCTGCCACAGGGGATGGGGAACCTCTACGGCACGCTCTTGTCGGGATGATCAAGAACGTGGCCGCAGCTCATTCAGGGCTGATATTGGCATAAAAATCTGCAGTTAAGGTGCGGAGTGCCGTGGGAAATCCCGCCAATGAGGAGAGCTGTTTGCAGGGTGCAGGACTTGGTGTAATACCTTGTAACCGCCCTGTTGCGGGGTTCAGTGGTGCGTTGGGAAGGCTCGGGTCCATAATCATGAGGGGATTCGCTCTGCTTCCCTGGGGGGTCTACATTTTTTGTACGAAAGCAAGATTCGAGTCTGGTAGCATTTGACAGGCTAGTGAGATTTACAGGGTTTATCTTGAGAGTCAGATCTCCACTTGTCAGATCTTCTCTGGAAATCCTGTTGGCCTTTAAGGACCTCTAATCGGTCTCAAATCTCATTCTTTGGCTGCGGACCAACACTGCTACTCTCCTGAAATTATTTGTTTTCATAGAGGCTACATTTATAACACTGGCTTTCCTTTGGCGGAAGGCGGCACAGTTTGAAAGGAAATCCTGCTTTACACAGAGAGTGATTGAAACGTGGCATTCGCTGCCAGAGAATGTAGGGACAGTCAAAGGAATGAACAGCTTTAAAAGGGGATTAGATAGATTCACGGAGGACAAGTCTATAAATGGCTACTAGTTATGGTGACTTGTGGGGAATGTCCACATACTGAGGCTCTAATCCTCTGGATCCCAGAGCCAGGAAGCAACACCAGGGGAAGGGCCTCCGCCTCTATGCCCTGTTGTTGGTCCTCCAAAGAAACTGGTTGGCTGCTGTGTGAGACAGGAGGCTGGACTAGATGGACCACTGGTGTAATCCAGCAGAGCTCTTCTTGCGTTCTTATGAAGTCCTCGGCCTCTCTGCCCTGTTGTTGGCCCTCCAGAGGAACTGGTTGGCGCCTGTGTGAGGCAGGATGCTGGACTAGATGGACTACTGGTCTGATCCAGCAGGGCTCTTCTGATGTTCTTACGAAGGCCTCAGCCTCTGTACCCTGTTGTTGGCCCTCCAGAAGAACTGGTTGGCCCCTGTGTGAGGCAGGATGCTGGACTAGCTGGACCACAGGTCTGATCCAGAAGGGCTCTTCCTAACTAACTCCATTGTCCGAAGCCACCTCCTTTCCTGCTTATGTCTGGTCTGGAGGCTCTTTGACATAGTCGTTCCTTCCCCCACCCACCAGGAGTTAAGGGTAGAACACCACTTCCCTATATTTCCTACCACTCCCCTGCCTGTCATTGTGAAGTAGGGTGTCCTTCCACCTGCTTCATCGGAGCACGGCTGTCTTAAATTATGCTCTCGTCAGGTCAAGGGTGGGGGGGACTTGTTGTTGTTGTTCAGTCGCACAGTCGAGTCCGACTCTTCGCAACCCCATGGACCAGATCACGCCAGGCCCTCCTGTCTTCCGCTGTCCGCTGAAGTTTGCTCAATTTCATGTTCGTTGCATCGACGACACTGTCTAACCATCTCATCCTTTGCCGTCCCCTCCTTCCTTGACCTTCGGTCTTTCCCAGCATCGGGGGGACTAACGCGTGGCAAATGAGTAAGCATCTTGCGTTTTTCTTCTCAGGTCAGAAGAGGCCTTGTGACAGCGGCAACTCCTCCCTGGCGAAGAAGCAAAAGCGTACCCCAAAGCGAGCCAGCACTGTAGCCAAAAACGAGAAGAACGGGACAGGTACGCCTTCAGAAGGGGGTTCTGCTCCTCCGTCTCAGTCGTGCCCACCCACCACCACCACCCCTCGTTTGTCCGTGCCTGCTGTGCTTATACAGATCCAGGTTTCTCTTCCGATGACGTTGACAGATTTTCTCAGGAAGTGCCGTGTGGAGCGGTGTAAATAGGGGTGCGAGCTCTGGGTTGGGAAATCCGTAGGGATTTGGGGGTGGAGCCTAGGATGAGTAGTGGGAGGGGCCCCGGCAGGGTATGATGCCAGAGTCTACCCACCAAAGCTGGCGTTTTCTCCAGGGGAACCGATCTCTGCCGTCGGGAGACCAGTTGTGATTTCAGGAGATCTCCACCCACCCACCCACCCACCCACCCACCCACCCACCCCCGAGGTTGGCAACGCTCAGTGTCAAATCATGTCTTCTCACCAGGGATAAAAAGAAGGCCTTAGCTTCTCTCTGTTCCCATGCAGACACATGGACCACACAGTGCAGTGTCTTTGGTATCAGTGCTGGACAGGATAGGTGAATGCATAGAGCTGTGGAGGAACTATCCTTCGTGTTCTGCTTGAAATAGAATCACGGGACTATCCCAGATAGCCCTCTTCCGGGCGTGCAAACTTTATGCGTTGATTGCTTTTCGTTTCCAAGGCAATGTACAGATCTTGAGAAATTACGCAGCAATAAATTGGTAGTAGTGAAATATAGCAACAGTAAAAGAGAATGGGATGAAAGAAGGTGTAGGGCCTGCCTGGTGTAAGAAAAATCTTCCGTTTGATGTTTCTCACTGAATCCATTGTTGTATGTTTCCTAACCCCGCTGTGCGCTTGCGTAGGTATGCAGGCAGAAACGTGGGAGCTTCTTCCCTGCCGCTTCTCCTTATCACGGTGGCCTTGAATGTAGGCTTTGGGCTATTCTTGTGTAGCTGAGAATTTTCCAGTCCTGAGAAGGCAAGGGGAGGGGGAGTAGTCTCCCCGCTCATCAAGTATTTCTCCCGCCGGGAGTTCCCGCGCGAGTGCTCAAGTTCTATTTGCTAGGCGCTTCATTGCATCACACTATAAGTTAGCTTGCTTTGCTTTGCCCCCTATTCCTGACAATGACCTCCTACTGTGGGTTTATAGCAAGATAATCCAATAAACCTTTCTTTGTGCAAGAATGACTGGATCTACTTGATTTTCAATACCTGACAGAAATTGTCAGGAATCATCATTCCCATTACCGTCAGTTTCCGCCGTCTACCAAGATGAGCGGAGCGGAGTACGGGAGCCACGGGAGCAGCTGCGGCGGCTACCAGTCCAGGAGCCACAGGCGCAGCAACAGCAACAACTACTCCAGGGGCCACGGGGGCAGCAGCGACGACGGCTACTCCAGGAGCCACAGGCGCAGCGGCGGCGGCCGCTACCTTAGGGAGCACGGTTCCTGTTACCACTGTGGCGGCTACAGTGGTCACCCTCCCGACCACCACTATTGTGCCGGTGACTACTACCACAGTTTTGATCGCACCAGCATCACAATCGGGAGCGGGAGTGTTGACCCCGCCAGTATTAAGCACATTGGGGGTTCAGTACGCTCTCCCAGTCTATAGCCCGGCCGGGCACCTGCCATCTCAAGGAGGAGCGCTTCCCCGAACCTATGTGCCCGGAGTCCCAACGCCATGGGATAAAGGGGTGACCTATCGTAGGTCACGCGATTGGTCAAAGAACCTGTTGGATACTACCCAGTCGACATGGACTTTGCCGGGGAGCCAAAGCCGAGACAGTTTGATTGATCCCAGAGGCAGTTTTGGCCTTCCTCAGGGGAGAGTACCTCGAGGATCTCCCAGAACTGGGTCGGGGCCAGATACCGACGCTCGCATGGACTCTATCCAAGAGGATACCCGACGTCTGGTGAAGGACATGAGCAAGCTAATGCAATCTCTACCACAGATGATGGACCAAGCTATTCGGGCGCATCCGCTGACACAGCCTAGACCAGCACCGGCCCCGGCGCCACCGTTGATACCGGGACGACCACCTCCTGCTCCTCCGGTCCCGAGGCCAGGCCAACCAGCACCTCCGGGTCCAGGACCGGGTCAACCAGCACCTCCGGGTCCAGGACCGGGTCAACCAGCACCTCCGGGTCCAGGACCGGGCCGGCCGGCACCAGCTCCGCCTCCACCAGCCGGACCAGTACCAGGGCCAGGGCCAGGCCAACCAGGGCCACCCCAACCACCTGCTCCGGTCCCTCTTATGCAGCCGATCCAGGTTATGGCGCAGGCCCCCCCAGTAATCCGACCTAAGGATATGCTTGAAATCACATTTGATGGAGATCCAGAGACTGTGTCTTTTTTCATATTGCAAGTCGGAAAATTTGTCCAAAGATGGGGCCATGTTTTCCCAGATGAAGAACAGCAGGTGGAGTTTATCGCATCCAGATTCCGAGGGAGTGCTACAAGCTGGTATGTTGCTCTCCATGATTTGGAGGCTGCGGAGCTGGGGAATGTAGATGACTTCATGTGGGCTTTGAGAAACCGCTTCGAGGATTCGGGGCGGCGGAAAAGGCAGAAGCTTTCCTTCGTACCTTCAGACAAGGTAAACTCTCAGTGCGAGAGTATTCCAGGGAGTTTCAAAGGCATGCTGTGAAGATTCGGGATTGGACTGATGCGGTCCTGGCCCAACAATATCGAATGGGTCTAGCAGTAGACATCCGCAATAACATCCTCAGCTCTCAGCAGCCTCGCACCCTCCAAGGTTGGATGGAGGAAGCCGAGAAGGCCGAGAGTCGTCTACGCATGATGAAACTGGACTCATCGTTTGGTTACAACCGTCCGAGTTCGACGGCGGGCCAAGCCAAGTCCAAACCGGCAACCACCCCAAGTGGAATGAGGGATCAGCGTATGCGGCAGGGACTCTGCCTGCGGTGTGGGGAAAAGGGACACTTTGCAGCGGCTTGCCCGAAAGGAGACTCCAATCGGGCCTTACAACAAGAAGAACCCAGAAGATGGATGAACCCCACCCCGAAGAAAGGCACCGCAAAACCACGCAACCCACGGGCCCTTTTCGCGGGGCCGGACCAACTGGATACCTTCTTGCTGGAGGAAGAGAATGAGGTGCAGGGAAATGAAATGGTCCTGTTTGTGAATGGCGCTACACAACAGGACCCAACACCTGAGGCGCCTAAACTGGTGAGCAATTACCCCTCTCTCTTCTTTGTGACTGTCCTAGTAATGAACCCAGCAATGATGACCCACATTCGGGTTCGAGCCCTCATTGACTCGGGGTGTGGGAGGGACCTCATAAACCCGTCTATGGTGGTAGGGCTGGAGGCAGCCGTGGTCAACTTGAAAGACCCAATAACTTTCACACAGATGGATGGGTCTCCAATGAAAGAACCATGCCGATTTGAGACTGTCCCGTTAAGAATAGGCATTGGTGCCCACTGGGAGCTACGTTCATTTGTGATAGCTCCTCAAGCCCAATTTCCCTTAGTATTGGGTAGCCCTTGGTTGCATGGACATAACCCTTACATTCTATGGGAAGAGGGGGATGTTCAATTTATCTCACCGAAATGTACAGAACACAAATGGGACCCAGGGTGGGGAAACCTTCCCTGCAATGAACCTCCACGCGCTTGTTTAGCAATGGAGGACCTGAACCGCATCCCTAGGGATTACCAGTATTTGACTAGAGTCTTTGAGGAGGAGGAGGCGGATGAACTACCCCCCATCGCAACTCTGACTGTGCTATTGAAATTCTTCCGGGGCAGAAATTGCCAAAAGGGAAAATTTATGCTATGAGTCCTGGTGAGAAGCAAGAATTACGCCGCTTTATTGATAAAAATCTGGCTCGTGGATTTATCAGGCCAGCGTCATCCCCTTTCGCAGCACCTGTATTGTTTTGTAAAAAGAAAGATGGGGGGCTCAGACTCTGCACGGATTACCGGGGTCTTAACGCAGTGTCTGCAACCAATGCCTACCCAATGCCCCTCATTAAAGACTTATTGGCAGAGGTGGCAAAAGGGAAAGTGTTCTCCAAACTGGATTTGAGAGATGCCTATTTTCGAGTTCGCATCAGAGAAGGGGATGAGTACAAAACTGCATTTAATACCCCGCTGGGGCAATTTGAATATCGGGTGATGCCATTCGGTTTACAAGGGGCACCAGGGGTCTTCATGAACTTAATCAATGAGGTCCTACACCCCTACTTATTCAAGGGGTGGTCGTTTACTTGGATGATATCTTGGTTTATACCCCAGACCTAAAATCCCACACCACCCTCATGCGAAAAGTACTGGAAAGGCTTTTAGACAACAAACTGTTCGTTAAACTGTCAAAGTGTGAATTTCATCAGGAATGTATTGACTTTCTGGGGTACCGCATATCCTCTGAGGGGTTGGAAATGGACCCAAAGAAGGTCCAAGATGTTGTAATGTGGGAGCCCCCAAAAACCAGACGACAGCTCCAAAGTTTTCTCGGTTTCGCCAACTTTTACCGTCAATTCTTACCCCACTTTGCCCAAGTTGCCCTTCCCCTTACCGAACTTCTAAAGACTAAGGGGAAGGGATCCAAGGCTTCAATGCCGGGGGCCCCTTTGAACTGGACGCCTCAGTGTCAATATGCATTTGATCAATTAAAACGGCTGTTCACGTCTGAGCCTATACTAGCACACCCCGATGAGACAAAGAAATTTGTGGTCCAAGTTGACGCATCAGATACTGCTATGGGTGGGGTGATTTTACAAGAGAACGCGCAGGGACAGCTACAACCCCTAGCTTATGTATCAAGAAAATTCAACGATACTGAGAGGTTCTGGCCCATTTGGGATAAGGAAGCTGCATCTATACGTTTAGCATTAATCACATGGAGACACTGGTTAGAGGGTTCCCAAGTACCGTTTGAAATATGGACTGATCATAAAAACCTTGAGGTACTGCGGAAACCCCGAAATTTAAATGCTAAACAATTTAGGTGGGCTGAGTTCTTCTCCAAGTTTCAATTTACTCTTCACCACTTTCCAGGGAAGGCTAATCACCTGGCGGATGCTCTTTCCCGTCTTCCCCAACATTTCAGTAAGAGGGTGGAGGTACAAGAGTCTATGTTTACCCCAGAACAACTGGTTGGTGCAGTTGTAACCCGCAAAGCCAAACGAACTTCAGAGAATCTTATCCAAACCTTACCCTGGGAGAAACAATTTCTCACTGACATCACCCCGCAAGAGACAAGTGAGTTGCAAGGCAGGGATGATGTGAGATGTGATCCAAACGGTTGCTGGTTTAAGGGGAATAAGATGTTTGTCCCTGCAGCCACTCGATCCCAAATGTTGCAAACAGTTCATGACTCAAAATCTGCAGGGCACTTCGGATATGTGAAATCCTTAAAACTTCTGCAGCGTGGGTTCTGGTGGCCCCGAATGAAACAGGATCTATCACTCTATATACAGTCATGCCCAACATGCAACCGTTGTAAAAATCGACCGGGGAAACCTCCAGGTCTCCTGCAGCCTCTCCCCACCCCGACCCGACCCTGGGAAGTAATTTCGATGGACTTTATCACTGATCTTCCCCCTTCTAGACAGATGACGGTCATTTGGGTGGTGGTAGACTTGTTCTCAAAGCAAGCGCATTTTATACCGTTCCCCGGTTTGCCAACTGCCAGGGCTTTGGCTAAGGCATTCCTTCAACACATTGCCAGACTACATACATTACCACTGAAAATAATATCCGATAGGGGAAGTCAATTTGTTTCTAAATTATGGTCGGAATTAATGACCCTCATGGGTATTGAACGTGCTCTCAGTACTGCCTATCACCCTGAAACTGATGGGCAAACGGAGAGAGTAAACCAGACATTGGAGCAATACCTGAGATGTTTTTCCAATTATCAACAAGACAATTGGGTTGATTTACTGCCATTAGCGGAGTTTGCATACAACAATTCATGGCACGCTTCAACGAAGATGTCACCATTCAAAGCGGCCATGGGTTATGACAGCCCCCTCTCCCCTTCTTGCAACCGGGGGAAGGAGTGGGGAAAGCTTCAGCATGGTGTAAAACTTTCCGCGAGTCTTGGCCACTAATTGTTGAGACTTTGAATGAAGCCAAGGCACAGTACAAAAAACAAGCAGATAAAAAAAGAGCAGGGGGATGGAATCTGAAACCAGGGGACTCTGTCTATCTATCTACAAAAAACTTAAAGTTGCAGCAACAGTCCAGAAAACTGGCTTGGAAATTTGTTGGTCCTTTCAAGGTGTTAAGATGTATAAATCCAGTGACTGTTCAGCTAGATCTGCCTAAGTCTCTTAAAGCTATACATCCAATTTTCCATTACAGCCTCCTCAAACCGGCGTTACCCCCGACTAAATGGCAAACTGCGATGCCGGAGCCTCCCCCCTCTGATGATTGATGATGAGGAACACTACGAGATTGCAGATATCCTTGACTCTAAAGTTTTACGTGGACAACTTTTGTACCTGATCCAATGGGTACATTTCGGGCCCCAACATAAAGAATGGGTGAAAGTTTCAGATATCAATGCACCTGAACACTTGCGAAACTTTCACAATCGATACCCTCACAAACCCGGGGGTTCTCTCCTTCCTAAGTGGCGGGTGGGTGGTGTTTTGGGAAGGGCAGAATGTAAGAAAAAACTTGCGTTTGATGTTTCTCACTGAATCCATTGTTGTATGTTTCCTAACCCCGCTATGCGCTTGCGTAGGTATGCAGGCAGAAACGTGGGAGCTTCTTCCCTGCCGCTTCTCCTTATCACGGTGGCCTTGAATGTAGGCTTTGGGCTATTCTTGTGTAGCTGAGAATTTTCCAGTCCTGAGAAGGCAAGGGGAGGGGGAGTAGTCTCCCGCTCATCAAGTATTTCTCCCGCCGGGAGTTCCCGCGCGAGTGCTCAAGTTCTATTTGCTAGGCGCTTCATTGCATCACACTATAAGTTAGCTTGCTTTGCTTTGCCCCCTATTCCTGACAATGACCTCCTACTGTGGGTTTATAGCAAGATAATCCAATAAACCTTTCTTTGTGCAAGAATGACTGGATCTACTTGATTTTCAATACCTGACACCTGGGTGCCACCACCAAAAATGCCGTGCTGTTGGCTCTTTGAATTCATCCTTTACATCAGGGACCCAGAAAAACCAAGGTCTTTTCCAGCAGGTCTCAGAAGTTCAAATCTCAGTAAACGAACGGGGCAGCTACCGGTTTGGCTAAGCTCTGAGCCCGCCCTCCCCCAAACCTAGGAATACGAAACGGAGTTTTCATATTTATGTTTCACAGCGACTGAAGAAGAACTTTTACGGAAACAAGGAAACTATACCGGGACCTTGTATCGCTGTTACTGTTATCTCTGAATGTAATTGTTCCTCGCAGTTGTTGTAACCTTCGAATGTTATTGTTTCCAATTTTATAGGACGTCTCAGCTATTGGTTAGTTTGGTTTTGCTCAGTTACATCCTATTTGGTCATTGGGCAACTCTGCTTTTGTAAATGTTGCGGGTTCATTTGTACTGACTTTGTATTTGGTTACAGTGTTGTACTGTTTTCGGTAAGAGTTATTATTTGTGAATTCTTATTGGTGGAACTTTTATGTTCTTGCTATATAGGATTTGGGAGCCTTTGAGGTGCAGCCCACTTTTGGGGTTTAGTGTTTCTGGTTACAACAGCGGCCCCAAATCTAGGACAGGCCTCTGCAGGTTTTCTTCAGCTTTAGGAACCATCCCCCAAAATTTACGAGCCAGACTTATTTTTCAGCCTTCAGGGTTGCATATTTTATTGTTGTTGTTGTTTGATTCTGCTTTGCTTCTGAGATCTGACCAGTTTTTTGTCATTTTTTCTAAAGCTATAACAAAAGTGTTGTAGTGTGTAAATAAATACGGGGTAACCCTGGTTGTCATCCCAGCAAAAAGCTAACTTCTCTCCCTCACCTAAGTAAGCGTGGTACTTTTATTGAGAATCACCAAGAGGCACTGACAGTCAAGCGACTGATGAAAATACTAAGAGCCACAGTGAAATTTCTGGATTTCCCAGTATGCAGGATTTGTTTAGCTACCGGCCCAACTGACCCGGCTGTTGTAAGAAATCCTGAGAATATATGTGAAGCGATTTGGATCATTACAGATCTTTTGTCCGAATTCAAGCATATAGTGTTTTATTTGTTGGCTTCTTTGGTATGCAGCCCCGCACGTTATTTTTTTCCATTTTGAAAGTACTGGGTGATTTGAACCCGATTAATTCAGCTGTACAATATGGTGTTGTTACAGGACAAAGCAGTGATAGCGAAGACCTTCCTGCCCTGGATACCTCAAGCAAATGTACTCCAGTAAAACACATTGGCATGTCGAAGCCGCAGAAGCTCACTCGGTCGCCTGCGAGGATGATATCCCCGAACATCAAAGATGGCGAGAAGGACAAGCAGAGAGAGAAGAACCATCAAAATGTTTCCCCCAGGGTGTACAAGTGGAGCTTCCAACTCAGTAAGCTTGTTTACCTGTATATTTAGTGCTCAACACGGCCAGATCTGTGGATGCTTCAATCCGGAGACTGGAGCCATGGTCAGATAAGACAGATGCTTCTACAAACCTAAGAAAAGCCCCAGGTTTTCAGAAAAATCTGAAATCTTAAATATATATATATGTATATGTATATGTATGTATGTATGTATGTATGTATATATATATTGGGGAGTTGAAACTTCCCAAGCCAAGTAGCACCTGTAGTTTTAAGAAATAAATGCCTTAAGTAGCTGTAGCTGGGCAACTACAACAGTATTATTAGCCTGCAAGCCTGGGTTTTTGACAGTAAAAGGCGGTGGGGTAGGCAGCATGGCTTTTCCCAAGGCCACGCCCACCAGTAATCACCCAAGCCCAGCTGCTTGCTACTGGCTCAAGAGCAGTCACCCTACAAAAGCCAGCGTGGTGTAGTGGTTAGAATGCTAGACGAGGATCTGCGAGATCCAGATTTGAATCACCACTCTGCCATGAAAGCTCACTGACTTTTGGGCCAGTTAAAATATTCTCAGTATAAGCTACTGTTGTGAGGTTAAAATGGAGGAGGGCAGAGGCGCGCGATGATGTCATCTGCGGGCGCGGCGGAGCCTGAAGGACATAGCCGAGCCCAGAGGAGGATGTATCGTATCCCCCCCCCCCCCCAAGCACCAGGAGGAACAGCTAGCCAATAGACTGCCGGGGCGAGAGCCGAGTTGAAAGAACATCAGCCTCCACCTGGGTGCCGGTAGGCAGCCCCATCCCTAGTACAATGTGGCCCAAGTTAGGTGAAAAATGTGCTTAGCACCCCATGTAAACCGCCCAGAGACCCCCAAGAGGGTTAGGGCGGTATAGGAAATCGAAGGTTAAATATAGGAAATCGAAGGTTAAATGATGCCAGCTGCTTTTGGTTCTCATTGTGAAGAAAAGCAGGTATAACTGGAGTAAAAAAACCCTAATAAATATTGCTGAAAATAGGGGCAGATATGAACATAAGAACATAAGAGAAGCCAATGTTGGATCAGGCCAAAGGCCCATCCAGTCCAACACTCTGTGTCACACAGTGGCCAAAAATACCAGGTGCCATCAGGAGAAAGGTAGGCTGGTGGGTGGTTGGGAAGGAGAGAAGCAAGCAGGGAAAGGTTGCCAGGAGGAGGGAAAGAGGGAAATAGTGTGGGGAAGAGAATACTGGGGGAAATGTGGTACCCCTTGCAAATCTCTGACTGTTTGCCATTATGCAACTGTATTGCTGGATTTATGATGCATCATGTAAAAGATTTTGATCGTTGTGAACAGTGTAGCCATAAAGTACAGCATTTGGTTGCCTGCCTTGGCTGCAGTGGAGGAGATGATGGAATTTTTTTTTGCAAATTGGTACATAATGGAACCTCTGAACACTCTTACATTTCCTCAAAGTAAGTTTGTTTATTTATTTGCTCTTCTAAGATGAATTGGACAACATGAGCAGCACAGAGAGGATCTCCTTTTTACAGGAGAAACTGCAGGAAATCAGGAAATACTACATGTCTCTGAAGTCTGAAGTCGCCACCATAGACAGGAGAAGAAAACGGTTGAAAAAGAAAGACCGCGAAGGTAGGTTTGGACTTGAGGTGCCTTGCCAAAAAAATGAAAAGTTTTAGAATCCCAAATTTAAGGCTGAGTTAGATCAGTATTTTTTCATGCCACCTACTTACGGATATTTGTGTGGGAGAGGGGGATGCAGTCCCCAATCCCATGTTAGCAAAATTATTTATCTCCTGAGGTGTACAAGTTTTGTGTTATGTTGGAAGTCTCGGCCTTTTATGGACATCACTCCAAACCAGCTTCATTTAACATAAGAACATAAGAGAACATAAGAGAAGCCAATGTTGAATCAGGCTAGAGGCTCATCCAGTCCAACACTCTGTCACACAGTGGCCAAGAATACCAGGTGCCATCAGGAGGTCCAGCAGTGGGGCCAGGACACTAGAAGCCCTCCCACTGCTGCCCCCCCCCCAGCACCAAGAATAGAGTGCATCACCTGCCCCAGACTGAGAGTTCCTATCTATACCTTGTGGCTAATAGCCACCAATGGACCTCTGCTCCATATCTAATTCCCTCTTGAAACTGTCAGTGCTTGTAGCTGCCACCACCTCCTGTGGCAGTGAATTCCATGTGTTAATCACTCTTTGGGTGAAGAAGGACTTCCTTTTATCTGTTCTAACCCGACTGCTCAGCAATTCCATTAGCAGAGCGACATATTTATTAATTAAAATGTTTACGCTGTGCCCTTTCACAGTAATTGGAGTGAAGATTACAAAAGTAGGTGTCATTCATGTCTCATAAACATTTTTTAAAAACCGCACTAAATATCAAGACCACATACGGCAGCTTCCTTTTTATTAAAATGGCAGATATTGCATCCTTACGTCCATGTATTTACTTACTGAACCTCATTATCTCTAAGGTCTCGTCTCACTTTCTCCCTTCCGCCTGTCCCACCATGGGAAAAATGGGTTGGGTCATTAAGAAAACAAATCCTTATTTTATTTATTTATTCAATTTATACCCCGCCGTCCCCACCGAAGCAGGCTCAGGGCGGCTTATCCAGGTGGAGGAGGGATTAAGAACATGAGAGCCCTGCTGGATCAGACCCGTGGTCCGTCTATTCCAGCATCCCGTCTCCCACAGTGGCTGACTAGTTCCTCTGGAGGGCCAACAACAGGGCAGAGAGGCCGAGGCTTTCATTAGAACATCAGAAGGGCCCTGCTGGATCAGACCAGCAGTCCATCTAGTCCAGCATCTTGTCTCGGACAGTGGCCAGCCAGTTCCTCTAGAGGACTAACAACAGGGCAGAGAGGCCAAGGCTTTCATTAGAACGTCAGAAGGGCCCTGCTGGATCAGACCAGTGGTCCATCTAGTTCAGCATCCTCTCTCACCAAGTAGTCAACCTGTTTCTCTGGAGTGCCAGCAACAGGTTGTAGAGGCCAAGGCCTTCCTTAGAACACAAGAAGAGCCCTGCTGGGTCAGACCAGTGGTCCATCTAGTCCAGCATCCTGTCTCACAGAGTAGTCCACCCATTTCTCTGGAGGGCCAACAACAGGGTGTAGATATTGAGGCCTTCATTAGAACATAAGAAGAGCCTTGCTGAATCGGACCATCTAGTTCAGAGTCCTGCTGCATAGAATGGTCAACAACAGGGCAAAGAAGACGAGGCCTTCTAACCCTGATGTTGCCTCCTGGCACTGGGATTCAGAGGTTTTTCTGCCTCTGAATGTGGCGCCTCCCTTTAGTTACCATCAGGGCCGGCCCCAGGTGTCTGGGCGCCCTAGGCAGGACAGCCTGGGGCGCCCACCCCACCGGGGATGCCAACCTCCCGGTGGGGCCTGGAGAAGGCCCAGCGCCCGGGAGAGCCGGGGAAGGGGAGGGCTTAGAACACCCGCCCCTTCCTTCCCAGCAGCGGCACCGGCTTTTCTGGGCACCTCGCAGCCGCGAGGCACCCAGGAAAGCTGGGGCTGCCGGCGCTGGGCAGCCCGGGAGGCTTTTCACGAGGGGGGGCATTTTGGCGCCCCTGTAGGGCCAGTGCCCTAGGCGAGCGCCTAGCTTGCCTAGTGGGCGAGCTGGCCCTGGTTACCATGGCCAGTGGCCTCTGAGAGACCTCTCCTCCGTGAATCTGTCTAATCCCCCTTTTAAACCCATCTATGCCTGTGGCCATCACTATTTTAGGAATTCGAGGGACAAGGCCACAGCATGTGTAGAGTTGGTCTGCATGTACTCTGAGGTCGGAATGCAAACTCTGGTGCAAAGGGGGACAGAGAAGATTGGAGACAAGAACAACACTGTGCACCCTAGAGGTGGCGTTTTGAGCAATTCAAGGGGCCGCAGGGCTGAAAACCCCTAGCATGAGAGTGCTCCTAGGGATTTTGCAAGGTCATCTAGTCCAACCCCTCTGCGGGAGCGTAGCCAAAAGATAGCCCTACATACCTACAACATACCCGAAAGAGGGTTGTCCAGCCTTCGCTTGAAAACGTCCAGGGAAGGAGCATCCACCACCTCCCGAGGCAGTCTGTTCCACTGCTCAACCACTCTTACAGTTCGGAAGTTTCTCTTGATATCTAGCTGGTAACGACTCCCATTTCCACCCATTAGATCTAGTCTTGCAATCTTCTGCTCCATCTTCTACATGACAGCCTTTCAAATATTTGGAGACTGCAATCAAGTATTTGAAGGGCTGTCATGTAGAAGATGGAGCAGATCCCAGCGTGAGCGGCCTCGGGTGCAAGCTTGCCATTTAGACAAAACTTGTGTCATAGCGGGGCAGCTCTTACCCTGTCCCCTCCCTCTTTCCTGAACAGAGTTTGGCGGGTCTTCCTCCAAGGGAGGTTCACGGAGCAGCTTTGGTGACTTCTGTGCGGAAGGCCGGCAGTCAATTTATTTACAAAGTTTGCAGCCCACCTTTCTGCCCCCATAAGGACCACCAAAGCCGCTAACGATTTTAAAAAATACATGGATAACATCACGTTTTAAAACATTAAAGTCAAACCCCTCCCCCAATTCCATATCATTAAAACAAATTGAGAAGAGAGTTAAAAGGAGATACATTGGGGTAGGAGGAGGGATCACTGAGGGAATGCCCAACGGGGGGGGGGAGGCTTCGTCCACTGGCGGGAGGCAGCGATAGAAGGAGACGGGCAATTCTCCCTGGGGAGAGAGTTCCAGAGCTTCAGAGCTCTCCCAGCTTTACCGCCCACTTAATCTCAGAAGGCGGAGGCAGGACCTCCAAAGATGATCATAGTGGTCAGGCAGGGTCATAAGAGGGGTGAGTGGTCTTTCAGGTATGTTGTTCTGCCAAGCCTTTGGTCGAGGCAACGGGCGCCCATACGTGACTTCCCTGAGGTTGCGCTCACCAGTGCTCCCTCTAAGCTGACTTAGTGTGAGCTAGCTCACAGTTTTTTAGCCTCCAGCTCTCAGAGCTTTTGTCTTCACTCAGGAAGGAAGGCTCAGGAAGCCAAATCGCTGGCTCACAACTTGAATGCCAGTAGCAGCTCACAAAGTAGAATTTTTGCTCACAGGACTCCACAGCTTAGAGGGAGCATTGGGCTGCCACCCGTCCTATCACGGCACCATCGGGCCAGAACTTATAGCCAACTGACACTGTTTCAAGCTGCACCAATTGTTTTAATTGTTCTGTTTTATCGTGTTTTAAACTGAAATTGTATTTATTATAATGATGGGATGGGTGGGATATAAAGGCAAACAATAAAATAAAATGATAAAATTTCGGGTGTTGAAGGTCAAGACCAGCACCTTGAATTGTCCCTGGAAACAAATTAAGTGATGATCAAAGGCCCCGTTGTCTGTTGAGGAGTTGGCGCCAAGCTTGACCGAGGGGGGGGTTGGGGGGAGGGAAATGGCCGAACGACGTGGCACCGGTTGGCCATCTCGCGGGTGCCTAAGTCTTCTCCTGTATCCGCAGTGTCTCACGCAGGAGCTTCCATGTCCTCGGCTTCCTCAGACACTGGAATGAGCCCTTCGTCGTCCTCTCCGCCCCAGAATGTGCTTGCAGTTGAATGCAGGTGATACCGGACTCCTCCGCCTTGTACAGCGCGTGGCTGTCACGGACAAAAAAAATCCCCGAAAATACCATAGAAAGCACTCAGCTGGTTTGACATTGCCAAGTATATTCTGTGTACTCTTCCACTGCTGGACTGTGTTGGTCTCCCCTCTTCGCGCTCCTTCCTGCCTTCCTTTTCGTTTTTTTTTTTTTGTCACTGTGGATATATATATTTTTTTAATTTTAATCTTGTATTGTGGAGATTAATTAAGCTAAATTGGCAACAGGAGGTTCATCGGTGCACTTGGACAACTCAGTCTTTGTGCTTGTTTGTTTTGTTCTGCTGTTGAGACAACAAAAAAAGGGCACTTAAATCAAATTGGGGGAAACGGATGTCCAGCGAAGCATTTGGGTGTTAACAAGGAAATTACTCTTTAAAAAGAAGAAGAAAAACAACAAGTGCACCATATAGGTATCAAAATAGGTTCCGCCAGAAAAATGAATTTACTGTTGCACTTTTTTTCACCGATCTGTATCTTAAATTCATGGGTGAGAGTCTCTCCCCCCTCTATTTTTTTGGGGTTAGGCTTTTCGTTTGGGGGGGGGAGAGAGCACGTGCTATACAGACCTGCCAAAGTGTGTATTTAGCCACGTGCCCAGGTTTTTGTTTTTGTTTTTGTTTTTTTTTTTAAAAAAAAGATGTAAATTGGACAAAATAAATTGTGAAAGGAAGCGTAGTTGACTGGAAACTACCGTTGTAACGAGTCTTCCACTTTTTTATAGGATTTTCTGAGCACACGATTATGCAAATATTTTAATGTTTAATGTTTACAGTGGAATTGTGAATAGGTTTTCAGTGGACTATCTTATCCCTTGACAAAAGTATTTTGTCTTTTTTTCTATGTAATTTCAGAGTTTTTATTTTGTTACAAAAAGGCAAAAAAATAAAATATATAACAATGAAGTTATTTAATGAGATTTCTAAAAGCTGAATTTTTGTGTGTGTAAAATAAGGTATCTTGCGACCTGTTAAATATATTTATTCAGACATTGGATGTTGTATTTTTATGTATTTTTTAAAAAAAATATTAAGAAAATTGGGGAGAAAGTCTAGGTTAGGTTCACTCTTTCAATAAAATATACCTGTCACTTATTAAAAAAAAAAACCCGACCCTGTACAGGTGGCTGTATGTATTAGCCATACCTGTATGTTAAGTGGTTTCGTCTGTTCAACCTTCCACAGTGTAAAACTGTAATCTGGCATCTGGATTAAACTATAACCTGTCTTGAAAACTTTGGCACTCCTAGTACTTCTGTTGCTTTGAGGAACAATTTCCCGCTCATCCCCCTTCGGGTTGCCCTCTACAATGCTTTTGTCACCATTTTTCATTTGCTGTATTTCTGAAGCAAATTTTATATCTGCCAAAGTTGAGATGTATCATCCGTTTAGAGTTGAAAAGACTGATTTGGCTGTGGATTTGTCCCACAGACTGAAAACAGTATGTAAATAACTTTCCTGAAACCATGTATTTAAGACAGTTTGCATATACATTGTGTATAAAAAGTGATTTTTTTAATCAATTTTTTTAAAAAAACACCCTTCATCTTTGTACATCGAGAAGGGGTTTCGTCTCTTCCCATGTTAATATGATGTAGAGTTATAACATAGATTCTCTAGACTGTGTCAAGATAATTAAAAGGTTCACTGAATCTGAAGGCCTGAATGAGAGACTGATGAAGTGGGGAAGGGGAGTCATTTAGCTAAAAACTCAGAAATGTTTCTTGCAGTTTCGTTTTTACCACATTGTCAACGTGTGATTCCAATTCCTTCCATTTTTCGCAGAGAACTAAAGGAAAAAGTCCTCTTGTAAAAAAAAAATGCACTTTTTTCTGTCTTTTCTTAAGCAGAGCTATTTCAATGTATGATACAAATTGAAGCTCCGTGGAGAGCATTAATAAAGGTTATGTTTTTAAACATAGGCTTTATTTTATTTTTTGAGCCATTTTGTCAATCTGCCACCCCATGACCAAACAACAGAAAGATCTGGCTTCATCCTGTGTTGTGAAAACTCTCCAGAGTTCTATTCATAATCCAAGAAATTGTCATTTATAGTCAAGAAATTTGGGTCACATGTTTGCATACCTGAAATTCCCATGGGTCATTACTTGATGCTAAACTCCCCCATCTTTCCCGCCTCACAGGGTTGTTGTAAGGCTACATTAGACCCGTCTGTCTCTACCTAAGGCCACACAACGGATGCTCAGTTGAAGGAGGACTTGAACCCGAGTCTTATTAGTCTCAAGGCTCAAGAAACAGCTTAAATGCAATTGAGCTGCAAATTACTATTACAGAATGCTAAGAGATCTTCATGAACACGTGAAGCTGCCTTATACTAAATCAGACCGTTGGTCTATCAAGGTCGTGTTGTCTGCTCAGACTAGCTGCAGCTCTCCAGGGACTCGGGCAGAGGTCTTTCATGTCAGCTAGGCTACATTGGTTAGTAATTTCTCTGTCACAGCCCAATTAAAAGGCAATGAAAATGAGCACTCTCTCAGGGATTTATTTTGCTTATATTGCTGTCCTGATGAAAATTTTTACTAAGCCACTGCAGCTAAAGACCCAAAGTTCCCAGAGAACCAGATATTAAGGATACATGTTCCTTAAAAATGCCTGTTTTATGGGAATCTGGAATGGACAAGCTATTTTGTAAAAAACAAAACAAAAAAAACCCCCTCTTAAATATTTCCCATTTTTGGTTCAGTCTGGGATAGGTGCGCCTGGCTGGTTGAGGGATGAATGGTTCCGGATAGCATCTTCATATTGCTTTCAAGGGCTACAGATGTGTGACGCTTGAGTAGAAACAGAAGGAATTGGATTTCTAGCTTGGACTCCAGGAACTTTGGCTGCCCTTCTGCACTGGAGAATCCCGAGTGACCGGATGCACCATAATTCCCAGATCCCGGATAAAATTTAGAGCCAAGGAAACCATTTGAGGTCGGTCCTCTAGCATTCACACAGCGGCAGAGGTTAACGCCAGTGCCTTGTTGCCGGGGTCATACATCTTCAGCAGACAAAGCTTCCATACTCTGCTCTGTGCAGTCTTCAGAAGTCATTCCCCGAATCTTCCTTCACTCACAAGCAATGGTCCCTGTAAGCTGTGGAGTCTTGTGAGCCAAAAATTCTCCTTTGTGAGCTACTGGCGTTAAAGCTGTGAGCGAGCGATTTGGCCAGTGCATAAACTAGTTTGCTCTGGAGCCATCCTTCCTGAGCGAAGACAGAAATGCGTGAGCTGGAGGCTAAAAAACTGTGAGCTGGCTCACACTATAACTCAGCTTAGAGGGAACGCTGCTCACAAGCAGTTGCCTATGTTGACTGGCTTCCGAAGTATCTGGAAAATATGTGAAAGTCAGAACTGCTGCGCCTCTGTGGAGGTGAATCCAACTTAAGTTGCAGGGTTGGGTCTCAAAACTGGCCCTACCTAAGTAGGGCTGCCAAACTCCAGGTGGAGCCTAGAGATCTCCCAGAATTTAGAAGTGATCTTCGGACTACAGATATCAGTTCCCCTTGTTGAAATGGCAGCTGCAGAGGAGTAGAGTCCAGTGTTCCCTCTAAGCTGAGTTAGTGTGAGCCAGCTCACAGTTTTTTAGCCTCTGGCTCACACCTTTTTGCCTTAGCTCAGGAAGGATGGCTCCAGAGCAAACTGATTTATGCAGCAGCCAAATCGCTCACTCACAACTTTAATGCCAGGAGCTCGCAAAGCAGAATTTTTGCTCACAAGACTCCACAGCTTACAGGGAACATTGGTAGAGTCTATGGCATCCTGTCTCTGCTGAGTTCCCTCTGCTCTCCGGAACCCCCCCCCCCCAAGTTCTGCCCCAGATCTCCAGGAATTTCTCAACCTGGGGTTGGTAACCCTAACAGAAAGATGGAGGGGACATTTCACGCCTGCCCAGTTCAGAAGCACAGACCAAAGGCAGAAAGTGTGAACTTTTCACAGAAGGATAACACACGTTTGTTATTACACATAAACGCCGATGGGTAAAATTGAATCCTATTTGACAGACTTGGTAAAACCACCTTATTAAGTTACTTCACAGGCACAGGGCTGCTTGTTCCTTTTTGTTAAGAAAAAGCAGCCTGAGCAGCTCACAAAATCGGGACTTAATAAGACTTTGCCTTGAAGGTAAGATGCGGCCGTTCAGCTTTTATCTTGAGAAAAGTGCATTAGGAAAAGTAACATGGCAGTTGAGCTGAAGCTGCCTTTTAAAAAAGGGTGTGCTGTGATTCTGAATTGTTTAAAATCTTTAAAATTAATTGCCTCTTATGTTAAATATTTTTTTAAAAAAAAAATGCAACTCGGTATCATACCTTATTTCCGGAATGCTCTGGGCATGTAGCCCGGCCCCACGTCATCCTGGACTGGACTGTGCCTTCATGTATATGATCTCGTTTTGGTGTCCTTGTGCGGGTTGGCGTCGTTGTTGTTCAGTCGCACAGTCGAGTCGGACTCTTCGCAGGCCCATGGACCAGGTCATGCCAGGCCCTCCTGTCTTCCGCTGTCCTCTGAAGTTTGCTCGATTTCATGTCCATTGCATCAATGACACTGTTTAACCATCTCATCCTCTGCCGCCCCCTTCTTCTTTGACCTCCAATCCTTCCCGGCATCAGGGTCTTCTCCGGCGAGGGCTCCCTTCTCATTTGGTGGCCAAAGTATTTGAGCTTCAACTTCAGGATCTGGCCTTCCAGGGAACAGTCAGCGTTGATTTCCTTTAGGATTGACTGATTTGATCTCCTTGCAGTCCATGGGACTCTCAAAAGTCTTCTCCAGCACCATAGTTCAAAAGAATCGATCAGTTTGTGTCCTGCTCCTTTCCCCCCTCATATAGGTATAATTGTGTGCTGCACTCATCAGAAGCTTTGGAGTTGAATGTGAGGGCATTCGTTTGATTTCTGCAACAGTTTTTTTTTTTAAATCCCTATGCTTCGGAAATGCACGCATTCCAAATCGAGTTCTTTTAAAAAGTGCTGTTTTTCTCTGGGTTAACTGCCTTGATTGAAAATCTGTTTTATTCTAGTGTGTAGACGAAGAACTTAAGTTAGAAGTGTGGGTCCAAAGCAGAATCCAAAGGTAATAGGCTTTTTATTAAATCCAACCGAATAATGCAGCGTGGCGTACAAATTCCTCCAAAGCTCTTTTCTAGGCAGAATGCTGGAGAACTCAAAAGCATGCATGTTGTGTTTGTGGGTCTTCTGTGTTAATTAAGCGCCATCAAGTTGCTTTCGGCTTACCGCAGACCTTTGAATTAATGAGCTCCAGAACATCCTGTCATTCACGGCCTTGCTCAGGTCTTGCAAACTAAGGGCTGTGGCTTCCTGTAAGGAATCATTAAGCCTTTATGTTGTTTGGGTTTATCCCTCTTCTTAGGCTGTAAATTTTGGCAGGCCCCTGGCCCAGCCTGCTAAAAGCAGGGGGCTTGTTTTAACTACGTTCACTTGCGGCTTTTGGCTGTTAAAAGAACCGTCCTTGGGAGTCTCCCTAAGTTGTTCCCCCCCCCCCATCATTTTTTATTTGGTTTTAACACATGATAGGGTAGGAAGGGTACAAGGGATGGGATAAGACATAAAGGGAAGTTCCATCAAGTTTATATAACAGCTGTCACAAATTTTCTGTCTTAATTCTTTCCAGATCTCTTTCGTTTATATATTTACTAAAGCCAGTAATGCTTAAATCAAATCGCTAAAATCTTCTATGGTGATTTCTGAAAAAAAGTCAAGTTCTGTACAGTTCAAGTTAGAGTTTCTCCAAGTTTATAATAGTTATAGTCATTGTTCATGGTCTTCAAAGTTTCTTTCCACCCAGTCATAAAATGGTATCCAATTATCTCTCGCTTTTTGTTTACTTTGGTTTTTTAACGAGTCCGACGAGATATCCATTTCTGCTGTTTCAAAATTTTTTGTCGCAAGTTCATTTCCCGTTGGTATCTCCCTAAGTTGTTTCAACCCACCAGGGCCAATTAGCTAAGTGTGTCCTGATTGGCTAATAGGTTTTACGGACTGAGGCGAGGACCTCTGAAAACACGCCTTGCTTGGAGAGCAGAAGGCCGACTATTCTATCAACAGGTGAGAAGAGGCTATATCTTCTATCCCCCCACATCATGGACTGTCTGGAATGCGTCAGACTTTCTCTCTCAAGCCTACGAACAAGAGCCATGAGACAAAAGACCTGCATCCAATGAGCTAACCAGCAAGCTTTTAACGTATAGTAAGATGACTTTTAGCCAGATGTAGTTCAGTATCATTCTTTTATTTGCCATGGCTTGTGCCTTAAGCGGCTCCTGTCTGGCATACACTCTTTGTAACTTGAGCAGTTTACTACAACTGGAATATTTTTCTACCTTCTAGTGTCTGGAGTTACTTACTGAGTGCATGCAGATAACCTCAGAGAACCTGGGAAGGCAAAAGCCTACGGGAAAATGTCTGGAACCCTTGAGACATCTGGTTGGCCCAGGGTGGCTGTGGTTTCAGCGCCTTGGAGCAGGGATATTTATTTATTTATTCAATTTGTCAGGCTCTCTAGGATCATACACTTCCTTCATTGAATCAGTCCATCTCATGCTTGGTCTTCCTCCTTGCCTCTGTGGTCTTCAACTTTTTCTAGCATTACTGTCTTTTCCGGGGAGTCTTCTCATGATTTGACCAACAGCCTTGGGGTGCGTTGGGACACGCCATTTGAACCGCTTTCAGCACACCTCAGGAACGGATTTTATGTGTGCGTTCACACACCCAGCATCTGCACACTGCCCCCAGCCGTGGCTTTCTGGATCAAACCCTCTTTAAACTGGAGTATTTTGATACCACTTACCAAGTGGTGTCTTCCTGATTCTCCAGTTCTGAGCCGCAGTTTCCGATATCTGATCACTCCTGCGGTGTCCAGCCACTTCCAGGTACTTCAACCCCCTCCCCTCCGGAAAGCTGCCGCGGAAGCCTGAGGCTTCTACTTTTCGTTGACCTTTTTTTTTGCCTCAGCGGTATGCGCATGGGCGGAGCTCCGCTCCTAAGTTATTAAAAGTAAAGTTTAAATGGTACTTAGTTTTAGTGTTTAGACAAGTTTGGGTTCTCATGGAGGCCAGTTTCGGGGTAAAAATTTAAAGGGAAGTGTTCATTTAAAGTTTAAAGGGAAGTGTGGAAATCGCTGTTCTGTGCACGTGCAAAATGTTTAGTTCAACAGATGGCCTACTGTGCACATGCTCAATCTGAAAGGGGAAAAAAACTCCACCCCGGCATGCTCCCGCGTGTGAACGGCGGAAAGTGATGTGGCTGCGCAGTGATCCGGAACAAGGAAGGTGAGTGTGATCGCAATTCTATGGGTTAAAAAAAACCACATTGGGACTGGAGCAGGTTAAACCGCTCCCAGCACGCTGTCTGAACGCACCCTCAGTTTAATTATTTTAGTTTCCAGGGAGACTTCAGGCTTATTTGATATAACACTGATGTCTTTTTTTTTGGCGGTCCATGGTGTCGGTAAAACTCTCCTCCAACACTGCATGTCAACGGAATCAACTTTCTTCTCTCAGGTCTCTTCCTTGTCCAATTTTCACACCCATACGTATCAATGAGGAATGTCATTCCATGCCAAGTGGAGAAAAAAGCTCAACATCTGCCTGAATTCTGTGCCCCTCTCTTCAGTTGAAGATTCCATTTTGGGAGGAGAAACAACTCCCTTACAACTGCTGTTTAAGAGCCAAATGGAGTAGAGATTTGGACGAGGATCTTGGCCTGGACTTGGGAAACTGAGATTTTTAAATCCGCACTGGGCCATCAAGCTCAGTGGGAGACTTTGGCCCAGCTGTTCTCAGCCTAATTTACCTCACAAGATCGTTGTGAGGCTAAAATGGAGGAGAGGAGAAACTTGAAGCACAGGATAAAAATTAGATGGCTAGTGCAATGTAGTGGTTAAGGGTGCTGGACTAGGAACTTGGGCTCCGCTCCACTTGACAGCACGCTCACTGGCTACACAGTGGCCAGTGTGCATGCACACGAAAGCTCATACCTTGAATAAACCTTCAGTTGGTCTTAAAGGTGCCATTGGACTCTAAATTTGTTCTACTGCTTCAGACCAACAAAGCTGACCACAAGTTACTCTTCTTGTTAGCCTAACCTACCTCACAACCTTATTGTGAAACTAAAACTGAGGAGGGGAGATCTACATGTGCCTGAGTCCCTTGGAGAAAAGGTGTAATTTTTTTTTTAACGCATTTATTTGGGCTATGTACAGTGGAGTCTCCCAAAAGCCATCCAAAAATCATGTTCAAATAATCTAGGGTTACCAGCTTATCCTTTTTTTAGAGGACATGTTCTCTTTTTTTTGGTGCCCTCCTTTAGAAGAAGAAGAGGAGAAGAGATTGGATTTATACCCTGCCCTTCACTGCCCAAAGGCGTCTCAGAGCGGCTTACAAACTCCTTTCCCTTTCCCTCCCCACAACAGACACCCTGTGAGGGAGGTGGGGCTGAGAGAGCTCTGACAGGAACTATCCTTGAGAGAACAGCTGTGCCAGAGCTTGTGACTGACCCAAGGTCACATCAGCAGGTGCAAGTGGAGGAGTGGGGAATCAATCCCGGTTCTCCCAGATAAGGGTCCGCACACTTAACCACTACACCAAACTGGCTCTCTTTACTTAGTAAAGCTAAAGGTTTCTCTTGCTCGAAAGCCAGTCGAATCCAACTCTACGGGGTGGTGCTCATCTCCGTTTCCAAGCTGAAGAGCCAGTGCTGTCCAAAGACGTTTCCATGGTCATGTGGCTAGCGTGACTAGACGCCGAGGCACATGGAACGCTGTTACCTTCCCACCGAAGCAGTACCTATTTATCTCCTTGCAATTTCTAGCTTTCGAACTGCTAGGTTGGCAGGAGCTGGGGCCAGAGACGGGAGCTCACTCCGCCTTGTGGCACTCTCAGGTCTCGAACTGCCGGACTACCGGCCTTCCGGTCTGCAGCTCCGCATCTTCACCACTTAAGTCACCGCAGCCCTTCTTTAAAGGTAAAGGTTCCCTTGCTCGAAAGCCAGTCGAATCCGACTCTAGGGTTGTGGTGCTCATCTCCGTTTCAAAGCCGAAGAGCCAGTGCTGTCCACAGACATTTCCATGGTCATGTGGCCGGCATGACTAAACACCAAGGCGCACGGAACGCTGTTACCTTCCCACCGAAGTGGTACCTATTTATCTACTTGCAATTTCTTGCTTTCGAACTGCTAGGTTGGCAGGAGCTGGAACTAGAGAGGGGAGCTCAGCCCTGTCATGCGGCACTCTCGGGTCTCGAACTGCCGCATTACAGACCTTCCACAGCCTGCAGTTCAGTGTCTTAACCACTTGAGCCACCACAGCCCTTCTTTAGGGTTGCCTTATTTTGAAAAGCAAAATCCTTGCTTCCTGACCAGTCTCATTTTAAAGACTCCTAGTCTTTCAGCTGTGATCAGGGCTAGGAACCAGGCATAGTCCTACTCTTCTTCCAACAACTAAAGCGGACTGGGGTCAGTGTGGAAAGGAGGGAGGGGAGGCACCGAGATGGGTCAGGATTTAGGGGCACCAGGGAGCCTCCATCTGCCCCTGCCAAGGACAGGTCTCTCTCTCTGGGTCAGTCCTTCAGAATGCATCTGGATTCCTGAGGGGAAAGCGTCTGGATTCAGGATTCCTGAGGGGAAAGCGTCTGGATTCAGGATTCCTGAGGGGAAAGCGTCTGGATTCAGGATTCCTGAGGGGAAAGCGTCTGGATTCAGGATTCCTGAGGGGAAAGTGTCTGGATTCAGGATTCCTGAGGGGAAAGCGTCTGGATTCCTGGGGGAAAGCGTCTGGATTCAGGATTCCTGAGGGGAAAGCGTCTGGATTCAGGATTCCTGAGGGGAAAGCGTCTGGATTCCTGAGGGAAAAGCGTCTGGATTCAGGATTCCTGAGGGGAAAGCGTCTGGATTCCTGAGGGGAAAGCGTCTGGATTCCTGAGGGGAAAGCGTCTGGATTCCGGATTCCTGAGGGGAAAGCGTCTGGATTCAGGATTCCTGAGGGGAAAGCGTCTGGATTCCTGAGGGGAAAGCGTCGGGCCCAGAGGTGGGCGCTGGGAGCCGGCTGGTGGTGGAGCGCCCGCCTCTCCCTCTCCCCAAGTGTCCTGAGGGGAGAAGAAGAAGAAGAAGACCCCCCCCCGCCTTCCTCCTCCTCTTTGTCCCCCTCATGGGGCGGCCGCGGCGGGGCCTGCTGCTGCTGCTGTGGCTCCTGGCGGGCGCCTGCGGCCTGGCCCTGCTGCTGGCCTACTGCGCCCGCTTCGACCGGCGCCGCCGCGACGCCCCCGACTTCAAGCGGAGCCTGCGGGAGAGTGAGTGGGCGGGAGGGGGGAGGAAGGCGGTGAAGGGATCCAGGCTGCTGAGGGGTTCAGACGCACACGCGTGTCTGAGGCGAGGGCAGGCAGCCAGACAACCCCCCCCCCACACACGCGGTGCCCTGAGCGGCACTGGCCAATCTCGGCGCCCCCCCCCGCCTCCTTTCCAGGCTGACCCCCAGGCCCATTGTCGTTGCTGACCCGTCTGACCAGATAGACCAGGCAGGTTGCAGCAAGACAAAGGTTTATTCCTGTGATAAGGCAATATACTGTACAGACAAAGCCCAAGCTTTGGCTCCATAAAAGTTCTACAGAAATGAAATTAAAAAAGGAGGCGGAGAGGGCTCAGGCACAACTTTAATGCCAGGTTGCAGCAATACAAGAATTTTATTCGTAGGATGACGCCATATAGTGTACAAAGGAAGCCCAAGCTTTGGCTACATAAAGTTCCACAGAAATGAAATTAAAAAAAGGAGGCGGAGAGGGCTCACGCACAACTTCAATGCCAGGTTGCAGCCAATTGTTGTTGTTCAGTCGCACAGTCGAGTCCGACTCTTCGCGACCCCATGGACCGGATCACGCCAGGCCCTCCTGTCTTCCGCTGTCCGCTGAAGTTTGCTCAATTTCATGTTCGTTGCATCGATGACACTGTCTAACCATCTCATCCTTGGCCGCCCCCTTCTTCTTTGACCTTCAATCTTTCCCAGCATCGGGGTCTTCTCCAGTGAGGGCTCCCTTCTCATTTGGTGGCCAAAGTATTTGAGCTTCAACTTCAGGATCTGGCCTTCCAGGGAACAGTCAGGGTTGATTTCTTTTAGGATTGACTGATTTGATCTCCTTGCAGTCCAAGGGACTCTCAAGAGTCTTCTCCAGCACCATAGTTCAAAAGAATCTATTCTTCAGGTTGTTGGAAAAGGGTGTTCACTATGACCAGTATGTTCTCTGGCTGCCTGCCCTCGCCTCAGACACGCGTGTGCGTCTGAACCCCTCAGCAGCCTGGATCCCTTCACCGCCTTCCTCCCCCCCTCCCGCCCACTCACTCTCCCGCAGGCTCCGCTTGTTTTGTCAAGAGAACACGCTGGTCATAGCGAACACCCTTTTCCAACAATCTAAGAGGCGTGGTTGCAGCAGTACAAGAATTTTATTCATAGGATGACGCTATATACTGTACAAACTAAGCCCAAGCTTTGGCTACATAAAGCCCTACAGAAATGCAATACAACCTCTGTTTTAATATTTCACAAGTTAAATGTATCAACAGTTCCAATATTCATGACCTGAAAGGCATTTTTTCTACATTTTTTCACCCTTTTCCCATCTGGCAGCCGTTATTCAGTGGTTGGCTCATAGGTCTTTCGTTTAGGCGGCTGGCATAGGCTCAGGGGCGGATGAAGGCTCGCTGTGCCCACAGCACTGACCAATCTTGGTGCCCCCCCTCCTTTCCACACCAACCCAGTCCATTTTAGTTGTTGACCTGTCTGACCAGATACACAATGCAGATTTGCAACAAGACAAAAATTTTATTCATAGGATAACACAATATACTGTACAAACGAAGCCAAGCTTTGGCTCCATAAAGCTCTACAGGCCCCCCAACTTCCAATTTTTTATTTTATTTGTGGCGCTACCTTGGGGGGTGTGCGGGGTGCCCCCTGACTTATTTAAAGCCCCCCCCCCCAATTTAAAAATCCTGGCTACGGGCCTGGGGTTACCAGCTGTGAAACTGCGAAAAGTAGTATCGTAAGAAGACATATGCAACTTCCAAAAAAATTAGCCTGACAAATTTTCTTTTAAAGCATCTTCTGAAACTGAAATGTCCAAGATGCTTTTTTGGGGTGAGAAAGATCATGGCCTTCTTAGGACCGTGGGCGGCTGGAGGGGGGTGGGGAAGAGAGAGAGTTAAGGACATGAGAGTTTGTATGCATTTTTTAAAAATTTTCCATTAAGAGAAAGAGAATTCAACACTGCTTCAGCCTACTCCAGTATACTGTGGAGCAGCGTTCCCTCTAAGCTGAGTTAGTGTGAGCTGGCGCAGTTTTTTAGACTCCGGCTCACACACCTTCTTGTCTCCGCTCAGGAAGGGCAAACTCATTGATGCAGGAGCCAAATTGCTTGCTCACAACTTTAATGCCAGTAGCTCACAAAGTAGGATTTTTGCTCATAGGATTCCACAGCTTAGAGGGAGGATTGCCAGCTGCCCTCTTTTTAGAGAATGTCCTCTTTTTGTGTGTGTGTGTGTGTGTGTGTGTCCTCTTTGGGGCTCTCTTTCAAAAGTCGGATGAAAACGTCCTCTCTTTGTGTTGGGAGGTTAGGGATATTCCTAGTTGGTAGCAGTGGTCACACAGCCAGAGCTCCCTCTAAGCTGAGGAGCCTTGTGAGCAAAAATTCTACTTTGCGAGCAACCGGCATAACTTATTTTTAATTTATTTATTGCCAGAGTTATACCCTGCCGAGGCCGGCTCAGGGCGGCTTGCACAACAGATTAAAAACACACAAGCAAACAGAATTTTTAGCAGACTGGAAGGACTTTAAAGACTATTTAGAGCTTAACTGGGATGTGAAAAATAGACCTACACTGTTTTGATAGTTATTAATAATAGAAGTGTTGCAGCAAAAGAGACTGTAATAGAAAAGTTACCTAGTAGTTAAAATAGAAAGAGGAAAATATTGAAATTTATCATTCGAATACTGAAAATGAATTGAAGATAAGAGAATATTGATTGAAGTGTTAATGGGGGTGGAGCATCGCTGGAAGCCAGGGAAGGGGGGATAAAATTTTTAGAAAAGGATATGTTAAGAATTGTTAGCCAGATATGGAACATGCTATTATATCCTGATCATAAATTTTCTTTAAAAAAAACACACACAAGTAAACAGTTTAAATAGTCCTAAAACCAGATAAGACATTCCAACATTTAAAAAGGTGCTAACGTTAAAGACACTAATAGGTTATTAAATGATGGCGGTCTTATTGAAAATGAAGTTACGTTAGATTAAGTTAGATTTTTGTATATAAAACATAAGTTACCTGGTTTATAGATTGTTATAAGTTTAAACTTGATTACTTTTATTGTTTTTTGTTATTGGCAATAGCAATGTTGGAAGCCTATTAGGGGGGAAGGGGGAAGGGATATAATCTATAACTTGAATTGGAAATTATGTTTAAAAATGTTGAATATACTCCAATACAAATCTTGTTTTTTAAAAAATAAAAGTTGTGAGCGAGCGATTTGGCTGCTCTGGAGCCATCTTTCCTGAGCTAAGACAAACGTGTGAGCCGGAGGCTATTGCGTACTGGACCGACCACGTGCGAGGGTAGGTCCACACGTGGTCGAGCAAAGAGCCTGAGCTTCGCCCATACAAACAATGGACAATCGGATCCTAGCCCCGCTCCATTCGGAAGGCTAGGATCCAAGACTAGACCTATGAGACTGATACTGTAAATAGACCTATCACAGGTGTTGGGGTGTGTTTGGGTGTGGTTTGCCTTGGGGTTATAAGCCGGCCTGCGAGCCGGTTAAAGCTCTCTTGTTCCCGAATAAAATATGAGCTGATTCACTACTTCATGCATCGGATCCAGTATATTATAGAGGCTAAGAAACTGAGCTTGCTCACACTAACTCGGCATAGAGGGAACATGGGTCCCAGCTGACATAGGAGCGGTCTTTGAACTGAGATCTGTCCGAGTGATCCCTTCAGGTGGAGTCACCGTGTTGGTCCGAAGCAGCGGAGCAGAGTTGGAATCTAGTGGCGCCTACCTTTTAAGACCAACAAGGTTTGATTCAAGGTTTGAGTCTTCGTGGGCACGCACACTTCTTCAGGTACCTTGAAGTGGAAGTTGGCAGTCCATACATGTAGCTCTCACACTCTAGCTTTGTGTATGGACCGGTAACTTCCACTTCAAGGTATCTGAAGAAGTGTACTTGCACAATGAAAGCGCATACCTCGAATAAAACTTTGTTGGTCTTCAAGGTACCGCTGGACTCAGACTTTGTCGCAGCGATCACTTGTCGCCCTCTTCTGGACACGCTTGAGCTGGTCAACATCCTTCCTAAAATGTGGTGCCCAAACCCGGACACAGTACTCCAGGTGAGGCCTGCCTGACCTGGGAACTCTAAGACTTGCCCTGAATGAGTATTCACGAAGAACACAAATTCATATCATATTCTGGAAACCTCTTCCCCAGTGGAATATCTTCTTATTACGATGTAAAAACTGCGATTAGAGAAAACCGATAGCTGGCAGTCGGCCTCCTAAACTTGTTCACACAGCTATTTGATGTGCACATTTCTAAATTGAATGGATTATCCTTGCAGGAAGAAGAAAAGAGCGCGAACAGGCGAAAGAGCGTGAGAAAGAGGTGGAAAAAAAAAAGTGTTTTAAAATGTTTTCCGTGAAGATTGTTTCAGAGGATAACCATGTCGGTCTGCAGTCCAAGAAGATGGGTCACCGTAGTAGTCTGTCTGTAGCAGTAGAACCTAGCTGTTCGAAAGCAAGAAATTGCAAGTAGATAAATAGGTACTGCTTTGATGGGAAGGTGACAGCGTTCCGTGCGCCTTGGCGTTTAGTCACGCCGGCCACATGACCACGGAAATGTCTTCGGACAACGCTGGATCTTCGGCTTGGAAACGGAGATGAGCACTGCATCCCTAGAGTCGGATTCGACTGGCTTTTGAGCGAGGGAAATCTTTACCTTTACCTAGCAGTAGAAAAGAGCAAGAGTCCAGGAGCCCCTTAAAGACTAGCAGAATATGTGGCAAGGCACGATCGGATAAACATCTGGAGCAGAGGTCCATCAGTGGCTATTACCCACAAGGTATAGAGGAAACACTCTGTCTGGGGCAGTGATGCTCTGTATTCTTGGTGCCTGGGGGAGCAACGGTGGGAGGGCTTCTGGAGTTCTGGCCCCACTGGTGGACCTCCTGATGGCCCCTGGGTTTTGGCCACTGTGTGACACAGAGTGTTGGACTGGATGGGCCACTGGCCTGATCCGACATTGGCTTCTCTGATGTTCTTATGTTTGAATCTCCACTCACGTCATGGAAGCTTTCTGAGTGACCGTGGGCCAGTCACGAACTCTCAGCCTAACCTCCCTCACAGGGTTGTTGCGAAGATAAAATGGAGGGGAAGTGGATTATGTAAGCCACCGTGAGTCCTGACTGGTGATGAAAAGAGGGGTATAAATGAAACAGATAAAATATGTTGGTAGCTTGGAGGTACTTAGTGGACCTTAGTGCATCTTTTCCCCCAAAAGACGGGGAGCCGTTTCAGAGACGAGAGGAACCCGGAGCTGAATTCTGCGTTGTTCAAGATGATCTCTCTCTTTTTTTAAATGAAATTAATTTAGAATGTCATTAAGGGGAGAGTAGCAAACTGGCTGAGGGACTTAAAACGTTCCCCGGCCAATTTTATAGACTCATTTCTTAATAATCTCCAGCTTTTATTAAAAACATTCCCCCCTCCCAAAGATTCACAACATTGAGGGTTTCTGTACTGGAATAATTAAAAAAAAAAAAGATCGTAGAGTGTATCTCATTTACTAAACATAGTTTTGCATTTGCTAGGTTTTTGTGAATGATGTGCGCTCTGATAATTACATGCAATTCACGAATATGCAGATTAGCTGTGATTGTTCTGCTCTTGTTGGATGTTCCGCGTGATGCTGAGGGCAGGATAAATTGTCACCCTTTTCAGTCTCCGATCCCGAAAAAGCAAAGACGGGAAACACATTCAGTCAAACCGAGTCAGAAACTTATCACAAATGTTTGTACCAATTATGGCACTCTGACGGCTAGCAGGTTCTCTGGACTCTCCTCTTTCACGTAATACAGAAGAAGAGATTGGATTTATACCCCACCCTTGACTCCCCGAAGGAGTCTCAGAGCGGCTAACAATCTCCTTTCCCTTCCCCTCCCCACAACAAACACCCTTGTGAGGTAGGTGGGGCTGAGAGAGCTCTTTCAAGGACTGCTCTTGAGAGAACAGCTCTGAGAGAACTTGTGACTGACCCAAGGTCATACCAGCAGCTGCATGTGGGGGAGTGGGGAATCAAAACCGGTTCTCTCAGATTAGACTCGGTGCTCCTAACCACTACACCAAACTGGCTCAAAGTACCAGATCCATTTCAAGGTGAGTACCAGATCTGTTTCAAGCCCTATATGGCCCAGGTACTGCATATTTGTGAGACTGCCTCTTCGCTTAAGAGCCCCCTAGAACCCTGTGACTGGCCAACAGGCATCTCTTGGTGGTCGCTGGCCCCAGGAACATCTGTCTTGCCTTGACTAGGGCCAGGGCCTTCTTGGCCTTGGCCCCTACCTGATGGAATGAGCTCCCATATGAGATCAGGGCCCTGCGGGACCTTTTCCAGTTCCGCAGGGCCTGCAAGATGGAGCTCTTCCGCCAGGCTTTTAGCTGAGATGGTGGGCGTCCATATTTATTGGGCCTCCCTGCAGTGTTCCAGTGAGTCAGATCGGAATACATACTTGGAACTACCCCATCTACCACATCTGTTGATGCTCTGGTTAGAGGCTCTGTATATTTTATCTGATGTATTTTAATCAGTTTTAACTAAAAGAACATAAGAACATAAGAGAAGCCAATGCTGAATCAGACCAATGGCCCATCTAGTCCAACACTCTGTCACACAGCGGCCAAAATATACCTGGTGCCATCAGGAGGTCCAGCAGTGGGGCCAGGACACTAGAAGCCCCCTCCCACTGCTGCCCCCCCCCCAGCACCAAGAATAGAGTGCATCACCTGCCCCAGCCTGAGAGTCCCTATCTAAACCCTGTGGCTAATAGCCACTGATGGACTTCTGCTCCATATGTTTATCCAATTCCCTCTTGAAACTGTCCATGCTTGTAGCTGCCGCCACCTCCTGTGGCAGTGAATTCCATGTGTTAATCACTCTTTGGGTGAAGAAGGACTTCCTTTTATCTGTTCTAATATCCGATGTATGATGGAACCTGCCTTGAGCCTGCTATGCTAGGAGGGCGGGATACAGATCTAATAAAATAAAAATGAAATAGGTAAAGCACAAGGGCTTTTCTACCCCGGCAGTAGGGTAGCAGAGTGCACCAAGTGATTCTCTCAAACTTAACTTGTTTAAATGGTTAGGGACCGTGGTCTGTGCTGCCACATGTAGCTTACTGAAGGTAGCATCCCCATTGTGGAATTTCTGCACCGTTAAATGTGTCCTGTGGATACTTCTGCTATGCTTCAGTTCGGTGGGGAGGAGCTGTGGCAGAGCCTCTGCTTGGCATGCAGAAGGTCCCAGGTTCAATCCCTGGCAACTGCATTTAAAAGGACCGGGCAGTGGGTGATGCGAAAGACCTCCAGACTGTGTCCCTGGAGAGCTGCTGCCGGCCTGAGTAGACAATACTGACTTTGATGGACCAAAGGTCTGATTCAGTATTTGGCAACTTCATGTGTTCTTTTGGGTTGGTTCCAGACTTCTAAAATCCTAATGCATTGGTTACTGAATGTCCCATTTTACCTGATTGTACTGACTAACGATGCGTAATGTGCCCAGCGTCCCCGTGAGGAAGGCAGACCATTTGTTTGTTTCTTTGTTTATTGGGATAAAGTAAAAAATAATAAAAATAAATAAATAAGGTAAATAAATAAGCGTGCGCTGTGTAGTCTTACAGATTGGAGGCAATAGGACAGAATCTGAGCCCAGCGGCACCTTTAAGACCCACAAAGTCTTATTCTGGGTATAAACTTCCGTGTGCATGATCACTTCTTCAGGTTCCAAAGAAGCGTGCAGGCACATCGAAGCTTATACTCAATTAAACTTTGTTGGTCTTAAAGGTGCCCCTGGACTCAGAGACTGGAGGCCTGTTCTAGTAGGTGACTTGTGAAAAGTAGGCAAAGGCGTCTTTAAAAGATTTGCCCCCTGAGAAGTGGAAATGTAGTATTTGGAAAAGACTTTTTAAAAAACTTTGGTGTTGTTAACAGCCTTACTCTCATCAGCTGCCAGGTTAGTCCCGTGCCATTTTTCTAAGATGCCATTTTTTTTCATCAACACTCCTAGCTGCATGAGCGGAAGGACGCGGCCAAGGTGCAAGACTTCTTCCTGCAAGAAATCCAGCTGGGCGAGCTGTGGCTGGAAAGAGGTAAGGAGGGGGCTCGCCGGCGTCCACACTCTGAATGGCTCGAAAATTGTCGCTTCACGGTGGCAGGGAATGCCATCGAGTTGCAGTCGACTTTGGCTGAGAGACAGTTTGGTGTAGTGGTCAGGAGCGCGGACTCTAACCTGGGAGAACCGAGTTTGATTCCCCACTCCTCCACTTGCAGCAGCTGGTGTGACCTTGGGTCAGTCACAAGTTCCCTCAGAGCTGTTCTCTCAAGGTCAGTTCTCGAAAGAGCTCTCTCAGCCCCACCTACCTCACAGGGTGTCTGTTGTGGGGAGGGGAAGGGAGAGGAGTTTGTAAACCGCTCTGAGACTCCGAGTGAAGGGCGGGGTATGAATCCAATCTCTTCCTCCTCCTCCTCCACCTTTTTAGAAGGTTTTTTTAATTAAGAGGTGAGAATCACCTTACCTGGACAAGAAGAAGCCTGGAGCTGGCAACCCTAACCCTTTCCCCATTCCAAGATAATGTCCGCCTACCTTTGAGGATAGCTGTTGAAATCTACCTTGTATCACCGCTGAAATAGGAGGTGTATTTAGAATGAGCAGGGCTTTTTTTGTAGAAAAAGCCCAGCAGGAACTCATTAGCATAATAGGCCACACCCAACTGCAGAAACCCATTAGCATATTAGGCCACACCCCCGATATCTCAACTCATTAGTATATCAGGCCACACCCCACGTTACCAGAAGTGTGGTCATCCAGCCACACCCACCTTTTGCTTCTTATTATGTTTACCTTGTTTTTTGTCAAAACCCGGGACTTTTTTTGGAGCAGGAAGTCCTTTGCATGTTAGGCCACACGCCCCTAATGTAGCCAATCCTAATGAGTTTCTGCTGTTGGGTGTGGCCTGTTATGCTAATGAGTTCCTGCTGGGCGTGGCCAACTCGGGAGCCAGCCGGAACTCCGTTCCTGTGCGTTCCTGCCCAAAAATAGCCCTGAGAGTGAGATTTGTCATAGTGATCCACTTGTTTGAAGTAGTCAGTCGTCATCATCATCATCATCTATTTATTTATATAATTCATGCCCCACCCTGCCCTAGGAATGGTGTCAGGGCGGCTCACTGCATAAAACCAGCAAATAATAAAAACAATAAAACAATCAATAGCAGCAGCAGAGAAAACCAGAACCCATGTCCTTATATCGGGCAGGAATAATCACCCCAAAAAACTGCAGTACCCAAGCAATATCCAGAACAGCAAGGGCCACTGGGTAAAGTGGTCACGGGCAGGGCCAGTTGGGAAATATGTCCTCCTCTTTTTTGCTTTTCAAAATAGGCTAACCCTAACCATTTTTTGGATTGGGCACGCGGTGACTCAGAGGTTAAGACGTTGAGCTGCAAACCAGAAGGTCGGTAGTTCGGCAGTTCGAGACCTGAGTGCCGCATGACGGAGTGAGCTCCCGTCTCTGGCCCCAGCTCCTGCCAACCTAGTTGTTCGAAAGCAAGACATTGCAAGTAGATAAATAGGTACCGCTTCGGTGGGAAGGTAACAGCATTCCGTGTGCCTCGGTGTTTAGTCATGCCGGCCACATGACCATGGCAACATCTTCGGACAGCGTTGGCTCTTCAGCTTGGAAATGGAGATGAGCACCGTGTCCCTAGAGTCAGATCCGACTGGATTTCAAGCAAGGGAAACGTTTACCTTTACCTAGGAAGGCTGATAATGAAATCAATGGAGCAGGAAGAGTTAGGTGGGGCAGAATGCTAATTCTAACTGGTGGGATAACGATTGTACAGTCTGGGCTTCAGGAATATACATTTGTTACAGGAGAGCAGAAGAAGGCCATCGAACACCTCATCAACGCAGTCTCGCTGTGTACACACCCAACCGAGCTGATGGACGTCCTGGAGCAGACTCTGCCGCCCCAAGTATTTGAGATGCTGGAGCACAGAATTCCATCCGTTACGCAAGTAAGTAGAAAAAGTGATTGGATTTATACCCCACCCTTCACTACCCGAAGGAAGAGCGGCTTACAATCTCCTTTCCATTTTTACGTTTATCCAATCCTCTCTAGAGAGCCAGTTTGGTGTAGTGGTTAAGTGCGCGGACTCTAATCTGGGAGAACCGGGTTTGGTTCCCCACTCCTCCACTTGCACCTGGCTGGATGACCTTGGGCAAGTCGTAGTTCTGATAAGAGCTGTTCTTGAAAAAACAGCAGTTTCTGTCAAGAGCTCTCTCAGCCCCACCTACCTCACAGGGTGTCTGTTGTGGGGAGGGGAAGGGAAAGGAGTTTGTAAACCTCTCTGAGACTCCTTTGGTTAGTGAAGGGTGGGGTATAAACCCAATCTCTTCTTCTTCTTGTACCTCACTGGGTGTCTGTTGTGGGGAGGGGAAGGGAAAGGAGTTTGTAAGCCGCTCTGAGACTCCTTTGGGTAGTGAAGGGCCGGGTATAAATCCAATCTCTTCTCTTCTTCTTCTTTCCCTTCCCCTCCCCACAACAGACACCCTGTGAGGTAGGTGGGCCTGAGAGACTGCCCTTGAGAGAATTGCCCTTGAGAGAACAGCTCTGAAAGAACTTATGACTGCCCCAAGGTCACACCAGCAGATGCATGTGGAGGAGTGGGGGAATCAAACCTGGTTCTCCTAGATTTAGAGTCTGCCCTCTTAACCACTACACCAAACTGGCTCTTTAAAACGCAGAGGAATTGCGATGAAGAGAGCTCGGTGACTTGGCTGACTCTCACAGGTTGTTTCCAGGTCTGTGATGAGCCGAAACTTATCATCTGCCTGATTCGCTTATAGATCAGCAGACTTGCCACACCCGCTGAGGGCGGTGATGGGAAAGATTCGAGAAGGAGAGGGGCGCACAAGTCCAAAGCTTGCTCATGGAATGCTAAACCGAGGTTTAGGGTTACAGGCCAACCGAGTCAGAATATACCATTGTTGGGGGGGGATAAGGGCTTTCGGGTCATGATGTATACAGGGCCCTTTCAGCAGGTATGGATTGGCCATTAAGGCGACCAGGGAAAGTCCTGGTGGGCTGATGTCCAAGAGAGGGGGTCATCCTCCTGGGAGCTGCGGGGGAGGCAAGCCTTACTCTGTGTGGGTTGTGCGAACACAGAATCGAGTTGGAAGGGACCTCCAGGGTCATCTAATCCAAGCCCCCACAAAATGCAGGAAAGCCACAATTACCTCCCCCTCCACATCCCGAGTGACCACTGTTCCATGCCCAGATGATGACCAAAAACCTCCAGGATCTCCAACCAAACTGGTCTGGATAAAAATTGCTTCCTGCCCCCAATGTAGCAATCGGCATTTCCCTGGGCGTGTATGAAAGGGCCACGAGAACCCAGCACTGAGGCGACCCTTCCTGCCCTCCCTTTTCATGATCTGCCCAAGTTTGCAGAATCAGCATGGCATCCAGATGGCCCTTGAGCCTCTGTCTGAAAGCCTCCCAAGAAGAAGCTGTAAAGCCATGGTGACTTGAGAGGAACCGCCACATTTCAGAGGCATTAAGCCTCTGAATCCCAGACCCAGGAGGCAACATCAGGGGAAGGCCTCTGCCTCTATTCCCTGTTGCTGGCCCTCCAGAGGAACTGGTTGGCCACTGTGTGAGACACCTTCTAGAGATGATTGGATAAACATATGGAGCAGAGGTCCATCGGTGGCTATTAGTCGCAAGGCATAGATAGAACAGTATGTCTAGGGCAGCAATGCTCCGTGTTCTTGCTGCTTGGGGGGCAACAGTGGGAGAGCTTTTGGAGTTCTGGACCTCCTGATGGCCCCTGGTATTTTTGGCCACTGCATGACACAGAGTGTTGGCTGGGATGGGCCATTGGCCTGATCCAACATGGCTTCTCTTATGTCCTTATGACGCTGGACTAGATGGACTACTGGTATGATTCAGCAGGGTGGTTCTGATGTTCTTAATGAAGTGAGTCCCCTAAGGGCAGAGGTATACGCCCGGGAAAAGAAAGGAAGTCTAGCCAATTAAAAAAAAATAAAAATAAAGCCAACACTCAAAATGTCTTTTGTGTGCATCAGTAGCTTCACTACTGACAAACCTACATAAGAACATCAGAGAAGCCAATGTTGAATCAGGCCAATGGCCCATCTAGTCCAACACTCTGTCACACAGCGGCCAAAATATACCAGGTGCCATCAGGAGGTCCAGCAGTGGGGCCAGGACACTAGAAGCCCTCCCACTGCTGCCCCTCCCCAGCACCAAGAATAGAGTGCATCACCTGCCCCAGACTGAGAGTTCCCATCTATACCCTGTGGCTAATAGCCCCTGATGGACTTCTGCTCCAAATGTTTATCTAATTCCCTCCTGAAACTGTCCATGCTTGTAGCTGCCGCCACCTCCTGTGGCAGTGAATTCCATGTGTTAATCACCCTTTGGGTGAAGAGGGACTTCCTTTTATCTGTTCTAACCCGACTGCTCAGCAATTTCATGGGAGTGCCCACGAGTTCTTGTATTGTGAGAAAGGGAGAAAAGTACTTCTTTCTCAACCTGCTCAATCCCATTCATAATCTTATAAACCTCAATCATGTCACCCCCCAGCCGTCGTTTCTCCAAGCTAAAGAGCCCCAAGCATTTTAACCTTTCTTCCTAGGGAAGGTGTTCCAACCCTTTTATCATTCTAGTTGCCCTTCTCTGCACTTTTCTCTGTTTTCTCTGACAGCGGCTCGAGGCGGCCCTGAATGAGCAGGATCCGGCGGACGAGTGAGGATGTGGCATCGCACCCGGGGCTACTCCCAAGGCCAGAGGAGAAGCCCTCCGTGAGAAAGACGCTCTGCACAACAGTAATTTCCATTTATTTCACTTTGAGTCAATAAAAAATACACTTTAGACACTTTGGGATTTAATTTTCAGAGCTAACACGGCCCATTTTCCAAAACGAACAGTCGTCATTGTGGGGGGGGAGATCACAGGAGGGTGGGTCGTATCCTGCCGCTCTGCCTGCGACGGTGCCGGAGGGAGAGATTGGAGGAGGGCGCCGGCAAGAGCGGAGGGGCCGGATGCAACCCGCTGTTTGCTCCCTACCCCGTCCTGAGCCCAGTATGCAGCACAGCCAGTCCGCAGGTCTCCAGAAAAGGCCGTATCAACATTACTCCACTGCACGGGAAGAGGACGCTCTAGGAACGGGCTTGATCGGCGCTACACGCAGTGGCAGCCACCGACGATTTCCGCATTTCGATTGGTCTCTGAGCTGTTCCGTTCCAAGCCAGTGGACATTCCCGTCGCGACAAAAACGCACCTTCGCGCGCAATGCAGTCGCCGCCGGCCCTCCTCCCTTAACGCGGCTGGCCAAGGAGTCCGGCTTTAGCAGCCAACGCTTCGTTCTGCAGGATGTGATACTCCTGGAATCGCATCGATATCCTCTGAGTCATTTTTAAGTACTTCTGTAAGCAGTGCTCTGCGCAGGACATCTGTACAGTAAAGGGAAAGGGGGAGGACGCCCGTTATCATTAACCATTTGGAATTCTTGGGGTATGAAAAGTAGATTATAAAGCCATCTTCAACCTAAACTGGTGACTGAAGTAACTGTTAATCCTAGAGATGGAAAAACAGAATCCAGTGTGTGATTTCCCCCCTCCTCCCCCAAGGCTTCCCTTTGAGATGAAGACCAAGCTGAAAATTTTAGAGAAGGAGGGGGAGGGGACTGGATTTATACCCCGCCCTTCACTACCCAAAGGAGTCTCCTTTCCCTTTCTCTTCCCACAACAGACACCCTGTGAGGTAGGTGGGGCTGAGAGAGCTCTTTCGAGGACTGCTCTTGAGAGAACAGCTCTGAGAGAGCTTGTAACTGACCCAAGGTCACATCAGCAGCTGCATGTGGAGGAGTGGGAAATCGAACCCAGCTCTCCCAGATTAGAGTCCGCGCTCCTAACCACTACATCAAACTGGCTCTTACTTGGGTAAATGATTGGGACTTGTGGTCTATACGGCTTGGCGGTATATACAGCTTGGTGTAGTGGTTAAGAGTGGCGGACTCTAATCTGGAGAACAAGGTTTGATTCTCCACTCCTCTATATGAAGCCAGCTGGGTGACCTTGGGTCAGTCACAGCTCTCTCAGAACTCTCAGCCCCACCTACTTCACGGGGTGTCTGCTGAGGGGAGAGGAAGGAAAGTTGATTGTAAGCCGTTCCGAGACTCCTTCAGGTAGCGAAGGGCGGGGTATAAAACCAACTCTTCTTCTCTGTCCTATAGCATATTGTAGGTCGGATCTTATTACGTCATTTCTGTACCACTTAAGGTGCCATGTGAATATGTGTGCGATGCTTCAGTTCTTTCTAGCGGTTCCAGACTTCTGATCTCCTAATGCATTAATTACTGAATGTTCCATTTTGTTGCCTGTACCAACTCACTCTGGGCGCTTTCACACACATGCTGGATAATGCCCTTTCAGTCCACTTCCAATGCACTTTGCAACTTGGTTTTACTGTGTGAAATGGCACAATCCACTTGCAAAGCGTCACTGAAGAGGACTGAAGTTGCATTATTTAGCCTTGTGAAAGCACCCCTCTGTCATCCGCCTCGAGTCCCCGCGAGAAAGGCAGACGATAAATACCACAGATAATTTTTTAGAAAGCTAAGAAATGCAGAGAATTCTGTCCAAGCGACACGGTTCAGAAGAGCCGTGTCTGGAGGCGGATTTCCCAAAGCGTACGGCTGATTTCAGAAATAGAATGCTACTTGGATCAGATAGACTCCTGGTCTGCTCCATTAAGATTCTGTATTCTTGTGTTTATACTTGATTTATCAACCCCCACCAAGAACTACAAGGAAGAAAATGGGTTTTTATGGTACTGGTTAGTTTTATCCAGCTTTCTTGGTTAAATCACAGCTACAGTTCTAAAATACTTGGGAAGATCCACATACCTCTTCCGGCCTGACTTCTCTGCTAGTGAAATCTTTCACACAATCCAAGAAGCAGTTTTCCGTCAGTTTGTTGTATGTTCCGAGAAATTCTTTAAACTGTGAACAAACCAGAGAGATTTTCAGCAGTGGGTGGACTGATTCCTCCCCGCCCCCCCCCCCGGGAGAAAAAGCAAAAGCTGGACAGGGAGAACAGCTGAAGAAGAAGAAGAAGAAGAGATTGGATTTATACCCCACCCTTCACTTGGTGTCGCAGAAGAAGACGAAGAAGAAGAGATTGGATTTATACCCTGCCCTTCACTACTCAAAGGAGTCTCAGAGCAACTTACAATCTCCTCTCCCTTCCCCTCCCCACTACAGACACCCTGTGAGGTAGGCGGGGTTGAGAGAGCTCTGACAGAAACTGCTCTTTTTCAAGAACACCTCTGACAGAACTATGGCTTGCCCAAGGTCATCCAGCCAGGTGCAAGTGGAGGAGTGGGGAATCAGATCGGGTTCTCCCAGACTAGAGCTCACGCTCTTAACCACTACACCAAACTGGCTCAGAGCAGCTTACAACCTCCTTTCCCTTCCCCTCCCCGCAACAGACACCCCTGTGAGGTAGATGGGGCTGAGAGAGCTCTTTCGAGAACTGCTTGTGAGAGAACCGCCCCGACAGAACTCGTGACTGACCCAAGGTCACACCAGCTGGCTGCATGTGAGGCAACACTTGCTCCTCAGGTTGAAGGGCACGTAAACTTAAACAGCCTGTTCCGGGTAGTCAATTGCAGGATTTGGTACCACAGTGAACAACCATTGTCCTTAAGGACAGCCATCCAAGTTGCCAAGCTATGAGACAGTATTTCAAAAGCATCCATTAGCAAATACTGGGTTAGACGAGGGCCCCCCAACACGGTGCTCGTGGGCGCCATGGCCCCTGCTGACAGCTTCCCTGTTTTTAGAAAGCAGGTGGGCTGGGGGGCCTTTGCCCAAAAAGACTTCTCGTTGGCTGTTTAGATTCTTTAGAATGTTCACAATGAGATACAAAAAATTTTGAAATGTACTTTTAAAAAAGACCCACAGATGTTATTGCTAGGTCTTAAAATGGAAGAAATAAATGTAGCCAAGAGAACATTATTATGGTACTTGATTACAGCAGCTAGACTGATTTTTGCTCAATATTGGAAACAAGATAAAGTACCTGAAACATGGGAATGGATTAAAAAGACGTTGTTTTTGGCAGAAATGGACAAATTAACAAGAAAGTTAAACAACGAAGAAGATGAAACTTTCTTTGAAGACTGGAAAGACTTTCAAAAATACCTGTTGAAAAATTGGGACATTAAACGTGGTTTGATTTGTTTTGATAGTTATTAAGAAGAAAATGAAAGAGAATTGGATTTTTGAAATGTTACCATTTGTAAGAGAAAATAAGTTTAGAAGTAATTGTAATAGAACAAGAGATACATTAATGGGGTTGGAGCAGTGCGGGAAGCCTTGTTTGGGGGGGGAGAAGGGAAATAAGAGAAATGGATATGTATGTAGGTTTAATTTGTATGAACATGTGATATATCCAATAATAAACTGTATTTACTAAAAAAAAAAAAAAGATTCTTTAGAATGTTGCTTTGGCACTGGCTTCTACCGCAGCACAAGGATCTTCACTGTGTGACTGCAGGGCAGCTGCGGCGGTCGTTTTACCGCTGGTTCCGCCTCTCCCAGTAGCTATTTTGTGGCAGCCATTTTGTCCCTGTGCCCACCACGCTGTGTCAGAACTCCAGAGGCGCCCGCAAGCTGGAAAAGTTGGGAACCCCTGGGTTGGACCCTATGAAATGCAAAGCCAACAACACTCCCCCCTGTGCAAGAGGAAAAAGAGGCAATTTTGCCCAATTCCCCACCTCCCCCGCCGCTGGAATTTTGTCCAGAATGGTCACCCAACCAAATAGCATTAGCTTTTTTTGGGGGGGGAGTGAAGGCTCGCCGGAAGAGGGGGAAAGCGAGAAAGATCCACCTTCCAATTGTGATTTGCAGAATCTTACCTGCTTGATCTGATCAGATTCCGATATCTGCCCAGCCATATTTTAGCACGCTGCCAATCTGCCACCTAAACTGAACGGAAGATATCCGGGTCAAAATTCATTAAAAAAAAATAGATATATTTGCAACAGAATACCTGAAACGGAAGACCCCGCAGTCTAACCCTTATTGATTTTTATATGTATATAAGAGGGAGAAGCAGGGGAGTGAAAAGTACCTTCGCAGAATTTGTAAGAAGGCTAAGCATTTCAGAATAGCTCTCTTCCCCCCACCCCGCCTGTGTATTTTTGTTTATGAGCTAGGCAAAGCTAACTTGTTCAGCTTCAAAGGGATCTTGCATTAACCTCCATTTGTCAGGGGAATGACTTGTTAACGGGTCAGGCAAGCAGAACTGTGGCCCCTGTACCAACCAGTAGAAATCTTGGGGAGACGGATAAATAGTTTTGACAAAGTCCATGAATGTTACATAATTGGCGCCATCCATAGTAGGAAACAGCTTATGTGTGTTTCTTGATCTCATCATATAAGACTAGGACAAAAGCACCCCCCATTCCTCTGAGGACATTGGACCATGCACCCTTGAAGAAAGCCTTTGAGCCCTCATCACGGGCAATCTTCCGCCAGCAGTCAATCGTACCAGAATACATGATGTCAGCACCTTTGCGGCCAGACTGCATCATCATACGCCGCCGGACTGTATCAAAGGGATATGAGGTCAGGCCAGCAACAGCAGTAACCGTCTGGTAACTGGAGATCTCCTATTACAACTGATCTCCAGAGGACAGAGATCAGTTCACCTGGAGAAAATGGCCATTTTTGTATGGTGGACTCTATGACATTATACCCCATTGAAGTCCCGCCCCTCCCCAAACCTTGCCCCTCCTCAGGCTCCACCCCCCTCCCCCCAATCTCCAGGTATTTCCCAACTTGGGAGCTGGCAGCCCTGCGCATTAATAACAAAGTGTTTGCTAGTCAATGTCCGTTCAGAACTAGCAAAAGCCCTCTCATAACAGCCAGATGCGCAAGGTCCTAGATGGAGACTCGACCTCACCCAATAACATACTCCCTCCTCCGGCAATGTCCATTCCAAATTCCTGGACAAAGAATTTCAGATAGCCCTGCTGGTCTGCCCCGTAGGGGGTGTGTGGCAATCATCCTTAAAAGTCCCACCTCTCCTCCAAGCCTCTGAGAACCAATCCTTGTGATTTAAGCCTCATGCAAATCTGGGCGATTGTCAGCCAATCAGGGCCCGGGGAAACCCCCTGAATGGGTGGGGCTGAGCCAGCCTCAGTCTTAAAAAGGGTGAAGAACCCCCCCCCCTTAAGACAGGGGATGTTGTGGCCCTGGAAAGGAGCATCAGCTTAGCCAGGCGTTCGTTTGGCTTTCTAGTTCGGGTCTGGGCATCAGCTTAGGGAAGAAAGCTTATAAGCCTCCCAAGGGCCCGTCATTCCTAACTGGTGCGTGTTGGTTCTGTGTAAGGTGCTCTGTTGAGCGAAAAGGGCAGCCTTGAGAGAAAGGGGAGCCAAATCTCCCTCCAGGGATTATTTACTGTATCAGACAGCCAGTTTTGCTACATATATAAGTCCTCCACACATTAAATACCTCATTAAATACTCTTCAGTACTCTGTTTGTTGTTCATCTCCACCTATGTCTTTTCTGTCAAATCAAAAACCTAAGACACCGGGGTCCCTGATTGCCTCACAAATAATTACAGCCTTGGTTTAGCAGGTTTCCAAATAAGAGGCCTTTTGGGAGCACATCGCTTACACACGACGAGGCTTTAACTTAAAGCTTGGGTCCCCCTTGTTATTTGATCGTGGGCGGTTGGGATACAAAGAATCTTTAGGAGAGGATTGGTAATGCTTCAGTGGAGGACTGGATATGCCTCAGAGCCTCCACTCTCCACCTCCCACAGCTGCCACAATAAAATTTGTTGTGCTGGTGATAGAAAAAGTTGCATAATACCTTTTATTAGGACTGTTTAAAATATCACACAACTACTAAGTCTTCCAAGCTGTGCGCAAACCCATTCACAATATATTCCTTTTCCATGCCTGGCACAGGACACTAGCCTGCCTGGCATCTTTGAAGTCCCCCTGGGTGCTGACACCAGGGATAAAAATTTCATGTCTAATACATGAAATAAAATCCCTTCTTCATACAGAGAACACCATGCCATTTTGCAAGGATGGGACAGGTCATATTTATCACCGTATTAGCGATAATGTCTTAATGCACCACAAGCTTACAATTGATGGCGCTCCTCTTCCCCGCAATCCTGTAGGCCAGGTCTCCACGGACGACTTCGTATGTTATGTGCTGACATTTACACGTAAAAAGATGTGACGTCTGCACAGCAAACTTTTAACAACTACAATAGTAGTGTTCAGGCAAGGGAGCCAGGATTGTCTGCAGCTCAGTACAGGCACCAATAAATGTGTGTGGTTTCACCACATAATATTTAAAGCAGTCCTACTTTGTGTGTGTCATGAGCTGCCAAGTTGGTTTCGACTTATGGTGACCCTATGAATGAATGAATAAATCCTATAGTTGACAGCCTTGCTTAGGTCTTGACACCTGTGGGCTGTGGCTTCCTTGATGGAGTCAACCCATCTCAGGCTGGGCCTTCTAGCTGCCTTCAGTTTTCCCCAGCATTTCACTGAGTCTTCTCTACTCATAATGTGACTAGAGTATGATAGCCTCAACTGAGTCATTTTAGCTTCTAGGAAGAATTCAAGGTTGATATGATTTAGGGCCCGCTTATTTTGTCTTTTTGGCAGTCCATGGTATCCATAAAACTCTCCTCCAACACCACATTTCAAATGAATCAACTTTCTTCCTGTCAGCTTTCTCCATCCTCCAGCTTTCACACCCATACATAGTAATGGGGAATACAGTAAGTCATATCATACCTACCTTCAAAATCCAGGTGTACAAATACCAAAAGGTACAGCCGGGCCATTCAGTTAATGCATGGCTGATGGGGAATTTTAAGCTTCCAAGATCTTACTTTCTTATCAAGGGGTCAAGCTCCCTGTTACCTTTTACGACAGACTGTAAATATTTTTAGGGAAACTGCTAGATTTAAGCACGTCCAACTGGAATGAATGAGCATACTTTCATCCCCATTTATCCCCACTGCCACAGGTTTTTCTTCCCTTAGCCACTTCTGTCTCATATTTTATATTGTAAGCTCCATGGGGCAAGGGCTTGTTCTCCGTACAGCTCAATCCAGGTTGATCGCACTACATAAATAATAAAGGGTTGTTTTCATTGTAGGTCCTTCCCGTTGGTCCCCATAACCCACAGTGCTTTTAGGTAAAGGTAAAGGTTCCCTTGCTTGAAAGCCAGTCAAATCCAACTCTAGGGTTGCGGTGCTCATCTCCGTTTCAAAGCCGAAGAGCCAGCGCTGTCCGAAGATGTTTCCGTGGTCATGTGGCCGGCATGACTAAACACCAAGGCGCACGGAACGCTGTTACCTTCCCACTGAAGTGGTACCTATTTATCTACTTGCAATTTCTTGCTTTCGAACTGCTAGGCTGGCAGGAGCTGGAACCAGGGACGGGAGCTCACCCCGTCATGCGGCACTCACGGGTCTTGAACTGCTGAACTACTGACCTTCCACAGCCTGCAGTTCAGCGTCTTAACCACTTGAGCCACCGCAGCTCCTTACAGTGCTTTTAGCTATACACTAAACCTCATTGGCTTTCACAACTCACAGAATCCCAGAGTTGGAAGGGGCCAAAGAGGCCATCTAGTCCAACCCACTGCTTAGTCCAGGATCAGCCTAGAGTATCCCTGACAACTGTTTGTCCAGACGCTGCTCAAAGACTGCCAGTGATATCTCCTAATCGAAGTAAACTCGGTACCCCGCCGCCAAGGTCACGGTGCCTGCTTGCCCTCCTCCTGTTCGCCCCTATCTTGAACCCTAGAGGAACAGAACTAGGAACCGAAAGGCCCTGATCTTCAGCACCTGACTCCCCCCGGGATTGGCTGCCACTTTTAAAAGCGGTTTTGCTTCTGCACCTTTGACAGTAGCCTGAGACGTAAAAAAGTGACCCCTCTCCATCCATCCCTTCAAGGCGGGAAAAGCTCCCCCTCCCCCAGTTTGCATTTTGCTTCTCAGGCTGCTGTTAAAGGCACTGGAGCAAGGCCAGTGAAAATGGGGGGGAGAGACAGAACACCCAAATCACCACCCAAACCAGAGACTCCCCTAGTCTTTCTCCTCCCGACCCCCGCTCCCCACAAGCAACAACCCTTCCCCCGCCCCGGCACCTCGAACGCCCTCGCCCGTCTCCCCTACCTCGTGCCCGAAAGGAATCGGCGATGGTGGACCTCTCGAACAGCTTTACCTTCCATCTACCACGTGTGGTCCCTCACACTAAAGAGTCCCCCATCAAATCCAAAAAGCACTTTGTCGCCCCGCCCCCCCGGGACTGCATCGGGGCTTATCCCACGTCCCGAAACACAGCTACCTTTGAAACCACCACAGCGGGACCGAACGACGGACTTACACAACTTCAGCCCGCAGCGGAACCCTTCTGCAATATACTTGTTTCTACCCGGACCTTTGGTGAACAGGACCATTAAAAGAAACAGCGAAAAGGAACCAACGCGCATGCGCATAACTCCCGGAAACGCTGCGCCGAGCCTTCTTTCCCTCCGCTGTAATCGCGAGGAGGGCGGTCTGGCCGCGCATGCGCACTCGCCGCCCAGGTGACGCCTCGCCTCCCGGGCCCAGGAAGGGGTTGGGCCAAACCTTGTCAGTTTGGAAACGGCGGGAGTTCCGCCCGCAGGTGCTGCTGTTGCCATGCCAACCCGGGCTTCCGGCGGGTGGTTGCTCAGGTGCGGCGGGGATCGCGGACACCTCAGGGAGGGGTAGGTGGGAGGGGGCGCAGGAGGCAGCAGGTGGTCTCTGGGGAGTCCTGGGGCCGCAGGTAACCCAATTATGGGATGGGGGACACACATGTTGTGGTTTATCTCTAGGGACTGGGTCCCCCGAGCAGAGCATCTAGGGTTGCCACCTCTGGGTTGGGGAATTCCTGGAGATTTGGGGGAGGGGTGGAGCTCGGAGAGGGCGCAGTTTGGGAGGGGAGGGACGTCAGTGGGGTGTAATGCCACAGAGTCCACCCTCCATAGTAGCCATTTCCCCCAGGGGAACGGATCTCTGCCGTCTGGAGGGCAGTTATAATGCTAGGAGATCTCCAGGACCCTCCTGGAGGCTGGCAACCCTGTATTATAATAGCACCTCTAGGTAAAGGCTCAAGGAGAGGTGTGAGGACAGGGCTTTTGGTGTCGTGGTTAGGACTCTAATCTGGGAGATCCGGGTCTGATTCCCCCCACTACTCCACATGCAGCTGCTGGTGTGGCCTTGGGTCAGTCACAAGTTCTCTCAGAGCTGTTCTCACAGGAGCAGTCCTCAAAACAGCTCTCCTGGTCTCACCTACCTCCCAGGGTGTCTGTCGTGGGGAAGGGAAAGGAGATGGTAAATTGTGCTTAGAAGGGAAGGGCAGTGTATAAATCCAGTCTCTCTTCCTCCTCCATTGCTGCCAGTTAGAGTCGACCAGCATCTCTCAGTGTTCTGGGTTGGGACCCAATGTGGGTTGCCGTGCATGTAGGGTGTGAACTTGAGGGGGGGACCTGGGTAGGGCTGCCAGCTTCCAGGTGGTGGCCAGAGATCTTCTGGGACTACAACAGATCTCTAGGGGACAGAGTTTGGTTTCCCTGGAGAAAACGGCAGCTTTGGAAGGTAGGCTGTATGGCATTATACTGTGCTGCGGTCCCTGCCCTCCCCAGACTCCACACACCAAATCTCCAGGAATTTTCCAACCCAGAGCTGGCAACGCTAGGCCTGGGAGAGAGGCTTAGTGGCATGTTTGGGGTGCCTTTTCATCATGTTCAAAAATGCTGTGTGTATATTACTCTGCTTGATTTTATAACATCCTTTTATGATTTCGGGCTTCAAAGTGTCTTATTTAAAATACCATCTTTCTTTACTATGTGCAAATTTGTCATTGTATCTTTTTGTCCACTTCTTGAAGGTAGATTTACAGGGGGGTGCTGAGTAAAAGTGGGCGGTAGGCCAAATAAGTGTGGGAACTTCTGCTCTGTTCAGACTCATAGTGGGTTTCCAGGATCTCCGGTTGAGGTTTGTCAGGTCACCTACTGCTTGGTCCTTCTTTTAAAATATTTTTTTTGTGAGTGTTTTGCTATGCTGTGCTGGGGGTTATTAGGAAGGGAACTGAAAACAGATCAGCCAGTATCATCATGCCCCTGTATAAATCAATGGTGAGACCTCATTTGGAGTACTGTGTACAGTTCTGGTCACCAAACTTCAAAAAGGATATTATAGCATTGGAAAAGTGCAGAAAAGGGCAACTAGAAGATAAAAGGGTTGGAACACTTTCCCTATGAAGAAAGGTTGAGGCACTTGGGGCTCTTTAGCTTGGAGAAACGCCGGCTGAGGGGTGACATGATCGAGGTTTATAAGATTATGCATGGGATAGAGCAGGTTGAGAAAGAAGTCCTTTTCTCCCTTTCTCACAATACAAGAACTTGTGGGCACTAAATGAAATTGCTGAGCAGTTGGGTTAGAACAGATAAACGGAAGTCCTTCTTCATCCAAAGAGTGATGAACTCATGGAATTCACTGCCACAGGAGGTGGTGGTGGCTACAAGCATGGATGGCTTCAAGAGGGAATTAGATAAACATGTGGAGCAGAGATTAGCCACAAAGTATAGATAGGAACTCTGGGGCAACAGTGGGAGAACTTCTAGTATCTTGGCTCCACTGATGGACCTCCTGATGGCACCTGGTATTTTTGGCCACTGTGTGACAGAGTGTTGGACTGGATGGGCCATTGGCCTGATCCAACATTGGCTTCTTTTATGTTCTTTTGTGTGTGTGTGTTTGTGCTTGCAAGCCTGGAAGTCACGGTGACTTCTGGCAACTCCCTAGTGGGGCCTGGATGTTTCAGAGAGGTGGCTTGATATTACCTACCTCTGCATCCCGGCCCTGGTATTCCTTGGTGGTTGCCCTTCCAAGTACTTGTCAGGGTCGGCCCTGCTTAGCTTCCGAGATCTGATGAAATTGGGCTTACCTGGGCTACCTAAGTCAGAGCCTGCTTGGTCCGTTTTAACTGGAGATGCCAGGGATTGAACCTGGGATCTTCTGCATACCAAGCACATGTTCTGGAACTGAGCCACGGCCCCTTCCCATGGCTGTCTGCTATTAGAACCTGTATACTGAAATAATCTGCAGTTCTTATGTTCTGTGGCTCCTTGTAATGATTTCATTTTTGGTGTGTGTGTTTCTTTAAATGCTTAGTGTGACTGCCGTAATGTAAGGAGAGTGATAGAGGGAGATAAGTGTGATGTGATTGACTGATGACTGAGAGTGTGGGAGAAGAGAGGTCTCTGAGATGATTCTATGTTCTTGAAGAGACGGATGTGGGGAGTTTGTGTGAAAGTCTGTATAACAGAGGAAGCATATAGCCTGTGTGGCTATGAGCAAGAAAGTTTAGCCTGTGTGGCTATGAGAAAATTCAACCTGTGTGGCTATATATGAGAAAGATAAGCCTGTCAGAGTTGAGTTTTGGAGTGTGAGAGACTGCATGTGATGCCAAGCCTTGTCAGCTATATTTTCTTTCTTCGACAACAGTTCAAAAATACCCAGAAACCTATTCTGTTCTTTTATAAATAAATCAATATTTGTTTGAACTTATCCCTGCAATCAGAACAGTCCTTTCTCAGGGCTACATAGTCCTCTGAAGTGCCCAGACACTGGGTCATTCTACCAAAATAGAGAGAGTGGGAATTTTTAATTCCTGGTGGCAGCAGAAATCTGCTAAGTTCATGTACACAAGAGTGTGGTTTAAAGGAGAAGCCGTCTCCCCAATAAGCGAGGATGCCACACTCCTTTTCTCCATTCTTATTTCTGTCATTTGTTTATTTTTTTACTTCATTTATATCTCACATTTCTCCCCAGTAGGGATTCAAAGCGGCTTTCATCGGTCTCCTCTCCTCCATTTAATCCTCAAAACAGACCTGTGAGGTAGGCTAGGTCAACAGTGTGTGACTAGCCCAAAGTTACCCAGAGAGATTCCGTAGCAGAGTGGGGATTTGAACCTGGGTCTCCCAGTTCCTGGTCCAGCTCTCTAACCACTACGCTGGCTTGGTAACATTGCATTTCCTTCATTCCACAGAGGCGAGGCCTGAACGCTGCTTCACGAACAGTTCATGGAAGCAGAAGCGAATTCTGGCTCGAGTGACGATTCTTTGGTTAGCCTGACCGCCGGCGATGTGCTCATCCGCTCCACCAGCTTCCACATGAAACAAACGCCTCTCTCCTCTCGGTCGGCGGGAGGCAAACCCGCTGCTCCCATTCGAGAACGGATCCGGATTTCGGTGAAGAAGCTGCGGGAGGTGCCTCCTCCCTTTCACCCAGAAGATTCCGGTTTGATGGATGAGGAATGTATCCCACCTGCCTTACCAGCAAACAGACCTGCATCTCAAAAGCCAACGGCTGCAGCTTCTAGGACGACAACAGAAGGTATGCTTGTTTCTTAGCTTCTTGGTGTTCGGCCGTCTGCATCTGTACAAGATTCTTGATAGCTTTAAGTAGTAATAGGGTGTACCCTTCTTTTATTCAGAGACCGGAAACGTTTGACAGCTGCCCCATCCCCCTGCGGAAGCTATGCTTCCGCTAAGGGGGGGGGGCATGCTTCAAAAACAGGGATGGGCAAGATGGCCGCCAGTATCAGCCCAGAAGGGAATGGAGGAGGCTGTGCTATGGGGCTGTTAGCAGCAGGGGGTTTGCAGTGGGGAGAAGGAGTCTGGTACAATGGCAGCCATTTGTGTTGTTGTGCTTGGTGCAAAAACTTCAGGCGATGGGGACAGTAAAGCAGAGAGAATTTCCAAGGGAAGCATGTGTACAGTTTATTTATTTATTTATTTTTAACATGTGCTGAAATGTGTGTTTGGTGTAAGTTCAAGTGCCTGGAGTTTTCAAAACATCCCCCCAGTTCTCTCTCACTGGAAACTCAGACAGGCAAGAAAGGGGGAGTTTTCCACCCCCTGCAATCACCATGCTCCCCCCCCACCCCAGAGTCATTTTCCCCTTCACCACCCACCTCCCCCCCCGAGAAAAGGAAAGACTATTGATTCTAACGTGTGTCTAGTAACAGAAATGAACACATTTTGCTAAGACCTAACCAGGTATTTTAGAAGTGGGGAAAACTGGGCATGGCAACACTCTTTTTCCTTGGGTTGTGTGTATTTTTGCTTGTGTGTGTATTATGTCTTTGAAATTTCCAAGTCTTTTTTTGTTAGGAAGAACTTTTTTTGGAAAAAAACACAGCTATTTTAAAATTTAGTTTGGTAAGGAACTATTGTAACATCTCAGAACTCTAATTTACATTTTACAGGTTCCTCTGCCTGACTTCTAGAAAAGTACTCTGCATAACTACACACAGTACAGAAAGCAAAAAAGATGACATGACTTACTGTATATTAGTTTTTCTTGAGAGAGAGGCTTCCCTAGGCAGCTTAGGCATGGGGGGGGTGAAATGCAGCCTTTTCCTAGAGGCTGCAAAGAACTTTTTTAAAATTTCCAAGTCTTTTTTTTTTTTTGTTAGGAAGAACTTTTTTGGAAGAAAAATGCAACTATTTTAAAATCTGGTTTGGTAAGGAACTATTGTAACATCTCAAGACTCTAATTTACACTTTTTTTTTTGGTAAATACAGTTTATTATTGGATATATCACATGTTCATACATTTTCAACCAACCTACATATCCATTTTTCTAATTTCCCTTCCCGCACTGCTCCAACCCCCTTAATATCTTTCTTGTTCTGTTACAGTTACTTCTAAACTTATTTTCTCTTACAAACGGTAACAATTCAAAAATCTGATTCTGTTTCATTTTCTTCTTAATAACTATCAAAGCAAATCAAACCACGTTTAATGTCCCAATTTTTCAACAAGTATTTTTGAAAGTCTTTCCAGTCTTCAAAGAAAGTTTCATCTTCTTCGTTGTTTAACTTTCTTGTTAGTTTGTCCATTTCTGCCAAAAACAACGTCTTTTTAATCCATTCCCATGTTTCAGGTACTTTATCTTGTTTCCAACATTGAGCAAAAATCAGTCTGGCTGCTGTGATCAAGTACCATAGTAGTGTTCTCTTGGCTACATTTATTTCTTCCATTTTAAGACCTAACAATAACATCTGTGGGTCTTTCTTAAAAGTACATTTCAAAATTTTTTGTATCTCATTGTGGATCTCAGTCCAATACTTTACTGCTTTATCACATGTCCACCACATATGGTAAAAAGACCCTTCGTGTTTTTTACATTTCCAACATTTGTTAGACATACTTTCATTTATAATAGCAATTTTTTTAGGCGTCATATACCATCTGTACATCATTTTATAGCAATTCTCTTTAACATTTACACAAGTTGAAATTTTCATTGACTTTTTCCACAAATATTCCCAAGATGTCATTAATATCTCATTATTAACATTTACAGCCCATTTAATCATTTGCTCTTTTACAGTTTCATCCTCAGTATACCATTTCAATAAAACCTTGTACAGTTTAGAAATCATTTTTTTACCTTTCTCAAGCCATACAGTTTCAATTTCAATGTTCTTTTCTCTAAAACCATGATCTCTATTATCGGTCTTAAATAAATCATAAATCTGTCTATATTTCAACCAATCATATTCAAATTCAAGATCAAATCTATCTTGTAACACAAATTTTTTCCCTTCTAATTTTAAAAGATTTTTGTAAGGTAGCCAATCTAAGCCTTGGTTTCTTGAATGTGGGTTAATCACTTCAGCTGGTACTATCCAAAGTGGTCTTTCTTCTGAGAAGAATTTTCTATATCTCATCCATGTCTCGAACAGTGATTGCCTTACAAAGTGGTGTTTAAAAAATTTGTCCATTTTTACTTTTCCATACCATAAATATGCATGCCATCCAAATTTGTTATCATGCCCTTCTAAAGCCAATAACTTCATATTTTCAAGATTAATCCACTGTTCCAACCATGTTAAACAGACGGCATCATAATACAGTCTTAGATTTGGTAGTTGTAGGCCTCCTCTCTCTCTTGCGTCACATAAAATTTTCATTTTAATCCTTGGCTTTCTTCCTGCCCATACGAATTTGGATAATTCTTTCTGCCACGAATCCAGTACTTTCCTTTGTTTTAGTATTGGAATAGTCTGAAATAGAAACATCAAACGCGGTAAAATATTCATTTTTACAGTCGCGATTCTTCCCATCAATGATAAATTCAAAGTGTCCCATTTCTTCATATCTTGCTGAATCTTGTGCCACACCTTTTCATAATTATTTTTAAACAAGTCAATATTTTTCATGGTTAATTCAATTCCAAGATATTTAGTCTTTGTAACTACATCACATTGGATTTTCTCTTGAAGTTCTATTTGTCTTTGCTTCGTCATATTTTTACACATCACCTTTGTTTTGCTTTTATTAACGTAAAAACCCGCAACTGAGCCAAATTCTTCAATTTTCTCCATCAGATGTGGTATTTTCTCAATAGGATCCTGAATCATAAACATCACATCATCTTCAAATGCCCTATATTTGTATACGAATCCTTTCACTGAAAGTCCTTCAATACTATTATCTTTTCTTATTGCTGTCAGTAGTATTTCCAACATCCAAATAAACAACAACGGGGACAACGGGCAGCCTTGACGTGTTCCCTTTTGAACTTGGAAGAAATCCGTCCTTTCTTTATTTATGTTCAAAGCCGCTTTTTGTTCTGAGTATATTGCCACAATCATGTTTAAAAAGAACTGTCCAATGTCCAATTTTTCAATAACTTGCAGCATAAACTCCCAATTTAAATTGTCAAAAGCTTTTTCCGCATCTAGGAAGAGGAATCCAACTTCTTTTTCAGGATGTTTGTCATAGTATTCAATTGCGTCTATCACCACTCTTAAATTGTCTCTGATTTGTCTGTTTGGTAAAAATCCAGCTTGTTCTTCCGCTATTGTATCTTTCAGATATTTTTTCAGTCTCTCCGAAATTATTTTTGCAAATAATTTGTAATCGTTATTTAATAGCGATATTGGCCTATAATTCTTTACTTGAGTCAAATCCAAACCTTCTTTAGGTATCAATGAAATATTTGCTTCTTTCCATGAATCTGGGATCCGTTTGGTCTTTCTTATCTCATTCGACAGAAGTACTAAAATAGGGGTTAGCTCCTCTTTAAATTTCTTATAAAACTTTGCTGTAAAGCCATCTGGTCCTGGAGCTTTGCCCAACTTTGCATCTTCTATCGCCATTGTCACTTCTTCTTTCGTTACTAAACCATTTAATGATTCCTTAATTTGTTTTCCCAGCTCTGGGACTTCAATAGTCTCCAAATATTTCTTAATTCTCTGTTGATCAATTCCTTTCTTTTTGAATAATTTGGCGTAATATTTAAAAAAAGCTCTTTTTATACCATTCAAGCTCATAACATCCTTTCCATCTTCAGTAATCTTAGATATAAAATTCCTTTCTTTTCTATTTTTCAATTGCCATGCTAAAAACTTTCCTGGTTTGTTTGCACCCTCAAATGCTTTTTGCTGTAATTTCTTCAAATTCCAATATAATTCTCTGTTTAATAAAACATTCAGCTGATCTTGCAGAAAGTGGATCTCTTTAATAATCTTCTTCTTCCCTGGTCTTTTCTTTAATTCCTTTTCTTTTTGTCGAATTTTTTCATGAAGGTCTTTCTGTTGTTGGATCTTTTGCTTTTTGTCCTTGGAGTTCAGAGAGATAAGCATACCTCTCATTACCGCTTTGTACGCATCCCATACAACTTGTATATCCGTACCTTTATTCAAATTCAGTTCAAAAAAACTTTTCGTTTCTTTTTTTAAAGTTTCATTGATTAGTTTTTGATCTAATAAGTCCTCATTAATTCTCCAATATAGTTGTTTAGTTTTTTCTTTAGATATCCAAAGTAAGGGATTATGATCAGAATTAATTTTCGGTAAAATTTGTATTTTATAAGTCTTTTGCGCCATCTCCTCTGACATCCAAATCATGTCAATTCGAGAGAAGGAATTATGTCTATTAGAGTAAAAAGTATAGTCCTTAGTCTTAGGGTTCCACTTCCTCCAGACGTCTTCCAGTTTCTCTTGCTTCATCAATTGAAAAAAGTTTTTTGGTAACTTTCCGCTTATCTCGCCACTTACTTTGGATTTTCTGTCCAATATATTATTCACTGTGCCATTAAAGTCTCCAGCTAGGACTATTTGATCATAATTTAAACAGTCCAACTCTTTAGTCAAATCATTGAAGAAAGTCTCTTTTGCACCATTGGGTGCATATATATTTACAAGCAATGTCTTTTTTCTATTCATCAATATTTCCACGCCAACATATCTTCCTTCATTATCTGAGAAGATTTTTTTAGGATCCAATTCTTTTGAAACATAAATCACTGTTCCTTTTTTCTTATTTATTGCTGAGGAATGAAATTCTTCTCCCAATTTCTTATTAATCAAGTATTTATTGTCTTGTCTTCTTATATGTGTTTCTTGTAAACAAATTATATTACATTTTTGTTTCTCCAGCCAATGATTCACTAATCTTCTTTTACTTGGTGAATTTAGTCCGTTTACATTCCAAGATAAAAATTTGTAATCCATAATTGTGTTGAGTTAAATATCTTTAAAGTCATCAAAATTGTTCTCTTTAAATCTGTATAAGTCTCCTTCAGATTTAAGAGTAGATCTCACTGAATTGTACACAAATGTAAGACCATATGGAATCTCCCATCTGAATCTTATATTCATTTCTTTTAGTCTGTCTGTCAATTTCTTGAATTTCTTTCTGTCTTGTAGGATCGATCTCGGAATTTCTCTCAAGATTATTATTTTTTTTCCATTAATTTCCAACGGTTGTGTGAATTGTTTCTTGAAAACATCTTCCTTCATTTATGTTGTCACAAATTGAACAATCACATCTCTGGGTAATTGCTTTCTCTTGGCATAAGCTGAATTTACTCTGTATATCAAGTCAAAGTCTGGATCCAAATCTCCAACATCTTCCCCTACATAAGTTGTCAATGCATTTATTACTAGAGCTCGTAAGTCTTGATCTTCCTCCTCTTCTATCCCTCTCAGTCTCAGATGATTCTGAGTAGCTCTATATTCCATCATAGACTCCAGCCTTGTATTTTCTAACAGGGATTTTTTAACCTTCTGTTCCATTTCTTCAGATTTTGTCACCAGACTTTTGACCTCTTTCTTGACTTCTTCTGTATCTTTTTTAATCCCTGACACTTCTGTTAGTACCAGTTCTTTCAGTTCTTCCATATTTTTTTTCTGTACTTGGACTTGCACTTGTTCTATTTGCTCCAGTTGTATTTGCAGCTGTTGTTGCAATTGTTGTTGCAGCTGTGATTCTATTTGTTTTCCAAGATTCTGCACCACTTCGGTCATCCGTTTTTCCATCGCTTCCATCGCCGCTTGCCACTCTTTTTTTTCCTTTGCAGTCATTCTTGGACTAGGTGATGAAGCAGCTCTAGGTCTTGACCTCAAATCCGTCTTGAAAGCGACTTCAGTACTAATCAATCTTTGTATTAGCAATTTTCAAGCCAAATCGCCACCTTTATAACTTGTGTCAACGCTTTTTCGGCTTAAAAATAACTTTTTAAAATTTAGTCCTCCTCAAAATGTCGGGCGCAATTTCTCTATGATTTTCCGGCTAGAGTAGGCTCCATCCAAACTTCCTGTTTATCTGTCCGTCTCTGTAATCCAACTTCCGGTAAAGGTGGTGTCACACAATCAAACGTCCGTCTATTTCCGGCATAACAACCTCTAAAACGTCCACTCTAGCCTACTTCCTGTATTATAGAGTCACAGTTAGTTTCGTTTCTGCTACATATAGTTTAGACTTGATTGACCACAGGAATGCAAAACAAAGTCACTTTTCAGCCGTTTTCTCTAAAGGAAAGCTTTCATTTTACTTTTAAATCAAGCGGAATAGTTCACTAAAGGTTTCTACGTTTATCCATACGTTTCAATTTCGCATTCTTCTTTAAACCGGTAAGCGCTTATTCGTTTGTTACCTTGCTTGTAATCTCGGGGTTTCGCGGTGCTTCTTCTGTAATCGATGTTAAGCTTGATGTTAAAGAGGCCGGTAGATGACGAATTTATGCTGAATTCTCAGCCCAGCTGGTATCTGTAGTGCTGATTTGCAACTGCCCTCTTCACGGAAGGAGATCAAAGTGTAAACAAGCTTCCTCCGAAGCTTATCCACACCGATCTCAACTCCCCTCAGGCTTGGCTGCTTGCTTGCCACCCCCCGCCTGGGGAGTGCTGCGCTGGGCCAAATAAAGCCCAGACTGTCGTCAGATACCGCAGTACACTCTGCACAACTCGCAAAGTGTGTCAATTCGCCATTTTACTCCGACCGGAAGCCAAGACTCTAATTTACACTTTACAGGTTCCTCTGCCTGACTTCTAGAAAAGTACCCTGCATAACTACACACAGTACAGAAAGCAAAAAGATGACATGACTTACTGTATATTAGTTTTTCTTGAGAGAGAGGCTCCCCTAGGCAGCTTAGGCATGGGGGGTGAAATGCAGACTTTTCCTAGAGGCTGCAAAGAACTTTTTTAAAATTTCCAAGTCTTTTTTTGTTAGGAAGAACTTTTTTGGAAGAAAAACACAACTATTTTAAAATCTGGTTTGGTAAGGAACTATTGTAACATCTCAAGACTCTAATTTACATTTTACAGGTTCCTCTGCCTAACTTCTAGAAAGTATCCTCTTCTAGAAAAGTACCCTGCATAACTACACACACAGTACAGAAAGCAAAAAAGATGACATGACTTACTGAATATTAGTTTTTCCAGACCCTGCAAAAAGCCCAAAACAAAAACTTTTTCCAAAAAGGCTTCCCCCCCACCCCCGTCAACAGCCACACAACATTTAAAAAATAAAAAATAAACAAGGCAGAGTTTTTCAGTATAAAATATTCCAGCTTCGTGATAACATTCCTGCTCTGTGTAAGAAGAAGAAACCACAACACTGTGTTTTGTTCAGGGATTTCAGTTAACAATAAGAGATTTTCTAAAAGTTGGGTGTGCATGATAACATTCCTGCTGGATAGATAGCTCTGAACAGCGATCAATCACCAGCCGCACACCCAACTTCTGGACTCTTCCTCTTTTATACTGCTGAAGTCAGACTAACATGGCTACTCATCTTGATCAGTCTGAGAGAACTGGGCCTGGCCCAAGATCACCCAGCAGGCTTCATATGGAGGAGTGGGGAATCAAACCTGGTTCTCCAGATTAGAGTCCGCCGCTCTTAACCACTAAGCCAAATTGGCTCTCGACTAGTTGTCTAGCACCATTGTCTTTCTTGTTCTAGGTGCTGTGTGCACGCATGCTGGCAGAAGTTCGGAGCAGCTACCCTCCGGTGAAAAAGAGGTAAAGCACCCTCAGTTAATCTGTGTTCAGCCTACCAAGGATGCATCACGTGTTCGTTTTCCCCGTCTCGCCCTGCAGAGACGGGGAAAACCTCAGCAGGTTGACATCTTTCTAAACCCATTGCCTTCGGTGGAGCTGGAAGGGTGTCACTCCGTTTAGGACTGCACTCTTAGTGACCCAGGTATCTAAAGATTGACTGTCTGCCTTTGCTTATGCTTTGCCAAAAGACACGCCCACCACTCACCCCCAGGGTCTAACAAAATCTCTTAAGATCAGCAGACTGCCCTCTTTCACCCGTGGACCAAGCGTGGCCAGTAGGGGCAGGTGGGACATCCTTCTTGGGTGTTGATCCACAACTGCAGAATGCCTCTTCCTGGGGACTCACCAAACCTAGTGCAGGTGGTTGCTAACTGCAGTTAGGCAGGGCCCATGACTCAGTGGCGGAGCATCTGCTTGGCATGCAGAAGGTCCCGGGCTCGGTCTCCAGCATCTCCAGTTCAAAGGACCAGGGAGAATGGTGGCAGCCCTCCAGGGTCTCAGGCTGAGGACTTTCACATCACCTGTTGACATATGGAAACTGTAAATGTTCACAGTAATATATAGATGGTAAACAAAGCCTTACTGGTTAAACATTTAATGTTTTACATCGCGATTTAACACTGGCACTCCCTGTTCCTCGAGAATCAACTGCTAGTACAAATGTTTTACTTTACAGGACAGAAGCTTATTTCACTGTTTCTCTCCCCCCCCCCCATAGGACTGTTCACCTGAAGCTGTGGTGGCTCTTTCTTCACAAGCTATAGGAGATGGGAACAAACAAAAAGGTACTTTAACTAAGGAACCCACTTTTGTTTGTCTCTGGATCAGTTTTGCGGTATTTTCTCAGTACGAGAGTTGATTGACTGAGTAGAGCAGAGGTCCATCAGTGGCTGCTAGCCGCAAGGTATAGATGGAACACTCTGTTTGGGGCAAGTGACGCTCTATATTCTCGGAGCTTGGGGATCAACAGTGGGAGGGCTTCTGGAGTTCTGGCCCCGCTGGTGGACCTCCCGATGGCACCTGGGTTTTGGCCACTGTGTGACACAGAGTGTTGGACTGGAGGGGCCATTGGCCTGATCCAACATGACTTCTGTTATGTTCTTATATCTGGGGCAATGATGCTCTGTATTATTGGTGCTTTGGGGGCTACAGTGGGGAGGGTTTCTGGAGTTCTGGTCCCACTGGTAAACCTCCTAATGGCTCCTGGGTTTTGTCTACTGTGCAACACACAGAGTGTTGGCCTGGATGGGCCATTGGCCTGATCCAACATGGGTTCTCTTATGTTCTTATGTTCTCTTATGTAGTAATTATTTTACAAAACAAAGTCGACTTTTATCCCTGACTTTGATGTTGTGAGTAGACACTCCTCACCGCTGTGGTTTCATACAATCGTACAGCATTTTGGGATTGCAGATGAGCATGAAATGTTCCCTCTGTGACAAGAACCTTTTTCAGCATTCTCTGAGTACCGACGCAGGACAAAATGTATGCCAGGTGTTGTGTTTGTCAGAGTATTGCTTAATTAACTCTGAAATGGACAGAGTGGCTTTTTTTAAAAAAAAGCGTAAGCACCAAGTTAGTAGCAGCCAGTGTTCCCTCTAAGCCGAGTTAGTGTGAGCCAGCTCACAGCTTTTTTAGCCTCCGGCTCACTCATTTCTGTCTCAGCCCAGAAAGGAGGGCTCCAGAGCAAACTCGTTTATGCAGTAACCACATCGCGCGCTTGCAACTTTAATGCCAGGAGCTCACAAAGGAGAACTTCTGCTCACAAGACTCCACAGCTTAGAGGGAACATCGGTAGCAGCCCTAATAATCCAGACCCGACCAGCCTTGTCAGAGCTTTGGAAGCGAAGCAGGTGTTAGGTTCAAAAGCAAGTAGATCCAAGCATTCTTAGGCCCAAGAAAGGCTTTATTGGAACACAGTGCTAAAACCCACAGTGAAACGGTTATTGTCAGGAATGGCGGGAGAAGCTGCACAAGCATGGTTATAGTGTGATGCGAAATAGCGACTAGCAAAGGAACTGCAAGCGCGCGGGCGGGAAACTCCCGGCGGGAGGTTTATAAGATTATGAATGGGATCAAGCAGGTTGAGAAAGAAGTACTTTTCTCCCTTTCTCACAATACTAGAACTCTGGTGGGCACTTCATGAAATTGCTGAGCAGTCGAGTTAGAACAGATAAAAGGAAGTACTTCTTCACCCAAAGAGTGATTAACATATGGAATTCACAGTGTTGGACTGGATGGGCCATTGGCCTGATTCAACATTGGCTTCTCTTATGTTCTTATGTACTTACGTTCTTATGTACTTAATAGGCGGGAGACGACTCCCTCCGCCCCTCGGCTTCACAGGAACGGAAAATTCTCATAGACTTAGGAATAGCCCAAAGCCTGCATTCAAGGCCACTGTGATAACACTGAGTGGCAGAGAAGAAGCTCCCACGTTACAGCTAGCATACCTACGCAAGCGCAGAAGCAGGGACAAGATAGGGGACACAGAACAATGGACACAGTGTGAAACATTAAACAAACCATTACTGACAGCAGGGTTGGTCCTTGAATAGGAGACCACCAAGGAAGATATTTCAGACACGGGCAATGGCAGACCACCTCTGCTCTTCTCCTGCCTTGAAAACCGCTCAAGGGATCTCCAGAAGCCGGTTGCAGATCGACGGCACTCTTCACTTACTTAAGCGTTTGGGACTCGTGCGGTTAATTTTGAATCTTCCCCCCCTTCCCAGCATTCCTGACCCATGACAAGGTTAGGAGTGAGTTAGTCTTGGGCCTGTCCGCTTTATCGTACTATTTCTAGAAGAGCCTGCTCCTGTAAAACATAGTTTTTTAAGAAGAAGAGGAGGAGGAGGAGATTGGATTTATACCCAGCTCTTCACTTCCTGAAGGAGTCTCAGAGTGGTTTACGATCTCCTTTCCCTTCCCCTCTCCACAGCAGAGGTAGGTGGGGCTGAGAGAGCTCTTTTGAGAACTGCTCATGAGAGAACAGCTCTGGAAGAGCTTGTGACTGACCCAAGGTCACACCAGCAGCTGCATGTGGAGGAGTGGGGAATCAAACCCGGTTCTCCTAGATTAGAGTCAGTGTTCCTAACCACTAAAGGCAGGCTATAAATATCATCAATAAATTAAATAAGATAGTCAAGTCCATTCTGGGTTTTTGTTTTACAGCAACAGACATTTTTATTTCCCAATATGATGCCGGACAAAAGGAGGCTGTCAGAGCTGTATTCAAGCAGAGGTAAGTGCAGATATCTGACATAAAGAGCTGGGTCTTTGAAAGGAAGAGCAGGCGGGTTCAGTTAAGTTAACTTAATAATAGGGGAGAGCTATTCTGCATACAATCAAAGCTGGCTGGCGAAAATGAGGAAGCTTAAACAACTGTCCTCGGGGGAGATTTTGCTTCTATTTTGCTCTCATAAATCTGGACTGCTGCCCACCTGCAGAATGTACTGGACCTTTTATCACTCTGCAAGGCCCGTAAAACGGAGCTGTTCCGCCAAGCCTTTGGGTGAGACAGCGGGTGTCCATCTCACTTGGCCTCCCTGCTCTAGTTCCCAATCTATTGAAGTACCCACACCCACTGATTTCACCTATGTGGCCCTAACAGGGTTTTTTTAGGTAATTGTTGCTACCTCTTGGATATTACTGTTCTAATGATTGTAATGTGATGTAATTTTATTGCAACGAGCAGGGCTATTTTTGGGCAGGAACGCACAGGGACGGAGTTCCGGCTGGCTCCTGAGTTGGCCACGCCCAGCAGGAACTCATTAGCATAATAGGCCACACCCAACAGCAGAAACTCATTAGGATTGGCTATATTGGGGGTGTGTGGCCTAACATGCAAAGGAGTTCCTGCTCCAAAAGAAGCCCTGGGTTTTGACAACAAACAAGGTAAACGGATTAAGAAGCAAAAGGTGGGTGTGGCTGGATGACCACACGTCTGGCAACATAGGGGTGTGGTCTAATATGCTAATGAGCCGTACTGTCAGGGGTGTGGCCTAATATGCTAATGAGTTTCTGCTGTTTGATGTGGTTTAAAGATTGTTTCTTTGTCCCCCATCCAGTGGGTGCGCCTCTCTTGTCTGACATCTGTATATGGATGTAATCAGGGCTCTTTTTATAGCAGGAACTTCTTTGCATATTAGGCCGCACACCCCTGATGTAGCCAATCCTCCAAGAGCTTACAGTAGCCCCTGTAAGAAGAGCTCTGTAAACTCTTGGAGGATTGGCTACATTAGGGGTGTACATTGCCTAATATGCAAAGGAGTTCCTGCTACAAAAAGAGCCCTGGATGTAATATTCCAATAGGAGAGGTGTTAGCTATGTCACTTGGGCTTACACACACTGGATTTTTGGAAATAGACTGTAAGAGCCAAGTCGTGATTTTTCTGCCACACAAGGTTATTGCCGGAGAACCCACTAAAGGCCTCCTTGCAGGCTGGGGGAGGTAGTTTATTGAAAGCGGCACCCTTGAAAAGACAATAACTACATTTATTGCCGACTTAGAGACTTCTAGCATGAAACAGAAATGAATTGATGATTTGTGGTTTTGATGATTTACAAAAAAATTAGACAACTGGGAAAAAAAGAGAGCTTTTCCTCGTAACCATAGAGTAAGAGCTGGTTTGGTAATCACACTGGTGTTTGCCGCAGAGAAAATCAGAACCTTTTTCCTATATTTCTTTTTTTCTCTTTTTCTCTATTTTCTCTGCTTTTTAATTGCCTTTTAAAAAAACCTTTCAATAAAAACGTGATTTAAAAGAAAGCGCCTCCTTTAGAGAGAAATTGCGGGGGTGGGGATTTGCCTTTAAAAGGAGATTTAAAAAAGAATTCCTTGCGTTCCTCTTGTGTCTGTAGAATTCAGAACATTCCTGTATTTAAAGAGGTCAAAGTGCAGCTTCTCGATAACGCTCGCCCGGACCAGAAGGACAGGGCCAAGTCCGCGCACAGCGAGATGGATTCGGCGACCACCATCGCGGCAGCAACCGCAGCGGCCATTGCGTCCGCCGCTCCGCTTCTCAAAGTAAGGGGGTGGGTTTTGGATGGTCCTCATCAAGTTGGAACCATGAAAGGACGTAAATGTGCTCAAAGAGAAAGCTGGCTCTGCTTTCCAGAAACCCATATCCGGCAACTGGAACCGATCGTGCAAGTTAGATGGAACTTTAGCGGGCGTGCTGCAGAATTCGGCATGGCGGTGTGGGGTTTGTTTAGGCAGGCACGCCGTTTCTACGCACGTGCAAAAATCAAGCCAGACAAGTACTAAAACAGAAGTACAGATTGTCTACACACTTGTGGATGCCAATTCCTCTATGCTTTTGGGGCTGTGCTTGTGACCATTACTATACCCGCTGGCAGGAAATTCCATATTGTAATTGCTTCTGTGTAACTGCAGGCTGTGAAAGGTCAGCAGTTCAGCAGTTCGAGACCCGAGAGTGCCGCATGACGGAGTGAGCTCCTGTCTCTGGTCCCAGCTCCTGCCAGCCTAGCAGTTCGAAAGCAAGAAATTGCAAGTAGATAAATAGGTACCACTTTGGTGGGAAGGTAACAGCGTTCCGTGTGCCTTGGTGTTTAGTCATGCCGGCCACATGACCACGGAAACGTCTTCGGACAGCGCTGGCGCTTTGGCTTTGAAACGGAGATGAGCACTGCAACCCTAGAGTCGGATTCGACTGGCTTTCGAGCAAGGGAACCTTTACCTTTACTAAAGAAGAGGAACTGGCTGGCCACTGTGTGAGACAGGTTGCTGGAGTAAATGGACATTGGTCTTCTTATGTTCCTCTTGAGGGCCAGCAAGAGGGCATAGAAGAAGAAGAAGAAGAAGAGTTTGGATTTATACCCCGCCCTTCACTGCCCAAAGGCGTCTCAGAGCGGCTTACAAACTCCTTTCCCTTCCCCTCCCCACAACAGACACCCTGTGAGGTAGGTGGGGCTGAGAGAACTCTAACACAAACTGTCCTTGAGAGAATAGCTGTGCCAGAGCTTGTGACTGACCCAAGGTCACATCAGCAGGTGCAAGCGGAGGAGTGGGGGAATCAAACCCAGTTCTCCCAGATAAGAGTCCGCGCACTTAACCACTACACCAAACTGAGACCTTCTCCAATGTAGCCTCCTGGTACTGGGATTCAGAGATTTACTGCCTTTGATGGTGCAGATTCCCTTTAGTCACCATGACTAGTAGCCGCTGATAGACCTATCCTCTGAGAGCCAGTTTGGTGTGGTGGTTAAGTGCGCGGACTCTTATCTGGGAGAACCGGGTTTGATTCCCCCCTCCTCCACTTGCAGCTGCTGGTGTGACCTTGGGCTAGTCACAAGCTCTGGCACAGCTGTTCTCTCAAGGACAGTTCCTGTCAGAGCTCTCTCAGCCCCACCTCCCTCACAGGGTGTCTGTTGTGGGGAGGGGAAGGGAAAGGAGTTTGTAAGCCACTCCGAGACACCTTTGGGCAGTGAAAGGCGGGGTATAAATCCAATCTCTTCTTCTTCTACCTCACAGGGTGTCTGTTGTGGAGAGGGGAAGGGAAAGGAGTTTGTAAGTCGCTCTGAGACGCCTTTGGGCAGTGAAGGGCGGGGTATAAATCCAATCTCCTCTTCTTCTTCTACCTCACAGGGTGTCTGTTGTGGAGAGGGGAAGGGAAAGGAGTTTGTAAGCCGCTCTGAAACGCCTTTGGGCAGTGAAGGGCGGGGTATAAATCCAATCTCCTCCTCTTCTTCTACCTCACAGGGTGTCCGTTGTGGGGAGGGGAAGGGAAGGGAGTTTGTAAGCCGCTCTGAGACGCCTTTGGGCAGTGAAGGGCGGGGTATAAATCCAATCTCCTCCTCTTCTTCTACCTCACAGGGTGTCTGTTGTGGGGAGGGGAAGGGAAGGGAGTTTGTAAGCCGCTCTGAAACGCCTTTGGGCAGTGAAGGGCGGGGTATAAATCCAATCTCCTCCTCTTCTTCTACCTCACAGGGTGTCTGTTGTGGGGAGGGGAAGGGAAGGGAGTTTGTAAGCCGCTCTGAAACGCCTTTGGGCAGTGAAGGGCGGGGTATAAATCCAATCTCCTCCTCTTCTTCTACCTCAGAGGGTGTCTGTTGTGGGGAGGGGAAGGGAAGGGAGTTTGTAAGCCGCTCTGAGATGCCTCTGGGCAGTGAAGGGCAGGGTATAAATCCAATCTCCTCTCCTTCTCCTCCTCTATGAATCTGTGTAATCGCCTTTTAAAGCAGCCTGTGCTGGTGGCCATCACTATGTCCTCTGAATTCCAGGTTATAATTGCTTGCTGTGTAACAAAGTATTTCCTTTTGTCCGTCCTGAACCTACTGCCCATCAGCTTCATTTGATGCCCTTGAGTTCTAGTATTCTGGGAGAGGGAGAAAAAGTTCTCTTTGTTCACTCTTTCTATCCCGTGGCATCATTTTATAAACCTCTATCCTGTCCCCCCTTAGCCTCTTCTCTGAACTGAAAAGTCCCAGACTCTTCAGCCTTTCCTCCTAGGGAAGGTTCTCCAGCCCCCTACTCATCTTGGTTGCCCTTCTCTGTACTTTTCCCAGCTCTGCAATGTCCTTTTTGAGATACGGTGACCAGAACTGGACACAGTATTCCAGCTGAGGCCTCACTATAGATTTGTACAAGGGGCATCACATTATCAGCCGTTTTGTTTTCAATCCCTTTGCATTTTCCCTCCCCCCTTTGTTTCCATCCAGTCGGCTCTGGTTAGGAAGGAATAATAGAATCACAGAATCGTAGAGTTGGAAGGGACCTCCAGGGTCATCTAGTCCAACCCCCTGCACAATCCAGGAAATTCCCAAATACCTCCCCTCCACTCCCCCACTGACCCCTGTTCCACACCCAGAAGATTGACAAAAATCCTCCAGGATCTCCAACCAAACTGACCTGGAGGAAAATTGCTACCTGACCCCAAAGTGGCAATCGGCATTTCCCTGGGTGTGTATGAAAGGGCCACGAGAACTAAGCCCTGAGGCAACCCTTCCTGCCCTCCCTCTCATGATCTGCCTGAGTTCACAGAATCAGCATTGCCATCTGCCCTCTGTTTCAAAACCTCCAAAGACGGAGAGGAGGGCCTAGCCTTCGCAGATCCTCAGCATTTGAATTATGGCTTCTTCCATGTGTAGAATTACAGCTTGTACACATGGAATTCACTGCCACAGGAGGTGGTGGCAGCTACAAGCATGGACAGTTTGAAGAGGGAATTAGATGAACATATGGAGCAGAGGTCCATCAGTGGCTATTAGTCACAAGGTAGGAACTCAGTCTGGGGCAAGGGATGCTCTGTATTTATAGGTTTATAGGTTTATAAGATTATGAATGGGATTGAGCAGGTTGAGAAAGAAGTCCTTTTCTCCCTTTCTCACAATACAAGAACTCGTGGGCACTCCATGAAATTGCTGAGCGGTCGGGTTAGAACAGATAAAAGGAAATACTTCTTCACCCAAAGAGTGATTAACACATGGAATTCACTGCCACAGGAGGTGGTGGCAGCTACAAGCATGGACAGTTTCAAGAGGAAATTAGATAAACATATGGAGCAGAGGTCCATCAGTGGCTATTAGCCACAGGGTATAGATGGGAACTCTCAGTCTGGGGCAGGTGATGCACTCTATTCTTGGTGCTGGGGGTGGGGGCAGCAGTGGGAGGGCTTCTAGTGTCCTGGCCCCACTGCTGGACCTCCTGATGGCACCTGGTATATTTTGGCCGCTGTGTGACAGAGTGTTGTACTGGATGGGCCATTGGCCTGATTCAACATTGGCTTCTCTTATGTTCTTATGTTCTTATGTATTCTTGGTGCTGGAGGGGGCAGCAGTGGGAGGGCTTCTGGTGCCCTGGCCCCACTGCTGGACCTCCTGATGGCACCTGGTATATTTTGGCTGCTGTGTGACAGAGTGTTGGACTGGATGGGCCATTGGCCTGATTCATCATTGGCTTCTCTTATGTTCTTATGTTCTTTTTTTGCCTTCAGGTCCAGAGCGACTTGGAAGCCAAAGTGAACTCCGTTTCCGAGATCCTGAATAAGTTAAAAGAGACGGACAGGCAACTGCAGCGCATTGCCGAGCAGCAAGTCACCTCGAAGGCCCAGCAGCCGGAGAGGCCCCCCTCCCGTCAAAGAGCCGATGAGGCGGGAAAGCAGATGGCCGTCCTCATGGAGCAGCGGATTCGGCATCTGGAAACGCTGCAGCAGCAGCAAATGAATATCCAGGTACAGGCCCCCCGGGATGGAGACCTTTGCCATATTTGTCTGATAGGGATGGGTTGTATCGGCCCTCTCACCTAGCGGCCCTCTCACTGTGACGGAAGAGGCTCAGTTCCCTGTTGTCAGTGTCACTGGTAGTCTTCCCATCCGGATATGAGCAGTGTTCCCTCTAAGCTGCGTTAGTGTGAGCTAGCTCACAGTATTTTAGCCTCTGGCTCACACCTTTTGTCTTGGCCCAGGAAGGGATGGACTCCAGAGCAGACTAATTTATGCAGCAGCCAAATCGGCTTGCTCAGAACTTTGATGGCAGGAGCTCACAAAGTAGAATTCTTGCTCACAAGACCCCACAGCTTATTTTTCTTTTTAAATAAATTTTTATTTTTTCAAAAGATATATGAAATACATTACATACGTCGTGAAACAATAAAGTAAAGTAAAATAAAATAAATTCTTTTTTTTTTTGCTCTTTTATATGTACTTTTTTTCTTTTTTGTGGTATGTATATATTTGGAAAACTCATTAATAAAACTATTAAAAAAATAAAGTAAAATAAAAATAAAAAGCCAAGAAGGGGAAGAGTACATCACTCTAAATCCATTTATAGTATTGGGACCACCCAGAGGAAACAAATTCACGCTTGGCCATATACTGCATAATGGGGAACCACTTTCCAATAAAGTCCTCCTGACGAGACATTCTGGGATTAACATCTAGTTTGTTTGTGACAGCTTCCATTAAGAAGTGATTCCCAAGTTTACGGAACCACATTTCAGTAGAAGGAATTGCAATGTCCTTCCATTTATTTGCAATCGCGGTCTTTGCAGCATCTAGCATTATCTCGATGGTCTCTTTGTGTACCCTACCTGACAGGTCATCAGGCCAAATATTTAAAAATAAGGTTTCCGGTTGATTTGGGACCTTCCACAGCTTAGAGGGAGCATTGGATACGAGCCCAGTTGCACCTTGGAGACCAGCAAGATTTTGGGGGTGTGAACTTCCAAGAGTCGGAGCTTCCTTCCTAAGCCAGTCATGGTCTGCCTGCCGTGAAGACAGTTCCAGAGGGGAGCCGTGTTGGTCTGCAGGAAAGCGGCTTGATTCTAGTCCAGTAGCCCCGTAGAGATCAACAGAATTTTCAGGCTGTATGCTTTCCAGAGTCAGAGGTCATACGAGTTCATACCCCTGCCAAAAACTGTGGCGTCTCTCAAAAGCTCAGACCTCAAAAATCTTGGGGGGTGGGGGTGGTATTTTTGCGTTTCGTGTGTGTCTGTATACAAATAGAAGGGGAAGTTGTAGAAGTAGTGACAGACTTAACGTTCCTGGGATCCCAGATCACTGCAGATGGTGACTGCAGCCATGAAATTAAAAGACGCCTGCTCCTGGGGAGGAAAGCAATGGCAAACCTAAACAGCATGATAAGAAGCAGAGACATCACCCTGCCAACAAAAGTCTGCGTGGTCAAAGCAATGTTATTCCCAGTAGTCATGTATGGCTGCGAGAGTTGGACTATAAGGAAGGCCGAGCGTCGAAGAATAGATTCTTTTGAACTATGGTGCTGGAGAAGACTCTTGAGATTCCCTCGGACTGCAAGGAGATCAAATCAGTCAATCCTAAAAGTAATCCACCCTGACTGTTCCCTGGAAGGCCAGATCCTGAAGCTGAAGCTCAAATACTGTGGCCACCAAGTGAGAAGGGAGCACTCGCTGGAGAAGACCCTGATCATGCTGGGAAAGATTGACGGTCAAAGGAGAAGGGGACGGCAAAGGATGAGATGGTTAGACAGTGTCACCGATGCAACGAACATGAAATTGAGCAAACTTCAGCGGACAGCTGAAGACAGGAGGGCCTGCCGTGATCCGGTCCATGGGGTCACGAAGAGTCGGGCTCGACTGTGCGACTGAACAACAACAAATGTGTCTCTGTGTGTCTGAAACTATCTTCATGACTTCAAGCCTGTGTCTGGAAGTCACGGCGACCTCTGGTGACTCCTACTGGAGCATGGAGGATGTCCAGAGAGGTGGCTTGATGTTGGGTATAACAAGTTTAAAACACTTCAGTATTTACAGGGTTAACGTTGGTAGTCTTGGTAAACAGGAAGTCACATGTTTGTTTGTAACCAATCTATTTGCTCAGCAGAATGCCCGGGAATTTTGTAAGAACCTTAGTTCTCTGATTGGGAATCAATGTATCAGGTATTTAGCATATTGGGGTTCTCCTTCCTGCTCTTTGTGTTGCGGGAGAACGAGACGCCATTCCTGTCTTATCTGTTTTAGTTGTAAGGATGTAGCAATAGAGCTCTTTTATCATTTTACATCCCGTGAACCTTTTTCCCATATTAGTGTTATAGTGAACTTCTATGCTTTTATATACACATAGACTCAGTCTCTCAATACTCACTCTGCTGACTCTTAACGATTTTTACTCTGCTTAAACACAATTTTCATTAAGAATCCCAACATTTGATAATCGCTGCCTCTGCCTCCCGGCCCTGGTATTCTTTGGAGGTTCCCCATCCAGGTACTTGCCAGGTTGGCCCTGCTTAGCTTCCAAGACCTGATGAGATCAGGCTTGCCTGGGTTCTTGTTGATCTCTGAGGTCCCACTGGCTTTGATGGTAGCTGTAAACACCCCCACACAATGGCATTGTGTGTAGTATAGTCAGGAGATCTTTAGATGGTCTGGCAGCCAGAAGTTCTAGCTCTTTTAGCATTATGTACCACTAAGCGGTGAGCTAGACATCTTTTTAAGGCAAGAGATGTTTCAGAGAGCCAGTTTGGTGTAGTGGACTCTATAAATCCAATCTCCTCCTCCTCTTCTTTTTCTTCTTCTTCAGAGGTAGTTTGCCACTGCCGTCCTTGGCATCACAATCCTGTTATTCCTTGGAGGTCTCCCATCCAAATACTTGCCAGGGTCGGCCCTGCTTAGCTTCTGAGATCTGACGGGATCGGGCTAGCTTGGGCTATTCAGGTCAGGGCCGTGACACAGAGTGTTTGACTGGACAGGCCATTGGCCCGATCGATCATGGCTTCTCTTACGTTCTCAGTGCTAGAGCATCTGCTTGGTATGCAGAAGGTCCCGGGTTCAGTTCCTGCCATCTCTAGTTAAAAGGACCAGGCAGTAGGTGATGGGAAAGACCTCTGGCCGAGACCCTCGAAAGCTGCTTTCAGTCTGAGTAGCCGATACTGACTTTAAAGGGTTGATGGTCTGATTCAGTATAAGGCAGCTTCACATGTTTCCTGTACTTCTGGGAATTACAGTTTTTATCTGTTCAGTGGTTTTTCCATTCACTGTAACTCTTCCCCTCTCCACCCCAGACCCATTTAATCAACTCGGCGCTGAACTCGGGTGGCTTTCAAGCCGTCAACATCCCGCCTTCTCAAACGGCAGCAGCACCCGCGGTGAATACAGGCAGGCCCCTCGGCAACCCGGTATCGCCTTGTCAACCGGATTTACTCTCTGCAAATCCGTGGAATGCGCAAGGTGAGAAATGTTTGGGTTTTTTTTAAAAAAGCACCACCTCAAGTGTATGCACAACCTGTAAAAGAGCCCCGAATCCTCGTTTTGACTTCTTCCCCCCCTCCACTCCACGAAATGGCTGGCAGTCTGCAGTAGAGGAATAATTAACTCAAAGTTAGCATTCAACATCTGTTTCAATGTAATTAATATGTTCAATTGTTTCTACTTGATGACTGATGGGTTTTTTAAAAATACTATGTACATTGCCCAGAGCCCTATAATAGTAGGGATGGGGCAATTCATGAATTTAATAAATAATAAGAATAAGAATAATGTTGCTCAGCTTTTTTTACTTGTATCTCAGCCGTTACTGAGCCAAAAGGCCAAGAATACGCATATAGCTGCCTTCTACTGAAACCAAACTCATGGTCCATCAACATCTGTATTTTGTCGAAGGCTTTCACGGCCGGAGTTCATTGGTTGCTGTAGATTTTCCGGGTTGTGAGGCTGTGCTCTTGGCATTGTAGGACCGGACGTTTTGCCAGTAGCTGTGACTGGCATCCTCAGAGGTATAACACAGAAAGATGGAGGACTCTCTTGTGTCTAGGTGATCTTTCTTTGTTGTACCTCTGAGGATGCCAGTCACAGCTACTGGCGGAACGTCAGGTCCTACAGTGCCAAGACCACAGCCACACAACCCGGAAAATCTACAGCAACTAACATCCGTATTGTCTACTCAGACTGGCAGCTGCTCCCCAGGCTCCCCGGCAGAGGTCTTTCACATCACCAGCTACCTGCCTTTTTTAACTGGAGATGCTGGGGACCGAAGTTGGAACCTTCTGCGGGCCAAACAGAGGGTCTGCCATGGAACCCTGTCCCCTCCCTTGAAAAACAACTCACAAAGCTGGCTTATACTGAACCCTGCTGAGGACAGACTTGGGAGCGGTGTAACGGGAGGTCCTCAGCCTGCTCTTGGGTTAGTCATTCTCCCTTCCTGAGCTGTACCTACCTCACAGGTCTGTTGTGAGTACAAAAGAAAGAACCGTGAACGAACACACCTGAAGCTGCCTTATACTGATCAGACCAGTTGGTCCATCAAGGTCTGTCTTGCCCACTCAGACTGGCAGCAGCTCTCCAGGGTCACAGGCAGAGGTCTTTCCCATCACCCACTGCCTGGTCCTTTTACCCAAATATGCCGGGGACTGAAGTTTTGGATCCTTATGCTCTGCCACTAAGCCACGGTTTTTCTCTGCTCACCGAACTGTAAGGTTAGGCTTGCTTAGTAGCGGGGATGACAATCTAAACCAGTGTTTTTCAACCACTGTGCCGTGGCACACTAGTGTGCCGTGAGATATTGTCTGGTGTGCCGTGGGAAAATTCCAATTTCATCCGTAACATATGAACAATTATAAAATAAAGTATTATTATTTCATAATAAAGTAATTATAAAATAATTACTTTGTGTTTATTTGATTCCTATTCAAGAGAATTACTTTATATATAGTCAATATAGGCACAGAGTTAATTTTTTTTTAACATTTTCTAATGGTGGTGTGACTCGTGATTTTTTTCATGAAAAAAGTGTGCCTTTGCACAAAAAGGTTGAAAAACACTGATCTAAACATAAGAACATAAGAGAAGCCAATGTTGAATCAGGCCAATGGCCCATCTAGTCCAACACTCTGTCACACAGTGGCCAAAATATACCACATGCCATCAGGAGGTCCAGCAGTGGGGCCAGGACACTAGAAGCCCTCCCACTGCTGCCCCCCCCCCCCAGCACCAAGAATAGAGTGCATCACCTGCCCCAGACTGAGAATTCCCAACTATACCCTGTGGCTAATAGCCACTGATGGACTTCTGTTCCATAGGTTTATCTAGTTCCCTCTTGAAACTGTCCATGCTTGTAGCTGCCACCACCTCCTGTGGCAGTGAATTCCACATGTTAATCACTCTTTGGGTGAAGAAGTGTTTCCTTTTATCTGTTCTAACCCGACTGCTCAGCAATTTCATGGAGTGCCCATGAGTTCTTGTATTGTGAGAAAGGGAGAAAAGGACTTCTTTCTCAACCTGCTCAATCCCATTCATAATCTTATAAACCTCGATCACGTCACCCCTCACCCGTCGTTTCTCCAAGCTGAAGAGCCCCAAGTGTTTTAATCTATTGTTCGGCTGTTGGGTATTGCGATCTGCCCCATCTCGTTTAAATACGTTGTTTTAACATGTTGTTAAATTTTGATTGTCTGTTTTCATTGTCCCATTGGGTTTTATACTGGTTAAATGTGTTTTAAAGCCGGCATGCGTGCCCTGTCGTGAGCCGCCCTGAGCCTTCAGGGAGGGCGGGATATAAATCCAAATAATTAATAAATAAATAATGGCTCAAAAGCAAGGAAGCACAAAAACAAGCAAGCCTTGCGTTCACCGGCCTCTCACAGCATCTAACGTGGACTCGATTAAGACGGCGGCCCCAAGGCTTGTGCTAACCGGGGTTTGAGCTTCTAAAGCGGGGCTGAGAGCTTCTTGTTCCCATCTTCTGTGCACTCCGATTCACAGCCCCTCCCTAAAGTAAAAGCCAGCTGTGTGCAAACAGGCAAGTCTTTCTTCTCCTGCAAGGAAAGGCTTTCCTTTCCTACAAAATATTGGGATGAATCCAGCATCTCCACTTCCGGTTTCTGTTCAATTTGCATCCTTTAATGGGGTGTTTGCGTTTTGTCCTCCTGAATTTCAGCCTCTTCCCGGCAGTTCGGAAACCGCGCCGGCCGGAGGCAGAAGTCCCCCCTGAAGACTCCCGCCCCACGGCGGTACGCTCCTGTGCCCGTCTCGAAAGACGCTAAAGTCTCTCACAAGATGGCAAAGCGAGAGCAGCTGGTGGGACAAAAAGAAAACGTGCTCAGGTCACCTGATAAAGAGGCTCAAGGTAAGACACAGAGGAGGGCTCGAAAGCTTCCCACACTGGCCCCAGTCCCATTTTAGTTCTTGACCTGTCTGACCAGATAGACCATGCAGGTTGCAGCAATACAAAAATTTATTCATATGACAACGCAATATACTGTACGAACTAAGCCAAGCTTTGGCTCCATAAAGTTCTACAGAAATGCAATGCAACACCTATTTTAATATTTCACAAGTTAAATGTATCAAAGTTCCCATATTCATGACCTGAAAGGCATTTTTCATAGGATAACACAGTAGACTGTACAAACTAAGCTCAAGCTTTGGCTCCATAAAGTTCTACAGAAATGCAATACGACATCTATTTTAATATTCCACAAGCTAAATGTATCGAAGTCCCAATATCCATGGCCTGAAAGGCATTTTTCTACATTCCTTCACCCTTTTCCCAACTTTGTGGTGCCCCCTTTGGGCCCTGGTGCCCTCGGCACTGACCAATCTCGGTGCCCCCCCCCCTCCTTTCCACACTGACCCGGCCCATTGTAGTTGTTGCCCTGTCTGACCAGATATACCATGCAGGGTTGCAGCAAGGCAAAAATTTATTCATATGATAGCACAATATACTGTACAAACTAAGCCAAGCTTTGGCTCCATAAAGCCCTACAGAAATGCAATACAACATCTATTTTTATATTCCACAAGTTAAATGTTTCAAAGTTCCAATATTCATAACCTGAAAGGCATTTTTCTACATTTTTTCACCCTTTCCCCAACTTTGTGGTGCCCCCTTTGGCCCTGGTGCCCTAAGCACCTGCCTAGTCTGCTTAATGGTTAATAAGAACATAAGAACATGAGAGAAGCCAATGTTGAATCAGGCCAATGGCCCATCTAATCCAACACTCTGTCACACAGCGGCCAAAATATACCAGGTGCCATCAGGAGGTCCAGCAGTGGGGCCAGGACACTAGCAGCCCTCCCACTGATGCCCCCTCCAGCACCAAGAATAGAGTGCATCACCTGCCCCAGACTGAGAGTTCCTGTCTAATAACAACTTAAGAGGAGCCAGTGTTGGATCAGGCTAATGGCCCATCCAGTCCAACACTCTGTGTCACACAGTGGTCAGAAATACCAGGTGCCATCAGGAGGTCCAGCAGTGGGGCCAGGACACTAGCAGCCCTCCCACTGATGCCCCCTCCAGCACCAAGAATAGAGTGCATCACCTGCCCCAGACTGAGAGTTCCTGTCTAATAACAACTTAAGAGGAGCCAGTGTTGGATCAGGCTAATGGCCCATCCAGTCCAACACTCTGTGTCACACAGCGGCCAAAATATACCAGGTGCCATCAGGAGGTCCAGCAGTGGGGCCAGGACACTAGAAGCCCTCCCACTGCTGCCCCCCCCGCACCAAGAATAGAGTGCATCACCTGCCCCAGACTGAGAGTTCCCATCTATACCCTGTGGCTAATAGCCACTGATGGACTTCTGCTCCATATGTTTGTCTAATTCCCTCTTGAAACTGTCCATGCTTGTAGCTGCCACCACCTCCTGTGGCAGTGAATTCCATATGTTAATCACTCTTCGGGTGAAGAAGTATCTCCTTTTATCTGTTCTAACCTGACTGCTCAGCAATTTCATGGAGTGCCCACGAGTTCTGACACTGCTGTCGTTGGCTTCCCTACTTTCGCCTTCTAGGTGGAGGAAGATTTCTGGAGCAGATTCTGAACTCTCAAGAATCCCCATTTGGCCAGAGCGCGTCTTCCTGGAAGGAGCCGCCCGCCAACAGTAACGTGCCCTGGCCGTTGGGAAGAGAGAGGTAAATAAGGGTCTCCTTCGCCCCTTCCGGTTGTTCATTTGTAATGCCGTCGAGAGAGGCCGAGTCAGACTTTCCTTGCCGTCCCCAAAGCCGAACGACGCTTTCAGCTGACCGGCAGCGGTGTCTTGCTCTCAGTTCAAACAGGTGAACCGTTAGAAGAGGTTTCCTGGAAGATACCACCGCTTCTTTAAGATAGTCTATCCCCTGGCCGAATGAGAAAAGGCGGGTTGGATGCAAAGCGCCGTCCAGTCGCAGCTGACTTACGGCGACCCCCCAGCAAGGGGCTTTCGAGGCAAAGGAGAAGCAGACGGGTGGCTTGCGATTGCCTGCCTCCGCGGTGTCTTAGAATCACAGGATCACAGAGTTGGAAGGGGCCCTGCAGGCCATCGAGCCCAACCCCCTGCTCAGTGCAGGACCAGCCTAGACCATCCCTGAGAAGTGTTTGTCCAGCCGCTGCTTAAAGATGGACAGGGAGGGGGAGCTCACCACCTTCCCAGGCAGCTGATTCCACGGTTGCACAACTCTGACTGTCAAAAAGTTTTTCCCTAAGATCCAGCCGGTACCTTCTCGCCCTTAATTGAAACCCATTCTTGGGAGTCCTCTCCTCTGCTGCCAACGGGAACCGCTCCCCGCCCTCCTCTAAGTGAGCGCCCTTCGGATACTTCCAGAGAGCCATCCTGTCCCCCCTCAACCTCCTCTTCTCCAGACTGAACCTTCCCAAGTCCCCCTTGACCTTTCCTCACAGGGTTTCTTGGTCTTCCATGGTGGCCTCCCATCCAAGGACCGACCCTGCTTAGCTTCTGAGATCTGACGAGGCTGAGCTGTACCAGGCTTCTCTTCCTCCAAGAAAGACAGCAGGGCAAGGCAAAGGGTGGACAGCCCAGCCAACCCGTGGCTGCCGTCACAACCGCGTCCCCAGCTGGGTGTTTGCGTCACCTTTGTGTCTGTGCCTCTTTTCTTTAGTGGGGACGTTTCCCCCTCTTCAGATTGTGCATTTTGTACTAGAAATGTGCAATATAGAGAGCTAGATTTGAGTCCAGTAACACCTTTGAGACAGACAAGATTTCCAGGAAAAAAAGCTTTCCAAAATCAAAGCTCCCTTCATTGGTCTCGAAAATGCGACTGGACTGTTATCTAGCTCTAGAGAGCCAGTCTGGTGTAGTGGTGTGAAGTGCGTGGACTCTAATCTGGGAGAGCTGGGTTTGATTCCCCCACTCCTCCACTTGCAGCTGCTGGATGACCTTGGGTGAGTCACAAGCTCTGGCACAGCTGTTCTTGAAAAGGGGCAGTTTCTGTCAGGGCTCTCTCAGCCCCGCCTAACTCCCAGGGTGCCTGTTGTGGGGAGGGGAGTTTGTGAGCCGCTCTGAGACTCCCTTAGGTAGTGAAGGGCAGGGTATAAATCCAATCTCTTCTTCTTTCTCCACATGCAGCCACTGGTGTGACCATGGGTCAGTTAGAAGTTATTCCAGAGCTATTTTCTCAAGGGCAGCTCTTGAGAGAGCTCTCTCAGCCCCACCTACCTCCCAGGGTGTCTGTTGTGGGGAGGGGAAGGAAAGGGGATTGTAAGCCACTCTGAAAACCTTTTGGGCAGTGAAGGGCGGGGTATACATCCAATCTCCTCCACCTCCTCTTCTTCTCTATCCTTGTTGTCATCTTCTTTGTCTTTGTCATCGTCATCTTCTATGTCTTCTTCGTCTTCCTCATCATCTTCTCCGTCTTCATCTTCATCTTCCTCCTCCTCCTCTTCTTCATCTTTCTCCTCCTCCTCCTCTCCTTCTTCCTCTTCTGACCAACGTGCTTTCCTTCTGAAACTACCTTCCTGCCGTGTGGTAGTCTTCTTTACACTTATTCCTAGAATCCTGATCAAAGGTTACGAGTCAGCTAACAAGTCAATCAGTCTGGACGGAGCTCTGACTCGTAGCGTCTCCCAGAATGATCTTGTCGCCTCCCTGACTGTTTGAAAAATATCCTCCCGTGCAGATCGGTCGCCCCGGAGGCCAAGCCCTTCCCCGTATTCACCAACCCAGCTCAAGATTTCAATCCGATCGAGAGGACGGCGAAGAAGGCCGACGACGTGCTTCGGGACCTCGGCCAGCTGAGGAGGGAAATGCAGGGCATTCTGCAGGTAAAGGACGGGCTCGGTGGTCTCCCGTCCAAATACGGATCGAGGCCGACCCTGCTTGGCTCCCGAGATCTGATGAGATTGTTATACAAATAAGTTTCCAGTCAAGAAATGGAGTCAAAAACGAGGAGGAAGATCTGAGTGTTTTAATTGCATATAAGAAAAGGCACATGCTTGAAATAAGAACTATTCGAAACGCGGCATCAGGCATCCGGATTACGCGTCGGCTTTTCATGGCTCAGAAAATCTGATGACTTGCACTTCAGTTTGGACTCTGATAATTGCTTCTATATTGAAGTAGATACACGGAAAGACTATAGACTGTGCCTTTTCTCATATGCTGTATGTATGCTCATTATTGCACTTTGGCCTATTCATTTGAATTGTATTACATTTGCTGTTATGCTTATATGATTATTATAAGACTTGCTAATTTGCTTATTTCAGTCAGTGGTGTGTCTTTTGTGCTCCTAGTTTTGGACACTGGCTCCCCCCCCCTTTTTTTTTTTGCTGAGACTTGTTTGTAAGGCAAGAGATGTTTCAGAGGTGGTTGGCCATTGCCTGCCTCTGTGTCACAGCCCTGGTGTTCCTTGGAGGTCGCCCTTCCAAATAGTAGCCAAGGCCGACTCCGTTAGCTTCCGAGATCTGATGGGATTGGGCTAGCCTGGGCTGTCCATGTCAGGGGTCGGGGAGATGATGCCTATCTACCCCAGGACTTTGATTAGAAATACGCTCCCTGTAGATGGGCATCTTTTATTCAGCTTTCAGCCTTCCTTACCTCCGCATAGAGAATTTTTGTTGTAAGAGTAATCGATTGTTACGGTAGAAAAGAACAAGAGTCCAGCAGCTCCTTAAAGTAAAGGTAAAGGCTCTCTTGCTCGAAAGCCAGTCCAATCTGACTCTAGGGTTGCGGTGCTCATCTCCCGTTTCGAAGCCGAAGAGTCAGCGCTGTCCGAAGACGTTTCCGTGGTCATGTGGCCGGCATGACTAAGCCCCAAGGCGCACGGAAGGTTGTTACCTTCCCACCGAAGTGGTACCTATTTATCTACTTGTAATTTCTTGCTTTCGAACTGCTAGGTTGGCAGGAGCTGGAACTAGAGACGGGAGCTCACTCCGTCATGCGGCGCTCTCGGGTCTCGAACTGCTGAACTACTGACCTTCCACAGCCTGCAGTTCAGCGTCTTAACCACTTGAGCCACCGCAGCTCCTTAAAGACTTAATAAAATTTGTGGCAGAGTATGAGCTTTCTTGAGTCACGGCTCACTTCTGTTACAGCCTTTTATTTATTTCTTAACAGGACGCGAAGGAATGGAAATCAGACCTGAACGGTTTCATGAAGGTACAGGCTTTATTTCTGTCGAGTCATCTTTCCTCAGAGGCCCCCAAATAAGCAGATTTTTTTTTTTAAGAAATCTTTTTGTTATGTAAACTCCTAAGATTAAGTGTTCTGTTCTTAATAAATGAAATACGTCTTAAAGTATGCTTGTGTTGTGAATTCTGGGTATTCTGACTTAGCATTAGAAAGTTTAAGAAGACTTTGTGTGTGTTGTAGCATCGGGTTCCTTTTGAGAGCCAGTTTGGTGTCGTGGTTAAGTGCGCGGACTCTAATCTGGGAGAACCGGGTTTGATTCCCCCACTCCTCCAGATGCAGCTGCTGGATGACCTTGGGCAAGCCATAGTTCTGCCAGAGCTGTTCTCTCAAGGGCAGTTCTTGAAAGAGCTCTCTCGGCCCCGCCTACCTCACAGGGTGTCTGTTGTGGGGAGGGGAAGGGAAAGGAGACTGTAAGCCACTCTGAGACTCCTTTGGGTAGTGAAGGGCGGGGTATAAATCCAATCTCTTCTTCCTTTTCTGCAGTGTTTCTAGTAAAACACAAATAAGATTCTGAGCATTGTGGGTGTGAGGTTCAGACCCAAAAATATATAACAGACCAGCGAAAAAAGCTCTAAAGGGGTTTCATGGGGGTAGCCCCGTTGGCCCGCAATAGACAAGCACCTTAGATTTCCAGGGTTGTAAGATTTTCGAGAGTCAAAGTTCCTTTCCTCAGATATCTTGAAATCTCGTTGGTCTTTAAGGCGATACTGGACTCGAAGCACGCTCAGTCCAAACAAGGCATAGTTATCCCTGCCATATTCTGCAGTGCTCGCTGATATTTTTATTATTTATCTGCTTGTTTGATTTAAAACATTTATTAGCCAGATTTCTACCTTACAGGGAGGCTTAAGATGTAAACTATATAAACTACATTAAAAATGCAAGTTAAAATCGATAATTTAAAACTGCCGGTAGGCAGAAGAGCTAATCCATTGCCAAAATGACATCAGAAGAGCCCTGCTGGATCAGACCAGTGAGGGTCCATCCAGTCCAGCATCCTGTCTCACACGGCAGCCAACCAGTTCCTCTAGAGGGCCAAAAACAGGGCAGAGAGGCTGAGGCCTTCTTCTGATGTTGCCTCCTCGCTCTAAGATTCAGAGGTTGACTGCCCCTGAACGTGGAGGTTCCCTTTAGTCACTAGGGCTATTAGCCACTGATAGGCCCAATCCTTTGTTATCCTTCATTAATCTAATCCACTTTTAAAGCTGTCCTGCTGGATCAGACCAGTGATCCATCTAGCCCAGCATCCTGTCTCACACGGTGGCCGCTCTTGCAGGCATATGATTGGATCTGTCCAGCAAGGCCCTCTTTAGATTCGTAAGAGCTGCTTTGTTGATCTTCTTTCCATTTCAGCAAAAAGAACGGGCTCCCCCGAGCCTTCCCGAAGCTCAGCCGCTCCCCAAGCCGTCCATTCTTCAGACGGCCAAAGCCCCCCAGTCCATAGTGAGGGACGCCGAAAGGATCCTGAGGGTGGTGCGGAAGAACAAGAAGGTTCTCGAAGAAAACCTGGAAGCCATCGTTCGTGGCAGGGACGGCACCGCCTTGCACTTGTTCATCGATGCTTTGACTGCTAACAGGTGGACTCGGGCGGCTGTGATTCTGTAGTGTGTACAGTTTGGTGTCGTGGTTAAGAGCAGCAGACTCTAATCTGGGAGAATCAGTTTGGTGTAGTGGTTAAGTGCGTGGAGTCTAATCTGGGAGAGCCGGGTTTGATTCCCCACTCCTCCACTTGCACCTGGCCGGATGACCTTGGGCAAGCCATAGTTCTGGCACAGCTGTTCTTGAAAAAGAGCAGTTTCTGTCAAGAGCTCTCTCAGCACCACCTACCTCACAGGGTGTCTCGTGGGGGGGGGAAGGGAAAGGAGATTGTAAACCGCTCTGAAACACCTTTGGGTAGTTGAAGGGCGGGGTATAAATCCAATCTCTTCTTCTTCTTCCTCCACATGCAGCTGCTGGGGTGACCTTGGGTCAGTCACAAGTTCTCTCAGAGTTGTTCTCTCAGGAGCAGTCCTCGGGAGAGCTCTCTCAGCCCCACCTACCTCACAGGGTGTCTGTTGTGGGGAGGGGGAAGGGAAAGGGATTGGAAGCCGCTCTGAGACTGCTAACAGGTGGCCTCGTGGTTCTCTCTTCAAAACTTGTTTCTGAGGCATTTGAATTCCAGTTTGCCATGCCCCTGTAAATAACTCCTGTGTTTGCATGGTCTGGTTATTGGCACACCGATGGCGCAGATCTGTCCAACCCCAAGAATGGCACATTGTGAATAATCTTTAATTCCCAGTGCATCAGTGAGGGTGAGGGGGACTTTTGCAGGGGAGCAGACTTTCCCCCCGTGACACAGAGATGGCAGGTGCAATGAAAAGAGAATAGCTCCAATTATGGGATTTTAGAATAGTGAACTAAAAAAACAACAACCCACACCAGATCCAGAAACAAAATGCAAACAAGTCTGTTCACCAGTCGAGAACACCGGAAAAGTAGGAGAGGCAATTCTGAGCTGATCCGGTCACACCCTTAGGATAGTGTCTTGGCCTGCTTTTCTACCTCTGTCTTGCCCTTGCTCACTCTCTCCCCCGGGTCACTGCCAATGCTCCCTCTAAGCTGGGGAGTCCTGTGAGCAAAAATTCTACTTTGTGAGCTACTGGCATTAAAGTAGTGAGCGAGAGGTTTTGGCGACTGCATCACTTAGTTTGCTCTGGAGCCATCCCTTCCTGAGCTAAGACAAAAATGTGTGAGCCAGAGGCTAAAAAACTGTGAGCTAGCTCACACTCACTCAGCTTAGAGGGAGCACTGGTCACTGCCACGGTGCAGTTGGTCTACGTGGCCAGTATGATGGTGGAGGAGAGGTTAGTCTAGAGGAACTCAGTGCAAGTGTCTAATGGCGTCTTTGCCTTTTTCTGTAATTTTTCTAGGGACGTCCTGGAGGAGATACGGGTCAGAAAGACCGTTGACGAATGGATTAAAACAATCAGCTTGGAAATCCAGGTGCGGTTGCTGCTAACTGAGCAAAGTAGTGGGATACCACCGCTTTGGAAAGTGCATCTCATATTGCAGTTATTTAATGTCGTACCAGCCGTTTTAGAGATGCAAGTGGAGACCCAGAGCTGCCAAAATCATTATGAGGCTGAGAACCAGGAAGTTCCCAGTTTGCGCCTCTCCTCTGCCATAAGCCCATGTGGGTGTCCAAAGCCTGCAAGCTCCCCTTCAGCAATAAATCAAATCAAATGTATTAATACAGGTCGTGATCAGCACAAGATCAGTTACAGTGACATACATGAGTCTTATAAATTTTAGGAAATGTACAATATAAAATTACTGAATGGCCTATGCATTCTTAAAATCACAGAACAGATTGAGCAAAGCATCTATGTTATATGATTCAACTACCTTCTGCGTTATTTCCCTGCAAAATTAATGAATTCCCTGCACTCCAAAGGGATCTGTCGAGGATGGGTGAGTGGGCGTCAGCGTGGCAAATGGGGTTCGGTGTGGCCAAGTGCAAGGTGATGCACATTGTTGGAGCCAAAAATCCTAACTATAAATACAGGTTGATGGGGTCCGAACTGGCAGAGACTGACCAAGAGGGAGATCTTGGAGTCATAGTAGATAACGCAATGAAAATGTCAAGACAGTGTGCGACTGCAATAAAAAAGGCCAATGCTATGCTGGGGATTATTAGGAAGGGTATTGAAAACAAATCAGCCAGTATCATAATGCCCCTGTATGAATCAATGGTGCAACCTCATTTGGAATACTGTGTACAGTTCTGGTCACCATACCGCAAAAAGAATATTACAGCTTTGGAAAAAGTGCAGAGAAGGGCAACTAGAATGATCAAAGGGTTGGAACACCTTCCCTATGAAGAAAGGTTAAAGCGCTTGGGGCTCTTTAGCTTGGAGAAACGACGGCTGAGGGGTGACATGATCGAGGTTTATAAGACTGTGCATGGGATAGAGCAGGGAGAGAAAGAAGGACTTTTCTCCCTTTCTCACCATACAAGAACTCATGGGCACTCAATGAAATTGCTGAGCGGTCAGGTTAGAATGGCTAAAAGGAAGTCCTTCTTCACCCAAAGAGCAATTAACACATGGAATTAACTGCCACATATGGAGCAGAGGTCCATCGTTGGTTATTAGCCACAAGTTATAGATAGGAACTCTGGGGCAAGTGATGCTCTGTATTCTTGGTGCTGGGGGGGGTGCAACAGTGGGGGGGGGGGCTTGGGGGGTCCTGGCCCCACTGGTGGACCTCCTGATGGCACCTGATATTTTTGGCCACTGTGTGACCACAGAGTGTAGGACTGGACGGGCCATTGGCCTGATCCAACATTGGCTTCTCTTATGTTCTTATGCTTCAAGAAATCCGGCATAGGGGAGTGTGAGCTGAGGATTTGTGTCTGAAAGGAACTTCCTCGTAATTTCAGATTCAGAGCTGGCGGAAAACCACCCAAGCAAGGGTACAATAATCTTCATGTGAATTTCCTGGTAGAAACGGCAGTGAAGCAGAACCTGCTCGTTTGTCTCAACCTGCTAGTGGGATCTTTCTATAACGGCTTATCTGCTTTTGATTCCGTATCTAGGGAGAGGTTATTGGAGAAATTGGTGAGCAGGGGAGGGCAGTTTATAATCTAATTTAATAAACAAATACGTAAATAATAAACCTTGATTGCTGCTTCTCTGTTTTGTGCCCAGGATGAAATGGCAAGGAAAGCCTGGGAGGGAGGCAGACCCGGTGAGGAGCTCCGGAAGACCAAGCAGACGGTCAGGCCCGCAAAGGCCGGCAGAGAAACAAAACCAGAACCTCGGCACCCCCAAGGAAACGTGGCCAAAAAGTCCCTGCCTGCCGCAAGGCCTGCTCTGAAACCAGCACGTAATGTGAGAACGCAGAGTTTGGGGCGTGGTAACTGTCAGCATAAGGGTTGCTGGGTACCTCTTGGCCGCCAGCCGAGGATTGGGGGGGGGGGGCTTACCAGGGGCACGAGGGCGGCCCAGGCTGTGTCGCCAGCGACGTATCGGCATTACTTCCGGCAAGTACCAAAAGTGACAATAGCATTTCATGATTATTTGGGTAACACTCTTGTTATTTGGGTAAAAACTCTCTGGTAAAAATGGCTTCTACCATAGAGTTTTTGCCCAGATTCCATAGCATTGCCCAGATGTCGCTGGCGTGATGATGTCACTTCTGGCACACACCGGAAGTGACATCGCCATGTCACTGGTGATGTGGCCTGGGCAGGGGCGGATGAAGGCTCACTGGTGCCCTGGGCACTGACCAATCTTGGTGCTCCCCTCGTTTCCACACTGAACCAGTCCATTGTAGTTGTTGATCTGTCCGACCAGATCTACAAAGCAGGTTGCAGCAATATAAAATGTTATTCATATGATAACGCAATATACTGTAAAAACTAAGCCAAGCTTTGGCTCCATAAAGTTCTCCAAAAATGCAATACAACATCTATTCTTAATATTTCACAAGTTAAATGTATCAGAGTTCCAATATTCATGACCTGAAAGGCATTTTTCTACATTTCTTCACCCTTTTCCCAACTTTGTGGTGCCCCCTTTGGCCCCGGCGCCCTAAGCACGTGCTTCGTCTGCTTACTGGTTAATCTGCCGCTGGGCCTGGGCCTCCCCCCTGCTCCTGGTAAGTCCCCCTGCCGGCCAGCTGATCAGTGGCAGAGGGGCAGGGCTTATGGGTGGGGGACCCCCTGCCTTCAGTGGGGGACTGGCCACCCTAGGCACTGTAAGGATTGAACCAGGGACCTCAGCACCTAAGCCGGGGGTCCCCAACCTTTTTGAGCCTTCTGACATGCTACCGGGGGGGGGCGCAGCCACAAAACGGCTGCTCTGGGAGGTGGAGCCAGCCACAAGATGGCTGCCACAGTTTCCCCTCAGTCACACAGTGAAGGTGGCCGCTGATGCCAGAGCAATCCCAGTGGTCCATCAGAACTGTTGCTGGGCAGAAGCTCCAGCTGGCCCCGCCCACTTTCTAAAAACAGTTAGTGGGTACCATGAAAGGTGTTACTGGGTGCTGTGGCACCCACGGGCATCATGAGCTTCCTCGGTCTGTGCTTGCTCAAACCTCAGGCGCCGAAGGAAATAAAGGTGTGCACCGTCAAGTCTCTGATTGGCAGAAAGCATGAAGGCTCTGGATTGGTCAGTTCTCGGCATCCAGTTTGGTGTAGTGGTTAGGAGTGTAGACTCTAATCTGGGGGAACCGGGCTTGATTCCCCACTCCTCCACACGTAGCTGCTGGTGTGACCTTGGGTCAGTCACAAGTTCTCTCAGAGGTGTTCCCTCAGGAGCAGTTCTCAAAAGAGCTCCCTCAGCCCCACTTACCTCACACAGGGTGTCTGTTGTGGGGAGGGGAAGGGAAAAGAGATTGTAAGCCACTTCAAGACTCCTTCTGGAGGAGGTTGGATTTATACCCCGCCCTTCACTGCCCAAAGGCATCTCAGAGCATTACAAACTCCCTTCCCTTCCCTTCCCTTCCCTTCCCTTCCCTTCCCTTCCCTTCCCTTCCCTTCCCTTCCCTTCCCTTCCCCATAACAGACAACCTGTGAGATAGGTGGGACTGAGAGAGCTCTGACAGAAACTGCTCTTTTCCAAGAACAGCTGTGCCAGAGCTGGTGACCGACCCAAGGTCACACCAGCAGGTGCAAGTGGAGGAGGGGGGAATCAAACCCGGTTCTCCCAGATAAGAGTCCGCGCACTTAACCACTACACCAAACTGACTTCTGGTAGTGAAGGGTGGGGTATAAGTCCAATCTCCTCCTCTTCCTCCTCCTCGTTTGCTTTGTTTAACTCATTTTTAAAATGGATATCATGCAACTCTCACCTAATATAATATAAACAACAATATTCAAGCTACACAATAAAAAAACCTGGAACACAATAAAACTTGGTAGTTATACAGCCATAATCTAATAGTAATAGAACAGTGGCCTGATTTTTAACAGTCTACACTGAAATAAAACCAGTGGTACTAGTGGGGTGGGGAGGAAGAGCCATGACGTCGGAGTAGACTTATGGTGACTCCTCACGGGGTTTTCAAGGCAAGAGACTAGCAGAGGTGGTTTGCCATTGCCTGCCTCTGCACCACGATCCTGGACTTTCTTTGGCGGTCTCCTGTCCAGGTGCTAACCGGGGCTGACCCTGTTTAGCTTCCAAGATCTGACGAGATTGGGCTAGAGTAAGCCATTCAGGTTGGGGCACGGACGGTACTGGTTGGTGATCAAGAAACAACTGCAGGATTAGATGGAACAAATGGAACACAGCCAGTTTGGTGTAGTGGTTAAGTGCGCGGACTCTAGTCTGGGAGAACCGGGTTTGATTCCCCACTCCTCCCCTTGCAGCTGCTGGTATGACCTTGAGTCCCTCACAAGTTCTCTCAGAGCTGTTCTCTCATGAGTGGTCCTGGAAAGAGCTCTCTCAGCCCTGCCTGCCTCAGAGGGTGTCCGTTGTGGGGAGGGGAGGGGAAAGGAGATTGTAAGCTGCTCTGAGACTCTGAGCGAAGGGTGGGGTATAAATCCAATCTCTTCTTCTATGCTAAAAGTTTGGGGAAACTGAGGTGCTTTTTAACTTTTAAAAAAGGGAAGTTCTCTCTCGGCTCTTGCCTCATTTACCTTTTCACAGAACTTTTCAGAAGGAGTCTTCTGTCCCTATTTAGGTGATTCCGAAAATGAGTACGGTGGTTCAGAACGAAGGGTACCTTGCTCAGATTTACGGGAGGCCGATCTACCAGGGCCGCAGGAGCACCCTGAAGAAATCACCATACCTCAGGATCAACTCTCCGCCCCCCAAACCAAAGCCTCCAAGACCTAAATTAATCGAAAGCGTTAGAGGTAGGTGATACATCTCCCCCCCCCAATGACCAGCACTTCAAATGTCATCTACTTTTATTTCCCAATAACTTATCATGTTGTTTTTATCCCGCTCATCTTCCGAGCAGTTTGTGGTTTCACATCCTCCATCTTGCTTCCACAACAACAGCCCTGCGAGGGAGATTAGGCCCAGAGAGAAAACGACTGGTCGCCTAATGAACTTTTTATTTAAATAAACGAACAACAAAAGAAATATAAAATACAAAGATGTATAAAATACATTTACCATCCCTTTCCCCTTTGCAATGATGGACATGACGGTAATGTTAGCCGCCGGAAAAAATAGCAGAGTACCTCTGTTTCTTTATACAGAGTATTTACATTTATTTACACCGGACACTGGAGATATTTACACAGAGCTTCAGTAGCAATTTCTGGATACAGACCGACAAAGTGCTATGCAGACAGTTGCTCTACAAATAGGAGCAGGGCTCTTTTTGTAGAAAAAGCCCAGCAGGAACTCATTAGCCTATTAGGCCACACCCTTGACAGCACAGCTCATTAGCCTATTAGGCCACACCCCCATGTTACCAGACGTGTGGTCATCCAGCCACACCCACCTTTTGCTTCTTATTCTGTTGACCTTGTTTGTTGTCAAAACCCAGGGCTTCTTTTGTAGCAGGGACTCCTTTGCATGTTAGGCCACACACCCCTCATGTAGCCAATCCTAATGAGTTTCTGCTGTTGGGTGTGGCCTATTATGCTAACGAGTTCCTGCTGGGCGTGGCCAACTCAGGAGCCAGCCGGAACTCCGTTCCTGTGCGTTCCTGCCCAAAAAGAGCCCTGAATAGGAGTGTAGATGTTTGAACAGGTTGCAGTATATATTTACAACAGCCAATCAGAGCACAGTATGTACATTAGCTGAGTCATGGTGACTGTCCAGAAATGTGACACAGTTCTAGTCACCTGACCTCACTAGCTGTCAGTTTAGATCAGCATGATCTGACACAAGAGTCCATAGCTCCCTGACATCTTGCCAGCAATATACCCAAATGCTGTCAGGACGTAGACATCCTTTATCAGCATATACAGGATGGACAGTCGGAAATGCTGTTGTAAATTGGGAGTGATTGAACTGTGGGATTTGCTGCCCGGGGATGTAGTGACGGCCACAGGCATAAACAGCTTGAAAAGGAGATTTAGATGGATTCGTGGAGGATGAGTCTATCAACGGCTACAAGCCCTGGTGGCTGAGGAGAACCTCCACATGCAGAGGCACTAAGCCTCTGAATCCCAGAGCCAGGAGGCAACATCAGGGGAAGGCCTTCGCCTCTGTGCCCTGTGGTTGGCCCTCCAGAGGAACTGGTTGGCTGCTGTCTTGAGACTGGATGCTGTACTAGATGGACTACTGGTCTGATCCAGCAAGGGCTCTTCTGATGTCATTATCAGGGGAAGGGCTCGGCCTCTGTGCCCTGTTGTTGGCCGTCCAGAGGAACTGGTTGGCCACTGTGTGAGATGGGAGGCTGGACTAGATGGACCCCTGGTCTGATCCAGCAGGGCTCTTCTGATGTCATTATCAGGGGAAGGGCTCGGCCTCTGTGCCCTGTGGTTGGCCATCCGGAAGAACTGGTTGGCCACTGTGTGAGACAGGAGGCTGGACTAGATGGACCCCTGGTCTGATCCAGCAGGGCTCTTCTGATGTCATTATCAGGGGAAGGGCTCGGCCTCTGTGCCCTGTGGTTGGCCGTCCAGAGGAACTGGTTGGCCACTATGTGAGACGGGAGGCTGGACTAGATGGACCCCTGGTCTGATCCAGCAGGGCTCTTCTGATGTCATTATCAGGGGAAGGGCTCGGCCTCTGTGCCCTGTGGTTGGCTGTCCAGAGGAACTGGTTGGCCACTGTGTGAGATGGGAGGCTGGACTAGATGGACCCCTGGTCTGATCCATCAGGGCTCTTCTGATGTCATTATCAGGGGAAGGGCTCGGCCTCTGTGCCCTGTGGTTGACCGTCCAGAGGAACTGGTTGGCCACTGTGTGAGACGGGAGGCTGGACTAGATGGACCCCTGGTCTGATCCAGCAGGGCTCTTCTGATGTCATTATCAGGGGAAGGGCTCGGCCTCTGTGCCCTGTTGTTGGCCGTCCAGAGGAACTGGTTGGCTGCTGTCTTGAGACTGGATGCTGTACTAGGTGGACTACTGGTCTGATCCAGCAGGGGTCTTTTTATGTCATTATCAGGGGAAGGGCTCGGCCTCTGTGCCCTGTGGTTGGCCGTCCAGAGGAACTGACTGGCCACTGTGTGAGATGGGAGGCTGGACTAGATGGACCCCTGGTCTGATCCAGCAGGGCTCTTCTGATGTCATTATCAGGGGAAGGGCTCGGCCTCTGTGCCCTGTGGTTGGCCGTCCAGAGGAACTGACTGGCCACTGTGTGAGACGGGAGGCTGGACTAGATGGACCCCTGGTCTGATCCAGCAGGGCTCTTCTGATGTCATTATCAGGGGAAGGGCTCGGCCTCTCTGCCCTGTTGTTGGCCGTCTAGAGGAACTGGTTGGCCACTGTGTGAGGATGCTGGACCAGATGGACCTGCACTGGTCTCATCCAGGAGGGCTCGTCTTTGTTGGCTTCTGTTCTTCTGCTTTTGACCTCACAGCCCAGCCGTTCCTGAAGCCTGCCCTAAAAACCCACACCCTTCTCAACTCCTGCTTGCTGAAGATTTTATCGTGGTTTATTGCGTCCTTCCAGGTATCAAAGTAAAATCCGCGAGGACTCAGACGGGTCCCTGTGTGCACAGCAAAGCCGCCAGTCCCCAAAAGCCACGCCCGCGCTCCGCTCCTTGTCGGGAACTCCAGTATCTCTTCAGCCCCACCAGAGCGGCGCCTGACGCCTCAGGTCCTCTGGAGGGCCATCTCATTCCCATGGCTGTTCCATTAGGTATGAACCGAACCCCCATGAAGATGTCATCTTTCAGTCGCTGTGCTTGAGAGCAGACCCTGCTGCTAATTCATAACCACCGTACAGCATTGTGTGTAGAATAACCAGGAGATCCTAAGATTGTCTGGCAGCCAGAAGTGCTAGCCCTTTTAGCTTTATGCGCCACTAGATGGCGAGCGAGACTTGTTTATAAGTCAAGAGACGTTTTGGAAGTGGCTTGCCTGTGTGTCACAACCCTGGTATTCCTTGTAGGGTCACCATTCCAAATACTGCCCTGCTTAGCTTTCTTGATGAGATTTGCTTTGGGTACCCTACTGCTGATTCCAGTGGAAGTTCACCAATGACTGTTCTGGAAAGCATTAAAACTTATTTTTATTTAATTCATTGTACCCCACCTTTTTCCACAATGGGGACCCGAAGTGACTGACACATCATTGTCCTCTCCTCTGTCTTACTCCTCACAACAACCCTGTGAGGTAGTTTAGGCTGAGAGAATGTGACCGGCCCAAGGACACCCAGCCAGCTTCCAGGGCACAAGTTGGGATTCGAACCCGGCCCTCTCCCAGATACTAGTCCCAAGACTCTTGACCGCTACACCGTGCTGGTATATATGTGCGCAAATATGGTAGCCAGGCAGCTGCCAAAATATGCTAACCTCAAAGTTCTACTCCTAGGCACAAAAAATCAAAGGCACAGATATAGAATGGGAGGGCCTTGGCTTGACAGCAGCACATGTGAAAGGGATCTGGGTGTTCTGGTTGATCACAAGCTAACCTGCAGTGTGATGTGGCCGTGTAGAAAGCTAATGCAATCTTAGGATGCATTAACAGAAGCGTTGTGTCCAGATCACGGGAGGTGGTAGTTCCGCTCTATTCTGCTATGGTCAGGCCTCACCTGGAGTCCTGTGTTCAGTTTTGGGCACCACACTTTAGGAAGGATGTTGACAAGCTGGAGCGTGTCCAGAAGAGGGCAACCAGGATGGTGAGAGGGTTGGAGTCCAAGTCTTACGAGGAAAGGCTGAAAGAGTTGGGTATGTTTAGCCTGGGAAAGAGAAGGCTTAGAGGGGACATGATTGCAGTCTCCAAGTATTTGAAGGGCTGTCATGTAGAAGAAGGAGCAGATCTATTCTCTCTTGCTCTGGATTGCGAGACTAGATCTAATGGGTGGAAATTACAAGGGAGTTGTTACCAGCTAAATATCAGGAGAAACCTCTTAACTGGTTGAGCAGTGGGACAGACTGCCTCGGGAGGTGGTGGGTGCTCCTTCGCTGGACGTTTTCAAGCAGAGGCTGGACGACCATCTTTTGAGTATGTTGTAGGTATGTAGGGCTATCTTTCGGCTTTGCTCCTGCAGAGTGCAGGGGGATGGACTAGATGACCTGCAAGGTCCCATCCAACACTAACATTCTCTGATTCTCTTCGTCCACTTCATAGATGGAGTGGGGATCTGAACCTGGTTCTCCCAGATACGAGTCCGATACTCTTAACCGCTATCCCACACTGGCTCTCAATCAGTTTTAAAGCTGAATGATGCAAGGCTGCTCTTTGGGAGTGTGAGAGAGGAAAAGGGGCTTTTTGTTCAGTGACCTGCACTTAGATTTTTTTCTTCTGAGCTCCTGGAGGATATTCCCGCTGTGTCTTTCGATGAGCCTAAACTGATAACGGCAGAAACAATTTTCGCAAAAGGGGAAGTGGAGCGGCTTGATTGACAAGCGTGCACCGTTTGTCGCAAGGGCGTCTTTCCATCCCTAGATGGCGCTGTGCGACGTGAAAGCGCTTTGACAAAGAGAAATTCTCATTCCGCGGCATCGGAGTTGCAAAAAAACCCAAAACACCCTGGAATTGGGAGCGCCGCAGAAGCGAAGAAGGGGAACGAGTTAAACTCATGCAGGTTCTGCCAGCGAGGCGACTGTGCTGACTGAGCAGCCCAAGTCCCAGCCCACACTTCGCTGCGATAATCTCTAATATTTCTTGAGCTGAAGCTGGACTTCCTCAGAGACAACCCGGTTGGCTTTCAAGCCTGAGCCCCTAATTTTAAAGTCTGATTGAGGCTGAGTCACCCTTTTGCCCTCAGCCTGGTGGCTCTTGTGTGCAGTAGTCGGAAGGAAGCGGACCTCAGATCTGTGCATGCCCCCGTCCCTTCCATGACCATAGAATGTCTCTTGAATGTGCAGACAGAAATATTTCAAGGTGCACCAGACACACCTTGTATCAGATGTGACGGTTTAATTGTTATTGAGGATAGGTCTGTCAGTGGCTACTAGTCATGGGGACTAAAGGGGAACCTCCATGTTCAGAGGCAGTCAGCCTCAGAATCCCAGGGCCAGCAGGCAATATCGTAGAATCATAGAATTGGAAGGGACCTCCAGGGTCTCAGTCTCTATGCCCTGGTGTTGGACCTCCAGAGGAACTGGTTGGCCTCTGAGTGAGACAGGATGTCGGACTAGAATGGAGTATTGATCTGATCCAGCAGGGCTCTTCTGATGTTCTGTTGAAGGCCTCGGCCTCTATGCCCTGTCATTGGCCCTCCAGAGGAACTGTGAAACAGGATGCTGGACTAGATGGATCCCTGGTCTGATCCAGCAGGGCTCTTCTGATGTTCTTACAGAGGCCTCAGCCTCTCTGCCCTGTTGGTGGCCCTCCAGGGGAATTGGTTGGCCACTGTGTGAGACGGGAAGCTGGACTAGATGGACCACTGGTCTCATCCAGCAGGGCTGTTCTCACGTTCTTACAGAGCCCTCGGCCTCTCTGCCCTGTTGGTGGCCCTTCAGAGGAATTGGTTGGCCACTGTTGAGACAGGAGGCTGGACTGGATGGACCCTCACTGGTCTCATCCAGCAGGGCTCTTCTGATGTTCTTATCAGGGGAAGGCCTTAGTTCTGCTACGGGTCTGCTTTAACTGTCTTGGAATCAGGATTCTTAGAAAGGAATATATATAGGCAAGGCGGGATATAACTCGAAAGTAATAAATAATAAATCTGACCCGAAACAGCTTTTGTTCATTTTTATTTTGTTTGCAGTATGCCTTCTGCTCCAGGATTTATTAAGGACGTTTCTCTCCCATATCTCCCCCCACCCCCCTTTTTTTCTTTTCTTCTTTGTGCCTTCGGGGAATCTCCGTTAGGTCAGAAACAAATGAGCAGCGTCTCGCCCGAACCTTCGGGGATAATCATAGGCAAGTTCCACCCCGTCACCGTGACGACCTCCGTTCCTCCTGCTCCACCAAAGCCGCAGCCGAGTGTGCAGAAGCCGAACATTGCAGTGGTGGAGATGAAATCCGAGAAGAGGGATCCCCCCAAACTCTCCGTGCAGGTAAGGGGCTAGACTGAATCAGTAAAGGTAACCCGGAGATCCCTGTCTCTGTCTCTTTTCAGCTCTATATTCATCATCAGCTATGAGCAGAGCTGGCTGCAAGGGTCGGCACCCTTGGGTAGTTGCTCCGGGCCCACGGGTCTTGGGGGGGGGGCGGTGCCCCCGGGCAGCCGGAAGGATCTGAAGTCACCGCCGTTCTTTCTTTTTTTACATCATTTTATTTTACTTGTCGTAGAACACAAACAGTAATATAAGTGCGTACATAACTTTTAAAGGTAATAACAAACGAAGACCTGAAAATAGCTGACTTAGGGTCGGCCTGAAATGAGCATAGTCACGTGAACCTCGATTGCGATTTCTATTACTGTTTTAAATTACTGTTTCGTTGTTTTAACTATTGTCATTAAGTTTCGTGGCTTGTAGCCTGCCCTGACTTGTAACTTGTTCACGGGGAGGGCAGGGTAAAAACTGAATTAATTAAATAAATAAAAATAAATGAACAGTTCGGTAAATCGGCCTTGTGACTTATTTCAGCTGAGTAACGAAGTAAAAAATAAAAAAGGAAAGATTTTGATCAGGAGTGATTATAGAAATACAAGCGATCTTGAAAAAGATAGTTAATATATAAGACTCATTCTTGGAAGATAAATACTCTAGGACAGGAAACCAAATAGTCACAAATTTGGATGTATAGGGATCGTCGGCTTTTTGGGAAGTAGAATGTAATCTTATCTAATATACAAAATTCTTGTACTTTCAAAACCCAGTCTCTCATAGTTTAGTTTCTGTTGTTTTTCCAAAAATTTGCAATTACAGCCCTAGCTGGAGCACAAAGTAGTTCTAAGAGTTCTATATTACATGGTCTAGGTTTGCAAAGGTGCCAGTTGTTCAGTATCAATATTTCCCTTTGCGCGGGCACTGCAAATACTGTTATTTTGTGTGTTTATTTAATAACTAATTTCCAAAATTCTCATATAATTCTGCATTCCCACCAGCAGTGTCTATATGAACCTCCACCTTTACACCCTTTCCAACAGAGTGGAGGTAGTTCTTGTTGTGTAAAGTGAATTTTTCGAGGGGTTAAATACCGCCTTGCCAACGTTCGGAAGAACCGGGTTTGGAGATTGGTGTTTTTTGCAAGAAACAATGAAGGGCTCCAAATCTGTTTCCATCGTTCTGGTGTCGGAGGATTAGAGCCACTACCTTCCTTGGGCCGGCCCATCCCATTCTGCATGCAAATCTTCTCATAGAAGCTTATAACCATCACTCTTGTTGTTCTTCGTTTAATCTTAATTTCTCAGTACTCATGTCTTAACCCGTCATAAAAGGCCCTCCATGGTCCCATAAATTCTTCTTCCATTTCTCCTTTTAATATGTTTGTCAATTTGTCCATTTCGGCACAATCCATAATCTTCGTTATCAACTCATAAAGCGTTGGGGTTTTCAGTGTCCCCCATGTCATGGCAAATAAAATTCTGGCTGCTGTTATAACGTGTATAATAAAGTATCTATGGTTCTTCTCTAAGTCATCTGGTAGATGGGTGAGATCTTTCTTCTCCACCCCCATGACAGCTCTGCACTTTCCGTTGTGCGATGAACATTTGATGTATGCCCGGTGCGAAGTTGCAGGGATCATTTTACTGGTGACAAGCCGGAGCTTGTATATCTACATTCACAGGTCTTCCAGAGAGACTGGACAGGAGTCTTGCGGCATCCGGAAGACTAGCACATATTTATTTCAGCAGAGGCATTTGTAGACTTTGAGCCATATGGAAAGATATAGGATGTTACGAGGAAGGGGAACGGTAAAAAGCAGGATCCCCAGGGGTCATGAAATACAGAATAAAACATAATCATATAAAATTCAAGCATAACCAAGAAAAGCCCACAGAAATATGCAATAGTGGTAAATGGTAACGTAATCTCCCCACGTTTTCCAAAGCTAGTTAACAAGTACGCGTTCACACAAATACTTATACCCGGGATTAAACTTTGTTGGTCTTCAAGGTGCCACTGGACCCAGACTTTGTTCCGTTGCTTCTGACCAACACGGTGATCCCACCTGAATCTAGTTGACATCCGTAATGGTTGAGTCATCCTAGACCCTTGCTCAGCCCCTCAGTTGGGGGCAGGGGTGGGGTGGGGAGACAAATGCTGACTCAGCAGTTCCACGTTGGCGTCTCTCTTTTCTTTCTTTTTTAAATAGCTTTTTTACTGTTATTGTAAAACGAGTGAGAAAACGAGAGCCAGTTTGCTGTAGTGGTGAAGCGCGCGGACTCTAATCTGGGAGAACCGGGTTCAATTCCCCACTCCTCCAGCTGCAGCTGCTGGTTGACCTTGGGCAAGCCACAGTTCTGATAAGAGCTGTCCTTGAAAAAGAGCAGCTTCTGTCAAGAGCTCTCTCAGCCCCACCTACCTCACAGGGTGTCTGTTGTGGGGAGGGGAAGGGAAAGGAGTTTGTAAGCCGCTCTGAGACTCCAAGTGAAGGGCAGGGTCAATGTTCCCTCTAAGCTGTGGAGTCTTGTGAGCAAAAATTCTACTATGTGAGCTACAGGCATTAAAGGGAAAAGGGGAGATACAGATATCATAATAATCTATAACTTACCCATAACAATGGTGATCAACATCAGAATAAATATAGAGCATTTAATATAAACATTTAAAATACATAGTATTAGGAAGGTTTTTACATACTATATATATTTATCATAAAGGCCTAGCCTTTATTTCCATCAGTTACTGTTAATATTAACTGTTAGACTTGCACTGGAGAGCAGCAGGCGGTGATATCCACAGGGCAGCCCGGCCTCTGCCTTGCGGCACTGCCCAGTTATGGCCCGACCACGTATGGCGTGCCACTGGCCAAATGCTTCACAGTGTACAAGGTGAAGATCGTGTGGCTGAGGAGCGAATGGGACTCCTGTCCTCCTCGTGTGTCAGCGCATCGGGAAATAGTCTGATGCATTCGTGGCTTGTTTTTTTTTCCTTTTCAGGTGCTCCCAAATGTCGACATCGATAGCGTTTCAAGCGACAGCCCGAGTGGGTACCAAGTGCCTTCCACGCCTCTCCCGACCCAAGTGGCGATAGAGGTAGTTACGGCTGCCGGTCTCTGATTTCTAGGTTTCCCCCCCTGCCTTCAGTCATAAAGTCATATAATTTGGGCTTTTAAACATAAGTAAAAAGGTAAAGGTTTCCCTTGCTCAAGAGCAATGTTCCCTCTAAGCTGTGGAGTCTTGCGAGCAAAAATTCTGCTTTGTGAGCTACTGGCATGAAAGTGGTGGGCGAGCGATTTGGCTACTGCATCAGTTTGCTCTAGAGCCATCCTTCCTGAGCTGAGACAAAAATGTGTGAGCCGGAGGCTAAAAAACTGTGAGCTAGCGCACACTAACTCAGCTTAGAGGGAACACTGCTCAAGAGCTAGTCGGATCCGACTTTAGGGGGCGGTGCTTATCTCCGTTTCCAAGCCGAAGAGCCAGCGCTGTCCAAAGACTTCTCCGTGGTCATGAGGCCGGCCGGCATGACTAAACGCCGAGGCTCACGGAATGCTGTGACTTTCCCACCGAAGCGGTACCTATTTATTTCCTTGTAGTTTCTTGCTTTCGAACTGCTAGGTTGACAGGAGCTGGGGCCAGAGATGGGAGATCACTCCACCATGCGGCACTCGGGTCTCGAACTGCCCAGCTACTGACCTTCCGGTCTGCAGCTCAGTGTCTTAATCTCTGAGCCACCGCTTTAAAAACACCGCTTTAATCCAATCTCAGCTATACGTATCACCCAGTTACTTATGCATCTTGACTCTTAACTAGTCCTTCCTGGCAATTAACCCTCCCCCCTTCCTACCTATATGTCAGGCTTGAGGAAACCTGTTTTGATGTATCTGTAGGAGTGTGCAGTATTGTCTACTCAGACCGGCAGCGGCTCTCCAGGGTCTCAGGCAGCGGTCTTTCACATCACCTCCTGCCTGGTCCTTTTAACAGGAGATGCTGGGTATCTCTATGAGCCCTGAAGGGCTTTACGATCTGCCAATCAATTCACGGCCACAGGAGGTGGTGGCAGCTACAAGCATGGACAGTTTCAAGAGGAAATTAGATAAACATATGGAGCGGAAGTCCATCAGTGGCTATTAGCCACAGGGTATAGATGGGAACTCTCAGTCTGGGGCAGGTGATGCACTCTATTCTTGGTGCTGGGGGGGGCAGTGGTGGGAGGGCTTCTAGTGTTCTGGCCCCACTGCTGGACCTCCTGATGGCACCTGGTATATTTTGGCCGCTGTGTGATAGAGTGTTGGACTAGATGGGCCATTGGCCTGATTCAACATTGTGTACATAACTTTTAAAGGTGATAACAAACAAAGAACTGAAAATTCAACATTGGTTTCTCTTATGTTCTTATGTTCTTATCTTCTTGTGGTCCCCGGCCCCAGGGACATCTGTCTCACCTTGACTAGGGCCAGGGCCTTTTCGGCCCTGGCCCCTTCCTGATGGAATGAGCTCCCATACAAAGTCAGGGCTCCTGCAGGACCTTTTACAGTTCTGCAGGGCCTGCGAGATGGAGCTCTTCCGCCAGGCTTTTCACTAGGGCGACAGACGTCCCTCCCTCTTTACCGGGCCTCCACTCAACGGGTCAGAACTGCATATCAGAGCTGGCATCTATGAGGCTTTCATGTCAATGACAACGGCACTGGATGAAGGCCATTGTGGTGTTTTATTAGTGTTTTAATTGACGTAACCTGCCCTGAGCCTGCCATGCGGGGGAAGGCGGGATAGAAGTCAAATAAAATAAATTTAAATTTAAAAATCTCCAGTGTAAGACAACAGAATAAATTTTGAGTTTGGGGGCACCAACAAGACCAACAAGTTTAATTCTGGGTGTAAGCTTTCGTGTGCATGCACGCTTCTTCAGATACAGTGCGCATGCACACAAAATGTACACATGAAATGCACATGAAATGCAATGTGCATGCACACACAAAAGCTTATACCCAGAATTAAACTTTATTGATCTTAAAGGCCCCACCGGACTTAAACTTCGTTCTACACCCATTTGGTATTTGTATGACCTCGCTTGGCTGAGAGATTTGCACGCGTTGCTTTGTTTTCTTCTGTTCTCCCGTGCGTACACTCTCCCCCGTCCCCCATCTAGTTCACAGCAATTCAGCTGCAGCCTTCTTCACTGTAGAGCAGGGGCCTTTGGGAGGCCGCCGTTGTGTATCTGCGGAGTCTTCCGCTGCCAAATCTCAACTTCTGGCTTGCCCTTTCAATTCCAGGGCACTCCAGAAGACAAGTGGCACCAGGAAGAAGAAGAAGAAGAAGAAGAAGAAGAAGAAGAACTGAAGCTTCCCGGCACTGACTTCGTTGAGGTTCCTGATGTCACTCAGGTGGGTTTTCTTTTGCAGGGGAGGAGGGGGCGGGGGATCATTTGGATGAGGCCATTGCCGCCCATTGAATACCATTCATTTGCGTCCAATGCTCCCTCTAAGCTGTGGGGTCTTCTGAGCAAAAATTCTACTTCTTGAGCTAATGGCCTTAAAGTTGTGAGCGAGCAATTTGGCTGCCGCATGAAGTAGTTTGGTCTGGACTCTGGAGCCATTTTTCCTGAGCTAAGACAAAAATGTGTGAGCTGGAGACTAAAAAACTGTGAGCTAGCTCACACTAACTCAGCTTAGAGGGAACACTGCTCTGGAGCCATCCTTCCTGAGCGAAGACACAAATGTGTGAGCTGGAGGCTAAAAAACTGTGAGCTAGCTCACACCAACTCAGCTTAGAGGGAACACTGCTCTGGAGCCATCCTTCCTGAGCTAAGACAAAAATGTGTGAACCCGAGGCTAAAAACTGTGAGCTAGTTCATGCTAACTCAGCTTAGAGGGAACACTGCTCTGGAGCCCTCCTTCCTGAGCTAAGATAAAAATGTGTGAGCCGGAGGCTAGAAAACTGTGAGCTAGCTCACACTAACTCAGCTTAGAGGGAACACTGCTCTGGAGCCATCCTTCCTGAGCTAAGACAGAAATGTGTGAGCTGGAGGCTAGAAAACTGTGAGCTAGCTCACACCAACTCAGCTTAGAGGGAACACTGCTCTGGAGCCATCCTTCCTGAGCTAAGACAAAAATGTGTGAGCCGGAGGCTAGAAAACTGTGAGCTAGCTCACACTAACTCAGCTTAGAGGGAACACTGCTCTGGAGCCATCCTTCCTGAGCTAAGACAGAAATGTGTGAGCTGGAGGCTAGAAAACTGAGCTAGCTCACACTAACTCAGCTTAGAGGGAACACTGCTCTGGAGCCATCCTTCCTGAGCGAAGACAAAAATGTGTGAGCCGGAGGCTAAAAAACTGTGAGCTAGCTTAGAGGGAACACTTTTTGCATCTAAAGGACTCTTGCCTTGACCTGGATATCCCAGGCTAGCCTGATCTCGTCAGACCTTATTTATTTATTTATTTAGGTTTTTAGACTGCTTAAACAGGAGAGAACATACAATAAATAACTAAAAGTTAAGACCAATAATAAATATATAAAACATACAGCTCCAGTAATACACCAGCATAATTTGGTTAACCCAAAAATCTCAAATTTCACGGGCCTCCCGGAGGGGGGACTGCAGAGAAGGGAAGGCTACAAGAGTGCCAGATTACATGCTGTACCATTGTTGTCCCCTCAACCACATGCCTTGGAAGCTAAGCAGGGTCGGCCTTGGTTAGTACTTGGATGGGAGACCACCGAGGAAGTCCCGGAGGCAGGCAGTGACAAACCACTTCTGAACGTCTCCTGCCTTGAAAACCTTATGACGTTGCCGTAAGCGGGCTGCAAATTGATGGCACTTTCCACCGGTGGTGGACTCTTAAAGGAACAAGTTCATCAAGTTCCACTTGTTGAAGTCAGTGGCTAAACTTCCATTGCTTTTTTAATAATGCGTCTGTAGTGCCAAACAACTTCACGGTTTCAAACCTCGGCAAGAGGGCTTGGTTGTGTACAGCAGTGCCGGCCCACTGACCAGGGCACTGTGGCTGTATGCCAGTGCACCTCTGAACCCGTGTCATCCGCTCAACAAGACTGGCTCTGTGGCGTCTTGCTTATTGGGGAGACTGTTTCTCCTTTAATTCACACTCTGTGTACCTGAACTTTATAGATTTCTGCTGCCACCAGGAATTAAAAATTCCAAATCCCTCTCTTTAGGGTAGAATGACCCAGTGTCTGGGCACATCAGAGGACTATGTGGCCCTGAGGAAGGAATGTTCTGATTGCTGGGATAAGTTTAAACAAATAATGATTTATTTATAAAAGAACAAAATAGGTTTCTGGGTATTTCTGAACTGTTGCTGAAGAAAGAAAATATAACTGACAAAGCTTGACGTCACACACAGTCTCTCATACACCAAAACAGGTTTATCTCTCTCATATATAGCCACACAGGCTGAACTCTCTTGCTCATATAGCCACACAGGCTGAACTCTCTTGCTCATATAGCCACACAGGCTGAACTTTCTCTCTCATAGCCACACAGGCTAAACTAAGTTCCAACTGCTTCCTGTGTCACACAGACTCCCACACACACTCTCCACACTCATCTCTTCAAGTACACAGAATCACCTCAGAGACACCCCTCCTCCCACACTCTCAGTCATCAGCCAATCACATCACACTTATTTCCCTCTATCACTCTCCTTACATTACTGCAGTCAAACTAAACATTTAAAGAAGCACACAAACCAAAACAAGAAATCATTACAGGCTCTTAGACTATTCTGGCCACTGTAGGGTTTGGGAGTAGTCATGCCACTGGATAGCCCCACGTCACAGCACCTTGGACTTCAGAGGTCCAGTTTTTAATGTGGAACAGTCGTCAATCCAGACAGAGCAGCGGTGGCCTAAAAGCAGCCCACAGCACATCTGCTGGCTCTGTGGTAGAGCATCTGCTTGGCATGCAGGAGGTCCCCGGTTCAATCCCCAGCATCTCCAGTTGAAAGACCAGGCAGGAGGTGATGTGAAAGACCTCCTCTGCCTGAGACCCTGGAGAGCCACAAACGGTCTGAGGAGACAAGACTGACCTCGATGGACCAGGGGTCTGATTCAGTATAAAGCAACTTCATGAGTCCACGGTTGTCCGTTTTAAAGAGGGATCAGATAAATCCATGGATAATTTAGGGGAGGGGCTGTGGCTCAGTGGTAGAGCATCTACTTGGCACACAGAAGGTCTCTCTCTGTGTATATTGTCTATCCATCTATAACCCCCTGCACAATGCAGGAAATTCACAACTATCATCTATCTATCTATCATCTATCTATCTATCATCTATCTATCATCTATCTATCTATCTATCTATCATCTATCTATCATCTATCTATCTTCTATCTATCTTCTATCTATCATCTATCTATCATTTATCTATCTATCATCTATCTATCTATCATCTATCTATCTATCTATCTATCTATCTATCTATCTATCTATCTATCTATCTATCTATCTATCTATCTATCTATCTATCTATCTATCTCTATCATCTATCTATCTCTATCATCTATCTATCTATCATCTATCTATCTATCTATCTATCTATCTATCTATCTATCTATCTATCTATCTATCATCTATCTATCTATCATCTATCATCTATCTATCTATCATCTATCATCTATGTATCATCTATGTATCATCTATCTATCTATCTATCTATCTATCTATCTATCTATCTATCTATCTATCTATCTATCTATCTATCTATCTATCTATCATCTATCATCTATCCATCATCTATCCATCATCTATCTATCTATCTATCTATCTATCTATCTATCTATCTATCTATCTATCTATCTATCTATCTATCTATCTATCTATCTATCTATCTATCTATCTATCTATCTATCTATCTATCATCTATTTCTCTCTCTCTCAAATATATCATCTATCCATCCATAACGCCCCCTCACAATGCAGGGAATTCACAATTACCTTCCCACCCCCACTCCCCCAGTGATCCCTGCTCTGTGCCCAGAGGAAGGCAAAAACCCCTCCAGGATTTTTGGCTGATCTGGCCTGGAGGAAAATTCCTTCCTGACCCCAAAGTGGTGACCGGCTTTACCCCGTCCATGTAAGAACGGGCCACGAGAGCTGAGCACTGGCTCATCCTTCCCTGCCCTCCCTCTTGTGATCTGCATGAATTCGCAGTGAGTCACGGTAGGATCAGGAACCGGAATCCTCCTGTTTAGAGGAAACTTTCCCCCTTCCCTTTGGGGGGGTTTAAAAAGCCAAATGAAACGGCCTGGCCTCTTTATCTGCAGCACATGCAAAGCCCAGCCGCTTTATGAAGCCGCCCTAAAAGATACCCGGAAAACGCCACTTCTTGCAGCAGGAGCCGGGCCGGTTCTGCTCTTCAGTTTCATCCTCTCAGGAATTGCTTTCATCGTCTCCCTTGGGCAGCGCCGGGCTGTGTTTTCAACCGCAAGGCCTTCAAAAACATTCCAGGGGCTGTAGCACATGTTTGGCCGGGGATCCGGCGGGCGATGAGCTGGAAGAGGCGCAAGAAGTCGGCTTTAATCAGTGAGCCTCGATGTTGACGTTTCAAGATGGCAAAACATTTGAGACTTCAAAAGGGGGGAGGGGAAGCCCCTCCCGACAGCCCAGCCACGCACTTTTCAGAAATGTTTGCAAAACCTTTGGCAGAATGCTCGTCTTTCCTTGTGGAAAGACATGAACCGAGGAAGTTTTGGATCATATGGAAGGCAAAAGTCTTGCATGGGGATCGTTCTCTGGTTTCCCCCTGGCAGGGGATTCTCTGCCCTCGCCTCCATTTAATCTGACTGGATGCGGGGTGGCCCTTGTGGTTTTGTTTGCAGCCATCCATGACGCTGTCGTGCTGACTATAGCACCGTGGCATCGTTAACAATATCACGTGGGTCGCCACAGCCTGTCAGATTAATTGGCAAGTGAGAACGCAGGAAGGCGAGGCCAGTGAAGCCAAAGGAGGGGTAACTGATTTCCTAGATAAATTAATTCTATTCTGAGGTACCGCAGTTTGGCCATTTTGCCTCAGTCCCTTCTCTGTAAGACAGGGAGGACGGTCACCTCCTTGTTGCAGTTAGGAAGAATGCATGGAAGTGTTTTATTTAGTTATTTGTGAGCGGTTGGATCCCGATGAGGATTTCCACCGACGGAAGGCACTTCTGTTGGCAGAACAGACCTCCTCTTCCTGCCTCATCTGCTGTCAGGTCTCTCAGTTAAGACACTCTCCACAACACACTTAAGCGGCGGTAGTTTATTGAGATATGCTTACTTTTGAAAACCTGCTCTGTGTCAGAACTGAGAAAAAGAGCGAAAAATCCTCAGTTATAGGTAAGGCAATTAACACCCCACATCTCACGCATACATCATCATCCAACCCCTAGGTCACTCTGGCAACCCTGACAGATATACGGCGCCTTATCTATTCTGGCATGGCAGATGAGTCTCCAAGGTCAGCTCTCATGGGAACTGGCATTGGGGCACAGCTTACAGAAATGGTTATGGCCGCTCCAAGCATTCACTCTCAACACCCCCTGCACTCTCCTCAGGGATTCCCTCCCCCCAATATTATGGCAAGCAGTGAAGTGAATGATAAAGAAACGAAACTAAAGAAGAAGAAGGAGAGATTGGATTTATACCCCACTCTTCACTACCCAAGGGAGTCTCAGAGTGGCTCACAAGCTCTTTTCCCTTCCCCTCCCCACAACAGACACCCTGTGAGGTAGAAGAAGAAGAGAAGAGATTGGATTTATACCCCGCCGTTCACTACCCAAGGGAGTCTCAGAGTGGCTCACAAACTCCTTTCCCTTCCCCTCCCCACAACAGACACCCTGTGAGGTAGAAGAAGAAGAGAAGAGATTGGATTTATACCCCGCCGTTCACTACCCAAGGGAGTCTCAGAGCGGCTTACAAACTCCTTTCCCTTCCCCTCCCCACCACAGACACCCTGTGAGGTAGAAGAAGAAGAAGAAGAGGAAGCGATTGGATTTATACCCCGCCGTTCACTACCCAAGAGAGTCTCAGAGCGACTCACAAACTCCTTTCCCTTCCCCTCCCCACAACAGACACCCTGTGAGGTAGAAGAAGAAGAGAAGAGATTGGATTTATACCCCGCCGTTCACTACCCAAGGGAGTCTCAGGGTGGCTTACAAACTCCTTTCCCTTCCCCTCCCCACAACAGACACCCTGTGAGGTAGAAGAAGAAGAAGAGATTGGATTCATACCCCACCCTTCACTACCCAAAGGCATCTCAGAGCGGCTTACAAACTCCTTTCCCTTCCCCTCCCCACAACAGACACCCTGTGAGGGAGGTGGGGCTGAGAGAGCTCTTGACAGAAACTGCTCTTTTTCAAGAACAGCTCTTATCAGAACTACAGCTTGCCCAAGGTCATCCAGCCAGGTGTAAGTGGAGGGGTGGGGGAATCAAACCCGGTTCTCCCAGAGTAGAGCTTAACAGCTACAAAGTGAGAGTCGAGCTGGAGGCTGTGGCAGGATTGGGGGCGGTGGGGGGAGGATCACTGCAAAGGGCCCTTCTTCCTATTAGCAGAAATTACTTCATCAGCTGTCAGTGGCCGGATCGCAATGACGGTTTCAACTGATGGAAGGCATGTCCCTTTGCAGAACAGAACTCTTCTTCCTTGCCCGTCCCACGCCAGCCGTAGCACAAGGATAGGCTTTAAAAGTCGATAAAGCATGATAAAACGGTGACGTACACATCTCTTACTCAGGACAGGAAAGGAGGGGCAGAAACACCATCCGTGGCCGGCGTCCTGAGAACCCGGCAACCAGCTCTCTGCGTGCCCAGTGTGGCTACAGTCCTGTGTTTCTTGACCAGTACCCTCCCAATCCAGACAGCAAAACACTTTTTGAAATGAGGGACAATTGGTGTTTGTGTAGTGGTTTGGTGTCGTGGTTAAGTGCACGGACTCTAATCTGGGAAAACCGGGTTTGATTCCCCCACTCCTCCACTTGCAGCTGCTGGTGTGACCTTGGGTCAGTCACAAGTTCTCTCAGAGCTGTTCTCTCAGGGGCAGTTCTGGAAAGAGCTCTCTCAGCCCCACCTCCCTCACAGGGTGTCTGTTGTGGGGAGGGGAAGAGAAAGGAATTGTAAGCCACTCTGAGTTTCCAAATGAAGGGCGGGTTATAAATCCAATCTCCTCCTCCTCCTCCTCTTCTTCCTCTCCCTCTCCCTCTCTTTCTCCTTCTTCTACGGAAAGGCCCAGGACACGGGGCCTGTGGCTCGAAATCCTCTGTCTCAAGCAGCTCTTTGGATCCCAGCCCCCGTCTTCTCCCCAGCCTTTTAAAAAATTGCTTCCATACCAGACTTCTCTTGATACTCTTCCAAACTCTCCCCCCTCCCCCATTTTCAAGGTTTCCAGGTCTCATCCACGTGAGCCGGCTCAGTTCAACAACACAGTCGGCTCCTGCTCTGAGCAGAGGCCTTTATGCCTGCCGGGAATAGGAACCCGGCTTGTGGAATGCAGCCCTCTCTGAAAGGAAGAGAATCTGCGTAAAGACAAAACACGGCGGGGGCGGGGAGCATGGTTGTGTCTGTGTGCAGTTTGGTGCTTCATTTTTTTATTTATCCATTTGGATTTTTATCCCCCCCCCCCCCCGCGCAAGCAGGCTCAGGGCGGGTTCCGACCATATAAAATGCAATACAGTTAAAACCACTGAAAACGGCAATATAAAATAACACAGATCCTAAGTACTACGTCAGGTATGTTGCCGAAGGCTTTCACGGCCAGAGTTCGTTAGCTGCTGTAGATTTTCCAGGTTGTCTGGCCCGTGGTCTTGACATTGTAGGGCCTGACGTTTCGCCAGTAGCTGAGACTGGCATCCTCAGAGGTATAACACAGAAAGATGGCGTACCCTCTGTGTCAAGGTGAGCAGAAAAATGGTAGGCAAGTAATTTATATCTACTCAGGAAGGTGGGGTAGGGCTGAGTCATTATCTTGTAGTAGTTCCCCAGGCTGTGAACATGCTAACGGAGGAGCTTTCCTGAGGAGGTTCTTTTGTCTATGGATTGTTTCCTGAGGAGGTTTCCTGTTTCCTGAGGAGGTACTTTTGTCTATGGATTGTTTCCTGAGGAGGTTTCCTGTTTCCTGAGGAGGTACTTTTGTCTATGGATTGTTTCCTGAGGAGGTTTCCTGTTTCCTGAGGAGGTTCTTTTGTCTATGGATTGTTTCCTGAGGAGGTTTCCTGTTTCCTGAGGAGGTTCTTTTGTCTATGGATTGTTTCCTGAGGAGGTTTCCTGTTTCTTGAGGAGGTCCTTTTGTGTGTGGGATGGCTACTGAAACTCTAATCTTATCTGTAGTAATCAGGTATCTTAGCAGTTTAGACAGCATTAAAAAAATTAAGGATCCAGGCCGCTGACGGGGGTGGGGGGCGGCAAAGGGAGGGGACGTCCGCCGCCTCAACCAAAAACGTAATGCTCTCCGGGGGACATACCCGTAGAGACAGTCCCGTAGGTACGTTGGTCCCTGGCCGTTTAGGGCCTTAAAGGTCAAGACCAAATCCTTGAGCCTGACCCGATACTCAGGGCGTCTGTTGTGGGGAGGAGAAGGGAAGGGAGATTGTAAGCTGCTCTGAGACTCCTTCAAGTAGTGAAGGGCGGGGTATAAATCCAATCTCTTCTTCTGCGCCTTAGCTGGATATGCTGGGGCTTGAACCTGGCACCTTCTGCCTGCCAAACAGATGCTCTGTTACGAGCAGACAGTCTACTGCAGATGAGCAGAGGTGGTTGGCCATCGCCTTCCTCTGCTTAACAACCCTGGTCTTCCTTGGTGGGTCTCCCATCCAAAGACTAACCGGGGCTGACCCTGCTTAGCTTCCAAGATCTGGCAAGCTCAGACAAGTCGAGCTCTTCAGGCCGCTAGGCGCCGACGGTGCTTTGTGGCCTGAGTGGAATTTGTCTACATTTTTAAATAAGTCCTTCTGAAGCGCGGGGGTTTAGTTATTTTGTTGTCCTTGCGGACATTTAAAACATAGACATGTGCTTGGCAGTGCTCCCACTACGCTGTGGAGTCCTTTGAGCAAAAATTCTCCTCAGTGACCCACTGGCATGAAAGTTGTGCACGAGAGATTTGGCCACTGCATAAATTAGTTTGCTCTGGAGCCCTCCTTCCTGAGGGAAGACGAAAAAGTGTGAGCCGGAGGCTAAAAAACTGTGAGCTAACTCACACTAACTCAGCTTAGAGGGAACACTGGCACTTAGCCCTGAAGTTGACTGGGATGTGTTGAGGATTTGTTTGGCTTTTGTCGGCTTTAGGAGGAAGGGGACAGCGGTGACGAGGAGATCCCAGAATTCCTGGAACCGGTCCTGGAGTTCAACAGGCGAGGGGAAGTGAGGTCTCCGCAATACAACGGCCTGCCGTTTCCCTCGGTTGCTTCCGCTCCGCAGACCTCGGCAGATGTTCTGGAAGAAATCATAGAAAGACGGGAAACGCTGGAGAACAAGCTGGTTAGTTGGTGAGTTCTTGGAGTGGCGACAAGGAACGTGGCGGTCAACTTCAGAAGAGGGGAAACACAGCCCCCCCCCCCCCCGGGAGACTTTTCTGCAACATTTTGGAGCTTTTTCTGCTGTAGCCGCGTCAGGGCTTTTTTTGTAGAAGAAGCCCAGCAGGAACTCATTAGCATATTAGGCCACACCCTTGACAGCACAGCTCATTAGCATATTAGACCACACCCCCATGTTACCAGAAGTGTGGTCATCCAGCCACACCCACCTTTTTGCTTCTTATCCTGTTTACCTTGTTGTCAAAACCCAGGGCTTTTTTTGGAGCAGGAATTCCTTTGCATGTTAGGCCACACACCCCTCATGTAGCCAGTCCTAATGAGTTTCTGCTGCTGGGTGTGGCCTATTATGCTAATGAGTTCCTGCTCGGCGTGGCCAACTCAGGAGCCAGCCGGAACTCCATTCCTCTGCGTTCCGGCCCCAAAATAGCCCTGAGTATCGTCGACATATGCGAAAAGAACCAGAGTCCAGTCGCACCTTAAAGGCTAACAAAATTTGTGGCAGGGTAGGAGCTTTCATGAACCACTGCTCACTTCTTCATATACAGCTAGACTGAAGTGAAGAAGTAATTAATTAGTTATCATATGGCATGGTGTGTAGAATAGCCAGGAGATCCTAAGATTGTTTGGCAGCTCGAAATCCCAGCCCTTTTAGCATTATGCACCACTCTCTCAGCCCCACCTTCCTCTTTCCCAGTGTAATTTTCAAATTACTCTCTTCTCCCCTGCACTTGGGCTTCCTTTGTATGTGTGTGGCTCCACCTCCTTTAGCCGCCATGTTGTGTTTGACTCTGCCTCCTTCGGCAGCCATTTTGTGGTTGCACCCCCCACACGCCCTGAGTCAGAATTCCAGAGGTGCCCACAGGGTGGAAAGGTTTGGGGACCCCTGGACTAGACATTTGTGTTGAGCTCCGAAGCAACAGAGAGCCATCTAAAGAACGCTGTGTGGCCTGAACAACTGAAACCCGTTCCCTCTTCTCTTTGGTATTCATTGCGCCGCAGGGTGTCAAAATGACAATTAAGAATCCAAGTAATTCACGGCCACAGGAAGTGGTGGCAGCTACAAGCATGGAGGGCTTCAAGAGGGGATTGGATGAACATATGGAGCAGAGGTCCATCAGTGGCTATTAGCCACAGGCATAGATAGGGACTCTGGGGCAAGGGATGCTCTGTCTTCTTGATGCTGGGGGGGCAGCAGTGGGAGGGCTTCTAGTGTCCTGGCCCTACTGCTGGACCTCCTGATGGCACCTTGTATTTTTGGCCACTGTGTGACCCAGAGTGTTGGACTGGATGGGCCATTGGCCTGATCCAACGTTGGCTTCTCTTATGTTTTCTTATGTCTGGGGCAAGGGATGTTCTGTATTCTTGGTGCTTGGGGGGCGGGGAAACAGTGGGGGGGCTTCTAGTGTCCTGGCCCCACTGCTGGACCTCCTGTTGGCACCTGGTATTTTTGGCCACTGGGCGACAGAGTGTTGGACTCGATGGGCCACTGGCCTGATCCAACATTGGCTTCTCTTATGTTCTTATGTCTGGGGCAAGGGATGCTCTGTATCTTGGTGCTTGTGGGGGGCAACAGTGGGAGGGCTTCTAGTGTCCTGGACCTCCTGATGGCACCTGGTATTTTTGGCCACTTTGTGACACAGAGTATTGGACTGGATGGGCGGCTGGCCTGATCCAACATTGGCTTCTCTGATGTTCTTATGACCAGGGCTCTTTTTGTCACAGGAACTCCTTTGCATATTAAGCCACACGCCCCTGATGTAGCCAATCCTCCAAGAGCTTGCAGTAGCCCCTGTAAGAAGAACTCTGTAAGCTCTTGGATGATTGGCTACATTAAGGGTGTGTCACCTGATATGCAAAGAAGTTCCTGCTACAAAAAGAGCCCTGCTTATGACCTTAATTATTTTGCCAGGGTGGAGCAAGAGGTGATGGCTCGGGTCATCAGCGGGATGTACCCAGCCCAGAAGGAGGCCGTGCCCGACGTCACCTCCTCGGAGAGTGAAGAGAGCCGGGCTGTATCTTCGGACATCGGTGAGAAACAGCAGTCGGATATTTCTCCCCCATCTTTGCTCATTCGTTTTTCCTCCCCAATTCGACTGAACCGAGATTTCAACAGGCAGTGAAGCACATTTAGGAAAGGACCGTTCCCAGCAGATTATTCTTTATTATTTGCCTCATTTATAGCCCAGCGGGGACCCGAAATGACTTCCTCTCCTACATTTTATCCTCCCAACAACCCTGTGAGGTAGGCTGGATCCTGCGATTGACAGCGGACGACACGGAGGGCCGCAGATCCTTCCCACCTTCCCCTCGCTCCCACAATCCCGTCTGACTCCCGAGAAAGCAAATTCCTGAGGCTTTATTGATCCACTTTATTTGTACCCCACTTTTCCCCCTAGTGGGGAACCCGGGTGGCTCACAGCATTCTCCCCTCCGCCCTTTTATCCACCCCTTAGCCCTGTGAAGTAGATTAGGCTGAGTGGGTGTGTGTGACTGGCCCAAGGTCATAGAATCATAGAGTAGGAAGGGACCTCCAGGGCCATCTAGTCCAACCCCCTGCACAAGTCAGGAAATTCACAAATACCTCCCCCCCACGCCCCCAGTGATCCCTGCTCTGTGCCCAGAAGATGGCAAAAAACCTCCAGGATCTCTGACCCAACGGGCCTGGAGAAAAATGGCTTCCTGACCCCAAAGTGGCCATTAGCTTTTCCCTGGGCATGTAAGAAAGGGCCTCAAGAACTAGAAGAAGAAGAAGACGAGATTGGATTTATACCCCGCCCTTCACTTGGAGTCTCAGAGCGGCTCACAAACTCCCTTCCCTTCCCCTCCCCACAACAGACACCCTGTGAGGCAGGTGGGGCTGAGAGAGCTCTGACGCAAACTGCTCTTTCAGGAAACTGCTGTGCCAGAGCTTGTGACTGACTCAAGGTCATCCAGCAGGTGCACGTGGAGGAGTGGGGAATCAAACCCGGTTCTCCCAGATTAGAGTCCGCGCACTTAACCACTACACCAAACTGGCTCTCCTGAGGCAACCCTCCCTGCCCTCCCTTCTCATGATCTGCCCAAGTTCACAGGATCAGGATTGCTGTCCGATGGCCGTCTAGCCTCTGCTTGAAAACCTCCAAAGAGGGAGAGCCCACCACCTCCCGAGGAAGCCTGTTCCACCGGGGGGGGGGTCCTTCAGGAGGTCCTTCCTGATGTTCAGCCAAAAACTCTTTTGATTTAATTTCTACCTGTTGGTTCTGGTCCGGCCTTCTGGGGCAACAGAAGACAACTAACCAGCTTCCCTGGCAGAAGTGGGGATTCGAATCTGGGCCTCCCGGATCCGAGTCCGACACTCTGGCCATTACACCACACTGCCTCTCGTTTTGAGAACAGAATGTGTCCTCCGCCTGACCTCGAAATGTGTGCAGAGAGATACTACCCAGTGTTTGGAGTGAATGGAGCCAAGGCACTGTAACGCATTAAGCTGTTTTCGCAAGGAATGCTTACCTTGGGTTTGGGTTTTTTGGGGTTTTTTTTGCAGTTTATCTTCATTTGCAGCTGGAATTGCGTTTGATTTTAAAATGACTCCTGCGTTGTTTTGGCCAGTATCGAACGGCCCTCCCCGTGTCTTGTGGCAGGGAATTCCAGAAGAAGTACTGCGTCGTTTCTTTGTGTGCTTTTTCTATGCCGTCTTGAGTTGCCCATGCTGGTTTTCCAAGATGTTGGAAGGGGTGGTGCTTATGGTGGTCTATAACCGTCTGCTTCTCCCACCTCTCTGCCCCCTGGCAGAAAACTTTTCTCCCCCCCCGGGCTCTTGTTCCCCAGGTTCCTTTGAACACAATAGGGTGAGCCGCGCATCTTCTCGGGGTTTTCTGAACTTGTCGTGAGAGTTCGGGAACACACGAAGCTGCCTTATACTGAGTCAGACACCTGGTCCATCGAGGTCAATATTGTCCGCTCAAACTGACAGCGGCTCTCCGGGGTCTCAGGCTGAGGTCCTTCACATCACCGACTCCCTGGTCCTTTTAAACTGGAGATGCCGGGGATTGAACCTGAGCTCTTCTGTATGTCAAGACGACTAAGGGGGAACATGATAGAGGTTTATAAAATTATGCATGGGATGGAGAGAGTTGGAAAAAAGAGAAATTTTACTCTCTCTCCCAAAAGACTAGAACTCATGTGCATCTGATGAAGCTGATGGGCAGTAGGTTCTGGGCAGACAAAAGGAAATACTTCTTTACACAGAGAATGATTAAAGTGCGGAATTGGCTGCCAGAGGATGTCGTGATGGCCACAGGAATAAACAGCTCAGAAAGGGGATTAGATCGATTCATGGAGGATACGTCTACCGATGGCTACTAGCCATGGTGACTGAACCTCAACATTCAGAGACACTGATCTTCTGAATCCCAGAGCCAGGAGGCAGCATCAGAGGAAGGCCCTGACCTCTGTTGTCGGCCCTCCAGAAGAACTGCCTGGCCACTGTGTGAGATCAGATGCTGTACCACTGCTCTGATCCTGCAGGGCCCTTCTGATGTTCTTATGAAGGCCTCGGCCTCTCTACCCTGTTGTCGGCCCTCCAGAGGAACTGGTTGGCCCCTGTGACGCTGGACTAGATGGACCACTGTGACTGATCCAGCAGGGCTCTTCTTATGCTCTAATGAAGGCCTTGGCTTCTCTGCCCTCCAGAGGAACTGGTTGGCCACTGTGTGAGGCAGGATGCTGGACTAGATGGACCCCGGGTCTGATCCAGCAAGGCTCTCCTTACGCTCTAATGAAGGCCTCAGCCTCTCTGCCCTTCAGAGGAACTGGTTGGCCACTGTGTGAGGCAAGATGCTGGGCTAGATGGATCCCTGGTCTGATCCAGCAGGGCTCTCCTTACGCTCTAATAAAGGCCTCAGCCTCTCTGCCCTCCAGAGGAACTGGTTGGCCACTGTGTGAGGCAAGATGCTGGACTGGATGGACCACTGGTCTGATCCAGCAGGGCTCTTCTTATGCTCTAATGGAGGCCTCGGCCTCTCTGCCCTCCAGAGGAACTGGTTGGCCCCTGTGTGGGACAGGATGCTGGACTAGATGGATCACTGGTCTGATCCAGCAGGGCTCTCCTTATGTTCTTATCTGTACCACTGAGCCACAGCCCCTCGCTGGGCATGCGTGGCTTGACTCTATATGTTCAAAGATGTGCAGGAGATGAGGAGCGGAGGAGCATTTGGCTTCTCTTGGGGAAGGCGGCCAGAGGTGGGGAGCAGAGGCCGGGGCATTGGCCTAGTGCAGTGCCCCTTATGGCTCCACCTCTACTCCCGTGGATAGACTGCCTTTCGTATACAGAACCAGCTCGAATAGGCGCGTGCTGCCACACTGCCAGTTAAAGGCCAGCAGCCACACAGTTATCTTCATGGGCAGCCCCACGTAAAGCCCAGCAGGAACTTAAGCCCGGAAATCCCCTGCAGCAGATATCACCTAGCAAGGTCAGACGGTCTAGAAAGGACGAGATGAAAGGAGGCCCTCCTGGGAAGAGCAGCAGCATTAAAAAAAATTAATAACAAAGAAGCTCTTCTGTGCACGACAAACCCGAATGCCTCAGACCTCTTGTTTTGTTTTGTGTTTTTAAAAAAAGGACTCGATCGTTTCACACATTTGACTTCAGCCTTTCTATGCCTGTCGATTTGTTTTCAGTGGAAGCCGCGGGCCCGGCGGGGCTTCAGCTCTTTGTCAGCGCCGGCGTTCCTGTCGACTCGGAAGCCATCAGGCATCTGGTGGGCGAAGCCCTGGCTGAGACGGTGGCAGTCATGCTGGGAGACCGAGAAGGCCAGAAACCAGCTTCTGCCGCAGGGGCGCCGCCGCACCTGACTCTTCTGCCTTCCAAGGTGACCTGGTTTCCTTTCGATATAGGTTTCGGGGCAGGAGCCGAGGGTGTTCTTTCTAGGCTGCTGTGCTGTCACCAGACATAAAGAAAGAGCCCTGACCTGGGGAGTCCAGGTGAGCCCGATCTCATCAGATCTTGGGAGCAAAGCAGGGCCGACCCTGGCAAGTATCCTAAAAAGGAGAGGATTTTATTGCTTTTATATTTAGAAAGGGGGATAAAGAAAAGAGTTGAGTGAATTCTCTGTTAGTACATTAATCTTTTTGTTAGTGCAAGTAAAGTTCTTGGCTTCCACCGTGGTTGAAAGATCTTCTTTTCATCTTATCGAAAGTCCAAAATCAGCCTGTTAAATAGGTTAGTAAAGTCCTTTGGGGTTAATTATTAAACTGCTCCCTCTTGTCGCCTCACGAACCAATGTTATATCTTGGGGTGTCTTCCTTTCAAATCTCTCAAATTATAAGATGGCCCTTTCTTCGCTCCTCCATCTTCCGATTCTGCGCCTCCCTCTTCCGGGCCACTGTCTTCTTCGCTGCTTAACATTGTCCATTTAGCGAGTTCTGCGTCTTCCTCTGAGCTGGCGTGTCTCTTCAAGAATTCTTGAGCTTTGAAGACGGAGTCGATCTTCTCTCTCTTATCGTTGAATTTAAACAGTAATCCTTCGGGAATCCCCCATTTGTAGCCAATTTGATGCTTTTGTAGAAACAAGGTCGGTCCTTCGTATGCTTTCCTTTTTCATTCGAATTTCATATGGAACATCTTTTAAAATCCTGATATTCAAGTATTTGGAAGGGCGACCTCCAAAGGAATACCAGGGCCAGTGTTCCCTCTAAGCTGAGTTAGTGTGAGTTAGCTCACAGCTTTATAGCCTCTGGCTCACAGATTTTTGTCTTAGCTCAGGAAGGAGGGCTCCAGAGCAAACTAATTTATTCAGTAGCCAAATCTCTGGCTCACAGCTTTAACGCCAGTAGTTCACAAAGTGGAATTTTTGCTCACAAGACTCCACCGCTTAGAGGGAACATTGACCAGGGCCGGGATGCAGAGGCAGGCAATAGCAAGCCAACTCTCTGAAAGGCCTGAGCCCCTCGGGGTTGCCAGAAATCAGCATGGCTTCCAGGCTGGCGAGCATACAAACACACAATACACCAAAAAAGAAAAGGAGGGAGGGAGGGTCCGAAAACGAATTGGCATATACGGCCTGCAAATAATTTAGCACCCTGACCTGGATAGTTCAGGCTAGCCTGATCTTCTCAGATGTCGGAAGCTAAGTAGGGTCGGCCCTGGTTAGTATTTGGATGGGAGACCGCCAAAGAAGTCTGGGGTCGCTACGCAAGGCAGGCAATGGCCAGCCACCTCTGAATGTCTCTTTCCTTGAAAACCCCACGGGTTCGCCATAAGTCAGTTGCGACTTGATGGGAATATAATAATTTTGCGTCGACAGGAGTGTCTTCCTAAAAGAAGGTCCCTGGGCGTTGGAGGAAGGCTCCATAAATCAGCTGAGACTTGACCTCTCCTTTAGACTGGGAAGAAGCTTCAGACTTGAGCCCAAAGGGAACAGAAGAAGAAGAAGAGATTGGATTTTTGCCCCGCCCTTCACTCAGGAGTCTCAGAGCGGCTTACAAACTCCCTTCCCTTCCCCTCCCCACAACAGACACCCTGTGAGGTAGGTGGGGCTGAGAGAGCTCTGAGAGAACTGCCCTTGAGAGAACAGCTCTGACAGAACTATGGCTTGCCCAAGGTCATCCAGCAGCTGCAAGTGGAGGAGTGGGGAATCAAACCCGGTTCTCCCGGATTTGAGTCCATGCGCTTAACCACTACATCAAACATACGAGAAGCCAATGTTGGATCAGGCCAATGGCCCGTCCAGTCCAACAGTCTGTGTCACACAGTGGCCAAAACCCAGGGCCCATCAGAAGGTCCACCAGTGGCGGTATAAATATTTTAATGAATAACGTTTGTGCAACGGATCTGCTCCTTCCTTGTAAGCACAGGGTCAGGAGATTTCAATGGAGCTTCAAGCAGGACTAAATTCAGGCAACTCTGAGGTGTACGCGACCACCTGCTCCATTCCCCCTCCCACTCCAATCCACTGAAACACCCCCCCCCCGATATTTCATTCCTGGGTGAGGGGAGACCCCCCCCCCATCTGGAGCAGCATTTTGAGCTAAGGGGGAAGGGTCTGCAGTGGGAGGGAGATGTTGGCTGAAATATCTGCCGCCCTCTTTGAAAAACTTAAATACTATCACGTTTTCAGACCTGCCTGGCTAGATCTGACAAAGGGAGCTTTGACTCCCAAAAAGCTCGTGCCCTCCAAATTTTGTTCGTCTCTAAGGTACTACTGGAAGGGCCCGCGGTGGCTCAGAGGTTAAGATGCTGAGCTGCAGATCGGAAGGTCTGTAGGTCGGCAGTTCGAGACCCGAGTGCCGTGTGACGGAGCGAGCTCCCGTCTCTGGCCCCAGTTCCTGCCAACCTAGCAGTTCGAAAGCAAGAAATTGCAAGTAGATAAATATGTACCGATTTGGTGGGAAGGTCACAGCGTTCCGTGCACCTTGGTGTTTAGTCATGCCGGCCACATGACCATGGAAATGTCTTCGGACAGCGCTGGCTCTTCGGCTTGGAAATGGAGATGAGCAGTGCAACCCTAGAGTCAGATTCGACTGGCTTTCGAGCAAGGGCAACCTTTACCTTAAAGTACTACTGGACTTGAGTCTTGCTGCTTAGATGCACACTGGTACATGTTCTTTATCCCTGAACTGCTTCCTTACGCTTGTTGAAATTCTCTCTTCCTTTTTTTAAAAAAAGTGTAAGTTTTGAATTCCGGATCTTCCACAGCAAACGGCTGCGGCTCTGAAGCCTGCCCTTAGCCCCGGGCGGTCTCTCCAAACCAGCTTTATGTTTTGTGCTGAGAAAAATGTAAAATCCACCCAAATGCAAACTGACCCCAGACCTCTCCGTCATGCCCGGAGCTCGTGGGATTCATGTTCATTTCTCGCTGGATTTCATACGCCCTTCTGAAGGCGAAAACTGGAAACATTTTGTGGTAGAACTTCCAGTTGAGATTCGAGCGTGGAGGATGGAAACAGCAGAACAAATGGGGGGGGGGAGTGTGTAGTGGAGGGAAAGACTGCTGGAACCAACAAAGGAGGGAGCCCTGCCAGACACTTTTCCTTTGCTCCCTAAGATTAACCATAGAATCACAGAATGGTAAGGGACCTCAAGGGTCATCTAGTCCACCCCCTCTGCACAATGCAGGAAATTCACAAATACCTCCCCCCGGGGCTCTTTTTGTAGAAAAAGCCCAGCAGGAACTCCTTAGCATAATAGGCCATTCCCAACAGCAGAAACTCATTAACCTATTCGGCCACACCCCTGACAGCACAGCTCATTAGCCTATTAAGAAGAAGAAGAAGAGTTTGGATTTGTACCCCGCCCTTCACTGCCCAAAGGCGTCTCAGAGCGGCTTACAAACTCCTCTCCCTTCCCCTCCCCACAACAGACACCCTGTGAGGTAGGTGGGGCTGAGAGAACTCTAACACAAACTGTCCTTGAGAGAACAGCTGTGCCAGAGCTTGTGACTGACCCAAGGTCACATCAGCAGCTGCGAGTGGAGGAGTGGGGAATCAAACCCGGTTCTCCCAGATGAGAGTTCGTGCACTTAACCACTACACCAGACTGGCTCTCACAGCCATGATACATCCAGCCACACCCACCTTTTCCTTCTTACTCTGTTTACCTTGTTTGTTGCCAAAACCCGGGGCTTTTTTTTGTAGCAGGAACTCCTTTGCATGTTAGGCCACACACCCCCTAATGTGGCCAATCCTAATGAGTTTCTGCTGTTGGGTGTGGCCTGTTATGCTAATGAGTTCCTGCTGGGCGTGGCCAACTTGGGAGCCAGCCAGAACTCCAGTCCTGTGCGTTCCTGCCCCAAAATAGCCCTGCCTCCCCACCCCACACACACCCAGTGACTCCTGCTCTATGCCCAGAAGAAGGCAAAAAAACCCCCTCAGGATCCCTGGTCAAACTGGCCTGGAGAAAAATTGCTTCCTGACTCCCAAAGTGGCCATCAGCATTTCCCTGGGTGTGCAAGAAAGGGCCTCAAGAACAAGGCACTGAGGCAACCCTTCCTGCCCTCCCTCTCGTGATCTGCCCAAGTTCACGGAATCTGCATTGCTGTCAGAGGGCCATCTAGCCTCTGTTAAGAAGGGGAGCCTACCACCTTCTGAGGAGACCTGTTCCACTGAGGAACCGCTTTAGAATCATAGAATCATAGAATGTTAGAGTTGGAAGGGACCTTGCAGGCCATCTAGTCCAACCCCCTGCGCTCTGCAGGAACACAGCCGAAACCCCTACATACCTACAACATACCCAAAAGATGGTTGTCCAGCCTCCTCTTGAAAACGTCCAGCGAAGGAGCATCCACCACCTCCCGAGGCAGTCTGTTCCACTGCTCAACCACTCTGACAGTCAGGAAGTTTCTCCTGATATTAAGCCGGTAACGACTCCCTTGTCATTTCCACCCATTAGATCTAGTCTTGCAATCAGGAGCAAGAGAGAATAGATCTGCTCCATCTTCTACGTGACAGCCCTTCAAATACTTGAAGACTGCAATCATGTCCCCTCTAAACCTTCTCTTTCCCAGGCTAAACATACCCAACTCCCTCAGCCTTTCCTCATAAGACTTGGACTCCAACCCTCTCACCATCCTGGTCGCCCTCCTCTGGACCCGCTCGAGTTTGTCAACATCCTTACGAAAATGTGGTGCCCAAAACTGGACACAGTACTCCAGGTGGGGCCTGACCATAGCAGAATACAGCGGAACTACCACCTCCTGTCAGGAAGTTCCAGTTTGGTGTAGTGGTTAAATGCACGAACTCTAATCTGGGAGAACCAGGTTTGATTCCCCACGCCTCCACTTGCAGCTGCTGGATGACTTTGGGCGAGCCATAGCTCTGTCAGAGCTGTTCTCTCAAGGGCAGTTCTGGAAAGGAGCTCTCTCAGCTCCTGCTCAAAGAGGATGCTGGCTCTGAATACCCACCTTGCTGCTTCTTTCCTTCTTTTTGTATTTTTGTATTTTTGCATTTGTGTGTGTGTGCCTGGAGGTCATGAGTGTCTCTCTGTGAAACTGCAAGTATTTGCCAGTTTGGTGTAGTGGTTAAGTGCACGAACTCTAATCTGGGAGAACCAGGTTTGATTCCCCACTCCTCCACTTGCAGCTGCTGGATGACCTTGGGCGAGCCATAGCTCTGTCAGAGCTGTTCTCTCAAGGACAGTTCTGGAAAGAGCTCTCTCAAGCCCCACCTACCTCACAGGGTGCCTGTTGTGGGGAGGGGAAGGGAAAGGAGTTTGTAAGCCGCTCTGAGACTCCCAAGTGAAGGGCGGGGCATAAATCCAATCTCCCCCTCTTCCTTATTTTAAGCTGAAAACTCTTCTTTTTGTAAACTGCCCCGAGAGGCAGACTTTTTAATTATTTTTCCAACATTACTACAACAAAACAAAATTACAACAGTGCAACAACCAAACACAACCTACCACAAACAAACTAAATCACAAACACATAACATAGATGGGGGGTATTCAGCAAACTTCTACATCATATGCCACACGCTCTATCTTTCCAAAATTTCAATGACTTTTACATGAGTATTTCATGTTTCATATTTCGTGTTCCAGAGACCATTGAACTATTTCTTCATTGTTCCCATATACCAAGTCTTCATCCTCTGAACTATTTAAACCATACGGATCATAAACCCGCCGCCAAGTATTCTGAAAAGTGGAGTCTGAATGACCTTTCAGGCTTAAAGTCAATTTGTCCGTCTCCACCGCCTCTAGTATCTTCACAATACATTCTTACCTTGTTGGTACTTGAATAGTCCTCCAATATTTTGCATATAAAATCCTGGCAGCCGTTGTCAGATATATTATCAAATAATGATCATCTCTATTTATTCCTTTGGGTACAATGCCTAAGAGTAACAACTCCGGTCTAAAACTCTTCTGATTTAATGCCAACCCTTTGGTTCCGGTCCGACCTTCGGGGACCACGGAAAAGAACTCCGTACCATCCTCTATGTGACAGCTCTTCAAGTACTTTCGTAGCTTCCTTTGCTCCCTAATATATATTTTTTTAAAATAGGTTTTTATTGAAAAAACACGATTTTGAACAATATCAATATACAACATTCTGCAAACAAGGGAGTACATTTTAGATAAAGAGTAGAGACATAACGGAACGTAAATAGTGCATGTACTTTGTGGATAAACTTAGTTTAACGTTTAGTAAACATTCATATTAAACAAAACGACGACTCTAATCAATTTTATCTTCTATCGAGGTTCTTCCTTTCGCAGCTCAGCGGTGCATGGGTGCTGAACCTAAACTACTTCTTTGTGGGGTGTTGATGTTTAGTAAATATTTAGTAAAACTAAATATAGAAGTATAAAAATATTTAGAAATAATAATGATGATAATATTAATAGTTCTGATAATAATTATAATATCAGCGGCAGTAAGAATACAATATGTATTAATAATAATGATTGGAGAAATAATTTAGTGTGACTTTTCAGATTGGTATCAAGTGTCATCAATATTAACTTTGCTCCCTAATATTAAAAGTACCTCCGCGGTACTCTTCCACGGTTCTTTCTGGTTCCCCTTGTACCCCACCATCTTGTGTGGAGGGTTCGTGGCTCAGTAGCGGAGCATCTGCTTGGCATGCAGAAGGTCCCAGGTTCAATCCCCAGCATCTCCATTTAAAAGGACCAGGGAATAGGGGATGTTAAAGACCTCCACCTGAGACCCTGGCGAGCTGCTACCAGTTTGAGTAGCCAGTACTGGTTTTGATGCACTGAAGGTCTGATTCTCTATCGGGCAACTTCATGCGTGGGCCACGTGCTCATCTCCATAAGCAGTGTGCTTTTGGGCTCACCCGCAAAGTCTGTAAAAAGGCCTGCTTTATTTTCATGGATTTGTAAGAACAGGTATGCATCCCCTTCCTCCACCAGCAAGAGAGCTTCCCATGGCACATTTTACAAAGAGTGGATAAATTGGGCTGAATCGCTGTAGACTGTGGGGAGGGGAAACAGCATGTTCGAATGCTTTCCTGTGAGTGGGGGGGAAAGCCTTGTATGCAGGGCTCTTTTCGTAGCAGGAACTCTTTTGCATATTAGGCCACACATCCCTGATGTAGCCAATCCTCCAAGAGCTTACAGTGGCCTCTGTCAGAAGAGCTCTGTAAGCTCTTGGAGGATTGGCTACATCAAGGTGTGTGTCGCCTAATATGCAAAGGAGTTCCTGCTACAAAAAGAGCCCTGCTTGTATGTATAAACTAGCATATTGGAGTCAAAGCTAGTCTAGAACTCTTCTTCCAACATCTATTTTTCTATAATATGACTTCTAAAAAAAAATATGGAGAAGGCTTTGATTCTGCAGTCTCCCCACCTTTAGTCTGAAATGGTACCATCCGAGAACATGTTTCTCGGATGTGGCATTCTCTGTGGATTAAACCTCTGTGGAGTCGCCTGAGGGGGTTCCCTGGGGCTTTGCTTTCCTACAGCTGGGAAGAAGGGTAGGTTTTTATACCCCAGGTTTCTCTACCCTAAGGAGTCTCAAAGCAGTCTATAATCCTCTTTCCCTTCCTCTCCCCACAGCAGGCCCCTTGTGAGGCAGGTGGGGCTGAGAGGGCTCTGAGAGAACTGTGTCTGGCCCCAAGGTCACCCAGCAGGCTTCAAGTGGAGGAGGAGTGGGAAACTGAGCACCGTTCTCCAGATCAGAGTCCGCTGCTCGTAACCACTCACACCATGCTGGGACAGGAAGAGTCAGCCCCCACACAAGTTGTGTCCAAACCCATCTCCCTGCTGTCCCCCCTCTTTGAGCACCTCTCTTTGTGAACTGCAGATGAGTTAAGAAAGAGTTTGGTGCATTCTCAGAGCGAGGCAGCCATTCACAAACGCCCTTGGTCTTACTCATGCCGGTGCCCAGCTCTTTGGCATCTGCTCAAAGAGGATGCTGGCGCTGAATACCCACTTTGCTTCTTTTTCTTTTCCCCCCTTTTTGGGTTGTTTTGCATTTGCGTGTGCATGGGTATGTGTGTGTGCCCGTGACTGGAAGTCACGGTGACCTCCGGCGACTCCTACGGGGGCATGGAGCACATTCAGAGAAGTAGCTTGATAGCCTGCCCCTGCCTCCCAGCCCTGGTATTCCTTGGAGGTCTCCCATCCAAGTCCTTGCCAGGGTCAGCCCTGCTCAGCTTCCAAGATTGGACGAGATCGGGCTTGCCTGGGCCACCCAGCTCAGGGCGATACCCACCTTGCTCCTGTCGAGCCTCAGCACGTAAAGTCCTGCTCCTGGTGAGAGTCCCCCCGTGAAAGCTACAAGTATTTGTCTTGCTTAATTGAGAAATGGGGAAGAGAGTTGCTGCTTAGGTATTTTTTTGTCTTTTCCCTCACACCCCAGCTTCTCCCCTTTTGGGACCAAAAGTGGCTTACATCCTTCCCCTCTCCTCCGTTTTATCCTCCCAACGACCCCGGGAGGTAGGCTAGGCTGACAGTGTGATTGGCCCAAGGTCACCCAGCGAGTTTCCAGGGCACGAGTCAGAATTCAAACCTGGGTTATCCCAGTTCCCGGTCTGACACTTTAACTGTGCTGGCTCTCCGAAGAAAAATCAAAGGTTCAACAGAAATGGTTTAAAATGGGGGGAAATGTTGGATCTCACAGATCTGCTAATTTTGACACCTTCCGCCCGTGCGAGGAGCCTTTAAGAGAGCCAGTTTGGTGTAGTGGTTAAGTGCGCGGACTCTAATCTGGGAGAACCGGGTTTGATTCCCCACTCCTCCACTTGCACCTGCTGGTGTGACCTTGGGTCAGTCACAAGCTCTGGCACAGCTGTTCTCTCAAGGACAGTTTCTGTCAGAAATTCTCTCAGCCCCACCTACCTCACAGGGTGCCTGTTGTGGGGAGGGGAAGGGGAAGGAGTTTGTAAGCCGCTCTGAGACGCCTTTGGGCAGTGAAGGGCCGGGGTATAAATCCAATCTCCTCCTCCTCCTCCTCCTCCTCTTCTTCTTCTTCTTCTTCTTCCTCTTCTTCCTCTTCTTCTTCTTCTTCTTCTTCTTCTTCTTCTTCTTCTTCTTCTTCTTCTTCTTCTTCTTCTTCTTCTTCTTCTTCTGATCCAAGAGTCTCTTGCATCAGAGGGAAAGCATCACGGTAGCAAAACAGACCTGCGGAATCCGGTCCTGTTGTGTATTGGAATGTGAATCCATGCTATACATTCCCACGTTCAGCTTGATTCTAAATGTGCCTCTTCATCTGTCGCGTTACCATTGGTCGGTTTCTGAGAAACCTCTGTAAATATCCAATCACTGTGTGAGAATGTATCAAAGAGGGAACGGTCCTGATTGGCCTTTATCCCTGTGTTATGATTGGTCTTCAACATGTTATGGGTGTGGCTTTGAAAGCCCGGGAGAGTTTAAAAAGGGAGCTGTGCTCCACTTGTTTGTTGGTGTGTTCTGAGTTGGTGTTTGCTGTTACAAATAAAGCTGAAATCACTTTTGCTGAGGTCCTGTTGTTGAGTGGCATACTTAACAGGTCCATATTCTTAGCGTTGCGTATTTCAGCAGCTGTGTTCCTTTGTGTGTCTCCCAGGACCCTGTGCTAGCGACCCCGCTGGCCACCCCACAAGCCACACCCCCTCCGTCACCGCCACCGCCTCTACGAGAACCGTCACCAGTGAGAACTCCAGACCCCTCTCCCCTCACCACTGAAATCGACGATGGGGTCGACAAATGGCAGCTAATGATGGCGACAGGTATCTCTACGAATTCCTAGACTGGAGTGTTTACGGGAAAGCTCGTTCCTAGGCAGCACAGGGCATCCTCTGCATGCAGCCGGTCCCAGGCTCAGTCTCCGGCCTCCCTAGTTCACATGGGCATATGAAGCTGCCTTATACTGAATCGGACCATCGGTCCATGAAGACTAGGATTCTCTACTCAGACTGGCAGTGGCTTTCCAAGGCCTTAGAGTAGAGGTCTTTCACAGAAGGTCAGACCAGAACCAACAGATTGAAATTAAATCGGAAGAGTTTTCAGCTAAACATGAGGAAGAGCTTCTTGACAGTCAGAGCGGTTCCTCGGTGGAACGGGCTTCCTCGGGAGGTGGCGGGCTTTCCTGCTTTGGAGGTTTTCAAGCAGAGGCTAGATTGCCATCTGACAGCAATGCGAATTCTGTGAAATCAGGCAGATCATGAGAAGGGAGGGCAGGAAGGGTCGCCTCAGTGCTTGGTTCTTGTGGCCCTTTTTTACACGCCCAGGGAAATGCTGATCGCCACTTTGGGGTCAGGAAGCAATCCTGGAGGTTTTTTGTCATCTTCTGGGTGTGGAACAGCGGTCACTGCAGGTGTGAAGCGGGGAGGTATTTGTGAATTTCCTGTCTTGTGCAGGGGGTTGGGCTAGATGACCCTGGAGGTCCCTTCCAACTCTATGATTTATTTATTTATTATTCGGCTTATACCCCGCTCTCCCCGCAAAGCAGGCTCAGGGCGGCTTATGTTCATTAAAACACATTACGTAATAGATAAACAGCAGTTAAAATCCAGTAAGATCATCATAAAACAATTCAATATCAATATTAACAATAAGTGCTGTCGATGTTTCACTAATTGTACAAGGCAGCGTACTTTGTACGTTTTCCAGTTTCTCGATGTTCTTCGCACAACCCGGCCTGCGAAGCCGAGGGGTGGCAGTGATAGTCATCTGCTGTAGTAGAAAAGACCCAGAGAGTCTAGGAGCACCTTAAACATTAACAAAATTTGTGGCAGGGGAGGAGCTTTCGTGAGCCACGGCTCGCTTCTTCAGATACATCCATCGGCCTTGTGAACTCCCCTGTATTGATCTGTCTATCTGGCCTCATTCTTCTATCCTCTCTCCCCCACCTTGGGACAAGAATAACTGGTTCTAGGTGCCTTTTTGGAATGTTTATTGTATTGTTTTAATCAGCAGGAAATCATTAGCATAATAGGCCACACCCAACAGCAGAAACTCATTAGCATATTAGGCCACACCCATGGCAGCACAGCATATCAGCATATTAGGCCACACCCCCATGTTACCAGGAGTGTGGTCATCCAGCCACACCCGCCTTTTGCTTCTTATTCTGTTTACTTTGTTTGTTGTCAAAATTCAGGGCTCTTTTTGTAGCAGGAACTCCTTTGCATGTTAGGCCACACACCCCTCATGTGGCCAATCCTAATGAGTTTCTGCTGTTGGGTGTGGCCCGTTATGCTAATGAGTTCCTGCTGGGCGTGGCCAACTTGGGAGCCAGCCAGAACTCCGTTCCTGTGCGTTCCGGCCCAAAAATAGCCCTGGTTTTAATATTTTTAATTATTTTAAATTGTATTTAAATGTCGTACACTGCCTTGAGCCCCAAGTATTGGGGGAGGGCAGCCTAAAAAAAACAAATAATTGAATTTATAAATAAATAAATAAATCTCCATGGAAAGGGGCACATTTAGCCCATCCTGATCTTATCACCTGCCGCATGGATCTTTGAGTTGGAGAGGCCGGGAACTGAACCCGGGGCCTTCTGCTTGCCAAGCCAAAGTTCTCCCACTGAGTTACAGCCCCTTCCCAGTTGAAGGTCTGTGGGCGGCAGATGTCGGGAAAGGCCTTTCTCTCCTTAAGTCCCTGGAGAGGTGCCGCCACTCGGAGTAGACCGCATCAGGTGAGACGGACCAGTGGCATAAGGCCAGCTTGGTATGTGACGTTGTTAATTAAAGGGCCATGCCAATCACTAAGAGATTAAAAAAAATAAGGCTGAGGCCTGTGCAGAAAGTAAAGTAAAAATATATATTTTATGACTCATCGAAAAATTCCCTACATGTCTTCTCCGCTGATCCTATACTCTCGTTGAAGGAACGTTTGAAAGACGAACAGATTCCCCTGAAGAAGCCCATTGATGAAATGCACGGGGAGTTTTTAGCCGAGTAATGAAATATTTTTTTACTTTGCTTGCCGAGATTTAGCCTTTTTGCTTTGAAGTATGGGGTATTTCCCACCCACTCCAAAAAAGAGGTCTTAATCAAGGCTCCTTCTAAGCTGTGAAGTCTTGTGAGCAAGAATTCTACTTTGTGAGCTAGCGGCATTAAAGTTGTGAGCGAGCAATTTGGCCACTGCACGAATTTAGATTGCTCTGGAGCCATCCTTCCTGAGCGAAGGTGAATTTGTGTGAGCTGGAGGCTAAAAAACTGTGAGCTAGCTCACACTAACTCAGCTTAGAGGGAACACTGGTCTTAACAGGCAGTGGGATTCCAGCCACAAACACACACACACACACACACACACAAACTCCGCAGCTGTAAACTCCCCAAATTCTTCCAGCAGTACTCACATGAACATACACAAAGCTGCCTTCTACCATCGGTCCGTCAAGGTCAATATTGTCTACTGAGACTGGAAGCAGTTCTCCAGGGTCTCAGGTAGAGAACATAACATAAGAACATAAGAGAAGCCAATGTTGAATCAGGCCAATGGCCCATCTAGTCCAACACTCTGTCACACAGCGGCCAAAATATACCAGGTGCCATCAGGAGGTCCAGCAGTGGGGCCAGGACACTAGCAGCCCTCCCACTGCTGCCCCCTCCAGCACCAAGAATAGAGTGCATCACCTGCCCCAGACTAAGAATTCCCATCTATTCCCATCTATAGAGGTCTTTCCCATTACCCACTGCCTGGTCCTTTTTAACTGGAGATGCCGGGGATTGAACCTGGGCCCTTCCGCATGCCAAGCAGATGTTCTGCCACTGAGCCACGGCCCCTCCCCGTTCGGTACATCATCCGAATCTTGGTACTTACGTTATTTATGATCCACCTTTCTCACAGTGACTTGAGGTGGGTTACACAGTGTAGATCAAATACAGCCAATGGGACGGGATTTCCCATAAGCAGTGTAATAGTATTTGGATTGCAGAAATCTAAAAATGGAGCTGACACTTTGGACCAGGATTCCTCCTTGCCTCGTTTTAGAGCAAGTAGGGGAACCAGTTTCTTTTGCCACTTTGCTTACTCTCTGTGTGGCCATCTATCTGCAAGAATAGCCAGCTTGGTGTAGTGGCTAAGTGTGCGGACTCTAATCTGGGAGAACCGGGTTTGATTTCCCCATTCCTCCACATGCAGCCAGCTGGATGACCTTGTATCAGTCCCAAGTTCTCTCAGAGCTGTTTTCTCACGAGCGGTTCAGAAAAGGGTTCTCTCCGCCGCACCTACCTCACAGGGTGTCTGTTGCGGGGAGGGGAAGGGAAAGGAGATTGTAAGCTGCTCTGAGACTCCTTCGGGCAGTGAAGGGCAGGGTATAAATCTAATCTCCTCCTCCTCTCCTTCATGCCCCATCTGCTTTTAGTGGCACCCCTAGTCCTCATTACAACCTGCAGTGTCACATACCTAGCAAAGCAAGCATGGAGCCTGCTACGTGTGTCTTAACTAAAGCGAGGGCCTGAAGAGGGGCGTGGCTCAGTGGTAGAGCCTCTGCTTGTCATGCAGAAGGTCCCAGGTTTGATCCCTGGCATGTCCAGTTAAAAGGACCATGCACCGGGCAATGTGAAAGACCTCTGCCTTATAAACTGGAGAGCTGCTGCCGGTCTGAGTAGGACAATACCAGCTCTGATGGACCAAGTGCCTGATTCAGCATCAGGTGGCTTCTTGTGTAACGGAACTCCTTTCCCCCTTTTCTTTTCGAATGCTCCTAGAACCGAAGGCAGTGGCTGTCAGCCCGGTCCGCACCCCTGTCGCCACCCCAGTGGCGACTCCGCCTGGGGTGGCGACGCCGAGCCCTCCCGTGTCCGAGCGCATCCCCGGCAGAGAAGCGACGGAGAGCCGCCGGTCTCCAAATGCGTGGGGGGATGCCGAGCTGCCCCTGGAGGAAGAGAAGCCCAGCCCGCAGAGCGAAGAAGGGGGCTACGACCCCAGAGCAGTGTGAGTCATCGCTGGGTGCTGGGTGCTTTTTATTTCTGTCTTTAATGGGGCATTTTTTTCATTTGGGGGAACCCAAACGGCTTACAGGAGCTGCGGTGGCTCAAGTGGTTAAGACGCTGAACTGCAGGCTGTGGAAGGTCAGTAGCTCAGCAGTTCAAGACCCGTGAGTGCCGCATGACGGGGTGAGCTCCCGTCTCTAGTTCCAGCTCCTGCCAACCTAGCAGTTCGAAAGCAAGAAATTGCAAGTAGACAAATAGGTACCACTTCGGTGGGAAGGTAACAGCGTTCCGTGCGCCTTGGTGTTTAGTCATGCCGGCCACATGACCACGGAAATGTCTTCGGACAGCGCTGGCTCTTCGGCTTTGAAACGGAGATGAGCACCGCAACCCTAGAGTCGTATTCAACTGGCTTTCGAGCAAGGGAACCTTTACCTTTTTAAACGGCTTACAAAATAATAAATGGGAAAGCAATACACTGGAACAGCAAAGCACTTATTACTACGAGTCTTTTAACGACAAGCTTTATCTTTTTGTAACCTATAGGATCATGTCAGTGGCTAAAGACGAGGAGCCGGAGAATTTAGTGTTGCCGCCGTCTCCGCAGCCCACGCAGCCTCCTGACCCACTTCTTCAAGAGCCCCCGATCCCGTCTTCTCCGGCACGTACCCTCAGTTCCGGCTCGTCCACGGAGGAGAGCAGTCTGACGGTCACGGAAACGGAGACTGCGGACAGACCGATCTCAGAAGGAGAGCTTCTCTTTAGCTATGGACAAGTGGTCGCCATGAAAGGTGAGCTGGCTCCCAGGAGAGGGGGGCTGGCCCTTTACTTTACCGGGCAAGTTCCCCCGGGGTGGGGGCAGCGCTGTCGTGGAGGGCCACCAATGGGCCGAGCCCAGGGGACCATGTGGTGCTGGGTTTGCATTGGACCGCCGTAGGCTCGCTGATGGGAGATTGTAGAATTCTGGGTTGGGCCACCTTGGACTGTGAAGAAAGGTGCCTTAAAAAAAATACTCCCTAGGGTTGCCAACCTCCAGATGCTGCCTGGAGACCTCCTCGTATTACAACTGAACTCCAGACAACTGAGATCAGTTCCCCTGGAGAAAATAGCTGCTTTAGAGGGTGGGCTCTGTGGCGTTATATACTAATGAGGCCCTTCCCCTCCCCGAACCCGGCCTTCCCCAGGCTCCACCCTCCCAAAATGTCCAGGTGTTTCCCAACCCTGAGTTGACAACCGTGATATTTTTAAAAAAATGAAACCGTGGCACAGCGTGGGCTTCTGCAATAAAGATGCGTTCTGCAATAAAGATTGCCCTCACCGATAACGTCATTCAGCTAATTCTGATTAGCTGGACGATGCTGTGATGTCATCACATTCTTTATATGATTGGCCAGGATCATTTCTTGAAGGAAGCTCTTTGCTGGCTGAAGGTCTTGGGTGCCGAAGCAAGTCAGGGGAAGCAAGTGTGAGAACATTAGAAGAGCCCTGCTGGATCTGGCCATCCAGTCCAGCATCCTGCCTCACACTCTGGCCAACCAGTTCCTCTGGAGGACCAACAACAGGGCAGAGAGCCCGAGGCCTTCCCCTGATAAGAACATCAGAAGAGCCCTGCTGGATCAGACCAGTAATCCCATCTGGTTCAGCCTCCTGTCTCACAGAGTGGCCAGTCAGTTCCTCTGGATGGCCAACAACAGAGCACAGAGGCCAAGGCCTTCGCTAGAACATCAGAAGGGCCCTGCTGGATCAGACCAGTGGTCCATCTAGTCCAGCATCCTGCCTCACACTCTGGCCAACCAGTTCCTCTGGAGGACCAACTACAAGGCAGAGAGGCCGAGGCCTTCGTAAGAACATCAGAAGAGCCCTGCTGGATCAGACCAGTGGTCCATCCAGACCAGTGGTACTTCTAGTCCAGCATCCCATCTCACACAGTGGCCAACCAGTTCCTCTGGTGATCCAACAACAGGGCATATAGAGGCCGAGCCCTCCCCCTGATGTTGCCTCCTGGCTCTGGGATTCAGAGTCTTAGTGCCTCCGAATGTGGAGGTTCCCCTCAGTCACCACGGCTAGTGGCCACTGATAGACTTGTCCTCCATGAATCTATCTAATCCCCTCTTGAAGTTTCAAAGTAATGGATGATTTTCTCCTGAAGACTTTACATAGAGGTTGAATAACATGGGGGATAAGATTGCACCCTGTGGAACCCCACAACACCGCTCCCACCTAGAGCAGTCCAAGGCCCATCCCCTGATGCCTACTTCTGCCTCCACATTCCTCAACAGGATAGTATGTTGTTGTCCACCAGATTTATTGAACGCTCCAGATAAATCTGGTGGACAACAAAGAGGCATGGCCTTTGTCTACACGCAGACTGAGGTCATCAGCTAGAGCTAACAGGAGCCATCTCTGTCCCGTAGCCCGGTCCAAAACCAGATTGGAAAGGGTCCAGAGCAGATGAGTTATCCAAGAAGATAACTTCCCCTTCTTGGAAGAAGATAACTTCTCCCTGGCCCCACTGCTGGACCTCCTGATGGCACCTGGTATTTTTGGCCACTGTGTGACACAGAGTGTTGGACTGGATGGGCCATTGGCCTGATCCAACATGGGCTTCTCTTATGTTCTTATGTTAAGATTTGGAGTTAATCTGCTACTGCCCTCTCTATCACCTTTCCCAGGAATGGCAGATTAGAGATCCGGCGATAACTGGCCACAGCCGGTTTTCCGTAGGGATGGCTTTTGAAGCAGTGGTCGGATAACCTCCTTTTTTTTTTTTAAGAAAAATTTTATTAGCAGGATATAATAGCATGTTCCATAGTTGCTAACCAATTCTTAACATATCCTTTTCTTTTTTTTTTTTTGAATACAATTTTTATTGGATATTTTCCACATGCTCATACACCTTAAACAAGTAAATACATATCCCTTCCATTTTTTTTTTCCCTTCCCCTCCTCAAACAAGGCTTCCCGCAATGCTCCAACCCCGTTAATATCTCTCTCCTTCAGTTACATTAACTACTAATTTTACTTTCTTTACTAATGGTAACAATTTAAAAGTCTAATCACTTTAAAGTTTCCCCTTAATAACTATCAAAACAGATCAAACCATGTTTAACATCCCAACTTTTCAACAAATATTCTTGAAAGTCTTTCCATTCTTCAAAAAAGTTTTCATCTTCCTCATTGTTCAATTTTCTTGTAAGTTTGTCCATTTCTGCCATAAACAGCATCTTCTTAATCCATTCCCATGAACATATCCTTTTCTACAGTTTTTCTTCCCTTCCCTCCCCCGGCTCCCGGCAATGTTCCACCCCCATTAATATTTCAGTCAATATTCTCTTACATTCAGTTCTTACTCAGTAAACAAAGCTACATTTTAAACATTTTGGTTTTCTATTTCTCCTCCTTAGGTAACATTTTAAATACAATCCATTTCTTATACTACTTCTGTTCTTAGTAGTCATCAAAGCAAAGCAGTCTATTTTTAACATCCCAATTCAATTCTAAGTAAACTTTAAAGTCTTTCCAATCTGCTGAAAATTCCGCATCTTCTTTTCCATTGAGTTTTTTTGTCAGTTTGTCTATTTCTACCATAAAAATCATCTTCTTTATCCATTCCCATTTACCTGGTATCTTCTCTTGTTTCCAGAACTGAGCGTAAGTCATCGTTGCCGTTTTGAGTGGCTGAAGGAAGTCGCTCCCTGAGTTAGTGACTGATTTACATAAGATCAAGACGGGTCACTGTATTAGTTTGTCTGTAGCAGCAGGAAAGGGCAAGGATCCGGTAGCACCATAAAAGGCTAACAACACTTGTGGTGGGGCAGGAGCTTTCGTGAGCCATGGCTCACTTCTCCAGGTACGCATCGGATATTCTTTGGATTGAGTTCAGGTTCAAGGTTCAAAGCCCTAAATGGTCTGGGACCATCGTACCTAGGGGACCGCCCCTCCCTATACGCTCATCTAGTGACAACTTACTGGGTAGTCCCTGGCCCCAACCTGGCGGAATTCTCAGTCTGGTGAAACTCGGGCCCTGTGGGACGACTTGGCTCAGTTCCACAGGGCCCTTAAGACGGAGGTGTTCCACTGGACGTACGGCTGAGGACAGCGGTGACCGGAAAGACCACCGGGCCTCCCCCTGGTTGGGTTGCAAATCCCCCTGCACTGGCTGCCCCTTTAATTATCCACCCTTGAAGGTTTGTTGGGGTGCCATCTGATACGATACGATGGAATGCCTCTTAAGTGTGAACTGTAAGGTTTGGTTTCAAATTGTGGTTCTGATCGGTTGCGTTTAATTGTTGGAAGCCGCCCCGAGCCCTGCCTGGCGGGGAAAGGAGCGGGATAAAAAACCCGAATAACTAAATATCCAAAAAAGCGAGCCGTGGCTCACGAAAGCTCCTACCCTGCCACAGATTTTCTTCGTCTTTAAGGTGCGACTGGACTCTTGCTCTTTTCTACTGATTTATAATGGCTATTTAGTGATTTATTTATTTGTTCAATTTGTTCCCCGCCCTCCCTGCAAGCGGGCTCAGGGCGGCTCACACAGTTGGTACAAAATACCAATAAAGCCGCATAAAACCAAATCAAATCACATTAAAACAATTCAGATACAAATGAGTCATAAAATCCTAGGTGCTAGTTGTTCAGGTCGTGGTCTTCTTGAGTCGCACGATGATCCGGGCCAGGTGTTGGGCTAAGGGCCGGGCTCGTTGATGGTGATGATCAGGGCGGCTCCTAGTCGAAAGCCCGGCAGAAGAGCACCGTCTTGCAGGCCCTGTGGAACTGTAAGAGGTCCCGCAGGGCCCTGATCTCTTCCGGGAGCTCATTCCACCAGCAAGGAGGAAGCGGTTTTTCCAGTGTAGGGTTTGTTGATGTGGTCCTTACATGATTTTATCTGCCGGGGATGGGCAAGGATCCAGAGTACAAGTAGTGACCTTCACTGAACCCAGGAAGTTACCGACACGCATCCCGGTAACTGGGTAAAAATGGTCCATAAGCAGGCGAGGTGAAAGTGTGGCGCATTTCTTCTGCATGGCTTAAGCTGGCATCCAGATCAGAGTGTACTCGTGGTATTTTGTCAGCAAAAAGCTTTACGGAGGGATCACAGCTAATCGCCTGTTCCTGAGACAAGTGACGGCTCAGATGTGAAGGAGTCAGCGGTACGTGCGAATGGCGGTTCTGTTTTTCTCTTCCCCCCTCCAGCATTAGCAGAGGAAGAACTCTCCCTTCCAAACCTCAGCGACAGTTTGGCCAGTACTCTTCATGACGCCCATGAAATGGTAAGGAACTAAGGAACACGACTGAGGTTTGTAAGATTATGCATGGAATTGAGCAGGTTGAGAAAGAAGTCCTTTTCTCCCTTTCTCACAATACAAGAACTCGTGGGCACTCCATGAAATTGCTGAGCAGTCAGGTTAGAACAGATAAAAGGAAGTACTTCATCACCCAAAGAGTGATTAACGTATGGAATTCACTGCCACAGGAGGTGGTGGCAGCTACAAGCATGGACAGTTTCAAGAGGGAATCAGATGAACATATGGAGCAGAAGTCCATCAGTGGCTATTAGCCACAGGGTATAGATGGGAACTCTCAGTCTGGGGCAGGTGATGCACTCTATTCTTGGTGCTGGAGGGGGCAGCAGTGGGAGGGCTGCTAGTGTCCTGGCCCCACTGCTGGACCTCCTGATGGCACCTGGTATTTTTGGCCGCTGTGTGACAGAGTGTTGGATTAGATGGGCCATTGGCCTGATGCAGCATTGGCTTCTCTTATGTTCTTATGTTGTGTTCTTATGGGCAGTAGCCAAAGGCAGTGGATAGTTAGTTGGAGGCCCTGGGGATAAAGACCGCAGTTTCTTTCCCTAGCAGACCAGCTGGATGGTAACTGAATCAAGAGCAGTCCCGGTTTGGTCTGGGGCGCCGAATCTTGGAGAACCTGCATGCCTTCTTCATTCTGTCTCCAGCCTTCCTGGTCGTAGATTCATAGAGTTGGAAGGGACCTCCAGGGTCATCACAAATGCCTCCCCCCCACACCCCCAGTGTTCCACACCCAGAAGATGACAAAAAATCTCCAGGATCTCCAGCCGAACTTGCCTGGAGAAAAATGGCTTTCTGACCCCAAAGTGGCGATCGGCATTTCCCCGGGCGTGTAAGAAAGGGCCACAAGAACTAAGCACTGAGGCAACCCTTCCTGCCCTCCCTTCTCACAATCTGCCTAAGATCACAGAATCAGCATTGCTTTTCAGATGGCCATAGAGCCTCCATTTGAAAACCTCCAAAGAAGGAGAGCCCACCACCTCCCGAGGAAGCCTGTTCCACTGAGGAACTGCTCTGTCAGGAAGTTTCTCTTAATGTTTAGCCGAAAACTCTTCTGATTTAATTTCAACCCGTTGGTTCTGGTCACCGGTCCAGGCAGGCTGGGGAGGGGCTGTGGCTCAGTGGCTGTGCTGTTCCCATGATCACGCACAACGCTGCCTTCTTCTGATTCAGACTCTTGGTCCATCAAGGTCAGCTTTTGTCTGCTCAGGCTGGCAGCGACTCTCCAAGGTCTCGGGTGGAGAGGTCTTTCGGATCACGTCCTGCTGGGTCCTTTTAAGTGGAAGATGCCAGGAGCTGGACCTGGGACCTTCAGCATGCCAATCAGATGCTCTACTGCTGAGCCAGGGTCCCTCCCCTGATCCAGAATGAGGAGAAACATGGGGGAAGACAGCAGTTGCTGATGCCAAAAGTGACACAGCAGCTGTGACCGGGAGAAAAGGAGTTGATTGGGTCTGTTAATCACAGAAGCAGCCACTGCCTCTACTAGTATTCCCAACGATCACCCCTCAAACAAATGTCTCTTCTTCCACTAAGCACTCCAGAGTTTGAGGTTCCTCCCAGTTCTAAGGAGCAGATAATTTTCAGCAAGTAAATTCTCCGCAGTCTTGACCTGGTTGGCCCAGGCGAAAGTGATATAATCAGATCTCAGAAGCTAAGCACAGTCAGTCCTGGGTAGTACTTGGATGGGAGGACCACAGAGGAAGTCTGGGGTAGGGATGGGCACAAACCAAATTACAAACCGAAGTTTCATGTCCGGGTCATGGTTCGCGAACCTCGGTTCGTGCTGTCCCGCCTGCACGAACTTCCAAGGTGGGTTTGTGTTGTTCGTGTTGGCAGGCCAGTTGACTCTCTGAGTCATTCCGCCACGCTGGCACAACTCAGCAAGTGCACTGGGAAGGTATTTAAATCCCTTCTCAGTTCACTTGTGAGTCGCACTGTGGCAGCAACTGAACTCAATGAGTCAACTGAGAAGGCATTTAAATGCTTTAACAGTTGGAAGCTATTTCAGCAATCCCTTTGTCTCCCTTCTGCTTGTAAGTGGGGGGAGTGAAAGGGATTGCTGAAATGGCTTACAAAAGCCATTTAAAGGGAATGTTTCCTTTAAATCGCTTTTGCAAGACCTCCCCCCCTTCCATTCTTTTGGCCTTGGAGAGCCACCGCCAGCAGAAAGGAGGGAGAGAAGATCCATGAACCTCACGAACCGAACCGGTTTGTGAAGCAGGGGAGGTTCGTCCCGGTTTGTGGGACTTCACGAACCAGGACGAACCTCCACTTTCCCAGCTTGTGCCCATCCCTAGTCTAGGGTTTCTACACAGAGGCAGGCAATGGCAAACCACCCATGAACATCTCTTGCTTTGAAAACCCCATGAGGGGTCTCCATAAGTCAGCTGAGACTTGACCGCACTTTCCACTACCCCTGCCATCTCTTTGTCCAAAGACTCAAACATTATACATCTCTAAAGATGAAAGGACTTTAGTGCCCCTCCTTGCAAAGCATTCTGGGTCTCGAGTGTGCTACACCGCTGTCTTGTTACAAGAGTCTAGGGCTTGGAATCATTAACTCCAGCAACAGACGGTGCTGTCTTTTCCCCCCCTGCATCCTTTAGGATTACGATCCTCCCAGTGAAGGCCAGGTGGTGCTCAGACCCCACAGAGGATACCACCGAGACCCGGTCCTGTCGCTCTTCTCAAAACTCCCCCAAGTGCCACTCGCTTCCCAAGAAGACGTCTGTCGTTCCGAGGTACCATACTTCTTTGTTTTCGTGTGCAGAGGTAAAATGGGTAATAACCAGTGATCCTATTCTAAACTCTGCATGGGGTTCCAGATTTTTTAAAGGGGAAATGTTTCAGTGGCTTCTCAGGGGTTCATAATTCATAGCCCTGTAGACGAGGGGCGTCAATCATGTGGCCCATAGCGCTGTTGACCAGGGGCGACAAACATGTGATACTATTCTAAACTCTGCATGGGGTTCCAGATTTTTTAAAGGGGAAATGTTTCAGTGGCTTCTCAGGGGTTCATAATTCATAGCCCTGTAGACCAGGGGCGTCAAACATGTGGCCCATAGCCCTGTAGACCAGGGGCGCCAAACATGTGATACTATTCTAAACTCTGCACGGGGTTCCAGATTTTTTAAAGGGGAAATGTTTCAGTGGCTTCTCAGGGGTTCATAATTCATAGCCCTGTAGACCAGGGGCGTCAAACATGTGGCCCATAGCACTGTAGACCAGGGGCGCCAAACATGTGATACTATTCTAAACTCTGCACGGGGTTCCAGATTTTTTAAAGGGGAAATGTTTCAGTGGTTTCTCAGGGGTTCATAATTCATAGCCCTGTAGACCAGGGGCGTCAAACATGTGGCCCATAGCCCTGTAGACCAGGGGCGCCAAACATGTGATAGTATTCTAAACTCTGCATGGGGTTCCAGATTTTTTAAAGGGGAAATGTTTCAGTGGCTTCTCAGGGGTTCATAATTCATAGCCCTGTAGACCAGGGGCGTCAAACATGTGGCCCATAGCCCTGTAGACCAGGGGCGCCAAACATGTGATAGTATTCTAAACTCTGCACGGGGTTCCAGATTTTTTAAAGGGGAAATGTTTCAGTGGCTTCTCAGGGGTTCATAATTCATAGCCCTGTAGACCAGGGGCGTCAAACATGTGGCCCATAGCCCTGTAGACCAGGGGCGCCAAACATGTGATAGTATTCTAAACTCTGCATGGGGTTCCAGATTTTTTAAAGGGGAAATGTTTCAGTGGCTTCTCAGGGGTTCATAATTCATAGCCCTGTAGACCAGGGGCGTCAAACATGTGGCCCATAGCCCTGTAGACCAGGGGCGCCAAACATGTGATACTATTCTAAACTCTGCATGGGGTTCCAGATTTTTTAAAGGGGAAATGTTTCAGTGGCTTCTCAGGGGTTCATAATTCATAGCCCTGTAGACCAGGGGCGTCAAACATGTGGCCCATAGCCCTGTAGACCAGGGGCGCCAAACATGTGATACTATTCTAAACTCTGCACGGGGTTCCAGATTTTTTAAAGGGGAAATGTTTCAGTGGCTTCTCAGGGGTTCATAATTCATAGCCCTGTAGACCAGGGGCGTCAAACATGTGGCCCATAGCCCTGTAGACCAGGGGCGCCAAACATGTGATACTATTCTAAACTCTGCATGGGGTTCCAGATTTTTTAAAGGGGAAATGTTTCAGTGGCTTCTCAGGGGTTCATAATTCATAGCCCTGTAGACCAGGGGCGTCAAACATGTGGCCCATAGCCCTGTAGACCAGGGGCGCCAAACATGTGATAGTATTCTAAACTCTGCACGGGGTTCCAGATTTTTTAAAGGGGAAATGTTTCAGTGGCTTCTCAGGGGTTCATAATTCATAGCCCTGTAGACCAGGGGCGCCAAACATGTGATACTATTCTAAACTCTGCACGGGGTTCCAGATTTTTTAAAGGGGAAATGTTTCAGTGGTTTCTCAGGGGTTCATAATTCATAGCCCTGTAGACCAGGGGCGTCAAACATGTGGCCCATAGCCCTGTAGACCAGGGGCGCCAAACATGTGATACTATTCTAAACTCTGCACGGGGTTCCAGATTTTTTAAAGGGGAAATGTTTCAGTGGCTTCTCAGGGGTTCATAATTCATAGCCCTGTAGACCAGGGGCGTCAAACATGTGGCCCATAGCCCTGTAGACCAGGGGCGCCAAACATGTGATACTATTCTAAACTCTGCACGGGGTTCCAGATTTTTTAAAGGGGAAATGTTTCAGTGGCTTCTCAGGGGTTCATAATTCATAGCCCTGTAGACCAGGGGCGTCAAACATGTGGCCCATAGCCCTGTAGACCAGGGGCGCCAAACATGTGATACTATTCTAAACTCTGCATGGGGTTCCAGATTTTTTAAAGGGGAAATGTTTCAGTGGCTTCTCAGGGGTTCATAATTCATAGCCCTGTAGACCAGGGGCGTCAAACATGTGGCCCATAGCCCTGTAGACCAGGGGCGCCAAACATGTGATACTATTCTAAACTCTGCACGGGGTTCCAGATTTTTTAAAGGGGAAATGTTTCAGTGGCTTCTCAGGGGTTCATAATTCATAGCCCTGTAGACCAGGGGCGCCAAACATGTGATACTATTCTAAACTCTGCACGGGGTTCCAGATTTTTTAAAGGGGAAATGTTTCAGTGGTTTCTCAGGGGTTCATAATTCATAGCCCTGTAGACCAGGGGCGCCAAACATGTGATAGTATTCTAAACTCTGCATGGGGTTCCAGATTTTTAGTGGCTTCTCAGGGGTTCATAATTCATAGCCCTTTAGACTAGGGGCGTCAAACATGTGGCCCATAGCCCTGTAGACCAGGGGCGCCAAACATGTGATACTATTCTAAACTCTGCACGGGGTTCCAGATTTTTTAAAGGGGAAATGTTTCAGTGGCTTCTCAGGGGTTCATAATTCATAGCCCTGTAGACCAGGGGCGCCAAACATGTGATACTATTCTAAACTCTGCACGGGGTTCCAGATTTTTTAAAGGGGAAATGTTTCAGTGGCTTCTCAGGGGTTCATAATTCATAGCCCTGTAGACCAGGGGCGTCAAACATGTGGCCCATAGCCCTGTAGACCAGGGGCGCCAAACATGTGATAGTATTCTAAACTCTGCACGGGGTTCCAGATTTTTTAAAGGGGAAATGTTTCAGTGGCTTCTCAGGGGTTCATAATTCATAGCCCTGTAGACCAGGGGCGTCAAACATGTGGCCCATAGCCCTGTAGACCAGGGGCGCCAAACATGTGATACTATTCTAAACTCTGCACGGGGTTCCAGATTTTTTAAAGGGGAAATGTTTCAGTGGCTTCTCAGGGGTTCATAATTCATAGCCCTGTAGACCAGGGGCGTCAAACATGTGGCCCATAGCCCTGTAGACCAGGGGCGCCAAACATGTGATACTATTCTAAACTCTGCACGGGGTTCCAGATTTTTTAAAGGGGAAATGTTTCAGTGGCTTCTCAGGGGTTCATAATTCATAGCCCTGTAGACCAGGGGCGTCAAACATGTGGCCCATAGCCCTGTAGACCAGGGGCGCCAAACATGTGATTGTATTCTAAACTCTGCACGGGGTTCCAGATTTTTTAAAGGGGAAATGTTTCAGTGGCTTCTCAGGGGTTCATAATTCATAGCCCTGTAGACCAGGGGCGTCAAACATGTGGCCCATAGCCCTGTAGACCAGGGGCGCCAAACATGTGATACTATTCTAAACTCTGCACGGGGTTCCAGATTTTTTAAAGGGGAAATGTTTCAGTGGCTTCTCAGGGGTTCATAATTCATAGCCCTGTAGACCAGGGGCGTCAAACATGTGGCCATAGCCCTGTAGACCAGGGGCGCCAAACATGTGATAGTATTCTAAACTCTGCATGGGGTTCCAGATTTTTTAAAGGGGAAATGTTTCAGTGGCTTCTCAGGGGTTCATAATTCATAGCCCTGTAGACCAGGGGCGTCAAACATGTGGCCCATAGCCCTGTAGACCAGGGGCGCCAAACATGTGATAGTATTCTAAACTCTGCATGGGGTTCCAGATTTTTTAAAGGGGAAATGTTTCAGTGGCTTCTCAGGGGTTCATAATTCATAGCCCTGTAGACCAGGGGCGTCAAACATGTGGCCCATAGCCCTGTAGACCAGGGGCGCCAAACATGTGATACTATTCTAAACTCTGCACGGGGTTCCAGATTTTTTAAAGGGGAAATGTTTCAGTGGCTTCTCAGGGGTTCATAATTCATAGCCCTGTAGACCAGGGGCGCCAAACATGTGATAGTATTCTAAACTCTGCACGGGGTTCCAGATTTTTTAAAGGGGAAATGTTTCAGTGGCTTCTCAGGGGTTCATAATTCATAGCCCTGTAGACCAGGGGCGTCAAACATGTGGCCCATAGCCCTGTAGACCAGGGGCGCCAAACATGTGATACTATTCTAAACTCTGCACGGGGTTCCAGATTTTTTAAAGGGGAAATGTTTCAGTGGCTTCTCAGGGGTTCATAATTCATAGCCCTGTAGACCAGGGGCGTCAAACATGTGGCCCATAGCCCTGTAGACCAGGGGCGCCAAACATGTGATACTATTCTAAACTCTGCACGGGGTTCCAGATTTTTTAAAGGGGAAATGTTTCAGTGGCTTCTCAGGGGTTCATAATTCATAGCCCTGTAGACCAGGGGCGTCAAACATGTGGCCCATAGCCCTGTAGACCAGGGGCGCCAAACATGTGATACTATTCTAAACTCTGCACGGGGTTCCAGATTTTTTAAAGGGGAAATGTTTCAGTGGCTTCTCAGGGGTTCATAATTCATAGCCCTGTAGACCAGGGGCGTCAAACATGTGGCCCATAGCCCTGTAGACCAGGGGCGCCAAACATGTGATACTATTCTAAACTCTGCACGGGGTTCCAGATTTTTTAAAGGGGAAATGTTTCAGTGGCTTCTCAGGGGGTCATAATTCATAGCCCTGTAGACCAGGGGCGTCAAACATGTGGCCCATAGCCCTGTAGACCAGGGGCGCCAAACATGTGATAGTATTCTAAACTCTGCACGGGGTTCCAGATTTTTTAAAGGGGAAATGTTTCAGTGGCTTCTCAGGGGTTCATAATTCATAGCCCTGTAGACCAGGGGCGTCAAACATGTGGCCCATAGCCCTGTAGACCAGGGGCGCCAAACATGTGATACTATTCTAAACTCTGCACGGGGTTCCAGATTTTTTAAAGGGGAAATGTTTCAGTGGCTTCTCAGGGGGTCATAATTCATAGCCCTGTAGACCAGGGGCGTCAAACATGTGGCCCATAGCCCTGTAGACCAGGGGCGCCAAACATGTGATACTATTCTAAACTCTGCACGGGGTTCCAGATTTTTTAAAGGGGAAATGTTTCAGTGGCTTCTCAGGGGTTCATAATTCATAGCCCTGTAGACCAGGGGCGTCAGAGATGTGGCCCATAGCCCTGTAGACCAGGGGCGCCAAACATGTGATACTATTCTAAACTCTGCACGGGGTTCCAGATTTTTTAAAGGGGAGATGTTTCAGTGGCTTCTCAGGGGTTCATAATTCATAGCCCTGTAGACCAGGGGCGTCAAACATGTGGCCCATAGCCCTGTAGACCAGGGGCGCCAAACATGTGATAGTATTCTAAACTCTGCACGGGGTTCCAGATTTTTTAAAGGGGAAATGTTTCAGTGGCTTCTCAGGGGTTCATAATTCATAGCCCTGTAGACCAGGGGCGTCAAACATGTGGCCCATAGCCCTGTAGACCAGGGGCGCCAAACATGTGATAGTATTCTAAACTCTGCACGGGGTTCCAGATTTTTTAAAGGGGAAATGTTTCAGTGGCTTCTCAGGGGTTCATAATTCATAGCCCTGTAGACCAGGGGCGTCAAACATGTGGCCCATAGCCCTGTAGACCAGGGGCGCCAAACATGTGATACTATTCTAAACTCTGCACGGGGTTCCAGATTTTTTAAAGGGGAAATGTTTCAGTGGCTTCTCAGGGGTTCATAATTCATAGCCCTGTAGACCAGGGGCGTCAGACATGTGGCCCATAGCCCTGTAGACCAGGGGCGCCAAACATGTGATACTATTCTAAACTCTGCACGGGGTTCCAGATTTTTTAAAGGGGAGATGTTTCAGTGGCTTCTCAGGGGTTCATAATTCATAGCCCTGTAGACCAGGGGCGTCAAACATGTGGCCCATAGCCCTGTAGACCAGGGGCGCCAAACATGTGATACTATTCTAAACTCTGCACGGGGTTCCAGATTTTTTAAAGGGGAAATGTTTCAGTGGCTTCTCAGGGGTTCATAATTCATAGCCCTGTAGACCAGGGGCGTCAAACATGTGGCCCATAGCCCTGTAGACCAGGGGCGCCAAACATGTGATAGTATTCTAAACTCTGCACGGGGTTCCAGATTTTTTAAAGGGGAAATGTTTCAGTGGCTTCTCAGGGGTTCATAATTCATAGCCCTGTAGACCAGGGGCGTCAAACATGTGGCCCATAGCCCTGTAGACCAGGGGCGCCAAACATGTGATACTATTCTAAACTCTGCACGGGGTTCCAGATTTTTTAAAGGGGAAATGTTTCAGTGGCTTCTCAGGGGTTCATAATTCATAGCCCTGTAGACCAGGGGCGTCAAACATGTGGCCCATAGCCCTGTAGACCAGGGGCGCCAAACATGTGATACTATTCTAAACTCTGCACGGGGTTCCAGATTTTTTAAAGGGGAAATGTTTCAGTGGCTTCTCAGGGGTTCATAATTCATAGCCCTGTAGACCAGGGGCGTCAGACATGTGGCCCGGGGGCCACATCAGGCCCTCGAAGGGCTTCCATCAGGCCCTCATAACAAATGAGTTCGACACCCCTGCTGTAGACTGGGAAGGCACTCCTGTTTTTCTCCCTGGGTAGAACAGGAGTTCCCAGTTTGGTGCCTGTGGGCACCATGGTGCCACGAATACCTTTCCTGGCGCCCGCCAATTGTTTTTACAAAGTGGGTGGAACCAGGTGGGACTCCTGCCCAGCAGGACTTCTGATTGGCCATTAGAAATCTGATTGGCTGTGCACATTAAAATAATATTGTTACTGGTGACAGCCCCCACTCCAGTGTTGGTTCCTCATCGCTCTTTCCCAGAATTCTTTTTAAAATGACTCCTCTTATCCCCCTGCCTTTGGGCGTCCTTTGCGTGTGGCTCCGCCTCCCGTGGCAGCCATTTTGGTTTTTTAAATTTATTTTTGTCTTTTATTAATTTTTCAAAGAAAAGAAGAAAAACGAGCAACCACCCCTCAGGACGAAGAAAGAAAGAATTGCAAAGCATAGAAACGAGATTACGGGAGGAGGGGGGGAACCGCAAAATACGAAGAGAAGACAATGTTGAATGAAATTATTGACAGAGGGCTTAATAGTTAACACTTTTTTCCCAGTTTATCCTACGAGATATAGCTAAGAGAGGAAGTTAATAATGGCACAGGGGATTTTTTAAAAAGATAATTCTTTGTATACTTTATACATAATTCCTTTTCCATAATTTGTGATTGGCTCTGTCTCCCTCGGCGGCCGTTCTGTGGTTGTGCCCGTCACCTTGTATTAGAATTCCGCAGGTACACACAGGCTCAGAAAAGTCGGGGACCCCCTGCCTTAGAAGTTACAGGTGTTCCCATCCCATAACACATCTGCTGTGCCTTGTTACTGGCCTGGGAATCGAAGGGATTGTTGTGGACAAGCATACAGACACCTCCTCAGAGGAGGAAGGAGCTGGGCCTCCTGACACTGCCACAGGGTGAAGCAGTTGGGATTCCTCCAAAAGGCCCCTTGAGGGACAGGAAGAGCCCCAAGAATCTGAGTAAGCCTACTCATCAGGAGTTCTCTGTATTTGCTCTCCAGTGGCTCTCCAGAGTCTCAGCCTGAGGTCTTCCGCGTCCCCTACTACTTGATTTTTCAAATGAGAGATGCCAGGGCTTGAACTTGGGAACTTCTGCACGCCAAGCAGATGCTCTGCCACTGAACCATGGCCCCTCCCCTGTTGGCGGACCAATGGTCTGACTCTGGACAGGAAGAGCCCCAAGAGTCTCAGTCGGCCTACTCAACAGGAGGAAAAAGCTCTGCTTGAACTTACTCAGCTCTAACTGTCAGGAAGATCTTCGTCATGGTCTCTGTGCAGTCCCACACATGGGTTGGGCGCCTGCGCACGACCTCGATCGGAGAAACTTCTAGAGCTTTACCTCAGAAGAGCTTTTGGCGGGCTCTCCTCCCGCCCTGGGGGAGGAGACATGCACTGCGCATGCCCAGAGCGGGAGAGAGAGCCGCCTCCCACTCAGTTCTTCTTCGACCGCCTTCGCGTTCACACCTCATTCCTGTTGTTCCTCATTTACCTCAGCTGAGTATATCTTTCTTCGCTTTTGCCTTTGTCTTTCCATCTCCTCTTTCTCTTACTTCTGTCCTAAAAAATATTTTTAAAAAAATTCTTTGTCTATCTCTCTTCCCCCCCCCCTCTCCTTTCTTTGGAGGGTGGGTGGGGATTTTTGTATGGGAAAGACTCAATTCTTTAAGGTCTGTCGTCGTTGCCCCGCTAAAATTCCATCCAACGACGGGCACGACCTTTGCTTAATTTGTTTGGGTGAGGCCCATAGAGTAGATACTTGTCCTCATTGCGCGAGTTTCACTCGTCAGGCTCGGCGTAATCGAGAGGCTAGGCTCAAAGCTCTTCTGGTAGAATCCGCTCTGCGTCCTACTATGTCCTCGGGGACTTCCCAGGCCTCTGCGGCCAAGAATTTGGACACCTCCTCAAAGGCACCGAAACAGAAACCTAAGCGGGCTGAAGATAAGACCCCTTCGAAGTCGAAGGCCCCGCCGTCTGCTTCGGTTTCGAGGGTGGACCCCATCGTCGTGACTGGGTTGTTGACGTCGATGCCGGCCCTGGCCTAGACATCTCACAAGTCTGCAGCTCGACAACAGACACCGCAGCACTCCCACTCGTCGCCTATGGGGACGATACCGTTGGGCCAGTTGACCAGATCGCCTCCGCAGCTGTCTCCGCAAAGAGGTTCCCGGTCTCCAGTGAGGCGTTCCACTACCCCGGTCCACACTTTGGACGAGGGTTCTGTTGTGCACCGCCATGCGCGGTCCCGATCCCGTTACGGTCATCGATGCCTGATCCGTAGGCAATCCCTGTCGTCGTCTGATTCCGCCTCTGACCACCCCAAGAGTCTCAGTTGGCCTACTCAACAGGAGGAAAAAGCTCTGCTTGAACTTACTCAGCTCTAACTGTCAGGAAGTTCTTCCTAGTGTTTAGCTGAAAGCTCTTTTGATTTAATTTCAACCCATAAAACGCTTTTGACTTAATTTCAACCCGTTCCGTTCCCCTGGAGCAAACAGCTTCTTTGGGAGGTGGTCTCTTCAGATAGAAATTGAAGAAATAAATAAATAATACATTATACCCTGCTGAGTTCCCTCCCCATGCCAAACCCCACCCCTGCTCGGGCTCCGTCCCCTGAGTCCCCCCGGTTTTTCCCAACCCAGAGCTGGTAACCTCTCTATGCAACACTGTGGGATTCAGCTCCGGCCTCGACCCTGAGCAGGACAGAGGTCCGTGTATGAATAATTGTGAAGAGGCGTAGTTCAGGTGGCACTCGGCCTCTAGCCACAGACCCGTGGCTTCTGAAGGGCATCTTGTGTGGGCAGTGGCTAGAAGTGGGAGGCGTCTGGTGTAGTGTAGTGGTGAAGTGCGCGGACTCTAATCTGGGAGAACCGGGTTTGATTCCCCACTCCTTCACTTGCACCTGGCTGGATTACCTTGGGCAAGCCGTAGTTCTGATAAGAGCTGTTCTTGAAAAAGAGCAGTTTCTGTCAGAGCTCTCTCAGCCCCACCCACCTCACAGGGTGTCTGTTGTGGGGAAGGAAAAGGAGTTTGTAAGCCGCTCTGAGACACCTTTGGGTAGTGAAGGATGGGTATAAATCCAATCTCCTCTTCTACTTCTTCTTCTACTTCTTCTTCTTCTACTTCTCTCTTCTCCGCCACTCCCCCACACTTTGTTCCCATCTCTTCCTTTCTCTCCGTTCCGTTTAGGACACTGACTATAGCGCTGGGGAACTTAGTGAGGGCCAGAGACCCCGGCTGACCGAAGCGGTGGAGAGTATCCTGAGGGGACGTCCTGTTTACACGGACCGGCCTTCCGAGCAGCGGCTTCGGCGGGCGCCATCGCCAGGACAGTTGGACAGAGCTGCAGGTGGGAGCTTACAAAAAATCTTCCTTGTACTGCCGTGATGTAAACTGAGGTAGGGTTGCCAGCTTCAGGTGGGGCAGTACCTGGAGATTTGGGGGGCGGAGCCTGAGGGAGGGCAGGGTTGGGGGAAGGGAAGGGACTTTAGTGGGGTATAATGCCATAAAGTCCACCTTCCAAAGTGGCCATTTTTCTCCAGGCAGACTGATCTCTGTCGCCTGCCTCAGGAAGCGGTGGTGGCTACAAGAATAGACAGCCCCAGGAGGGGATTGGATGAACATATGGAGCAGAGGTCCACCTGTGGCTATTAGCCGCAATGTATAGATGGAACACTCCATCTGGAGCAGTGCTTAGTGCTTGGGAGAGGACTTCTAGAGTTCTGGCCTTGCTGGTAGACCTCAGCACCTGAGTTTTGGCCACTGTGTGATGCAGATTGTGGGACTGGAGGGGCCATTGGTCTGATCCAACCTGGCTTCTCTTATGTCTGGGGCAGTGATGCTCTGTCTTCTTGGTGTTTGGGGGCAACAGTGGGAGGACTTCTAGAGTTCTGGCCCTGCTGGTGGACCTCCTGATGGCACCTAGGTTTTGGCCACTGTGTGACACAGAGTGCTGGACTGGATGGGCGATTGGCCTGATCCAACATCACTTCTCTTATTTATATTTATTTATTAATCACATTTATACCCTGCCCTCCCCGCAATAGAGGCTCAGTGTCTGGGGCAGCGGTGCTCTGTATTCTCGGTGCTTGGGGGGCGAGAGTGGAAGGGCTTCTGGAATTCTGGCCCTGCTGGCGGACCTCTGGATGGCACCTGGGTTTTGGCCACTGTGTGACACAGAGTGTTGGACTGAATGGGCCATTGGCCTGATCCAACATGGCTTCTCTTACGTTCTTATGTCTGGGGCAATGATACTCTGTCTTCTTGGTGCCTGGGGGGGGCAGCTGTGGGAGGGCTTCTAGAGTTCTGGCCCCCACTGGCGGACCTCCTGATGGCACCTTGGTTTGGGCCAGTGTGTGACACAGAGTGTTGGACTGGATGGGTCATTGGCCTGATCCAACATTGGCTTCTCTTATGCTCTTATGTCTGGGGCAAGTGATGCTCTGTATCCTTGGTGCTTGGGAGGCCACAATGGGAGGGCTTCTGGAATTCTGGCCCTGCAGTGGACCTCTTGATGTCCCCTGCCTTTTGGCCACTGTGTGACACAGAGTGTTGGACTGAGTGGGCCATTGGTCTGATCCAACATGGCTTCTCTTATGTTCGCGGGGAGGGCGGGGTATAAATCTCATAATAAATAAATAAATAAATATAAATCCAACATTGGCTTCTCTTATGTTCTTATGTCTGGGGCAGTGATGCTCAGTCTTCTTGGTCCTTGGGAGACCACAGTATGAGGGCTTCTGGAATTCTGGCCAAATGGACCTGCCATTTGGCCACCGTGTGACACAGAGTGTTGGACTGGATGGGCCGTTGGCCTGATCCAACAAGGCTTCTCTTATGCCCTTATGAGATCAGTTGTAATCCCAGGAGATCTCCAGCCACCACCTGGAGGCTGGCAACCCAGGAGCAGAGTGTTTTGGGTTTTTTTTTTTTAAATCCCTGCTGTAAGTTCTCTGTATTTGCTTAGTGGCTCTCCAGAGTCTCAGGCTGAGGTCTTCCGCATCCCCTACTACTTGATCTTTCAAATGAGAGATGCCAGGGCTTGAACCTGGGAACTTCTGCACGCCAAGCAGATGCTCTGCCACTGAGCCATGGCCCCTCCCCTGTTGGCGGACCAATGGTCTGACTCTGATTTAAGCAGCTCCGCAGGTTGAGATCTCTTATTGAGCACTTTCAAGATGCCTCCTGGAAGCCATCTACTGTGTAGGTGCCTCTTTCCTTTTAAAGAGAAACTAAGAGTTCTTTTTTCAAAACAGTCAAAGGCCGCACAGTAGAGCGGCATATTCCACACGGACTCCTCCAGGAAAAACTGAACCCTCTTGATGATTACTTTTTGAACGGACGCCACTTTTCAAGGCATTTCCTTGAGATGCATAAATAATACATACTGCGGCGTGTGAGGTTATGCATCCATCAATCTGTCAACAGTTAAACCTTAAGTGCCGTATTTTGTTTCGGTCTCGCTGCCTGCATTAGAATCCTTAAGCTTAACAATTAAGTAGGCTGTTACATCATATGGGTATTTTCAAAAATTACACGTTGGCCAAGTCTGCCCCTGTGTATGTTGAAATAATCCATCTGAAGCTACTCTTTTGATTTAAAAGTCGGCGTTCACCTTTGCATGTAAGTATATAACATGTTAACTGATGCAGTGCGCCGTCCAAGGGATGGTGGATCATAACATGCTTGGCCTCAAATGGAGCTACTCTACACTGAATCATAAGAACATAAGAGAAGCCAGCGTTGGATCAGACCAGTGGCCCATCCAGTCCAACACTCTGGTAAGCTTAAAGGGGCAGGTACCATCAGAATACCAGGTGCCATCAGAAGGTCCAGCAGTGGGGCCAGGACTCCAGAAGCCCTCCCACTCTTGTCACCACCCCCCAAGCACAAAGCATCACTTGCCCCAGACTGAGAGTTCCTATCTATGCCTTGTGGCTAATAGCCACTGATGGACCTCTGCTCCAGATGTTTATCTAATTCCCTCTGAAGATAAACATATGCAGCAGAGGTCCGTCTGTGGCTATTAGCCACAAGGTATAGATAGGAACTCTCAGTCTGGGGCAAGGGATGCTCTGTATTGGTGCTTGGGGGGGGGCAACAGTGGGAGGGCTTCTAGTGTCCTGGCCCCACTGCTGGACCTCCTGATGGCACCTGGTATTTTTGGCCACTGTGTGATAGAGTGTTGAACTGGATGGGCCATTGGCCTGATCCAACATTGGCTTCTCTTATGTTCTCTTATGTTCTTAATTCCCTCTTGAAGCCGTCCATGCTTGTAGCTGCCACCACCTCCTGTGGCAGTGAATTCCATATGCTAATCACTCTTTGGGTGAAGAAGGTCTTCCTTTTATCCGTTCTAACCCGACTGCTCAGCAATTTCATGGAGTGCCCACGAGTTCTTGTATTGTGAGAAAGGGAGAAAAGTACTTCTTTCTCGACCTGCTCTCTCCCATGCACAATCAGAACCTCAGCCCATCAAGGTCAGTGTTGTCTATTCAGACTGGCAGTGGTTCTCGAGGGTCTCCATTTGAGGTCTTTCACATCACCTGTTTCGTGATCTTTTTAGCTGGAGGCGCCAGGGATTGAACCTGGGAACTTCTGCATGCCAAGCAGATGCTCTACCACTGAGCATCTATGGCTCGGCTTTAGCCCCTCCCCTTTTGGCTTGCTTTGTTTGTATGTCATAAATTGGGCAGACTTCACGAGCTGGTGCCGTCTGCCTGTCTTGTCCATTGCTAATTCTGGTGCTATCAGCATTTCAAGTGTAAGTCGATTCTTTGCAGCATTCCCTGGCTTAGCTAAAAAAAAAAAAAATTAGCCCAAAATGTAGCCGTTTCAGCAACTGTGGTTATTAAACCATTCCTTCCCCAAAGGCCTCCAGTATGCCACGGGTTTCGTGGCACATGACTCTGTTTTTAATTACCGTGTGCTGGTTTTCTGTTTGTTTGCATGAAATGCAAGACTTGTGTTTAGACGTTTCTGTTCAGAATCTTGGGGCCCCCGTTGGGAACCAAAGCACATTAGGAATATTGTGTGCAGTTCTGGTCACCGTAGAGAAGAAGATTTCGATTTATACCCCGCCCTTTACTTGGAGTCTTAGAGTGGCTTACAAACTCCTTTCCCTTCCCCTCCCCACAACAGACACTCTGTGAGGTAGGTGGGGCTGAGAGAGCTCTTTCAAGAACAGCTCTGACAGAACTATGGCTTGCCCAAGGTCATCCAGCAGCTGCAAGTGGAAGAGTGGGGAATCAAACCCAGTTCTCCCAGCTTAGAATCTGTGCACTTAACCACTACACCAAACGTATCTCAAAGAGGATATTGCAGAGCTGGATAAAGTACAGAGGAGGGCAACCAAGATTATGAGGGGGCTAGAGCACCTTCTCTGTGAGGAAAGGCTGAAGAGTCTGGGACTTTTCCATTTGGAAAAGAGACGGGGGGGGGGCATGTTAGAGGTTCATAAAATCATGCATAGGGTGCAGAGTTGACAACGTTTTCTTCCTCTCCCGAAATGATAAAACTCAAGTCCATCCAATGAAGCTGATGGGCAGTAGGTTCAGGACAGACAAAGGGAAATACTACTTTATACAGAGTGTGATTAAAAGGTGGAATTTGCCGCCGGGGAATGTAGTGATGGCCACAGGCATAGACAGCTGTGACGGACAGCCCTTAAAAAGAGGCTTCAGGATGCTTCAGAATCAGAGTACCGGAGGTGAAGAGTTAAGTCTCCTCAGGGATGGAGAGCTTTGAGCAGCAGGCCTACTCCAGGCACTCGGATCGGCCTGCTCCAGCTAAGGGCAGAAATTTTTATTAGCTGGGTGCTGAGGGGGAAGGGGCATTATTCTGACAGATTCCCAATTTGAGAGAAGAGAGACGGTTCTGTCCCTGAACTGTTGAAAATCTGCTCTGAGGAAAGAATTCAGTTGAAGAACCGGAAGAGTCTGAGTCTCCCAGCCAGCGCTGAAAGCAGTTTTACACACAGGAATGAGAACTGGGAAAATGAGATTTGGCCAGGCGGCTGGGCAGTGAGATGAGCCTCACGTTCAGGCCAGAGGAACGGGGAGACATCTTCTAGGGAAATCAGAAGAATCGCTGCTCAGTGAAACGGGGAAATCAGCTCTGTCCCTGGTCTGGTGTGAGAGGGAACTGCTTGAGACCCACTCCTCCACGTGCACCTGCTGGATTACCTTGGGCAAGCCATAGTTCTGTCAGGGCTGTTCTTGAAAAAAGAGCACTTTCTGTCAGAGCTCTCTCAGCCCCGCCTACCTCACAGGGTGTCTGTTGTGGGGAAGGGAAGGGAAAGGAGTTTGCAACCCGCTCTGAGACTCCTTTGGCTAGTGAAGGGCGGGGTATAAATCCAATCTCCCCCTCCTCCTCCTCCTCTCTGATTTTTATTTCTCTCCCCCTTCATTTACCCATTGTTAACCAACAACTTTATTTGCATTTAAGACTTACCAGGTTCTCTGCTGAACCAGAATCCCTAACTACCCTTCAGGCCCTGGTTAAAGAATACTGTTTCACCCCTAACTGGGGAAACCTGGTTTGTCTTAACTGCCGCTGAAGCCAGTGCCAATATAACACAGGCCTAACTGCACCCAAGAGGGAGGCCCTCATTTCGTCTGCGCCAGCCTTCCTCAAAACTGTCACTGCGGGTTTCCTCCTTCCGAAGAAAAAGATTTTTTTTGAAAGGATGAAATTAAGAGATTTATGGCTAAGCCTCCTTTGATGCCGATGAACTCACTCGGGGGTTCTTTCTTTCAAAAAGCTGCTTCAGTCTCTTGGCGAAACTCCCGCAATGGTTGATCCAAGAAGGCCCCCGTGCGCCGGCAGAGAAATACACAGAGGAAGGACTCCTCTTTTGACTGGAGAGCTGCGTTCAAAGGGCGATGCGCAGCCAAAAGAATTGCTGCCACCTTTGTTGTTGTTGTTCAGTCGCACAGTCGAGTCCGACTCTTCGCGACCCCATCACGCCAGGCCCTCCCGTCTTCCGTCGTGCTCCAGAGTTTGCTTAATTTCATGTTCGTTGCCTCGATAACCCTGTCCAACCATCTCATCCTTTGCCGCCCCCTTCTTCTTTGACCTTCAGTCTTTCCCAGCATCAGGGTCTTCTCCCGTGAGTGCTCCCTTCTCACTTGGTGGCCAAAGTATTTGAGCTTCAGCTTCAGTCTCTGGCCTTCCAGGGAACAGTCAGGGTTGATTTCTTTTAGGATTTGATTGATCTGATCTCCTTGCAGTCCAAGGGACTCTCAAGAGTCTTCTCCAGCACCATAGTTCAAAAGCATCTATTCTTCGGTTTCAAGCCAACTTTTGCACTCTCCCTTAGCAAGAGGCTCTTTAGGAGAAGCTTACAAATGCGTCCAGCTGAGGGGCCCTTGCAGCCAAATGATCCCAGTTACTTGGGGGGGGGAGAGACTGATATCCCTACTCCGAATCCACGGGTTCTTTCGGTGCATGCTTGTGAGCTTTAGATATGACTTTGCTGCATTGTTTTCAGTGCTGCTTTAATCTTTCAGGGGAGGCTCTGGGAGACACTGACGCTACTCGTGGGCCGATGAGCGTGGCCGAACTAGAGCATCCTGCTTCCTCCACCCCTCAGGAGGCAAATAACAGGTGGACGTCTCAGCCGGAGGAGGCATCTCAGGTAATGTACATGAACTTGTCCCGTAGCCCTGTTGTAATGATTCCATGTTTTGGTGTGTGCGTTCCTTTAAATGTTTAGTTTGACTGCAATATTGTAAGGAGGGTGATAGAGGGAGACAAGTGTATTTTGATTGGCTGATGGCTGAGAGAGCAGGAGGAGATGTTCTGAGAAGAATCTGTGTGTCTGTTTTGGGAGATTCTGTGTGTGAAGTCTGAAGAGAGAACGTAGTCTGTGGGACTATAGAATTTCGAGTCTAATTCTGTGTGGATAAGACCAACAGTTTAGTCTGTGTGACTAACAGAGTTGATTCTATTCAGTGTGAATAAAACGAAGAGACTAGTATGGCTATATATACGAGAGAGAGAATACGCTGAGTGTACAAGCCTGTCAGAGTGGAGTTTGGAGTTTGAGAGACTGAGTGTGGCACCAAGCTTTGCCAGTTATATTTACAAGTTCCTTTCTTCAGCAGCTGTTCAAAATAACCAGAAACCTATTTTGTTCTTTATTAAATAAATCATTTCTGTTTAAACTTATCCCAGAAATCAGTACAGTCCTTCTTCAGGGCCACATAGTCCTCTGAAGTACCCCGACCCTAGGTCATTCTACCGAAAGAGAGAGAATTGGCAGCGTAAAACTACCAAGTTTATGTACTCAGAGAGTGTTTAAAGGTAAAACCGTTTTCCCCATAAGCAAGAACCTCACACCTGTATTGAAACATCTGTGTTTACGTGAGCGGGTTCAGAGTCCTGATGCCCTTGCCTGCGGAAGCCAGGGGAGGCCGAAAGAACCTGGCCTCAGGTGTATAGGCTTGTTGGTCTGCAGTCGAAGAGCCAGAGTCAAGACTTAGAGCACCTTAGAGAGCATCATGATTTCCAGGGTATTACCTTTTGAGCATCAAAGCTCCCTTCGTCTATACCTGCAGATTCTCCCAGACCTTGCTGTGGCGTTTGCAGGATGCAACCTGTGGCGCTCATCGCTCCTTCCTGGTCCGGGCATTTGCTGAAGGGTAGCATCAGAGATTCCTCCAGAGATTCAGCCTATAGAAGAAATTTTAGTTTTATTAGAGAAATAAAACTGGGAGATGTATAGAAAAAAATTGAAACCATATACAAACATCAATGAAATACAGCACGAAAATAGGCAAAAGAGAAAAAAAGAAAGGAATTGGGACTTAAAAGGCTTCCAATTTTCTCTACAAGAAGTATAATTTTGGTTACAGAATTGCCCTTGCTTATATATAGAAACAAGAAGTCTCTCCTTTTAATTCCCCTTAAGTAGATTTCTTATTCAGAAAATCCACAAACCATGCTTATCTTTTTCAATGCAATCCCCAATAAGTAAAATAATTATCTTTTCCCTAACCAATCCTATAAATTTAGGCATATCTGCCAAGTCCAACATCTTCTCCAGGCATTCTTCTATTATAGATATTGCCAGACATTTCCATTTCTATGCATATATTGTTTTCACTGCCGTAGTCGAATACAGGAACAAAACTCCATAACATAAAAGACTCTGGATTCAGCTGTATCTTAGGCCTTAGAATCTTCCGAATTCCAGGGATTCATCCTATAGGCTTCTGTGCAACTCTGCCTCCTATGGACAGGAGGGACCGTACATCGGTGATAGAATCAGGGCTTTTTTGTAGAACTCATTAGCATAATAGACCACACCAAACAGCAGAAACTCATTAGCATCTTAGGCCACACACACTCGACAGTGCAGTTCATTAGCATATTAGGCCACACCCCCATGTTACCAGGAGTGTGGTCATCCAGCCACACCCACCTTCTGCTTCTTATTCTGTTTACCTTGTTTGTTGTCAAAACCCCAGGGCTTTTTTTTGCAGCAGGAACTCCTTTACATGTTAGGCCACACACCCCTAATGTAGCCAATCTGCTATTTCATAGAATCATAGAATGTTAAGAGTTGGAAGGGACCTTGCAGGTCATCTAGTCCAACCCCCCTGCACTCTGCTGGAGCATAGCCAAAAGATAGCCCTGCATTTACAACATACCCAAAAGATGATCATCCAGCCTCCACTTGAAAACATCCAGGGAAGGAGCATCCACCACCTCCCGAGGCAATTTGGTGTGGCCTGTTATGCTAATGAGTTCTTGCTGGGCGTGGCCAACTCGGGAGCCAGCCGGAAGTCCGTTCCTGTGTGTTCCTGCCCCAAAATAGCCCTGGATAGAATACATGATTTGTGTGCCGGTTGAAAAAGACGGTTGGGCTGGGAAATGCATCTGCCTGAAGCCCTTTAAGGAACTGCTGGTTGTCAGAGTAGGCAATACTGAGCGAAACCAGCTGGTAGCTGGCTGTTGTAGAAAGCAGCTTTGTGTGTGTGATACTAAAAGCTGCTAGGAGCTTGGAGCGGGGCAGCTCAATTTGAGTCCAGTAGCACCTTAGGGACCAACAAGATTTTGGGGGGTAGGATCTTTCAGGAGTCAAGGAGTGATTAACACATGGAATTCACTGCCACAGGAGGGGGTGGCGGCTACAAGCATGGACGGCTTCAAGAGGGAATTGGGTAAACATCTTGAGCAGAGGTCCATCAGTGGCTATTAACCACAAGGTATAGATAGAGACTCTCAGTCTGGAGCAAGTGATGCTCTGTATTCTTGGCGCTTGGAGGGGGGCAAGAGTGGGAGGGCTTCTAGTGTCCTGGCCCCACTGCTGGACCTCCTGGTGGCACCTGGTATATTTTGGCCGCTGTGTGACACAGAGTGTTGGACTGGATGGGCCATTGGCCTGAGCCAACATTGGCTTCTCTTATGTTCTCTTGTGTTCTTAAGGGCTCCCTTCCTTGTAGCTGACTCTCAAAAGCTCATGCCCTGAAAATCGTCTCGGTCTCTTAAGATGCCACTGGACTTGAACCGAGCCATTCTATCGCAGACCAATGCAGCTACCCTCTGGAACGGTCTTCATAGAAGGGGGCTGTACCTCTGCCCTGGTGACAGGCAGTTCTGTTTCTCGTTTAGATCTAATCCGGGAGTTGTTCTCTTGACTCAGAGTGTCACTCCTCGTCAGATGGATGAAGTTAAAAAGAGCGGAACCGAATACAGACGAGCGAGGGTCAAGTCCAGGAGCACCTTAAAGACCAACAAGATTTCCAGGGGATAAGTTCTCAAGAGTCAAAGGACGATTTCCCACAAGCTGCTGCTCCCTGCTCACTCTTCCCTTTGCCCCGAGTGTACATGTCAATTTCACACCACGTGGTGTGCGGCCACATTTTGCCCCGCAGCTTCGCCCGATTTCCCCCGCGTCTACTCAGTCCTGTTTTTTGAAATTGACACATACGATTGAGGCAGAGGGAAGAGCGAGCGCGGAGCAGCAGCTTGTGGGAAATCGGTCTAAGTGATCTTCGCCGGATACGGATCTCGATTCCTACTTGTATCTGCCGAAGGGAGATTTTGACTCTGGAGAATTTATACCTTAGAGATTCGGGTGGTCTTTAAGGTGCCGCTGGACTCGGACCTTGCTCTGCTACCGCAGACCGACATGGCTACTACCCACCTGAATTCAGACAAGACGCAAGTGAATCTATAGTAGGAAGAGCAGGGAGACTGTTTGATTCGTGGGTAGCTCATGCCCTTCCCTGGCGAATCAAGGCCACAGTCTGGATGTGTTTCTCAGTCCTGATTTGCATAGCCGTGGCCATGGGCTCTTTCGATCACTTTGGTTTAATTTGCTTTCTGTAGCTTTCTTTGCAGAGATGGAATTAATTGCCATTAGCTGTGGGCCTCGCGGCCTCCAGCTTTTAAGCAAGATGCGTAAAAAAATTAGTCAGAACTTTTTTAAAAAAATCAATCATTATCCAGTCTGCTTCCTAGAAGCTTTGTTTGCCCTTGTGTGTGTGCTTGTGTGTGTGCGTACGCACGTGTAAAGTGTCATCAAGTCCCAGCCGATTTATGGCAATCCCAGCAAGGGGCTTTCAAGGCAAGTGAGAAGCAGAAGTAGCTTGTCATTGCTTTTCTATGCAGAGTCTTCCTTGGTGGCCTCCCTTCCAGGTCTGTAGCTACCGTGGGGCTTTGGGGGGCTCTGCCCCCTTTCTTAAAGCCACAGCCCCACAAGAATTTCTCCTGAAAATGCTTTTTCAAATTGCTTAAAACCTTTTTTTAAAGTCACAATCTCCTTTAAGCAGAGTGGGGTGTTGTAGTTGACTAATTCCTGTACTGAACAAGGGGGTTGGAGTTGGTGACCTCTAGGATCCCTTCTAACTCTGTGTCAAGAAACTGGTCTCCTTTAAGAGAGTTTTTCTGCCTAAGTGTTCGCTTTCTGGACTATAGACGTCATCATCCCCACCTGCCAGCTCATTCTCCGAATGGTTGCTTCGGCTGGCAGAAGTGATTAACTTGCAGCAGCTGAGAACTGTCATCTAAAGTGGTTGACAGTTCACAATTGAGAGATCTATCCTGGCAACAGCTTTTCTCTTGGCTAAATGGCTTTTCTTTCTGCACTGAGAACCTCAGCCCCACCTGAGAAAAATGTGCCCTACAAAGCCACAAGATCCTGGCTACATGCCTGCTCCCTTCCAAGTACCAACTTTGGTTAGCTTCAAGGATCTGTGCCACCTCCCATCCATATTTGCCCCTATAGCTTCCTAAAGAAACGTGGAGGTCTGAATTCTCATAACTCTTAATAACTGACTTGCAGAAAAGTCACCCTCTGGCTGCGCGGGCAGGACCGGTGCAACCCAGAGTGATCCAAGTGAGAGCCCGATCGGAAATCACACAACCGACAGGTACGTGTTATTACATTTGTCTCTTTTCCATATATCACCAGTTCACGTTGCACGGGATTGTTTCTTGTGCTAAAGACTAGGGTTGCCAGATTCCGGGGCTGAGAAAGACCTGGAGATTTTGAGGGTGGAGCTTGAGGAGGGCGGGGTTTGGGGGGGAAGGGGCTTCATTGGGGTGTAGTGCCATAGAGGTCCCATTACAGAGCGGCCATTTTCTCCAAGCGACCTGATCTCTGTCACCTGGACATCGGTTGCGATCCCAGGAGATCTCCAGCTGCCACCTGGAGCTTGGCAACCCTAGGTAAAAGCAGATCCGGCTGCCTTTCCCTTCCCACATGATGTTCACGTGGCAGCATCAGTAGACAAGGTGTTTGTGTGAATGGCCGGGTGCGTTGAGAAACAGCTAAGCAGAGCTGCCAAGTGGTGCCAGAAGCAGGGAAAGAACTTGTGGCTCTTGGCCACAAGGCCTAGATAGGAACTCTTGGTCTGGGGCAAGTGATGCTCTGTCTTCTTGGTGCTTGGGGGGCAGGGAAACAGTGGGAGGGGCTTCTAGTGTCCTGGCCCCACTGGTTGACCTCTTGATGGCCCTTGGTATTTTTGGCCACTGTGTGACACAAGAGTGTTGGACTGGATGGGCCATTGGCCTGATCCAACATTGGCTTCTCTTATGTTCTTATGTCTGGGGCAAATGATGCTCTGTATTCTTGGTGCTTTGGGGGGGCAGCAGTGGGAGGGCTTCTAGTGTCCTGGCTCCCCTGCTGGACCTCCTGATGGCACCTGGTATTTTTGGTCACTGTGTGACACAGTGTTGGACTGGATGGGCCATTGGCCTGATCCAACACTGGCTTCTTTTATGTTCTTATGTCTGGGGCAAGGGATGCTCTGTATTCTTGGTGCGGGGGGAGCAGTGGGAGGGCTTCTAGTGTCCTGGCCCCACTGGTGGACCTCCTGATGGCACCTGGTATTTTTGGCCACTGTGTGACACAAGAGTGTTGGACTGGATGGGCCATTGGCCTGATCCAACATTAGCTTCTCTTATGAACTTATGTCTGGGGCCAGTGATGCTCTGTGTTCTTGGTGCTTTGGGGGGGCAACAGTGGGAGGACTTCTAGTGTCCTGGCCCCACTGGTGGACCTCCTGATGGCACCTGGTATTTTTGGCCGCTGTGTGAGCCAGAGTGTTGGACTGGATGGGCCATTGGCCTGATTCAGCATAGGCTTCTCTTATGATTCAGATTCAAGTTCAGATTTACTGATACAGTCATTGACTAGCATAAAACATATGATACATATGACTCCTAGACAATCTTATAACCAATATGTACACTCAAAAATTACAAGGCTAAAACAACTAAAATTCGGATACTCTACGCAGTATCTCTTGACGTATTTTATATACAGCTGCTAAAAAACTTGCACTGGAAGCTGTGACTATTGGGTTAACACCCCTAAGGAGCATTTTGCTAAACTCTATGTCTGTACATCCCTGATATTTCTTAACTCCCCCAAGGAAGTCAAAGGATGACATGTGCGACGGTCAAATCTGGGGTGAATAAACTGCTATTGTTCCCCTGATAACATGGTGTCTGTCTTAAGTCTTTCATATCTATTTGTAGTTCAAGCTTAGTAACAAGAGACTCGGACTTGCAAAAACTGGGGGGGGGGGTAGGAAATCTCATTTCATCCTTGCTGCCAACTCCCATCCACAAGCTCCATCTTGCCTCCTTTCCCCCTCACCTGCTGGAACTGGCTGCCAGAGGATGTTGTGATGGCCACGGGAATAAACAGCTTTAAAAGGGGATTAGAGAGATTAATGGAGGACAAGTCTATCAATGGCTCCTAGCCATGGTGGCTGAGGGGAACCTCCACATTCAGAGCTCTAACCCTCTAAATCCCAGAGCCAGGAGGCGGCATCAGGGGAAGGCCTCGGCCACTGTGAGACAGGAGGCTGGACTAGATGGACCCTCACTGGTCTGATGATCCAGCAGGGCATTTCTGATGTTCTTATTAGAGGGAAGGCCTCGGCCTCTCTGCCCTGTAGTTGGCCATCCAGAGGAACTGGTTGGCCCCTGTGTGAGACAGGATGCTGGACTAGATGGACCACTGGTCTGATCCAGCAGGGCTTTTGTGATGTTCTTATGAAGGCCTCGGCCTCTATGCCCTGTAGTTGGCCCTACAGAAGGACTGGTTGGCCACTGTGTGAGACAGGATGCTGGACTAGATGGACCCTCGCTGGTCTGATCCAGCAGGGCTCTTCTGATGTTCTTTTGAGGGGAAGGCCTCGGCCTCTAAGCCCTGTTGTTGGATCTCCAGAGGAACTGGTTGGCCACTGTGTGAGACAGGAGGCCGGACTAGGTGGACCCTTGCTGGTCTGATCCAGCAGGGTTCTTCTGATGTTCTTATGAAGGGAAGGCCTCGGCCTCTCTGCCCTGTTGTTGGCCCTCCAGAGGAACTGGTTGGCCACTGTGTGAGACAGGATGCTGGACTAGATGGACCCTCACTGGTCTCATCCGGCAGGGCTCTTCTGATGTTCTAATGAAGGCCTTGGCCTCTCTGCCCTGTTGTTGGCCCTCCAGAGGAACTGGTTTGCCACTGTGTGAGACAGGAGGCCGGACTAGGTGGACCCTTGCTGGTCTGATCCAGCAGGGCTCTTCTTGTGTTCTTATGAGGGGAAGGCCTTGGCCTCTGTGCTCTGTTATTGGCCCTCCAGAGGAACTGGTTGGCCACTGTGTGAGACAGGATGCGGGACTAGCGAGATCACTGGTCTGATCCAGCAGGGCTCTCCTGATGTTCTTATGAGGGGAAGGCCTCGGCCTCTCTGCCCTGTTGTTGGCCCTCCAGAGGAACTGGTTGGCCACTGTGTGAGACAGGATGCTGGACTAGATGGACTATCAGTCCGATCCAGCAGGGTTCTTCTTACGTTCTTCTGCTGCGTCTGCATGTGCCCTTTAAGTTTACCAGAGCAACTTAATATGCTATCAACGCTCCAACCTTAGCCAGGTATTGATTGGGGGATTATGCCAACAGTGGCCGATCTGGCTGTTTATATCCTATGTTTTGTTGGGGTTTTTTGTCTTGTTGATGGATTGGGGTTTTTAACGTCCTGGCAGGCGGCTGCTTTTGTTAGCTACCTTGAATCTAAGGAGATAAGGAAAACGGAATTGCTCAGGAGGGCATTTTGTAAAGCGAATAAGGCTCCGCTGTAACGAAATTATTCAGGAAGACGCTTTAATAGCGGGAACAACACACGGACTATACTGCTGCGTATAATATGTCTTATCGATTTGCTGTATGTCTTGCCCTGCTCCCAGTGCTTTGCCTTCTGTTTCTGTAACACCAGTTTTTGCATTAATGTATCATGTTGAATACTGTTTGCTGTGTACCAGATTTCTGTATTTCTGGTCCAAGTGCTTTGCTTTCCGCTGTGTCATACACCTTCAGTCTCGGTGAGGAAGGTGGGCTATAAATAAGATAATTAAAATATATAAATACTTTCATTCAATCAATAAACCGGGTGGGTTTTTAGGATCAGCTTTTTCTCCAGAGCAGAGGGTTCTCCCTGGATTAGCAGGATCCGAAACAGTAGCCCTGTCTGGTTCTGCTGTGTGGAAGTGCCTATCTGCATAGGGGTCGACCTGGGCTATTAGCAATAGCGATTCAGTCCGGCTGGTAACTGGAGGAGAATCTCCTGGCAAATTGAGAGGAACCTCCCCTTGAGGCTGAAAGGGCTTAAAATGCAGAGCTGGGAATTTGCAGGATTTCAGGTATCACGTACGACATTGGAAGGAATGAGAAGAAGAGAGAGAAGAGATTGGATTTATATCTCACCTTTCACTACCTGAAGGTGTCTCAGAGCGGCTTACAATTTCTTTTCTCTTCCCCTCCCCACAACAGGCACCCTGTGAGGTAGGTGGGGCTGAGAGAGTTCTTTTGAGGACTGCCCTTGAGAGAACAGCTCTGAGAGAACTTGTGATGGACCCAAGGTCACACAGCTGGCTGCATGTGGAGGAGGAGTGGGGAATCAAACCCGGTTCTCCAGATTAGAGTCCACTGCTCTTAACCATTACACCAAACTGGCTCTCAAGGATTCCTCCGGGATGATAAGTGTAGATTTGAAGCACAAACTACTTTAGCGTGACTCTCTCTCTGCTCTTCAGCTTCAGCAAGCCCTTGAGTTCTCCCTATTAATGTTGGTTCTCCTTAGAATCAATGGGTTCAGAACACTACTTTTTATGTGTACGCCTAAATGCGTTTGTTGTATTAAATTTTCAGTGTATATTTAAAACAGCTTTTCAAGTGGCTGGAATTGGCCGCGGGTCCCCACCGAGCACGTATTTGGTGGCAAATCCAAGGACCGGAGGCATTGTCCTGTGATCTATGCGGCTACCTTTTAAAGAGGAGCTGCTTATTTCCAGCCACAAGGTGGCAGCAGTCTTTCTTTTGAGGGAGGGATAAAGGGAGATTTCTAAAGGAAAAGAATTATCCGGGCAGGAATTGCGTGTCCTTTTCTTTAACCGCCCTCCCCCCCCCCCCCCGAACCACAATAGAACACTCTTGCAAAAGAACAGCGTCTTTTTCTAAGCTTAGGTAAAGGTAAAGGTTCCCTTGCTCGAAAGCCAGTCAAATCTAACTCTAGGGTTGCGGTGCTCATCTCCGTTTCAAAGCCAAAGAGCCAGCGCTGTCTGAAGACGTTTCCATGGTCATGTAGCCGGCGTGACTAAACACCAAGGCGCACAGAACGCTGCTACCTTCCCACCGAAGTGGCACCTATTTATCTACTTGCAATTTCTTGCTTTCGAACGGCTAGGTTGGCAGGAGCTGGAACTAGAGACGGGAGCTCACCCCGTCATGCGGCACTCTCAGGTCCTGAACTGCTGAACTACTGACCTTCCACAGCCTGCAGTTCAGCGTCTTAACCACTTGAGCCACCGCAGCTCCTTTTCTCAGCTTAGGTAATGTCTTATTTAGGAACAGATTAAGTGTTTTGCAGTGTTTTTTTAATGCCGTGCCCTCCATGCTCATGGAAAGGTCCCTGCCCTGAGGAGCCTGCAACCTAAAGTTTGATATAGTGGAGCCCAGACAGGAAGGTGTGTGGAGGGGAGGAGTTCCAAGCTTTCTAAAGAAAATTTATATTCCGCTTTTCTCCCTGACCAGGGGAAGCTTTTCACATCGTTCCTCCCCCTCCTTACAGTGGCATTGTATCTGAAGAAGCATGCTTGCACACGAAAGCTTATGCCCAGAATAAAACTCTGTTGGCCAGAAGAAGAAGAAGAAGAGGAAGAGAAGGTTGGATTTATCCCCCACCTTCACTATCCAAAGGAGTCTCAGAGTGTCTTACAATCTCTTTTCCTGCGAGGTAGGCGGGGCTGAGGGAGCTCTCTTGAGAACTGCCCTTGAGAGAACAGCTCTGACATAACTTGTAACTGACCCAAGGTCACACCAGCAGGTGCATGTGGAGGAGTGGGGAATCAAACCCGGTTCTCCCAGATTAGAGTCCATGCACTCCCAACCAATGCGCCCTCTAAGCTGTGGAGTCTTGTGAGCAAAAAATTCTACTCTGTGAGCGACTAGCATTAACGTTGTGAGTGAGCGATTTGGCCGCTGCATAAATGAGTCTGCTGCTGTGGAGCCCTCCCTTCCTGAGCTAAGACAAAAATGCGTGAGCCGGAGGCTAAAAAAACTGTGAGCTAGCTCACACTAACTCAGCTTAGAGGGAACACTGCTCCCAACCCCACTCTCACCAAACTGGCCCTTAAAGGTGCAGCTGGGCTCCAACTTTGTGCTTCTGCTTCAGACCAACGCTGCTACCCGCCTGGATCTAGCAACGACCTAGTGAGGCTGAGACCTTGTGACTGACCCAAGGTCACCCGGCAGGCTTCAACTCAAGACCCGCTGCTAGTCTCGAGTAAGCCACACTGACTTGAATGAACCGAGGCTTTGCTCGAGTAGATGGCCATCTCCGTGGGTTCACGCGTTGGCCACTGCGTGAAAGAGTACAATGGACTAGATCAGGGGTGGGCAAACTGCGGCTCGGGAGCCACATGCGGCTCTTTCACACATATTGTGTGGCTCCCGGCAGGGCAGCTGGGGAAGTGAAGGGGAGGCCTGCATCTGATCCCTCCCTCCCTCCCTCCCTCCCCCGTCCCTCCTATCTATTTGCTTTCTTTCTTTCTCTCTCTCATTCTTTCCACCTCTTTCATTCTTTCTTTCCACCTCCCCCTCTTTCTCTCTCTCTTAGACAAATAAATATCATTGGACAAATAAATATCATTATCAATATCTGTTTTTACCCCTTTTGTTTTTATTTTGGCAGTCTCATTGAATGGTAATAAAAAGCAAATCTGCATATTTTCTAAATTAAAACGTGCGCGTAATATTTGTTCATGTCTTGCGGCTCTCAACCATCTGAAATTTATTCTATGTGGCTCTTACGCTGAGCAAGCTTGCCCACCCCTGGACTAGATGGAGCCCTGGACCGATCCAGCGGGGCTCTTCGTACATTTTTTAAGCTGCTGAGTCGGCTACAGGCCAGTGTTCCCTCTAAGCTGAGTTAGTGTGAGCCGGCTCACAGTTTTTTAGCCTCCGGCGCACACATTTCTGTCCCAGCTCAGGAAGAAGGGCTCCAGAGCAAACTGATTTATGCAGTATAGCCAAATCACCCGCTCACAGCTTTAATGCCAGTCGCTCACAAGATAGAAGCTCTGCTCACAAGACTCCGCGGCTTCGAGGGAGAGTTGTTAAAGGCATCTTCTATGGCTAATTTACTTGGTTTTAGAACAAAGTCTGAGTCCCGCGGCACTTTGCTGGTCTTAAAAGGTGCCACTGGATGCTTCCTTTGAGCCGTGGAGTCTTGTGAGCAGGAATTCTACTTTGTGCGCTGCCGGCATTAAAGTCGTGAGTGAGCGATTTGGCTGCTGCATCAATTAGTTTGCTCTGGAGCCCTCCTTCCTGAGCGAAGACGACAATGTGTGAGCCGGAGGCTAAAAACAGTGAGCTGGCTCACACTAACTCAGCTTAGAGGGAGCACTGCACTGGGCTCAGACTTCGTTCTGTTGCGTCCGACCAACACGTCTGCCCACCTGACTCTATTTACTTGGTTTCAATTGATCGGAATGTCTGAGTAAACAATAGTCAGAACGGAGAAAAGCACGCTGAAGTGCGAAGGACTGTGAGCCGTCCATCACGACATCCGCACTTTGCATCTAGCATCTCACGAAGGGAGAAGGAATGCCTCTTCTGACGGGGCCCCTTCTCCCTGCAGATTTTCTTTTTTTGAAAGCTGCTATAAGATTAATTGAGCGTATCCTTCTAGTTGAACAAGAATTTTAAATAGATTAATCTAAGCAGCTAGAATGTTGCGGCCCTTGATTTATTTACTTTTTGCTTCACATAAGGCCGGTGTAGCTAATGCAGTTATTAATGGGCTGCTAGCATAGAGACACAGAGCGGAAGGGGGACCCCAAAGGTCATCTAGCTCAACCCCCTGCACAATGCAGGAAATGCACCACTACCTCCCCACCCCACTCCCCCAGTGACCCCTGCTCTATGCCCAGAGGAAGGCAGAAAACGTCCAGGATCCGTGGGCCCATCTGGCCAGGAGGAAAATTCCTTCCTGACCCCAAAGGTGGCAATCAGCATTACCTTGGGCATGTAAGAAAGGGCCATGAGAGCCAATCACTGGCTCATCCCTCCCTGCCCTTCCCCTCATGATCTGTCTAAATTCACAGAATCAGCACTGCTGGTTCCATGGCTAGATTCCATGGCTAGATTCTATCTAGTCTCTGCTTGAAAATCTCCAAAGGAGGGGAACTCACCACCTCCCAAGGAAGCCTGTTTCAGTGGAGAATTGCTCGAACTGTCAGAACATGCCAGAAGAAAGTTTGAATCCAGAGGCACCTTTAAGACCTACAAAGTTTTATTCTGGCTATGAGCTTTCATGTGCTTGCACACTTCTTCAGATACAGTGAAACAGAAGTCACCAACCATTACATATAGATAGAGGGTGGGGAGGGTGTTGCCAAGAAGGGTTAATTAGAGACAAGATGCATAAGTAAGTGAGCAGTAAATACAGCTAAGACTGGGTGAAGCCTATTGGCAAGACCTGTGAATAGCAGCAAATTAGGATACAGCATAATAAAAGTTTACAAACAGACGTGAGCACTGAATGACTTTAGCATGTGTAGTGAGATAAGAAACCAATATCTCTGTTAGGCCCTGGGGGTTCCGTTGTCCTGAGTGTTATAATAACTTGTAACTCAGCAGTCTCTCATTCTAGTCTGCTTCTGAGATTCCTTTGCAATAAAACAGCTACTTTGAGGTCTCCATTGAATGTCCTGGAAGGTTGAAGTGTTCTCCTACAGGTTTCGCAGTTTTGTGATTCTTGATGTCGGATTTGCATTCATTTATCCTTTGGCGTAGGGTTTGACCTGTTTGCCCCATGTAGAGAAGGGCACTGTTAGCATTTAATGGAATATACAACATTAGAAAGATGAGCAAATGAATGAGCCTGAGATGGTGTAGTTGAAGTTGTTATATCCAGTGGTTGTGTTGTCTGGGTGTATGTGGTACCAAAGTTGGCATCTGGGTTTATTGTAAGGGTGGGAGAGTCCTACCTTGAAACATGAGAAAGTCCTACCTTGAAAACCTTGTGCAATAAAAGACTATATACACGAGGGAATATCTCCCAACCATTTTGTGGGGGAGTCTAATAAATCTAGACCGAATAGCTCCTTTTTTTTTTTTGATTGAGGAAGAGTATAGCCAGGACAGCACCAAAACCATTTAAAAGCCGACAGATTTCTTCTAACAAAAAGCCACGCCGGACAGAGCCATGAAGCCGCATTATCCAATGGGTGCCGTTTCTTCCAAACATACCGGCTTGAATACACAGCGTGGACCACGTCCCCTCAGATCAAAATGTGTACGCTCCCTCGATCTTGTGGAAATGTTGGACGGCTACGTATATTTACTTGGCTTTCGGGATATCCTTTAATCTTTCGCCCATTATCCGCAGATGTGCCCTAATGTTATAATACACCGACTTTTTATTTTCACAAGCTCAAGCGATTATTTCTGGAAAGAAAATAACGCGAACCGCCAATTATGCGGAAAATGGCTTAGAGCAGCAGTTTGCCGGCCTTCCGACTAAGGCAGAGCAGACCGACGGGATCTTGCTTGCTGGCAGTAACCCCTAAATTGGGAGTTGAAATTTCTGGAGGCCCCCCCCCACCTTTGTGTCTTGCCGTTCCCAGCGTTCATGACATGCCTGGAAAAGTCCTCGTAGTCTGGCCCGCCATTCTGAGACATGCTGGTCTCCTCTTGTTCCTGTAAGTACCAACTTAAGTGCTTGTTAATCAGTACTTTGTGGGTCATGTTAAAGGCTCTTTCAGTAGTCCCCGATGAATTTAAAATCCTGGCACAGACAGAGCACGGCCTATCTCTATTCATTTATTTACTTCCCTGGTTTGGTGTAGTGGCTAAGTGCGCGGACTCTAATCTGGGAGAACCGGGTTTGATTCCCCACTCCTCCACTTGCACCTGGCTGGATGACCTTGGGCAAGCTGTAGTTCTGATAAGAGCTGTTCTTGAAAAAGAGCAGTTTCTGTCAGAGCTCTCTCAGCCCCTCACAGGGTGTCTGTTGTGGGGAGGGGAAGGGAAGGGAGTTTGTAAGCCACTGTGAGACTCTCTTGGGTAGTGAAGGGCGGGGTATAAATCCAATCTCTTCTTCTCTTCTTCTACTTAGGTGATTTATAACCCAACTTTCTCGCTGAGATGCAAGGCAGATTACATAGCGTAAGTCGGGGGTCTCTGACTTTTTTTTGACCCCATGGGTACTTTTAGCATTTTGAGAGGGGTGCCGAGCGCCACCCCAAAAAGGGGTCTCGGCCAAACACAGAGCCGAATGGAATATCTCCCCAACCTGGGAAAAAGAAGACTTGGTTTTATACCCTGCTCTTCCCTACCCAAAGAAGTCTCAGAGCGGCTTACAATCGCCTTCCCTTCCTCTCCCCACAACAGGCACCTTGTGAGGTAGGTGGGGCTGAGAGAGTTCTTTTGCAGACTGCTCTTGAGAGAACAGCTCTGAGAGAACTTGTGACTGACCCAAGGTCACCCAGCTGGCTGCATGTGGAGGAGGAGTGGGGAATCAAACCCGGTTCTCCAGATTAGAGTCCACCGCTCTTAACCACTACATCACACTGGCTGTCCACTGGGTGAGACAGGATGCTGGACTAGATGGGCCACTGGTCTGATCCAGCAGGGTTCTTCTGATGTTCTAATGAAACATGGCCTCTCTGCCCTGTTGTGACCCTTCAGAGGAAGAAGAGCTGGATTTATACCCCGCCCTTCACTTGGGGTCACAGAGCGGCTTACAGTCTCCTTCCCTTCCTCTCCCCGCAACAGATACCTGAACTTACCTTCTAGACTACACTCGAGTATTTTTTGTTTCCACATTACATCGAGGTCAGCCCAGTTTCGCCCCCCACTTGTCCTGGGATAAACAGACGCTGTTATAACCAGGGAGAAATGCCAGGTATCGTGTCCCGAGTTGAACCCTGATAAAACCAGGGATGAGACCCTGTGTGACAGAGTGTTGGACTAGATGGGCCATTGGCCTGATTCAACATTGGCTTCTCTTATGTTCTTATGTTATGTTAAGAGCGGAAAGGACCTAAGGTGCTACTGGACTCAAACCTGGCTCCTCTGCTTCAGACCAGTGCGGTGGCCCACCTAAAACTAGTGAATGCTGTAGCGGTGGTTGAGGTTACGGGTGGTCCAGAGAGCAGTCTCTACAGACTTCCAGGAAGGCTCTTACTTTGCTCTGAAAATACAGTCTTTCCTTCCTTAGGTTCGGAAGCGGTTAAGTCTTGCCAAAATCCGTTTCCTCTGTTCATACATTCGTTACTTTGCTGTCATCTCGTCATTAGCCAGTAATTGGTCTAATGAATTGCAGTAGTCCTTGCAAATCCCGGCTGGGGATTCTCATCTGGAGAAGAATTGTTCTTATAAACAGCTTTAAAAGGGGATTAGACAGATTCATGGAGGATCAGTCTATCCGTGACTACTAGTTGTAGTGGTTGAGGAGAAACTCCACATTAAGAGGCACTAATCTTCTGAATCCCAGAGCCAGGAGGCAACATCAGAGGGAAGCCTTGGCCTCTGTGCCCCATTGTTGGCCGTCCAGGGGACATGGTTGGCCACTTTGTGAGACAGGATGCTGGAGTAGATGGACCATTGGTCTGATCCTGCAGGGCTCTTCTGTAGGCCTCGGCCTCTATGCCCTGTTGTTGGCCCTCCAGAGGAACTGGTTGGCCACTGTGTGAGACAGGATGCTGGACTGGATGGACCATAACTCTGATCCCACAGGGCTCTTCTAATGTTCTAGTGAAGGCCTTGGCCATCTATGCCCTGTTGTTGGCCCTCCAGAGGAACTGGTTGGCCGCCATGTGAGACAGGATGCTGGACTGGATGGACCATAACTCTGATCGCACAGGGCTCTTCTGATGTTCTAGTGAAGGCCTCGGCCCCTTTGCCCTGTTGTTGGCCCTCCAGAGGAACTGGCTGGCCACTGTGTGAGACAGGATGCTGGACTAGATGGACCACTGGTCTGATCCAGCAGGCCTCTTCTGATGTTCTTATGGTACTGGGGCATAAGGGAATGGAGCTCAGCTCACATGCATAGTTAGTCTTTATGTGTAGTTGTATATCCAAAACTTAGTCTGCATGTGTAGTTTCCTTGTGGCAGCTGTTCTTCAAGGAACCGAACATTGCACGAGGGTCATCTGCCTTCCTGCTGGCCAACCAACCTGAAGCTGAGGACAATCCGTAAGCAAGAGTATGTGATACAGCTACAGGTCTCAGATAGCAGAAAACTGGTTTAGAGTTGGAATCGGAACCCAGGCCCAGCGGATGTTGATCTGATGAAGCCCAGTACTTAACGGAAGCCTTAACAAGATGAGACGCAGGAGGTTGTGTTTTCCTAGGCATAAGTCTCACTGAGTATACCTGAGTGAAATTCTAAGTAGACCTGCTTCAGATTGCTCTCTGGGTCTTTGTTGCTTCCCCCCCCACCCCAAGCAAGTAAGGGGGAGGGAACAACTTCTTCTGGGAAGATTGTATGGGGAAAGTGCTTTAGCCCCCATTCCTTGGAGGACACGATCCCTCAGTCTTATGGCTACTTTCTGTGAAAGCTGGTGTGGTGTAGTGGTTAGAGTGAAGAACACCAAAGAAGGGGGGCAAAAACCCAGTCCAAAACTGGAATCGGATACCTAAAAAGTTGATGGTTACTCCCTGATAGCCCATGCCAGCCCGATCTCATCAGACCTTGGAATCTAAGCAGGGTCGATTCTGGCAAGTAACTTGGATGTGAGACCTCTTTGGAATACCAGCAGTTGGGAGGCGGGGCAGGCTTTATTCCGCCACCTCTCTGAATATCCTCCAGGCCCCCAGTAGGGGTCAGTTGCCAGAGGTTGCCATGACTTCCAAGTGCACACACAGTCACATGTACGCACGCTCACATGCACACACATACACACATACGAAAAATACAAAATAAATACCCAAAAATAAGTTGAGGTTAAAGCATGCGTAAAAGAGATTAAACGAAATATGTCTTTAGTAATACACCGGCCTTCAAAAACTCATTAAAAACAAAATGGGCCTTTAGACCATTGAGGTCACACACCGTCTCAGTCTCAGTCTGGGGCAGGTGATGCACTCTGGGGGGGGGCAGCAGTGGGAGGGCTTCTAGTGCCCTGGCCCCACTGCTGGACCTCCTGATGGCACCTGGTATTTTTGGCCAGTGTGTGACACAGAGTGTTGGACTGGATGGGCCATTGGCCTGATCCAACATTGGCTTCTCTTATGTTCTTATGTTCTTACAGTGCAGTACACTTTAACATCCAATGCCGTAAAGCCTCGAATCTAGATCCTGTCTCAGGGTGCTCTTGGATTTTTGTTTTCCGGATTCCTCTCCTGGAAGGCCATTTGCCAAAAAAAATGTGTTCTCACAGTCCCACCCCCCTGCGGGACTCGGAATCCCCCTCGGATGTGTCCGGGACAGCTTTGTCCTGCCTGCATCGTGAGCCGTCGCACGTTCTGAATGAAGCCTCATAATTGCTGCTGCCTCCTTTGAAGGGGGGCGGGGGAGCAAAACGGCACCGTGCGGGCAAGGGTCCCGTTGGCACCAGCCCCGTGCGGCCGTGAATGAAGGCAGACGAGGGTGAGCCCGCTGGGGCTGACCCGCTCTCACCCCTCGCGCAGACATTCCTTCGCGTGAACCAGAAATCCCAGTGAATGGACGTTAGTGGCAGAACCTGCCTGTGATGTTAATCACTTCTCGCCAAATAAGGCTGCCGCAGCATGGATCCGACTACCGTCCGTCTGTCCCTCCCCCCGAACTGACCCACTCCAAACAGAAAACTGTCCTTAAATACTCCCTGGCGTGTCTGATGCTCAGAGAGAGAGACACACAGTCTGATGCAGGCAGGGTAGGGGGCCGTTTGGACCCGGATAGGAGCAATCCAAGTTTAAAGCCCTCGCTCAGCCCTAAAGCTCAGAGGGTGGGCTTTGTCTACTTTCTCTCTGTCGACCTAAGCTATCTCGTAGGGGTCCTGTGAGGGCGAAACAGGGGAGCCAGGTGTGCTACCCCGAGCTCAGTGGGAGACAGACGAGAATTAAAAAAAAAATTCAAAAAATCATGCTACTTGGAGGCTGGATGCATTTTTTAAGAGTTGGGAGGGCTTGTGGAGTCCTGGCCCCACTGGTGGACCTCCTGATGGCACCTGAGTTTTGGCCACAGTGTGATGCAGAGTGTAGGACTGGGTGGGCCATTGGCCTGATCCAACATTGGCTTCTCTTATGTGCTTATGTCCGGGGCAGTGATGCTCTGTCTTCTTAGTGCTTGCAGGTCAACAGTGGGAGGGCTTCTGGAGTTCTGGCACAGCTGGTGGACCTCCTGATGGCACCTGGCTTTTGACCACTGTGTGATACAGAGTGTTGGACTGGAGGGGCCATTGGCCTGGTCCAACATGGCTTCTCTTACGTTCTTATGTCCGGGGCAGTGATGCTCTGTCTTCTTAGTGCTTGAAGGTCAACAGTGGGAGGGCTTCTGGAGTTCTGGCCCTGCTGGTGGACCTCCTGATGGCACCTGGGTTTGGGCCACTGTGTGATACAGAGTGTTGGACTGGAGGGGCCATTGGCCTGGTCCAACATGGCTTCTCTTACGTTCTTATGTCTGGAGCAGTGATGCTCTGTCTTCTTGGTGCTTGAGGGGCAAGAGTGGGAGGACTTCTAGAGTGGACCTCCTGGTGGCCCCTGGGTTTTGGCTTTAGCAAGGTCTAATGCCATAGAGTTCATCTTCCAAAGCAGCCATTTGCTCCAGGGGGACTGATCTCTGTCCCCTGGAGAGGAGTTATAATTCCATGAGATTTTCAGTTTTTATTTATTTTATCAGTGACGAATTTTAGTTGTTTTTAGTGTATTTGTCAGTCTTGGTGTGTACCACAGGGAACCTTTGAGAAAGGATGCAATTAGCAAATAATGGGTTATATCCTACTGGCGGAAGTGTAACTTTCCTTGCCCTTCTCTTTAAAGCAGGGCTGTTTTGGGGCAGGAATGCACAGGAACGGAGTTCCGGCTGGCTATCGAGTTGGCCACGCCCAGCAGGAACTCATTAGCATAACAGGCCACACCCAACAGCAGAAACTCATTAGGACTGGCTACACTAGGGGTGTGTGGCCTAACATGCAGAGGAGTTCCTGCTCCCAAAAAAGCCCTGGGTTTTGACCACAAACAAGGTGAACAGAATAAGAAGCAAAAGGTGGGTGTGGCTGGATGACCACACTTCCGATAACATGGGGGTGTGGCCTGATATGCTAATGAGCTGTGTTGTCAGGGTGTGGCCTAATATGCTAACGAGTTTCTGCTGTTGGGTGTGGCCTATTATGCTAATGAGTTCCTGCTAGGCTTTTTCTACAAAAAAAGCCCCGCTTTAAAGTTTCATACAGTGATTAGGGGCACAGACTCTAATCTGGCAGAACTGGGTTTGATTCCCCACTCCTCTACATACAGCTGCTGGTGTGACCTTGGGTCAGTCACAAGTTCTTTCAGAGCTGTTCTCTCAAGTTCTCAAAAGAGCTCTCCCAGCCCCACCAACCTCACAGGATGTCTGCTGTGGGGAGAGGAAGGGAAGGCGATTGTAAGACTCCAAAGTGAATATAAATGCTATAAATCCATTCTCCTCCTCCTGCTCCTCACTGCCACCACTTTTGAACGTCAAAAAATGAAAACCTGCTGGGGGAAGCCATGAGTGGGTCAGCTGAGATTGTCCTCTTCCCTCATTTGTTAGCAGAGCAACGGTAGGATATAATCCATTGTAAATCAGTGACAGTACGATATAAGACAGGGGTCCCCAACGCAGTGCCCAGGGGCATGGTGTCTCCTGCCAACACCTCTCCTGGTACCCATCAAGCATTTTTAGAAAGTGGGTGGGGCCATGTGGGTCTCTTGGCAGGCCGTCTGATTTGCCACTGGACATCTGATTGGCCGTGCAGATTAAAATAACCGTTCCAGTGGCAGCTACCACCACAGTGTTGGTATTATTCTCTCTCCCCCAGTGTATTTTTTTATTGCCCCACTTTCCCCCTGCACTTTTCCTTTGTGTGTGTGCACAGTTCCGCCTCCTGCAGCAGCCATTTTGTAGCTGCGCCAACCACCGTGCATTAGAAATTCAGAGGTGCGCACAGGCTCAGAAAGGTTGGGGACCTCTGATCTAAGACAAAGCCCAGAGGTCAGGATACTTGAGTTCCATTGACCTCGGTGGCGTTCGTAGTGAATAAGCTGATTTCATAGTGAAAAAGCTGGTTTCGGTGGACTCGCCGAACTTTCTCCGACCCATGAACGGAACTGCGCCAACGCCAGCGTTTATGTTTAGGTCATCACAGCAGCGAGAATAAAAATAGCAAAATTTTGGAAAAAAGAGAATATCCCTAACGCAGAAGAAATTATAGATTCTATACTGGAAATAGCCGAATTAGATAGACTAAATCTTATACTTTCCGGAAAAGAGGATTTAGTTTATGAAAATAGATGGAAAAAAATTTATCATTGGATAGAAAAAAAGACATGAAACATAAACAAATAAACACATCCTCCCAATGCCACTCCTATTTTATCTAGACAGTGTAACAGAAACAGACTTAATTAAGGTATATGCGCGATAATATATTAAGAAATTATGCAATGTCTCGCAATTCTGGTTGTAGACCAGGATTTTGTTTTTGTGTATATATGCTGGAAAATTTATAAATAAAATATTAATAATCACAGAGGGATGTACTCAAACTGCATGTGTGAATGCCAGCAACATTGGAGGGGAGGTGGTGGGAACGCCATTGCCAGGCCGAGCATTCTAGGTGTTAACTCGGGAAATCCATCTAAGAGGCAGAGTCAGAGGTTAGCATATTTTGGCAGCTGCGTGGCACGAACACATGAAGCCAAACCAGACCGTCAGCCCCTTGAAATCAGAATTGTCTGCTCAGACTGGCAGAGGCTCTCCGGGGTCTCACACAGAGGTCTTCCCCATCACCTCCTACCCGCTTCTTTTAACTGGAGATGCTGGGGATTGAACTGGGGACCTTCCGCGTGCCAAACAGATGCTCTGCCACTGAGCCACTCCCCCGCCTAACTGCCATATTCACACATATATACCGGCATGGTACAGTGGTTAAAGTGTTGGACTAGGATCTGGGAAGTCCAGGTTCGAGTCCTCACTCTGCCATGGAAGCTCGCTGGATGACCTTGGGCCAGTCACACGCTCTCAGCATGGTCTACCTCGTCGGGCTGTTGTGAGGACAAAACAGAGGCGTGGAGAACGGTGGAGGCCCTCTATGGGTTCCCACGGGGAAGAAAGGTGGGATGCAAATAAGTTTTAAAAAAACTAAGACCACAATTGTGATTCTTCAGGTGATAATTTGGTATTCATCCACCAGGCCCCAACGAAGATTTTTTGAAAATAGTTTGTAATTTTGGGGTTTTTTTTAAAAACGGCAAAATCACTTGCTCTAGTTTTCTCTCTCGTGCAAGCATAGAGATTTTACAGTGTCGAAATTTTTATTTATTTCTTTGTTTTTGGGATTTCTGTCCCTCCCTCCCCCGCAAGCGGGCTCCTGGCGGGTCATGACACGTGGGTAGACAGTTAAAATACACAATACATACAATTTAAAAACTATAAAACCCATAATACAGTAAATGAAGGCAAGCTCCATTGGTGTATGCTGTATATGTGTGTATATAGAGGTGCCCAAGGGCTGGCATACCAGAAGGTGGGTAAAACAGCTTATATTGAGTTCTGTTGCATCATCTGGGCAAGTCACGTGCCCGAGTTGCTTCTCAGGGGGAGACCCTGACCAAACGTTCAGCCTGGCTCCTTTGGACCCAGGCGCACAGGGTAACTTTTCCCAAGCCTCTATGTGACTGGTCCAAGCATCAACCGGAAGCAGGGTTGCCATCCTCCAGGTAGGGCCTGGAGATCTCCCAGAATTATACCTGATCTACAGATGTTTTTCTGCCATAGCAGAAAGTGAAGAGGACCTAAAGAGCCTCTTGCTAAGAATGAAAGTGGAAAGCGTAGAAGTTGGCTTGACACTCAACATCAAAAAAAACTAAGATCATGGCATCTGACCCCATCACTCCTGGGCAAATAGAAGGGGAATTCGTGGAAGCAGTGACAGACCTCACGTTCCTGGGATCCAAGATCACAGCAGACGGTGACGGCAGTCATGAAATTAAAAGCCGCCTGCTCCTTGGGACGAAAGCGATGGCAAACCTAAACAGCATGATAAAAAGTAGAGACATCACCCTGCCAACAAAAGTCCGCATGGTCAAAGCAATGGTATTCCCAGTAGTCATGTATGGCTATGAGAGTTGGACCATAAGAAAGGCCGAGCACCGAAGAATAGATTCTTTTGAACTATGGTGCTGGAGAAGACTCTTGAGGGTCCCTTGGACTGCAAGGAGATCCAATCAGTCAATCCTAAAAGAAATCAACCCTGACTGCTCCCTGGAAGGCCAGATCCTGAAGCTGAAGCTCAAATATTTTGGCCACCCAATGAGAAGGGAGCATTCACTGGAGAAGACCCTGATGCTGAGAAAGATTGACAGTCAAAGGAGAAGGGGACGGCAAAGGATGAGATGGTTAGACAGTAAATACTGATGCAACAAACATGGAATTAAGCAAACTCCAGAGGACGGCGGAAGACGGGGGGGGTTGGCATGACGTGGTCCATGGGGTCGTGAAGAGTCAGACTCCATTGTGCATCTAAACAACAACAACTGCAGAGGTCACTTCCCCTGGAGAAAACGCCATTTTGGAGGGTGGACACCATGGCATTATGTACCCTACTGTGGTCCCTCCCCAGGTTCTACCCCCAGATCTCCAAGAATGTCCCAAACGCCCTACCTGGCGTTGGTAGTGGTAAGTGCCATCAAGTCACAGCCGACTTAATGGTGACTCCGTTGGGTTTTCAAGGAAAGAGATGTTCAGAGGTGGGTTTCCCGTTGCCTGCCTCTGCATAGCGACCCGGGACTTCCTTGGTGGTCTCCCATCCAAATACTGACCGGGGCTGACCCTGCTGAGCTTCTGAGCTCTGACGGGATTGGGCTAGCCTGGGCCATCCAGGTGAGGGCAGAAGATGTACAGAGGTGGTTTGCCACCGCCTACCTCTGCATCACAACCTTTGACTTCCTTGGCGGTCTCCCATCCAAATAGTGACCAGAACTGACCCTGCTTAGCTTCTGAGACCTGACGGGATCAGGCTAGCCTGGGCTATCTAGGTCACAAGCTAAGGGCACAAAAAACACTATAAATACATAAAATTTCAGGGCTTTTTCGCTCAAAAAAGCCCAGAAAAAGCTCGGTCCTGCCTCCCCTCCCTGCCCCAGATTCAAGATTTCTGGGAATTTTACATCACCCCGGACTTCCTTGGTGGTCTCCCATCCATATACTAACCAGGGCTGACCCGGCTTCGCTTCTGAGATCTGACGAGTTCGGGCTCGCCTCCCTTGAATCGTCGGTCAGCTTTTCCTATTTGATGCAAAACATGGAGAAGACACACACACACACGCCAACTGTTCGTTACAACAATTAAAGTCGCTACATAACAGAAGCTAAAACACTGGGCTGCACAACCTTTTGATGCAGACTTTGGTCTCTGCAGAGAGAGGAGCAATTACAGAGCTTTAATGGCTTTCCTTTTAGCGCTCCCCGTACTCACGCGAGGGCATTAAGCGAGAGACTTATTAGACGACCGGGCCCGGAAACTTCCGGGAGGAAAGGCTGGTAATTGCCGAGCGTCTTCACGAAATGAAAAATAAATGTCCGGGCCGCTTGGATGGCATTCATAAATATTCATCAGTGTGCACAGTAATAAATGCGGTACATGAGCTTTTATGTCCTAGTTGTGATGTTTGACCTCACCAGCCGGGAACTTTTTTGCCCCCCGGTTTGTTGTTTTTACATAGAAAAGCTGGTTTGAACTCGGCTGTGTTCAAAGAGGTGTCGTGAATTCAGTTTTAATATAATACAAGCAGATGTAACGTATATTAAATTTCAGATAGCTTGGGGCGCGGGTACCTGAAGGACCTTCTCTTTCCGTACTATCCAGTCTGCCAGCTTACGATCTGCCTCTCAAGAGCTGCTCTCTGGGCCCCCCACCTTCCGAGTAATTAACATGTGGGATTCACTGCCGCAGGAAGTGTTGGCGGCTACAAGCATGGGCAGCTTCAAGAGGGGATTGGATAAACATACGGAGCAGATGTCCATCAGTGGCTATTAGCCGGAGCGTATGGAGGGAACACTCTGTCTGGGGCAGCGATGGTGTGTATTCTTGGTGCTTGGGGGGCAACAGTGCGTGGGGGGGCTTCTGGAGTTCTGGCTCTGCTGGTGGACCGCCAGATGGCACTTGGGTTTTGGCCACAGTGTGACACAGAGTGTTGGACTGGATGGTCCATTGGCCTGGTCCAACATGGTTTCTCTTATGTTCTTACGTTTGGGGCAGTGATGCTCTGTATTCTTGGTGCTTGGGGGGCAACAGTGTGGGGGGCTTCTGGAGTTCTGGCCCTGCTGGTGGATGTACTGATGGCACCTGGTTTTTGGCCACTGTGTGGCACAGAGTGTTGGACTGGATGGGCCACTGGCCTGATCCAGCATGGCTTCTCTGATGTCTGGGACAGTGAGGCTCTGTATTCTTGGTGCTTGGGGGGGGGAACAGTGAGGGGGGCTTCTGGAGTTCTGGCCCGACTGGTGGATGTACTGATGGCAGCTGGGTTTGGGCCATTGTGTGACACAGAGTGTTGGACTGGGTGGGAAATTTGGCATGATCCAACATGGCTTCTCTTATGGTATTAAATTATGGTACCTTTTCTGCGGTGGCACTTTGCCTGTGGAACACCCTCTCCCTTGAGGTTCACTTTGGGCCGACTGTGGTGGCAGCTGATACCAAAGCAGTGTTTTTAAAAATCTGTAGAGCAGTGGTGTCAAACTTGAGGCCCGTGGGCTGGAAGTGGCCCACCCATGGCTTTAACCAGGCCCACGGCTCTTTTCTTCCCCCCTCCTCCCCCTTCTGTCCTCACCTTTTGACACTTGAGGCCTGCTCCCTCCATCTTGTCTTTGCATGCTTCTGCAGGAAGCTCTTCTGGGCTTGTGAAGTTAAAAAGAAAATACAGAATGGATTTTTCCATTAAGGTCTGTACTCAGAGAGACTATTCTGGGATTGTTTCCAGCAATAGAAACAGTGCTCTGGGGCTGGAATGACAGCCTCCAGAGTAGAATGACAGTCTTTAGTACTAGAATCCGTGTTTTGGAACTGGAATGACAGGGTGTAGAGTGGAATGAAAGCCCTGGGAAGTAGCAGTAGCATTTGGGGAATGGAATTCCACTCTGGGGGCCCTCATTTGAATTCCAGAATGCTTCTGCTATTCCCAGGGACTGTCATTTCACTCTGGTGGCTGTCATTCCAGTCCCGGAGTATTCTATCTGGACCCAGAGACCTTAACAGGAAATCCATTCCGCATTTTCTTTGCAACTTTGTCTGTGCTGCAGTGTATTTCAATGGAGTGGAACTCAAGAAGTTTCACTTTCTAGTGTTTGTGTAGTTGCAGCTGTTGCTTGATGGAGTTGTCTCCTTGCAAATATAGGGTTGATGTTTTGAGCCAGCTTGTCTCTGCTGAATGGACCTGAAAATGGGCGCCTGAGTGAGTACTCTAACCTGGGAACCCACAGCTAAAGGGGGATGTTACACTGGAGAGCCACTGTCCCTCTGAGTAGACCTGGGGGGGGGGGAACTTGCAGTGCCCAGCCATTTTATGTTCCTAAGCTCAGAACATTTTGTATTTTTAGTTTATATTTTTAATTTCGGCTGTGATCCTTGTGCTTTTTCTTGACATTTTATTTTCAAAATTGCATTGCCAAACCCCACTATTCCCCAACTTTTCCATTTTAGGCAAGCATCTTTTGGGCGCTGAGAGTTTTGAGAGGTGTCAGTTATCAAAGACTGTTAAATAAAATATCGCAAGAGTTTTAAGCATGTTTGTATTTTAAGTAAAAATAATATATTTAATTGTGTTTGTATCTTTTATAGAGTTTATATCTCTGCTACCTGGCGTCACATTTTATGACATGCATGGTCTGGCACCACAAAATCCAATTTATGTCAGATCCGGCCCTTGTAACAAATGAGTTCAACACCCCTCCTGTAGAGCCAATCACATCTCCAATGGCCAATCAGAATCCTTGCTGGGCAAAAACCCCACTTGGACACACCCACTTTCTAAAAACGTTTGGTTGGCATCTGGAAAGATGTCTGTGAGCGCCGTGGTGCCCACGGGCACTGTGTTGGGGACTCCTGGTCTAGCACAATAAAGCAGCTCTTCTTCACCCTTTAGATAAAAATTGGTTATGTGCAGCTGCAGTAAAAAAGGCCCGTGCTGTGCTGGGGATTATTAGGGAGGGAATTGAAAACAGATCAGCCAGTATCATCATGCCCCTGTATAAATCGATGGTGCGACCTCATTTGGAGTACTGTGTACAGTTCTGGTCACCACACCTCAAAAAGGATATTATAGCACTGGAAAAAGTGCAGAAAAGGGCAACTAGAATGATAAAAAGAGTTGGAACACTTTCCCTAATAAAGAAAGGTTAAAACACTTGGGGCTGTTTAGCTTGGAGAAATGATGGCAGAGGGGTAACATGATCGAGGTTTACAAGATTATACATGGAATAGAGAAGGTAGAGAAAGAGGTACTTTTCTCCCTTTCTCACAATACAAGAACTTGTGGGCACTCCATGAAATTGCTGAGCGGTTGGGTTAGAACGGATAAAAGGAAATACTTCTTCACCCAAACACATGGAATTCACTGCCACAGGAGGTGGCGGCGGCTACAAGCATGGATGGCTTCAAGAAGGAACTGGATAAACATGTGGAGCAGAGGTCTATCAGTGGCTGTTAGCCACAAGGTATAGGTAGGGACTCTCGATCTGGGGCAAGGGATGCTCTGTATTCTTGGTGCTTGGGGGGGGGGCAGCAGTGGGAGGGCTTCTGGTGTCCTGGCCCCACTGGTGGGACCTCCTGATGGCACCTGGTATTTTTGGCCACTGTGTGACATAGAGTGTTGGACTGGATGGGCCATTGGCCTGATCCCACATGGGCTTCTCTTTATGTTCTCTTATGTTCTTACGGTTCTTCCAAGGTGATTGCGTTTTTCACTGAGATGGGCCCGTGTTGCAGGATAAATCCAAAGAAAGGCATCCGTTTCTGCAGTTTTCCCCAAAAACGAGTATAGAACTAGTCAAAATAAACAAAAATGAATAAACTGAGTGCGGAAGTAAAAGGAGCAAACACCGCGGAAGGTTTTCCGAGGAAGGGAGGACTCTACTAATCCATGGTGCAAATTTTAATGAATATAAGAATTAGGGATCGAAACTGTTTAGTCTGAGGAGAAACAAATTCCTCCAACCGCAGCCACACAACTGTTTCTTGTTTGCCCGGACTCCGGTTGACTGTTGTTGTGTTCTGTTCACTCTCTCACTCTCTCGGGCAGCAGCTCCGATGCCGTTGAATGAACCGATTGTTTTCCTTTTGTGTTGCCCCGCGGAGCGGGCCCCCATCTGGTTTGCATCAGACTGTTTTCACAGCCAACAACTGCTGCCTTTTCTATATCCTGACACTTCGGGGGCCCCCGCGCTATCAAAGCAATAGCCGGGAGAGCCTGTCTGGCTGGGCCCGTGCAGCTGTGCCCCGGCGGCTTGAAGCTATTAGCCGCATAATGGCGACTTAGAACTTGAACCAGCCCGTATTCCCATCGGTGTTGTACATACAGTGAACAGAGTACTGTACTGCCAAGTTCCACGGTACGACAGCGGCGAGAATCCAAACAGGCCCCTGCGCCCGCCCCCCACTTCTCCCCCAAAGCTTTTAATTTTCATCTCCTATGGAAGGTCCAGCGGGGAGGGGGCCGCAGCAACAACCGTCGTCGCCTGCATCTGGGAACCACCTTGTGCAGAAGGCAGCGCGCAGATAAAAATCGCCCGATCGTGCTCGCCGTCCCGGTGCTGATTAAAATTCTTCCCGTCTCTGCGTTCAAGGTGAAACCTCGCTCGCAACAATCAAAGGGAGGTTTGCCGGTTCCAGCTCTGATGTTTGTTATTCAATTCCTAGCAGGCAAGTTCCCTGCTTTAAGTACGCTCCAAGCAGAGATCTCGTGGAAAAAGTGAAGAATGTGGGGTGTTTGGCGCGTGGAATGCTTAATCTGGTGCACAACTGGGAACTCTGAGGATTTCCGATCACATTTTTTTAGAAGATAATATTTGGTGCGGGGATCCCCATTGTGGTGCCCATGAGTGTCACGGCATCCGCCAACACTTTTCTGGTGACCACCAGAAAGTGGGGGGAGGTGTCAAGTAGGGCTTTTGCCTACCGGGGATTCTGATTGGCCATCGGAGATTTGATTGACTGTGCAGATTTTTTTTGCCAAGCTAGTTTGGCAGCAGTTGCCGCCACAGCTCAAGGATCTTTACTGCGTGACTGAAGAGAAGCTGTGGTGGCCATTTTGTGGCTGGGTCCGCCTCCTGTGGCAGCCATTTTGTGGCCATCACAGCACAAGGATCCTCACTGCGTGACTGAATCATAGAATCATAGAGTTGGAAGGGACCTCCAGGGTCATCTAGTCCAACTCCCTGCACAATGCAGGACGTTCCTGGCCCCAAAGTGGTGACTGGCATTTCCCTGGGCATATAAGAAGGGTCCACGAGAACTAAGCACTGAGGCAACCCTTCCTGCCCTCCTTCTTATGACCTAAGTTCACAGAATCAGCATTGCGGTCAGATGGCCATCTAGTTGAAGGTAAGCTGCAGGAGCCATTTTGTGGGCTGCTCCCCCTCCTGTGGCGGCCATTTTGCATACCATGTCAGAATCCAAAAGGTGCTCACAGGCTCAGAAAGGTCGGGGGGTCCTTGGTCCAGTCCTCGAGGCTTCATCCGGGGGCCAGTTTGGCGTAGGGGTTAGGAGCGTGGACTCTAAATCTGAGAGAACCGTGTCTGATTCCCCACTCCTCCTCCAACATGCAGCTGCTGGTGTGACCTTGGGTCAGTCACCAGTTCTCTCAGAGCTGTTCTCTCTAGAGCAGTCCTTGAAAAAGCTCTCTCAGCCCCACCTACCTCACAGAGTGTCTGTTGTGGGGAGGGGAAGGGAAAGGAGACTGAAAGCCGCTCTGAGACTCCTTTTGGGTTATTGAAGGGCGGGGTATAAATCTAGTCTCTTCTGTTCTTCTCTTCGTGGAACTTGGTCGGACGTTGTCTGCAAAAGTCTCAAATCAAAGCTAGCTTTTGCAAGGATTTCTCTTTCCCACCCCTTTTTATATGACACATCATACCTTATTTTTCTCTCTACCGTCATTTCCTAGCTTTGGGAAAACCTGGAGGTTACAAGTGACAAGCCCCACACAGATCACGTTCTTTCACATGTGTGGCAAGGGGGTGCATGATTTTTAAGAGAAGAATTTTCATGCCGCTGAGTGTGCAGTTTGGTGTTCCAGTTCTGTACACATGAGCGCATAAAGCCCATCTACTCCATCCCACGGGGATTTTGAGTGAGGTTTGCAGTTTTGGGTCCACAGAGCAAAGAACCTGGCGAGAGAGTCATAAACTTTGTCTGAATGACACGTGACCTGCACCACTAGTCCGGGGGGACTATCTAGGTCAGAGATCCCCACTGTGGGGCCCAGCAAGGCTTCTGATAGGCCGTTGGGAGATCTGGTTAGCTGTGCAGATTTTTTAAAAAACATTGTTTCGGCAGCAGCTGCCACTACGGCTAAAGGATCTTCATTGTATCACTGAAGATAAGCCGCAGCCGCCATTTTGTGGCTGGCTGCACCTAGGGATGCCAGCCTCCGGGTGGGGCCTGGGGATCCCCTTGGATTACAACTCATCTCCAGACTACAGAGGTCAGTTCCTCTGGAGAAAGCAGCTGTTTCAGAGGGTGGACTGTATGGCTCTGTACCCCTCTGAGGTCCCTGTCCTCCTCAGGCTCTGTCCCCAAAGAGTTCCCCAACCTGGATTTGGCAATCCTACCCCCCTGGCCCGCCCCCGCTGGTGGCCAAGGGAGACCTGGCGACCCTAGCTCCTCCTCGTGCGGCAGCCATTTTGTGCTGCTGCCACCATGCTGGGTTAGGATTCCAGAGGTGTCCGTAGGCTCAAAAAGGTTGGGGGACCCCTGATCTAGGTGCAAAGGAGGTACAATAAGATCAGCTACTCACCAAGGGAAATGTTTTGTCCCATCTTGGTTATTTATTTATTTAAAACATTTCCATCCTGCCTTTTCCTCTTGGTTCAGGGCTGCTTACAACAATAGTTAAAAATCCCCAGCCGAAACCAAAGATCAAACACCAAGCCCCAGATCTCTTCCCCTTAAAAGATGCCTACTCATCCGCCAATTACTGGAGAAAAGAAGAAACTCCACCAAAAGAAGAAATAATTCACAAACTATTAGAAACAGCTGAGATGGACAAATTAACTCTGTTATTACAAGGCAAAAGAGAAGATACTTTTGAGAAAACATGGTCAAGATTTTATAAATGGATTGAGAACTATCTTAAGTGATGTACAGTGAGAACATAAGAGAAGCCAATGTTGGATCAGGCCAATGGCCCATCCAGTCTAACACTCTGTGTCACACAGTGGCCAAAAATACCAGGTGCCATCAGGAGGTCCAGCAGTGGGGCCAGGACACTAGAAGCCCTCCCACTGTTGCCCCCCCCAAGCACCAAGAATACAGAGCATCTCCTGCCCCAGAGTCCCTCTCTACACCTTGTGACTAATAACCACCAATGGACCTCTGCTCCATATGCTTATCCAATTCCCTCTTGAAGCCGTCCATGCCTGTAGCTGCCACCACCTCCTGTGGCAGTGAATTCCATGTGTGTTAATCACTCTTTAACCACCAAAAAACACAAATAGAAACATAAACTGTAAATATCATATATGCATGCATAAAGTAATAGAATAGGTGCAAAAAGAAATGGTTGTCGTATAAAAAGAAGTTTTAAGCGTGATTAATGGAAGATGCTCCTGATTGACAGCCGGTTTGATGTAGTGGTTAGGAGCGCGGACTCTAATCTGGGAGAACCGGGTTTGATTCCCCCACTCCTCCGCTTGCACCTGGCTGGATGACCTTGGGCAAGCCGTAGCTCTGATAAGAGCTGTCCTTGAAAAAGAGCACTTTCTGTCAGAGCTCTCTCAGCCCCGCCTACCTCACAGGGTGTCTGTTGTGGGGAGGGGAAGGGAAAGGAGTTGGTAAGCCGCTCTGAGACTCCTTTGGGTAGTGAAGGGCTGGGTATAAATCCAATCTCTTCTTCTTCTTCTTCTTCTACCTCACAGGGTGTCTGTTGTGGGGAGGGGAAGGGAAAGGAGTTTGTAAGCCGCTCTGAGACTCCTTTGGGTAGTGAAGGGCGGGGTATAAATCCAATCTCTTCTTCTTCTTCTTCTTCTACCTCACAGGGTGTCTGTTGTGGGGAGGGGAAGGGAAAGGAGTTTGTAAGCCGCTCTGAGACTCCTTTGGGTAGTGAAGGGCGGGGTATAAATCCAATCTCTTCTTCTTCTTCTTCTTCTTCTACCTCACAGGGTGTCTGTTGTGGGGAGGGGAAGGGAAAGGAGTTTGTAAGCCGCTCTGAGACTCCTTTGGGTAGTGAAGGGCGGGGTATAAATCCAATCTCTTCTTCTTCTTCTTCTTCTACCTCACAGGGTGTCTGTTGTGGGGAGGGGAAGGGAAAGGAGTTTGTAAGCCGCTCTGAGACTCCTTTGGGTAGTGAAGGGCGGGGTATAAATCCAATCTCTTCTTCTTCTTCTTCTTCTACCTCACAGGGTGTCTGTTGTGGGGAGGGGAAGGGAGTTTGTAAGCCGCTCTGAGACTCCCTTGGGTAGTGAAGAGCGGGAGTATAAATCCTATCTCTTCTCTTCTTCTCTTCTTAATGTTTTGTCTTGTCTTGTGTGTGTTTTTGTTGATATTGGTGTTACGTGAAGAAAAATAATAAAAATTATCCATTAAAAAAAAAAGATGCCTACTAATCCAGATGCCCTCTACGGCCCTGGCAAAAAAGCAGGCCTTGCAACACCTCCTGAAGATCTCCAAGGAGACGGAGCCCCTCACCTCTTCAGGGAGCCCGTTCCACAGAGCTGGAGCCGTGATGGACAAGGCCTGGGCTCTGGTCAACACCAGGGAGGCCACCCCTAAGTGGCGGGGTAGGCAACAGATGGCTGTCCAGTGATCGTAGCTGGCGTTCGGCGACATATGGAAGGAGATGGGCCTTCAGTTCGGAGACAGATCAAGATGGGTCGCCATGTTAAGTCCGTCTGTAGCACGAGAAAAGAGCAAGAGCCCAGCGGCACCTTAAAGACCAACAACGTTTGTGGCAGAGCTTTCGTGAGCCACTGCCCGCCTCCTCAGTCAGATCAAGATATGGGTAGTAGCCGTGTCAGTCTGTCTGTAGTAGTAGAGAAGAGCAAGAGTCATAGAATCATAGAATGTTAGAGCTGGAAGGGACCTTGCAGGTCATCTAGTCCAACCCCCCGCACTCTGCAGGAGCATAGCCGAAAGATAGCCCGACATACCTACAACATACCCGAAAGATGGCCGTCCAGCCTCCGCTTGAAAACGTCCAGCGAAGGAGCATCCACCACCTCCCGAGGCAGGCTGTTCCACTGCTCAACCACTCTTAAGTCCCGTAGCACCTTAAAGACTAACAAAATCAGTGGCAGGGAAGGAGATTTCATGAGCCACGGCTCACTTCACTGTACTCTCGTCCTTTTCTCCTTCAAACAGGAGACAGTCCTTCGGGAACGGGAACCGATACCCAGGGCGGAAACATTCTGCAGGCACTAAAGTCGGGCGCCGTAGCTAATGCGGAGAAAGACCAGCGGCTTCCGCGGAGATGAGGCCGAGCGACAGACAGGCTGTGAAATCCAATGCTATCAAGCGTGATTTCATGCTTTCGCGGGTGAACAGAACGCGTCCCCTGGCAGGGGCTGATCTGCTAGAATGGGCGGAAGAGACGGATTTGTGGAGATCGGTTTCAGCCTTTCGGTTCATGGATGTAGAGCTACCAAGTGCTGCCTTGTTGGAAGGCAATTGGTTTTTTTCCTTCACTGGGGCACATTAACGTCCTCACGCAAGGCGTCGGTGTGTGTCAGTTCTGGTCACAGGCCCCTGAGAACGAATCCAAACTGGAAGAGACGCAAAATAAGCCAAGGGAAATCAGTTCAGGGATGAAATACGCTGAGATCGAACCAGCCAAACCAAGTTAGTTGTGAGGAGATGGAGCAGAAGGAGGAGTTGGTTTTTATAATCCGCTCTTCGCTACTCAAAGGAGTCTCAGAGAGGCTTACAATCACCTTCCCTTCCCCTCCCCACAGCAGACAACCTGTGAGGCAGGTGGGGCTGAGAGAGCTCTTTCAAGAACTGACCTTGAGAGGAAGAGGAGGAGGAGGAGGAGATTGGATTTATATCCTACCCTTCACTTCCCGAAGGAGTCTCAGAGCGGCTTACAATCCCTTCCCCTCCCCACACAACAGACACCCTGTGAGGCAGGTGGGGCTGAGAGAGCTCTTTCAAGAACTGACCTTGAGAGGAAGAGGAGGAGGAGGAGGAGATTGGATTTATATCCTACCCTTCACTTCCCGAAAGAGTCTCAGAGCGGCTTACAATCCCTTCCCCTCCCCACACAACAGACACCCTGGGAGGCAGGTGGGGCTGAGAGAGCTCTTTGGCGACTGCTCCTGACAGAACTTGTGACTGACCCATGGTCATCCAGCAGCTGCATGTGGAGGAGTGGGGAATCAAACCCAGTTCTCCCAGATTAGAGTCCTCTGCTCTTAACCAGACAAGCTTTTTATGTGTGGTGAGAAGTGAGCCGTGGCTCGGGAAAGCTCATGCCCTGCCTCGAATTTTGTTAGTCTGGACTCGTGCTCTTTTCTATTGCTGCAGCAGAACAGCGAGATTGGAGCGCTTTAGGGATCAACAAGGGGTGTGAGCTTTTGAGGGTCAAAGTCCCCTTAGTTTTCCACAAGGAGAAATCTGTGAATATACCCAGTATATAAGAGAGAGAGAGCTGCAAACTGCTGCAGCCTCTTCTGTCCTGGATATCCTTGTACTGTCTGAGCGGTAGGAAAAAAATAAATGGTGAACAGAGAGAACAGATTAGGAGTTTTGGGAAGGGCCGTGGCTCAGTGGCAGAGCACCTGCTTGGCATGCGGAAGGTCCCAGGTTCAATCCCTGGCATCTCCAGTTAAAAAGGACCAGGCAGCAGGTGATAGGAAAGATCTCCTCTGCCCGAGATCCTGGAGAGCTGTAAAGAGGGGCTGTGGCTCAGTGGCAGAACACCTGCTTGGCATGCAGAAGGTCCCAGGTTCAGTCCCCGGCATCTCCAGTTAAAAAGGACCAGGCAGCAGGTGATGTGAAGGACCTCCTCTGCCCGAGACCCTGGAGAGCTGTAAAGAGGGGCTGTGGCTCAGTGGCAGAACACCTGCTTGGCATGCAGAAGGTCCCAGGTTCAATCCCCGGCATCTCCAGTTAAAAAGGACCAGGCAGCAGGTGATGTGAAAGACCTCCTCTGCTCGAGACCCTGGAGAGCTGTAAAGAGGGGCTGTGGCTCAGTGGAAGAGCCTCTGCTTGCCATGCAGAAGGTCCCAGGTTCAATCCCCGGCATCTCCAGTTAAAAAGGACCAGGCAGCAGGTGATGTGAAAGACCTCCTCTGCTCGAGACCCTGGAGAGCTGTAAAGAGGGGCTGTAGCTCAGTGGAAGAGCCTCTGCTTGGCATGCAGAAGGTCCCAGGTTCAATCCCTGGCATCTCCAGTTAAAAAGGACCAGGCAGCAGGTGATGTGAAAGACCTCCTCTGCCCGAGACCCTGGAGAGCTGTAAAGAGGGGCTATGGCTCAGTGGCAGAACACCTGCTTGGCATGCAGAAGGTCCCAGGTTCAATCCCCGGCATCTCCAGTTAAAAAGGACCAGGCAGCAGGTGATGTGAAAGGCCTCCTCTGCCCGAGACCCTGGAGAGCTGTAAAGAGGGGCTGTGGCTCAGTGAAAGAGCCTCTGCTTGGCATGCAGAAGGTCCCAGGTTCAATCCCCGGCATCTCCAGTTAAAAAGGACCAGGCAGCAGGCGTCGTGAAAGACCTCACCCTGAGACCCTGGAGAGCTGCTGCCAGTCTGAGTAGACAATGCTGAGCTCGATGGACCAAGGGTCTGGTTCACCATAAGCATCCCCTTTATTTTTATTTTATTTTATTTTATTTTATTTTATTTTATTTTATTTTATTTTATTTTATATTTTTAAAGGGACACAGAATGGGGGAAAGGGGGAAGATCACATAAGGAGTATAATTACTGAAGATGTAATATAAAGGGCAATCTTACAAATGTTAAGGACATTCCTTAGTCAAGGTGTGTGTGTCATTAAAACTGACATTATAGCTTAAGAATATATGACATAATATATATGGCATTATAACCTAAACAGCATAATAAAAAGTAGAGACCTCACCCTGCCAACAAAAGTCCATGTGATCAAAGTAATGATATCCCCAGTAGTAATGTGTGGCTGTGAGAGTTGGACTATAAGGAAGGCCAAGTGCCAAAGAGTAGATGCTTTTGAATTATGGTGTTGGAGAAGACTCTTGAGAGTCCCTTGGACTGCAAGGAGATCAGTTCAGTCAATCCCAAAGGAAATCCCCCCTCACTGTTCCCTGGAAGGCCAGATCCTGAAGTTGAAGCTCAAATACCTTGGCCACCAAGTGAGAAGGGAGCGCTCACTGGAGAAGACCCTGATGCTGGGAAAGACTGAAGGTCAAAGAAGAAGGGGACGGCAAAGGATGAGATGGTTAGACAGTGTCACCGATGCAAGGAACATGAAATTAAGCAAACTCTGGAGCACGACGGAAGACAGGAGGGCCTGGCGTGATGTGGTCCATAGGGTCGCGTAGAGTCGGACTCGACTGTGTGACTGAACAACAACAACAATAACTTAACCACTACACCAACCTGGACCTCTCTGAGTCAGAGGAATCCCAGAGCTGAGACTAGGATAGAGAAACGTCAAGTATAAAAACCAACTCTTCTTCTTCTGATCCCCCAGAGCTCTAACATTCTTATGAAGGCCTCTGGCCTCTACGCCCTGTTGTTGGTCCTCCAGAAGAACTGTTTGGCCACTGTGTGAGACAGGAGGCTGGACTAGATGGACCACTATGACTGATCCAGCAGGGCTCTTCTGGTGTTCTTATGAAGGCCTCGGCCTCTCTGCCATGTTGTTGCCCTTCCAGAGGAACTGGTTGGCCTCTGTGTGAGACAGGAGGCTGGAGGAGATGGACCACTGGTCTGATCCAGCAGGGCTCTTCTGATGTTCTAGTGAAGGCCTCGGCCTCTCTGCCCCATTGTTGGCTTTTCTCATGTTCTCATGTCCCCTGCTTCATGAACCGATTCAGCAACTCTTCTTCTTCTCCTTCTCTTCCCCCCCCCTACTTTGCTACCAAACAAAACACTGATGGTACTACTATTTTAGTGGAGGGTATATTGTGCAGATGGGTAATTAGCTGTTCTTCTCAATGAGAGGAAAGGCAGTGTGGCTAATTTCTTTTTCTTTTCTTGATCTGGCTGTGAGTTTGTGGTTAATGCCGCCTCTTTTCATGGGCCATGGGCTCCGCGGAACTTCTGCCGTTCTAAAATTATACGCGTCAGCAAAGTCAACAATGCCTTTGTGCGTCCTTCGTATCAGCAATGACTCACTACTTGTTCGGCATACCCAGACAGTGTGTGTTTCTTCCCCGTTTTATTGGGCCACTTCTCATGAGGTCACGGAAGAGCGGCGTAAGGCCACGCTCCGTCCAGTGTGGAAATGGAGAGCTCATGTGTCTGCTGTTGGCACCTTTTACTAAATACCGTTGTGTTCATTATTTGGAATCGGATAAGATTGCTTGCAGTCGCCTCTCTCTGTTGCCTTCCACTGCTGTGATTGTAGCACACAGCTTGTGAGCCGATTTGTGTGCCATGAAGGGGAGAACAAAGAGGTCACTAGAATGCTGAACACAAATGCACTGGGTACTTTCCATATACTTGCAAGTTTATTGTCTCTGCACGATGGGCTAGAAACGGGTGTTCTTAGATATCGAAAATAATGAAAGCTGGCTTTTCTTACAGTGCCCCCCTCCAAATATGCCCCCCCTTCCAAATTTTGCAGCTCCCTGGCGCCATAGCAGAGCATTTCTGTTGTTGTTGCTCTCACTGCCACAGGAGGTGGTGGCAGCTACAAGCATGGACAGTTTCAAGAGGGAATCAGATAAGCATGTGGAGCAGAAGTCCCATCAGTGGCTATTAGCCACAAGGTATAGCTAGGAACTCTCAGTCTGGGGCAGGTGATGCACTCTATTCTTGGTGCTGGGGGGAGCAGCAGTGGGTGGGCTTCTAGTATCCTGGCCCCATTGCTGGACCTCCTGATGGCACCTGGTATTTTTGGCCATTGTGTGACAGAGTGTTGGACTGGATGGGCCACTGGCCTGATCCAACATTGGCTTTTCTTATGTTCTCAAGTTGCAACCAACTTATGGCAACCCCATAGGGCTGAGAGCCAGTTTGGTGAAGTGGTTGATTGTGTGGACTCTAATCTGGGAGAACTGGGTTTGGTTCCCCACGCCTCCACTTGCAGCTGCTGGATGACCTTGGGCAAGCCACAGTGCTGTCCGAGCTGTTCTCTCAAGGAGAATTCTCTCAAAGCTCTCTCAGCCCCACCTACTTCAGAGGGTTTCTTATTGTGGGGAGGGGAAGGGAAAGGAGTCTGTAAGCAGCTCTGAGACTCCGAGTGAAGGGCAGGGTATCAATCCAGCCTCCTCCTCCTGTTCTTCTTCTTCTTCTCAAGGCAAGAGACGTTCAGAGGTGATTTGCTATTGCCTGCCTCAGCGTAGCAGCCCTGGTCTTCCTTGGAGGTCTCCCATCCAAATACTAGTTAGGGCTGACCCTGCTTAGCTTCCCAGATCTGATGAGGTCGGTCTAGCCTGGGCAGTCCAGATCAGGGCAAGATACCTCTACGTAAGGCAAAAGACATGAGCTGCAAACTTATGCTCAGAATGAAAAGAGTAGCCTCCAGCCCAAATGCAGGTGTGCTCCAGGATTGGAATACCAGCGTCTGACTTGCAGGGTTAAATGATACATTTTCAAGTCCTTCCCATTCTCCACGTTTTTTATGACCGGGAACTGCAGGAGCATTCGTAAAAACCAAAACGATGCCATTAGAAGCATTGCTCAGATTATTTTTATGCATGTTTATTTCCTGTCCAGCACACTTGGCCCTGGTCAAAACTACAGACACCCCCTCCCCCCTCCGCACACAGAGGGATATTTGCTGACTTTTATCTTAGGCTCTTTCTTAACTCAAGGATAAATCCTTCAAGTAGCTCTGAGAGCGATCGAGCCAAAGTCGTTTGTTGGGCTGACTCGAGCTCCAAGGAGAGTCAGCCAAAGAGCAAAAGAGAGCCGAAACCTAAACCCGACGCCTGACATTTATTTTATTTATTTATTTATTACTTAAATTTATACCCTGCCCTCCCTGCCAAAGGCAGGCTCAGGCCGGCTAACAACATAAAACGCAATACAATCAATGTATAAAAATCTAAAACAATGCATTAAAACTAACTGACATCGTATAAAGTGCTAGCAACAAATTTGTGGTGTTAAAGATGGCCTTAAACACTGTGTAGTTCCAGACACCAGGTTTCCATTCTCAAAATTGTTACAATTGGTAAAGGTAAAGGTTCCCTTGCTCGAAAGCCAGTCGAACTCGACTCTAGGGTTGCAGTGCTCATCTCCGTTTCAAAGCCGAAGCGCCAGCACTGTCCGAAGACGCTTCCGTGGTCATGTGGCCGGCATGACTAAACACCAAGGCGCACGGAACGCTGTTACCTTCCCACCGAAGTGGTACCTATTGATCTACTTGCGATTTCTTGCTTTCGAACTGCTAGGTGGGCAGGAGCTGGAACTAGAGATGGGAGCTCTCTCCGTCATGCGGCACTCTCGGGTCTCGAACTGCTGGACGACCGACCTTCCACAGCCTGCAGTTCAGCATCTTAACCACTTGAGCCACCGCAGCTCTATTACTGACCACGATGGTAATGGTGGTAAAGATGGTGGTAGTAGTGGCGGCGGCTCCTAATTGAAAGCCTGGTGGAAGAGCTCCGTCTTGCCGGCCCTGCGGAACTGTAAAAGGTCCCACAGGGCCCTGATCTCCCCCGGGAGCTCATTCCACCAGTATGGGGCTGCCACCGAGAAAGCTGTGGCCCTGGTTACAGCTAACCTAGCGTCCTTGGGACCAGGAAGGGCCAATCGATTCTATGACCCTGACTGAAGTGCTCTCTGGGGTATATATGGGGAAAGGCGGCCCCTCAGGTATGTCAGACCCTGGCCATAGAATTTAGATATACACCTAAGACGTTCTTCAGTGGACATGTGCAAATGTGCTCAACATCTGCCCCACAGGCATCTATCGACCTGTGATCCATTGCATCCTTGACAATTGCTGTACCTGATAGCCTCTGTGGATTTGCCGCTGCATGAGTGGTTCCCCGTTTTGGCAGCAGAGGAGAGGACATGGGTTTAAATGAAGGGTGGGAAGGTACCGGCTGGATATTGGGAAAAACTTTTTGACAGTAAGAGTTGTACAAGAGTGGAATCAACTGCCTTGGGAGGTGGTCAGCTCCCCCTCACTGGCAGTCTTCAAGCAGCGTCTGGACAAATACTGTGTGAGACAGGAAGCTGGACTAGATGGACCACTGGTCTGATCCAGCAGGGCTCTTCTGATGTTCTTAGGAAGGCCTCGGCCTCTCTGCTCTGTTGTTGGCCCTCCAGAGGAACTGGTTGGCCACTGTGTGAGACAGGATGCTGGACTAGAGGGACCACTGGTCTGATCCAGCAGGGCTCTTCTGATGTTCTTAGGAAGGCCTCGGCCTCTCTGCTCTGTTGTTGGCCCTCCAGAGGAACTGGTTGGCCACTGTGTGAGACAGGATGCTGGACTGGATGGATGTTTCTGTTGATAGTAAACAATATGGATGTGGGAAAAATATGAACCAACACTGCTACCCACCTGGATCTATCAAAATGAATCTATTAAGTTCATTTTGGAAGGAAAATAAATAGAGCTGGAAGGGGCCTTTACAGGCCCTCTAGTCCAATCACTGACCCGATGCTGGAAATTCAAAGCCAGAGTATCCCCAACAGATGGTTGTCCCCAGGGCTATTTCTGGGCAGGAACGTACAGGAACGGAGTTCCAGCTGGCTCCCAAGTTGGCCACGCCCAGCAGGAACTCATTAGCATAACAGGCCACAGCCAACAGCAGAAACTCATTAGGATTGGCTACATTGGGGGTGTGTGGCCTAACATGCAAAGGAGTTCCTGCTCCAAAAAAAGCCCTGGGTTTTGACAACAGACGAGGTCAAGGGAATAAGAAGCAGAAGGTGGGTATGGCTGGATCACCACACTTCTGGTAACATGGGGGTGTGGCCTAATATGCTAATGAGCTGTGCTGTCAGGAGTGTAGCCTACTATGGTAACGAGTTTCTCCTGTTGGGTGTTGCCTATTATGCTAATGAGTTCCTGCTGGGCTTTTTAGACAAAAAAAAGCCCTGATTGTCCCAAATCTGAAAACCTCTGGCAAAGGAGAGCCCTTCCTTCTCACCCCTGATGATTGGCTCTGTTGTCAAGCTTCTCTTACCAGTAAGACACTTCTCCTAATGTTAGGGATGCCATCCTCCATTTAGGACCTGGGGGTGCCCTGGAATTACAGCTCATCTCCAGATGACAGAGATCAGTTCCCCCTGGAGACAATGGATGCGCTGGAGGGTGGTCTCTAGGGCATTGTACCCCACTGAGGTGCTGGTCCTCCCCAGGCTCCGTCCCCAGACCTGGTCCCCAGACCTGGTCCCCAGACCTCAGCAGTTTCCCAATCTAGAGGAAATTGGATAAACCTCTGGAGCAGAGGTCCATCAGTGGCTATTAGCCACAAGGTATAGATAGGAATTCTCAGTCTGGGGCGGGTGATGCACTCTGTTCTTGGTGCTGGGGGGGGGGCAGCAGTGGGAGGGCTTCTGGTGTCCTGGCCCCACTGCTGGACCTCCTGATGGCACCTGGTATTTTTGGCCACTGTGTGACACAGAGTGTTGGACTGGATGGGCCGTTGGCCTGATTCAACATTGGCTTCTCTGATGTTCTTATGGATCTGGCCACCCTACCTCCCATTCCTTGCCCATCCCCTGCCCATCCCCATCTTTCTCCCATCTCCGGGAGGACCTGGCCACCCTACCTAACATTCTTCTAGGTCAACTATCCCCACAAATTGCACTCAGTGATGCGGTGGTTTTTTTTATTGCTTCTCTCCTTTCCCCAAATCAAGTTCGAAACATAATGGTAAAATAATCAGCAGCAAATATATATATACAGATATACATACATACATACATACATACATACATATATATATTTATACACACACACACACACACACACACACATATATATATATATATATATATATATATATATATATGAAAGGGAGGATGATAAAACAAAAACAGGCGCAGCCGTTAACATCAAGCCAGGAGGAGAAAGTTCAATAAATCACTCCAAAGGGCGGAAAACAGCAGAGAAGATCAGAGCAGGAACAAATCGGCCAAGTGTCTTATGGAGAGTTGGCGTGGGGGGCGGGGGAGTCTTGGCCCAGTGCCTAAACAGCACTCACCCACGCAGCAGCAGGCAAGGCTCCCAGGGAAGGGTGTTTCAGAGGCTCTGTAGCACGGTGGCTCTCCAGCTGCGTTTCTCGAAAGCTTCTAAAAGGGAACCCTCGGTGAGCTTGGTAACAGGAGGCAATTTTACTTGAAAGGTTTGCTCCCTTCAGCTGATCTTCCTTGCAATGTGCAGGCAGAGTATTGGTGTGTTCTCGAGAGCGCTCTCTGTTCCCACAGGGCAACAGAGGCCTAGCACGTGGGTCCTCAGCAGACTGAACTGTTTACCCTGACACCTTTCCCAGAATCCTCTCCCCTCTTCTTGTGTGAGACCAATAGATCTAGCATTCCCCTCTGCAGAAAGAGAGAACAAGTCTTCAGCGTCTTCCATGGGACAGCCCTTCCATGAGAGCCAGGTCGGTGTAGTGATTAAGAGCGGCGGACACAGGCTCAAAAAGGGTGGGCATCCCTGCTCTGGAGTCTCTCCCCGAATCTCTGTTCAGAGCCTGAAATTCAGTCAAACAAATGCCCTTTTCTCCTCCTCTTCAGGCTTCCAGACGGATGCAGATCAGACGCACGTCGAGCCCGACAGTTACCTCACGTCATTGCTTGCAGGTAAGAAGCGCGGACAACCTGCGCCCGGCCATTTTCTCTCTGCTGAGCTAACTCTTCTCCTTCCGGACCTGTCTCTGGGTCAGCGTCAGCCTCCCGAGTCCTCACTTCCGACGGCGTCCTCTTTTCCGCTCACACGGGCAAAACCCCAGGCCCAAGCTCCCCGACCTTTTTCTGAGCGTGCAGACACCAGTGGAATTCTGACACAGTGGTGGGCCCAGCCACAAAACGGCCATTGTGGGTGGTGGGGCTGCCCACACACATACACACGGAAGAATCCCAAGGAGTAGTTAAAAAAAAACACCCAACCAGGAAAGAGGAGTAAGAGAGAGAGAGGAAAAAAAACCCAACAGTGCTACTGAAATGTTATTTTAATCTGCATGGCCAATCAGATGGGCAGTGGCCAATCAGACGCCCTGCTGGGCTGGAGCCCCAACTGACTCCACCCACTTTCTAAAAACACTCGCTGCCAGGCCCGTAGCCAGGATTTTGTGGCTTGTGGGGCAGTCTTTTTTCCTAGTGGGGCTGCCGTTATTTGCCATAATGAAGGAGGGTGGCGATCGCCCCCTCTCTCCTGCATGATTTAAAGGGCCCTCCAGCTGATTGGTGGGTCACGTGCCCCCTGCCGAAGGGCCCTTTAAATCTTCCAGGGGGGAGAGAGGGGCACGTGCCACACACACCCCTGCTTCTTCTCGAAAGCATTTAAAGGATCCCTTTGGAGGTTTTCGAAGGAGCTGCGGTGGCTCAAGTGGTTAAGACGCTGAACTGCAGGTCAGTAGTTCAGCAGTTCGAGACCCGAGAGTGCCGCATGACGGAGTGAGCTCCCGTCTCTAGTTCCAGCTCCTGCCAACCTAGCAGTTCGAAAGCAAGAAATTGCAAGTCGATAAACAGGTACCACTTCGGTGGGAAGGTAACAGCGTTCCGTGCGCCTCGGCGTTTAGTCATGCCGGCCACGTGACCACGGAAACGTCTTCGGACAGCGCTGGCTCTTCGGCTTTGAAACGGAGATGAGCACCGCAACCCTAGAGTCGGATTCGACTGGCTTTCGAGCAAGGGAACCTTTACCTTTACCTTTACCTTTTGAGGTTTTCAAGCAGAGGCTGGATGGCCGTCTGACAGCAGTGCAGATTCTGTGAACTGAGGCAGATTACAAGAAGGGAGGGCAGGAAGGGTCGCCTCAGCGCTTAGTTCTCGTGGCCCTTTCTTTACACACCCAGGGAAGTGCCGATCACCACTTTGGGGTCAGGAAGCAATTTTCTTCGGGCCGTTTTGGCTGGAGATCCTGGAGGTTTTTGGTCATCTTCTGGACATGGAGCAGGGGGTCATTGGAAGTGTGGGCGGGGGAGGTATTTGTGAACATCCTGCGTTGTGCAAGGGGTTGGACTAGATGACCCTGGAGGTCCCTTCCAACTCTGATTCTGCAAAATGCCTTTGGGAAGAAGGGGGCCTTTAAGAAGCAGGGGACCTTTAAGGAAGGGGCTGGCCCTTTAAGGAAGGGGGCGGCGCCCCCAGTAGCCCCACCATAGCTACGGGCCAGCTCAGTGCATGCCAAGAAAGGTGTTCGTGCCATGGCACCCACAGGCATCTCGGGCACCTGTCCTGGGCCACAGTGGGCCTGAATCTGGGACTCTTCCTCCCTTAGTGTGCCCCTTCACTGCCACCATCTGACCTGCCTCTGCATCTCTCCTGGTTCTTACTGGTCAGCCTGTCCTTGGTCCTGTCTTCACTCACCACCCGCAGTATGTGAATATCAGGAGAGGGTGCTCGTCTGGTGGGCATCGCTTCTTTGCAACGAGCAGTTAGTCCTTCGCCACGGGCGGTGATTTGAGAGGGGATCTCCCCCGTGAAGACAATCCAGGTGTATCTCTGCTTTGAGCCCTGAGAAAAGGGAAGGGGAAGAAGGCATAAAGAAGCAAGAGGGTTAATACGTCGTCAAAGGCTTTCACGGCTGGAGTTTGTTAGCGGTTGTAGATTTTTCCGGGCTGTACAGCCACGATCTTGGCATTGTAGTCCTTGACATTTCGCCAGCAAGCTGTGACTGGCATCCTCAGAGGTATAGCACAGAAAGATGGAGGACTCTCTGCATCAGGTACTATAATTTTATTTATTTATTTATTTGATTATTTGATTTATTTGATCTATACCCTGCCCTGCCCACCAAAGCAAGCTCAGGGCGGCTTACAAAGGATAAACCATAAAAACAATTACAACATAGGTAAAATCAGAATGAATGAATGAATGAATGATGTTTATTTGTGGTCAAAGACCATTGATCAAAAGAACACAAAAGCAAACTAGCTTTAAATTCCAAAAGTATTTTGACATATCTAGACATATAACTTTAAAATCATTAAAATGTTAAAACAACTATAAAATGTCTAACACTGAAACTAGTAATGAATCATGCGTAGATGTTATACTTGAATCTACTTCTTATTTTGGAATGTTATCAGTTGCAAGCAGAATTTGGCTATCTGTCTGGAAATCTGCAGATTTTCCTCTACCGAAAGTCTCTCTAGATCAGCGCTATCTGCATCAAGTGCTGGTCTGTTTAAGAGGGATGCAATAAACATATCCCTATAGACTTGGTGAAAAGGGAAGCGAAAAAGCACGTGGGGCATTGATTCCTTTTCTCCCATGGAACATGGGCAGCACCTGTCTTCATATCGTAGCTGCACAATGAGCCAGGGTGAGAGCTCTTCTATAAGGCGGCACATCCAGATCAATGTTTCCTTTAAGCTGGGGAGTCTTGTGAGCAAAAATTCTACTTTGTGAGCTGCCGGCATTAGAGTTGTGAGCAAGCAATTTGGCCGCTGCATAAATTAAGTTTGCTCTGGAGCCCTCCTTCCTGAGCTAAGGCAAAAAGGTATGAGCCGGAGGCTAAAAAATGGTGAGCTGACCCACACTAACGCAGCTTAGAGGGAACACTGATCCAGATAAGTCAAATATTTAGCCATTTTCATTATATATCTGGAGTCATTATGGGCCAGAAAGGAAGGTGCTCGATTTAGATCCCCTTGGCGCTCTAGATCACAAATCCTTTGTTTTATTATACTTCTCGCCTGGGTGCTGTTTTGCACCAATAAATCCTTAGGTGGGAGAGGGCAGAAGAAAAGAGCCTACCCTTTTGAAGGTGAAAATACATCTCCGACTCCAAAGCAGTCTACATTAGAAGACTTTTACGCCCCAATAAAATTATCAAACAGATTTGAATGCCTGGAGGGGTGTGTGGGGAGTTAGACCGTTCTTCAATCCAGGTTACTCCAAAGGAAGCCCAGAATTGCAATTTGTCCACCCCACTCAAGAGTTATACAACCAGCCAAGTGCTTTGAGGAACTGGAGTTGGTAGCACGCCACACGACTCTGGTTGCACAACCCCTGCGAATAATTTTCACTCAACTGGAAAGAATTGTGTCATTGTTGGAGATGGGCAGGGATGTTACAACTAGAAGCACAAAAGTATGCTCCTGAAACAATCAAACCTGACGGTGACAAGAAGGCTGGGACTATAAATACCACTACAAAGCCCACAGATCTAGAAGACAAGCTGGAGGTTTGTAAGAAAAAGGGAAACTATTTCTCTTTGACCTATGACTCAGAAAGCATTTGTCATGGCCCCAGTGGGTTGCCACCTTCAGCTGCCACCACTCTGGACTGAGGGTCCCCTTGGGAAGGCCCAGAGTACCCTCCCAAGCCCAACCAAAACGCCCCTTTTAAGCCGAAAAACTATAGGCGTGATGACCAGGCAGAGAACATTAAACAAATAGTTTATTAATACAGTACTGGGGCAAGGAAAACAGGACCAGGTGCTTTAAGATATATAACAGTGTTTAAAGGCAAAAATAAACAAATCTAATCCGACTACCTATTTCACTTAACTGGTTACTATTTCAAGGCCTACAGCCTTCTTATACCAGGCCTCCTGCCTGTACTCACTCTCTCCCAAGTGAGGGATCTTTCTCTCCGTCCCCTCAGAGAGCCAGTTTGGTGTAGTGGTTAAGTGCGCGGACTCTGATCTGGGAGAACCGGGTTTGATTCCCCCACTCCTCCACTTGCACCTGCTGGCGTGACCTTGGGTCAGTCACAAGCTCTGGCACAGCTGTTCTCTCAAGGACAGTTTCTGTCAGAAGTTCTCTCAGCCCCGCCCACCTCACAGGGGTGTCTGTGGTGGGGAGGGGAAGGGAAAGGAGTTTGTAAGCCGCTCTGAGACTCCTTTGGGTAGTGAAGGGCGGGGTATAAATCCAATCTCTTCTTCTTCTTCTACCTCACAGGGTGTCTGTTATGGGGAGGGGAAGGAAAAGGAGTTTGTAAGCCGCTCTGAGACTCCTTTGGGTAGTGAAGGGTGGGGTATAAATCCAATCTCTTCTTCTTCTTCTACCTCACAGGGTGTCTGTTGTGGGGAGGGGAAGGGAAAGGAGTTTGTAAGCCGCTCTGAGACTCCTTTGGGTAGTGAAGGGCGGGGTATAAATCCAATCTCTTCTTCTTCTTCTACCTCACAGGGTGTCTGTTATGGGGAGGGGAAGGAAAAGGAGTTTGTAAGCCGCTCTGAGACGCCTTTGGGCAGTGAAGGGCGGGGTATAAATCCAATCTCCTCTTCTTCTTCAGTTTAACTCTGTGAGAGGGAAGAATGCAGAAGGGAAAAGAACACAGTTCCTCGGCCCACAAAGCTTAAGTTCCAATTTCCTCACACAATCCCGCCTTCCTCCCCAGTGGGGACCCATCATTCTCCTCTGCTCCGTCTTCTCCCCACAACAGCTCTGTGAGGTAGGCTAAGGGGACTGCGCAACTGGCCCTGATGGCTGAGGGGAACCTCCACATTCAGAGGCACTAAATCCTCTGAATCCCAGAGCCAGGAGGCAACATCAGGGGAAGGCCTCAACCTCTGTGCCCTGTTGTTGGCTCTCCAGAGCAACCAGTTGGCCCCTGTGTGAGGCAGGAGGCTGGACTAGATGGACCACTGGTCTGATCCAGCAGGGCTCTTCTAAGGTTCCTATGAAGGCCTCGGCCTCTCTGCCCTGTCGTTGGCCCTCCAGAGGAACTGGCTGGCCACTGTGTGAGGCAGGATGCTGGACTAAATGGACCACACTGGTCTGATCTACCATGGCTCTTCTGGTGTTCTTATGAAGCCCTCGACCTCATTGCCCTGCTGTTGGCCCTCCAGATGAATCGGTTGGCTTCTGTGTGAGACAGGAGGCTGGACTGCTGGCCTGATCCAGCAGGGCTCTTCTTATGTTCTTCAGGCTGTCATAATTCAGATGCCAACTTGATGGTATTTGCTGCTCTTTTACCGGGATGGCCCAGTCCAGCCCAATCTCGTCAGTTCTCGAAAGCTAAGCAGGGTCAGCCTCGGTTGGTACTTGGATGGGAGACCACCAAGGAAGTCCAGGGTCTCAATGCAGAGGCAGGCAAGGGCAAACCACCTCTGTTCATCTCTTCCCTTGAGAACCGTACAGGGTCACCATGTCGGCTGCAACTTCACAACAACGGAAGCCCTGAATATAATGTTGACAGTCGATTTCTCCTTTGCCTTAACTGCTCCTGAACTGTAGCGGATTTGATATACTTGGATTTTCCAGCCAGAGGTTACTGTTAATCGGGGAGGGGGGGGTATGTGTGTGAGAGAGAGAAAGAATGGGAACTTACAGGAATTAATGTCCATAAAATGTGGGCCTGGCTGTTCTGACAAGGGGTGTGATTAATATAAACCAGACCGGAGCGATTGGAAAGCCGAGTTTCTGGGCCCTCCCGAGACGTTGCAGTAATCTCTCCGTTCAGAAAACCGGCCGTCATTAAGCAGAACTTCAAAGTGCTCTGGAAACGGATATCCTTTGTATTACCCGCACGTTCTGTATTCGTGGGTATATTTTTATATAGTTCTGAAACGGAGTATTCGGGGGGAGATCTCTCTCTCTCTCTCTCTTGATGAGAAGTTACAGCAAGGGGCGGCGCAGGAAGACAGCAGGGCCCTCCGGCTGGTGTTCCTTCAGCTTTTTAGAGCGTTATCGGCCCTACTTTGTCTGTGCCGTACAGACTGGGTGCGTGTTACCAGACGTCCGGGCGGGCACTGGTTTTCAGTGCCCCCCATTCAAATGCCGCAGATGAGGACATCGCCCCTGGGAACCTCTGGAGTCCGGGACTGCTAATCTTTAATAAAACCTGGAAACACCTGTTCAAGCAGTGATGGAACGCAGTACAATAAGAACATAAGAGAAGCCGTTGTTGAATCCGGCCAATGGCCCATCTAGTCCAACACTCTGTCACACGGCGGCCAAAAATACCTGGTGCCATCAGGAGGTCCAGCAGTGGGGCCAGGACACTAGAAGCCCTCCCACTGCTGCCCCCCCAGCACTAAGAATAGAGTGCATCACCTGCCCCAGACTGAGAATTCCCATCTATACCCTGTGGCTAATTATTGCAGAAAAGGGGGGGTGAAAAAGCCCGTTTCTACGCCCAGACCTGGATTGCCGAGGCGAGCCCGATCTCGTCAGATCTCGGAAGCTAAGCAGGGCCGACCCCGGCAAGTACTTGGAAGGGAGACCGCCAAGGAATACCAGGGCTGGGATGCAGAGGCAGGCAATAGCAAGCCACCTCTCTGAAACGTCCAAGCCCCAGTAGGGGTCGCCAGAGGTCAACCATGACTTCCAGGCACACACACACACACACACAAACACAATAAATTTTTTAAAGAAAAAACCCATTTCTGTATCATCTTAGGGCCACAACTTTCCAACTTTTCCATCTTCAGGGGATCTTTTCCCAAAATGACAGCCAGAGAACCTTTGCACAGGTTCTGTGAGCACTGGTGGAGATTCTGAGACATGATCTCGGGATACAGCGTGATTTTCACACAGGCCCCTAGTCAGGCCTGTTTGGCCTCAGCTTGAACCGAGAGCCCACAGAAGCATACATATGCAACTTTCCCCTGTAGCCGTCTGTTTCAGGGGAGATCGGAAGGTCTGCTGGATCAGACCAAAGATACATCTCGTCCAGCATCCCGGTTCCAAAAGTGGCCTTATCCCTTCAGTGAGTCCACAAGAGGAGAAGAAGAAGAAGAAGAGATTGGATCTATACCCTGCCCTTCACTCGGAGTCTCAGAGGGGCTCACAAACTCCTTTCCCTTCCCCTCCTCACAACAGACACCCTGTGAGGCAGGCAGGGCTGAGAGAGCTCTGACAGAAACTGCTCTTTTGCAAGAACAGCTGTGCCAGAACTATGGCTAGTCCCAGGTCATCCAGCAGCTGCATGCGGAGGAGTGGGGAATCAAACCTGTTTCTCCCAGATTAGTGTCCGTGCACTTAACTACTGCACCAAACTGGCTGTGCCTGAGATCATGTCCCAGCGGAGCATGAAGGGTTAGGGACCAGACCTTCCTTGCTGGTCTACCAGGTGTTGCTCTTGAGAGACGTGCTGCCCCTCTATGCTTAGGGATTCCTTCTGCCACCAGGGATAATAGACAGGAGGCAGACCCGTCCTCCACACATCTGTGCAATCTTCAAACCCATCTGAGCCCAGTGGACACCTCTGCGTTCTGGCAGCTAATCTCGTTCTGTATTTGTGTCCTTGACGAAGAACTACCCCAAAGAGTAATTAACACATGGAATTCACTGCCCTAGGATGTGGTGGTGACTACAAACATAGACAGCTTTAAGAGGGGAGTGAATGAACATCTGGAGCAGAGGTCCATCCATGGCTATTAGCCACAAGGTCTAGAATGGAACAATCTGTCTGGGGCAGTGATGCTCTGTGTTCTTGGTGCCTGGGGGGGGTCAACAGTGGGAGGGCTTCTGGAGTTCTGGCCCCTGTGTGACACAGAGTGTGGGACTGGATGGCCCATTGGCCTGATCCAACATAGCTTCTCTTATGTTTTATGTCTGGGGCAGGGATGCTCTATCTTCTTGGTGCTTGGAGGGGGCAAGAGTGGGAGGGCTTCTGGAGTCCTGGGCCTGCTGGTGGACCTGCTGATGGCACCTGGGTTTTGGCTGTCATGTGACACAGAGTGTTGGCTTGGCTGGGTCATTGGCCTGATCCAGCATGGCTTCTTTTAGGATCTTATGTCTGAGGCATTGATGCTCTGTATTCTTGGTGCTTGAGGGGCAAGAGTGGGAGGGGTTCTGGGGTTCTGGTCCCACTGGTGGACCTCCTGATAGCCCCTGGGTTTTGGTCACTGTGTGACACAGAGTGCTGGACTGGATGGCCATTGGCCTGATCCAACATGGCTTCTCTTATGTTCTTATGTCTGGGGCAGTGATGCTCTGTATCCTTGGTGCTTGGGGGGCAACAGTGGGAGGGCTTCTGGAGTTCCGGCCCTTCTAGCAGACATCCTGATGACACCTGGATTTTGGCCACTAGGTGTGACACAGAGTGTTGGACTGGGTGGGCCATTGGCCTGATCCAGCTTGGCTTCTCTTACGTTCTCATGTCCTTTTGTCCATCCCGAATCTACCGTTGATCGATTTCCGTGGCTGACCACTGAGTCCTAGTGTCGCGTGAGACAGACGTACAAATATTCACGCCTCAATCCTGTCCTCCCTTAAGTAATCTTGTTTCCCGAACAGAAGAGACCCAGACACCTTTAATCATTCCGGGGACCAAAGGCGCTTACAGACCCTCGACCATTTTGGTGACTTGCTTCCCCAGTTCCCCCAGCTCTACGATCCCCTTTTTAGAAATGGAATAACCAGGGCTGTACCCCCTGTTCCAAACGCGGCAGCCATGTAGATTTATACAAAGGCACTACCGTATTGGCTGTTTTATTTTTAATCCCTTTTTTTTAATAATCCCCAACATAGGATTTGCCGTTTTCACTGAGTCGTCCCCCGCAAGCGCGGTATCTCTTTGTCATGCCAATCCTGATTCTTCTCATCGTAAGCTGCTTAGGAAACCAAGGATAGTTTCTTGCGTTTGGGAGGCATCTCGTTGAATGTGTCTGTCCCCGTCCCCCGTCCCCCCCCAGTGTTGGCTTTCCTTGCAACCCGGAGGACATTTTCAGCTTACCTGAAGTTATGTATTTTATCAGCAGTCGCGAGGTCCAGTGGAAGGATCTGGGTGATGCCTCTAAGAAAAACGCCTTAGCCTCTCTGGAAGCTTTGCTTTTCAAAGCAGCCTTTGGCAGGTTGCTAACGCAGTACAGGCAGGACGCCCGGTTGCTAGCGATGCCCAAATCTGTGCCTGCGTGCCCCCGTTGCCAAATTGGAAACACACAGTCGGAGTCCAACGGGTTAGATGAATATCTGTTGAATGCATTTGAAACAGGGAATACAGGGCTGAGTACCTTAGCACTTCAGCCATTCCAAAACTGTATTCTGTCATAACCAGGAAGGGCAGATGACCCCAAATGAAATCACATATCGTCTACACATTAAAGAGTCTCTCATTGGTACCAAGCATTTAACATCATGCAAGCATCATTTGACTCCGTGCCTCTCTCGGTGGTGTCAGTAATTACGCTTGTTTACCTTGTCTTCAGAACATTGGGAACATTAGAGAGCACTGGGTCCCTTCCCAGGCTCGCATGTGGAGAGCTAGCTGATAAGGGCCGTGAATCACATTAAACTTCGCTCTCGGCGGCCTTGCAACTTCTAAATAGCATTCCATTCTTATTGCATCCTAATGCCTTCTACGGAGGCTTCTTACACACAGAAACGCAGATATAAAATATATGTTCTGCTATAGGTTTCTCTTCCTGCCAACCTAGCAGTTCGAAAGCAAGAAATTGCAAGTAGATAAATAGGTACCACTTCGGTGGGAAGGTAACAGCGTTCCGTGCGCCTTGGTGTTTAGTCATGCCGGCCACATGACCACGGAAACGTCTTCGGACAGCACTGGCTCTTCGGCTTTGAAACGGAGATGAGCACCGCAACCCTTGAGTCGGATTCGACTGGCTTTCGAGCAAGGGAACCTTTACCTTTATAGGTTTCTCTAATCAAAAGATTTTTGGTTACATACCAAAATCTGGATCTTTTGTGATTAAACTTTTGAAGGCACAGTGACAGCTGTCAATATACATCAAGGGGAGAGTGTCAGACGTCACATTGAGGAATCACATTCTTTTTCCCCCTTGTCCTACAGAGAGCCAGTTTGGTTCAGTGGTTAAGTACACGGACTCTAATCTGGGAGAACTGGGTTTGATTCCCCCACTCCTCCACTTGCACCTGCTGATGTGACCTTGGGTCAGTCACAAGCTCTGGCACAGCTGTTTTTGAAAAAGAGCAGTTTCTGTCAGAGCTCTCTCAGCCCCACCCACCTCACAGGGTGTCTGTTGTGGGGAGGGGGAGGGAAAGGAGTTTGTAAGCCGCTCTGAGACTCCAGGTGAAAGGTGGGGTATAAATCCAATCTCCTCTTCTTCTACAATAGTGCTGTCGGTATAAAGGTAAATTCAAGTGCTATCGTGCACAGATAGCCATATCTGCTGTAATAACAGTCAGGTGTGCTCATTCAGCCTTTAAAGGGCCGGGGAGAGGGAACTATAGCAAAACTGGGAAATAGTTTCAGAGGGTAGCCGTGTGGGTCAGCACTAGAAGAACCGGATTCGAATCCAGCAGCACCTCAGAAACCAACAAGATTTTGGGGCTGTAACCTTTTGAGGGTCACAGCCCCCTTCGTCAGATACAAGTAGGGATGCCATTTCCCCAGTGGGGGGTGGGGGGATCCCCTCATTTTCGGGTCTTTTCTCCGCCGGTGGCCAGCTGGCCGGCAGAGGGAAATCCCGCCCCCAAACGCAACGTAATGACGTCACATGGAAGTGACATCGTCATGTCGGCGAAACTGCGCAATGACACTCTGGTGCTTTGGGCAAAATACCGGAGTGTCGCCGACGTGATGATGTCACTGCCGTGCGTCGTCGTTATGTCACATGCACGTCGCGCGCTCCCACTCCTACTCCCCCACCGCCGGGTCGATCTGACCTGGGTACCCTCGATACAAGTAGGAATTGTGACATCTGAGTCTTTATATCTGAGTCTTTTATATCTCAGCCCTTTACAAGCATTCTTTGTAGCTCGGCTATTATCGGGAACCAGACGGAGCATGCATATTATCCCCAATCTGCCATCACTCCTCTGGCTGTCCATCACTTACTGGGCTCAATTGAAAGCGTTGGCCGTCACATACAAAGTCCTTCACGGCCTTGAACGTCCACGTCAGTGGGGCTGTCTCTCCCCCGTGCTCCACCACAACAGCTTCACTCGTCTGAGCAGGGCCTTCCACAGGTGCCAGTCTTCCAATGGGCAAAACCAACAACTGCCCGTACACGTGGCCTTCTCTGCAGTGGCCCCCCACCTCGTGGAACGGCCTGCCGGAGGAGGCCAGGAAGGCTCCCCCTCTCCCAGCTTTCCATAAACTGTGCAAAACAGAACCATTCAAGAGGGCTTTTCTGCACAGGCGACAGAGTCGCCCGGTTACAAAAGGCCTTCTCAGAGTTACTTGATGTCGCGCTCCTGCCACGGTCCCGGCGGAGCCCCGCCCGTAGCCGTGGCCCGGAGAGTCCTTGGGCGGGATGTCGACCCTGGGGGTGGGGCCGGTGCTAAGTGAGGCTTGGCGTAGAGGCCTCAGAATGGCAGGGGCCCGGGGTTAGCACCACCCCTCGAGTCCCTCTGCCCTCGGTCCCAGGAGGCTGCTCGCTGACTTGCCGTCTCTCTCGTGCGCCTCCTCAGCGGCCGCGTCCTTGGCCCGTCCTTCCTCCCCGGCCCCTCTGTCATTCCCTTCCTTTATAATGCTGGTCTCACCCCCAGCACTGCCCTTCCTCCCCACTGCCTCCCGTCTTCCCAGGCCCCGCCCCCCTGATATGACGGGACGCCCTCGGCCCTCTGGGGGAGTGGCTGTCGTTGGGCCGCCTCGGCCTCTCTTCCCAGCGCCGTTCATGCCACTTGGCTCCGGGGCCACGCATGCCCCACTGCTGCCTTCCCTCCCTCTGCCGCTGGGGAGGGGTTCTTCTCGGGGGGGCTGCGAGGCTTCTCCCCTGCCGGGCCGGCGCGCACTGGTCCACCCCGGCTACTCTGCTCGTCAGCAGGTGAGTGCGGCAAGGGGGGGGGGTGCGCCTGGGTGCTGGGGCTTCCCCTCCAGGCCCGGGGGACCAGGACACTTGACTAAATATTTGGGGGCTGTGGTCGGTACTACTGTGTATAGTTGGATGCGGGTTAAGATCCCGTTGTATGATTTTGCATCACTTTAACGCGTCGTGTTAACACTTTGCTTCGGTTCTGTTTTTAAAAGACTTCTGGTTTGTTCTGCAACCCGGATTCCTATTGCATCACTCCCTGAATGTCCCGTTCTGGTTGACTGCGTTGGTGGACTCTGGGCGCTTTCCCACGTGCTCAGTAATGCCGTTTCGATCCACGCCAGCGACCGTTTGCAAGCGGGTTTTGCCAGTTCGCGCAGTGAAATCCAGATATGAAGTGGATTGGGAAGTGCGTTATTTAGTGTGCGTGAAAGCCCACTGGAGCCCTCTCTGTAATCCGCCTTGAGTTCCAGGGAGAAAGGTGGACTACAAATAAAAATAAATAATCTCCCCCCTTGCACTCCGAGATCTCCATTCCTATTCATATCTGATGAAGGGAGCTTTGACTCTCGAAAGCTGATACCCTGCAAATCTTCGAATCATAGGGTCATCATCGAATCAGAGAGTTGGAAGGGGCCAGAGAGGCCATCTGCTCCAGCCTCCTGCTCAATGCAGGATCAGCCTAGAGTATCCCTGACAAGGGTTTGTCTAGCTGCTGCTTGAAGACCTCCAGTGAGGGGGAGCTCACCACCTCCCCAGGCAGCCGATTCCACCGTTGCACAACTCTGACTGTCAAAAAGCTTTTCCTAAGATCCGCCCGGTACCTTCCCGCCCTTAATTTAAACCCACCATTGCAAGTCCTCTCCTCTGCTGTCAACAGGAATAGCTCCCTGCCCTGCTCTAAGTGACGGCCCTTCAAATGCTTCAAGAGCACAATCCTGTCCCCCCTCGACCTCCTCTTCTCCAGACTGAACCTTCCCAAGTCCCTTGGCCTTTCCCCTTAGGGCTTCTTGGTCTCCAGGCCCCCGATCGTCCTCGTCGCTCTCCTCTGCCCCTGCACCATTCCGTCTACATCCTTCTTGGAGGTCTCCCGAACTGCACACCATCCTCCAGGGGCGGCCTGGCCGGTGCGGTGTACACGGGGACGATGACATCTTGCGATTTGGGTGTTACGCCTCCGTGACATTTTGTGATTTGGATGTTACGCCTCTGATTGGTCTCTAAGCTCGAATCTAACTGGAGAACTGGAAAAGAGACTGAACAATAGAGGAAGTCTGTTTTTTTGAACCAGGCTCAGACCGTCCCACTTCAAAACGAGACAAGCAGATTGGAAAGGAGGCTAAAACTGCTGACCCTCTTAAGAACCGGAGCTCCCCCTTGGTACCGCCAGTTTGTCTGGGCTGCTTAAGAGCAGCGTGATGAGTGACTTAAGAGCGGCGCGATGAGGGAGATGCCCATTCTGGGGTATTAACGTGGGGTCCCGTTCTTTGCCTCGGTGCCTGCCCTGAACCAGGAAAGCGGGGGCAGCCAAACTTGCTTAACGTAAGAGCCACATAGAATAAACGTCAGATGTTTGAGAGCCCACAAGACATGAGCAGACATTGCACATTTTTACTGGGAAATATGCAGATTTGCTTTTTATTAACGATAGGTGAGGCTGCCAAAAAGTTGTTCAGGGTGGTGAAAACCAGGGAGGAGTGTGAGGCACTCCAAAGGGATCTGTCGAGGATGGGTGAGTGGGCGTCAACGTGGCGAATGGGGTTCAGTGTGGACAAGTGCAAAGTGATGCACATTGGAGCCAAAAATCCTAAATATAAATACACGTTGATGGGGTCTGAACTGGCAGAGACAGACCAAGAGAGAGATCTTGGAGTCCTAGTGGATAACTCAATGAAAATGTCTAGACAGTATGTAGCTGCAATAAAGAAGGCCAACGCTATGCTGGGGATTATTAGGAAGGGAATTGAAAACAAATCAGCCAGTATCATAATGCCCCTGTATAAATCATTGGTGCAACCTCATTTGGAATACTGTGTACAGTTCTGGTCGCCACATCTCTAAAAGGATATTATAGCATTGGAAAAAGTGCAGAGAAGGGCAACTAGAATGATAAAAGGGTTGGAACACTTTCCCTGTGAAGAAAGGTTAAAACGTTTGGGGCTCTTTAGCTTGGAGAAACGACGGCTGAGGGGTGACATGATCGAGGTTTATAAGATTATGAATGGGATCGAGCAGGTTGAGAAAGAAGTCCTTTTCTCCCTTTCTCACAATGCAAGAACTTGTGGGCACTCCATGAAATTGCTGAGCAGTCAGGTTAGAACAGATAAAAGGAAGTCCTTCTTCACCCAAAGAGTGATTAACACATGGAATTCACTGCCACAGGAGGTGGTGGCAGCTACAAGCATGGACAGTTTCAAGAGGGAATTAGATAAACATATGGAGCAGAAGTCCATCAGTGGCTATTAGCCACAGGGTATAGATGGGAATTCTCAGTCTGGGGCAGGTGATGCACTCTATTCTTGGTGCTGGAGGGGGCAGCAGTGGGAGGGCTGCTAGTGTCCTGGCCCCACTGCTGGACCTCCTGATGGCACCTGGTATTTTTGGCCGCTGTGTGACAGAGTGTTGGACTAGATGGGCCATTGGCCTGATTCAACATTGGCTTCTCTTATGTTCTTATGTTCTTAATAACAAAAGCACTAAAAACAGACATCGATCAATTATATTTATTGGTCCGATGATATTTGTTTGCTAATAATATTTAGCTTCCCCAGCCCACCCTGCTGGGAGCTGCACAATATGTGTGAAAGAGCTGCATGTGACCCCCGAGCCACAATTTGGCCACCCCTACAGTAAAGGGACGCAGAGATCCAGGCACTTAACTGAAAGGAAGTCATTGGTTTATCCAGCAACACGCAGTGAAGTTGACCCAAATGCACAATTAAAAAAAATAAGAGAATGAAAAGGAATGCCCAGGGCTTGCATCAAACATGGGAAGTATTCACAGAATCATAGAGTTGGAAGGGGCCATACTGACCGTCTAGTCCAACCCCTGCCCAGTGCAGGACCAGCATTGTGACGTCAGTGGGGAGGTGAATTGGACGCACTGCAAACGGAGGAAGTAAAACATTTTGAAACCCCATGATAAAGCAGCAGCAGAGCAATAGTCGCAAGTGAAGAAGAAGAGATTGGATTTATACCCCGCCCTTCACTTGGAGTCTCAGAGCGGCTTACCCTTCCCCTCCCCACAACAGACATCCTGTGAGGTAGGTGGGGCTGAGAGAGCTCTGACAGGAACGGCTCTTTTTCAAGAACAGCTGTGCCAGAACTGTGGTTTGCCCAGGGTCATCCAGCCAGGTGCAAGTGGAGGAGTGGGGGAATCAAACCGGGTTCTCCCAGATTAGAGTCCACGCTCCAAACCACTACACCAAACTGGCTAGATGGTAATGCCATCAAGCCAGTTCTGCCCTCGAACCTTCTTCCTCTAGGTGCCCTCCAGCCCGTTCTGGTATAGAGCCAAAGCCTTCCTAAGAAAACTCCATAAAGGAGTTTTCATAGTCATAGAATCATAGAATGTCAGAGTTGGAAGGGACTTTGCAGGTCATCTAGTCCAGCCTCCGCTTGAAAATGTCCAGTGAATTCATGTAATATCTGGTCATCCTTCAGAGTGTCCAGCGTGGGGTAGCAATTAAGAGCATTGGACCCAGTGTGATTCCCCGCTAGGGTCACCAGCCTCCAGGTGGGACCTGGAGATCTCCTGCTTTGGCAGTGAGATCTGACGACATCGGGATAGCCTGGGCTATCCGCATCAGGGCCTTTGGAAGAGTTACTTGTGTTTCAGCACCGTAACCATGGATGCGCACAGTTCTTGTGTAGAAACATAAAGCTGGAAGGGATCACAAGGATCATCTAGTCCAACCCCCTGCACAATGCAGGAAACTTACCAAAAAAACACCCAAATTTCCCCCTGCTCTGTGTCCAAGCTATAACTGAGAGAATGGGGCTTTGTCCTGTCCAGCTCAGTCGCACACAAGATAATTGATGTATTCACTTCATTGACACCCATAGGGACCCAAAGCATCTTACGTCATTTTCCTCTCCTCCACTTTATCCTTGAAACAACCCTGTTAGGCTGAGAGAGTGCGACTGGTCCACGGTCACACACAGGGCTTGTGTGGCAGACAGGGGAATCTGAACCCAAGTCCCCCAGATCCTAACCGTTACACCACCCTGTGAGGATTCTTGGTTCCGTGTGGATCCTGCCGGCCGCTCCGTGCCTTTGGCTTTCCCCGTAGGTACCGGAATCCACTTGCGTGTCCTAGCCCCGTTGGTATGGTTACTCTAGCACCCGCATCCCGTTGCCATGGCATCCGGCAGTTTTCCTCAGCCAGCTTTGGACTTCAGCCATAGCTGTTGCTAAATATTTGCTGAATTACTTAGGCTGGAATTAAAAGTCAAGTACCTCACGCTCCTTTGTCTGAGCACTCCACGCAGCTCGCCAGAGCTCGGAAGCTAAACAGGACCAGGCAAGGTTAGGACTCGGAGGGGAGGCGACCGAGGAATCCCAGGGTTGCCGCGAGATGGAAGAGAACGGCGAGCCACCTCTCTGTGTCTCTCGTCTTGAAGAACCGGTGAGGGCTCGCCACGAAACAGTTGCAGTTTGGTGGCACTCAATTATCATCACACGCTGGAGATGAGCACCCTTTAGGCAAGGGTCCCCCGCCTTTTTGAGCCTGTGTGTGTCTTTGGAATGCTGACAGATGTGGGCACAATCACGAAATGCCTGCCATAGGCAGTAAAGCCAATCACAAAATGGCTGCCACAGGAGGAGGAGGAGCCAGCCAGCCATAAAAGGTCAGGGAATAAGATTATGTATATCTGTAACAGTAACTCTTCGACATAAGAACATAAGACGAGCCAATGTTGAATCAGGCCAATGGCCCACCCAGTCCAACACTCTGTGTCACACAGTGGCCAAAAATACCAGGTGCCATCAGGATGTCTGCTAGAAGGGCCAGAACTCCAGAAGCCCTCCCATTGTTGCCCCCCAAGCACCAAGAACACAGAACATCACTGCCCCAGACATAAAAACAAGAGAAGCCCTGTTGGATCAGGCCAATGGCCCATGCAGTCCAACACTCTGTGTCATACAGTGGCCAAAACCCAGGTGCCATCAGGAGGTCCACCGGCAGGCCCAGGACTCCAGAAGCCCTCCTACTCTTGCCCCTCCAAGCACCAAGAAGATAGAGCATCCTTGCCCCAGACATAAAACATAAGAGAAGCTTTGTTGGATCAGGCCAATGGCCCATCCAGTCCAACACTCTGTGTCACACAGTGGCCAAAAATACCAGGTGCCGTCAGGAGGTCCACCAGCGGGGCTAGACCTCCAGAAGCCCTCCCACTGTTGCTCCCCAAGCTCCAAGAATATAGAGCGTCACTGCCCCAGACATAAGAACAAAGGAGAAGCCATGTTGGATCAGGTCAATGGCCCCTCCAGTCCAACACTCTGTATCACAGAGTGGTAAAACCCAGGTTCCATTGGGACTTCTACCGTGGGGCCAGAATTCCAGAAGCCCTCCTGCTGTTGCCCCCCAAGCACCAAAAAGACAGAGCATCACTGCACCAGACAGAGTGTTCCCTCTATACTTTCTGGCTGATAGCCACTGATGGACCTCTGCTCTATATGTTTCTCCATTCCCCACCTGAAGCTGTCTGTGCTTATAGCTGCTGCCCCCACCCACTTCCTGCGGTAGTGAATTCTGTGTGTTAATTACTGTTTGGGAGAAGAAGTATTTCCTTTTATCTGTTTTAAGCCTACTGCTCATTAATATTGAGTGCCCATGAGTTCGTCTGTTGTAAGGAAGAAAAGTACTTCTTTAACATAAGAACATAAGAGAAGCCGATGTTGGATCAGGCCAAAGGCCCATCCAGTCCAACACTCTGTCACACAGCGGCCAAAATATACCAGGTGCCATCAGGAGGTCCAGCAGTGGGGGCGGGGCACTAGAAGCCCTCCCACTGTTGACCCTCCCCAAGCACCAAGAACACAGAGCATCACCTGCCCCAGACTGAGAGCTCCTATCTATACCTTGTGGCTAATAACCACTGATGGGCCTCTGCTCCATATGTTTATCTAATTCCCTCTTGAAGCCATCCATGCTTGTAGCCACCACCACCTCCTGTGGCAGTGAATTCCATGTGTGTTAATCACTCTTTGGGTGAAGAAGGACTTCCTTTTATCCGTTCTACCTCGACCGTTCAGCAATTTCATGGAGTGCCCACAAATGTTTGTATTGTGAGAAAGGGAGAAAAGTACCTCTTTCTCCACCTGCTCTATCCCATGCATAATCTTGTAAACCTCGATCACATCACCCCTCAGCCGTTGTTTCTCCAAGTGAAAGAGCCCCAAGGGCTTTAACCTTTCTTCATAGGGAAAGTGTTCCAACCCTTTTATCATTCTGTCTCTACTTTCTCTGTCCCATGCATAATTTTGTAAACTTCTATCATGTCACTCTTCAGTCATTGTTTCTCCAAGCCAAAAATCTTTAACCTGTCTTCCTATGGAAGGTGTTCCATCCCCTTATTCATTCTAGTTGCCCCTTTCTGCACCTTTTTCCAACGCTGTAATATCTTTTTGGAGGTGTGGTGACCAGAACTGTACACAGTATTCGAAATGAGCTTGCACAATAGTTGCATACAGGGGCATTATGATGCTGGCTGGTTTGTTTTCAATCCCCTTCCTAAAAATCCCCTGCATCGCATTTGCCTTTTTTACCGCAGCCGCGCACTGAGTCGATACCTTCAGTGAATTATTTACCACAGCTCCAAGATCTCTCTCCTGCTCAGTTGCTACCAGTTCGGACCCCATCAATGTGTACTTATAGTTGGGTTTTTCGGCTCCGGTGCGCATTACTTTGCACTTGCCCCCGTTGAACCTCATTTGCCACGCTGATGCCCACTCGCCCAGCCTCAGATCCCTCTGGAATGCCTGACAGTCCTCCCCGGTTCTCACATTTCGGGCTGAAGCTCTGTGTAACAGGATGCCTTTCAATCTGTACAGCCAATCGGATGCCCTGCTGGGCAAACACCCATCTCCGCCCACTTCCTAAAAGTACTCGGCAGGTGCCAGGAAAGGTGTCAGCAGGCGCCCTGGCTTACACCGTCACCACATTGGGGACCCCCACTTTCGGGTCTTGTAGGGGGCAGTTTGGGATGTCTTGTGAAAGCCATCAACAGAACATACTGTGTTTTGAGCTCCTGCTTTGGAACGGGCTGCCCACAACCCCCTGTTTGGTTGCAGTGGTTAAGTGCACAGGCTCTAATCTGGGAGAACCGGGTTTGATTCCCCACTCCTCCACTTGCAGCTGCCGGATGACCTTGGGCCAGTTCACAGTTCTCTCAGAGCTGTCCTTGGAAGAGCTCTCTCTCAGCCCCACCTGCCTCCCAGGGTGTCTGTTGTGGGGAGGGGAAGGGAAAGGAGATTGTAAGCCACTCTGAGTGAAGGGCAGGGTATAAATCCAATCTCCTCCTCCTCCTCCTCCTCCTCCTCTTCTTCTTCCTCTTCTTCTTCTTCTTCTTCTTCTTCTTCTTCTTCTTCTTCTTCTTCTTCTTCTTCTTCTGTATTCCAAGGGACATAGAAGCAGGTGTCTTGGGAGGTATTTGGGAGCAATGCTCCCTCTAAGCTGTGGAGTCCTGTGAGCAAAAATCCTGCTTTGTGAGTGACTGGCATTAAAGTTGTGAGCGAGCGATTTGGCTCCTGCATAAATCAGTTTGCTCTGGAGCCCTCCTTCCTGAGCTAAGACAAAAACTTGTGAGCCAGAGGCTAAAAAACCGTGAGCTAACTCACACTAACTCAGCTTAGAGGGAACACTGCTTGGGAGGCGCTTCCTGCTCTCGGGAGCTTAGCAGAACTCCTGACATATCAGCCCTGCTAGAATCTTGGTTGAGGGCCGGCTGGGCGGTTGGCCTCAAGGTAAAGCCCGAGGCGGAACCTTCCCAGAGTTCAGAGAGGGAAGGAATGGCTCTCTTTGGCGTTTGCCACTCTCCAGTAAGACGTGGTTGACGGGGCTTCACCTTGGGCTGACCTGGCGAAGAGGAGAGACGAAGGCCAGATGGACACTGCTGGTCTCCTTGGCCATTCCCAGCAGCTCTTCGCACAACCGTGGGACAAAAAAGGATCTATTTGCCCGTGGAGTCTCTGGCACCGAGGACGGGGCAGACAAGGCAGGGAAGGCAGGCAGCCCCTCTACCGGTCACGGCAGATAATTAAATGGGGAAAGGGGAGAGGCCGAGCAAACGTTATCCCTTCCGAACGGAGGGGAAATGTTGTTTGCCACGCACGTCAATGAGAGCGGGCAGATGATGGATTTGGCACGCCTTATTAGTTACGGAGAGGCCACCAGAGACTCCGGTTTCATACTTACAAGGACTCACGTCTTCTGTTTCCCGAACAGACATTTGTTGTCGCTTGGTGTGCCGCGCCTAGGGGCACGGCGACCTTGAAGAGGAGGGGAGGATGTCTCAGAGTAAGAATGGGTTCTGGTTTCAGGTGAAGGCGGCTGAGCTCATGGATAAGGGGCTGGCTTCAGGCAGGATGGGGCAGTCTCGCAAATGGTTGCAGACTCCGATAGTAGAAAATAGACTATTTTGTGTGCTCTGGAACAAATGTTGAGTCCGGGGGCATCTTTAAGACCAAGTCTATTCAAGGTATGAGCTTTCGTGCACATGCATGCTTTTTCACACGGAAGCTCATATACCTTGAATAAACCTTTGCTGGTCTTAAAGGCCCCACTGAACTCTGACCACCTGGATCTATTTTGTATATTCTGTTACTCCTTTTTAAAATTTTTGTTGTTGTTCAGTCACACAGTCGAGTCCGACTCTTCGCGACCCCATGGGCCAGATTACTCCAGGCCCTCCTGTCTTCCGCTGTCGGCTGAAGTTTGCTCAATTTCATGTTCATTGCATCGATAACACTGTCTTTCCATCTCATCCTTTGTCGTCCCCTTCTTCTTTGACCTTCAATCTTTCCCAGCATCAGGGTCTTCTCCAGTGAATGCTCCCTTCTCATTTGGTGACCAAAGTATTTGAGCTTCAGCTTCAGGATCTGGCCTTCCAGGGAACAATCAAGGTTGATTTCTTTTAGGATTGACTGATTTGATCTCCTTGCAGTCCAAGGGACTCTCAAGAGTCTTCTCCAGCACCATAGTTCAAAAGAATCTATTCTTCGGCGCTCGGCCTTCCTTATAGTCCAACTCTCACAGCCATACATTACTACGGGGAATACCATTGCTTTGACCATGCGGACTTTTGTTGGCAGGGTGATGTCGCTGCTTTTTATCATGCTGTTTAGGTTTGCCATCGTACCTTTTTTTAATACCTGGAAAGTAATTCTCAAGATGATTGGTCGGCCCCCGCAAGTGTGTTAGAGCTTCGGCTTTGGGCACGTGGTCACTCGGTGGTCCCCTTTCCAGGTTCGGATTGTCAGTCCGTCCAGCCCAGTTAGCCAGCGTAGAAAATGCAGTGCTGAACTAGATGGCGCCAAGGTCACAGTTTGCCTGGGGGCACCAAAAAACCTTGGGCCATGGATGGGTCACCATCCCAAGCAAATCTGGACTTGTGGGCCACCATACTGAGAAGCTTGGAAACCACTGATTTGGAGAGCCTTTGTCCCAAATCACCAGCTGGTACATTTGGCGCCTTGAAAAGTTGTTGGGGAATGCAGGACTGAAGAATCGCCCGTCTTGTATGCATTCAGTCAGTCAGTCGAGAAGGACGGGATTCCCATTAAGGGCAGAGTTTAGGGTATATTGTTGTATTTGGCTGTGGCGAGTAAAGTAATGCGCATCATTGACTTCCAGCAGGCCCATGCTTCATTACTTTGTTTCGGAGTCGGTCGTGGATCGTACCTGCCGTGACTCTCTCGCAAAGAGGGGCGTTTTGTCCTTAATGGCCATGTGTAGGTGACACAGTACGGGTGGCTAACAGATGTCAGAGCACACGCCATGGAAAACGTGAATTGACAGTATATAAAATGTTCCAATGACGTCTTTCCATACATTGACAGTGGTTGCCTACGAAAGCAGTGAGACCAGATGGTTTTCATGCGTCTTCCCGTTTGCTTGGATTGGATCGCAAATCGACTGTCCTTTCTGTTTCAGGGGGGGGGAACGCGCCCCAGGTAAGTTCCCTGCCCGCACCGGCAAAGATGTCCGTGACGGTGCCATCCGCAAACGTCGAGGATCTGCAGAACTTCAGTTCCATCCACGGGAGTTCCAACTCTTCTGGAGCAGATACGTTTTAATGTGTGTCCCATGTACGTAAAGGCATGTGAGGAAAGCGGGGGGGGGGCTGGAGTGTTGACAGATGTTTGGAAATAATATCAGGGACAAACATTTGGTGTCGACATGGCACCGACCAGATGTTTAACTTTGTCAACGGAATCTGCTTGCTTCATCAGAATCTTTCTCTCTTCCCTTTTTTAACATGTTTTGTCACGTGTGAATGTGTGTGCTGTTTTTTTAACAATAAAGTATTTTGGTTTTTTTTTTTAAAAAAAGGGCATTGGATTGCTGAGTATTTCACAAGCCTTCTGTTTTATTTAACGCGATGTGTGATTGCGGGGGCAGGGGAGGATGGATTCGGGCCTCCGAGTGACCGTTCCAATCAGGAAGGGTTTCTCCCGCAAAGGATGCTGGGGGATTCTTCCTCTTTCTGTTGCGTCAGCAGAAACATTTAGAACGGGGGGGGTGTCTTTGGTACGGCCAGCCTGAACTGGTCCCCCATTCATCTGGAAGTGGCAGAGGACACAAGCCAAGCATTGGGGGATTCTGCAACTGGCATTCGTTCCACATTTTCTCAACTGGGAGGGAAAAGCGCAGCTCAAAGCCCTATCCAGATTCCTAAGGGGCAAAGCCGTATTGACTGCAAAGTCACCCCCGAGTGGCCATGAATCTATGCAGAAGGTACCATAAAACCCGATGATCAAAGAAAGCGAAAGTGGCACGGAGCGTGAGGCATACCATAAAATCCGATGATCAAAGGGAGCGAAAGCGGCACGCAATGCGGAGGGGAATTTCTGTTCCGACGCGGGTTTCGTAAAACAACGGAAGGAAAAGCCAATGTAGAATCGGCCATTCTTTCCCATGGTGTCAGATTTTCCTGCCTGCAAAAGAAAAATGGTGCTCTAGAGCAGTGTTTTCCAATCTGTGGGTCAGGCCGCAAAAGTGGATTGCAGAGCCTCTGAAAGTGGGCCCCCGGCCAGCTCTCCCTAATGCGCCCCCCCCTCCGCCCTTTCCATTGCTCTCTTCTGCATTTTGGAAACCAGGATCTGACCAAGGAAACAGCATCTCCGATAGAAAAGAGCCAAGAATCCAGTAGATCCTTAAAGATTAGCAAAATTTGTCGCAGGGTAGGAGCTTTCGTGAGTCACTACTCACTTTTCCGATACGTTAGGTGGTATGTTTAGTGCCGTGGTTAGGAGCGCGGACTCTAATCTGGGAGAACCGGATTTGATTCCTCCACATGCAGCTGCTGGTGTGACCTTGGGTCAGTCACAGGTTCTTTCAGAGCTGTTCTCTCAAGAGCAGACTTTGAGAGAGGTCTCTCAGCCCCACCTACCTCACAAGGGTGTCTGTTGTGGGGAGGGGAAGGGAAAGGAGATTGTCAGCCACTCTGAGACTCCTTTGGGTAGTGAAGGGCGGGGTATAAATCCAACCACCACCACCTCCTCCTCCTCCTCCTCCTCCTCCTCCTCCTCCTCCTCCTCCTCCTCCTCCTCTTCTTCTTCTTCTTCTTCTTCTTCTTCTTCTTCTTCTTCTTCTTCTTCTTCTTCTTCTTCTTCTTCTTCTTCTTCTTCTTCTTCTTCTTCTTCTTCTTCTTCTTCTTCTTCTTCTTCTTCTTCTTCTTCTTCTTCTTCTTCTTCTTCTTCTTCTTCCTCTTCTTCCTCTTCCTCTTCCTCTTCCTCTTCCTCTTCCTCTTCCTCTTCCTCTTCCTCTTCTTCTTCTTCTTCTTCTTCTTCTTCTTCTTCTTCTTCTTCTTCTTCTTCTTCTTCTTCTCTGCCTGTACCTGCTGATTGAGTAAAACATATCCTGATGGTTACTAGAATGAGTTTCTTAGAGGAGGAGCAGAGGGAGTATTGGAGGAGGAGAGGGTGGTCAGAGGCTGGGATGTCACCTCCATGTGCAAAGGCCAGATATGTCAGACTGCCACTTGCTTGGGGTTCCCAGTGGAGGCAGCTGTGCCCTTTGTGTGACGTTTGTTGGTTTCTCAGAAACATCTGGTTGGCCACTGTGGGTTAGTAGAATGTTGGACTAGAGGGGTGCCAGCCAAGGTCATTGTTTGCCCAGGGAGCCAAAAACCCTTGGGCCAGCCCTGAATGGGTCACCATACCAAGAAGAGAAGAAGAAGAAGAGATTGGATTTATACCCCACCCTTCACTTGAAGTCTCAGAGTGGGTTACAAACTCCCTTCCCTTCCCCTCCCCACAACAGACACCCCACAACAGATACCAAGAATAGGTGGACTTGTGGGTCACCACGCCAAAAAGGTGGGGAACCAAATGCAAGCAAAGTAGCCTTGGCGATCTTGGGGCTGGAACAAAATACCCAGCCTCCCCATGCGTGAGTGATGGCCCAGCTCCGGGTGAGGTAGACATTTATTACAAGGGTGAGGAATCTTCCTCCTGGTGACGGGACGGGTGTGATACGCACAGAGGGGCATAGGTGGTTTGGGATCCCCATTGCTCCCCTCAGAAAACACACATGCACGTTTGGGGGGGGGGGGGGTCATGAAAAGAAACCTCACAGTTCTGAGAGCAGATTGTTTCTGTCACATTTTTTTTAAAAAAAGATCACGCCTTTCTCCCAAGAAGCTCGGGACGGCAGACGTGATTCTGCCCTCCTCTTCAGAACGATCCCGACAGGCTGAGAGAGACTGAGTGGCCCAAAGTCACCCGGCGAGCTGCCTGGCTGAGCAAGGATTTGAACTCGGGTCTCCCGGATCCTCGTCCAACGCAAGCAGTCACCCTCACGTCGTTGCTTCATATTTTCTTTAAATTAAAAATTAACATAGCATATCCCCAGATGCTAGAGCAAATATCTTGGGGATAACAACAATTTTTTAAAGGCGATTTTTTTGGTGATCTGGCTGATGTGTCCTGAACTGAGGCTCCCATTCTTTTATACATTGACTTTGTTTATGGTCTGCCTTTCTTGTTATATTTTAATTTTATTTATTTATTTATTTATTTATTTGATTTATACCCTGCCAAAGCAAGCTCAGGGTGGCTGATATTGCCGAGAGTTGATGGCAGATTATGGGATTGATACACTTCAATTGCCACCAAAAAAATCCACTCGTGGGTCATCCCAGCCTCAGATCTGGAAGTCACCATTGTCATAAGAACATAAGAGAAGCCCATGTTGGGTCAGGCCAATGGCCCATCCAGTCCAACACTTTGTGGGTGCATTCAAGACGGGCCGTTTAGTCCACTTTCGGCACGCTTCAGTAACAGATTTTATATCCACGTTCACATGCCCAACATCTGTGCACCGTCCCCAGCCTTTGCTTTCCAGCTCAAACCCCCTTTAAAACGGAGTATTTTGTTACCAGGTCCCCAAGTGGTGTTTTCCTGATTCTCCGGTTCCAGCCGCATTTTTCTGATGTCTGATTGCTCCTGCGGTGTTGAGCCACTTCCGCTCGGAAGCCCAAGGCTTCCGCTCTTTGCCCGCCATTTTATTTTAGCGTTGGCGGTATGCACACAGGCGGAGCTCCGTGCCTGCATTATTAAAAATGATGTTTAAACGGTGCCTAATTTTGTTGGTTGGATGAATTTGGGCTCTCACGGAGGCCAGTTTCGGGGTAAAGGTTTAAAGGGAAGTGTTCCTTTAAAGTTTAAGGGGAAGTGCTCCTTTAAAGTTTAAAGGGAAGTGTTCCTTTAAAGTTTAAAGGGAAGTGTTACAGCAGTTGGGTTGAGGTGGAAATCGCTGTTCTGCGCATGCGTGAAAATTTTTATTCTACAGATGACTGCCTGTGCGCATGCCCAAACTGAGAGGAAGAAAAAACACCAACGCATGCTCCCGCGTGTGGATGGCGTGGAGCAATGTGGCTGCACAGCAATCCAGAACAAGGAAGTGAGTGTGATCACAATTCTCCGGGTTAAAAAAACCCACATTGGGACCGGAGCAATTTACACCGCTCCCAGCACGCCTTCTGACCGCACCCTGTGTGTCACACAGTGGCCAAAAACACCAGGTGCCATCAGGAGGTCCACCAGTGGGGCCAGGACACTAGAAGCCCTCCCACTGTTGCCCTCTCCCAAGCACCAAGAATACACTCGCCCCAGACTGAGAGTTCCTATCTATACCTTGTGGCTAATAGCCACTGATGGACTTGGCTTCATATGCTTTTCTAATTCCCTCTTGAAGCCATCCATGCTTGTAGCTGCCACCACCTCCCGTGGCAGTGAATTCCATATCTCATGCCTGGAAGTGATGTCACATCGCTCTAGGAATTACCAGAATCTCTGTGCTAAAACCATAGAGCTTCTGTTGATTCCTAGAACAGTGTGACATCACTTCTGTGTTTTCCTAGAAGTGACATTTATTTATTTATCAAATTTATACCCTGCCCCCCCAGCCGAGGCCAGCTCGGGGCACGCCCAGATGGTGCCTCCCCATTCCCCTCCCTCTCTTCCTCTCCTATGCTAGAACAATTATACCGATTTGTATTGCCTGGAATTTTATTGATTTGTGTTTTATGTATGTATTGATGCTGGTTCTATAACTGTTTGTAAGCTGCCCTGAGCCGCTTCGGCAGGAGGGTGGGATAGAAGTTTAACTAATAAATAAATAAATTTGTGGAAAACCAGTCGTGCCTATTCTCTCCTCTGTGTTCGTCCTTTCCCCTCCAGCTTGGATTAACATGCTTGGAATCAGAATGTTCCTCTCAGCCAAGTGGATTGCCTTTCCTCTCAGCAAGTTGCTGCATTCCTTTTGCAGACGGGCATGGGTCATCTCGTGCCATCCTGCTTTTCGACATATGGCATCCAGGTTTATTTGATTTATTCACAGGATTAGTAGACTGTTCTTCACACACTGATGTCTTTAAAACATTTATAAGTATAGAAGAAGAGGAAAGAAGAAGAGATTGGATTCCTGCCCTGCCCTTCACTTGGAGTCTCAGAGTGGCTCACAATCACCTTCCCTTCCCCCTCCTCACAACAGACACCCTGTGAGGTAGGTGGGGCTGAGAGAGCTCTTTAGAGGACTGCCCTTGAGAGAACAGCTCTGAGAGAACTTTGACTGACCCGAGGTCTCACGCCAGCCGCTGCATGTGGAGGAATGGGGAATCAAACCCAGTTCTCCCAGATTAGAGTCCGCCACTCTTAACCACTACACCAAACTGGTATACTGTTCTGCCACCCAGCAGGTCCCAACAGATGTAACGACAGAGAGGAAATAATACCAGCGATGAAACAGCCAGCCCAGAGCAAACCAGCAGCTCCTATAACATACATGGGACTAACCCGGTCTTTTATCTGCGGTGAGTCCAGTCCCTTGGAATGATTTTGCAATGTGGGCCCACTTCATTTAAAATATAACTCAGGGGCATATATACATTGAGACTGTCGGAAATGTGGTATATTCTGAGCAGCACGTGGGAGACGTGATCTCTGTTGCTGTACTTCTAAAATGAAAAAAGCAAAACATGAGCCATCCCGGCGTGGACTGCACTGTAAAGTGACCTTTTGGGAGACATGCCTATTAATTTTTTTATTAATTTTTTTTTATCTTTCAATTTGTATACCGCTCACCCCCAGAGGGCTCTGAGCGGTTCACATATTTCATTAACACACAAATCCTAACTTAGGGCCACATACCGGGGGGGTGACAAGCCTACCAGCACCCTTATTGCAGCGCGTTGTTGTTGTTACTTCCTGTTGCCTTGCGGGCGACGTCCTCCTGGCGCTGGTCTCGATTCCTTCTGATCTTTTTGTGGCTGTTGCGACATCTTTCGAGCTCGGGTCAAACGCACGCTTTGCGCATGCTCGTTGACGGCCTCTGTCCATCCGGCTCCGGCCTGTCATGTCGCCCCGCCTCCGCGCCTGTCGACCCGGCCTCCTTTCACTCGCCCAGCCCCGCCAGCCGCCGCCATACTTTTCCGTCGCCGTCACTCGCCGTTCGCCGCTGCCACCACGCCACAAGGGCAGGTGCCCCCCTGCTCTAAGAGCAGGTACCCATTTTGTCTAATTGCCCTTTTAACGGGCTTTCGAGCCGCTGGGTGAGCGGGAGCTGGGACCTAGGGCTGGGAGCTCACTCCGGCCGCGGTGGGGCTCGAACAGCCGAAGCTGTTTGGCCAGATGTTGTGCAGGCTTCACTTACTGCCTGCGCCACCGCTCCCTTGAGTGCCAGCAACACAATACACATGTTCTGGAGCTTTCCGAGGTTTTTTCATCCTTAAACAGTACCTACCGCACATTGCACGCCCTGTGAAACACATAAATATGTGCCAGGGAACATGTATGTTTGCAACCCCCTCTCGACGAGGGAAGACTAAAGAGTTTGGATAGATTCCGGTGGGTAGCCATGTCGGTCTGACGCAGGGGTGTCCAAACTGCAGCCCGGGAGTCGCACACAGCTCTGTCCCACAGTCTAATTTAACGTTAATAAAAGGCAAATCTGCATGTTTTTCAATAAAAACATTTGTGTAATCTTGTTCATGTCTTGCAACTCTCAAACATCTGACATTTGTTCTGGGAGGCTCTTACGTTAAGCGAGTTTGGCCGCCCCTGGTCTGAAGCCACAGAAGAAAACTTGAGTCCAGTGTCAGAGCCAGTTTGGTGTCGTGGTTAAGCGCGCGGACTCTGATCTGGGAGAACCAGGTTTGATTCCCCACTCCTTCACTTGCACCTGCTGGTGTGACCTTGGGTCAGTCACAAGCTCTGGCACAGCTGTTCCTGAAAGAGCAGTTTGCGTCAGAGTTCTCTCAGCCCCACCTACCTCCCAGGGTGTCTGTTGTTGTGGGAAGGGGAAGGGAAAGAAGTTTGTAAGCCGCTCTGAGACTCCAAGTGAAGGTAAAGGTAAAGGTTCCCTTGCTCGAAAGCCAGTCGAATCCGACTCTAGGGTTGCGGTGCTCATCTCCGTTTCAAAGCCGAAGAGTCAGCGCTGTCCGAAGATGTTTCCATGGTCATGTGGCCGGCATGACTAAACACCAAGGCGCACGGAACGCTGTTACCTTCCCACTGAAGTGGTACCTATTTATCTACTTGCAATTTCTTGCTTTTGAACTGCTAGGTTGGCAGGAACTGGAACTAGAGATGGGAGCTCGCTCCGTCATGCGGCATTCTCAGGTCTCGAACTGCCGAACTACCGACCTTCCACAGCCTGCAGTTCAGCGTCTTAACTACTTGAGCCACCGCAGCTCCTTCCAAGTGAAGGGCAGGGTATAAATCCAATCTCTTCTTCTTCTTCTTCTTCTTCTTCTTCTTTAGGACCAACAAAGTCCAATTTTGGGTATAAGCTTTCGTGTGCATGCAAGAAGTGTGAACACACACGAAAGCTTACACCCAGCGTTAAACTTTGTTGGTCCTAAAAATGACACTGGACTCAAACTTTGTTCTAAAGAGTCTGGAGTTATTTTAACCTAGAAAAAAAAGACAGATGAGGGGTGGATATGAAGGAGATTTATGCAAGTACGCATAACATTAGGTTGATAGGGATTGTCTCCCTCTCCCAAACGGCTATAATTTGGGCCATGGCTCCGTACAAGAGCCTCTGCTCGGCATGCAGAAGGGCCCAGGTTCGATCCCCGGCATCTCCAGTTGAAAGGGCCAAGCAGCAGGGAATGAGAAAGACTTCATCCTACGATGCTGGAGAGCATCTGCCAGCCAGGGCAGACCATACTGGCCTTGATGAACCAGTGGTCTGATTCAGAATAAGGCAGCTTCATGTGTTGAATTGGGGGATACCCAGTGAAGATGTCGAGCAGTAGATTGCAGGCGGAAGGTTCCCTTCCTGGCATCTCCCATCAAAAGATCTCAGGCCGGAGAAGCTGGGATGGGCTTTTCTCTGCCGGAGACCCTGGAGAGCTGTTGCTAGGCGGAAACCAATCTTGATGGGCCGACAGTCTGACTTGGGATGCTGCCGCTTTCGAGATTCAAATGGGGGAAAAGGAAGGATCGTTCCCTGCTCTAGAATTCAGAAGAGGAGGAAGAGGTAAAATTTGATTTATACCCTGCCCTTCAGTCAGAGTCTTGGAGCAGCTTACAATCTCCTTTCCCTTCCCCTCCCCACAAAAGACACCCTGTGAGGGAGGTGGGGCTGAGAGAGCTCTTTCGAGAACCGCCCTTGAGAGAACAGCTCTGAGAGAACTTGTGACTGACCCAAGGTCACCCAGCTGACTTCGTGTGGGGGTGGAGTGGGGAATCAAACCCGGTTCTCCAGATTAGAATCCGCTGCTCTTAACCACTACGCTGATCTTAACCACTACACCGTTTGCCTGGCTGCTGTTGGGAACGGGTTGCTGGACTAAGTGGGCCTTTGAACTGTTCCAGCAAGATGGCTCTTAATTACATAGTCCTGAAATATCTGCGGAAGCCTCCTTGAATCGCTCCCTTTGTTAGCCGTCCCTGCGGGGCAAGCCGTTTGTGGGACATTACTCACCACATGACCTAGTGGGATGTCTCCACATCACAGGCCCTGTATTTTAGGTGGTCGGCCTCCTCCGTGCGCCTGCTGTTTCGTGCACGACAGCTGTGCATCACATGCCCTGCAACTAAGAGAATGCAAACATCTGAGCGTGGCGATGGTGCTCTCTGGGGCTATTTAGGCAAGCTCCCAGCGCCTTCGTGGGAGCTGTCTGGTACCAACAGCCCTCTCTGGCCGTGGGAAAAGGAGCGACTTTGCAGCTGGAGGTGCTGGTTTTATCCGGCGTTAAGAACGGCCCATCCCAAAAGTACCTGTTTCTCTACCTGCTCTGTCCCATGCATAATCTTATAAACCTCGATCATGTCACCCCTCAGCCGTCGTTTCTCCAAGCTGAAGAGCCCCAAGCGTTTGAACCATTCTTCATAGGGAAAACGTTCCGACCCTTTTATAATTCTAGTTGCCCTTTTCTGCACGTTTCCCAAAGCTATAATAGCCTTCTTTGAGGCGTGGTGACCAGAACTGTACACAGTACTCCAAATGAGGTCGCACCATCGATTTATACGGGGGCATTATGATACTGGCTGATGATCTGTTTTCAATACCCTTCCTAATAAACCCCAGCATAGCGTTGGCCTTTTTTTATTGCAGTCGCACACTGTCTCGACATTTTCAGTGAGTTTATCTACTATGACTCCCAGATCTCTCTCTTGGTCAGTCTCTGCCAGTTCGGACCCCATCGACGTGTGTTTATAGTTAGGGTTTTTGGCTCCAGTGTGCATCACCTTGCATTTGGCCCCATTGATGGCACCCTATTGAGCTGGTGATAAAGAGCCCATCTGTCCCACCTCATATAATGCAGGGAAAGCGGCTGTGTTCATAGCATCAGCACCCATTGGCCAGCGCAAGTGACATCTGCAAGAGGCTTCTCACAAGTTCCTTCCTCACTATTGTGAAAGTGTTCAAACGCACTTCTCCTGTTTATTTTTTTAAAATGTCTCTTCAGAGGCTCTATGCTTATTCAAGCAACTACCCAATTCACAGCCACAGGAGGTGGTGGCAGCTACAAGCATGGACGGCTTCAAGAGGGAATTGGATATGCATATGGAGCAGAGGTCCATCAGTGGCTATCAGCCACAAGGTATAGATAGGGACTCTCGGTCTGGGGCAAGGGATGCTCTGTATTCTTGGTGCTTGGGGGGGGCAACAGTGGGAGGGCTCCTAGTGTCCTGGCCCCACCGGTGGACCTCCTGATGGCACCGGGTATTTTTGGCCACTGTGTGACACAGAGTTGGACTGGATGGGCCCGCTGGCCTGATCCAACATTGGCTTCTGTTATGTTCTTATGTTAATATTACTACAATTTACACTTACAATTAAAATCAATGTAAAACAACAATTTAAAGCAGTACAAGATCTAATCAAAGGTCTTGGCAATTAAGATGGAACAGTAATGTGGGGTCCCAGGCAATACTCCCTCTAAGGCGTGGGGTCTTGTGAGCAATAATTCTACTTTGCGAGCTACTGGCATTAAAGTTGTGAGCGAGCGCTTTGGCGACTGCATAAACTAATTAGCTCTGGAGCCATCATCCCTGAGCTTAGACAAAAATGTGTGAGCTGGAGGCTAAAAAACTGTGAGCTAGCTCACACTAACTCAGCTTAGAGGAAACACTGGTCCCAGGTAGCTGTTTATTCTGCTATGGTCAGGCCCCACCTGGAGTACTGTGTCCAGTTTTGGGCACCACATTTTTGGAAGGATGTTGACAAACTCGAGCGGGTCCAGAGGAGGGCGACCAGGATGGTGAGAGGGTTGGAGTCCTTATGAGGAAAGGCTGAGGGAGTTGGGTATGTTTAGCCTGGGAAAGAGAAGGTTTAGAGGGGACATGATTGCAGTCTTCAAGTATTTGAAGGGCTGTCATGTAGAAGATGGAGTGGATCTATTCTCTCTTGCTCCGGATTGCAAGACTAGATCTAATGGGTGGGAATTACAAGGGAGTCGTTACCGGCTTAATATCAGGAGAAACTTCCTGACTGTAAGAGCGGTTGAGCAGTGGAACAGACTGCCTCGGGAGGTGGTGGATGCTCCTTCGCTGGACATTTTCAAGAGGAGGCTGGACAACCATCTTTTGGGCATGTTGTAGGTATGTAGGGGTTTCGGCTGTGTTCCTGCAGAGTGCAGGGGGTTGGACTAGATGGCCTGCAAGGTCCCTTCCAACTCTAACATTCTATGATTCTATGATTCTATGAATCCAGGACACTGATGGGAGGCCAACCAGAAAGGGGGGGTGTTTGATGATGGGCCCAAAGAAAAAATCTTGGAAAATTTCAGTTTCTTCAACATCAACCTTAAAGTTGTGTAATTCTCCGGTAGTTATTACTTTTGTCTTTGTTTAGCTGTAATCCTGGTTTGGCACTTTCTGCTTTAACCTTCCTCAGGATTCGTTTCTCGTTTTCGCTGTTTTCTGCCAGTAATGTGGTGTTATCTGCATATATCACATTGTTAATGTCCCTTTCCATCAGATTTCACTCCGCCTCCACCTAAAATCGAATCCAGCTTTCCTTATGGACTCAGTAGATACATTTGCCTAATTGGCATGTGGCAATTGAAACGTCCAGTTAGCTAATTCCAGCTCTGAAAGTGAAAGAAGTCCTGTCGATGAGAAAAAACATGTGATTACCAAAAAACACCACCTTCTAATCCAACTCCAACTGTTATACATTCCAATTCCAGTAAATATAAGTCTGCACAAATGTCAGGAATAAAAAGCAGATGTTAATCTATTTAAGAGCGTAGTGTAGATGTCATGCTTAGATAGTTTCATGGTTTTTTTTAATAGGCTTCACCTTTTTATCTTTTATAGCCATTGGCTCATGAGGAGGAATCTCATGGTGCCTGTGAATGGTTGGAAACTCAGGGAGTTCGGCAGTCGATTTGATCTTCCGCCTCCGCTTTTCTTTCACCCAACTGTAGCTGGTGTTCAACTGCCCTCAACATTTTGTGATGGCAGTTGAGGGGTCGCTGGAAGTCAGCTGTAGGGATGGGCACAAACCGAAGGTTCGTCTCGGTTCTTGGGGTCTCACGAACTTTCACGAATCTTCCCATTTAATGAATTGGTTCGTGGTTTGTGGTGTGGTAGAGTGGTCCCCTGTGGGCCAGATAAGCCAGACCCACAGCTGACTCTCCTCTACCTGCCCTCCAAGTTTGGTGAGGATTGGATATCGGGGAGCCAAGTTACAGACTCCCAAAGCAGGTGCCCCCAGGAAAGTGCTCTCTTAATCAGGAGTGTGTTGAACGGACCCCCTGCAAGCTAGAGCTATCAAACTCACAGGTTTCCCCTCTACCTGCCCTCCAAGTTTGGTGAGAATTGGCTATGGGGGGCCAAAGAACCCATTGGCTGAGCCCTTTGCCTGGCTGTAGCAGAGGGCTTGTAGCACTGTGTGGCGGCCATTTTGTTGCTGCACCCACCATACTGTGACACAATTACAAATGTGTTCACAGGCTCAAAAAGGCTGGGAGTTTATACAAATAAATCTTATGCAACAAAGTGAGTTCTGTTTGACAACTGTAATGAATAAAAATAGTATGTCATTTAGGTAGGAATTAGACGTAACAGATAGAATAGATGACCATAAATTATTGCCTATGTTCATGTCTATGCTTATGGCCTGCATCCATGTAAGACGATCGTCTGTGTATAATTGTAATGATATAGTGTGTTTGTGTGTGTATTAAGAAGGCTGGGACCCCTGAACAATAGGCATTTCTTTGACAGACACTGATGAACAATTTGTCTGTTAAGAATCCAGTACCAGCCCTGACCTGGATATCCCAAGAAAGCCCAATCTCGTCAGATCTCAGAAGCTAAGCACGGTCGACTCTTTCAAGTAAGAACATAAGAGAAGCCAATGATGAATCAGGCCAATGGCCCATCTAGTCCAACACTCTGTCACACAGCGGCCAAAATATACCAGGTGCCATCAGGAGGTCCAGCAGTGGGGCCAGGACACTAGAAGCCCTCCCACTGCTACCCCCTCCAGCACCAAGAATAGAGTGCATCACCTGCCCCAGACTTAGAATTCCCATCTATACCCTGTGGCTAATAGCCACTGATGGACTTCTGCTCCATATGTTTATCTAATTCCCTCTTGAAACTGTCCATGCTTGTAGCTGCCACGACCTCCTGTGGCAGTGAATTCCATGTTAATCACTCTTTGGGTGAAGAAGTATTTCCTTTTATCTGTTCTAACCCGACTGCTCAGCAATTTCATGGAGTTCTTGTATTGTGAGAAAGGGAGAAAAGTGCTTCTTTCTCAACCTGCTCAATCCCATTCATAATCTTATAAACCTCGATCATGTCACCCCTCAGCCGTCGTTTCTCCAAGCTGAAGACGGGAGACCTCCTTGGAATACCAGCAGTCGGTAAGACAGGGGCAGGCTTTATTCCACCACCTCTCTGAATATCCTCCAGGCCCCCAGTAGGGATTGGTCACCAGAGGTTGCCATGACTCCCAGGTGTGCACACACACATGCACATATGAAAAAAAAAAAGAATTCAGTACCCATTCCATGGGTATGATCTGGCTAAAATAAAACAGTTCAAAGTCCCATGGACTTCAAACTTTTTAAAAAGTCGTAACAGCGCCATCCCAAAGCGGAGTTGCTCGATTGTAAGCCAAGGGACTTCGAAGGGAGGAACTCTGCTTAAAATGGCGCCGTAACTCTGCTGCGGTTTGCCTCAGTGCCTGCATTTGGACGTCATGGCCGATTGGAGTTTGGCTGAAGGATTCCCATACCGAGAAGCTTTTAATTACAGGGGAGGCTGTGCGTGGCCAACAAGCCTCATTTTGTGCCCGTCATGAACAGAGATTTACACGATGCCTGGATACAGCCTACGCGACAGGATTTTGTTTTCATAGGAGAGCGCTCCGTCAAGGCCATCTCCTCGCAGTTGGAAGCCAGGGAACAATTTTACTTCATGATGAACCGACTGTGGCCTTCCTCTGGAAAGCTGGTGCCTGTCGAAGTAGACATCGCTGACCTAAACAGACGCATGGTCTGACTCTGTAGAAGGCATTTTCATGTATTTATCTGTGACCATTCACTAGGGAATGGTTTTTACCTCAGGGTTCCAAGAGAAGGCCCCAGAATTAGAGCATTGTGGTTGATTAGTATTTCGTTCCCATAAGAGCATAAGAAAAGCCAATGTTGAATCAGGCCAATGGCCCATCTAGTCCAACACTCTGTCACACAGCGGCCAAAAATACCAGGTGCCATCAGGACACTAGAAGCCCACTGCTGCCCCCCCCCCCCCCGCACCAAGAATAGAGTGCATCACCTGCCCCAGACTGAGAATTCCCATCTATCCCCTGTGGCTAATAGTCACTGATGGACCTCTGCTCCATATGTTTATCTAATTCCCTCTTGAAAATGTCCCTGCTTGTAGCTGCCACCACCTCCTGTGGCAGTGAATTCCATGCGTTAATCACTCTTTGGGTGAAGAAGGACTTCCTTTTATCTGTTCTAACCCGACTGCTCAGCAATTTCATGGAGTGCCCACGAGGTCTTGTATTGTGAGAAAGGGGGAGAGTATGAGGCAGAACATGAAGCATTTCCTTCTTTTTAGCATGACAGGAATATTCTGCCGAGGCAACGTGGACTAAATGTGAACTCACCAAAAGGGGGGGCAGTATTTTGCCAGATTATTGGTGGATGTATACACACACATCACAAGGAAATGAACTGCCAAGATTAGGTTGATATGATTTACAACCTTACATTTTTTTACGTCTGAGTGTGAAAATTGTGGAACAAGATCTATGATCTTTGTAATGTCACTGTTTGGCCACACAGAATAAAATGTGCATGAATCAATTAACACCTAGTCCGGCTAATTATATCAACATTTGTACTTGCTGCGTATGCATATATTTATGACTACTGAAGAAGGCCCACAGGGCCAAAACGTGTTTGGTCTTGTTGACTGTGGTTTTTGTTTGTGAACTATCAACTCTGAGATACTAATTGAGTCTAGTTGACTATGGTCTTTGTGTATCACCAGTTTTGAGACCTTTATACTATATACTTATACTATATATTGTATATTGGCGACTACTCAGTCCGGTGGCTTTCACTCTAGAGGTGAAATTATAGAATCATAGAATCATAGAATGTTAGAGTTGGAAGGGACCTTGCAGGCCATCTAGTCCAACCCCCTGCACTCTGCAGGAACACAGCCGAAACCCCTACATACCTACAACATACCCAAGAGATGGTTGTCCAGTCTCCTCTTGAAAACATCCAGCAAAGGAGCATCCACCACCTCCCGAGGCAGGCTGTTCCACTGCTCAACCACTCTTACAGTCAGGAAGTTTCTCCTGATATTAAGCCGGTAACGACTCCCTTGTAATTTCCACTCATTAGATCTAGTCTTGCAATCCGGAGCGAGAGAGAATAGATCCACTCCATCTTCTACATGACAGCCCTTCAAATATTTGAAGGCCTATGAATTGAAGGCCTATGTTTTCAAAACTGGATAATAAATTTATTTGAATTCATTTTTATATGATTTTTTGCTCCGCCTTCATAGTATCTCATTGACTGAATGTGAGCCATTGACTCGTTGACTGCCCTATGGCGCCTCACAAGTTCTCTGGGCTGGTCTTGAAGTAAGTGCTCAGCCGTTCTTGCGGAACTGTTCACCACCACCCTGTTTGCCAGATGGAGGAGAGGCCTTCTTGAAATGGCTGACTCCAGCAGCTGCGAACATCTTGGGGCATAGCAGCCTGTCATGTTTCTTCATCCTTCTGACAGCCGTGAACATTGTGTTTGCTGTTCCTGCAGGCCTCGCCGTCGGGTAGGGTCAATCCTCGGCCTGTATCTGTCACTGGAATCAAGCCTCAACTTATGCAGGCAAGCTACTTCCTTTTCCTTTGAGAAATGCTGAACTTCGCATCGCTGCGTTTCCCACATGTATAGGAGGACAGAGCAGGTGAACGGACAAAACTGCCTTATACTGAACAGCTTTCCCGGGTCTCAGGCAGAGATCTTTTCTGTCACCTACTGCCTGGGTCCTTTAACTGGAATAAATTCAGAAACCGTGAAAATCATATATGACGTTACTATAAAGAATACATTTAGAGAATACATTTAGTGCATTTAAAGAAAATGTCTATTTACAAAAAGTCAACGCGATTAATACTTCTATAACTACAACATTTATAAAGGTAAAGTTTTCCCTTGCTCGAAAGCTAGTCGAATCCGATTCTAGGGGGTGGTGTTCATCTCCATTTCCAAGCCGAAGAGCCAGTGCTGTCCAAAGACTTCTCCATGGTCATATGGCCGGCATGACTAAATGCCGAGGCGCACGGAATGCTGTTACCTACCCATCGAAGTAGTACCTATTTAACTACTTGCAGTTTCTTGCTTTCAAACTGCTAGGTTGGCAGGAGCTGGGGCCAGAGACGGGAGCTCACTCCATCACACGGCACTCGATTCTCAAACTGCTACCAATCTTCCAGTCTGCAACTCAGCATCTTAACCTCTGAGCCACGACGGCCCTACAACATTGATACACTATCCCTATTACTGACATACAAAGTGCTTCATAGAGAGTTAGAAAAGTCCATTCCAACCATCACTAATACTGTGTATGATCAGTCATTGAGTAAAGAATATATGGAGTCCATAAATGCAAGAACTCTTGAAATAAGAACTGGAGTGATTGATCTGCTACTTGGAAACTTTGAAGGTGTCTGGGTTCCGTCTTTAAAGAGTTTGTTGAAACCAGTTGCTACCGGTCATATTATTAAAAGGATTGTCAGCTCTTGAGTTCGAAACAGCTAATATCAAATGCCTGTTGGGCATAGTGGTTAAGAGCATGGACTCTAAACTGGGAGAACCGGGTTTGATTTCCCACTCCCCCACATGCAGCTGCTGGTGTGACGTTGGGTCAGTCATAATTTTTTTCAGAGCTGTTCTCTCAAGGGCAGTACTTGGGAGAGCTCTCTCAGCCCCACTTACCTCACAGGGTGTCTGTTGTGGGGAGGGGAAGGGAAAAGAGATTGTAAGCCACTCTGAGACTCCTTCGGGTAGTGAAGGGTGGGGTATAAATCCAATTTCTTCTTCTTCTTGAATGATCCTGGTTCATCATTATTTCATGAACCTCAAGGAAATCTGAGCAGAAGAATAATCTTATTTCTGGTGTTTGATGTAGAAGGACTATATGAACCCTTCATACTGGTATCTCCCTCCCCCACCATTTCTCTGTCTTGGCTAAGCTGTCTTAATAATAAAAAGGAAATGTAAAAAGCATTTCTGCCTGGGAAAGTGAAGGAGCAGCGCGGCCAATTTCAGAGAGGGAACGCTGCAGCCATGAAATCCTGGCTGCATCGAAGGCAAAGGTCCCGTGGCTTTCTTTGAAGCGTGATATTATAGACCTGAACTCAAGCCACAAGCGTGGGCTTTTCTCAAGGCTGGAAAAGATCCATTTGCCAAACTTGCCATGGTGGCATAGAGGGGGGAGGACAACCTATTTTGGTAGATGAACAATGAGCATCGGCACTCCTTGGGTGTAAGGAGGGTTGCGCCAGTTCTGGGTTGGGAAATACCTGGGAGGTTTGTAGGCGGAGCCTGAGGAGGGTGCGGTTTGAGGAGGGGAGGAACCTCTGTGGGGTATAATGCCATAGGCTCCACCCTCTACATTTGGTGTAGTGGTTTGGAGCGTGGACTCTAATCTGGGAGAACCGCGTTTGATTCCCCACTCCTCCACATGCAGCTGCTGGTGTGACCTTGGGTCAGTCGCAAGTTACCTCAGAGCAGTTCTCTCAAGAGCCGCTCTCGAAAGAGCTCTCTCAGCCACACCTCCCTCATGGAGTGTCTGTTGTGGGGAGGGGAAGGGAAGAAGAGAAGAAGAAGAAGAAGAAGAGTTTGGATTTAATACCCCGCCCTTCACTGCCCAAAGGCGTCTCAGAGCGGCTTACAAACTCCTTTCCCTTCCCCACAACAGACACCCTGTGAGGTAGGCGGGGCTGAGAGAACTTCTGACAGAAACTGTCCTTGAGAGAACAGCTGCGCCAGAGCTTGTGACTGACCCAAGGTCACACCAGCAGGTGCAAGTGGAGGAGTGGGGAATCAAACCCGGTTCTCCCAGATAAGAGTCCGCGCACTTAACCACTACACCAAAGGAGATTGTAAGCCGCCCTGAGACTCCGAGTAAAGGCTGGGGTATAAATCCAATCTCTTCTTCTTCTAAACCAGCCATTTTCTCTGGGGGAACTGATCGTGGTCATCTGGAGATCAATTGTCATAGCGGGAGATCTCCAGTTGCTACCTGGAGTTGGCAACCCTGGGCGTAAGAAAGAAAAAGCAGGGGGAAGGCGCTGTCTCTAGGCCTCCTCAGAACTGCTTAAGGTGATTGTACTGAACGGAGCACTGAGTTGATTAGCCCGGTTTTCCCAACCTCTCCTTGTACAGCTGGAAACATCTGTTTCTGGTCTTCCAAAGAAGAAACTGTAAAAAACAGAACTGGCCGCCATTCCCTCTGGGAACACGGTACCTGAAAAGATCTGAGAAAACACACCAGAAGCCGAGTCGAAGGCAGAAGCCAAACCAGCGGGCTGGCGCATATTTTATGGAGCCCAATTCGACTTCTCCTCTCCAAAATCAGCTTGAGGGGACTCTAACTCTGAGACAGTTTGTCTGACATGAAGATGATGAGGATCTCGAATGTAGCCCAGGTGGGGCAATTCCTGAAGAATTGGGGGGGATGAAGCCTGGGGAAGGTGGAGTTTTACGAGGGTGGGTTACCACAGCAGAGTATAATGAAGAGAGGAGATTGGATTTATACCCCGCCTTTCACTACCCAAAGGAGTCTCGGACCAGCTTACAATCTCTATTTCCCTTCCCCTCCCCACAACAGACACCTTGTGAGGTAGGTGGGGCTGAGAGAGCTCTCTCGAGGACTGCTCCTGAGAGGACAGCTCTGAGAGAACTTGTGACTGAGCCAAGGTCACACCAGCAGCTGCCTGTGGGGGAGTGGGGAACAAAACCTGGTTCTCCCAGATTAGAGTCCGCGCTCTTAACCACAACGCCAAACTGGCCATATAAGAGGCCATCCTCTGAGGGTGCCATTTACTCCAGGGAAACTGAGAGCCAGTGTGGTGTAGTGGTTAGGGTGTTGGACTGCGATGTGGGAGGCCCCAGGTTCGAACCCCTACTCTGCCATGGAGGCTTGCTGGGTGACCTGGGGCCAGTCACACTTCTTCAAACCTATTTCACAGGGTTGTGGTGAGGGTAAAATGGAGGAGAGGAGGAATGATGTAAGCCATTCTGAGTCCCCTTCTGGGAGAAAGGCGGGGTATAAATGAAGTAAGTAAGTAAACAAAAATAAATCTCAGTTTTCGGTAGAGCAGTTGTAATTCTGGGGGATTCCCAGGCCCTACCAGCAATACCTTCCTTGGTGGTCTTGGTATAAAATCAAACAACAAGGGGGACGAGGTACAGTTGCCAACCTCCAGTTGGGGCCCAGAGACCTCCCAGAATTGCAACTGATCTCCAGACAACAGAGCTCAGTTGTCCTGGACAAAATGGCTGCTTTGGAGGGTGGAGCCTATGACATTCCTGGAGGTCCCCTCCAACTCTATGATTCAATGATTATAACCAGCTGAATCTTCAGGAATTTCCTAACTCAGAGTTGTAGGGGGAAATGACCTTGCAGGAACAAACCCTCTCCAGTTCTAGGGTTGTCCACCTCCGATTGATCCTGGGGCTCTTCCAGAATTACAACTGGTCTCCAGATTGCAAAGAACAGTTCCCCTGGAGAAAATAAGAACATAAGAGAAGCCATGTTGGATCAGGCCAGTGGTCCATCCAGGCCAACACCCTGTGTTACACAGTGGCCAAAACCCAGGTGCCATCAGGAGGTCCACCAGTGGGGCCAGAACTCCAGAAGCCCTCCCACTGTGCCCCCCCAAGCACCAAGAATACAGGGCATCACTTGCCCCAGACATAAGAACATAAGAGAACCCATGCTGGATATCCCAACAGCCCATCCAGTCCAACACTCTGTGTCACACAGTGGCCAAAACCCTGGTGCCATCCGGAGGTCCACCAGCGGGGCCAGAACTCCAGAAGCTCTCCCACTGTGGCCCCCCAAGCACCAAGAATACAGAGCATCACTGCCCCAGACAGAGCGTTCCATCTATAAAGCTAAAGGTTTCCCTTGCTCGAAAGCTAGTCGAATCCAACTCCAGGGGACAGAGTTCATCTCCGTTTCCAAGCCAAAGAGCCAGCACTGTCTGAAGACACTTCCATGGTCATGTGGCCGGCATGACTAAATGCTGAGACACATGGAAAGCTGTTCCCTTCCCACTGAAGCAGTACCTCTTTATCTACTTGCAATTTCTTGCTTTCAAATTGCTAGGTTGGCAGGCGCTGGGGCCAGAGAGAGGAGCTCACTCCATCATGCTGCACTCTCGGGTCTCGAACTGCCGAACTACAGACCTTCTGGTCTGCAACTCAGCCTCTTAACCTCTGAGCCACCGTGGCCCCTGTTCCGTCTATACCTTGTGGCTAATAGTCACTCATGGGCCTCTGCTCCATATGTTCATCCAGTCTCCTCTTGCAGCTGTCTTCAGAAAGGAGGCTTTGTTGTATATCATTGCTTCTAGGTGAAAATCCTCCCCAGTCCCCCACCCACCCAACTGCTACCACTTCTAAATCTCCAGGAACTTCTCAGACTGAAGGGGGCAACCCTACGTAACAATTCGGCAAGCCGAAATGCAGTGAGCTCTTGTAAATAGTGGGAGTGAACAGCTGTGGGACACCCTTCCTTCGAGAACTCCGTTTTCCTGCCGAGTGAGAAAAGTACACCTTCCACAAGCCATGATCTTCCCGACCACTCATTGGTTAGCCCTACAAGATTAAGCTCTCCGCACTTTTCTGAGCACTGTCTTATATCCGGGAACGCTTATCAGCCCAGACCGCAGGAGGATATCGCTTCCCTCTTAAGTCGGCTGCAGTCTCCATGTTTTCAAGTGATCTGGGTTTTCCCTTGGCATCCTGTTAACAAGTATAGCTTGACACAGAGCATTGGAAACAGGCTGCGGAGCCGCGATGTCTAATTGAAGAAACTGCTCCTGGGGAATAAACATGAGGCGGCAGAGACCATTTCCTATGGGGATGCAGTACGGAGCTGAAAGGAACTGAACTGCATTCCGTCAAAAAAAGAGAGGAGTTTTGGAAAGGCTCCTTTTAGCGACTCTGGCCCGGCGTTTGAGAGCAACTGTTGGTTTCTTGATTTTGGAAAAATGAAAAAAAACCCAGGGAGGTGTTAACGGCGCTGCCATATTAATGGGCTCGTTTTCATGTTTTCATGATCTTCATGACTTTACTGTACTGTTTTTACTTTGCGAGCTACCCAGGGCTCGTCCCTGGAGAGACGGCACTGAAAATTCTCAAAATAAATTACTTCATAGGTTAAATCTCAGTGCGTGGAGATGGCGGCCAGGAACTCAGGAGGAGGAGAGCGAGTCCGGGAAAGGCAGGAGGGTGGCCTGTAGCCAGAATTTATTTTTTTTGTTCGAGGGGGCACTTAAATTTTTAAGGGGGCAGTTAAATTACAGTTAAATAAATTAATCTGAATGTCTTTGAAGGGGGAAGGGCTCCCGGCCTGTTCCTAGCCCTGCCATCCAAGGGACAAGGCAGGCGAGTACATCAGTTCCTAAGGAAAAAACATCTCAGAAGCCCGAAAGCACTGCACTAGCTGCCTGTAGCATACTGGATTCGGTTCAAGGTGCTGGTTCCAGGGCCGGCTCGCTCACTAGGCAAACTAGGCATTCGCCTAGAGCGCGCCGGCCCACCTAGGGACAACCTATTTTGGTAGACGAACAATGAGCGTCGGCACTCCTTGGGTGTAAGGAGGGTTGCGCCAGTTCTGGGTTGGGAAATACCTGGGAGGTTTGTAGGCGGAGCCTGAGGAGGGTGCGGTTTGGGGAGGGGAGGGACCTCTGTGGGGTATAATGCCATAGGCTCCACCCTCTACATTTGGTGTAGTGGTTTGGACTCTAATCTGGGAGAACCGCGTTTGATTCCCCACTCCTCCACCTGCAGCTGCTGGGGTGACCTTGGGTCAGTCGTAAGTTCTCTCAGAGCTGTTCTCTCACAAGCAGTTCTCAAAAGAGCTCTCACAGGGCATCCGTTGTGGGGAGGGGAAGGGAAAGGAGATTGTAAGAACATAACATAAGAACATAAGAGAAGCCAATGTTGGATCAGGCCAATGGCCCATCTAGTCCAACACTCTGACACACAGCGGCCAAAAATACCAGGTGCCATCAGGAGGTCCGGCAGTGGGGC